>OV050033.1:128179820-130579820 GCA_920105625.2 Clusia tigrina
TGCCAGATATAGGGTGGTCAGTTTTCCATAAAGTGTCTCTCAGTGAAAAGTTTATGGCTCATACGAAGGTGAATATATTTTTTAAGACGTGTAGTTTGGATATCTTGGAGGTTTACCTTCTGTATTGTGTCCATTTGTGTTCGTTACATTCAGAGTAGAAATTTTGTACATACATATATTCCTTAGCGTTATGTGTCTATACAGAGTGCACGTGCAACATTTCTGTAAACGACTTTTTTTTTATCGATCTTCCTATTAAAGCAGTTATTATTTAAATTTTAACATGTTAACACTTGTTTTTCCGCATGGAGATTTGTCGTTTTTTTCTTTCATATAAAAAACTCTTATACATACATATGTTATTTTCGGCATAGCATGTATAAAAGTTTTGTTTATTAAAGATGACAGATGATATCCCATCCTCGTCGCCAGTTTTGATTTTACATTGAAAGATGATGAATTAATTAAACTTTTAGATGAATTAATTTTGGATGATATCCCATCCTCGTTGCCTGTTTTGTTTATTGAAGAATTCATTGATTTAGCAATACTTCACTGATCCTCCTTCATCTATGTATGTAGTTCCAATACAGAACTTCTACAGCAGTGGCAAAATGCTGCCCTTTTATACCGTATAATTATTTCTTAATTTCTTATGAAATGCCGTATTCTAAATTTCATAGGAAATTTTCTCAACCAAATATTTCCTTATTTTCCTATGAAATTCCGTCTTGACAATTTGATAGAAACGTTTCCAAATATTCGTTTTGCAATTTCCTTATATTCATATACATACATGTGTACATAACATACTTTTACTTACATATGTATGTATATTCATATCCAAAACTTATAAACCCACATCCTCATCTTCGTCTGCAGAATTAACAGTTACTTTAATATTTCACTGTTATACATACTAATTAAGATCATTTTCTAAGTGTGAAATGAATAAAAACTGTCAATTAAGATATATTCAAATTCGTATGGGAATATTCAACAGATACATATGTAGATGCAATATAAATTTGAAAGAGGGGTAAAAGAAATGAGCGTTGACTGGCCGACTACACTGCGATTTCCGGTGAGCATTGCCATTAACGACAGACGTTGAAATGTTTGGTAAAGAAAATTGGCAAACAAAATCAGAATTTCACAAGGTGATGCCATACCATACAATCCACTGTGTGCCAAAGTGCACACAAGTTCCACACATAAAGGTGTTTTCACCCAACCAACTTACATATCTGCAGCGACAGAAATATTGATTTGCTATAGACTCTAAAAGCCTTGAGAGAACATGGTGTGACAAACCCCAGTGAGCATTTTGTGTGAGTGTAGCATAACACTTGCGCATGTGTGTATGTGTGTGTCTGCGGTTGTGTGCGAGGGTACGACAGAAAGCTGAAATGCCACCCCAATATGTTAAAAAATCGGCCAACAAAAAGAAGAGGGTTTTTGTATATGATTAGATATTTTGAAGCGTTTTTAATAAAATGTAAAAAAAAACTATTTAAGTGTCGAACCACAAACATACACCCACAAAATACAAAGCACACACAAACATATCCCAGCTATAATATTTTCTTTTTTACTGTGTCATGATACGACAAATAAAATATATCGTGTACGCTGACTTCTCTTTGCTTCTCTTCTACAGAAATACATACATACATACGTTCGATTATCAAGTATATATATGTATGTAGTATACACAATATGTATGCCTGAATGTGAACAAAACGACCGACCTACACACGAAGCACAACGAGCAAGAAATAACATGTCTGTGCAAGCTGAGAGAAATATATTGTGTATACGTACGTACTTATGTACACATGTATGTGCAGTAAGGTTTATGAGTCTCGTTTACAGCACGAACTATACGAATTTCATGACAAAACGGAGCCAGTCGAGAAGAACAACAACGAGCAAGCTGAACCAACTCAGATGCCGAGCGTATTTCGGTTGGTTTTACCGACCGTGTATGAGCAACAGAATTTTATTTTTTATTCTGGCACTTGAGGGTTAAAATATTATCTGCTATTAACATATTTTATGGTCTTTACAATTTTGGTGTATGCTCAGATTTAGTTGACTGAGTATCATTTTTCAGTTGTGGCTATTTAACGGGAGTAACTAGCTGCAAACTGACCCACTCGTTTATTTAACCCACGCCTTGCTGTAGGGCAATAAAACCCTCACAACTAAGAAGGATGTGTAAAGCGCAAACTGCGATAATACCAAGAAAATGAATAGGAACATTTTATTTGTATTTGCCTCCTCACCTTATTTAGTATGAATTTTTTAAATTCTCTGCTGGCAGTGTAGAGTTTTTACTATAATTATTCCTAGCTGTTTAGGGTTTGAAATTTTTTGAAATTTTTATTGTTTTTTTTATTTATTGTATATGATCATTATATTTTCTAAGAGCTATGCGATTAGACTTTTATTATTTTTATGAGAAATTGGTCTAGAATAGTGCATGTAAGGCTGATGTTGTACCAGACAACATAAACTTGTTTGTCTCACCACCAAATTAATTTATTTTTTAAATGGATATCAGGAAAATTTCCAGCTCAAAAGTCAACTGTAATTTACTTTAATTTCTTATACTAATCATTTTCTTACGCTAGAAGCGCATTGAATCAGACAAAGGCTAAAAGACAGCTTTCGGACTAACTTTACCGTTATGGGACACACAATTCAATGGTAGTGCGCGCACTAAATAGAGCAACACAAATCATGGCAGAGCACAGTAGAACACGAAAGAGCATTAGTCAGAGAGCTAACTTTGGCTTAGCAAGAAAAGCCAAGTAGGCAACAGTCAGTCAAACACAGAATAGACAGGCATAGTCAAAGAGCAAAAAAACATAACCGCAGGTAATCAAATGAGCGCACGCTCACTGAATAAAGCAAAACACGCAGCAAATCACGTTGGGGATATGTTAGGCATGACTAATGCTGTCTGATGCAGGTTCAGCCTATTCATTCAGTCAACAAAAATGTGTGAAAGTGAAAAGTTGATCTTTTGCGTGGAGAGCCGTCCGGCAATCTACAACACAAAATTAAAAGAGCATAGCGACAAAAATAAAATAGATATGTAAGTTGTGGCAAGAAAGTGCTTTGGAAATGAATTATGATAGTTGGTTTTGACTTATTTTATTGTGTAATTGTGTTTATTTGGAGACTCTCATTCCTGAATTAAAATGGGCGAGGCTAAAAAATATTTGAGTACAGATATGTTTTAATCGCGACCTGAATGTGAACTGACCAAAATTTCAAAGTCCTAGGAGTCCTGGTTTGGGAGTTAAAGGATGTTGCCTATAGGCAACTTTGGGCAATAGTGAACAGAGAACAATTTTGAAATACAGATAAATTTGTAATAGTATATGTATATGTTTCTATTTGAAAATTTTCATACATTTAGGTATGAAAAGAAACAAAACAATTTTTTTGCGGGCTGCAACATAAATACACCTTACATTTGCTGCACCTTTATCGAGGACATCCAGTTTGACATAGTCTGCAGCGTCCTTTTGAACTCCATTCGACCCAATGTCTCGTTTGGTCATACCTTTTACATCTTTCCGGGTTTGGAACATATGTACGCTCTTTTACGGGAGCTTGTAGAGGCAGCTGATGATGATGGAGATGAGGATCGAGCTGATGATGATCCAGCTGGTGAAGTTGGAGCTGGCGAACTCATGGAAAGTAACGATGGGCGACCTCTTTTGCGTGGTATTATCGTTATATTTGTTGCGTGCATTAGCTCATTTGCGATATCAAGATGAAAATCGAGCAGTTACATGAATTTCTTTTCACCCGTATTATTTGCTATGTCTCTTCGGTACAAAATCCAGCTGTTGACTACCGCAGAGTTTATGCACCAGTAGAAAATTCGCATATACCACTTTTTTGAACGGTGGTTCATTTTATATAGTTCTAGTAACATGTCAGCAAGGTCAACTCCTCCCATATGTCTATTGTAACAATCAACTATACCTGGACGGATTACTATCTCCTTTTTGAGGTTGTGTGGAATTATCATTGATGTGGAAACACTGCTTTATTTTTTCAAAACGATTTCTTGCAAATGATTCTGTTATCGCTGTAAGTCGGAAATTTTGCACCCATGCCATTCTCATTTGAGGTATTTTCACTGCACCTAGGTACAGTAATACACTGATAAATCTCTTTATTTCGTAAGGTTCACATTTCAGTTCAAGTCCATTTGTTTGCATCGCGTTTATATTCGTCTCAGCACAGATCTTTTGAATAATTTCATCATCAAAAAAGTCGACAAAATATGCTAGTGGATCTTTACATTCACCGCAGATGACTTCGTTTTTCCAAGAATATCGCAATCGTTCATTCCAATACTTCTCCATCTCAAACTATCTAAGTTAATTTTTTCAACTACCTGTGCTGTTTCTTCGTTTATAGTTTCGCTACTTAGTTCTATCCCATCTTCAACAACCTTCTCAATCAACTCAATATCAATGTCATTTTCATCCACTTTATGCAGTGTCTCCTGTATTACATTTTCCAAAAAATCACCGTCATCGATATCTTCATTTTCGCTGTCCATATCAGAATCATCCCAGTCAAAATTGAGAAATTTTTCAATCTCTTCTACATTCAAACCTTTAGACGTCATTGCTGGTAAAGAAAATATACTTACATAGAATTCACATATAATGGACCAATGTTGCCTATAGGCAATGTCGCGTTTGACAAAATACTGAGGTCAAACTTGAATTAATTTTTTGCCTATTTTTATTTTATTGTAATCTCTTACCTGTATTTAGTTACAAAAATCACTTATAACACAAAAACTGTTTTATTAAACTTTTTATTTTATTATTTTGCAAAGGCATACACCATCTGGTTCGTCTGCATCAAAAAAGAGTTTGGTACCTCTCAGATGTTTTGAATTTTTTACAAAGTCATATGACTAAGCACAGAAATGGCGTAACTAATGTCTCTCCGGAAGACCAATTTTCAATTGAAGCGGAGTTATCCCCGGAATTTCCCGATTCCTCTGCGATATCAGCTGCAGAACAAATATCTATCCCGAAGAAGAAGAAAAAAGTACCTGCAATGGAACAAATTGTTGAGCCAATGATAGAGTTCTTCCGTCATCGGTGAAATGAAATTGTTGCAGAGGAGGGCAACAGTAACCTAACTTTTTTAAGGGCTTAATTCCAGACATGGAAAACTGTCTTCAGTTAGACAGAGGCAATTCAAAAAAATCGCATTCAATGCTTTGAAGAACAGGATATAGCCGAGCTTAATGAAATGTTACAAAAATAATTTAAACATATTTACATATAGATATGTGAATAAAGTAAGAAAAATTGTTAATAATACAGTTATAAAACCGTTGAGAACTTTTCTTACCTGTAAACACTCAAATAAATTTAATATATAAAATTATATTATAAAATATATATAATATTATATAAACAAAAATAATTTTACACATTTTATCATAATAATTTTAGTACCTATTTATTCGAACTAAATTGCATTTATATCTCGTTAAATTGTATCGAACTTGATGAAATAAAATAATCTAAATATTGTGCCAAACATATTTTTCTTTTCATTATTTTTCTGAATCATATAATTATTTCCTCTTACTAATAAGAAATAATATAAATTTGATAACCTATTTTCCAAATTTTTATTTTTTCTTTACTACAAATTCGTCAAATGGGAATTGGCATATATAGTAACCCTTTTTTGCGAGAAGGACTCGCGCACGCTGATAGAGAGCGAATTTTTCTCTGAGAAAACAAGAACAACAAAGCATAATACACTGGGCGCTGTTGTTGTGTTTACTTATATGAGGAACTTTGACCCTGATTTTAGCCCAGTTAATGACAACATAAGACAATAATTTATATATTCTGCAAATCTACATGACTGAACCTTTCATATAAAAAAACAATTCGAAAATCGGGTTAATAGGAAGCTGGTAAAAGGGTGCACAAAAATGTGCTTCCGTATTAATATATGTATACTAGATTATCAACTGATTACGTTGTTCTTATTGCATAAATGAAAACCGCTTATTTGTTTAAATTATTAATTATGTGTTTATAATTATTTAAATTATTATTAGTTTATAATAAATTTACTGCAGAAACGAAAATAGTTTATTTTTATTTATTTCAATTATTAATTATTTGTATACATTATTATTGGATAAATGGAAACAATTCCATTTTTCTCTGATCATAGAAGAAAACCGAGGATCTTGAAAATAGGAACACTTATGCTAAACAGATCAGTTATCGAAGGTACTATTGAAGAGAATTGTATTGAGGTATATGTAATGGACAGAATTTAATAGTACTTTAACTTCTTCACAAGATGTACAGAATTGCTGATTTATGATTGAGAATGGTTCTAAAAACATTTGATACCAATTTTAAGTTCGTCTACCAAATAAATTAACAAGCATTTATAAACTTAGTTTCTCAGGGAGCCGTTATAACTCAACTGCAAACCTATTTGTAAACAAAAAATTGTAAGCGATGATACTATTGGTACAATAGCAATAGTTAACTATTAGAGAGAGGTTCACAAGTAAACGGGAAAATAATCACAATACAGAAAATATAGCTTATATATAAAGTCGGGGAATTTTAATAAGCCTTATAATAATAATTAATTAGCCTCTTAATAATAATAATTAACAAGCTTAATAAGTTACGTATGTGAGCTAAGCGAACTCTTAACATGCAGTGTGAAGTGTAACACACGCCTTAGTGAGCATGTGGCAACCGCAATACCAGTTTCTTAGTACTTTACATAGCCATAGCACACGCATACTCACACATAACTGCAGTAGGATTAGTGTGTGTGCTACGTGAGCAAGAATTAAATATGATGTAAGCTCCTACAATCAAATGTCTGAAGTAGTGTGATACATGAATTTAGTGTTTAAGTCATGAATTATAAATTATGAATTATTCATCCCCATTACAACTTGTGATTCTTCTTCTCTATAAGCTCCTTCAATGTTTCCATTACAGAAATTCGTAATGTGATTTTCTCGTAATCATTCAAATTTTCCAGATATGGAAGTAAACTCTGGAAAAAGTCCATATCGGAATTTTTTGGAAGTTCCGATTTGGGTCTCTTCTTGGCTTCCACATATGAAATGAATGCCGTTTCGATGCCGTCGCATATTTTTGCTTTCGCCTTTCGCTTTAAGTCGCTGGCAGGGATCGATGTTGAGTCCTCCACGTTATCGTCATTGTCATCAGAAGATTCGTCGTCTTCTTGCTCGAGGGAATGATGGTCTTTTTCGGTAAAATTAGACGTTTCCACATGGTGTATGCTCTCCTTTTCCTGAATCGATTCTGATTCACGACTGGTGTCGTTGCATTCCTTTGGAAACTTATCGGCAAAATAACCCGTGTGCTTTCTTGGCTTCAAGTGGGGCAAAAGGAACTGCATATATTTGGAGAGGTAGTAACTGTTGTTGTTTGCTTTTTCCCGTAGGGATCGGTTGAAATTATTCCTTAATGTTGTCCATTTTGACATACAATCGACGACTGCAAAGAGAAAAATTCATCAGTATTTCTGTATACAAATTATTAATTGTATTTGCATATGAAACAAGTTTTTTTTATGAATCAACCCTTTCATGAGAAAACCTCGCGGGAAATTTTCTTCCCCATCCCAGCGAGACAATAAAAAAATCTTTCTTTAAAATAGGGTTGAATAAGTTCATTTAATCTCACCAGTTTCATTTAATATATTTGAAATTTCCTTCCACGCTTTGTCACATTCCCGCTTATTGGCGTAGGAATCCAACTTGGAATTATATAATTGTGGATAACTTTTCACCAGTTGCAGAAATCGCACATTAAATTCTGGATCGCTTTTCATTTTGCTGTCCTTCAACTTTCGAGCACGTCCTCTTCGTCACAACTATAAAATGCAAATGATTTACATAAGTATTCAAATGTCCTGCCAACTTAGGGTGGAAGTTGAGTAATAAACAAGGCTGAGATTAATGGCAATGCTGTAAGTAAGCAACAACAAGAGGGAAGAAATTCCATTAATTAAAAGTAAATAGATGAACTTTCGCTCAGCATCTTAATTCCTACCCGTACTCCAAACCACAAAAGTCGATGATGGCGATATGACTAAAGCACTGACTTAATCACCCATGACTGCTTTAGTCAATTGACTTTTAACTGCCGTGCTGCATTCAAATATCCAATTTTCACTGCCACTGCTGTGCATTTCAGTTCGACACAATGATTGATTCAAAGCTTAAGCGACCCCGACACGAGACTGCATTGCTTACATCACACTCATATGTGTGTGCAGTATCTTTGCACCGACACGTCACTGCATACACTTCAATCATTCATTTTTCGTTTACTCTTTCGGTGTGCGGATGACAATGTCAGATACGGATAAAATAATTTTGACTGCGGTTGTTGAAAAACAAAAGCAACGAAAAAAAAGAATTTGGATGAAAAATTGGTACCGAAAAAGGAATGAGTTTACTCATAAAAATTTACTCATCAATGGTGGTAAATTCAATAAATTCGATGAGAAATGTTTTTCTCCGCTTTCCGCCATGACGTCCGCACGCTATAAAATTCTGTTTCGAATGAGTGCATGTTCAGTCACGGAAATACATAAGACGTATTGACTGAACACACCGCATGCAGTAAGCAAAATCCAAATGATTTGGATTTTGCTTACTGCATGGCTTCAGTCATTGTATATGAGACGCTTAGTTGCTCGTTGAAATGCGTGTTGCAGCAATCGTTGTCTGCAATATCCAAAGTGTGAAGCAAAAACTGAAAAGAGTGAATTGTGAAGCAAACAAAAATGGCAACTGAAAACAAATTAAAATTGGTTAAATTTCATCATGTCCGACTATTTTTCGAATGTTTCTTCGTCCATCGTCATATCATTTCATTAGTCTTTTGGGTCACTTTCTTTTAATTCCTTCAACAATATATAATTTGAAGATTCTTCTTTCTTTAAAAGACAATTTTTTTACTACATTATTCTTTTCTTTTTTGGTTATATCTCCCCTTCCTCATCTTTATACAACAGTTTGTCAAAAACAATAATTGCATAATAATTCCCTTAGTAGGTCATTCATTTCGAAAATTTGCTTATCTTCCGCGTAGGTCCGTTTGATTACACAATACACACAGTAATGAAGTTGCTGCAACGGTTGCCCCGTATGTATTGAATATGAAAAACAGGTTGAATCAACACGTTGCTTCGACAGTTGCCTCATGTGTATGCAGCATTACGATTCTGTACATCATGTAGTAACGTGTCGGGGCTGCTTAAGCTACAAAATAGAAGTACGAAATACAAAGACCCCAAAAGGGAGTACAAATAAGCTGACCACAAGGCTACAACAAGGGTACAAAAATCACAATTCCATTCAATTAGATTATCAGTTGAATTATCAATGAGGTGAAAACAACTGATCGCTAAGAAAAATTTACGAACGTAAAAGATGCCCAAGAAGAAGAGTGATTTTCCCTAATAAGTACGCCAGGGTGCACTTATAAGGTGGTCACAAGGCTACAACAAGCTTACAACCAAAACAATTTCAATAAATTAGAGTGTCAGTTGAGTTTGTAATTAGGTAAAAATATCTGATCGCTAAAAAAGTAACAATCAAGAAGAAAAGTGATTTTCCTTTCAGACCACTTAGTAAGTGTACCTTAAAAAACTCTAGGGAAATAGTCCTCTGGTGAATTAAAACAAAAGAATTCCTACATGAACCCACTAAAAACAATCTAAATATTATTATATGAAATAAAAATATTTATATATACATATATATATATATATATATATATATATATATATATATATATGTATATATATATATATATATATAGGTGTGTATATATATATATATATATATATATATATATACGAGGTGTGATCAAAAAATAACCGTTATTTCAAATTTCGTGAGTTACGTATGTTCGATGTTCGCATTTTTTTTTCTGTTATGTTGGTACACATGTCTGTTATATACGTTGGCAATACCAACCATTTTGGATTGTCAGTTTGTTTTTGACAGATAAAAAGGTTAGTCGTGTTTTGGTGTGCTCTTCGATTTTGTAGTATTTGAAAAAATGGATCAAAGAAACTGTATTCAGTTTTGTGTAAAAAATGAAATTAAATGCACAAGGACATTTTAAATGTTGACTGTGGCCTTTGGCGAGTCTACTATGAGCAGAACACAAGTTCAATTGTGGTATAACCGGTTTAAGGAAAGCCGAGAAGATGTCAATGACGATGCTCGTCCTGGTCGCCCGAGCACGTCAACAACCGATGAATACATTGACGCAGTGAAGAAAATGATTTTGGATAATCGTCGAATCACTATCAGAGAGGTTGCTGATGATGTTGGCATATCGTTCGGCTCATGCCAAGCAATTTTTATGGATGTAGGCATTGCTAAATTTTGAGCAAAAACAACGTCGCATGGACATCGCTCAGGAGCTGTTTTTGGCCAAAAACAAAACCATTATCATGCCTCAACCACCGTATTCACCGGACTTGGCCCCCGCTGACTTTTTCCTCTTTCCAAAACTGAAGACACCGATGAAAGGAAAGCGTTTTGCTACGATTGAGGAGATAAAAGAAAAATCGAAACAGGAGCTGTTGGCGATACCAAAAAAGCGTTTCAGAAGTGTTTCGAGAATTGGAAAAAACGCTGGCATAAGTGTATTATATCTGAGGGGAATTACTTTGAAGGGGACAAGATAGTTGTTGATGAATAAATAAATACTCTTTCAAAAAATTGAAAATAACGGTTATTTTTTGATCAAACCTCGTATGTATATATGTGGCGACACCACTACCCCCACCCAGTTGTCGGGTACGCCAACGCAAGCAGGCGCTAGTTCCGCGCGCCATCTATTAACACGCTGTCGCTGTGGCACAGCGTGTTTATGGGCAAGCGGAACTAGCCTGTGTTGGCTGGTGAACAACACACTTCGTGTTTTCGGCCTTTCATTCAACCTTCTTTCTTTATCTGTGCTGAAGCTGTGGTGACGTTTTATAGAGCGTTTTGTGCAATTAAAAGTTATATTAATTACTGGACTTAACACAACTTCTATAAATTTGCAGAAACGTATTTTATCATATATTATATATACGATATAACAAATAAATTCGCAGGAACGTATTTTATCATATATTATATATACGATATAACAAATATTTCTGTTTTTTATTGGCAACGCTATGTTGAGCACGCGAGCAGCCAAATATATATATATATATACATATATATATTGTTACGATCAGCTGGCTGCTACCTTATTTGGTGCATCAGATGACTGTTCGGTTTAGTGTCTGCATACTCCGGTTGGTAATCTTTATGTAAATATATATATATATATATATATATATATATATATATATATATATATATATATATATATATATATATATGTATATATATATATACATATATATATATATATATATATATATATATATATATATATATATATATATATATATATACGAGTATGTATGTATATGGGAAAGATTTTATATCATCACTTTTTGTTAATTTTTTTTGGTGTGAGAGGATTAGACAGCTTTTGCGTTGAAAGCTCAGGTTGAGTGGAGGGGAACTTTTAATACGCGAGAGCTGGTCTAATATGGGTGTATGTGTGGGTGGATCGAGTGTTAGTGTGGGGTAAATACGTGAGTGCGAGTTGGTAAGGAAAAGGAGAAGAAAAAGAAAAGTGATGATGAAAGGTTAGTAGCTGTTCTTGAATTGGTTGGTTGACCCACAAAGCACAGCTGTTGCCAGGGGGTATGCTTAGTGGGTGGGACAGAGACGGACGGACAGGTTGTGGATAGGATAGTGAAAAGTAGGGTGTCAGAGGGAGAGAGCTGGGAGTTGAAGTACAGGAGGAAACTGATTTTGGAAGTCAGTAAGTAATGCGGAAAATTTTTAGAAAAGAGTCAGATTCTGCATGGCAAGAAGAAAAGTGAAATTTACTGTCGTCGTTCGAGTCGTCTATCTTCATCTAAATCAAGGGCAATTTTTTTTGTGAGAATTTCTGTGCTATTGTCCTGTTGAAAACGCGGGAATACGATTTTTTAATAAATAAAGTATATAGAATTATTAAATTAAATAGAAATGGTATTGAAGTTGTTTAATGCTGCGTAAAAAAAGTGTTTCGATTTCCTTTCATTGTCGTCGAATTAGAAAAGTTAAAAAAGTGGCTTCGACTTTGTATAAAAAGTGTAGTAGAAGGTGAATTACAAAGTCATCAATTTTTCAAATTCTTCCCGATTATAAGGGAAGTAAATGGATACGGATCGACCGCTGAAGACCAGACTCCTCCTACCCAGAGCGGCAAAAATAAAGATAAGTCCAGCGTATTAAGATAAGCATAAGTTCCTAAATATAAGTATTTATTTACGTCTTTATTTAAGTTTTCTTTTCATTGGATGTAAAGCATAAAGTTTTTATTTGTTCTGTTAATGAGTAGAATCTATGAATTAATTTATGGCGTTAGGAAAGTGTGATACGGTCTCAACAGAGCGTAGCGGTGGCGCGCTCGGTAAGGATAGCCTACACTGGTCGAGGGAGCTCCTAAGAGTAGATAGTGGTAGAGCGAAAGCGGGGTTTGAGTTAGTCCTTGTTGCCTGATTTAGGCAGCCTAGACGCAGCTTAGTGGAGGCCGTAGTAATTGTCCGTGTATGTGTGTGTTTGTATAAAAAAATAAATAAATTATGGTAGCCTAAGGTGGTGACAGGAGGGGGAGGATGAAGAGAGGCTGATCGGGACGGAGAAAGCCGGTGGAGAGGTGAGTGGTATCAAAAATAAATAATAAACGTAGAATAGGTTTAGAGTAGAACTTCATGTTTGCCCCACGATCTGGCACAGCGGGTTGGGAACCCACCAAAGAACAAAAAAGGAGTGAGCTAGCCAGGGTGTCTGTGCCAGGTATGCTGACCATGGGGACGTAACAATATATATATATATATATATATATATATATATATATATATATATATATATATATATATATATATATATATATATTATAGTAGACGAAGACTAATAAGGAATCGTGGTATATTAAATTGTATACCATCATTTCCCGATTTGATGAGTTTGTGGTATAACGGCGCGTTCTGCTTTAAAATTATTAGGGGTAATTTCTTTATTCAAAAGAATTGTTAATTGGTCTTGAGTTCCTATAAGTTTCTTGGATTTATTATAATAATTTAAATCTTTTAAATAGGGTCTGGTTCTATTTTTATTTTCATTAACGGAAAACGTAGGAAAAATTGGTCAAAAGGGATAAAAAATAAAAAAAGATGAATTTTGTCTCATATTATAAGTCAACTTAATATAAATAAATAAATTTAGACGCATATTATCAGTCAACTTAATATAAATAAATAAATTTTGTCCCGTATTATAAGTTAACTTAATATAAGTAAATAAGTTTGGCTCATGTGAAGCTCAACTAAGTTATCTTAATATAAATATATATATTTGCGTCTTATTATAATTTAAATTATATAAACAAATTTGTTTCATGTTATAAATCAACTTAATATAAATAAATAAATTTGATTCATTTGAATCTCACTTAATATAAATAAATTTGTGTTATATTATAAGTCAACTGTATATAAATAAATAAATTTTGTCCCGTTATACTTCAACTTAATTTTATAAATAAATTTAGTCACATATTATTATTATTGTTGTTATTATATGTAATAAAGTTGACTTAATATAAAAAAATAAATTGCCACATGTGAAGCTCACCTAAAATTACTCTCTACCACAACCAACTTCAACTGACACTTAGGTGAGATGAAAATTGTACCGGGCAACAAGCGTATTTGACTTGGCACCATCGTCTTTGGTAGCAACACCTCAACTCCACCCACAAATAAATAAGAAAAAAATTTCAAATCTACAAGCACTTTATCGATTATTTAAAAGCAGTTCAGCTGGCACAAGCAGTCAAGTAAACGCCGACGACCGCTCATTTTTGTGATAACAGCAAAATAAATCGAAAAATTTGTTAGTTAAAAAACTTACGGCTAAAAAAATAAATAAATTCAAAATCCAACAACAAAATTTGGAGAACGCGCCAAAACAAGCAAAGAAAGCCTAGGCAGTGTTAAGCAGGGTAAGCAATACATTAAATTAAACCAATTAAACTGGAAATTAATTGTTTTAGTTTCGTTGTTAAGTGGTTGCAAGAATTATGAGTTTATCTATGAAATTGCCGCTTTAAAATATATAGTTCTGATTCTATTCTAATCTTAACGGTATGATTCCTACCTCTCAACTATTGTACTAGAAAACATTAACTTTCACATACATATATAAAGTATATTTAAACTAGAGTTATAATAATTTTTATATTCTATTTTACATCATTGCATAAACAAAACACAATTCTAGTTTCCAAATTCAAAAATTTGCATTTACTTTTGAAAAGGTTCGATAGTGTAAACCATTCACAATAGCGAGCACAGAGTTGTCAAAGTAAAATTCCCTTGCATGCAAACTGAAATTCCCATATAAAATCAAATGATGATAGAAGTCGCCTGCCAACAGCCAATCACAGCAACGCAAATGCAAAAGCGACGGCGAAACCGAAGACACGTTCAGAATTGAAACAGAATTCACGCAAATTCAGTATAGCGAGTGTTGAGCGGCAAAAACGGCGTAAACCAGAGTCTAAAATATATAAATTTCGAATACAAATAAAGAAACACACATTCTTGAGAGGGAAAATATATTGTAAGTGAAAAAACACTTCAGTTAAAGAAAACTCAGTATTCTTTTGTTTATTTATAATAATACTTCAAACAAATTCAATTAATTTAGTTTGATTTCACAAAAAGTTAGTGTTGAGTGAACGAGAAATTAAAAAATTTTGAGGAAAAAGCCTGAAACACGCAAGCAAAGAAAAAAATTAAAAATTGCACGGTGAGTTATGTATTTTTCTTTGATTGCAAACGTATTTTGTTGAGAGGAAGGCGGTGAAGGATACGAAGATGCCCGGAATAGGATCAGAAATATACGCTTTCTATTTTTTCTTGTCAAAAATTAACAAAATTAAACGCGCCTGCTTGGCCTGCTAAAAACTAAAATGCCGCTTTGAAGTGAGATAGAAAAAAGAGGCCCGCTGCAATTTTGAATTTGGCAGCGGTGCGAAAGTGTTGGCGGGGGCGCGATGGGAGAAAGAGAAAATTGGACAAAAAAAAAGGTATAAGAAACCTGAAGCAAAACGATTTTTTTTTTGAGTTGGAACATTTTTTAAAGTTATTTGCTATCATATCACTTGGCAATTTTTGTTCTTAGTCAAGTTTTCCTTATTTGATCGGTGAATCCGTCCACATTTGCTATCATCATCACACCCACCCACCTACGAAACCCTCCAGCGGACAGACGTGAACGGGTTAAGAAGAAGCATGCGAGCGAGCATGATGTCGCTTCTTATTTTGGGCAATTTCATAACGTGCTTTGGTTGGCGGCCAGTTCTCAGTTGTTGTTGTTGGTGTTGGTGTTGTTGTAAAAAACGCTTTGATGGAGAGGAAATTAAAAAAAAATTGACGTAATTTCAACTGGAAATTTTTGCATATAAATTGTTAAAATTTTAAAAAGGTGTTTGGGTGGTTCGGTTTCTTTTCGCTGATTTAAATCCTACAGAAATGAACTGACTCACTCGTGCGTACCTTGAATCTAGAATGAGAGGTATAGATTTGTTGCTAGCATAGAGCGTCGTCTGGTATCATCTACTTCCATAAACTGGACATATCATAAGCTGGAGATAATATCATTTAGATCACTGCAGAATTTAAAAGTCAAAGATTGGCTGCCAAGTGTTTAGCTATAATTGACTGCAAGATCCCAGCTGGAGCGACGCCTGGTAACGCCTGCTCCCTTAAAGTGGGCATATAAATATCGTTTAATCGTTCAGTCTGGCAGATCACTCCAGAGTATTCCATGCGGAGATTTGCTGCTATAATGGACTTCCAACTCTCGTTTCTCGTAGCATCTTCCATAAACCAGACATATCAATATCATATGGATGATAACGGGCAGATATTGGTTGCTATTAGCAAATCTTTAAGCGACTCCAAGCTCTCCTGATAGAGCGTCGTCAGGTAACACCTACTCCCATAAACTGGACAGAACATTATTTAGTGTGGCAGATCAGTGCAGAATTTAACAGGAATGAATGTGGGTAAACCCTTGCTGTGTAATGTCACTAGTGTTCCCCGCCAAACAAAAATGTAATTCAAAAGCAGTTCATAGGCAATATATCTGGGAGGATACACTACTCATCATGGAGCTGCTTAAATGGTTAAGAAGGAAGGAGGGTCCTAAAATCAGTCAGATTTATATATACATATATAAATATATGACATACCAGCCGAAAGATCAAGGAACATAAAACGCAACTGGTCATTAAATAAGCGCTGTAAACATGACGCGAAGACAGTAGAATTCAAACGGCAAAATAGTAGAATTCAACCATGAGGACACAAGAAATAAAACACGAGGACAGTAGAATTCAACCATGAGAATAGGAGAATTCCAGCTCGAGGATAGTGGAATTCAAGGCTGAGGACAGTAGAATTCAACCATGAGGACAGTAGAAATCAAACAGGAGGACGCAGTATAATTCATACAAAAGTTTTATATGAACCGATGAGAATTATATCAGACTAGACATGATTTTCAGGGAAGAATAGCACTTCCTTGACAATACAGCCTTCCATTGGGTTGGTAATGACAAGATTTGCTTTCACACAAAGTTAATTGCTGACCCTTTTGATGATATAGGGGAAATTTCCACAGTATACTAATGTTTAAACAATTCTAAAGATGTCAATTCAAGTTAAAACTTTCTTCATATATTCGCATATTCATTAAAGATATTTCTTTCCAGCTTTCTGGTATACAAGTATCTCTCTCTGAAACAAGATTCGCTCTTTCTCTTGTCAAAGATTCTTTCTTTCTCTCCAACAAGATTCACTATTTCTCTTGTTGAAGATTCTTTCTCTCAAATAAGAATCTCTTTCTCCATTTAAGAGTGTTTTCTCTCATACAGGAATCTCTCACAAAAGAATCTCTCTTCTCTCCTACAGGAATCTCTCTCTCGTTAAAGATTCTTTCTTTCTCTCATACAAGTATCTCTTTTTCTTTTAAACAAGAATCTCTCACAAAAGAAGAATCTCCCACAAAAGAGTCTCTCCTCTCATACAGAAATCATCTATCATTATAGATTATTTCTTTCTCTCATACAAGTATCTCTTTCTCTCGTACAAATTTCTTATTGCCCAAAAATGGTTATCTGACTATTTAGGGATCCCCAGAAATGTTTCTTCGATGGATATATTGTCACCCTTATTACCAGGAGTAGTAATCCACATCCTACTCGACCAACACCAAGCATCAATGAAAGATGCCTGAATTTTCCTCCTCGAGGCTATTATTATTATCCAGAATCAATCACTAATTTCGGTGTACTTACTATTGGACTACTCAGTGGGTACGCATACACATATTTTTCGTTCCTTAACGATACATCGGAATCTAGACAGGAGTAAGCTAATCTAATCTTTGCATCTGCAAGGTCAACCTCTGTCGTCAATCAATTTAGAGGGATTCTATTAGTAGCCTGACTTGCTTTAAGACCGCAGCCTCTTTTAAGCGCGGGAACAACAATTCTCTCAACCTATTCTCAAGTCGATTTCTTGGAAGTTCTTGCACACAATCAGGTGGAATGTTGTTGTTTTTCTCATGTCGTTTTTTCTCATGTCATTTGTTCACATGCCAATTTTTATCTTTGTTTGAATACAATTTGAAATATGTTTTCAAAAAACTTTCATTGCGTGCTTTTAGGGTCTCTCTCTAAGAAATGCTTCAAACTTCTAAACCTTGTGTTAGTTATTTTTTCCTTTCATATCACATAATACATTTTAACCAATTCCCAGTATAATTAACTTGTATATTGCATAGTTGACTGCATAATTAGCAACTCCATACAGAGACCAGAGACTCGGTCTTAAAGTCGGTGGCTCTCTGCCGCTGCCAGTTCGCTTTTTCAGGTTGACATGAATGCATGCAGATTGCATGCTGTACTGCTACTCAAACGCTCGCGTAGGTTGCTGCTGATGGGTATCTAATTTTTAACACTTGATTGAAGCTGCTGTTGCTGTTGCTGTCTGCTGATGTCTGTTGTCTGCACTGTTGCAACGCCGAGCGTGGCGCTGACTGGCAAATATTGCTGTAAGCACTTGGAATGGTGTCATAGAACTGTCAGAGACAGCTCAGTTCAGTTTAGTTCGGTTCAGTTCAGCTCGTTGCTACTACCACCATCACCATCGCCAACAACAACAATGGCAAATAATGGTATCTGACGTGGTTATGGCGAAATATAGCCAGCTACTTTAGCAGCAGCAGTAGTTGGGGCGGAGGAGGACTGGCTTGGCCGCACGGTATCTCTACGAATATTTATAATATTTGCCACTTGCTAACATTCAACAAGAGTCGGTGCGGGTAGCAGCCAAGCCAGTGCTGCCTGCTCTGTGCCGTTGTTGCTCTGCGATGAGAGATGACAATGACTTTGTTGAAGGCTGGCGGAGGCCGGGTGGCTTACCTGGTTTCTGTTTGCCTTGCTTTAATGCTTCTTTATATTTTCCAGTGTATAACCAGGTTTTTAAAGTTTTTGCATTATTCTTGGGCATCTGAAATGCAATTATTAAATGACAAATCACAGACTTCTACAACACTAGACGAAGTTATTGAGCTGCCTTTTTTGCTGGGACCCCACCATCGAGAGCCAATGATGTGCCGTCACTTTCATCACATACAAACTTTGACCAGTAATTCTTATGAGTTATTGCATTGCATTCTGATAAATTTCATCATAAAGTCGTAGGCGCTGAGTTGCTGGTGGTGCCGGTGTCGTCACAACAGTCGTGTTCGCCGCCGCCGCCGTCTTTTATGTTCCTATTATTGTTGTTATTATTGAGGCTCATGATATTTACATACGAGTATATTTAAATGACCAATTGACAAATTTATAAATGGCAATTTTGTTCGCGTGTGTGGCGTTGCGACCGAGCTGAGTGCATATGTTTTGTCTGAGTGTGTGTGTGGTTGTGGGTGGTTGCGTTTTTTCCGTCCGTCCCTCCATTCATTTATTTGCTCTCACTCTTCGTTGCTGTTTTTTGCGTAGGCCGTCAAAATTTCCCCCTCGTCTTTGATGTGAATGGTTTTGTTCATTGACCTACAAAATAATGTAAATATTTAATATGTGTGCATGGATGATTGAAAAATCACATGAGAATTATTGGATTGGTTTCGTATAGCATAGTTTTGGGCTGCAGGTTGGCGATGGCTTTGGTTCAGAGAAGGTTCTTTATCGCACGCCTGGAAATATGCTTACAATTTATTATATTCTCATATAATGAGAATATTGTTATTTTCTTATTATATTATTATTTTACTATTTAATTAATAATTATATTTTATTTTTATTCTTTTATTTTCATTTTATTATCATTTTAATGATTTATTCTTTTTTTATTTTTAATTATGTTATTCTTATTTTATAGTTTTTATTTTATTACTTTATTTTATTATTATTTTACTATTTAATTAATTTATATTTATTTTTATTATATTTTCATAATTTTATTTTTATTATTTTATTTTTACTATTTTAATTTAATTTCATTTTGCTTTATTTTGTTTTATTTTATATATTATTTTATTATTATTTCTGGGCAAGATATTTGCATTCTATCTGACAGTCAAGCACCTTGCCTTTGCGCTTGCCGTCAAGAACTGCCACAAATCTTTAATCTGAGCTGTGTTCCCGGCTACAGGGATATTCCAGGGAACCCCCAAAGCGGTTGAACTCGCCCGAGAGGGTCCTACAATACCGATTCAACCAGCTATGTCAAACCTCGGAACTCCTATTGCCCCATGTAAACTTTTCATTAGCAGATTTTTAGGCGCAGTGAGCAGGTGCGGATGGTGCAGATCACACCTTCCCAAATGCACAATGTGGCACACAGATTGCATGCACCACTCTGAAAATTAAAATCGGGCGAATTTAAGCTATCTATGCATGCTAAGTAGTAAAGAGAACTGGGACCACGTAGCGAAATATGTGGAAAATGTGCTCCGGAACCTGCACGCAGGAATAGCCTTGAGAGTCCAATGGAGGAAGTGAGAATCTCACCTTGAAGGAAATATGAAAAGGGTCCCAAGGTGGAGAGGTGGATGTTTTAGTCAATGCAAACTTCGCATACCAAAACTGTGACGACAATTTTGTTGTTGGGATAGGCATTTTTACCCTCTACCCGGGGTTTGGTGGAATGAGTACTACCAACTAAGACTTTCGATTCAGAAAGAAGTACGAGTATTTCGAGGCCATGCCCTGGGCAGGATTCGCACCGACGACTCCACGATTGTGAGACTAGCTTGCTTACAACAACAATGACATTGACAAATGGAGACCGGTATAATGAGGAGAATACCCGTTACGTTTGAATCATATATGCTTGTACAATATAACAAAAAGGTTCAGAAATGTGTTCAATGACTCTCGGATTGCATTCACTGACTGGGATTGTATTCACCGAGTCCCGGGAAATAATTCACCGAATCTCGGATTGTATTCACTGACTCCCGGTTTGTATTCACTGACTCGGATTGTATTTACCGAATATCGGATTGTATTCACTGACTCTCGGATTGCATTCATTGACTCAGATTTTATTCCCTGACACTCAGATTGCATTCACTGACTCGGATTGTATTCACTCCCTCTCGGATTCCATTCACTGACTCTCGGATTGCATTCACTGACTCGCATTCCATTCACTGACTCTCGGATTGCATTCACTGACTCGAATTATATTCACTGTATTCTCTGGCTCTCGGATTGTATTCATTGAGTCAGATTTTATTCACTGACTCTCGGATTGCATTCACTGACTCGGGGTGTATTCACTGACTTTCAGGATGCATTCACTGATATTTTACTCTTACCACCTCCACCCTTTAAATTTAAACTAATTACCACCGCTGCGTTTCAAATTCAGTCCAGTTTTTCATTTTTGCATACTTTCAGGCGATATTTCTATTTTTATGCCCACTTTCCCAACAATTTTTAATGCAATTTTCCAACATGTTGAAAGCATACAATCAGTGTAAAATTGTTCATTTTGTTACATCATGGAACGCTATTATTCGTTCAGCTGTAGCCCCAGCTTCAGTTTCAGCCTCCTTTGTGCCTGGCATTACAATGCTGTCTTTTCTATATACTTTTTTCGCACCCACCTTGGGCATAAATGCATAAATTACTGCCGCCCAGATGCGTATTTCTTGTACGCATTAAGATTCCCGGTTGAGGTTTTGTTTTTCATCAGCATTTTGCTTGGTAAGTTTGCTTTTTTCAAGGTGGCTCCTTCGTGTGGGACTAAATTTGGAAAAAATAAAAAAATTAAGTTGTAAAACGTGGTGTTTTTGTGACCTAATTGCATACGTTTAGGTGTTGTTGCTGGGACGAGTGTTGTGTTGGTTTACTGTCGCAAATTTTCTGTGATTAAAAAATTGTATATTAAAATATTTTCTGCTGTGTGAGGTTTCGCCATTTTTGCAAAGATTTCCACATTTTTATGCGCCTAAAATTATGTGTATAGTTTTGCTTATATTTTCTATTTTTGGGACTTTTTCATACAAATATTAAACTTTTTACATGTCAATTTTCCATTGTGGGAACTAGTTTTTACTAGTCAACATTTCACGCGCCTAGAGTTATGCAATATTTTGCTTATATCTAATTGTTTCATACTTTGCTGCTATGCCTGTCTTCGCCTCGTCACCTTTTTCACAGCACCCCTATGGCAGCTTTTCGAGCTTCTTGTTTACTTGTGCATAAGTTAAGCTGAGAAGTATGCTACGTTTTTTTTTATTTTGGACTGAAAATGTAAAAATATCACGTGTTTTTTAAATGGCCATTTTTGGTTTAGGTTTGGTTTAACTTAGTTTTCCACTTTTTTTTTTATTTGTTTGCCACTTTTTGTTGTTTTATTTTGTTCCTTGGTTATGTTGCTTTTTTGTTGTTTGCCTTGGTTATGTTTTTTATATTTAATATCTTTTCCATTTTGAAGCGTGGTTGTGGCCTCTACGAAATCTAATACATTAGTTACCATGGTTTGGAGCGAAGTATACGAAAAGGAATAAAATTGTAACAAAGTAAAAGATTGAATATTGTTGTAACAGACAAACAAATTTTTATGATTTAATTTTTGGGTTATTTTAAAAAAAAATTTTTTATAATTTTATTTTATATGTTTCTTTCTGTTTTTTAAATAGTTTTTTTGTTTCGTTTTAGTTTAATATATTTAAAATTTTTTTAATATTTATTATTTTTTAATTATAACCAAAGATTATTATTCAGTCTTAAATAATACTTTTTTTTTTTAAATTGTTTTTTTGGTTTTTTTATTTTTTTATTGTTTTTTGGTTTTTATAACTTTTATAACTTATTATAACTTAGTTTTTAATTACTTTTTTATCATGTTTTTTTATTTTTATTGAATATATTTTGTTGTAACTTTTTTCTTATATTTTTAAAATTTTTTTAATGTATTTCTTATTTTTTATTGTTCTTATTTTATTTTATGGTTTTTTATAAGTTTTTGATTGTTTTTTTTTAAATTTTTTTAAATTTTTTTTTGTAACTTTCTTTTAATTTTTTTTTAAATTTATTATAATTTTTAATATTTTTTTATATTCAGTCTTAAAATAATGTCCTTAGAATCTAAAAATTTTTTTTTATTATTGTTATTTATTGTTTTTTCTTAATTTTTTATTATATTTTTTAAACTTTTTGTTTTTTTATTATATTTTTTATAACTTTTTTATTATTTTTTTATCACATTTTTAATAACATTTTTCTTATTTTTTTTATAATTTTTTAATTATAACCAAAGGTTATTATATTTCGTCATAAATAAATTCTTAGTGAATTAATTAAATAAATTAAATTAAATTAAATAAAATTAAATAAATTAAATAAAATTAAATAAATTAAATGAAATTAAATAAAATTAAATAAATTAAATAAAAATAAATAAATTAAATGAAATTAAATAAAATTAAATAAATTAAATTAAATTAAATAAAGTTAAATAAATTAAAACTTTCTTCAATAATTTCCTTTTATTAATTCCACAAGTTTCCTTTTATTAATAAAAATTTAATAAAATTAAATAAATTAAAAAAATAATTAAATAAATTAAATAAAATTAAATAAATTAAAACTTTCTTCAATAATTTCCTTTTATTAATTCCACAAATTTCCTTTCTTTTCCTTGCAGATTTCTGCCCATTTTTACTCTACTTGAGCAAAGAAGGGAAACCACACCAAATAACAAATAAAACAATTTAAGATTTTAGGAGAAGAAGCCAACTTTCAGCAAAATGTCTGATCGCAAAGCTGTCATCAAAAATGCTGATATGAGCGAAGAAATGCAACAGGACGCAGTTGACTGTGCGACACAAGCTTTGGAGAAATACAATATTGAGAAGGTAAGCAAGCAAAACAACACCATCATCACCATCGCAATCTACTTCAGATGATGATGATTATCTTATGGGGAGGTAGTCTTATGAGAAAGGGTGTTCCTTCCTTTTGTTTCCTTTTTACGAGCATAGGATTAAAGGGCATACCAGGTCCGACCTTCATGGCTGAGATTTCAGCGGACATCCAATAGACTAAGTATATTCAGTTTATTTAATAGATGTGTGAGTGTGTGTGGACGCGGGTGCACACTCGTGGAAGTGTGGGGAAACAAGTTCTAATGCGTTATTTGCTTGCACTTCAACCCGTGTTGCTATCGCTCTGCTGGCTTTAAATGTCAACAGTGCATTAAATGTGGTTTAGAGTTCAATGTGTGTGTGTGTGTGTGCATTGAAGTTTCTGCCAAGAGCCGTCCAAATAGTGTGCATGCAATTGTGAGTGCCAACAAAGGTGAAGGAAGGGAGGACGAGTGCTTTGTTGTCTAACCAACAAGAGGATTTTTTTTATTGTTATTTGTTTAGTTTAGTTTTTCTTTCCTACATTTCCTTGACATTAATTTCTGTTTTATTTTCCTTTTTTTATGTTTTTATATTTATATTCTATTCTTATATTTTTTATGTATTTTTTTATATTAATTGCACCTAAATATATACTATAAAAAGTTTGATAGGGTTTTTTTAAAATGGCCAAAGTGCAGCAAATTTTCAGGCTCCTTAGAAAATCACCCAAAAGACTACTGAATGACCGTTCTCAAGTATTTTTAGGCACCTGAAAATATGCTATAGCAATTTTCTTTGTAATGGTGGACCACAAAGTGTAGCATATTTTCAGGTGCCCCCAAAATTTCCCATTTACGGCATATGTTTTCTGTGGATACGTAGAAACTCTTATTCATACTTGCTCCGTACAGAAATAAATCTCATCTTTGAACTTCTCAAATGGGTATTTAATTTGTGCATTTGCCAGGAGGGAGTCATTGAAAGTTATAAAGGAGTCAATGAATGTAGAAATAATTAAATGAGTTTCTAAATGAGCCTTTTTTTTATTGAATTATGGAAAATAGAATGAACGAAGAGTATTTTCTAACCCGACTGATTCTTCCCTATTAGTCTCTTCGTACTGTTATGGTCTCGAAACTCTCCGTTTTGTCTGTGTTCTTCAGTTCTACTATCTTCTGCAATCTCTCTTGTTCTCTTGTTCCGTCTGTATGACTGCTGTCTCTTCCTCGATCTGGCTTCCCATCTACTCTCGCTCAATATGTCCGCCTGTCTACTATTATTGTACAAATTATGAAGCTGTCACCCTTGCGTGCATGGAGCAAACATAAACTAGCACAGATTGCGTCAAGTTCTTCCTTAAAAACTGTAATAAAACTTGCAAGATAAGCGAAAGAACACACTTAAAATAATCAAAGTGGTGCTTATCTCAGTTGCAGATAAAAGATTTATCTCTGAACGCCAACACAGCAAAGAAAGAGGCTTATCGAAAACAATAAATAAAACATAAAAAATACATGTAAAAAACAGTACAAAAAAAAATTTTGAAAAATAAAGATAGAAACAAAACAATTTAAATTAAAAATAACAAAAAATTGATATAAAAAATATAAAAATAAACAAATATATAAAAAAATAATAAAAATTGAACAATTAAAAAAAAAAAAAAAAAAAAATAAATAAAAAAATATATTTTAAAAATTATAAATATAAATAAATAAATAATATATAAAAAAGAATAATATATGGAAAGAAATAAGAAATAATAAAATATATAAAACAAGAAATAAAAAATACAAGAAAAAACAAATAAAAAAATAAAAAATGTGTTATAAATAAAATAAATAATTAATTTGTTTTTCTAGCGAGTTCAAGATCCATAAAATAAAAATTTGTATGTTTTTATTTTATTTAATTAAAAAGTTCCCAATATTTCGGTTTCCCGCGGAAACAATCCTCAGGGTAATTTTCTGATCTGTCAACTTAAATGTAAATTCAACTTAAATTAAAATAAATAATAAAATTTATAAAACAAAAAATATAAAAAATATAAGAAAAAAGAAATCAAAAAATAAAGAATAAAAATATAAAAAAAAGAAAAATATAAAATAGAAACAAAAAAAATAAAGAATAAATATAAATATAAAAAAAGAAAAAGACAATAACTATAAAAAACCACAAATATTAAAAAATTTAAGGAACAAATTTAAAAAACATTATTCAGGTGTCCTTTGAGTACGTCTTTAAGGAATCTGAAACTAAGATGCACTTTGGTGGCCAACTTTACAATGAATTTAAGAAAAGGACATTTTCAGGGGCCTCGAAAGTCTCTGAGAGACACTCAGTGGCTTTTGATTTTTAATTTTTAAGGAACCTGAAAATTGTTGCACTTTGGCCACCAAAAAATTGTAGTATATTTTTAGGTGCTTTGAAAATATCTAAAGACTTCACACTTTCAAGGAACCCAAAAATACGTTGGACTTTGACAACCATTGCCAGCAAATAATAATAGCATATTTTCAGGTGCCTCAAAAATACCTCTTAATAATCTGGACTGCATGCACCGAGCCTTTTTATATGATAGAAGCCTGAAAGTAAGCTGCAATTATTTTTAGAATGCATCGGTGACAGAGGAAATAATTTAATGAGCCTTTTTGAGGCAACCATGAAATGCATTTAATTTTTCATATTATGTATGCACAAAAAAAGAATGCAAAAAGGATACAATTGTTCGGCATTGCTCATCTCACGCTAAGCAAATAAGCAACTTTTCTTGCCTCCCAGCGGTATTCAGAGTCGTACTCCAGAGTCGTGCTCCAGTGTACATGGACAAGGACACTATTCTTGTATAGTTTTGGAAGTTTTTATTCCGTTTGTTTTTTGAGGATACTCGATTGTATTTTAAATAATCCTCTCTGTGCAAGGCTTGGTGCTGTTTTTGTTGTTGCAGTTGCTGTTGCCTCACGAGGCCGTTCAGCAGCAAACCCAGCTAGAATTGTGTCTTAACCATGGCGCAAGGACATTTAAAGCGTGATTGTGTTCATTTATTGCTTCGTGCATAGCAATTGCCACACTCATGCACACACTTTCAGGCGATAAGTCACACACATACTGTATAAATAATCAAGTCTTTGGTCTACGAGAACCAACGCATTTGGAAAATTCCTGCTGACACCATGAGTGAAGCCAAGTCCGCTGTCAGCATGAGTCAAGCCAAGTCCGATGCTACCATGAGCCACGTCAAGTCCGCTGCTACCTCTGTCACTGCCACTACCGCATCTCTGCCAGCAGTCCCCAATTAATCCCGACAGCGAGGCAGCAGCAGCAGCGACGGTTAAATTAGATGTAGTGTGGGTTGTTGTTGTTTTGAAAAAATTTGCATACTTTTAGTCGCCTAACAACACGTGCTGAAATTCCAAAACACACACTGACCTGTGTTGCTCTTTTCTGTGTGTGAATGTATGGTAATATCAGTATATATGTGTGTGTGTGTGTGTGGATGGTAATGAGAATGTGTGAGTGCATTCCTGACACAATCGGTGGCGAAGTGTTACGCAATAAATGCACGCATCCGAGTCTCGAGACTGTTTTTGTTAAGCCTTCCGCTTAGCTAACCTTTTATTTTCATTTTTGTTCTGTCGCCTTTGCCGCCGTTTCGGTCCTATTCAAGGCTCACTTGGCTGGCAATGACAATGGATATTATTTAAGGTTGCTGCTGCGTGGCTTTATGATGGTGGTGGATGATGATGAGGGTGTTGCTGGTGCTGTTATACGTGGTCGTATTTTGCTGCCGCCTCATTTGCCATCGTCGTTGTCGTTCCCTTTCCAAGTCGATTATTGATTTTTGCATGCAACTGACATTTTTGCGCTCCGCTTCTCTTTTTATTTATTTATATTTTCATTTATTTACTTTCTCATTGCCTTTGTTGTTGCTGTTTTGTTGTTATGTGGCATTATTTGTACGCATTTGATTCTTTCATTACGTGGCTCGTCCTTTGCGTAGGAGTTGAATGTAGAAAATTGCTTCCTTTTCCTGCTGCACACGCTTTCCTGTCAGCGGATGATGTCCTTTTTGTGTTGTAGTAAAGAAAGTTCAGGAAATATTTGGAAATTCTTGCACTCAACTATGACCGCTGGCCTTGCCCCTCCCTAAATAGATTATCAATCGAAGCTTGGCAGGGGTAAGCTATGCAAAAATGTTGCTTTTAGGCGCTTGACATTCTGAAAAGACTTCCTTTTACTCTGTCGGTATTTTAATAAAGGAAATCAATCTATCTATTTGAGGAAAATCGATTAAATTGTGTTATTTTCGGGCTCTGACGACATAAATATGTTTTGCATATTGAAGGCTTTTAATAACTCTCCTTTATGAATGTTCTGTCACCTGAAAGTATGCTACCTTTTCATTAAGGGTCTGTTTGATCTGATCGCTTTCTATTTTTACATATGGAGCAGTCTTTGAGCTCAACTCATAATTAAGTTCATCTTTATGAAGGACGTAAGCAATAAAATTAAGAAATTTATTTATACTCTCAAAATTTCAAGGATCCGTGTTCACTGAAGACATCCGTCAATCAGTTATCAGGTTTTTTTTAGTGATTTGTTTAGCCAACTAAAAATATGCTGCTGTCGAAAGTGTAGCTTACTTTTAAGCCCTTGATTGTCATTACCGTAGTTCACTAAACATATTCCTCAGCCTTGTAGGTCCCTCAACTGAAAATATGCTGCTCGTTCCATAACGGAAATACACCTAATTTGGAGTAGTTTGTATTAAGAAATTTTAGCATACTTTTACGCACTTTATTATTAATATTATTTAGAAGACTAAAGCGATTCTAATGTGTTCTCCGCAATTCACTAAAGACATCGCTCAGCATTTTTTAACCAACTAAAAATTAACTGCACTTTCCCTTTCCATACGGGCACAAACAAAATTTTATGTAATTGGTATTTAAAAATTGAATATGGATATTTATCGAGTTTTGTACGTAATTGTTGTCTCACCTCTCTGGAATACCTAAACACACATAAGATACTGGAGTGTCTAGTCTATCATTATTAGATGCCAAACTTAGATTAAGCAATTTTTTATTTTTCACATTTTCATCGAATCAATCAATTTAATCCATCGAATTCAAAGTTACTCAAATAATGTACACAATTAGAATCCTCCGGAGGAAAATTATAATACTGAAATAAACACTGCATACTTTTGAGGGCACTGAGTTGGTTATTTTTGGTGATTCATATAAATTTTTCATTGTGCTGAGTCAGTCAGAGAAAATTGTAGTGTAAGAGTATGAACAAATAGTATAGAAAAAATTATAGTATACTTTATGCCATGTATCCGAGACGTGCACTGAGCATGCACCTAAAATTGTGCTGCATTTTGTCTTCCAGGGTATTGTGGCAATAATGTAAATCTCCAATATAAGGATTATTCACCCTGGAACGGCCCTAGCATGAGATATTCTTGTATGAGACGGAGAGACTTTTGAATAAAAGAAAAAACGCCTTCCATATGGTAGAAAGAGAGACTCCCATATGATAAGAAGACTCCCTTACGATATATAGGCTCTTATGAGAGAGAGACTTTCGTGTCAGAGAAAGGGAGTTTTTAAGAGAGACTTGCATGAGAGAAGAGAGACCCGCATGGGGGAAGATAGGAAAGATTCGCATGAGAGAAAGAAAGCTTCGCATGGGAGAATAGACAAAGAAAGATTATTCTATGAGAGAGAGATATTCTTTTATGAGAGAAATAATCTTATGAGAAAAAGAAAGATTTATTTTATGAGAGAGAGACCCTCGTGTGAGAGAAAGACTCGCATGAGAAAAAGCGATCCATTCTCGCATTAGAAAAAGAAGAGATACTCTCGTATAAGAAAAGAGAGAGATACTCTCGTATAAGAAAAGAGACAGATGCACTCGTATAAGAAAAGAGAGAGATACTCTCGTATAGGAAAACGAGACTCACTCTCGCTTTAGAAAAAGAGACTCACTCTCGCTTTAGAAAAATTGACTCCCTCTCGCTTTAGAAAAAGAGACACTCTCGGCTTAGAAAAATTAACTCCCTCTCACTTTAGAAAAAGAGAGACAGAAAGTCATAGAAAATGAGAGGAAGAGATCGTATGTGAAAAAGAGAGACTTTCGTATGTGAAATAGAGAGATTTTCGTATGAGAGAAAGAGTATATTATAGATTAGCAGTCATCTCTTATGGCCCACAAATTGAGTCAGTAATGGAGCATCAATTTGCGAAAATCATTGCATACTTTTTGGCACCATTAATTTAACCTTACCTAAATTACTTAAGTTTAAATCGATTTACAATTTTTCTGCCTCGTAACTACTCAAACTGCATTGCTCACAGAAAGGCCGATAACGTAATTGCTTCATAGCAGGAAGAGGGAGTTGTGGCACCTCTCGGCCTTGCCTACCACCAAACCAACCACAGCACTTAGTATATATCGACTTAGTGATAAAATTGGATAAAAAAAGCTATAACCAGACACGCCATGTCATGTCAACATGCCCGTGGTTCTCTGGGCTTTCCATGCAGGAGGAAAGATACGGGCGCTGCTGGCTGACTGGTACGCTCTCCAAGCCATTATTGATGCAATGTTTAATCAATAATCATCAATTGCAGTGTGTGTGTGAATGTGTGTCCTGTGTGTGTACAGAGACGTACAGTCACACCCAGTGTAAGTGCTGCCACAGCCCCCACCACCGCCACTACGTTGGCATCGTCGTTGACGCTGGGGATACAGTTACATGTATTGATGTTACTTGGATTCATGGTGTGGTTTTGTGGGCACGGACATGGCAGCAGCATGATCGGCTATTATCTTTTTTCTATAGTCGTCCGTCCTTATATGCCTGAAATATTAAAATCCTGATATACTGCTGGGAGGACATTGTCAAAAGTTGGCATAATTGACAGGTTACTAGGCACAGGACACAATGACAGTGTCCTTTTCGCTCTTCTGATGGCTTACTGGGGAGGGAGCGGGCTGGCTGGCTTGTGTGTGTGGGAGGGTGCTGTTATTGTGTGAATGTCTGCGCGGGTGTTTGTGGGGCATGTGTGTGTGAGTGCGTGTGCATGAGTGGCATGTGTGACATGTGTGAGTGCGTTTCGGGGAATCGCAAACAATTTTGCCTACTTTTTTCCGTTCTTTGCAAAGCGGAATTGTTTGGTGTTTATTTTTATAGTTGGTTGGTCTTGTTTCTGTTTTGTTATAGTTGTTGTTGTTGCCGTTGGTGTTGTTGTTGTTGTTGTTGTTGTTGGTGTTGTTGCTATTGTTATTGTTAGCGAGTAAATGGGGGGCGTTTACATTATGCATATAATAATAAAAAAATATATGAATAAATAAATAATTCTTGTCTGACACGCAGCTTAGTTATTTTTGTGTGTTGGGAGAGTTTTTTTCGCGTTCCGGACTGGTTTTAGTGCTTTGAGTATTTGAGTGGGTTGTATTTGTGTATGTGTGTGTCTGCTCCCGTTATTTTCTGCTCCCCCTCTGGTAAGTGGTTTTGGGTCAGTAGGTGAAGTTTACTGGGTTGCAATGTTTTAAAATTGCGTTCAACAATTGTTTGATAATTAAAGTAAATGCCATGAAACAAAAAATTTATTATGATCCTTAGAAATTATTAATATGAAACTATATATATGAAATTATATATATGAAATTAGTAAACAAATGGTCTGCATATGCCCCCAGAGAACTGCACCTTCGTTAATGAATGTATTCATAACTGTAGCATATTTTTAGGTGCCATGAAAAAGCCTCAATAATGCATTCATGCCGATTGTCACTCAAAAACGCGCTTTTTCTCTGATGGAAATATAAAAGAATCTTCCAATTAATGGGAAGAGGAGGCTCTTAACAAAACTATTGCATTCATTCGCAAGACTGCTCAAAAATCTTAGTTAGCCTGAAAGTATGCCTCATCCAATAAATATGCAATTGAGAAAGGTCAGTTGTAAATGCATTCATGTGATTTTTTTAATGTGCCAGAAAATATGTGGCACTTATGTTTCTATATGTGTGTGATGCCTCCAAGCTAGACCACAGGATTGGGAGTAGTGTACTATGTGAAAGTCTCCACTACTCCGGGATTTGACTCCCGGAGTAGTGCAGTGTCTTCCAAGCGAAGGCAATCTGTTTTCTCTACTGAAGCAGAATAATCTGTCAGAGGAGCATGTTAAAATCTTCACTGACTTCCAGGCTGCCATTAAGGCTCTAAGCAAGGCATCCATCTCCTCAAAGGTGGTCTCTTTGTCGCTCTCTGCTAACGAGATGTAACGGAATTATTGTGTAGAATTGGTGCATGCTTTCAGGAGCCTATAAAAAGACTCATGCATTCAGGTGTCTATCAAAAAGATCATGCATCATGCATTCAGGTGTCTTTAGAAAGGCTCGTGAATGTTTTTGCAGTACATATCTGGTGTGGTGTGGCTGTTTAGAGTGCAGCCTTCACTTAGAGTACCAAAAAAGCCTCATGAATACTAAACACTTCCATTATATGCGAGTGCATGAACCGAAAATGGTTTTGAATTCTAAGTGGACTCTCAACAAAATTTCCTACCTTTCAACTCCCTTTCAATGACTGTCAGAAGAACTAAAAGAATGGAAAATATAAAATAATAACCAGGGGCGCACACTCACACAACTTTCAACAATTAATCGAATGCAAAATAAGTTCATAGCAGAGCAGCACACGCGTTTTGTTTGCTCGGCCTCCAGTTAAAACCGCACAATGCTGCCTTGGTGTGGCTGCCAAAAGAAAGTTCACCACTTCAAAACTTTCGCCGGCTAAAAAAAGTTAAATGGAAATATCAAAAAGAGGAGAAGAAAACAAACAAACAAAAAGGGACAAGAATACAAAAGGAGTGAAGAACAAAGGAAGGAAAAATGTTTCAATTATGCACACTCACTCAGCCCTGCCAACAATTTTGGGGCCTCTTTAGCTAGCGTTGAAGTGTTTAAGCGTGAGGGGCGTTAAGTAGCAGAAAACTCAAATTCTCCTTGGTAAAGAGGGAAGGGGTGCAGCAGGGTGAAGAAGTTCGGAGAAGGGTGGGGAAATCGTGGAAGATGTCAGGGAAAAGGGTGATTTTGTGGAGGTGTGACGAGCACTGGTATTCCTCACAAGTGACTTCAACTTTTCTTAGACATCTCACAGACTTGTTTTATTAATGGAGATATTCACACATCATTTGCACAGTTTTTTTTGCTTTCGCAACAGACACGCCCTTCCTCCCTTTTTTGTGTTTTTGCGAACAGTGTCAATAGCACTTGTAAGGACGAGCACCGTCTCAGCTCTTAGGCAGTTATCAATCTTCATCACCTTTCTAAGCATTTCTAAGCATTGGTGGTATTTTTTAAAGCATACTTTTGAGCGCAAGTAAATTACACTCCCTTTCGCCAGTTTAACGATGTTACTTGTAGCTCTCAAATGCTCTCAAATACCGCCTGAATATTGATTGGCGGAAATTTTATTTAAATAAATTCAATATTTTTTTGTTTAAAAAATTTAATTCTTTTAAAGCGAAGTATTTTATTTTTTTTTAAAGAAAAATAATTTTGTTTTTATTTGCAACTATTTACATAAAATTTTTATTCTAAAAATATGTTTTTATTCTAAAATATATTGAATTTTAGTTCAAAAAAAACATCTTGATATTTTAGTTATAAAACATCTTGATATTTTAGTTTCTAAAATATAGTAATATTTGACATTTGTTCTAAAAATATATCCATATTGTTTTCTAAAAATATATCCATATTTTGTTCTCAATATATATTGCTATTTTTGTTCTAAAGTATATTGATATTTTTGTTCTAAAGTATATTGATATTTTTCTTCTGAGATATATTGATATTTTTGTTCTGAGATATATTGATATTTTTGTTCTGAGATATATTGATAGCTTGTTCTAAAATATATTGATTTTTTGTTCTAAAATATTTTGATATTTTGAACAAAATATTTAATTCCAACCATGTGAATTTTAGTCCTAAAACATAGTGTATTATATAGTGAATATTAGTTAGAAAATATATCGAATTTTAGTTATAAAATATATTAAATTTTAGTTCTAATACACAGAATTTAAGTTCCAAAATACTGTGAAATTTAGTTCTAAATGTAGCGATTTTTTCTAAAACTGAATTTTGTTCTAAAATAAACGGAATTTTTAAAATTCAAATCTTGTTCCAAAAATATTTTTCTGTTCTAAAAATCATTTTAGTTTTTTCTCGAGACAATTTTTTTTTTATTTTTAAATATTTATTTGTAATTTTTTATATTTTAACAAAATTTCGAATTAACTTTCAAAACATCAACAGAGCTCCGCCATTTAAATTGAGGGAATTGAAACTTTTTGACATGGAAAATTCAAATTTCTACGAACACAAAAAATGTCTTTACAAACAAAATCAAAAAGAGATTTGCATTTTTACCAATTAGAAATGAAAAACTATTCTCCTCGGGTTTGCTTCCTCCTTTGTGCAATTATTTTCAAGCCAATTATGGAACCTAATTGCTGAAATGCACTTCCATGGAGCAGGAAAAACGAACAATGGACAACTTGCTCGGCTCGGCCGCGACAAGCGAGAATGACTGAAATATGCTAAACATAAGCATATTTCAGTCATTCATTGGAATAAAATAAAATTGAGAAAATGAAATACAAAAGGTCAATGTCAGGCTTTCATTGTGTGCCATTGAGAACTACGCGTCTAATTGTCTAAGCGGCTTTATGCCATTCGCCATTCGCCATTGCAGGTTGAGTGGAGCAGGAAAGGCGCAAGGAAGGTGGCCAACAATTACGTCGAGATTTAATTGACCGGCCTTAGGGAGAATGGAATAAGCGCCAAGCAGAGTGCGCCGTCCACTGGTCTGATAATTATTGTTACGTTGCTATTCAAGAGGATGGTTCGATTTGCTCGTCAGAACTGCTTCGGTGCTCCCCTGAGATATGTGGAATCACCCAGAAACAAGGAACATTAGTTTATCGATCTTTGTGTTATTAACTCCATATTTATCAGAGATCCCCAGTGAATACTTTTAAGACGCGTTTAGAGGTCTTTTAAGCGAGCACCTAGGATTATGCAACAAATTTATTAATAACTTGAGACAATATAATATAATTTAATATAGTAATATATATGTAGTTACATATATAGTAATATATATAGTAATATATATAGTAATATATGTAGTAATATATATGGAACACTTCCGTTTGTTTTGTTACATGTCATTTGCTGTGTCGGTGGCAGCAGCGGAGAAATTTCTTCCCTTGTGTTTACGTAACTTTTTTCCCACGAAACTTTTCCCTTCTCTTCTCTTCCCTTTTTCTTTATTTACTGTGAACAATACGATTTTAAGCTTGTTACCTACTATAATTTTCCCCCTCTTCTTTTCCCTTTTCCGTATCTACTGTGAACAATACTATTTCAAGCTTATTTACCCTACTATCTTTTTCCCCTCTTCCCTTCCCGTTTTCTGTATCTTCTGTGAACAATACTATTTCAGCTTATTTGTTACCCTACACATTCACATGGAAATGCAAATCATAACAGAATGTTAAATTACTTGCACAGGCATCAGACTAAGTATACTCCTTTTAAAGCATTTGATGTGCCACGATAGGCAGTGCACTGTTAACTTAACAGTGTTAACAGGTGTTTGTGTACTGAATTTAACATTTTAATATTACTTCTGTTTGCAACATTACCTGCCTTAACATTGTTATTCACAATAGAGTTGATGGCCTTTTAGTTTTCCAGAGAGAAAATGCGGTCTATAATATTTTTATTTATATTAAATGAAAAATTTATAGTTTTTTAATATATTCTTTTTGTCTTTTTAGGATATTGCTGCTTACATCAAGAAGGAGTTCGACAAAAAATACAACCCCACCTGGCATTGCATTGTCGGACGAAATTTTGGTTCATACGTCACACATGAGACTCGCCATTTCATCTATTTTTACCTAGGCCAAGTGGCAATCCTATTATTTAAGAGCGGTTAAGATAATACCACGATTTATAAATAAACACACACTACTCTAAAACAAACACATGGCCACGCCTACACTTTAAAGACATTTTTATTTTGCAATACCACAAGTAACGAAAACAAAAACAAATCAAATCATTCTTTTACTACCACTACACCCAAAAAAAACTCACTCCCCTCGGTAGTCATACAATTAACAAGGAAATATGAATGCAGATCAGATCAAGAAGCCCAGCCCAGCCATCAACAGACAAACATATTCTTTACGGACTTGTAATATTCGTTTAGCACACATCCACACACACACGTACATATATTTCTATATAAATTAACTTTCACACAGACACATTTTCAAACTCTGAATTTTTTGAAGCAGATTACAAAATTTACCATTTATTATGCATATTTGTATTAGAATTGTCGACAGTAAATTATTATAAATATATATTATATATATTTGTTAGCAAACTAACAATATTGACGACATTAAAAAAAATTTATGAACAAAAAACAAAAAAAATAAATAAATTATAAATTAAATGCACTCAACAAAAAAAAAAAAAAAAATGCAATTACAAGTAAATATAAATTTCCATCCACAATTTTTAAATATTAAAATAAAAAAATCCACAAAAAAACAAATTAATATCTGCGGTTTTTTGTTGTAAACAAATACTGCGTTGTCTCTTCTCTATTCTGTATTAATTTTGACAAAATGAGAATTTTTTAACAGTTTGACTTATTTGTAATTTTTGGAAGTGGTAAATATTCTTAAAAAATCAAATTTATAATTGTATTGTAAATTAAATCTTATATAATTGTTTGATCCCCGCAACACTTTTATTTTCACAAATTATGATTGGTATGGAAATTGAATTTAACTGTGAAACCTAAGTATTCCGTTTGTGTTCGCTGTTGAAGCTGCTAAAAATAATAAAGAAAACTTTTTGCTTTAATTCTTACTTATACTCTCTTAGCTGTACTTACTACGAAGCCCCGAATCCCCACTCCACCACACCCCAACACACCACCCACAACCACTTAATACTACTCACCACACACAAAGTTCAACACACTCACTCAGACAGCTTCCCGCCTTTTCAAGAAGCACACTTTTCTGCAACACACAAATTAAAGCAAAACAATAAATTTATACTTTAATATAAAATATAAAAAAAAATTATTAAACATGAAATATTAATTTACTCACACTCTCATACGGACGTAAATTTTATGCTCTCCCCTTCTTTACCGCCCCTTTCCTTACGCAGTTTATAATTATTTAATTTTTTTGTGTACAATTTGTTACAATTGCGTAGCATAATTAAATATAAATTTATGTAAATGTTTATATAATTAATTACCTATACATACATATGTATATATATATAAAATAAATATATATATATATATTAAATAAAGAGATGAGATGAATAGATACAAAACAACAACAAAAATAAATAATTAACATCATATAAAAAAGAAATATTTTGTACATTTTTAGTCATTCTTCTCTCTTCGCCGCTCACTTGGAACTTTTGTTTCTTTATAGCATTCATATTTGTATTAATATTTTGACACTTGTTCATTTAATTTGCGTTCTCTCGATCGCCACACACAAAACACCCTGCTGTGAAAAGCTTTCGTTGTTTTTTTTAACAATTTATAGTAGGGGAATTTTGTCGAGTAATTTATTGTTTAGCAAAAATTTTTTTAAAAATATTTTCACCATTTGGGCATCTTCGAAAATTCGATATTGTTGAGCAAACATTTTATTTTTAGTTTTGTTTTTGCTTTGAATATTAGAAAAGCAAATTTTTGTGAATTATATATAAAAAATCAATTTAATATAAAGAGAAAAAAATCAAATCGGTTCAAAGATTGCAGATATAGCATAATTCAAATTGAACATCTTCGAAAATTCGATATTTTGATGTTGGCAGGTATTTCTTTGTCTTATTTTAATATGGAAACGTTGAATATGTTGTTTGAAATTATATATAAAAATCAACTGAATATAAAGAAGAAAAAATCTAGTTTCAAATATTGTAAATACACCACAATTCAAATATTAAAGATTAATGTTTTTTTTTTACAAATATTTTTAATATTAAAATAATTATTTTCAAAATCAAAAATATTAAGTTTTTAAAATTAAATAAATTAGTTTTTAAACCTAAAAAATATTGAGTGTTTTAAATTAAAAATGATTCGAGTTTTTGAAATTTAATATATTAGGTTTTTTAAATTTAACATTAAAAATATTCGAAATGAAAAGTTCTTCTATCATGAACCATTTCATGAATTCGTTAAGTGAATGGTTCTATGGAATTTGACAATTCGCTTTATAATTTATTACTACTTTGATCTCGAAGGTTTGTGTCTTGGATATTACCGTACAAAATGGCGTCGAATGCTACACTGACTTCTTCTATAACCCAGCAGTAAATATAAATATCTAATCAAATTTGTGAATGTTTAATGTACGAAAAAAAATGCAAAAATTATTAATAATTAATTCAGTTCATTTTCGAAATAATCACGAAAATATGAAAATGGGATTTTATTAATTGGAATTGAAAAACTTTACAAAATTAATTTCGTTTTAGAATTTTGTCATGGGAAAATTCGAAATTGCAATTTTATGAATTGGAACATTTACTAAATTTATTTCCTTTTCGAATTTAGCCAGATTCGAATTAGACAGGAAAATTTCAAACTGGAATTTTATTAATTTGAAATAAACATTCACTAAATTCATTTCCTTTTCGAATTTAGTCATGTTCGAATTAGTAATACGAAAATTTTATTAATTGGATATAAGAAACCATAAACACATTCACTAAATTCATTTCATTTCGAATTTATTCATATTCGAAATTGGAAATTGAACTGGAAATAAAAAACAGATTCACCATTTTCGATTTATTCATATTCGGTAATTCGTATCAAATATTTTCTCCATAATTTTGCACGAAACTTTCGTTCGCTTAAAAAATTGAATTTTCGAAATATCGCCTAAACTTAATATCGAAACTAAACTACAGTTTTTTAGAATACAGTCGTAAAATGCGGAGGAATACTCTGGCATTGCTGCCATTTTTACTTATTTGACGCTGTTGGCTGTCTTGCATGGCGCTCCTGATTCTCTTTTTTTATTTTCTTTTTTTAACACAAAATATGTAGTAAAATTATCAATTTAAACAAAAAATAAACTTTGTTTTTTTAATACTTATAAAAATATGCTCTTTATGTGGAAAGTAATTTAAACAAAAATTAAATAAAAAAACATACAAAAACCAAAAATAAAACTAAATATACTTAAAAACATATTTTGATGTGTAATTTAAAATTCTAGTAAAAATTGATAATTAAAAAATAACAGCAACAACAAAAACAAAGGCAAATAACAAAAACAATGCAATTGTGTATGAGAATAAAATAAGAAACATCTAAAAGAAGTGAAAATAACGGAAATTTAATGTAAGAATCTACAAATCTATATAGTAAAAAACGATGAAAGAACTACAAGTGAAATTGTGTGTTTTTAATGCGGGAGTGGGTGAGAGAGCGCTATAGTTTTCTAATAGGCCCTATTAGGTGAATGAGTTGAGTTTCGTATGCAGAGGTCCGTGGTGAAATTGGCTGAAATTCACTGCATGTAAATTCGCTTTTAGTAATGTCCTTTTGGTCTAAATAGGCACCTTCGGTGTAAATATTCACCTTCCTATGCAAAATACTGCTCACCTTTTCCTATTCAAAATAAGGAAAGAACAGAAGGAGAAATTCTAGGAAATTCCAGTAAGGCAGCCATATATAATTCTTAATATAACATAAGTTGAATTAAATTTGTTAGGTATGTTTAATCAAATTTATTTAACAAATTACATTAATTATAACTAAAGAAAAAGGACTAGCTGCTTTGCATTCGGCTAATTTTATTATTATTTTCTCATTTGTATTATATTATATTATTATTTTATTATTTAATTATAATTTTATTATTATTTAAATATTTTCTTATTTTATTCATGAATTATGTCTGCATTTGTTTGTGGCATGAGTACTAGCAACTAAGGGCTTCTACCCGAACAGAAAAGGACGTCGAAAGAAGCATTTTTGAGATCATGCCCTGGGCAGGAACCGATTCTGTACCCCGGTGGTGATGGAAGGGGGCTGGATTGGTGTTTAGCTCATTTCAAATTATCAGTATATTTCCATACAAACATAAAAAAAAACAAAAATCAATTCCTTTTGGATCTAATTTATGTCCAATTAGTGCGACTTCCTCAATGTATTTTTGTAATTTTTAATTGCTCGCTTTGAGATGCGTGTTTTTTGTAAAGCATATTGCCAGAGAATACAGATAAATGACTCTTGTTTTGCGCACACTAAACATGTGCAAAACTGTAGTAGTGTGGCTGATTTTCTTCAGAATTCTGGTTAACCAATATAAGGAACTAATGATAAACAAAACAGTTTTTTTTAAACGTCAGAAAGTTTGACGTTTAAGTATCCCGACTCTATGGTCTCTGATGTTGCTATCTCTCTCCTCTCTGTGAGATGTGTTTTCGCAGTCCTTTATCTGCTAATGTAGTTGCGATGGTGGTGACTTTGCATATAAACTAATTAGAGTACTCATCAAATCAAGGTAAGTGAATACCTGAGCCGACCAGAAACAGGGTTTGAGTGCAAGAATGGAGGAAACGTTATCTTGGTGCTTTAAGATTATTTCTACTCTCGCTTTACATTAATTTTTAATTATATTTTTATTATATCTTACACCATAACTAATTATAACTGCAGGGGTTTGGGAGTGATTTATGAGGTTTTCGAGCTATTTTGGAAAGCAGAATTTTTGAGACCAAACACGGGGTAGGAACTGAACCTGCAACCCTATGTATACAATAGCACCTACTTTCGAATACTGAATATTTACACAATAAATAATATAGTAATATTTATTTATTGTGAAAGTATTCAGTATTCGAAGGTAGGTGCTATGTATTTACACCACCGTAATAATTATCAATTGGAGAATTACTAAAATTTTTTGTTTATTTATATGAAAGTAGTCTTATTTGAATATTTTGGAAGACAAGTGGACACTGTAGTTGCAAATGTGGGTATGCCATCGTATAAATTATCAGAAGGATTATATATTTATATTTGCATTTTCTTCGCTCGGGCTCTTTTCCCTAAACACAATTTGTTTTGTTTGTGTACTGTATTCCGCCCCATTATAAAGAAATACCTTTAGATCGATTATTCCCCAACCCTTATGTAGGTACCTGTGAGTGCTTATGTATGTGTGTGTAAGCGTGCGTATATTAACTTGTCCGTGTGTGTATGGCAAGGCAGAGACAATTTACCAAATTCTCTTTGGAAGAAAGGACATAAATTCTTGTGGACATTTTATTCAGAATTGTATCGATTAACCATCACAAGAAAAAACAACAAAAAAACAGCGTAGACCAAATTTAGATTAGCTCTCTCCAACAGTCGCCATAATTTGCCTGCAACCCTCCTTCCAGTTAAGTAAATTTTGGATTGAATTCGTTGCTTTAACTGTTTTTTTCTGTTTTCCGCTTTATTTGAAAAATTTCGGGTCAATTTTGTGGTTATGTCCGTTCTGGTGTAGATAAGAAATCGCGCAAAAGCAGGGCTGCTACATTTTCTGACGTACACTGGCAGAGAAATGCGTCGGTGGTGGGCGCTGTAAGAAAAAAAAACAGCTGTTCTTATCAAATGTCAAGTCAGGTAAACAAAAATATTTGAGTATTTTTGGTTTTTTTGTTTAAAGTTGGTGGAAAAAAATTGCACAGAAAATGGGATTTCCGCGCATTTTGAGTAAAAATAATAAAATCTATACCAAGCTGGGCGAATTCTGTTTGTCCAGCGACGGAACACACTTCTGGATTGTGTGCCATACTTGTCAGGAGGAGCTGCAGACGCAGGATCACTTCTGGAAGCACATACAAGATGAGCACAATTTTTTGCATGGCCTAAAACAGGAACATAATCGCACAGCGACTTCTACTGGCGGCTTTATGGATACGGATAGTACACCGGCGCCACTGCTGCCGTTGCCACTATATCGCAAGCAGCTGGACGACGATCAGAGTGACGAGTCGCAGGAGCAGCTGGAGCCCAAGGATTACACGGAAATGCGCGCCATCGAACCGAATCAGGTGGAAATCGATATAAAAGTGGAACCAGCAGCAACGTTGGCTGGACAGGCGGTGGCAGGGCAAGTCGGCGTGGGTGGCGCTGCAACGCTGTATCAGTTGCCGCAGGTGCCAACAGCCATCAGCACATACGCCACAATAATGCATACACCGGGCATGCCGCAGCTGGGCATGGCTATTGCGCCCTGTGTACCCGGGGGCTCCTCGGCTATATTGCCACAAGATTTGCCCAAGGATTCGAATAGCACCACGGCCAGTGCCAGCAGCGCGGTCTCCTCTGATGATGGGGAGCGCTGGTATATATGCGATTTCGAGAGTTGTGGGTTGAAATTCAAGTATCAGTCGCGGCTGGAGCTGCATCGCTCCGTACACAGTAAGGATCGCAAGTTTGCGTGCGAGTTGTGCGGAGCCTCATTCAAGCAGTCGTGCAATTTGTCTACGCATCGCAAGAAGAAGCATTTCTTGAAGGGCTCCAAGAGTGTCAGCATGATGCAGCAACGCTTCTGAGGAGAGTGTGACAAAGATTCTTCCTTTTTTTTTTTGTTTTGTTTAAGTTTGTAAGTTTTTTCGTTTCTAATTTTAAAGCAGAGGAGAGGCAACATTTCGGAGCAAGGGGGCTTACAGAAATTTAGGAAGTAAGTTTTGCTTGGGGTCGTGCCCAATGGGTGAACAAATATTTTTATTTACATTTTAACTTACATTTATGTAATATTATTTATTTCTAAGTTTTACATTAGTGCAATTTTTTATGATTTTAACTTATGAACGTAGTTGTAGTTTGTAAGATTCCACTTGATTAGTATCTCTTTGGTCGGTCATAAACGCAGCCCAAGCGGCTGCAATCTAGTTTCTAAGCAATACCAACATGTACTAAAATTGAATAGAAATTTAATTTTTAGATGTCACTTTAAATGTTTCCTTTTTCAAAAAGAATTATTATATTAGAAAAAATAGTAATAAATCTTTTCTCATTGAGTACAATGAAATTGTGTTTTTATTTTTACTAAATTAACTATTGATGGAATTACAAAGATTGTGTGGAAACGTAAAATCGAAGTGTGCTAGCAGTAAACCTCTTCGAACGAATCGTCATGATCTGTGCTAATGCGACTCCGTTTGTATGGATGACGACTGAGGTCCAAGGATGTACCTAACAATTCATCTGCCACGCCACAGCTGGGACTGTCACTATTGTCCTCTTCGTACTGCCTGCGCTCGTCATCGAGCATGCGCTGGCGTTTCATGCGTTCATTGGATTTGTTGAAGAAGAAAACCGTGCGCTGCTTGAAGCAGCTGATGGGACTCGAGGAGAATTTCAGACGAAATGCAGCTGCGGTAGAAGAAAATTTGTAATAAAAGACCATCAAATGTATTTTCGAGAGCCTACTACCTTGAAACACATCCAGCAGTGTGAGGTTCTTGACAGGATGCTTGATGACTTTCTTGTTGTCGTACACGCCTCGCCAACAAAACTGATTTGATACCTCGTTAGTCATAATTCTGCTCCAGAGCATGCGGCAAAACTGATCCGGATTGCCTGTGGGCAGTTCAAAGACTTCTTCTGTCTATAAATAAACCAGAGCTGGACAGTCAACATAACTTGTTGGAAGATACTATAGCTTCAATGACTTACCAAGCAGTCTCTCATCTCCTTGCTTTTGTGCAACTCTCTGTCGAGAGTCAAAACCTCGTCGCGTGTGTTGAACGGCTTGCTGGGCAGAACTGGAGAACAGCGCTTTTTCGCATTCGTAGGCTTTATTTTGTAATCCGCCTGAATCACGCGAAACTCCCGAGTCAGTTTATTCAATTTGTAGCTGAAGTCGTTGTTTGCCTGCTGCATTTGCAGCAACAATTTCTTGATTAGTTTACCATTCAAAATGTGCTTAGAGGGCACTTTTTCCACATCCAAGTAGCGCTCCGTGCCTATGTGAGTTGGCAGTGACGAAGTGGACTTCATATTTAATTGTGTATCTGCAAATTATAAATAAATATAAAATATTAAACACAATTCCAGCCACGCTCACTCCTCCGTCTCACCTCCTTTAGAGTCATTCAAGTCGTTAATTGTACATATTTCCAGCATCTCTCTGCGTATCAAGTTTTCATCTTTGGTCTCCGCTTTAACATTGAATATTGCTGGCGCTATGGTACTTAATTCTTGTAAGGCTTGTGGATCATTCAATTCCATGTTTTCCAAGTACTCCGCTTCGATGTACTGTGGGGAATTTGTTTCCCTCTTAATTTTGTCGCCGAAATGCGCGCCTGCGGCCGTTGCTTCACAGTTGCTCGTGAGCAGTTGTTGCTGCTGCTGTTGTGGTGATGGCGGATCAAAATTGTGCACTTCCCGCACATGTTCCCAAAAGGCATCCTCGCATTGGTGCTCTTGCTGGCAGCAGCTACACACAATGTAGCATTCATTGTCCGTCTCAGAGATGCAGTAATCGCCGAACTTGCGGTACACCTTGTCGTTCTGACCGAGCACACGGGTGAAACTCATACTTGAGCAGTTGCGAAACTGTGTTAATCTTAACTTTTCTTTATTTTGAATGCTTTAAACTTTAAAAACAAAGAAATGCAAAATTTTCAAGCTTGGAAATCAGTTTTTTTTGCAACGCGAGAGCGCTTGTCTACAGGAAGCAGGGATGATGTTTGAGAACAGCTGATTTTTGTTTAGAGTGTGTGCCGTGGGTGGAATATAATGAACAGGAAGGTGAAGACCGGAATACACCATGTATGAATGTGGCATATTAGAGTAGAGATAGAGTTAACTTGTTACGAATCGTATATCGTAGACAGACTACGGCGTTAATCCGTATTAAGGGCGCAATTAATCCAATAAAATTCGACTCTGAAAGACTGCAGTATTGCGGATTAAGTAATCAGTTTATAAAATTCATAATTATTTTATAAAATTCATCGAGATGTGGATAGAAGGCAACAATTAACGAAGTAGTCTGTCTAGGGTATAAGGGAGTTGTGAATGTGTTAGTGTTTAGTTTCGAACGTGTTTATTATCAAGTTAAAAATTAAATTAGCAACTTAATTATTGTTAATACTACTACGTATTTGCCGACGCAGAGAAAAAAGTTCAACACATTATTTTTGTTTTGTTTTTCATTGTCAATTATTTGGGCCACATCTCATATGTGAATTCACTAAAATATATTTGAATAACCAACATACAAAATATGGTATATATGTGAAAAACAGTTCAACACTACAAACAAATTTTTTGTTCAAGTATTCCAACTGGTAATGGCACATTTCGTCATTCAAATATATTTAAATAGCCAAAATAAATAATATCGTATGTATGGGTAAATATATGTGAATTTATGGACGTTTCTATATATTTATATAGCACAGTTATTCACTGAGTTTGTGGGCATGAACTGAGTTTTTGGTGTAAACCGGCCTTAAGGGCCACACTCCACAAATATTTATCATCCACAATTTTTTACGAACATATTTTGTGGATCTCATTTTTCAAGATAGAAATTCTCAAACCAAGGTTTGAATATTTTAGTCAAAGAAGACTATTTATTTATTTTATTTATTTTCAAAAGAAGGATAAGAATCAATTCTTATCATACGAAATTTAGGAGCACTAGCTGCCAGGGCTTTCAGCTCGCTTATACTTATGTGGGTTAGGAATAGATATTTAAATTCTGTAATTAGAGATAAGGCTTAAAATTATACGCTTCTTAGTGGATACTGTTAAGCGTTGGTAAATAAGAAAAAGAGTAGGCAATATTATCGTTAAACTAAAAGCAAAGAATAAAATTAGAAAGTTTTATCAATTTTAAATAAAAATAATAAGTTGGGAGTCACATAAAAATCTGTAAATCATATTAATGTTGTCAGCACTGGGTTCCTGTAGCAAGGCCGATGGTTTTACTTCTTTAAATAAGTTAGAGCGGATGTTGTGCAGATGAGGGCAGTGGTCCAGTATATGTAAGATTGTTGAAATATCAACGTTGCATCGGGGGCAAGTTGGTGGGCTGGTGCCATTAAGGAGATGCCCGTGGGTGAGCAATGTGTGTGCAATACGAAGACTTACGTAAGTTTTAATTTGATTGGATTTACTCGAGGAAGGATATATTGGTTTGATGTTGTGTGGGTTAACTCGTGAGTAATGATTAACCTCTCTGGATCTTGTAAATTTATTATTATTCACGTACGGAAGGATCAGACGATAAAAGTCATTTGTTTCAACATTATCGATGGTCAAGAGTGGCTCCTTTAAGGCTAGCTTGGCTCTTCCATCGGCTAGCTCATTTCCTTCGATGCCCGCATGCCCAGGAATCCACATAATTTTTATTTCGCTGTGATACTGAATGATTTTGTCACGTATAGAGGATATCAGAGGGCTTTTGCAAGACGTGTTCAGTAAGGCGGAGATTGTCGATTTGCTGTCTGAACAGATAATCTGAGTCGATGCAAATACCACAGCTTGATGTATTGCTGTGGCTTCAGCTGTAAATACGGAGCAGAAGTGTTGCAGATGACCCACACTAATCGTGCGGCCGTTGCTTTCGACTACAGCGAAAGATACACAGTACTCAGATTTAGATCCGTCTGTAAAGATGAATTTCCAGGATTTTGCTTTAAGTGGAAGCATACTTTCTAAAAAGAGCTGTTTGTACATGTTGCTGCTTGTAACGTTTTTTTTATAGTCCTGAAGTTGTAGAAGAAATGATGAGTTGGAGAGTTGCCAAGGAGGGAAATAGTCCAGTATGGCATTTTTAATTGGTGGAGAGAACTCAATGTTTTTAGCAGATTTGATACATCTGAAAATTGTGGATGGATGATTAAAGTTTCGGGTATACAGTGATGACGTACGGACTACTTTGAGTAGGATTTTATTTGCGCTCTGGAAGAGTCTAGGACCCAGCCGCAGTGTTTTGTGATAATAGCGGCTTTCAATAGACGGTAAACCAGATTCTATTAAGATGCTCTTGATGGGTGATGTTGGGAAAGCACGGAGGCTACGACGAACTGCAGCATGGTAAAGAGGACATACGAGTCTGATGTTGCTGGCTGCACAGTGTCCATAAATGGAAAGGCCGTAGTCAATTTTTGATAGGATTAATGCTATTGTAATGTTAATTAATGTAGATGTGTGGATATGGCAATACTTTGAAGATAAATACTTAATTATATTCAGCCTGACAGCTAGTGATTTTCGTACATATATACAGTGTTCCTTAAAAGTAAGTCGTCTATCAAAAACAATTCCAAGAAATTTTAAATTGCTTGTAGATGGTATGATGACATTGTTATAAATTAAATTCATACTAGTACAATTATGTTTTCTGCAAATATGGAAAGTTTTACATTTTTCTTAGCAGAGTCTAGCTCCTGAATAGTTAGACCAATTGTTAATATCTGACAGTATGCTAGACAATTTTTGCTTAACTATATTTGTATCGTTTGTTTTTGAGAAAATTAGTACATCATCAGCGTAAATTATGTGGTCTATACCTTTATATTTAGTTATAATGTTAGTTAATTCGTTGAATGCAATAATAAATAAGACAACAGACAATGGGGACCCCTGGGGAATTCCATTATAAATGTTAAATATTTTAGATTGAGCATTATTAACCTTGACACAAAACCTACGGTTAGATAAAAAAGCATTTACAAACTTGTATATCTTCACACCAATTTTCCATTTTTTCAGCTGTTGCAAGACAACGTGTATTCCTATTCGATCAAAAGCCTGAGCGAAGTCGAGGCTTAATGCTGAAACGTGGTTTTTACAAGAAATTGCCTTAGAAGTGAAGTGCTCGAAGTATAACAAAGCGTCTGTTGTACCTAGTCCCTTTTTGAATGCAAATTGATGCGGACTTAAAAGGTTATTTTTGATAGCATACCATCTAAGGCGCGTTGATATCATTTTTTCGAAGGTTTTACCGAAGCATGGGAGTAGCGAAATTGGTCTATAGCTACAGCTTTCCATAATGGGTTTATTTTGCTTGAGGATTGGTACTACAATCGCTGTTTTCCATGTTTGCGGATATACACCTTGATCTAGAATGGTGTTATAAAGATTTACCAGCCTGTTTTTATAGTTTTCCGGAAGATTTTTTAACATAGTACAGGATATCCTGTCAAAACCAGGTGTTTTACCTGACATGGAGGATATAGTGTTGTCAAATTCGGACAAGGTTATCTTACATTCAATTTGCATAGCAGAAAGGGAGGGACATGGATTTTGGGAGGGATCGGAAAGAGATTTATTTTTATTAGTGATGAAAGTGTAGTTAAAGCTTGAATCGTGAGAGGACGTGGACCAATATGATGCAAAGTGATTGGCTATGTCTATAGGACAGAGCAATGGACCAGTGTTAGAGGATATAAGCTGAATCGAGTTATTAACATATGACCCCGCTAGCCTTTTTATATCACACCAGACCTTCTTAGGGCTGGATGTGGGGTTGATGGATTCCGTCAATTTTATGAGACTAGTTCTTTTCGCCATTTTTAGTTCCTTTCTGAAGAGAGCGTTGGCTTTTTTAAATTTAACCAAGTTGGTTTGAGAACGATTATTTTTGAATTAAAACCAGTATTTTTGCTTCTCTGACCTCAACTTGGAGAGCTCTTTGTTCCACCATGGAACAATCGTTTTTAATGAGCGATTGTTTGTTTGGGGTATTGCATAGTGAGCTGCGGAACGTATGGCCCTTGCCTGGTAGCAGCTTCTTTGTTGATATTAGATCCAGCGGGGATACTGAATAATATGTTTTCCAACTTTAATGCAAAATCAGACCAGTTTGCCTTTTCAAGAATAAATTTTGGTTTTGGTGTTATTATTTTTCCCTTTCTATGTGTTAGCTGAGAAATTATTGGGTAGTGGTCGCTATTGTATAAGTCATTAAGAGTGTATGTTGTGAGTTTAGCAGCGAGGAGCGTGGAGCAAATGGTTAAGTCAACATGTGTAAAAGTATTGTGAGAAGAGAAATGAGTCGGAGAACCATCGTTCATAACTATAAGGTCTTCTGATAAGATTATGTCCTCAAGGAGTTTTCCCCTAGTATTGGGATGAGGGGAGCCTCAGAATGGGGACCAAGAATTAAAGTCGCCTAATATCAAAAGGGGTGTACGAAAGAGGCGCAGAATATCAATGATATCTCTAGAGTTAAAAGATGGCTGCGGGGGAATGTACATGGAGATGATGGTAAATTTGAATTCTGTGGTAACTTCAATTGCTATGGTGGCTATGTTTAAATGCACTGGCATAAATTTATGGGGGCAGTTTTTCTTGATAAGAACACCTACACCTTGTTTGCTGGATTGATTTTGTGATAAATTAGTGAAGTAACTTGAATATTGTTGTGGGACGATGGCGCAGGTGTTTGCCGGAAGGTGGGTTTCTTGTATGGAAATGAAGAAGGGAGAAAATTCCTTAATGAGAATTTGAAGTTCATTATAGTTGTTATAGAAACTTCGCATATTCCATTGTAAAATTTTAAACATCTTAGTGCTTAGAAGTAATGGAAGAAATTAAATGTTAGGTTTTCACAGAGGTGTGAAGTTTATAAATAAAATTTATATAGAATATTATATACAATGCGTATAAAATATATATACGAAAATATTTATTTGTAATTTATTGGGAAATTTATATTAATTATCAATATGTGGTTGTGATAATGTGTTTTGTACAATTGAGCCCTGAGAGCTACTCGTTACCTTTGAATTTAAAATTGATTGTTTTAGTAATGGGAGAGAATATGCGGAATGTAGAGTTTTATTTAGAGGAGTATTATTAGATATTGTTGTGTGTGTGTTTTTGTTGTTGTCTGTATCATGTGATACGGTTTTTTTTGTTGATTTTTGGCAGAGTGTTCTGAAATTGGTGTTTTAATGTTATTATGAATATTGTGTTGGTTGGAATCTGCAATGATTGAGGAGAATGAAGGTGATGAGTGGTTGATAAACGGAACATGTGTTGGTGTATCGTGTTTTTGTTTATTATCGTTAAAATTGAGAGGAGTGGTTAATGTATTATTGATTGGACTGTTTAGGTTTGTTTGTTGTAGTGGGTTTGACGGTGAGTAGTTGTTCTTTTTGTGTGGAGCAAGAATAGAAGAGAAGCTCGGCTTTAAGGAGAAATTGGGTGTTTGTGTTCTATGTATTTGTTGAGCTTCGCGCAGCGAACATTTGTTTCGAGTTTTAATTTGTATGATTTCTTTGTGTTGTATGAATTTAGTGCATTCTTTAGAGGAAGCAGGGTGTTTCTCAGAGCAGTTAGCACGTGTTGTGCGAATGCAAGTGGTAGGATTGTGAGGAGGGAGGTTGCAATTGACACATGCGGGCGTGTTTTTACAGCGTTTAGCTGTGTGACCGAGAAGCTGGCAGTTTTTGCATCGCATAGGGTTCGGAATATATTCTCTGACACGGGCTGTATACCATGATATTTCAATCTTGGATGGTAGAGAGTACAAGTCGAATGACAAAAGAACTACTCCACTTGGTTGAGGTTTGCCGTCAATAGTTTTCGTGAATTTGTAAGCTGCGACTACTCCTTGCGGGCTCAACTCTTTAACAATTTCGTCTTCCGGAATTTTATTTAGTCAAACAGTTCCCTTGGAGAAGTTTAAATTTTCATGGAACTTTGACGTTATGGGACATAAGCAATGCAGTTCTTTAGCATGGATAAATTTATCAGCTGCCGTTTTGTTTTTTTTATTAAAAGTAGCAAATTGCCATCGCGTAAAACGGTAACTGAAGTTATGTCTTTGCTTATTAGCTGCAGTGACCGTTGGACCGAGAAGCAAGAAAAGTCGGAGAGAGGTTTTTTTTCGTTTGTAGAAGAAACAACTACAAATTTCGGATTGGGCAGTTTAGTGGAGGGGAGTTCAGGGAAGGTATTGGAAGTGAGTGTTTGTGTGAATTTTTTCTTTTTTGCCTTGGGGCTACCAGTTGCGAATATAGCAAACCGGTTATCCCCTAAGTTGGGGGGTCCGGGGACCATTTTCACTACACACGCGTGTCAACCGTTTAATAACAAATATGCTGCAGAGAAATTAGAAAAATAAGAAATTATATATGAAGTAGAAAACGGATTACGGAGTTAAAGAGTGCTCTATGAACTGATCGCAACGAGTGATAGTCGGAGACTGCAAAGAAGACTAATAAATTCCCTTTGCTTTATTATCGTACCCACTTTGTTAAATATGTATAAATTATGAAAATATATAAACTTAATAACTTTTTATTTTAATTCATATTTTTTAATGTTTTGATTAACAGACAATTTCGCAATTTACATTGAGATACTGCGTCGTTGCTTTCTAATTATGTATACTAGAAATTAGTGGAGTTCCACTATAAATGGGGGTGTGCTTAGGTGGTGTGAAATATTTTTTAAAGAGATTTAGCAACAGAACCGCACCCAATTCAGTTCAATTCCATAACATAAGGTACAAATTTTGTTTAAGACTTACTATTTATTTATTAAGTATTCAGCTGTGTATACGCTGCATAGTATTTGCTTAAAATATTTTTTTGTTCATGTTAAAATTGAAATATTTTTATGTTTTGTATAATATAAATTTGAAAATTATTCATTATCTAAAAAATTTCAATTGGGTTTCTCGCGGAAATGAAATCGGCAATTTTACGCTTTTGCTTGATGCCTGAAGGCTCAATGGTTACTAGGTAGAATCCACAGTGGCACAAACAATAGTGGGAGAACAATTTCTTACAAGCTTATAAGCTTATGAGACAAATTTTCCTTATATGCATATATTATTATTATATCTTGTACTATAATTAATTATGTCTACAAAGGGTTGGGAGAATGGGTACTAGCAACCAAGGTTTTCGATTCGAAGAGAAAGAGATTTAGAAAGAAGTATATAATTCTTAGCCCTTCTCACTCAATTTCTTCGCATCCAATCAGATACTATGTCAAATACTATGATAATTTCCAACAATTCAGTCGAAAGTCCTGTAGCTATTGTTGAGATAGTTTTTAAGTTCATATAATAATTTTATTATTTTAGAAACTTTCATAAAAAAATATATACATATCGAAACTCATACATATTTCGAAATTGCCCACAGAAAATTTGATCTATTTCAGCAGGGTTTGCATATACCTGGTAATGATAAAACCATTATTTATTTTCATTTCCTATTCGCAATTGTTGTTGTAAATTTGTTTATTATTGGACAGGGCTCATTTAATTAGTGCTCCCTGTTATTTGAGTAAGCTTCAAATGTTTACTGTTATAACTGCAAAAACAAATACTCACGTTGCACAAAGAAGCAAATACCACACACGCGAGTAAATTCCACACACACGAACCAAAAACCCAAGAAAATCACATACGCACGATGTATACACGATGCATCCACACAAGCAAATTTATCTCACAAAGGGAGGGAACGGAACGTATTCGTGTGGTACGAGTCTCTTAAATGCAAAACTAGTAGAAGGGGTTTTAATGAACGTAATGGAATGTAACATTAAACGTCAGTTAAATTTGAATTTCCACATTTTGTTTAAGACAATCGTCACGCTGGGAATAAAATTGGGGTACTTTTCCGTTAACCGGGCGCAAAATCGCCAAATAATGTAGAATTCCGCCAAATTTCTTACAACCATAAGGGGAATGTTCGTTTATGGCCATGTGCTCTATTCTCTGAATTCATTCAAAACAATTTATGTAAAAAAAAGATGAAAATTTGGGATTTAGCCAGAACTGAAGAGGATGCAGTCTCTTTTTTCAAGAGAAAGGTATATTGGCAAAGAATGCAACATGCGATCAGAATAATGAAATAAAACTTTTGCGACGGAGTACGTTGGCGATGCAATCTTTCAAAATGCCGCACGAAGAAGTTTCGTTGACAGGTGCTGCCGCTGATGTGCTTCAAACTATCTCAGAAAGTGAACGCGACAGCTATGAAAGCTTGATGAATGCCGTTCAGCGCAAGTATGGTAGTGAACATCGGAAGCAGATGTACCAAGTAGAGCACGGGTACAGCGGAGTGGTGTGTCTCTACAACAGTTTACGGCGGAAGTGGAACGGTTGGCTCACCTTGCCTACCCAGGAGAGATTACTGAGAGGTGTACGATGGACACCGTCGTATATGGCATTCGCGATGCGGAGATAAAGCGTTCAGCGATAACAAATCAGAAAGCTACGTATATGGAGACAGTAGCTAGCGCCTTAACATCTGAGACAGCAGCATTGGTATGTCGGACAGAAGAGTCGAAAGTGGACAAAGTTTGACGGGGAAATGCTTTACTTGTGGAGAGGTCGGACACATGGCACGTAATTGTCAGTCGAGACAGAAACGTTCTAGATCACGCTCGTCGGAAAGACCGCCAAAGCATGTCAGATTCCAAAATAGGTAATCAGAAAATGTTGATAATCCGTCGACAAACTAGATGGAGTCAGTCTCGAGGGACATGATCTGACTCCCACAACATGTAGCCCCAGAATCTTCGTTTCTCAGATGGCTCGGAAAATCAACAGCCTAACTGTTGACATCGTATTAAAAATAGTGGTAACATTGGATACAGGCGCATCACATTCCATAATTAGAAGGGAATCGAGCTGCTTCTGGGAATAAGATTGCGTACGGCAACTAGAGATGATGCACCGGTGCTTGGATAAGTTACACGAAAAATCCCTATCGGCACCACAACAGTGACGCACGAGTTTGTAGTTGCGGATATTGTGGACGAATTAATCTTAGGTGAGGATTTTAGGAATCGGAATGGATTCACCCTAGATTTGAAAAGCCGAATGTTGAAATATGCGAACACCGAAATACCGTTATCCATTGGTGAGGATAAGTATGCAGGTATACGACAAGCCATTGTATCGCGGCGGACAAAAATCCCACCAAAGTCAGAGGCAGTTATATGGGCCACAATGGAAGGAGATGTTGAGAAGAACAAGGGGTGTGGGGTGTGGATATTGATGAACAATTTGATTGAATTTCTGGATGACATCATAATTGGAAAAACCCTCTTTGAAGACCAGCAGAACATAGTGCCAGTAAGAGTGGTCAATCTTGCAAATACCGCTAGAACCATAGAGAAAGGACAAGTAATTGGAAATTGGCTGGCAATTTCGGCAACCGTAAACTGTGAGAGCCAACCGCGAGACACGAAAAGTAAGATAAGATTGGAGTAAAGACTTATCCACAGAGCAGAGGAAGACTGCCAGCCAACTTTTGGCAAAACACTGGTCAGTATTTGCTGAAAAGGGTAAAAACGAATGCAGAACAAAGATGGTGAAACCCACAATCAACACTGGTGATGCCAAACCCATTCGTCAAGCGTCAAGAAGAGTACCTCTGGCAAAGAGAGAAGAGGTGAATGTGTTGCTGAAGGAAATTCATCAGAACAACGTCACTGAGCCATCAGCAAGTTCCTGTAGTTCTCCAGTTGTATTAGTCAAGAAGAAGGATGGCTCCACACCTTTCTGTGTAGATTATCGGAAACTTAATGAGGTAACGAAGAAAGATAGTTGTCCATTGAAAGAGGGTTCTTGAGTAAGCTTTTATTCGAATTGTGTCTTGACATACACAGGGTGGTGCACTCATTCTCAAACTCCACATGGGATCCTAAAAGTATGCAAACATTTATGTTTCACTTTATGCTTCAATAGAATAAGTGTATTTATTGCCTGCTCCACTAAACCTTCAAAATTGAATATTAAAAAATGTGTGCATTAGACAAATTAAAGGAACTTGAGTATTTTCTTTTTTAGTCTCTTCGTGTATTTCGATTGTGAAGAATTCAATAATGAAAAAGTATAAAATACATTTTCTATTATAAAAAATGCAATTCCCTTTATGATATGACCACCTTCATATTAGCGAAGTACTAGGAGTGCATATTTTAAAGGTATACACAAAATCACAGACCTTCCGATTGGCTGCGGGAATTTAGTGTATCAGTTTCTTTCTGTACACGCACCAATATGCGAAAACGGTGGAATTTCATGCTTTCGTGTGTGTATGTGGATGTTGAAAATATTACAATTTAAACAGTTATTCTTCATGACTATGAATGTAGGTCAACAGAAATCGTATGTTTTGCAGACATATGTTTTTGAATTTTTGTTACAGAGAATAATTTTGTGCTCATATGCACATACTTATAAGAAAAATTTTAAAAAAGGCAAATATTAGTTATTAGTTTCTATATTACATTTCATTTTTAAATATAAGATATGCCAAATCACCATGTCAGGTTATTGCCATCGATATGGACTTCAATTAGTCTAAATGTTGATTTGTTGTTTATTCTAAATTATACCGTTACTTAATTCTATTAAAACTATTTAGCCACCAAATTTTGCGAAAAGCATAAAAATCATATTTTGTAAAAAAGAAAAAAATATCCTCAGTTTACGTTTAAAATTTTAGGGACGAAAAATATTCATTTACATTTTGATAAAAAACATTAAAAAACAAATTTCTTTATAAAATAACAATAATTTCTGGGAGTCGAACTCGGATCTCCAGGTACAAGATTAACCTGCTTACAACCACGACCAAAGAAGCCAACAATCATTCAACTAATTTATAAGCAGATTACTAAAAGAAACTGTTTGTTCGTCAACAGCTGATTTTGTGGCTTCTCAACTAAAATTATCATAAATGAATATTTTGTTTATTATTTCGATTTTAGAATTTGGTATTATTTTCAATATTGACAATTTTCGCGAAATTGCCTTGTTTCATTTCAAAAACACATACTATTTTATATAATCTAATACACACTTCATTTTATACGTCCATGAATGAATAATTGTGGATTAAGTAATATAAAATTGCTTTCTTTTCAAATTTTTAGAAATTTTTGTAAAAATGGATTCATAATTTTGCTGATTCTTGAATTTTTGTTCTATTATAAGAATAATAAATAAAATCAGTCTCCGACTAACTCTCGTGACGAGCAGTCGTTTTTTCAGTACATCTCGCGTAACAGTGCTTTTTCTTTGAACCGGTTCGATTTTTTGTTTGTTTCCTTAATTCTCTTTCTTCTACCTTCTCATCGAGTTTTGCTTTTGTTTTTGCATACGGGTAATATTTTTCGTTTATTGTGTGATCTCGCTACTCCGCTATGGCCCCAGGGCCACCTAACATTGAGTCAACCCGTTTTGCAATGCTGGCAGATCTGCCGCTAAAAAAAAAACGTAAGGCGCAACAGAATAACAACCCAAACTACACATTTCCTGAACTTCCTTCAACCAAACAAAATGATCCAAAGTACGTAATTATTGAAGCTACCAATACCACTAAAACCTTATCGCAGTTTTCATGCTTTGGTGTATATAAGTCCCTTCTACTTATAAATAAAGATGTAGAAAAAGTGACTGATCTCCGTGATGGCAACTTACTATTACTTGCAAAAAATAAAATAGCCGCTGAGAAATTTATTGCAGCCAAATCGCTTCATGGCATTTGCTCTATCAACGCCAAATACCACATTAATCTTAATACAGTCAAAGGGACAATATATGCTCCATTTCTAAACAACGCCGATGAAAAAGAAATAATCGAGGAATTATCTTCCCAGGGTGTCACATCGATATATAAGTTCCAGAAAACCATCGATGGCAAAAGAATCCCAAACGGCGTTATTCTCGTATCGTTTGATCTATTTCGTCTCCCAGAGAAGCTCGAAATAGCATGGAGAAAAGTAGAAATACGGCAATATATCCCCAACCCGATGCGTTGCAAAAATTGCCAAGTACTCGGGCATACAAGCAAGTACTGTAGACGTCTACCAACATGCGTTCAGTGCAATTTCCCCCCGCATTCCCCGGAAGTGTGCACACGCACTTACTGCGCTAACTGCGCTGGTCCGCATCCAGCTTCATCCAATACATGCACCAAATTCCAGCAATCGAAGGAGATAATGAAAATTAAAACTATCAATAAATGTACAGTGGCAGAAGCGTTGAAAACTTATAAGCAGCAAAACCCACTCAATACATCTACCTATTCTTCATACGCTGCAGCTGCTACTCAAGCAACCATCAATAACGACAACAACAACACCAACAACATTTCGGTTAACAGTAGCGACAAGAAAAACAACAACATCAAGAGTAGGATCATCAAAATCAACAACGACAACAGTAACACCTATAACAACGAAAACAACAATTTGCAAAAACAAGATAAAATTATATCAACAATTAACACACAACATGCATCAAACAATAACAATACTTTTTCTCCTCCCCCATCCGCCACTTCCCAAGCAAAGAACTCAGCCCGCAGTAACTTTAGCAATTTTAGTGACTTTCTTACAACAGAGAACTGTTCTGCTTCTCAAATCAATGTACGTAAAAATCCATATTTCCAGTACTCTACAGCCGGTAACTCAGACCTCCCCTCAACTAGCTCACAATCCATAAACTTCCAACCTCTTACATCCTTAAATAAAGTCCTTTCAGAATCAATCAAATCTCTAAATGATAATTCTATCCAAGACAATATCAATTACTGATAAATCAGTACATATTGTTACGAAATTGCCCTCTTGACAATTTACTCTGCTACAAAATTGCCCTCCTGAAAATTCCTCTAACTCTCTGTACTCGGACTCGTACCGCTGGATTGTGTAGTAATCAAACAATCGCTGGTTAAATTAAAATAATTAGCTTTATTTAATTATTGCTATTTACACATTTAATATTAGGCTTAAAGTTTACTTCTTTATAATTTGTACTTTATTTCACAATGAATTTCATCACTTTTCACAATTACAAATACTGCTGCTTCGATTATAATGCGCGATGTACACACTGCCACGATCTCTGTTCGAATGTCTTTGAGTTTGAACAGTCTTGTCGCTTTTATAGTTTTCGAATGGTTGGTGTAGAAACTTCTACGCTATTCTCGTATATTCTAGAAGCTTCTATCCTCTTCGACAGAAGTCGAGAATATTCTTTTTGATATTACCGGCAGATGGTTCTTGAATAAACTTTTATTCGAATAGTTCGCATCTTGACTCACAGGGGGCACTCATTCTCCAGATTCTCCAGATGGGATCCTAAAAGTATGCAATCCCTTTTCACTGAGCTATCACGTTTCACTGCCCTTCGCTTAAACTTGTTCGTCCCGAACAAGGATAGTACTGCAACCTTTATAAGGAGATAGCCTCTCTAAATGAACGGCTTTCATTTTGCTCCTGGCATTTCTCGCCAACTGGATGCGGTATACTACATCGTTGATCCGTTTTATCACCTTATAAGGTCCTTCCCAGTGTGTTTGCTGTTTTGGTGATAATCCCTTTTTCCTTTGCGGATTATGAAGCATAACTAGCTGCCCTTCCTGAAATCCCCTTGAGTTTGCTCTTACATTATATCTGGCTTTCATTTTATCATCTAGTTGTGTACGATTTCTGCTGTTTCCATGAATTTGATTCAGCTTTTCGCGTTTTTCAGGTATACAACTGCTGCATCGAAGTACTGTAGATTACTTTTAGTCCATTCTTCGTCTGCTTATCTACTACTATTCCTCGCTTATCACACTGTCAGCAATTAGGAATCTGACTTTCCGTTCGATCTGAGAAACGAGGATTCTGGGGCTGCATGTTGTGGGAGTCAAATCTTGCCCCTCGAGACTGACTCCATTTTGTTAGTCGACAGCTTAAAAACATCATCCAATTCCCTGCCTTTGCGGTCCCACATGCGAGTCTGATGGAGAACGTTTGCGTTTCGTCCGACAACCACGAGCCGCGTATCCAACCTCACTGGAGGCAAGGCACTTGCCCGTGCAACCCTGTCCACTTTCAACTTGCACCTGACGGGCTCTGCATACTGGCTGGCACACCAAGGCCGCTATCTCAAACGTTAAATCGCCAGCCACTGTTTCCATACATGTAGCTTTTGGGATTGTCATCGCTGAATAGTCCATTTCCGCATCGGGAATACCACATACGAAAGTATCCATCATACTTCTCTCTGCAATCTCGCCTGGACAGGCAAGATGGGGAAAACATTCTACCTCCACCACAACCTGTTGTGGAGATTTCCCACTCCTCTGCTGAACGGCATTCATCACGTTTTCATAACAGTCTCTCTCACCCCCTGCGATGGTCACCAGTACATCAGCACCTTTCAATGACATAGCCAGCGGTGCCAGTACTTCCCGATTACTCCAACCATTTGGGCTAGCGGTAGCCTCAAACTGCTTCCTGAAGATGCCCAATGGCGTGGTAGCATCACGGGGTGGCATAGGCAATACACCCTCCTGTATTAGGTGCATCGTTTGTCTTATTTGTTCTCCAATTTCGTTCTCCCTTTGCTCGTTCGTATTGAATTTTTGTTCCACTAATCCTTCGAACGACTCCTGCCGTGACCCAAACACACAAACCTTCCTGTCCACCACCTCGGACATTTCTTTCTTCTGCTGTGAATTCTGTTGCGGTAGTTGAGTAGGTGATGTTTCACTCTGCTGTAACGGTTCCTTGGCATCCTCTTTGACTGCTGAAGCATGTACTTGTAATCGCTGCCGTAGATCCTCACGGTGTTGCTGGAAGAGCTTCTGTATTTCCTCGATAAGCACGTTCATGTCAAAGTTACCCGTGTTAGTTCTTTTAGGTGCTTCTTCCTCTCGAGATGTCGTTGGCTCTTCAAATTTGAATTCGTACTCCCCGACGTCTATACCCTGCTCCTCTAAATCGCTTCTTAGTCTCACCTGCAGTTCCGCTTTAAGCCCTTGTGTTTGCAAATTTAAGCGCTCAAGCTCCTTCTTGAGCTGCTCCAATCTCAGCTTTTCAAATTTAACCATTGTTTATTACAGATACACAATCCCACTTCTGACACCAATTGTTACGAAATTGCCCTCTTGACAATTAACTCTGCTACAAAATTGCCCTCCTGACAATTCCTCTAACTCTCTGTACTCGGACTCGTACCGCTGGATTGTGTAGTAATCAAACAATCGCTGGTTAAATTAAAATAATTAGCTTTATTTAATTATTGCTATTTACACATTTAATATTAGGCTTAAAGTTTACTTCTTTATAATTTGTACTTTATTTCACAATGAATTTCATCACTTTTCACAATTACAAATACTGCTGCTTCGATTATAATGCGCGATGTACACACTGCCACGATCTCTGTTCGAATGTCTTTGAGTTTGAACAGTCTTGTCGCTTTTATAGTTTTCGAATGGTTGGTGTAGAAACTTCTACGCTATTCTCGTAGTTTCTAGAAGCTTCTATCATCTTCGACAGAAGTCGAGAATATTCTTTTTGATATTACCGGCAGATGGTTCTTGAATAAACTTTTATTCGAATAGTTCGCATCTTGACTCACAGGGGGCACTCATTCTCCAGATTCTCCAGATGGGATCCTAAAAGTATGCAATCCCTTTTCACTGAGCTATCACGTTTCAATATTAATAATAACTCTATAGACATATAATCACTTACTTTTATAACTTATCGCAATATGTTAGCAATTTTGCAATGGAACATTAACGGGTATCTAAACAACTATCACGAGCTATTACTACTCTTAAAAGATCGTAAACCTGCAATTGTATGCTTACAAGAGACACATCTGCCATTCAACCCAAATTTAAAACCACCCTCTCCGTACTTAAGTTATTTTTATAACATTCCCCAGAACTTTTCTAGCACACAAGGAGTAGGAATTCTGGTCAGAAGAGACATTCCGCACACACTTCTACCCATAACATCTAATTTTCCCACAATGGGAATCGAAATTAATATTGGAATGAAAATAACTATAATTTCAACCTATATTCTCCCTAACTACAACCCCATCCCCCATGAACTTGAGTCGATCATCCAAAACTGCCCTCCACCTACTATCCTAACGGGTGACGTTAATGCCTGGAGCCCCTCTTGGGGTTCTCCGCAATATAATGTCAAAGGTCGGAACATAGAGGCTGTTATATTATCTTCTAACCTAGTTATTTTGAATGACGGTTCTCCTACTCATTTCTCTACGCATGGGTCTTTTACTTATGTTGATGTGACCATGTGCTCCCCCTCCCTTACACCCCACTGCTCTTGGAAAACACTTGATGACCTTCACGGCAGTGACCATTACCCTATAATTACTACCCTGAAGCTACCTAACAAATTAACAGAACGAGGCCATACTCCAAGATTTATCACTGATAAAGCAGTTTGGCCCAAATTCCAACTCCAATGTATAGATCTCGAAAAACGTTTCCCACACAGTAATAATATTAATGAAGAAGCCTCAAGGATACAGAAAATTATCCGCACTGCTTCTCATCACCACATTCCCCAAAGCTTCCCTCAAACTAAAGATACCACTGTCGCATGGTGGAATAGTAAGTTAGCCTCGCTCTTTTCAGCAAAGCAGAAAGCATGGCGCTTATATAAAAAAGTTCGAACTGACATTAATCTAACTCATTACAAGAAATCAAATGCAAAGTTCAAGTTTAATGCTAAAATTGCTAAACGCACCTGTTTTGAAAGACTTACCAGTTCAATAAACATCAGCCGAATTAATCGAAAAACCAATTTCATCTTGTGAATACGAATACACAATCACCGGGACTAAAGGCAAATCTCCCGGGTTTGATCGCATCTCATACCCGATTTTAAAAAATATCCCTTACTCTACGAAAACCCGTATATTGAACCTCTACAACTCAATCTTTGATAAAGGGATCTTTCCGCAGAGTTGGAAATGCTCCACTATTCTTCCAATCCTGAAACCTAAAAATTCTCCTGATAATCCTGCCGGGTATCGCCCAATATCATTACTCCCATGCATAAGTAAAATCCTTGAAAAAATAATTGCAAGCAGAATCATGTGGTTTTGCACTAAAAATAAAGTAATTAGCAGCAACCAGGTTGCCTTTAAAAAATCACATGGGACTATAGATGCCCTCCTGCACTTTGAGCACTTTGTATCCAACGCCCTGTCTAGTAAAAACCATATAACGGCGCTTAGTTTAGATTTCGAGAAGGCTTTTGACCTTATAGGTGCTCACATTGTCCTAAGACAACTGCAAAATTGGAACATCGGACCAATAATATTTCAGTATGTCAAATCCTTCTTAACCAATCGTAGATTCAAAGTTAAAGTAGGTGATGCCCTCTCCGACATGCAACATCTACATAACGGCGTTCCACAAGGATCCCCCCTCTCTGTGGTCATTTTTATTATCGCTTTTGATGAGTTAAGCCAAATTCTGATCAAACACAAAGTCGAACATTGTATCTACGCGGATGACGTTTTAATTTATTCCAAAAATAATGATTTAATCATGGTCGCCGAATTATTTACTGATATTTTGAATAGCATAACTGACTGGTCGCTCCAGTCAGGAACGATTCTATCTTTCCAGAAATGTAATACAATACACATATGCCATAAGAGAAACTGCCCTAACATCAATTTGATTTACAACAATGGAAACATCACCAATGTTATGCATCTCAAAATATTAGGCGTAATTTTTGACTCCAAACTTAACTTCAAACACCATTGTTTGTATATCAGGAATAAACTAATAACTAGACTCAATCTGATTAAATACTTGGCGTCAAAACACTCCCATATACACGTCTCCACGTTGTGCAATGTAACAAAAGCGCTCATGCTATCCGTCGTGGACTACGGCCTGGTCATCTATGGTCACTCATGCGGTAATTCTTTAAAACAACTTTTTGCCCCATACCACGCAGCTATTCGGAAGAGTTTAAGAGCATTTCCAACAACTCCTATAAAAAACTTGCTGGCCGAATCTGGTCTACCTAACATCGCTGATCGTCTGGAATACAATACGGGTCTCATACCAAAAATATTCAACTGCAATAATCCTCACCTCTTGCACGATATCAACCTTGTTGCCAAAAGAAAACTCATCCCAAGGCGTCTCTCCGCTATTCACCGCGGCGCGCGGCTCTAAACATAGAAATTTCCATCAAACCAGCAACTATAAAGCCAAGTTCACATCCACCCTGGATGTTACCATCATCCAGCGTCAACAAACAACTACTACTCATCCGTGCAAAACAAAGTACAAACCCAGCTATATACAGGCAGCATTTCTTAGAAATAAAAAATCAGTTAGAAAATGACAACTGGAAATTTGTGTTTACCGACGGATCCAAAACTAACGACTCGACTTCTTTCGCTGTTGTCACACAGGACGACATATTAACAAATGGCCTGCTAGCAAATTATTGCTCTGTTTATACTGCCGAAGCGCTAGCCATCCATGAAGCTTTACTTTATTCAATAAACAATGCCGGAAAATTCTGTATCTGCACCGATAGTCTATCTTCGATTAATGCCTTGTCAAATCCCAATAGCAATAGCTATCTTATATCTAGCATTAGGGATAAACTAATAAAACATACAAGCACAACAAAGATGATGTGGGTTCCTGGTCATTGCGATATCTACGGTAACGAATTCGCTGACAATGTTGCCAAATGCGCCCATAAGTCTGCCGCCATCGCCTTTGAAACACGCGAAAATAGAGACATCTACCACGCTGTGGAAGCTCACTTCAAAGCAAAACTCATCTCGGAATGGAGTACGTATCATCATCACTATAAGGATCTAAACCCGTTACGCATAAAACCGGTGTACCCAACAACAGCTAGCTTTCAGGAAATTGCGATATTTACTCGCCTTCGATTGGGTCACACAAGACTCACGCATGAATCCGTGTTAACTGGTAATTTAAGAAGCTGCAATTACTGTAACGCAACTACTATCTCTGTAACACACATACTCAACGAATGCCCTGCCTTTTCGACTGTCAGGAAAACTTTCTTCGGTTCAATAACACCATCCACCTTACTCAAAGAACCATCGAGTAGTAATTTGACCACTATCTTTAAATTCGTCTCGCTTTGCAATATTGCTAATATACTTTAAGTTTCAACTAATATGATTTTTTATTTCATTATTCCATTTTACTTTTGATTTGTTAAGTTATTTAATATTATTTACTTTTGTTACATATAAAACTATTAATATATAATGTATCTATCCTCTTAATATATCCTCCAGCCGATAGCCACGCTGCTAGTGCTGCCGTTTATTTTTTTCGAAATTATAGTAATATAGTTATTAATAATTGTATTTCTAATTATAAATAAATAAATATAAATATAAGAAAAAAATCAAAGGATTAGCATTTCAATTACAATTTTTATATGTTAACTTCTATGATTCCCTATTAATATACGAGAATATAAATGAAAATACAGAAACGCATACAATTGTACGAAACTAATAGCAAAATAATTACGAAAATAATCAAAATAACAAGGCAAATAAAATCCACATAGAAAGGATTCCAACGTGTTATAAACATCTAAATATTGTGCCTGCATATTCCTCGAGAACGAAGCAACATTTTAAGATTTTGTACTAAACCGGGGAATGTCGCATATTCATAATATACGGTATTTGGTTAAAACCTTCCTTTTTACGTGCTGTAGCATAGTCCTGTTGCCTGCCATTTTGGTCGAAAGCTACAATAGAGTTGCTATACATAATTTTTCAACAATAACGCGTGTTTCACCAACGTTGGTCCCTTTAGTCATGGCTATCACAGATAGATGGCGCTTTGCTCAAGGATAAGAAATTAAATACATAGAAATGTGATTAAATGTCCTTTTATAGGACGTTATAATTTTATAGCCAACGAATTTTTATGGCTTAAGGCCAAATGCTTGAATTTCAATACAAAAATTTTTCTTCACACCTTCCCTTAAATGGAGAGAGCCCTTGAACTTAACACCTTGGCCAGAATACATTAAAGTATCGCATTGGAAGCATTATTACCACATATAATATTATATAACCATATCTTCAATTTAATGAGAAAATAAATTAATATATAATATATATATATATATATATATATATATATATATATATATATATATATATATATATATATATATATATATATGTATATATATATATATATATAAATATATATATATATATATATATATATATACATATATATATATATATATATATATATATATATATATATATATATATATATATATATATATATATATATATATATATATATATATATATATATATATATATATATATATATATATATATATATATATATATATATATATATATATATATATATTTTATATATTAATTTATTTTCTCATTAAATTGAAGATATGGTTATATAATATTATATGTGGTAATAATGCTTCCAATGCGATACTTTAATGTATTCTGGCCAAGGTGTTAAGTTCAAGGGCTCTCTCCATTTAAGGGAAGGTGTGAAGAAAAATTTTTGTATTGAAATTCAAGCATTTGGCCTTAAGCCATAAAAATTCGTTGGCTTTGCATCTTGGAAACGCCCACAATGCCAACCGAAACAACTGCAGTGAGAACTTGACGAAAAGAACTACAAGCATTGTAACCAATTAGCGCGGCCGTGGCAGGAGCGCAGATCAGCAGCAGCACATTAGACCAGTTGGAATAATAGCAATTACAACAAAAAAACGACCACCACAGCCAACGATCTTGCCAATCAGCGCTATGCTTACGAAGAGCGAGGAAAAACACAGCGACGAGGAATGCAACAAATACATGCAGGACAAGAGAAGGTGAGTGCAGGAACTCAGCGGTGGAATTTGCCGAGTGCGCTCGCTCGGAAATCTTACACCAACAACACGAAGAAACGAGAGCGAAGCACAAGAGGGACAACGACAGAGCAACCACCACGCCAACGACCAGCAAGCAGAAGGAGGAATACAAATGAAATGCTGGTTGTCAGTTAAATTAAATATTTAACAACAACACCACTACAGGATTCCGGACAGCGCTGCTGGCAGGCAACAATACTGCAGGCTAACCAGGGACCGTTGGAGTGAGGTGGCTGACCGCCAGAAGTTGAAGGTGGCCCAAGGGCAAAAGACTGCAACACCAACAAGCCTGACTGCAACAACAATCGACTACCGGTCAACGGAAGTAAAATCACACAACGGTGGCCTGCCAATAACAACATGTGTCAGCCGCTGCGACCTGGGACTATATAAACCACGTAGCCCAGGCAGTAAGTCTCTTCGTCGAACACCAGCATCCTGACTAGCAACAGCTCTACGCCATACCAAGAACAATACGAACACAAAAAGCTTAACGAGAACATCTGGTTTTTAATCGTTTTCTCGCTAAGCCATAGACAGACAGAGACTACAGGGATTCAGTGAGAGCCTCTGGTTTTTAATCCTTCTCCCACTGAATCACTGAGACACATACGCAACCGAGACTTAGGGACTTAGGGGGAACCTCTGGTTCTTTAATCGTTTTCCCACTAAGTCATACCGAGACCATAGGGACTCAGTGAGAGCCTCTGGTTTTTAATCGTTCTCCCACTGAGTCACAGAGACACATACTTACCGGGACGTAGAGACAGGCAAACAAGTATACACTAAGCAAGCTTATTTATATAGAATTAAGAAAATAGAATTGTTTCGAGCAAGAGCTCCCCATCATTATATTAAATAAATACGCTATTGTTAATATAACTCGCAGGACTTTTGATATTTTTCTGTATACGACCCCTGGACCCGTTGAGTTTTACCCCAGCTATAAAAAGAGTCGTTACAATATATATATATATATATATATATATATATATATATATATATATATATATATATATATATATATATATACATTATATATATATATTCGTATATATATATATATATATTATATATACAAAATAATATAATATAAATAAAACATAAAAATTAAGTAAAAACAATTCTAACGGAAGTGGTTTTTTTTGACAATTTTATATAAACGTCACTAACAGCTGTTTTGAAAACAGTGCTGCCAAATTTGTAGAATAGTTCAGGGTCACCACCAGCGTTGATGTTTTGGCTTACTTACTTGGGTGACCATTTGAACCCTTTATCTAGTTACGGCCGACCTTGAGCTCTTCCAAGCTTGACAGCAGACTCGGCTTCGGGGTTTTCTCAAAAAACTGTGACTGGAATTATTGTTTCCTCTCCCCGACCATTGCAGTTTTTATCAAGCAGAGGTCCTAGCCATAAAGGAGGTGGCCGTCTACTTAAGTAGACACGCCGTAACAAAAACCATTATAAATATCTACTCGGATGGCCAGGCGACCATCAAGGCAATGAATTCGATGAAATCAAAGGATGCCCAGGATGGCCTGGCAGATCTAAATGATATCCACACCATTTTCAGGGTACGCCTACAATGGGTTCCGGGATATTGAAGGGAACTGTAGGGCTGAACTGGGTTGGCCTAGCTTCTATTTGAGCAGAGTAAAGCTTCTGATTGCCTTCAATTTGGTGATGATAAGTTGACACACAGCCTCCACGTGGCGCCATCATATCATCTATTGGATAGTGAGCTAATGTGTGCAGCGAGCCTTCCCTGACGCCAACAGGGTTGTGTGCAGGGTTTGGGACCCAGCACTCAAAAGAGCCAACTGAAAACAAAATACAAGCCTCGGATGAGAATACTCTTAACGTTGACGACCACAGCAAACGGAAAAAGCACAATGATTTAAGGATACGCACCTGGAATGTCCGGACCCTCAATAGGAAAGGTGCCTCTATCCAATTGCCGAACGTCCTCGGAAAAATAAAGGCTGACGTAAACGCCATCCAGGAAGTGAGATGGACAGGACATGGTTGCTCTAAGCAAGCGAGCTATGATATCTACTATAGCTGCCATGCGGAGAGGCGCCAATTCGCATGTGGATTTGTGGTACGCGGTAGGCTTCGAACAATGGTTTCCAGGTTCGAGGCCGTGAACGAAAGGCTTGCGACGATCCGCGTCAAGGCTAAATTCTTCAGCATTAGCTTGATTTGCGCGCACGCACCGACGGAGGAAAAGGACAATGCTGCTAAGGATGAATTCTACACGAGGCTCGAGGACGCATATGACCGCTGCCCGACCCACGACGTGAAGATTATCCTCGGGGACTACAACGCAAAGGTCGGACGAGAAAGCATCTTTGGCCCCACCGTCGGTCAGTTCAGCCTTCACGAGACCACATCGAACAATGGTCTAAGGCTGATCGACTTCGCCGCGGCGCGAAACATGGCAGTCCCGACATCTCGATTCCAGATTCCGACATCTCGATATCCACAAAGCCACATGGTTGTCCCCTGATCAACACACGCGCAACCAAATTGATCATGTTGTCATCGACGGAAGGCATGCTTTCAGCGTGCTAGACGTTCGTGCGTTCCGGGGAGGCAATATTGACTCTGACCATTATCCTGCTGCAGCCAAGATACGCATGCGATTATGCAGTACGAATAACGAATGATCTGGTACCCAAGGAAAGCTGGACATCGCTAAGCTGCAATTACAACGGACAGCCGAGGTCTATTCCGCTCAACTCTCGGAACTGCTCCACCAACCTGAGTCTTTACCCGACGATGCCGGCGGACTTTGGGCACATATATCCCGCTCCATGCGTACCGCCGCAGAGAAACCCATTGGCTTCAGGCGCCCGTCACCACGAAATCAATGGTACGATCAGGATTGTCGCGGAGCTTCTGCAGCGAAAAACGCTGCCTACAAAAAAATTCTGCAGTCTGCTGCAACGCGAGCCGGGTGAGGAGATTTTCATGCACGGCTCGTTCTTAAGATTTTAGGCCCGGAGCATCTACCTGTAGAGATGATCATGGGAATCTGGTTTCGGATACGCAGTGCACATTGATATTATGGAGGGAACGTTTCTCTAAATTACTGGCAGGCGACGATGCCCCCAATACCACCTCTGGAGAATCCAAATCGATACCACCAATTTATGATGACGGAGTGGTTCTTCCACTATCTAGCCACGATAAGGTCCGAGCTGCTATTCAGCGACTAAAGAACAACAAAGCAGCTGGTGCCGACGGACTGCCTGCTAAATAGTTCAAGGCCGGCGGTGCTGAGTCGATAGGGTTGATGCCTCAGCTCGTCAGAAAAATTTGGCTAGAAGAAAGCATGCCCGACAATAGGAATCTCAGTGTCTTCTGTCCTGTATTGAAGAAAGGTGACCCGGTGATATGCGCCAACTACCGGGGATTTAGTCTTATTGCCATCTCTTATAAGGTTCTGTCGAGCGTATTGTGTGATAGACTAAACCATATGCCAACACACTGACTGTGCCTTATCAGTGCGGTTTTAGACCTGGAAAGTCCACCATTGACCAGATCTTCACGCTGCGCCAAATCCTGGAGAAAACCCCAGAGGAACAGATCGCTACCCATCATCTCTTTGTCGTCTATAATGCTTATATATGCTTTCGATAGCCCGATATGGGATTACCTATACGCCACCATGTCTGAGTTCGGTATTCCTACAAAGCTAATAGGCTCTGTAGAATGACATTAAGCAATACGTCCAGCTCTGTCAAGGTAGGAAGTGACTCTCCGAACCATTTATTACCGTGCGAAGTGCCAGACAAGACGATCGACTGTCGTGCGACCTCTTCAATTTCACCATGGAAGTGGTACTGCGGAATGCCGGTGTGCATCGGAATGGCACTATTTTCTACAAAAGTGTCCAGCTTCTCGCATATGCTGATGACTTCGACATCGTTGGACGTTGCAAGCGAGATGTTACTGCTGCATTTTCCACCATTGAAAAAGAATCAGCGAAAGTGAGTATGATGGTGAACGAGGGCAAGACAAAGTATATGCTGTCCACCAGCAGAGATACTCGGCGTTTAGGATCCCATGTTACAGCGGACAACTGTACTTTTGAAGTTGTCAAGGAATTGATATACCTTGGCTCCGCCCTGAACACGAAAAACAACGTTAGTCTGGAGATAAAAAGAAGAATTACGCTTGCTAATAGGTGTTACTGTGGGCTCACTAAGCAAACGCATCACTATACAACGTCTGCGCTGGCTTGAACATGTGCGTATGGACGAAGAAGCTCTAGTCGCTGAACTACGACGTAGAAGACGACCATATCTCTGATGCAAGGACCAAGTCGAGGAAACCCTAACCACGCTTGGTATAACGGATTGGAGAAGACGCGCGCAAAGCAGAGGCGCCTGGCGAGCTCTGTTAAGTTCGGCCATAACCCGATGTTCGCAGATTCTGCCGATTACGCCACGAAAGTGAAAGTGATGTGAAGTAGGGCTGACAAGCTAGCCAGACGGTGTACCAATACTGAGAACGGACAGATGCGAGCTTGGAATACCAATTGCCACCTGCAACTAATGTTGAAGGATAGCGTCGTGCGTGAGGCCAATATGTTGGTTTCTATTTTTGGGTATCAGGCTTGTTAAACAATTTGTTAAGGACGAAACTCCATGACTGCCTCCTGGATAGAGCATGTAAATTATCCCTGTCGTTAATCGGTTTAGTATATTGTTTTAAATATGAGAATTATTGCCGCATAGAAATTTTATTGAACCATATTCGAGTGTGTCCTTGTCTACTGAAAGCTCTGCTTTTGCTCTAAGTGTGTCGAAGTCCATAAATAAATTTTTATGTTCTCATGTTTTATTGGCATTCGGGCAAAATCGTCAATAAACATTTTTATTTTTATAGACAACTTTTCATGTAGTTTTAATGCGCCGCCACCAAGAGCAGAGTCATGCCACAGTCACTTATACACACTCCCTGCCATACATCCTCCTTTCATACTCGCTCCCTCCCATTCACCGTCCCTATCTCATACAACCTCCCTCACACACTAATCTATCCATACTCATCCTGCCGGCTGGCGCTCTCGTTCTCGCCCCATGCTGGCTAGAAATACTTTACATCTCATAAATATGCGCTGCAACGCGCAATCCATAAAATTTTATTCTGTCAACAAAGCGGGGCGCTTTGCATACTTAAACCCCGTCAAAAATATTACGCCTGGCTGCGAGAGTCCTGGTGCCAACAACAATGCTCAGAAAAGTGCAGCGGCGCGTGGTTGGAACTATGAGCGGTTGTGTAGCGGGAATTTGCAGCACTGCAACAATGCAACGTTCCGGTGCAAGACGACGACGATGGCTGCCAAGGAGGAAATTAGCTCCCCAAAAGTTGGTGGTTGACGATGTGACCCGCGAATGTTTTGTCTTTAGGCCAAAAGGATGAGCCAAAATTATTCCAAAGCGATTTAAAGAGCGTTGTCTATGAAGTTGGAAGTTTCAACTATGAATATTCTATAGTTTTACCTGACTGCAGATTTATTCTACGTGACAATGTGGACGAAGTGATTCCAAGTTCTTTAAATCACCTCGAACAAGCAATGAAGTAAATTCTAAATGCCAGTGTGGAACAATTTTCTAGGTTCTCCACGTTATCTCGAGCTTGTCTTGAAGGAAATTCTATATGCCAGTGTGGAAGAAGTTTCAAAACTCCATATATCATCGCCTCGAATAAACTCGATGCATTGAATTATATTCGATGTGCCAGTGTGGCCAAATATAGCCAATTTCCACAATCCACCTCGCACACACTTTGAGGAGAATTCTACGTGCCAGTGTGGACATGGCGTCATCTTTTATGTAATTGACGGATGTATGCACAGTTCAATTATTGATTGGAAATTCCATTAACAAAGCGTACATTTCATACAAACTCCAAATTGCCCATATCCGTGGATCCGATGATAATATCAGAATTGCATCATCAATTACACAGGCCGAAAGCAGGATTTTTACAGAATAATTGATTACAGAAACAACAACATTGATTTATGGTTGCTTGGCTAATTAACATGATAAATGCAACTTGGCACTGTTGTGGGAATTGTTTAGAACACGCACACAAACCCACACCCAGCCACACATGCTGCCACAAACACCCACACAGAGGCTACAACCACCAATACCAACCCACACCAACTCACACCCAGCAACACACCCCATGCCCATCCCCACCTATCTCTCATCTATCCCACTCATTAGGGAGTCTATATACGATGGTCCTTTGGGGGTGTCTTGCAACATGCCCGCACATATTTAATTATGCCAATCAAAATGCAAATGGATTTTGGCACTGCAATGCGAGATTTCAATTAAATTGACGAATTTTGAATTAGTTAGGAAAATAATTTCAGCTTGGTTGTTTAATAGCACCCAAACTCAGCCACCAGTGAAGTCGCAATTGCACCGAACCAGCGAGTAACTGAGTAACAAATTTTCCGCCAGAAGAATGAGACAGTTCCACCAGAGCCAAGCAACGGTAGCAGTGAAACTTTGTGCATTATTCATACGCCCCGTGGGCGTAGAAGAGGAATTCTGGAAATGTTGGAGCGGAGCAATCCTCGCGGAGCTTTGGGTAACTGTGAAATTTATTAGCACCATGCCCCAGATGCCCAGGGGAAGCGTAACAACGCGAGAACAGTTTTCATGCTCCAAAAAACACGACATAGTCCCCCACAAAGGGGAGAGGGGAAAAATTCGTTTATGACAGTTAAACATTTTATTTCTTTAGAGTTTTTTTTGATTTTTAGTGATAAATTTTAATAACAATTTAAATAGAAAGAAAAATATAAAAAATTAATAATAAAAAAGTAAAAAATAAATAAAACTATATGCAAAAATAAATTTTATAAACATAACAGAAATATTAATAAAAAATAAATAATAAAATACAAAAATTAAATACAAAAGAAATTTTTTTTATGAAATAACAAAATTAATAAATAAAAAAATAAAAAATTAAATAAAACAAAAAAGAAGCAAAAATTAAAATATATAAAAAATTAATCAACAAAACAATTAATAAAAAATAAAAAGATAAAAATACATAAAAAAATATATTTTAAAGAAATAAAAAAATTATGAATAAAGAGAATTAAAATAAAAAGAAATTAATTTTGAGGAATAACAAAAGACTGAATAGAAAATTAATTAAAAAATATATAAAAAAAAAATTATTTTAAGAAATAACAAAAAACTGAATAATAAATTAAAGAAAATAATAATATTATTATTATCAATATTATTATTATGAATTAAAATTATAATTAAGAAAGCACAAGCCGACAGGGCTATCGGCAGAAAAATAATAAAAAATAGATTTCAAAGAAATAAGAAAAAATATAAAAAATAAATTTTAAAGAAATAAACAAAAAACTGAATAAAAACTTTAAAAAATATAAAAAAATTAAACTAAATTAAAATTAATAAAGAAATATAACATTAATAGAGCATAAACTAAAAAAATAAAATAAAAACAAAATAAAAATGAATAAAAAAAAGTAAAAAAATGGAAAAAGTAATTGTAAAAGAAAATATTTAATAAAAAAATAAAATAGAAAGTGATAAAAAATAACAATATATAAAAAAATAAATTTCGAAGAAATAAGAATCAATAAAAATTAAAATAAAAATACACAAAAAGGAATAAATTTTAAAGAATTAAAAAATAAATGAATAAAATTACAATAAAGATACAATAAAAATGTATAAAAAAAAACTTTAAAGACACCAAAAAAAAAAAAAAGCAAATGACTCAAAATTTGAAAAAAAATCAAAAATTAATTTTAAAGAAATCACATAAAATAACATAAAAAAATAAAAAATTAATTTCAATAAACTTTTTTTTTTATAGAAAAAGCAAAAATTAATAAAAATAAAATAAAAATATATACAAAAATTAATTTTAAAGAAACACCAAAATTATTGAAAAATAAATTTAAAAAATATAAAAAAAGAACTTTTAAGGCAATAACAAAAAAATTAGCAAAAAATATAAAAACATAAAATTTAAAGGTAAAGTATAAAAAGTTAAATATGTAAAAAATAATAAAATGGAAAATGAAAACACAGCAGAAACACAACAACAACAACAACAACAACAACAACATGCAAGCAACAGCAACCAATCGTTTAAGTTCGCTTTCTCACCTCAGGGGGCCACAAGCAAAGAACTGAGGAACATTCTTGGCAGTGAGTGGATATGTGCATGTGTGGGCATATATATCCCAGCAGGAAATTCTGACACTACTGTCACAGTCTTTACTTTTGTTTGGAACAATATTCAGCTCTCCAGTTTCAAATAAATCATCAATGAGATCCGAAGAGGCCGCCCAGATCAGAGCTTTAGTACCCTCCTCCTTTGAAACTCATTATAGACTTTAAATTAAACTCATTAAAAAGTTTGATGTTGTTAAAATGGTTTAATCTCATTAATAGCTTTAATCTCAGACTCAAGTATTGTCTTGTTCAGGATTTTTAAACTATTGAGGCATTAAACCTGTTTAATGTTTTAATCCCGTTAAAGTTGCTATTCTCATTAAGAGTTTTAGTCTCCTTTAAAGTTAGAGTCTCGTTAATAGATTTAATCTCGATAAATCCGTCAATATTATTAAACACTTTACTATTGCGAAAGGCTTTAATCTCGTTAATTGTTTTAATCTCGTCAAATACTTAAGTGCTTTTAAAGCATTTCACCTTGTTTAAGTTTTAATTTCTTTAAAGGTTTTAATATCGTTAAAGCCTTTAGTTTGCCTAATCTAGTTAAACTCGTTAAACTCATTAAATTCTTAAAAATTGTAAAAGACTTTAATCTCATTAACAGTTTTAATCTCCTTAAATACTTCAATATTGTTCAATGCTTTCATCTTGTTCAATGCTCTAATTCCGTTTAAAGTGTAAATCTCATTAAATACTTTAGGCTGTAATCTCCTTCAAGGCTTTAATCCCCTTCAAGGCTTTAATTCTCTTCAAGGCTTTAATCTCGTTAAAGGTTATAATATCATAAACAGTTTAATTTCGTTACAGGCTTTAGTTTTTCTAATCTCATTAAATGGTTTAATCTCTTTAATTTTTTTAATCTCATTACATACTTTAGAATTGTTTAACGATTAAAACTCGTTAAACACTTTAGTGTTGTGGAAGGCTTTAAACTCGTTGAACACCTTAGTCTTCAAGGCTTTGATCTCGTTGAACACTTTAATCTTGTTGAATGCATTAATCTCCTTAAACACTTTAGTCGTGTTGAAGGGTTTAATCTCGTTAAAGACTTAGCCTTGTTGAAGACTTTAATCTCGTTAAACCCTTTACTCTTGATAAACACTTTAGTCGTGTTATACTCTTTAATCTCGTTAAGCGCTTTAATCTCGTTAAATACTTTAATCTCGTTAAATACTTTACTTTCGTTAAATACTTTAATCTCGTATAAATCCCAAAACATAAATTTCGTTCTCCTCCAAATTGAGTATTTTTGTATTTTTCCTTTTCACAATTTTACTGTTGCCCCCTCACTAATGTTGTTGAATTTCCTGCTGGGTGGCTTGCGGCAGCTGTTGCTAGCGGGTGTTTGTATATGAGCGTGTGTCTATTTATACTTTTGTTTGGTAGTTTAGGGACAATGAAGCAATATATTGCACCCTGCAGGCAGTCCCCGCTGCCGCTCACCCTCGGTGACTGTTGCTTGCAACTTTCTCCCATTGTCCTTGTCCTGCGTCCTGCTGTGTGTGCCACATGCGGACGCGCTCACCTAAGTCAAGTAGTGAGCGAGCGCACATGCCCCACACATGCCCGACTGATTGCTTTTGCCCTGCCGTGATGACGATTACTTTAAAGTTGCTGCCACAACAAAGTTTAAAGCGGTGTGTGGCAGGTGTGGGCTGGGCTGGGCGGTGCCGACGCCAGCTGCTCCGCGCCCGGTGCTCTAATGAAATTGTGCTCCGTAAATTGATTGATTTATTGTCAATTGTGCTGACGGTGGTGTGTGAAAATCTCATTTTTCTTTATAGCCTGGGAGGAGAGTACGTTGCCCCCTTGACTGCTGTGGTGGGTGCTCGTGTGCAACGCTTGGGTGCCGTCAGTGGCAGGTGTTGTTGTTGTTGGTTTGGGTACTTTGTTGCTGGTTGTTGTCGAAAGTGAAAATTCATTTAGCTTGAACGATTTTTTACGAGCATAACAGCACTCCGCACATGTGGGAGTGGGTGGTGGGTGGGTTTTTGTTGCCCTATTCCATTTGTGGTGTTGTTAACACAATTTACATTGTATTCTTAAAATTTATTTACATTTTATTGCTCCACTTCGTTGATTTATGCGAGTGTTTTTCGCGTTCGTGGGCTCGTTCTCCAATCACGTGTGCCCGTGTCCTGGGTGAGGATAATGTTGCTGAATACTGGCAGCATTTCAATACGAATGGAGTTGGGGGGGTCACATCAACGATGAAGCCGAGGTGCAACTTTGACACATGTTGTGGTGTTCATTTGTCTCAAATGAGTGTGAGTGTGAGTATTTCTGTGTGTGTTTGCGCGTGTTGTTTGCTGGGCGTGCAAGCACTAAGTGTGATTGCTATCTTATAATTCATATTTACAAAACCTGTCGGCAGGCCGCAACGGTGCAAATGTCACCACAGAGTCCCGCAGCAACGCGCACCAGACTGGGTGGGGAAATCTGTAAAGCATGAGAATACATTTCAAACGTCAACCGCATCGTGGCCGATTCCCAAATGGGATATTTAGTCAAGAGCCAATGTCATGCTGATCCTCCATTCATCATCCGCGGCAGCGACGTGCGTGTTACACCTACGCAGGCACCGTCGGCAGCCCTGCCACAACGTAATTTACTGAGTATGGTTATTAATCAGCTCAACCAATCAAGCTCTGCTAGAGCTGTCACCCACGAGTAGCAGCATCATGACAGTTACTAATTGTCAGGTTAACTGTACATAATACGAGATTGTGGTAGGCGAAGGAAGGTATGTGAGGAGTCCAGAGTCTTTTTAAAGTCATAAATTAAATTGTATAATTTGTCGTAGAACGTTGTCCAGTTGAAGATAGTCCGCTTGGAGAGAGACAAAGAAATCTTACATTGGATGATAAGATACTTTCTCGCTGACTGACTACAAAGAGCATATAATAGAAAGATTCTGCCAATAGGTCTTTACGAATCTCACCCGCTAATTTTGTCGTGGCGATTGGGAGGTAACATTTTTTAATACTTTAGTACGCCAGCAAGGTAAGCAATTCCTTCGCAAACAAGCAATTATTATGGTCCTTAAGAATTTCACCCATTATCTTGTGACGACGACTGGAAGGTAACATTTGATCATACTTCAATACATCAGCATACCATCAAAGATATCAGCCCATCTTAAATAAGGGAATATAATGCTCCTTAAGAATTCCTCTCCTTACTCCTGGCGCCGTTTGTTGTCGTTGTTCTTGTTGTTGAACTCCCGAACCCGATTGCTTTGGGCAGCTCTGCTTTAGGCGCTTGTCTCATAGTCACATCCTCGTGATGTGCAAAATATCAACAATATTTTATCCGTTTTGTCTTTTCTTATTCTATATTCACATATGTATGAAAGTGGGCACGGTTCTTCCAACTACAGTTTGAGCTTATTTTCATTTCTGATATCCACACAGGATAAATTTATTTAGACAAGCAATTAATATAAATATTGAGAAATGATGAGAGGCTTATTAACACAACAATAAATTCATTAATTAATCTCGTTCAAGGAATTTAATCTCTATTTGATTTCCTAAAGCAAAAATATGAAGAATCTGAAGTTTATTACCTCCACACAGGATTAAGGTTAAGGATAAATGACAACGTTCTAAGGGCAATCTCGTGAAAGGCGAGAAGATTAATACGTTAATCTCGTTAAATGTTTGCAAGTTGTTTTTATAAATTAACAAATATAATTGATGACCGGCAAGGACAGCTTTCTTATTCGAATAAGTAAATCTCGTTCGCCATGTGGTTAAACTCTGTGTAGATAATCGCACATTAATCAACTCAATTACTCGTAGCCGCGCCAAAGCTTTAAACGATTTTTCAACTCCTTTGCTTAAATCCACTTCGCGACAAGATTTTGTTTTGGATGGTTGATCTCACACCTATCAACAAGATTAATAGTCTCGTTAAACACAAAAATAAACTTTTAATATTCTATTATCAATGGAGTATAAAATTTGACACCAATCGATTGATTAATCTCGTCAAATACATAAGGATATTTTTAATCTTCCAGCATACTGTATTAAATTTGACACCAATCGACAAGATTTATCGTTAATCTCGTTACAATCAATTTAGTATAAATCCAGTTATACTATAAATCCAGGTATTCTCTACTTTGAGGGATGGAATCCCCACAAATTTCATAGATTAATACCTTTATCTTGTTAAATACTCTAAACTGGTTTCAATCTCCTAATATCAAAATGGTGTTAATTAATTTAGGAACAAGATATGACTTATAAGCAACAAGATGATTTATAATAAAGCTCATACAAATTAAATTCAGTTAAACTTGTTCAAAGGATTTCATCTATTTAGAGGAATCACAGATTAACGACTGAGAGCAACTAAACATAGGTATAGCGTGTCAGTTAATCTCGCTTAAATCTTCCATATAAGGATGTTCCGTAGTCACTTTGGAGTTCAAAAATATTAACAGTATGGTTGACCGTATCTTGTTTAACACTAATGATTAATCTGACCCAAATCAAAACGATTTTTGAGTTAATCTTATTGAAAAGATTTAATCTTATTTCAATTAGCAAATATAAAATTAGTATTTAATCGTTTGGAGGAATATAGGGACAAAAATCCTCCATTTTTATCTGAAAATACATTTCTTGGGTTAATCTCATACCATTATTTTATCTATTTGAGTTAATCTTGAGTAAAGCTTCTTTACGAAAATTTATAATACATTTTTTTGAATTGTTGATTTTCTGAAAATTTACTAGATTTATGCTTTAATCTTAATGAACACAATTTTTATGGTCAATGTCAAACGAATTGAAACGATTTTTGAGTTAATCTCGTTCAATGGGTTTAATATCATTTCATTTATCCAAAGTAAAACTAGTAAATAATAATTTGGAGAGACATAAATCCTTTTATTTCATGAAAATACTTTGTTGAGTTAATCTCATACAATTGTTTGATTGTTTTGAGTTAATCTTGTTTTAATCCTCTATACAAAAATTTTAAAAAAATTCGGTATGGTTAATCTCATGAAAATCTATTAGAGTTATGCTTTAATCTGCTCCGTCTTGCAATAGGCGGAGTAGACGTTGTCCTGATCCAAGAACCCCGGACACACGGGGACTTGGTATGTGGTCTCAGGACTGAAAATTATAGCTTGCTGTATACCGAAAGTGACCTAGGTCTTGTATCCTCATTAGGAATAATGTTAGCTCATTTATTCTCCCCAATTACAGCAACAAGGTTTTAACGGCCTTCTGCCTGGACACTGGCAAGGGACGGTACTGGTTGGTCTCGGCCTATATGGCGCATGACCATGAGATCCTTCCAGAAGCCAACCTACAGAAGCTTGTTGTGGATGCAAAGGCTCAACGGGTGGCTGTTATTATTGGATGCGATGCCAATGCGCACCATGATATCTGGGGAAGCACGGATGTCAATGAACGAGGTGATTCATTATATGAATATATTGTAACGACTAACCTTTCTGTATGCAATAAGGGGTCAGAACCCACTTTTATTACTGCTAATAGGCAAGAAGTCCTAGACTTAACCCTTGCCTCCGAATCAATTTTTGATCGGATCTCAAATTGGAGAGTTCTAGAGGAACATTCCTTTTCGGATCATAGGTTAATTCAGTTTGATCTTCTAGATAGTCTACCTAGCCCTAAGGCTTTTAGAAATGTCAGGAAAGTAAACTGGTACCTCTACAAGGTGACTGTAGCTAGACTACTACCTCAGAACCCCACAAGCACAAGCACGTGTGACGAAATTGATAGGTCTGTGGAGGTTCTAACGGTTGGTCTTAATAAGGCTCTATTGGTCTCTTGCCCCCTCAGTAGACCCAGGGGGAAACAAAAACCCGCATGGTGGAGGAGGAAATTAGGGGACTCAGACAAAACTGTAGGAGACTTTTCAACAGCGCAAAGAAGTCTAGAGATAGTGCAGACTGGGCTTTATATAAGGCAGCACTCAGAGCCTTCAAAAGTAAGCTTAGGAAAGCACAGAGAGAATCGTGGAGGAACTTTTGCGGTGACGTAGAAGATATCTCTGAGACGTCCAGGTTGAGGAAGATCCTATCAACTGCTCCAATGGTACCTGGTTACCTGAGGAGGGAGGATGGATCCTGGACTTCTAATAGTAATGAGACTCTAGAGCTTCTTCTGGAGACTCACTTCCCTGGTTGCTCGAGTACCATTCCGCGGAGAACGAATCCCAGCGGGAATGTAGTTGAAGTCAACTCAGACATAGTCACGAAGCCAAAATTGCAATGGGCTATCCATAGCTTCAAACAATTTAAAGCATCTGGCCCAGATGGTGTAGCTCCAATTGAAATTCAGCAGTCAGAAAATATCTTATAATAGAGTGGCTGTTAAAGATCTATAATAGTTGTCTTGAATTAGCGTATATTCCAGACTCATGGAAGCATGTGAGGGTAATTTTTATACCCAAGGCCGGCAAAAGCTCGCACACAGCTCCAGGGGACTTAAGACCCATTAGTCTGTCCTCCTTCTGTATAAAAATCCTGGAAAGGTTGTTAGATATTCATCTGAGGCTCACTATAGACAGACAGAAGCTGTCAGTCTCTCAGCATGTCTACGTTAAGGGTAAATCGGTGGAGACCGCTTTACACTCCTTAGTCTCTAGGATTGAGTGCTCCCTGCACAACAAGCAGTTCTCCCTAGTGGCTTTCCTGGACATTGAGGGAGCTTTTAACAATATCAAATCAGACGCAATAATCGGTGCGATGCGAGACTTGGAGGTGGAACCCGCCATTAGCAGGTGGATTGAAAACATGCTTAGTAGCAGGATAATCAATTCACAGCTGGGGGCGGCGTCGGCCAAGAAGTCCGTGTGCAGAGGCACACCTCAAGGTGGAGTTCTTTCACCCCTACTCTGGAATCTTGCGGTAAATCAGCTGCTTGTTCGACTGGAGAGGGAAGGGTGCAAGGTGGTTGCGTATGCGGATGATGTTGCTATTAGTATCTCGGGTAAATATATATCTACTTTGAGGGACTTGATGCAAAACATGCTGAACATTCTCTCTAAATGGACTACTGACTGTGGGTTGGGGGTTAATCCGACCAAGACTAAGCTGGTACTCTTCACTAGGAAGTATAAAATTCCTCAATTTATTGCTCCAAAACTAATGGGTGTAGATATTGACCTTGTCGAGGAGGCTAAATATCTGGGCGTGATCCTAGATAGGAAGCTGAATTGGAAGGCCAATGTAAGCGAGCGCATTAGGAAGGCTCAGGTAGCTCTGTACTCTTGCAAAAGAGTCATAGGCAAAAAATGGGGGTTACAGCCTAAGGTAGCCTATTGGATATATACAGCTGTGGTACGACCAGTCCTTTTCTATGGGGTGCTTGCTTGGTGGACAGCCCTAAGTAAGTCCACATACAATAGGCTGATAACAAAGGTACAAAGAACGGCAGAGGTATTCATAAGTAGTGCCATTAGAACGACTCCAACGGCAGCATTGGATATTATGCTCAATCTGCTGCCTCTTAGGCTTTTTGGCGAAAAAATGGCTGCAAACTCAGCTATCAGACTAAAAGCTACGCATCAATGGGATGCCAGGAATATAGGTCATGCATCCATTTTAAGACATTTTGAGGGTATTCCTGACTCTTTCGACTACATCACACCAATGTACGCCTTCAATGGTATGTGCAAGATCTCCATTCCCTCCAGGGACGAATGGAAGGATGGCATCCCCCCTCATGTAGAAGGGGTTCACATCTACACAGATGGATTCAAACTACAGAGTAGGGTGGGAGGTGGTGTATTCTCAGAAGATTTGGATATTAACATGTCCTTTAGGATGCCCGACCATTGCAGTGTTTTTCAGGCAGAGGTCGCGGCTACAGAGGCAGCACTGTCTTGGCTAAGAAAGAAAAAGATATCTGGACTTGATATTTGCATTCTGTCCGACAGCCAAGCTGCTTTGCGCTCCCTGGATTCGGTTATTATCACCTCAAAAGCCGTCAAGAGCTGCCGCAAATCTTTAGACGAGATAGCTAAGCAGACCCGTCTGCATCTGTGCTGGGTTCCCGGTCACAGAGATATTCCAGGGAACTGCAAGGCGGATGAACTTGCCCGTGAGGGTACTACCATACCGATGGAACCAGATAGGTCGCAATTCGGTATTCCTATTGCCACATGTAAGTTCTTAGTAAATACAATATCCTTAGGAACAGCGGGCAGGCGCTGGTCTGAACTTTCAGGATGTAAAACCTGGCCAGAGATAAATGTCAAGCGCTCTAAGGACCTACTGGCTCTAAATAGACAAAGCATAGGTCCCGTGATTAGCGTCTTAACGGGACACTGGAGTTGCATGGACGAGGAGGAGGAAGAGTCTACTGCTCACCTGTTGTGCACGTGTCCAGCTTTGTCCAGAAGGAGGCGCACTTTCCTAGGCGACTACTTTTTGGACTCCTTGGAAGATATCTCAAAAAAAAGATTAGCTCCATCAACAGCTTCATTAAAAGCTCCAAATGGCTGGAAATCACTCATACGCCCCGACTCTCGATCCCCCTCCAGTTAAACAATTTTTGCTGCATAATTCCCAAACATGCTTGTTTTCCTTCCCTGTTTGTTTAGCCTAACACAATAATTACATTGAGAGTTATTTGCCTTTATTAGTAATACACTTGCTTATCTATTCCAACAGAGTCCTTTGAGTCCTTACATCACCAATGCAAATATATGTAGATGTCTACACATGAAGGGAGGCAAATACGGAAATCCATGCAAAATTTATAAATTAATGGCATGCCATTATTTCACAGCAACCTGGCGAGCACTTGCGCACCCAAAAATGTACTTTTGGGTGATACATCAAATATGTTTGGCTTCGAATAGAGTTTGTGCATAATAGACGAGAAATTTCAAAAATGTGAGCTCCACATTAAGTAAATAAAGGACAAAAACAACACAGGAAAGATGAGGCTTATGTGTATGACGCTAATTATAAGGCCGGCCAACCTAGACAGCCTATGCAAATGTTAAGAGAGTCCAGGCAATATCGTAAATTCTCTCTTTAAGATGCCACTCTCTTAGCTGAAACTCTCTTAAATGCGTGGCGGCAAGAAAAGGAATGCAGTTGATTCATTGGAAACAGCATTTTCTGTGAATAAAGCAGCATTAATCAGGCGAAGCTAAAAATATGTAATCTACAATTAAGCATGTAGAAATATGATGGTTTTAATTTTCTGCGTGTGTGTGTGTTTATTGCATACAATGACCTTGGGATTTCCTTCTGACTGACTCGGGTTTGTGTGTACTTTTAATGTTGTTTTAGCGCATAAACTGCTTCAATTACTGGCTCCACACACACGGTGCTGCATACTTTATGGCACTCTACAATGGCCCCAGTGTATTTATGTTGTTTGCTGGGTGGTAGTTTTTTATGTGGCTATAAAAACTGTGCTGCGTGTGCCAAAAGAGTTCACAGCATGCTTATTTATACACACAGGTATATTTTGATTTGTGTGTATGACGTAGGTACGCAACTTAAGATGCCTTAAAGTAGGCTGTAAAATTTGAACTTTCGAAAACAGAAATTAATTAATGAGGGTGGATTATGTGGGATTTTGTGTCACACACAGTCAAGCTTAAATATTCATTTGAATTTGTATTTAATGAATTTAATATTAAAATGATAAAATTTGTAAAGCACACTTTTAGGCACAACAAGCAATAAATATTAAGCGAAGCCTTGTCCGTTTATTACACAAACTAGAACTTTTGCGTTATTTTCAAGAGAGTATCTCTGCGGGTATTTCGATATGTGAACCATCAAAAGCTACCTGTTTCGTAAGAATTTATTAAGCACCTAAAAGGATACTACAATAAATTAAATTTCAATTAACTAGCAGGAATAATATTTTGGTATGTTATCACTGCATATTTCATATTTGTATATTTATAGTTAATATTAAAATAATAAAATTTGTGAAGCACACTTTTAGGCATGCTAGACAATAGATTGTATGTGAAGCCTTCCCCATTTTCAAAAATTAATAATACTGCTGAAATTAAGACCATATATATACCAGATATCATATTTACTTATAATCATAATCAATCTGTTCCTCTTGTATACATTATCAACATTATCAATTCCTCTTGTATACATTACATGAGCGCCCAAAAGGATACTACAACATTTTAAATTTCATCTAATTAGAAGGAATAAAATTGTTGAAGTTTACCCCTGCTGGAATTTATTTCATATTTATATATTTGGAGTTTCTGGTGGTGCATTGTCAACCCCTTGACTTTTGTTGTAGCTCTGTGATTTTATTAAAGCCCCTAAAATACCTCAACTCTCGGCTGCACGAACTGCATACTTCTTCTATGAATCTACGAACTCTCTTTGAGTCTAAGCGGACAAGTAGAGACTCTATGGTAAAGACTGTTCTTCATAGTAGGGCCTCAATCAATCCTTACAGAAAATTCTTACGCAGTGAATTTTGAAGAGGTCTCACTACCTATTCACAACAAGGTCCACGATATAAATAAGACCTTAGAAGCAGCCATTGAAATGCTACTTTGAATATACGGGGATTAATTGTGTGAAGAGTTCATACTTAAATATTGAAGCTCCTAAAAGTAGGTCTTGAAACTATTCTTAAAATCTGCATACCTTCTAGATAATTAAATAGAGATTATTGAAAAATACTGAAGCTCCCAAAAGTAGGTAATAAAACTATTTTCCAAATGTATTACTATATAGATAATTATATGGGGATTATTTCAGTCTAAAAACTTGTAAAAGTAGGGCCCAAAATAGTCCTACAAATACAACTATTACTGCTCCATGTTAGCAAATCATATGTAACTACTCCGAAGCTCCTACTGGATGTGTGTGAAGAGCTCATACTTAAGTATTAAAGCTCCTAAAAATAGGTCATAAAACTATTCTCCGAGTGTATTTATTATATAGATAATTAATTAGGGATTATTTCAATATATAATCCCATAAAAGTAGGCACCAAATCAATTTTTCAAATACAAATATTACTGCTCTTTGTAAGTACTTGATTTGTAACTAGTCCGAAGAGCCTAAAAGTAGTTACAGCTTATTCGTTTTTTAACTGTTTGAGCACAAACATTTAAAGCTTCAATTCAAGGTAAGAAAACTCCTAAAAGTAGCCTATAAAATGTTACTATGAATTTACACACTCACTATTTATTTGTATTTAAATAGTAAAGCTCCTAAAAGTTGCCTATAAAATGTTTCTATGCATTTATACTCCCTATTTGTATGTGAGCTGTTTGTATTTAAATAGTAGAGCTCCTAAAATTACGTTACATGGCTCTGCTATGAATCAGTTCGGCTCTTTACATTACTTAATGGAGAATATTTGAACTCCTAAAAACCCTACAATCATCCTGCAAATGTAACCATTCCCTTTATATATCGGCGAGTGTTTACTATGTAAATACTTTCAAAGTGCCTAAAAGTAGTCACGGCAATCATTCTGCCAATCTATTCACCAGCTATTTTAATGTGTGGTCTGTGCAAACACAAGCCAATAAGTCCTTAAAAGCAGGCACCAAAAACCTACCCCCGACCCCTGAACTTTCTATTCTATTCCCTATTTAAGTGTTTGGCATATAGCTGCGGCCTGAATGTAGGCAATGAAATTGCAGGTTTAGCGGGTTAATGGGCGTACAATGCTCCAACCAATGTGCAACAGTGCTTCCGTGCTAAGACTCACTTAACTGAGTTAATTGTTTTTCAAACTCAATTAACGCAAATATGTCAATGCGAGTGAAATGCGTTCCGAGTGCGACGAGGCAATCAAATTTCTCGCATCGTCCTTACTGCCTCCATTTCGACTTGTTCTATTTTAATTTAATTTTCATAGAGTTTACTTAATAAAGTGTGGCTGGCGTAGACAGCAGGCTATAACCACATTAATAACTTTGAAGGGAAAAGTATAATAATTCACCGAGCCCAAAAGGCTGCCACAAAAAATATGCGGGCTCAAATAGAGAGCGGAGAGGCAACAGGAAAAAAAATAATACAGAAAAATGCCAAAAATAAAAGCACACCAAATAAAAACCCGTTCGTTTGGGCCTGCCTACAAAAGCCCACAACCGCCTCCCTCCCGGCCTCACCTTGAGCAGCAGCTCTGCAGGAATTTCATTTCATTTCACATCATTTCATTACATTTCTTTGCTGGGGCTTCGTCCGAATGTGTTTGCCTGCCTTTGCAGTGTTTTGCTTTCTTCTCTTATTTATTTATTCTTATTTTTTGTTGTTTTTTTTTGTTTTATTGTATATTTTATCTGTGAGCCTGTGCTACATTTTTTCATTTTATCATAATTTTTTTTTTTGTTCTATGAAAATGAGCTGTCAGTCGGCTTGTCTAGTGCACGGCCCTAGCATACTTTTGGGCGCTGTCAGAAACAGTAGCATCAGGCAAATGCTAAGCGAGGTAATTTTAGGCGTGTGCACACAAAGCAAAAATACGCAAGCAAAATGCGAAAGCAACATTTCAAAGAGCAAAGAAAAAAAACTTCAACTTTAGTTTTATTGTGCATTATAACGCGGCGCATGATTTAATGTGGCAAATATTTGACCTGATGCCGGGCGGCTATTAATTTAATTAAATTTTCAACGCTTTGCGGGTATTACAGTGAAAGTGTGTGTGTTTGTTTGTGTATGTGTGTGAGCCTGTGGTTGCTTTGCCAGGACTACACAAATATGAACACACACACACACTGAAAATCCGCAAGCAGACGCGGTCTTAGGGGGTGAACACATAAGGAGCTATACGACTACCGGCGACCGGCGACCGGCGACTTTTGCTGTCGGCCCACTTTGCTAACATGTGAACAATGAAATGGTCCACAGATGACACATATTGTTGTATGATAAGTTGTACACCAAATTGCCGATAAATTGGTACAAATTTAGTAACAAATTTTTGAAAAAATTTTTATCAAATTGTTAATAAACTGATAAAAAATTTTTTTAAATTGGTAGTCAATTTATAATAAACTGATAGAAAATTGGTAGTAAATTGAGAATAAATTGGTATCAAATGGGTATCAAATTTATAAAAAATCGATAACAAATTGGTAATAAATTGGCAATAACTTGGTAATAAATTGTTAAAAAAAAAAAAAATTATAATAAATTGGCTATAAATAGGTAATAAATTGTAAGAAATTTGGTAACAAATTGGTAACAAATTCTAAATAAATTGTCAGTAAATTGGTAATAGATTGATAACAAAATGTTTATTAATTGGTAACAAATTGGTAACGTTTTATTATCTTTTTCCAAAGTAAATGCATGCATATCAATATGAAAATAGTACTAATTTGATGTCAGTACTTCTTTCTATAGGATTGTTCCATTGTCCATTAAAGAGTGAACTCTCCACTGTTCATTTCAATTGAAATTGGCCTAAGTGGAGCGTAATAGCAAACTGCAAAAAAAACTCACTAGTTTGCAACTGTCCTCGCAGACTGTCCCACTGCAGTTGTCGTCGGGGCGCCTCTTATATGTTCCGACCATAAGCACGTCACTATGAAAGGTACCCGCTTCCGACAAATGAGGCGGAAATTTAAAAATGTTTTCAATATCCTCGCTCGCATTTGAGAGCAGTTTTTTGCTGGTTTATTATTTCTTTTTGGCTTTTCTTAATTTTTTTAGTTATTTTCTTAAAATTGCTTTTCTGACAGCGCGAGCAGCGTCGGAGATAATTTTATTATGATAACGACTCCGAGGAATTTGTAATGCACACTCATGTGTAGAGAAACACATACTCACGCATACTCACACACACATACCCAGCAAAAGATATGTTAAAGGACTGACTTGCATTGCACACACACACACCCACACATACAAAAAGTACAGTCTGGCTCTCCCCGTTGTGGAGAAGGTATTTCCGCTTGGTAAACGGTATTTCTTTGTTGCCACTTGTTGTGTGGGTTGGGAAACGAGTCCTGTGGTCCTCGTCCTTCAATCGAGCAACGCTTCAGCTGCATTGATTTCGGTTAGTCATGATTTTTTGATGCTTTAAATTGTGTTTCGGAGTCCTTACATATATCAAAAGTTATAGGGAGTGGGTACCATGAGAGCGTACTGGCAGATACTTGAAGAAACAGGAATCCAGAAACGGGTTGAAGGATCGACAAGAGAATGAGACATGGGTGGCTTCGGAGAAGAATGCACCCACAGAAGAATGATGCAATGATGACAATAGAATAAAAGAACAAAAATTTACACAATGAAACACCTTTAAATGATTAGGGTCCACTGAAGAACTGACTTTGAGATAGGAAAAGGAAAGGAACGGCTGTATAACGAGGTGCCTAATGGAAGACGATACAAAGAGGTAAACATAAACTGAGATCCATTTCGAGAACGGTCTTTGGTGGATAAGAAGTAGGAAATTGGGATGGAAAGGTCGACTTGATGGAAAGGTATATAAATATAGATGAACGGCTCCAAGAAACGACTCCAAGAAACGCCTGCAATAAACGACTCCTAGAAACGGCTCCAAAAATAAATACGTAAAAAATATGTAAAACACAAAAAAAATTATAAAAAAATTAGGAACAATAGAAATTAGATGATCCTTATATACATCGAAAGGACAGGAATAATTTGACTGGCGGATAAAAATTAATCTATAGAGCGATTCGTAGAGAAAATCAATAGAGAGATCCAGGAGAGAGATTCATGCGATATATTCTAGGCTGAGATACAATGAGAGAAATTCAAAAGAGGGTTTCAGGAGAAGGAATGATTAAATATAAGGATTAAAAAGAGAGATTCCAGAAAAATACTGAATGAAAACAAAGCGATTAAAGAAAAAAATAGTCAAGGAGGGCGATTAAATATATCAAGAGAGGAATTCAAGAAAAAATCAAGAGAAATGAAACGAACAGATTCAAGAAAGGCGTTCAAGAGATGGTTTCAAGTGAGATATTCAAGAAAGATTCAAGAGAGAGATTTAGCAGACGGATTTAAGAGAGAGATTTAGGAGAAGGATTTAAGAGAGAGATTCAACACGGAGATTCCAGAAAGAAACAAATATATTTTAAGATATACTATAAAGAGATTCAAAGAGAGATTCAAGAAATACTTTTAAAAGTCGGAGTCAAAAAATTGATTCAAGAGAAGGATTCAAGAGGGAGATTCGAGAGTGAGATTCATGAAAGATATACAAGAATGATCAAGAGAATGATTTAAGAAATAAACCAAAGGGAGAGATCCACCTCACCTTATAGATAGAGGTTTAAGAGAGAAATTCAATAGAGGGATTCAAGAACGTGAATTAACAATGAGATTCTATAAAAAGAAGATATACTAAGAAGAAGAATCGAACTGAATTGAATGGTAATGGATGAAGAATGGATGACCACAAAAAATAGTTTTGAGATTTGTCAAGAAGAGTAGGGAAGAAAAAAGAAGAGTAGGGAAGAAAAGCATCGATATGGGGTTTGGAAGAACAGGAGTCCAGAAAACGCAACATTAAGTTGAAAGCTAAACTAAAATTCAGGAATAGATATATGGGTCCTTAGGTAGAAGTATATACGAATTGATAGAAATTGGGACTTACTTCAAGAAAGTTCAAAGGCTGGACAATAAATGCCTGACTAAGAGACAAGAAGAGTACTTTAAATTATTATCCTATATGAGGATAGAAACACATCGTATACACGAGTATTTTTGGGGCACAAAACCTGGTCTTTTAGTCACTAATTTGAAGGAAATTGGATCTACTCACAGAAGAAGGATAGAAACATATCGTAAACACATTTGTATAATCACATGTAAAATCTTTAATCGTAGATATCTATGAAAAAATTGGTCTTTTGAGGCGCATTTCTCCCATTTCAAGCACACTTCACACATTTCCAGTACATTTGCTGTTCTCGCATGTTTCCCATTAGAATCTTTTGTTATGTATTGTCTGGCAGATGGCATAAAGTGCGCGCGTGTTGGTGTGTGAATGGGTGTTTTTATGCCCGTGGTGGCCACAAAACACATTCGCCATTGCCAATATCGGAGCCATTTGCGGCAGCTGCCGGCGAACGTTGCAATCGAAGCTGCTGCTGCTGCATTGTTGCCTAATGTCAGTGGCACTTTCCACACAATTGCCACGTCATGCTGCCTGCCACATCCTGCTACATCATCGCATTATCAAGCGCCGCCCCACCTCACTGCCCTGCCTCATTTCCTACCCGGCGCTGCAGACGCACGTCAGCGCGTTCCTCGTGAGTGACTGAGTGCAGTCGCATCCAATCCATTTCAACGTCAGTTGGCGGCGCTTCTAAGTTGCATTTTACTTCAGTTTGATGCTGTTTCGAATTTGCATGCTTCGCTCACCGCTGTGTGTCGGCTGAGATGACGCCACGAAGCTTGCAACATGCGGCATGAGAAGTGCACCAAGAAAAAACTTCCCTAAATGGTTTATAGAACATGTGCAACGAGTGAGTGCAAAAAGAAATACCACAGCAGGCAACAGCAGCAGAGAAAAAAGAATAGGGTCGAAAATGTTTCCCAGGAAAACATGAAACAGGATGCAGGACGAAGCAGATTCTGTGAGCGATGAGTGGTGAGCGTGGAAGCCGTAACTGTAAGCTACCATGTTGCATTTATGTTTGAAACTAGTACACAAAAGGAAGGAACAGAGGGTCTTAGTATGGAAGAGTGAAAAACTGGCGATGGTCACAGTATGCGCACACCCTACATATGGCATTTGTGCTTAAATGTTGCAAAGCCTCAGCAAAATTAAAGATGAATTATACAAGAGGGAGCCTCGCAAGGAAATGTCCGAATAACTGGGCTAATGATATCAAAAAGGACCTTCGCGAAGGTCACTGGTGAGAATTTTTAATCAGCACACAACTTTCCAAACACACACACGAGTCCTTCATCCCATCTGCCAGGCCATAAACAACACGAAAGTAATTGGAAACATGAGAGAAGAATAAATTTTCTGCAAATTAGTGACCAAGAGACCAGGTTTTGTTCCCCAAAGGGGCTCGTGTTTATGGTGGGTTTCAATTATCCTTCAGTGGATAGATCAAATTTCCTTTAAAGTAAGTTTTTAGCGCCAGTTTGCTCGTTTATACGATGTCTTTCTATACTCATATACGATCATAACTAAGTTACCCACCTTTTATTTCAGTCTGGAATTTATTGTCCAGTACTCCAACCTTCTTGAAATAAGTTCCTATTTCTATCAATCCTTATACTCGTATACTTCTATCTCCGGCCCCATATTTGTATTCTCCCCCAAGTATTCCAGAGTATTCGTTTAACTTTATATTTAATTTTGCGTCTGGTGGTTTCATCTTCTTCCAAGCCCCTGCATGACTCTATCTATGTACCTCTATCCATGATTTTCTCCCCTACAGTACTTGACAAATTCCAAAACTAAGTTTTGTGGTTATTTTTCGTTCTACCACATTCATCTTATAACTTTAATTCCAATATTCTTAGACATGTGTTCTTCTTTTTCCATTCTTCATCCATTACCATTCAATACACTTCGATTTTTCTTCTGATTAACGGCCTTGAATCCCTCTGTTGAATTCCTCTCTTTAACCTGTGTCTTGAATCTCTGAGGTGCATCTCCCTTTTATTTAAGTTTATTTCTTGAACCATTCTCTTGAATCTCTTTCTTAAATATGTCTCTTGAATCTGACTCTCGAATCTCCTTCTTATCTCCCTCAAATTTCTCGGTTGAATCTTGCTGCAGAATATATTTCTTTTTTTATCTCTTGTTATTTTCCTTTTAAATCTGTTGATGCTTTCCTTCCACAATCTGGCTCTTTGACCAACTTTTCTAAAATTTGAACTGATCTTCATGTTATCTCATTTATCAAATGGCTCAATAAATCAATCCGCTTATCCCACTTCTACCGAAGTTCGTAAGAAGAGCACCTAATATATCTCTACAGCCCTAAGCTGTGTAAAATGGTTCCCAATATCAGCATATCCTGTCTGCAAATTTAAGTTTTGCTGGTACGAATTTTCCTAAACTGCTTCTATCTCTACTCTCTATAACAATTTCCGACAATCTCTAAAACTTTGTTGCTTGTGATGGGTCTATAATAACATTGTACAAACGCTATAGTACCATTAGCTAGGTACCATTATTACAGTTCCAGAGAGTAGTAAGATCTCATGCAGAGTTTTTCCATGGTTTCAAGGAAGCTGTATAAAAGCTTTGTATCCATCTCTGTGCGAATGTTGTTAGTAAAGGCTTTATAACAACAGTATAAAAGAATTTTGGAAACATTATGGTAACTGAGAGAGCATTTTTAAACCTCTAAAAGATTTCTATAAATTTTGAGAAATATATTACTGTAACCGAGTAACCATTATTAAAGTGCTATAAAGACTTTATTGTCTTCTACAGTGTTCAAGGAATATAGTTACAGAGTAGGAGGTATAAACTCTCTATACAGTTTTTAAAGATTAAGGTAAGGAAAGCCTTTAACTTATATCAGAGTAACTGAGTAACCATTGCGAAAGCTCTATAAAGACTATAAAGTTTTTTTAAGGAATACTTTTATATAGGGTGCAACGTTTTAAATACCCAACTCTCTCTAAAATAATCATTTAAATGTTCTATAGAGGGCCTATAATATTTTTTTATAAATTTTTCAACTTTAGAATGAAACACTATAAGGCCTTTGAAAGCGTTTTGCGTCTTTAGTACTTTGGTATAATCTCATTTGCTTAATTTCTCCTACACAGACCGGCAGCGAGGGTTCTGACCGCTTCCTCTGCTCAATCATTTATTTATTCATATTCATTCAAGTGAGTTATAGCAAAAAGCCCTCCGCCTGCGATGGAGAGAGTCATTTTCCCTCTACAGAAAAATTACTCCTCCTCCCTCGCTGGCCTTTTAATTCTTGGAATTGTAAATTTCTATTGCCATAATTGCAGCATATCAAGGACACCAGTCCTGCACTTCCTTTGTTTACTGTGGCCGCATTTTAGTGTACTCACTGAGCTGTGGCAAGTTGGGTCTTTAGAACTGAGAGGGGATGATCTGAGAGGGGTGGCACTGAGCGGACGAAACTGTTTACACACAATAAATTTTGAAATAATTTCTGTGCACTTAATTTGCACTCCCAGCAGTTGTTGTTCGATGCGGCTCTGCGGTGCGGCGCTTGGGTGGTTCCGTGTTGTTGTTCTGCGTTGCTGTTTGATTTTCATATCGTCTGCTCTGGGTTCAATTGCGCCGCAAAAGTAGTTAAAATGCTTCCTCCTCTGAATCCACAAAGCTGACTGTGGCAAAAGCAAATGTCGGAACTTTTAATAACGTTGGTCAATTCAGAGAAATTCTCTACCAATCGAGTAGTTTAAATACGAAGAGGAATTTATTAAAACTTTGTATCTGAGTGAGAGTGTGTTTGTGTGTTTGTGGGTGGTTATGCGAGTGTCTATACTGGTGTGGGTGGTTCTGTTTTTGACTACTGCAAAATATTTTTCAAAAATTATGCAAAAACTTTTCGGTTTCATATTTTCTGTTTTCTTTTTTGGTTCAATTGGAAGATTTAATGAAACGCTCAAAGCCGGCATATTTTCAGAGCTGAGCCGGCATTTCCAGCCACATTTCTGTATGCTATATATAATTGCTTGTGGATCTGTGTGTGTATTTGTTGTTCTTTTTGTTTTTGTACAATTTGGCTCTAATTGAAATTTTGATCACGGTCAACAAAATATGCTTATGGCATATGACAAAATTACGATGAGCCAAAGCAGAGTCCAAGCACACGGAGTAATTGCCCAGTAGGAAATTCGAACACTGGTGCTAAAATGAACTCAATAGGAACTTTGAATGACCTACTAGTATAAATAACCATATAGCTTGTAATTATAAAGTTTACAATGGTATAACAACAGAGCTTTTACTCTCGTATAAAGGATTCATTCAGGAGTTACTGCCTCTATAAGCAACATATTAAGTCTGTATATAGCTTCTATTATATAAAAAATGTTTATATTGTATTTTATAATGCTTTCAAAGGCTCTTATATCATAGAGAAGTTTACAGATTCATAATGAGTCAATATAGTGCTTACAGAGCTACAACATCTATAAAATTGTAGTATTTCATTATAAACATATTTATAAGATTTATTATAAGGGATCATATATATAGTGTTCATTATAAAGTTCATGGACTTATAAGAAATTTCGCATATGAATCTACAATATTTCTTCATAAAGTTTACAGATTTACAAGAGAGCATTTATAAAGTTGTAATGTATAAGCGATAATAAAACTATTGTGTTTTTATTATAAAGCTTAGAATTCATCATGAAGTTTGAATATTTACAATCACCATTATAAAGTTATAGTATATCATTATAAAGTTCAATGAATTATAAGAAATTTTAATTCTTCTAGAGTATTTTATTATAAAACAAAACTTTTTTGTATATGACTGCTGTACAACCTCTATAAACACATTATATATATTGTGTATATGCTATATAAGACCGCTGTATGACCTCTATCACCACATTGTATTCATTTTAAAAATACTATTACTGTGTCTATGACTCTATCACACTGTTGAGTGACCTCTATAACCACATTGTATGCATTTTAGAAATACTGTTATAATGCTTCATAACTCCTTTACATGCTTGTAATATTCCACTTCCCTAAAACCTTGTGTATAGTCTCCATAGGACCGCTATGTGTCCTCTATAACAATTTTGTAAATAATTTAAAAGCACTATATTGACCTCTGTAACCACATTCCATACATTTAAAACCACTATTATTTTATACGTAATCTTCAAGACCGTTGCATTACCTCTACATTGTATGTATATATACTATAGTATATACACGCTTAATAAGCGCTGTAATAGCCATATAACCACATTCATGCATTTAAATACACTATTACTGTACTTTATAAATGCTTTACACGTTTGGTAAATTCTTCCCTTAAGTCTTTGTCACTTCCCTAAAACCTTATAAAACTTTTATAGGACGTTATACAAATCTTTGAAATTCAAATCAGGATTTTATAAATCCTTTCGAATTTAAGGGTTCATATTCACTTGCAATGTCATTAAGTAATTGCGCTTGATTCCTCTGAGACATTTCCTACTGGGTCGCATTTAATATACGGGTAAATTAATATACATACGTGTTCTGTGGTTTTTTCGTATGCACTCAAACGAATTCATTAGAAGGGAGCATTGGAAACAATTAAGCTGAAATCAATAAAATCCCATAAATATGAGAAGATTAAGCATGAAGCTCGCAACTGTTTACATTCCATTCCAGCGTGTATGAGCGTGTGCGGTATGAGCGATTGTGTGCGGTTGTGTTTGTGTTTGTATTGGTATTTGTGTGGGGTGGCATGCAAGGAAATGTGGGGGTGTGTGTGGCGAGCCACCCAACCACAGTCATTAGCGTCAAAGTTCCACACAGCACTCCGCACACCGCAAACATATGCGGCAGCAATAAATGTAAGCTGAGGCATTAAAAGGAAGTGAATTTGAAATTAAAAAGCTTTAAAGCTTATTAAAATTATATCAAAGCTGCTTAAAAGGGAAAAGGATCAAAGTGGATTATGAGTTGGCTACCAAGTGAAGCTGGTTCCTTACCTTAATTCCTAATAGTCGAAATGGGAGATTGCGAAGTTCCACAGAAACTTTCAAGGTGGTGGCTGAGAAAGAATTAAGTTAGGTTCGGCATGGTAAATGGAAATATGTCAGCGAGGTTGGCAGCCATTTTTGGCTTTATTACTTAGCTTCAGCCTCTGCCATCGAGAGAAGTAGATTTCGAACCCGGGGAGCACGTACTCTCGAGTATCTTACTGAACTATCCTCGATTGGTAAAAACATGATCGCTCTCTTCATCAGCAAATCGCACAGGTTCTGCATTCAGTTTAAGGGACCCAATTCTTGGCCTAGGTGACCTTCCCCTTTGGTGCCACCCTAACCTTAGCTTCAGTTAAAATGCTTTTAACAAGAGTCTCAATATGTCTAAACCGAGGTCTCATCCGTGCTCCAGAGACGCGTCACATAGAAAGCTTAATTTTCTATGTACTAGAAAAAGATTTTAGCAAAGCTTTTTTAAAGATATTAAATAAGCTTTTTTTAAAGATTTCATAGAAGCTTTATTTAAGATTTTAAATATCCTTTTGTAAAGATTTCTAAGTTGCTTATTTTTCAATGTACTTGAAAAAGATTTGAAATAAGCTTTTCAAGATTTTAAAGAAGCTTTTTAAATTTCAAAGAAGCTTTTTCGAAGATTTTAAATAAGTTTTCTAGCATTTTTAATAAGTTTATCTTAGGATTTTAAATAAGCTTTTTTAAGATTTTAAGGGACCTTTTTTAAAATTTTAAGCAAGTTTTTTTAAAGATTTGAAATAAGCTTTTATTAGATAGGAGAAATAGATTATTTTTATGACTAATTCGCTTAGGGAGGTGATTATTTGAATCCTGTAGAAATGATTTCACAGTAAGCTACCGCTGACCTTCAATTCTTCCTCAGAATTCTCCACAGAAATGATTTTCTGCCTTTTCACACAATAAGGGAGTCTTGGACAACATAAGCTTGTTCCTAGAGAACTTCAGAACCCTTATATTTGATCCAGTTTTAGAGCTTTTTTCAAACTGGGCTAAATTTACTACTTTCAAGAAGCCCACCAGATGGATAAAATTTCTTTATATATTATTATACATATATAATATATTATATAACCGCATTCGAGTGGTACGCATGCTAGACTCACACTCGTGTGGTCGTGGGTACGAATCCTGCCCCGGCCATGGTCTCAAAGATGCTTCTTTCTAAATCTGTTGCTCTTCAAGTCGTAGGCTTTAGTTGCTAGTACTCCCCAAACCCTTGTAGGCTTAATTATTTATAGTACAATGTATAATAATAATAACAAATCATAGTAATATACAAAAATCCCCGTGATATATGACATCACATAGTAAAGAAGAAATTGTAGCGACCAATCACCGCGTAGTTTTCTTCCTACAATTGTCACTACTGCTTAAAGCCGCGAACTTTCCGAACCACCCGCCTAAGCCTTCAACACCTCACACAGCCAAAGAGCACAGCGCACGGTACTGTTGCCACATTTAAGAGAGCGTTGCCATACTTCGCCTGGAATATGCGCCGAGCATAATCCACGCAAGATAACCATTTCCAGTGCTCTTAGCGCGCTCTCTTCACTGCCGACTGATGACTTCCGCCGGCGGCTGGAATGGTAACGCTGATGGTAACGGTAACGGCAGCGGAAACGGAAATTTCAATTTCAATTTGCACAGTTCGAGGGCAAATTAAAATCGTGGTAGTGCGTAAGAGTATAAACGAAATAATTTATGACGGTTTGTTTGTGGGTGCCGAAACGTTTGCGGCTATTTGTCGGGATTTGTTGGGGGTGTGCGAATATTTCACGGCACCGATGGCCGAATCCAACGGCACTGATTTGCAAATACCCAAGAGTTGGGATGCGGCCGAATGGAGTAATTTGCGAAAGTGGTTTTTTGTATTGGCAAATGAGGAAATTCTGCTTTAAATCTATCACTGCTTATTTATTATCTCACCTAAAGCAAGAGGAAATAGGATATTGGAGGTTTTTTTTATTAAATTACTTGGAGCACTTTAAAGCTGTGGACGACAGGTTCAATTAGAGTTGAGAAATGTGCGAAGTGGGAGTTGTAACTCCAAGACTAAATTGCTACTTTTACTGCGGCTGACTCCTGCATTTGGTTCAGCTGGGATGCTTTGTGGAACTATGCTGCAACTCAGGATAAAGACTTCGTTAGTACCTAGAATGCGGGGGTCATAAATTCAAATCAAACCACACAGAATTGAACAAACTTTAAAGGAAGTTTCAGGGAATAGTTTATATGAGAAAATATCAAACACACCAGCAGCCCAAAGGTATGCTTTAAAAGAAATTAAATTGAATATCCCAAGAGCATAGAAATATACCTCAAATGTTTTATGTACGAGTATTGTTTTGATACATTTGCATATCAGCCAAAAAGTATTCTTTAAAATAAATTAAATTGAATATTCCAAGAGTATAAAAATGTACCTAAATTATGTTTTGTTTATAGTTTTGAGTCAGACAAAAAGTATGCTTTGAAAAACCTTAAATCAGATACTGAAATAAACTCAGCTACATTTTCATGCCAGAAGAACGCGAAGCTTAAATTGAATATTAAAATAATTTGTTTTACACTTAAAAGGCAGCACCCTTAAAATATGTTTTGAAAGGTGCTTAAAATGAAGCTTGAACATGGTTTCTACTTTATTTGAAAGAGCCCAAAAACATACTTCACAAATTATTAAAACACACATTGCAATAAAAATGCTACAACAAGTCTGAAAATATGCTTTAAAAAGAGCTTATATTGAATTTTTAATAAATATGTGATAAGTATGTTTGTGTAAGAAAGGTTTTCAGCCTGTAACAATGCTTTAAAATAGCTTAAATTGCATTTTAAATATAATGTTAATATATTTTGAGTCTGGGAGCCTAAAAATATGTTTTTAAAGCTGTTTAAAATAAGTCTTAAAAAAGGGTTTGCTATCTTTCATATGAACTACCAGCCCAAAGGTATGCTTTACAAAAATTAACTACCACATTGAAATAAACTGTGCTACAGTTTAAGGAAAGACAAAGCAGTAGCCTAAAAATATGCTTTAAAAGGAGCTTACATGGAATTTTGAATAAAACATTGATGAACATTTTAGGCAAATAAGGTCGGCATCAGAATATTATTTTTGAATAGCAAATTAGTCCAAAATTGGTCCACATTTGTATACAATAAATGGTCAACTGCCCAAAGATATGCTTCAATGCTTCAATGCTTGAATGATGTATGAATATTGATATGTGTTTATAGAGAAACCTTCGAAAGTAGTTTTTGTTCAAAGAAATTGTGATGAATTGCTGGTCCAAGCAAGGTCGGCAGCCTGAAATTATACTTTAAATATAGTGCGCAATGGATATTGATAAACTTTTGATACATTTTGGGCCAATAGGCCCTAAACTATGCTCTAAAAAGTTCTCAAATCAATCATGTAATTCATATTGCTATTCAATAAATATTATCAGCCTGAAAGTATGCTTTTAAAGAACCTTACATTGAATGTTCTATAATATTTTAATAAATTATTTATGCAGCAGAACTTGGAAAAGACGATTTCGTCACACTTTATTTTGCTGGAATTATAGCTTGGATTTTTATCGTTATCAGTGGATGAATTTGGTGCCGTCTCCACCTCATCTTTGAATATAAATCCCATTTTTGAGTCTGCCTATTGAGCTAATTTCATTGCTTGTGGCCTTTGCGGACACAGCACGTCTCATTTCAAGTGCCATTCCATCCGACTGATACACTCCACTCAATTGTCCCCCTACACCTATCATCAAGCCTGGCCCACTCCAGGATCCAGATGACCTGACCTGACCAGCCTCACTATTACCGACGCTCGGCTGCAGCTCTGGGTGTTTGCTTTTCATCCATTTCCGATTTTTTATGCCTCCTCAGTCTCAAAGACGTTCAGTCTCGAAAGTATTTGCTAGCAAAGAGAAAAATGACTTTGTTTTCGAATTTAATGTCGCCTTTCACACAAATGAACTTTCGATGTGAACTTTAAATTCAAAGGACTTTCTATTATCCTTATTCCTCTGTGGCTGCTCTGTGTGTCAGTGTATGAGCGAGTCTATTCAGAGTTGCGACTGTTCATGGCTGACTGTGCTTTGTAGATTCCTTTCTTCACACTCAATGAAATTGGTTTAAGACTCTTTTCGAGTGAAGCTCGAAATACCATTCCACAAAAGGGAAAATAAATAAATAAAAGTTCTAAAAATATTCAGTAAAATATGAAATGGAAAAATCCAATGAAATATGCTTTCACTGTCTCGTTGGAAACTTTTTTCTGTAGGAATTCGAAAATATTCGAGAGAGAAATGTAGAACAAGTTATCAACAGATTCATAACTGTAAAACAAACCAATTCAATATGGCCCAGCACCCCAGCAAGGACCCACAGTCTCCCCACAGGCAGCCACACTAACGAGCCACCAAAACAGAACAGGAAAAGAGAAGTAAACAAACAGACAAATATAGAAAACAAGGCTATTACGGAGCCTCCCGCGGCCCCCAAAATTATGATTTGCGTAGAAATAAAAAAACAGCGAAAAGGAGATGGGGCAGGGAAACCGGGGAGGCACAAAAAATCGCGCAAAAGTGAAATTGATACAGAAAGAAGAGCGATTCAGGCAAGCAAACAAATAGAAAAGAAAAAAAGAAAGTAAAAAACGGAGCAAAATGTGGAAAAAATAAATAATAAACAAATAAAAAAAATATAAAAAATAAAAAAAAAATAAATACAAAAAAACAAAGTCAAAAATAACAAAAAAATAAAGAAAGTAAATAACCAAAAAAATCCAAAAATCTAAAAAAATAATTCACAAAATATAAAAAAATAAGGTAATACAAATAAATTACATAAAAAAAAATAAAAAAAATAACCGAAAAAGTAACAAAAAAATAATACAAAAATATACAAAATAAATAATACAAAAATAACAACAAAAAAAAACAACAAATAATAAAAAGTAACAAAAAAATAAAAAATGAACAAAATAAATAACAACAAAAAGAAATAACAAATTAGCAAGAAAAAAATAATTATAATAAAAAATTAGCAAAAAAATAATTTAAATTAAAGAATTACAAAAAAATAACTAAAATAAATAAGCAAAAAAATAAAAAATTAAGAAAATAAATGACAAAACTTATTAATAAAAATTTTAAAAATAAGAATAAAGTACATAAAAAATAAAAAAAAATAAAAAAATAATCAAAAATAACACAAACAAAAAAAAATTAATATAAAAATAAGCAAACTAAATAACAAACGAAAAACAAACAATAAAATAACAGAAAGGAATAATAACATAATAACAAAAATAAAAAAAATAAACAAAATAAAGAAGAAAAATAAATAATAAAAATTAACCAGAAACATAAATGACAAAAAAAAAAAAATAAAAAAATAAAGAAATTAAAGAAAAAACAGAAAAAGAAGAAAATGAAATAATAAAAAAGAACCAAAATAAATAACAAAATATTAAAAAAAAAACAAACAAAAAACCAACAAAATGACAACAAAAGTACAAAAAAGAAATTTTAAAAGAAGCCTCCCACCCACAAACACACCCCGACCAACAGATAAAACGCAGACAAAAATTATGTTAATAATATAAATTGGTGTTTTGGGGGCGGCACAACAGTCAAATGCGCAACGTCACAAACCAGACGTGACCTTTTGTTTGGGTCTTCACACTGTGACCCTCTGTTCCTTTGTCCCTCTGTCTCTCTGCCCCTCTGTGTCCCTGTCCCTCTGCGATTAGGAGTAGGAGTATTTGTGTGCAAAGAGAAGTGCTTGTGACAGGGTGTGTGGGTGTATAAAAATGTTTCTCATATAATCAACCATGTCCACACGAAATTCGTATTGAGCCAGAAAGTAAACGAGCATGAAACACCGCTTGTAGGGTGGGAAAACTACGACAGAAGCCTGACATGGGCTCCTTGAAACCCTAAAACGAAGCTAAGTGAAATTGTGTATAGACAAAAAAGGCCCCAATACCCTAAAGTGGCGTCGTTTGTCCTTTGAATGGTTTCTCCAAATGGTGCAAGGATTTTCAATACTTTTCCATACGTTTATATTTCCAAGTGTATGCTTAGCTTATTCCCACCGTCGCTGTTTGGCTCCCTCTCTCTCTCTTTATCTCTCTGTCTCTCTATATCTCTCTGTACCTCTCAGTCCCACTCTGTCTCTCAATCTCTTTCTATCTGTATATATCTCTATTTCTATCATTATTTCCAATTCCATGTTTGTTTTAATCTCCATTTCTATCTTCATCCACATATCCAAAGATATCTCTATACCAGTTTTTTACTTCATTCCAGATCTATTTACATTTCTATCTATATCTCTGTACCTTTATCTTTTTTTATTTTCCTACCATATCTGTAGATCTAATATATAATATCTGTATTTCTAGCTCTATCATAAACTCTACTTCTATCACCATCTCCAGTTTTATATGCATCTCTTTTCTATACTGTTCCGTAACTTTGGCTGCACCGCTATCTCCATATTTATTTCTATCCCCAATTTGATCACCCTCTCCAGCCCCATTAGCTACCTCTATTCCTCAGTCTATCTCTATTCTCTACTCTAACTGTATTCCTCACTCTATTTATATTCGTCATTCGTCACTCTATTTCTACTCTTCACTTTATCTCTATTCCTCACTTTATCCATATTTTTCACTCTATCTCTAGTCCTCACTCTATATCTATTCTCAGCATTAAATATACTCTATCGCTACTTCTATACTTTTTCTATCTCTATTTCTATCACAATCTTCAACCACAATATTCTCTTCTATTCTATTCCTCAATTTATCTCTGTTCCTCATTCTATCTTCACTCGTTACTTTATATCTATTCTTCACTCTCTCTCCATTCCTAGCATTAACTATATTTAACTCTAACTCTATATCTGTATATATCTCTACTCCTATTTCTATCACTATCTCCAACTATATATCTATATATATTTCCCATTCTAACTTTATATCTATATATTTGAATCTGAACCTATATTACTATCTCTAGCTCCACGCGTATCTTCATATCTTTATGTCAATCTCTAACTCTGCGATCTCCATCGCCAACTATATATCTATATCTATTTCTATATCAGTTTGTAATTCAATCAATATTATCCCTATACCACATTTATCTCCATACATATGTTTAAATCAAGCTCTAATCATTAACTATATATCATTAACTAACCGATCTTAAAATATATCTTTAACTCCAACACCAACTCTAACACTACACACCCCTTTTGTATATCTATTTTTATTCCATACTCATATCCAACCACCTTTCTTTGTGAAAATCTTTAAATCCACACTATACATCTACATCAACATGGGACTCCCGGTATCAGTATGGTCAGCGGATCCTTCCTAGCTATTTTCCAGTGAGCGTCCATAATGTCCTTCTCTACTCATCTGACTTAACATACGAGTATATCACCATTCCACAAAGCGGAAAAACCTACATTTTATTTCAGATTCAATAAAGAAGCCTCCTAAAAGCATGCTTACTTAAGTTCACGGCATAAACCGAAAACTGCGATTTCACACCGGAACAGAACACAAGCAATTCTTGCCTATTTTTAGGCTCTCTGAATATTGTGGTATTAAAATTAAATGGGTTAATAGAACTAAATCGACGCTACATTAAATACAAGCTTTGTTATTACGGCTAAATCGAGAAAGGCACATTTTCCACCCCTCATGTCTTCATAATGAATGAATCCGCTTGTTCCTCCCCCTCCGAAGTCCTTCTGTAGTCCATTTTATCTGAATTATAAGCATACTCTCCTCCCTGGCCCCAAATGGCGAGCAGTTTTCGTCAAAATATTTTTTGGAATGGATCAGTGAAAAACCAACAAACAATAGAATTAGGGTGCAGAACAATTTAATAGGCTTCACTCGAAGGAAGGGAAAGGAAAGGACAGGACTGGAAAGGAAAAAGAAAAATATATTGTATTCATCAATCATCAATCAACATGCTTTCCTTTAAATGATTATCAAGCTGCAAACGTTTATGCTGCGGTGTCCAATTGTGCTGGACAATGGAAGTGCTTCGAATAGGCACAGCAGCTGCCCAAAAGTATGCTTTAAAAGAAGTTAAATTGAATATTCCAAGAGTATACAAACATATCTCAAATATTTTATGTATAATTTTGATACATTTGCAAGTCAGCCAAAAAGCATGCTTTGGAAAACCTTCAATTAGGTACTGCAATCAATTCAGTTACATTTTCATGCCAGAAGGAGAAGGTGCTTAAATTGAATATTAAAATAATTTGTTTTACACTTAAAAGCCAGCATCTTAAAATATGCTTTGCAAGGTGCTTCAAATCAAGCATGAACAGGGTTTCTGTTTTATTTCATAGCCTAAAAACATACTTCACAATAAATTAAAATACACATTGCACTGAAAATAGCTAACATTTTAAACAAGTCTGAAAATATGTTTTAAAAGGAGCTTATATAGGAATTCTTAAAAAAATGTGCTAAATTTGTTTGTGTAAGAAACGTTTCCAGCCTGTAACTATGCTTTAAAATAGCTTAAATTGAATTTTAAATACAAAGTTTATCTCCATACATATATTTGAGTCTGGTAGCCTAAAAATATGTTTTTAAAGCTTTTTAAAATGAATCTTAAAAAGGCGTTTGCTATCTTTCATACTATTAACATTAAAATAAACTGTGCTACAGTTTAAGGAAAGAAAAAGCAGAACCCGAAAAATATGCTTTAAAGGGAGTTTAAATGGAATTTCGAACAAAATATTGATGAACAATTTCGGCATCAGAAAATTATTTTTGAATGGCATATTAGTAAAAAATTGGTACACCTTTGTATATAGTAAAATATCAACTGCCTAAAGATATGCTTCAAAATGTCCAAGCAAGGTCCGCATCCTGAAACTATACTTTAAATAGAGTTCGCACTGAATTTTAATACATTTTTGATACATTTTGGGCCAATAAGCCCTAAAGTATGCTCTAAAAAGTTCTCAAATGAAATTGTAATTCATATTGCTATGCAATAAATATTATCAGCCTGAAAAAAATGCTTTAAAAGTAGCTTACATTGAATTTTGAATAATATTTTAAAAAATTATTTATGCAGCACAACTTGGAAGCTTGAAATTATGTTTTAAAATTGCTTCAATTTAACTTTAAAATATTCCGTCATAATTCACATCCGTCTGTCTAAAAGTATGCTTGAATTTGAAATTTAATATGAGCGTAAATGGCGCTTCAGTTTTGTGGCAGAAACGTCAGCTGGCTACAAATATTCCGTGAAGTTCTTAGTGACTTAGAAATCAATGATGTTGGATGTTGGATTCAAACACATATTTTGAATCCAACATCCTAAAAATATACTTTGATATTTTCAATTGATTTTCAAATCAACTTTGTTTCACATATTTTATATTTAAAATCCTTAAAGTATACTTTAAAAATTTAATTTGACCTTGAAATCAACTTCTTTATACATATTTTGAATTGCACCCCTAAAAATATACTTTAAAAATTTAACTGGAGACAACGAATCAGTTTGTCCTTAAATTGAATGCAAACGATTTCCCACATGCACACGCACACCCTTACATAAATATGCATATCAGAGTTCACGGATATATCCTTAACCCTACCGCAAGGAAACACATTCTGCACGGCTTACTGCGAACTGTCAGCGATGATTGCGTGGTCAAAGGACATTTCCTGCAACCCTAACAGCATAGTTCACAAATGGGATTTAGTGCTAATCCATAGCATACTTTATGGGCTGTCCCGGCCATATACTGCGCACCCTTATCTGTCCGCCGCGTCATGTATCAAAAGCAATTTACATAATTTTTATGGTTTAGAAAACATGAAACAAATCTAATCTAAATTTACAAGCGTCATTTCATGTTTCAAATCGCAAGCATTTCATTTGAGACACATTAACTGAGCACTGTGACCATTTGTGCGCCTAAAAGTATACACACACAAATAAATTAGATTTTGAAAATGTCAAAGAAAAACGATAAAAATACCGAAAAAAGTATACCACGAAACAGAGGACTGAGAAAAAGACCAACAACATTGCGATATTTTTTTTATTATGGCCATGTCCTTGCCAGTATATCCTTTCATATGAAAAACTGCACGAGTGTGTAGTCCGCTTCGCGAACGGCACAAAAAACAGAAAAGAGGCGAGGCACGGAAAAAGCGCTGAGATGAGCAGTTTCACTTTTATTAAAAGTTTTTATCAAAATCAATGAATTTAAAGGTTAAGGCTGAAAAGTGCTGTTCCAAAAGTTCGAGGCCTTCGGTAGAATAATAAAGCAGGAATAAGAAGTGGAGAAGAATAGTCAACAAGAGAATGAACCTAATTGAACAGGATTTAGTAAAGAAAACACCCTTAGTCCAATTTGTGGGCAACTGGGCAACTGGGCTGTTACTCTTGTGCAACTTAAGTGCAACTAACACTTTCTTCTTGATGCTTTATGTAACGCCAATGTCACTATTGTGGGCAATTGAATACTTTGTACAGTCTTTATGTACTGATGTGCCACTTAAATAGTTCTCTGCAACCCTTATGCAACTTTAGCGTAATGTGCCAGGTGTTCTGCCGCCTTTATGCGAATCCTGAGTAAAGAAAACAGGCTTCTTTAACCCATTTAGCACTTTTGTGTAAATGCAATTGCTTTATTTACCTTTATTCAGCTTTGCTGCCAACTCTTATGCAACTTATGTGCAACTAAAGTTGTTTTATGGAACTTGAATGCATCTAATGTGACACTGAACTTGTTCTGTGCAGTCTAAAATTTTTTTTTTTTGGACGAAGGTTGTTGATTTAACCATTGTGCTACTTTTGAGTAAATAAAGATTAATTTCTATGACCTGAATGTGACTCCTGTGCAACTAAATATATTTTCTGTAACTTTTGTGCTACTAAATATGATTTCTGTTATCTCTATGCAACATGTTTGCAGGTGAAGACAATTTCTGTAGCTTATGTCCAAATTTTTTACTACTAAATATGATTTATGTTACCTCTATGCAACTTCTGTGCAACTAAAACAGTTTTCTCTAACCTTCAAGAAACCTTTTTTCAAAATTTAACTTTATTTCTGTAACTTATACGCAACTTCTGTGCAGCTAGAATAGTTTTCTGCAACCTTTAGGAAACCATTACAGAACTATGGTCTCTTTCTGTAACTTAAATGAAACTTACGTGCAACTGAAGTGGTTTTATGTAATCCACTAGGATTCTATTATAAAACTAAAGTTTATCGTTTTATCCAATCTTCAGGAAACCATCATGCAACCATAGTTTTTTTCTGTGACTTGTAAGCAACTTCTGTGCAACTGTAGTTCTTTTGTTATCACTAGCAATCTTTTATATATCTCTAAAGTTGCTTTCGGTAACTTTCATCCAACTTCTGTGCAACAAAAAAAGTTTTCTGTGACCTTCAGGAAACCTTTTTTCAAAACTAAACTTTATTGCTGAAACGTTTGTGCAACTTCTGTACAATTTTAGTTAGTTTCTGCAACCTTCATGCAACTTCTGTGCAACCTCAGGGGTTTCTTGTAACCCCCGTGAAACCTTTGTGCAACTGAAGGCGGTTTCTTTAACTCTCTTTCTTCTTCAAAGCCATGGTTTTTTGTATAAATAATGATGCCACTTTCTATTATAAATCTCATGCACATCTGTTGTTTTTTTTAAAACAAATAACATAGCATACTTTTAGGTACTTATGAAGCAGTCTTCTCAACCTCTGCCATGCTTGTTCACAAAGTATGTTTTAATTAATGTTTAAAGCTTTGTGCATTGCTCTGAATTACTGTCACCGTTCCATTATTAGCACATGTGTACTTTGAAGCATACAAATCGGATTTACACGCCTATTAGCGGCAGCGCGGAGAGCCTAAAAGTATGACTATATTTCTGTTAGCATTGGGCGAGTGTGTGAGTGAATGTGTGTGTGCCTTTTTTGTTAGTAGTGACTGCTTCAAAGAGTGGCGAAGTTTTCCTAATGCCAACAAACGCGAACATACAAACACTCAGGGGCATAGGCAGACAGACATTCGAGTATGTGAACATGCGGTGAGTTATGGTGATGTGTGCCTGAAAGTATACCTTTGTGTGTGCATATGGGAGTAAGTATGAGTGTGTTTGAGCCGCCTATAGGCATACATTAAAAATTTCAATTGTAATAAATGAGCTACTTAAAGCTTAATTTTGTTGATGTTTCTGCTCTCTTTGTTGTTGTTGTTCAAGTTGTTTGTGACTGCTACTTTATGCATCCGCAACCTCAGGGCAGAGTTCATTAATGCTGGAATTATGATTGAGTGCGGCGGGCAAACGAACATTTTTCATTTAATTTTTGTTTTCGTTCAAGTTTTGAGGGGATTAAAAAGAACACTCAGCTGAAAATTGTTCTGAAGTGAATGTCGCTCCTGTTGCAGCTTAATAAGTTGAAAAATTCAATTTCAATTTTACTTATAAAATAATTAAAAACACACAAGAGTCCTTCCGCGCTCAGTGGCAGTGCCGAAAACGAGCAATTTGCCAGCTCCTCCACTTCGATTCAATGAATCGCTGAGTTTCCTGCAATTCACTACAATGGGGGATTTTAATTTACTTAAGTGAGAGTGCGTACGCGTTCGGCAATTGTGCGCGATTAGTGCGTGCGAGGGCGTGCGAGGGCGTGACCTTGAGACAATTGGAGTGTGCACAATTAAGTTTTGCTATAAATTATTGACGGAATGTCGCAGATTGAAGGAAGTTCATTTCAAATATTTACTTAAAACTCAAGCATTTGTTTAAGTAAGTGGAGGCAAGTGATTGGAGACACCTCTAAGTAGCATTGGCAACAGGTTCACGCAGCGAAAGTGGCTTTTATTGGCTTGCTAATTGCGTAGAAGTTGCAAAAAAGTAGCAAAAACCAGTGAGCTCCAAAACTCCAATTGAGTTGCTCAAAACTCGCGTGGAGTAAACACAAAATATGATCAAAATTAGTAAAACCCATTTTAGTACCATAAAAGTTGCATTGAAGTTGCACAAGGGTTGCAGAAAAATCCATTTAGTTACAGATAAATTTGCTTTGTAGGTACAAACACTACATTTAGCCACATAGAAGTTGCACAGAGGTCACAAAATATGTTAAAAGTTATTAAAAATTATTTTGGTTGCATAAAAGTAGCACAACGGTTGCAGAAAACCTATTTAGTTATACGGAAATTTGCTTTGTAGATAAAAAAAACAATTTTTTCCGCATAGAAGTTGCAAAGAGGTCACAAAACATCCTACAAATTACTAAACAAATTTTAGTTGCATAAAAGAGGTCACAAAAAATATTTTGAGTTGCATAAGGGTCACAGAAAGTTAATTTGGTTGCAAGGAAGTTGCTTAAAGGTTCCAACATTAACCTTCAGTTGCACAGAAGTTGCACATAAGTTGCATAAAAGTTACTCCAAGTACTTTTCGTTCCACAAAGGTTGCATAAGGGTCACGGAAAACATATTTAGTTGCCTGGAATTGCCACGAAACTAAGATAAAGCATTTTTAGCTTCACAAAAGTTGCATACAAGTTACAGAAAACAGCTTTAGCTGCATAGGAGTTGCCCAGAAATTCCACAGAGGTCACAAAAATTTCTTTTAGTTGCATAGAAGTTACACAAAAGTAGCCGAAAACTTATTCAGCTGCACAGAAGTGGCACAAAAGTTGCTGCAAAAGCCTTCAGTTGCAAGGAAGTAACAATAAAGTGTTAGAAAATAACTTTAGTTGCACAGAAGTGAAACAGAAGTTACATTAAGGTCGTAGAAAATACATTTAGTAGCTCAGAAGTTGCACAGAGGTCACATCAAATTTAGTCTATTGTCCATCATAGAAGTAGCAAAAAGTTAATAAGTTGCCAATAAGTCACAACAGAAAACTTCAATTGAGCAGAAGTTACATAAAAGTCACATCAATTGACTTTAGTTGCACAGAGTTAACATGAAAGTAACATTTTATTCATTTGTTTCACTTCTTTCTGCCATTTTAGCCTCCCTTAACAAGTGCGTACATCCCTTTACATTTCACTTACTTATCAATCAAGCCTCACACTCGCAATTCTTCCACACAAACTTTGAATTATTTTTGCTATTCTCCCTTCTCTATCTTTACTTATAAGCTTTAAATTATCAGCATCACACGCTGGTCGCTTCCGCATACACATTGGGGTATTCAGCCAATTCATGTCCTGTTCAAACCTTGGCGCAATGCCACTCATACGCCACCGTGGCCCCCGTCTGCTATAAACAAAACCCCCACCAACGCCGTCATTTATTAATGCTCAGATTTTCAACTTTAAGTTCAGTTTCTATCATTTACTATCTGCAGTGTTTAGTGTGCGGCTTTCCACAGTTAAGCTTCTTATCCTTTTGGTCCTTGCCGTGAGCTTGGCATACAAACACAAATAAAGAAGCAGGTAAACTGAAGAAAAGATTCTATTAAATATACATGCATGCTATGCTCGCTGACCTCTGATTGCTCGCTGTGAGTGGTGACTGGGATTTATCCCCTCCTCTTCTTACGCCCACTGCTTGAAGCTGTAATTCACAGTGACTTAGCGGGAAATTCGTGTTTTCGCATACAATTTTTTGCAGGCTTCCTCTCGCAGTGCCGGGGCATTTCATGGCAGGACTCTAAAATGCATAAACTGTGGCGCAAGTGCCTAAAAGTAGGTTAACAGTTAACTTACATAAATTAACACACACATACTCACATAGAGAGAAAGACACATACACACTTACGCTCAGTTACGCATGCCGGCTCTGTAACAGGTACCGCAGTGACGCCGCTGTCGCTTTCATGGGAGCGTGTTTGTTTTTATTTGCTCGCAGTTTGTTTATTTTTAAATCCCTCCGCAGTTTGTTTGCGCTATTTGCGCTGTTTATCTGGCCAAGATGGCTTTGCTTTAGCTTCGTTTTGTGGCTTTCTGGGTTAAGTCGTTTGCCGGATTTGCGAGTGTGGTTTTTGTGTGTGCGGCTTCCTTGGTTTGCATCACTGCGTTGCTCTGTCATCGTTACTGTCTTCATTCACGGTGTCACGTTGCACGTTTCACGTTTCAGATCTGTGATGAAGTGGAGGCGTGCATCGTTTGCGGTTGACAGCCGCAAATTATGGAAATTTCATTGATGTATGGCAAGATTTGTTTTTGGAGAGGTTTAGGAGAGATTCTTTCACATTTGAATTTGAGACATTTCAATTTAAAAATTTAAAAGGGAGGGGAAAAGAGGATATACAAGAAAAAATAAACAAAATTATTCATGTCTAAATCTGTATAAATGGTGGAGTCTACTTATCGCATTTATCATAATCCAGATTCTGATTCTCCTTATCTAATGGCGCTCATAGTATATAAATCGTTAGTGATTCTACCTCCTTCTCTCATTTGGCAATGATACTGAGCCATTTATAGTACAATGGATATCTTGTGATATGAGTATTACATATGACGTGGCCTGAGTGCTATAAATGACTAGTTCTTCCAAAAGAAAAGGAGACCTTTGGATACCTTAGTGTTAAGATGCGTTGCCTTACGAGTATGCTCGTTTATTTATAAGTGATTCTATCTGCTTCTCTCATTTGACAATGATACGGACACCTATCCAACATATTTGTATATGATTCATTATTAAGTAGTTCAGATTATGCCTCCCTCTCTATCTCTCTCGCTCTCTTAAGGCGCTAATGTTCTATATCTCATTAGTGTTGTTGTCTCAGTCGTTCATAAGCCGATGACAATGAGACCAACACAATGTTCATTATTGAATTATTGAGATTATGTCTCCCTCTTTCTTTACGCGCTAGCTAGTGTTCTATGATTGCTTAGTGATGCTGTCTCAGTCTTCCTTATGGTACTGATATTAATATTACCCAAAATTAGATTATATGATTCCTTAGTGATCAGCTGAGATTATGCTTCTCTCTGTCTAAGGGCTCTGTGCTTTATGCTTTATTCTCTTTTATTTATTAGTCGTTCTATATCCTTCTTTCATATCCCTCTCATATCCCCCCTCTCTGACACGAACCGTGGAAAAATTTTTGTATTAGATTTTTTACTGATTGGTTAAGAATATGCCTCTCTCTTTCTAACGATGCCAATGCTTTTTGATCTATTAGTTGTTCTGTCTTCTTCTCTCATACGGACACTTATGATGGCAAAGAGAATTTATGATGATGATCTGGGAGCTCAAGGTTCAACTAGGACCGTCGAGGCAACAGTGATACTGATCCTCTCATACTGAGACCAAAAATCATGGGACAGTGTCCCTCTCTTCTTTCTGCTGGCTTAATTATATATTAGTGAATCTGTGTTCTTCTCTCATGTGACTCTGAAACGCATCAACACAAAATTGTTCGATTTGAATTATTCGTGAGTAGGTGACAATCTCCCCTTTCCTCTCTTTTTGTTACGGCGCTCATGCTACTGATTCTGTCTCTTTCTCTCATATAGCACTGATATATTTTTTGAGTGATTCTATCTCCTTGTCTCATACCATTGCTCCTGTGGCTGAGTCACACATATTATTATCCATTTCTCTGATAAGACATCATCAGTGCTTCATCAATCATGCGCTTCACATATGAAAATAGTTGCGGAAAATGCTGAAACTCACTAGAAATCATTAAGGACATGACCCACGAAAAAATGGATAAGTAAAGTTACGAGTTGACTGCTGTGGTGACAAATGTTATAGACATGAGAATAGAGTAAGATATTGATGGAAACATTATATACCTAAAAACTGTAGATTAAAATAAAAAATTAAATTAAATTAAAAAATCAACAGAGTGTGGTTCAGTTGTGAATTGGTCGTTGCAGTGTTTAGAATTCCCGTCTTCTTCTACCATCCAAGAAGGAGTAATGTTCTTGTCTCTTTCATGCTTCAGCTCTAACTTTAAAATGATGCACAAGCTACTAGTAATCTTGAATCTTCTATATAGTATGGGAGTTGGGAATTGGCAGCTGCAGTGCTTAGAATTCCTCCCTTCTTCTACCACCCAAGGAGCAGTAATGTTCTTGTCCCTTTTCCGCTAAGGCTCTAATTTCAAAATGATGTAAAAGGTATTAGAAATATTCTTGCAAGCGGTGGGTTTCTACAGAGTATGGCAATTGAATCAATGGAGGGAGGTTCGGTTGTGCATTGGCCGCTGCAGTGATAGGACTGAATTGGATATAAAACTAAAAGTTCTGAGTTTTGCATATATACTTATTTCCATTACTATGACTAGTAATTGAGCTAGTTTCTGGTTCTATTTATTGGAAATTCAATATAATTCCATGTTTGGCCACTTTGTAGTTGCTCTTCTTGGTAGCCTATTCATAGGTAGATAATTAGATAGGTTTAAATGGCTGTCAAGGGCTTGAATTCTCGGTCAGAAGATGCAGGTTCATTGTGATGCCACAAGTCGGAGATAAAAAGTGTATTTCTTGAGAATCTGTGTAGAGTCTTACTCCAGCCATTTTGAACGTAAGACATATTTCAACAAGTTCTTTATATTGATTGATTGGAGATCGCCCAGGTCATTAAAGAGGGGGTACTCTAGGAATTTCCACCTGCGCTTGGAGAGGACCGACAGTTACAGGGCCGATGGACAATCGATTTTTCCTCCTCCTCTTCTTGACAGCAGGAATCCCAAGAACAGGAGCCTATTCATATAGAAGAACAACGCAATGAATGAAAAGATTCTTGGTCGATCTTATGTCCATCGATGGAAGATGACCATTGGGAATGCCATCTCAGAGGTCTTTTGAGATTCCCTAATGTGAATTTGATACTTCAGAATCGTTTTTGTCGGTGATTATCTATCAAGGATACTGCTTTATATATACATTTAGCAAGTACCCGACCTTTATGTAACCTTCGATGAAAAATCAGCTGACATTACAGTGTTGCCACCGTTTTCCATTTTAGTAATCTTTTCAATTCACATGCTAAATGAAAAATGGACAAGGAAATTTGAGTGCCACGCCCACCATTGATGAATATGCATTATTCCAGATGTACGGTTTCCTATAAAATTTTATTACGGCCACAAAATGGGAGTATGAGTATCTGCAATTAGTAGGGTGGTAATGTACCAATTGCCACGCCCATTTGCCTGTGGAGGTCTTCAATGTGAACTAGCATATCATAACAAGTGTTGAATTTCGAACGAAATCAACTGTATTCGCACTCCCACTTAATTTCCCGGGGCGTAGTTGGAAACACCCCTACTCTCACATTGTAGGGGTTCATCGTAGTCGTTTACTGCCTACTTCTGCCCTCCAACTTGGCTTTAGTTTAAAGATTCATAGTAGAAAACTACTATTCTTCATTTTGATCCTCAAGTGCTGCCTACCTACTCTGAGTATTCGAGAGTTGCCCCAATTAGAAATGAGGACTCAAATTAATTATCCTTTTTTTGGGGAAAAATGTCCTTGTTATTATTTTCCATGTAAGTTCTTTGGAACACTTTTTAATGTTCACCATTCACAATTTCTGTTCATAAACAAGGAGTATGCGGGCACATGCAAATACAGCCTCAAAGAGATGCAATGATGCTCCTCATCGCACGCGGGTCTACGTACACAATTCCATGTGTGTTTATTTTATTATGTTTGTTTCTGGTTTCATTTGCAGCAATAACCACAGGCAAAAAGCATAAAAAATAAACACAAACATTCCCGCCACACATGAAAATATTGCGCCACATATTTTTATATTTATTCACAGGAAAAGTGGAGCGAGCCACGTCGTTAGTGAGCAGGTTGTAATTTATTTGAAATCGCGCTGGAAGTGTTCTTTGATTGTGTGCGTGTGTCAGTATACGCATTTTTTTTTCTTATCCTTTTTTCCTATATTTTCTCTTATTTTCATTTTACTCAACATACGAAATTGCTAATTAAAAGCTTCTTCAGTTCATTCTCGTATTTATTTTTCATTTGAACTCGCTTTCAAGAACCCCGTCAATTCATTCGCAGACTGCTCGGTTGCGGGTGCTTCTTCGCAAGTGTTTCTTGTTAATTTAGTTTATTATTTCCTCTGCGCTTTTCGTCCACTCCACAAGTAAAATGTCTGCTATTAAGCTGACATTAGCAGGATTCAATATAACTTCATTAGAACGCAGCCAGTTGAAGAACATTTAATTTGTCTGTCCGCGTATTTCACTTTTGACTCCTTTGCATCGGGAATGAATGTCGGCAGCGGTCCGCTCGCGGAGTGTTTTGCTGTAGAACACACACAAAGTGATTAGTAGCTCTTTTCTGGCTTTAAGAGACCAATTAGGATAAGTAATTTGCAGCAAAAAATGGGTTACTTTTGCTCAGAAAGAGTGTGAGGAAGTTTCAAGTAGACTTTGGATGCAGAACGCACTTCAGCAAGCAAACTATTCAGAAAGGGTCCCAAATAATTAGTTGAATATTTTACAGAGCACTCAAGGTAACATCCAAAAGGGAACTGATTGATAATATATAGATATAATATAAATATGAATCCAAACCAGATCAGAAAGAATTCCATATAAAAGTTGAATTCTAAAGGACATCTAAAAGGAAACTGATTGATAAGGTTATATACCTTTAAATTTGAATCGAAGCCAGATTATGATTTGCCCTTAGAATGCAGGAAACTTTTTAACGAAATAGCTACGTACGTATTCATGAGTAAATATGAATAATGAAGATTATGACTGAATTCAAATTAGAATCGTTGTGTCCACAAAATTATACATGATTACTATATTATATTCTTCGTACATTAATAAATCGTACTCCCTATTAGTCATTAGTGATAAGTTATTAATGACATGATGTCTTGCTGTCATAATAAAAGGCATTACATGATGGTGGTATATAGTCTGCTCTAATGGAAAACTTACTTGAAAACTCAACAATAATCTGGAAATCAGATGGTGACTTTAAACAAAGTGGTGACTTTAAAAAATTTTAGTAGTCGCAGTTGTGACTTGGAAGCAGCACCACAAAAACTGGTTCTCTGTACACTCAATAATAATCTAGAAAGCAGGAAGTGACTATAAACAGGGTCACGTATTTTAGTGGAAGTAGTTCAGTTGTAAATAGGAAGCAGCTCCATACAATTTGGTTTCTGGTACACTCAACAATAATATAGAAAGCAGAGGGTATCTTTAAACAAGGCCAGTAGTAGTGCAATTGTGATTTGGATGCTGTTCCGTGAAAACTGGCTTCATCAACTACCAGAAATCTGCCGGATGGATTCACTTAGTTACTCTACCACAGTCTTTGGGGTCTATTAGCTTCTTCAAACACCAGAGCTAGTGATGGTCTAGAAGTTGTTGCTGGATTTGTGGTGCTGACAATAGTGGAGAATTTGCTGGTCATATTTGTACTCATACTTCCGAACTTCTGTTGCTGGATGGAAGGATATGTTTCAGCCCCTTATAAATGTGTTTCTTAAACTGAAACAACATCGTTGCCATTCATCGCTGTTCCCTTAGATAGACAGATAGAATTGGGGTGGGCTGGAGAACCGATCTCAAAGCTGCCCCTCTACTGCACATAACAACGCACTCATGTTCCATGGGTGACCTCTTCGATAGATATATAGATAGATAGACAGATAGATAGAATGCCCCCTTACTACCCGTAATTACAACAACGCACTCACCTTCCATGTGCTCTTATATACATATATAGATAGATAGACAGATAGAATTGGGTTAGGCCGGAGAACCACCATAGAAGTATGTGTCCAAGCTGCGCCCTTACTGAACGTAACTACAACAACGCACTCACATCTCAAAGCTGCCCCCTTACTGCCGGTGACTACAACAACGCACTCACGTAAGATAGTTCATGTGTTCTCAAGCACTCTTCTCCTTGCAATTAGAGCATCCCTTCAGGTATTCAGGCATTCTCCTGAGAATTAGCACTCACATAATAAAATACAATCTTATAGTATACAATTTAGCATGTGACAAGCACCCTACACTAGGCCTCGCATGCTTCCCCTGTAGAAGTACATGCGTACAAGTAGTTTAAAGTCCTTAAATCTCCCACTGAGAATCTTTAAACTTCAGGGCGAAATTTAGGCGCCTCACTTACCGGCGCCTGCTTAGTGCAAATACAGCGGGATTTAAATAATTAAAGGATTCAAGGATTTAGGCACCTGTGAGGTGAGGCGCGGCAGTCTGAGCCGACTCGTATGTGGCATCCGGCACAGCATAGTCGCAGTGTCGGAAAGTACCCCAGCAAGGATGTTAATTTCGTTACCTCCACACCAACAGGCGCACACTCGCACGCACACATACTCATTTGTATATATGTGTGCTTGCAGGGGAGTCTCCCACACATCCTTGGCTTGTTGTGACTTAATGTTTTATTTATGCCTACGCAAAGTGCGTGTACAAATGTTAGTTCTGACTGGTGTGAGTATGTTCTGTGTATGGGAGTGTGCTTTCTGTGTATGTGTGTCCTTTCTCTGCATGTATGTATGTGTGTGTCTGGGCTTAAATTGGAATTTGCATAATTTTTTTTTTTTACTTTCCCAGAGTGCCGCCTGTTTGACGTTGCGGAGGTGTGGCAAACACGTAATTTGCATTTTTGTTTCTTTCTCGTGTGGAACTTTTCATTTTTCCATTTGTTACTTTTTATTTGTGTTATCGGGTGTAATGGAAAGTGGAGGAGTCCTTCTATATTTTTATTCATTTTTGAAATTGCGTTGTTTCAGTTTTTTTTCTCATATTATACAAATTTAATTTGCTTGCCACATAAATTTAATTTTTAAATGTCACAAGTGTATGGAGAAGCGGCAGGATTAAGCCACCCAACCATCAGTGAAGCGTGTCGCAGACTGTTGAGTCTATGCCCCTTAGACTGCTCAGGTCGCGCAAAACCGGTTTTGAGATTATTATTATTATTATTATTATTATTACTAGAAAAACAATTACTTAATTATTATTATAATTATGATACTTAGTAACCCGATTTGGAGAATACGGTGATAATGATGTGACATACCTAAAACACCCATGAACAGACCAGCTTTGTATCAGCACAATAGTGATAAGTCATAAGTCATCAGTGACTCAATTTACTGTTGATACTTGTATATAGGGATATGATATATATCAGTGACAAATCTGGGTGAGACTTTGACGAGAGGAATGAACCATTTGTGGAGGTCAGCAATGATATTCTATAAAATGTTCCAGCACTGACGGTTGTCATATGTCAAATGTCATCCATGACATGTCATGTATAACGAAAGTGGAAATAACATCAAGATGAAAAATTTGTTTAATACTGAAATGTATGCGTTAATCAAAATTTCAGGTTTTGGGACTATGGCCTGTCATTGACAAATCAAATGTCATCGATGACATTTCATGTGTCGTGTAAGAGGAACAAATATGATAGAAAAACATTGCTATAATTTAGCACGGCCAATTTGCATACAAATTTCTAAGTTTTTACGAGTGATTTTTGTCAATGACAAGTCAAACCTCATCGATGACATGTCATGAGTTATGTAAGTGTGACTCAAACGACATCAAAATATTTTTATAATTATCCGTTGCCAATGTTCATACAAATTTGATGGAACTTAGGACGGACATTTAACGGGTGACTAGCCAAATGGCATCGACGACATGTCATGAGTCATGTGAATGTGACTCAAATGACATCAGAATATTTGTAGAATTATCCATGGCCAATGTTCATAAAAATTTGCTGGTTATTAGGACTGACATTTGACGATGACTAGCCAAATGCAATCGATGACATGTCATGTGTCTTGCAATAGGGACAAATATGATAGCAGAACATTCTTATAATTCAGCAAAGTCAATTTGCATACAAAAATCTAAGTTTTTACTACTGATTTTTGTCAATGACATGTCAAATGTCATCGATGACATGCCATGTGCTGGTAAAATCCACTGAATATAAGAATAAATATTTGCTCAATACATTGGTTAATTTTCCAGAAAACTTCTATACTCACATTGGTTAACGGGAAGTGAAATGTCATCAAAGACATGTCATCAAACACATGTCATCAAAGACATGTCATGTATCATATAAGGTGCGCTAAACATATGATGTACATTTTCTTAATTTATATTTTGTATATTAGCGGTTAGTTATGCCGTTTATGTTTACTTTTGTAGCAATTTCCTTACTTCATTTAATATCGTGTTACACCCATTATCCTTAAATTCTTTCTTTCACCTGCCATTCACACACCCATACACGACCATAACAGTGCGCCCGCAGGTACTGCAATTGAGTGCAGCTGCCAACATTCCAAGTTGCTACAACTTTTCTGCATTACTAGCCTGCAACTATTTAATGCCCTCATAGCTGCTGGACATAACGACATGCGAGGAGATCCGTCCGGCTCACAAATGCCATAAACAACAAAGTAAGTTTTAGAACTTTTCCTATTATTTTCAATTGCCGCAGGATGCGCCAGCCAATTTACTGTCACACTCATACTGAGGCATTCACGTGTCCCTCACGTTTACTTGTATTCAGGCGGCAAGTGTGTCCCAGCAGAAAATGCCAGCGCTTGTGTATAACACAGATAAGGAAACATTTGAAAGTCTGTGACTCGCTGACTAACTGATGACATCGAATGCCATAATTTCTAGTAATGGAAGCATCAAGTATCCATGCATTATCATCTATGTAAGTTACTTTATCTCTTATAATATTACTAATGACATGTCAGTGAGAAGGTCAGGCAGCCATGAGTCCACAAATATCATGTATCATGCCAGCAATCGAACAGAATTGTTTGTGTGTTTTCATTACTAGTTCTAGGATTATTAGTTACAAGAGAGGCGTCTTTGATGGTACTAATGACATGTCAGCGGGTATGTAAGGGACTGTAGTATCGCATTTGGCCTGCCAAAGTCAGACTAGTGACCCACTAACTTTCATTCAGTAATTGAGCAATAACTGAGGTTTGAATAATTCTATAAAAAGCGTATAAGACACAGACAACGTAGTCATATAGATTTCCAAAGATTTAAAAAAAATGGTGGCACTTTATCAAAAGCTTTACTGGGCACACATACAAGGAACGAAAAAAGCAAGTTTTTTCTCCCAATTTCTCATTTAAACAAAGACTCCATCCCAGTAGGGGTCTTTTATTATAATCATATATTTCATAATATTGCAATCATTATTATTTATTTTATAGTGATTTTTAAATTTCTTTGTTCTAATTTTTCTCAAGCTTTGTATTGCTTTCAGATTTATCGCATTTTTTGTTTCCAAAAACCTAACTTTCTTTTGAAGTTCTTTGTAAACAATTTCCAGTTTTGCCAGATATGTAATAATATATGTTTTTCTTATGCTTATTACATGTTCTACAAACTGCGCCGGAACTTCATTGAAATCTTGTTCTCCGTCATAAATTTTATCTATAAGATTGCCATTTCCTTCATTATTTTGATCCTCTGTGAATAACAACAAAGAAGGAATCGCTTTTGGGAAAAGTTTCCTCTTTCCGAAAAATTTCCTCAGAAAGTGCTTTTGGCATATACGAGTATATGTACCTTCATATTTGAAATTTTTACATAAGACTCGTAATATTTCGAAACCCACAAATTATATTTTTCCGAACCTTTTGAACGACATTTGAAAAACCTTATTTTTTCAGACGGAGAGCTTTTGCATAACTTAATAGAACACCTTTTCCGTTTTGTTTACATCTAGGAACCAATAAGAAGTAAAAAACATTTAAAAATCAAAAATCAATTTCGAGCCTAATAAAAATCAATCGCTTGAAATTTCCTGTTGGGTTCTATGCTTACGATCAAAATAGTTGTGAGTATAAAAATGAGAATTGATGCTATTCAAACTCAGTGTTTTAAGTTTTTATTACGATCGGAGATTGTCGTGCTTGCTTTTCGAAAGTCCTCTTGTACATTTAGCGTACGAAGTGAAAAACGAACATCGCGTGATGGCTGCAAAGCTTTTGCCAGAGCGCAAAGTTATTGCTCTCTTGATTTACCATATTGGTGTGTATTTTGCACACTCTCACGTTTCTCTTCTTCTCTGGGGCTCATATATGTTTGTGCGATAAGTCGACAAAAGCTAACTTTAGTCGACAAATTTTGGAACACTTGTTTTCAAAGCATTTGGAAATCTATATGACTACGTTGTCTGTGGTATAACTATATATATTAGATCTATATAGTAGGTCTATACAGTAGGTCCATATATTCCAATGATAAGTTACTTCATCAGCTATCGATTTGAAGGCGTTCCAAAGATATGCAGAAGAAGTACTAAAAGAGCTACGTCGACTAGAAAGAATCGGCGCAATTAAAACTAGAGAAAGTCGCATGGATGCGGCAGAATAGTAGAGGCAGCTTTTCGCAGCATAGCGCCCCGACCTCGACGCCTGGTCTAGAGAGCGTTATCCGAGTGGATGTGGGTGGAAAGGAGACGATTTTAGTGGCGTAGGCCTCTTCGGAGGAGTCCCACAGTACCAGCGCGGCAGGCGCCTGCTGGTCTCCATGAGGATTTTACGTCTCCCAACGGAGAGAAAAAAAACAAAAAAAAAAACGGGTCTAGTAACGCTAGTTCTGCTGCCAGTCCCTCTAACTCCTTCTATTAACTATCAACCACATATGTTGCCCAATGCCTAATGACATGTCAGCTGAAATGTAATTAATCTGATGGGGATTTAATGAAGACATGTCAGCTGAAAAAGTTATCCAGTTGTAATACCAGAAATTGTAAGTTGTACCTACAGTACTGAATAAAAGTGTGCTCTTCACCTGCACAAACATATTTAGCACTATTAGTGTTATGGCAAATCGATAACATGTCATGAGTTGTACCATTAATTACAAAAATGCATAGTCGGTGCATATATTTCGCTTCAGAAGACTGTGCAAACTATAATACCTTTGATGATTTGCCAGTTGTAACCATAACCCAACTGACATGTCATCAAAGGTATTATAGTTTGGTGAGAGTGAGGCCTTTAAACACCATAAGAAGCATTTTAGGTGAGCTCTAGTTGATGATTTTAAAGCCAAATACATCCCAGTAATGCCACTCATGAACTCACAACTGCCAGGGTAATCTTCTGCTCAATTTCCTGCTGGGTTGCGATCGGTTTAAAAATGCAACAAGCTCTCTTTGTACAATTGGTATGAAAAATGATGTGTCAGTGCTTCAGTTGATTCGTGCTGCAGCTGACGAAACTAACTTTATGTAGTGTGAGTTTGTACGTATGTGTGTGTATGTATTATTGTCAATATGTGTCTTTTGGTGAGAGTTTCAGTACGATTGCTAAGTTTCCCTGTAAATGCTAATTTAAGCGCATTAATCTGCTGTTAGTCTGAAAGTTATTCTGTGTCTCCTGCACTTTCGAGTGCCACACCGCCTTCGTCACTTGGTACACGGGTGCATGCAACAAGTTAATTTCAGCGTTGTGCTCTGGAAACTTATAAATCAATTAAAACTTATAAACGCATTTGGAAACTGTAGCTGCGGGGCGTATGAGTGACATTAACTGTTTAAGTGGCTCATTTAGATGCAATGTAATGAATGACTCAATTTAAAGTTTGTTTTAATTTTAAATTAATTATTTAACTACGCTAGCAAATGAGCTGAGGAGAGGAGCCAACACAGTCAGCTACAGTCACCATAAACATAACGAAACTACATCCTTGACATCCTGGCAAGCACAGGAGGTGTCAAAGCTGCATGTTTTATTGCAGAAACCAATTTATTCACAACAAAATAAAAATAACACAAAAAAGAGAACTGACCTATAGAAATGTGCAGCCATGTACACATATATATACACACACACACATATATATATATATATATATATATATATATATATATATATATATATATATATATATATATTTATATATATATATATATATATATATATATATATATATATATATATATATATATATATATATATCTATATATATATATATATATATATATATATATATATATATATATATATATATATATATATATATATATATATATATATATATATACATATATATCTATATATACAAAAATCTGTGTCCTTCTGCTTTTGGCAGGTACGCCTTTGAAAATATTTTTACCGCATGCTGAGCATTTGTGCTGCATTGACACCTATGTGGGCATGCTGCATGACCAATTTCGACAAACACACGCGCTCACACAGACACAGTTGAACACATATATACACCCAATGCACTCATATGTGATTTGGATTGGTTCCTTAAAATAGAAACACATATGAAATAGGGTGCAACTCCATCCCAGCAGTAAATCGACACTACCTCCAACACTGTCAACGCTTTCTTCATCAGCAGCGTTCTCTGTTGACTGTTGTTCGTGCATTAGAAGCAACCACAAGTAGTAAAAAATAGACCTGACTGTGCTCTACATGACACTCTAGCTGACATGTGAGTTGTGGTGTTATACTTACCTAATTCAATAGATGATACAATAGGAGTCTCAAAATCATTGATAGTGATAAGTAAACTGTGATATTAAGTTCTTCACTTAGGGCAGCCATACATGACATGTCATCTCATTGTCATTAGCTTGTAATCGTATCAAAACACATTAAATATCTTTGCTTCAGTTGATTAAAATAAAGTAGAGTAATAAATTGAGAGTAGTAAATAAGCAGGATGATTATATTTTCAATTATTGATACCATACATGACATGTCTTCCGTTTGTCAACAGGTGGTAATCGCACCAAAAAATATTAAATATGCTTGCTTGAATTGATTGAAAGAGAGTAGAGTAATAAATAAACAGAAAGATTATATTTTTCAGTTGTTGACATCGTACGTGACATGTCATTCGATTGTCATCAGGTTCTCATAGTCTCAAAAAGCCTTAAATATGTTTGTCAGTCATCAGGTTGTCATCGTATCATACAACGTTAAATATATTTCTACGAATTGAGTGACAGAAATTAGAGTAATAATTAAGAAGAAATATTATGTTTTAAATTATTTATACTATATATGATATGCCATCAATTTGTCATCATTTTGTCATCAGGTTGTAATCGCACCAAAAAATATTAAATATATTTGTTTGAAATTATTGAAAGAAAGTGGAGTAATAGATAAGCAGCAAATATTATATTTTTAAGTTATTGATATCATACATGACATGTCATCCCATGTCATCAGGTTCTCATCATAGCAGCTAGCGATAAATATGTTTGTTTGAAATAAATAAAAGAAAGTAGATCTTTACTATTGTAAGTGCGAAGTGTCATTTGTATCATTATAACTCGGTGACTTCCCGCTGACATGTCATTTGTTTGCCTATAGAAGCCTTTGAACCTATACATAACTATGTATAGCCTGATCTACTGAGTGAGTGAAATAGTGATACTGAATTTTTCAGTTGATGACACAACACATCACATGTCATCGAGCTGTCATTGAAGCCTAATAAGACAAATATGTTCAATAATAAACGCTGCGATTGTATTGTATATAATTTGCATCGGGTTAGCCTAAGTATCTTTTCTTCTTGTATTCTTTACAGACTATTTGAGAAGTCATATCTGCTTTATAATCCAGCTGACTTGTCATTTATGCCAGTATAGCAGCCTGATGGGTGCTATTGTAAATTATTCATTAATTATGTTATCCTTTGATCTCAATTCAGTTGCTATATTGCTCCACCACAAAATTTTAATATTGCTGACTTCATACAGGACATGTAAGCGATTGTCATTATGCTTAAAAATATAGAAATTTGTATGGGAGCTGGTGAATGGTTTGTTCTGGCATTATCGCTTACTCATGTCACCTATCAAAATGCTTGGTAGCGATAACATTGTCTATGAACTTAATTCCTGCTAGGGGCTTGCTAGCCGTATACTCTGAGTGCATTTTAGCTGTATACTCTTTCACAACTGCAACTTATTCATGATTTATCTGTGCTCATGACAAACCCAGGCGAAGCACTGCAAGCTTGGAATAACTCTGTTGGTCATTGCTGATTGTTTGGAAATATAAATTCATGCAATTTCGTTTTGAATTTTGAAGCATATTTATTTTAAAGTATTCTCCACAAACTTAAATTTATGACTGAGCTTAGGATGACTTATGTATAGTGAGGTGGATCACAGTAGATTAAAACGTCAGTGGCCAACTGGTACTTAGCTGTGCAAGGGCACAGGAAAATATACCTGAATACCCCTAGGATGCATTGAAATTGTTTATCTATCTATGGGTGGATGGGTGTCCATCATATCTGTGGCACTCTAGCTCTGCTCTCAAATATATTTCGCTTCAATTTGAATGGCTGTGAATCGTTTTTTGAATTAATTAAATGCGTTTTTGATTGACTGGAATGAGGGGGTCTGCCATCCTGTCATCAACAATCGTATTCCTATTTGTTGACACAATTACAAATACTTGTTATTAAGTGGGTTGGTGATGTGGCACAATCACTCCCGGAGTATTGGTGACGTCATTCAGTCATTTAAGTGTACGTAGTAAATGACGCCGTTGTTATCACCCAATTGCGTAAAGCTTGTGGCGGCTGAACAACCCGCAACCTCTTCGTCGTCCGTTGGCTGTTTGTGTGCTCTTAACAGTTATTTGCCATGACGACGTGCAAATGATTGACACATCCTTCGCAATAAGCGTCTCTTTGTGGCGCATACTTAATTGTAACAAGTGGAAATGAAGTTTGTTGGGTTTTGCAGAGATTTGAATGAGAATCCTGCCTGCTGATGGGGAGCAGCTAGCATGATTGTGTTGGTTGATTCTGTGTCTCCTGCACTTTCAAGTGTTTCACCGTCTTCATCACTTGGTGCATGTGTTGCTTGTGTTGCTTGTTTGTGAGGAGAGTAAAGCTGGAAATTGTCCAGAAAGTCCTTGATCAAGCTAAGAGCGCATGGGGCAGTTCACTGGGAGATTTATATACTCGCGTAATAATTTTGCTGTATTCAGACCACTACTTCTCTGCCAATAATGACAACTTAATGCTCTACTGTCAGAATTTAATCTGCTCGTTCATGTAATGAAACTCTTTGCTCCCTTTGTAGCGAGTCCTTGGCTCTCACATAAGATTAAAGTTATTGATATAAATGCTGTGCGAAGTGGGCGCTCATTCACTCAGACACCTCCACCAAATCCAGGATGACATTTTTATTATATTTTTACACAATCGCACAGACACATTTAAACACACTCACACACACACACACATACAGAGCTAAAGCCCTTAGTATTTATTTTTATTTTGCCATTAATGGAAGCTGCCATTTTGGACTTATTTTTTCATACTCGCACTTTTCTCTTCACTGGCTCAATTTTCATCAAAGGTTTTCGGCAAATTTTTCATGCTTGATTTATGACCGATTTTTTGTTGTTGCTTTTCTCTCGTCAGCACACATTTTTGCTCACTTTTTGTTGACATATTATTTTTTTGCCCTCTATTGTTGTTAAATAAAATTTCCATATAATTTTTTTGTGGCTCCTTCTCTCGTCCCGTCGCTCTTTATACCCCATTTACACGCTTGTATGCAAATATTTTGCCGGCCTTTGTAATTGCGATTGAAAAACCACTAAAAAACCTTTGTGAAAAATAAAGCAAACAAATAAATTAGTTATCGCCCTGATGAAGCACGAAGAAGTGATCAAAAATTGCAGTTTTATGGACTACGTGTGAATTTTTGACATTTTTATGCGCACCGCCGCGAACCTGTGCAGCCAGGATGTGCATTTTTAAATGGGAGTGCTGCGTGAAAATCTCGTGGAAATGCTTAAATTGAGTTGAGGTGCTTGAAATGCTTAAATTGAGGGCGTTTTGTGTGGGCCCGCGGAAGGTAGGAGGGCGAAATGCAAATTGAAAGCTGAAAAGTTACTCTTCCGACCCCGCAGGTGAGTCATTTACAAGTGACTAATTTCAGTATTTCTCTCTGAGAACTTGATGAAAAGTCTAGAATTTAATTTTTTGTGTCTTAAAGTTCAATCACAGTTAGATGAGATAATTAACTGGTCATAGAAAACGGCTTTAGGAGGGGACATGTGGTTGTAAGGACATTAGCGGCTACTCTGCAGAAGATACAGTCCAAATGTTTGCGGCACTGTGTGTGACGGGAGCTTTAAGGATTACACCAATGGGACTCAACGTGTAAGCAAGTAAGCAACGTACTGATGCCTCTTCAGGTGATTAATAACCATATTGAAGATTGCATGATGAGAATAGCAGAACAGAGCAAATGACATGGTTCATGTGCAAATCGTACGGTACTCAGCAGACCAAATATATACTGGCACTCTCGAAAAAGGATTGCAAAATGATTATGGGCATACTAACCGGTCCCTGTCTAGTGGCGGTACTCGCTAAAAGGATGGGTCATACGAACAGCGACTATTGTAGGAAATGTGGAGACAAGACACAACGGAAACTTTGAGTGATCTTCTGTGCCTATGCTCAGGAATCTTAAAAGCGCACCTGGCATACCTGGAAACCCCTTGGCTTGAGGAACTGGACGAGGTCTCAGCTCTAGGGATGGTCTCACTCTTAAAGTTTGCTAAGGGTCCTTATCTTTTTACAGAGCAATATTACGACACTTAAATGGATATCCATGTGGCACTGCAAAGGATCTTGCAGCCCTATAAGTGGCATTCACGGCTAGCGAGTGTAACTTAACCTAATCTATATAAGATCTATTCAGCTTCAAATTCCCTATACAAACTGTTTACATGTATTCAGGGTTTCCCTTTCCCCTCCTCTAGCGGACTCATGTAAACTAGTAACGAAGTTTTATTAAATTAAAGCACATCTTTAGCCGCATATTTTATGAGATTTTCATTGCCTCTATCAAACTATTTTATTGGGAGAAAGTTAAGAACGCTTAATTATGTTTATTTATTGCATACAATCAGAGGAATTAGCCTGCAAGCTCAGCCTACTTCTTGTTGTTGTTGTTCCTTTGTTGTATAGCAATGGTAGCGTAGCTAATAACGGTCTACTCTTAAGTATGGACACATGGACGGACGCAGGATGGAGCATAGAAATACTTACGAGTAGTTGAGGCCACAATCGGCTCGCAGCAGCACTCATCGCGGCTCATCGCACCCCATCAACATGCCAGCAAAGCTCATCACATCATTTCCAACAAGGCGTCCTTCCGCTTGATTGCAGATTTTTTCCATAGTCCTGTATTAATTTGTGCGCCTGTGGTATAGGCAACGTATTTTTGCTGGATTTTGCGCTCCAACGCTGTGTTGATTAATTTGTGGTTTTATGCGAATGTTAACGCGTACGCGGATGCGAGTGTGTATTTATGGTTGGATATGTGAAGTAAGTTTGTGTGTGGGGGTGTTGAAGCACGTGTGTGTGTGTTCAAAATGTGTGTGTGTGTATGTGTGGGCGAGTGTTCTATTTTGGAATGTGTATATTAGCAATAATGCCAACAACAATTGGGCTATTAACATGCGAGTAATTAACATGCAAATAATAGAAACAAAATTGCTAAGAGATTCAGGCATTTAAAGTAGAGCTTTAGGAGGAGATTCAGGCATCAAAGGACTGGGACCACGGGACGTATCAGTAACTTTAGAATATAGGTATGTAAAGAATTCAAAGGATGAAATTGTGTAGACTCAAACAAGGCTTTAAAAAGTGTTCAAAGAACTCAAATTTCTCAAACCATGAGTGCTAAATAATAAATAAGACGAAAAGGGACTTGGATGTCACCCTCTGATTTCAAGGACCCAAGGTCAGATTGAAGGCAGGTCGCTGAGAAATCGCATTTTCAGTAAAGCTGAATTGAACTCATACAAGAGATCAAAGCTGCACACTCTCAGGTTATTTTTCATCCTTTCAACATCACAGTCATCGCATGAAAATTCTTCAGGATAATGGAAGAATAAAATGCTATTCCATGATAGGTTAGCTTCATCCTTGTAAAGCCATCCGATTTAGAAGATAATGAGTATCTTAGAGCTTAATGAGAAGACTGGCGAGAGTTGCATAATTAGCCATTATAATCCATTCATGCAACATACTCGTGAATGACTGTACCAATGACGTGTCATGTGTAGTGTCATGAATATACAATTTTGTAGAAAGGACTAATATGATTATGAGTGACTAGTCTGATGACTGAGAATGAGAACACATTAATCTATCAATGACATGTCATGTGGGCTGTCAGCATTAAAAAAAAAGTGTGGGCTAATTATGTATTAACAAATGATCTGAAAGGTCTATCAGACAGTGATGAAGCAATAAGTGATTAATAGTAAGTATCAATTAATATATAAATGACATGTCATCAGTCAAGAGATCTAGTTGTTAGCCGAATATGGATCAGCTGGTGATTTGAATCCACTATTAGGTAGCTATCAAGCTCCAATTGATACATCAGCTTGAGAGTGAGCAATAGTGACTCCATCAATGACATGTCATATTGCATGTAGAAAAACGTAGTGTCATATGATCAGGCCTCTACAGATGATGTAGATAGACTATTATGCAACAAGTGCCTAATCAGATTAATACTGAGCATCTATAATACTGAGCGTCTATTAATGACATGTATGATGCCATTGGTAAAAAATTCTAGTATCAACTCATAATGGATCTGTATATGATTTTAAGTGATTATCATGCTACAAGTGCCAGCTTAAGTTTCAACATAAATGACTTTGCTAATGACATGTCATGTTCCATGTCATTAAAAGAAAATTTGAGTGTCACCGGATCATAGATATGCACATCTCCATTAGACAGCTACAATTAAACACCTGACTACTAAGCTTAAGAGTCAGCATCAATAACTCTATTAATGACATGTCATATATTGATGTCATCAGTAAAAAAATTTATTGTTGCCGAATCACGGATATGCAGATAATTTGAATGATTATCATGCATCAATGACTAGTTAGTTTAAGTTTCAACCTAAATGAATCTCTCCATGACATGTCATGTAGGCAGCTTATTGTGGATCTAAAAATAATTTGTAGTGACAATCAGGCAGCTTTCATGCAACAAGTGACTAGTAACCTCAAGTTTGAACATAAATGTCTACGTTAATGACATGTCATGCGTCATGTCATCAGGGGAAAATACTAAAGTCAGCTGATTACGGATATAAGGATAATTGGAAACGATTATCAGGCAACAAGTGACTAGTCTGATTATGTTTATGACATGTCATCAATAACTCTATCAATGACATGTAATGTTTCATGTCATCGATGCAAAATTCTAGGGTCATTGGTTCATATTCAGATGAGTATCAGGCAGGAATAATGCACCAACTGACTGACTAGTTTAAGAGTGAATATAAATGACCCAATCACTGACATGTCATGTGGCATGTCATCAATAAAAAAATGTTGTATCTGCTCATTATAAACCTAAAGATGGGTCTAAAGATGGATCTCGTATTGTGTCAGCAGATGATTTGAAAGGGCCTTCAAGCAGCTTTCATGTCACAAGTGACATGTCGGGTACCTTGTAAGGCAGTTCTAATGGTGCTAATGACATGTCAGTGAAGGTGTTAGTATGTCAAACACAGCTTTAGCATAATTTGTAACAATGCAGAAATTTGGCAGATGATAAAACGTGACTGTTGCCATAACTTTAGAGGTTTCTTTCCTGATCCTTTTTCAATTCCCTTTGGGACCATGAAAGAGGTTCATATATCTAGCGCTAAAGCTTAAGAGCGACTTACTTCATGATATCTTACTTCATAACATTTTACTTTATGACATACTGAGACTGACTGATGAGTCTGACATACTGTGACTGACTGATGAGGCTGAGATTCCTGGCTGTATAAGTCGCCACTGCTGATCCTACGCAGGACTGGGTACGCATTTAGGAGTTGGAAAGCCCACTTCTTGCTCCTCTTTAATGCCTTTCTCGCAATATTCAGCTACTGCAAGTGCAAAATCCTCCAGGGGAGAAAGAGGGGGTATTGTGAGTCGACATGTTTATGTATTCTTGTTTTCTGGAGCCAAAAACCGAGTCTTCATGCGGATTGTTTGTGTGTGTGTGACTCTCCTCTGACTAAAGCTGCCCCATTGTGTTGCACTTACTGCCGTTTCTTTTCCCTCCCCCTCCATTTGCATTTGCAACTGAGTAAGCTGCTTCTGGCCATATCAGTAATCCTCATGTTGCCAGTGTTAATGCCACAACTGTCGGAATAGAAGCGGAGCAGTAAAGCATGCCTAGCACAACAAAGGCACATGCAGCTGCTCAAAGCTAGATTAGAACCTCCACACCAATAGTAATTACGCCTAATTATTTTGTAGCATACTCCCAGGCTGACTTAATTATTCATGCAGTAATTGCACTTCCGCCAGAGCGCTTAAAAGTGTGCTCACGCTTTTAGCATTTCTTGCAAATTCAATTGTTGCACTTTCTGTGCCATATATTTTACCTGCAACCTGTAAGTGCCGCAAAGTATGCTTTAAAATACTCTAAACAATTTTCCGCCTGAAATCGCACCACTTTCTACTCACATACTCAAACAAAATGAATGCGGTGAAATTTTATTTTATCTCGTTGGAGCTTAAAAGGAAACTAAGAGTATACAGAAATATGAACCACACACACACACACAGGCACACAAATACATACTTTCAGGCGCTCATAGTGCTCTCGCAGTGTAACATTAATTTTCATGCATGATAAACTACATCACAAAAAATTCACTCGCCTTCTTTGCGTGGCCTTGCATAGAAAAATTTTGACACATATTTTTCTCAGCGAATTATTTGCATAGCGAAAATATGAAAAATGTGTAGAAAATTGCTCAGACTTTGAGTGGAAGTAGAGAGGAAAGAAACGGAGCAAGGGAAAATGTGAAAAAAGAAATGAAGTGCGTGTAATCGTATTTTCACATGTATCACTTACACAACGCCTTCCCGAGTGCACCCTTCCCCGGCGTATTGTGTACATTTGCGGTAGCTGGGCTTGGGAGGGGTTTGCATGTCCTCATCGTATGCTGACAGTGTGTAAAAGTACACAAACAAAGCCCTCCCAGCAGGAAATTGTTTGTATCGCTGCAGAAGCCATTACCGTGTAAGTACTTACTTCACCGATGACATAGTGATGAGAACACAATTTTAATATTGGAAGCAGAAGAAAATAGAGAAAGAGTTAATTTCATGAGAGTTTCGTAGCACATCAGGTAGTGACACTCTCATGACAGGTCATTTGGTAAGTAATCGGATACTGGAATGGCAGTTGACATGTCATTAGTGGTGCTATACTTGCCTGATAAGTGGTAATGTGCACATTTTTTAGCAACTGACACTAGATTATTGAGGTGATAATGGTCCATGACATATCATATGTACCGTCAACTTGCCTTACATGTTTAATAAGACTTCATTTTTACTATGGGCTATATGCTAATTAATGCTAAATGTATTACCTGTGGCTTTCCAAGTACTGACACTCTCATGCCATGCCATTTGGTAAGTCATTCGTTACTGACTTCACAGCTGACATGACATTAGTCGTATTTCTCCTGTCTAATAATCGACACAGATGATTTGTATAATTATTACTAGTCGACACTAGATTTCTCAAGTCATAACATGACCCATGACATGTCATGTATACCATTATAGCTGCCTCACAAATCTACTGTGAAACAATTTTTACCCTTAATAATCTGGAAATTGATGCCACATTATCATTAAACTGGCATCATACTATTTAGTGTATATCTTGACTCATGACATGTCACATGTGGCGTCATTGCTGTAATATTAATTTAGCTGCTTCACCATCAAATATTTTTCAACTATTGTTACAATGTTAGGCATCTACTGACACAGTCATGACATGTCATATGTTGTATGTCATATGTGTAGATACAATATTGTTAAAAGTTTTATTTGAACTGGAAGTCAATGGTCCTCTCGTGTGTGGTTAGAGTAAGTTTGGTGGTTCAACATGTTCGGCAGTCAATCGAATGATTTTTTGGATCGAAGCAGTTTATTGTTGGGGTCCATAATTTAATTTCATCTTGTGGTGTTTCATCGCGGAGTCTTATATAGGAGCCCATCAATGGATATATGGGAATTGAGGGCGTGTCAAATTGTTGCTACTAGGCACATTTCTATACGCTCGTGTTACAAATTCCATATTCAGAGTTAGTTAACACAAATTCAGATGGGTTTGCACGGGAGATCATAGTACTGGATCTATGTGAGGGAGATTGTAATTAAGCGGCAAGCAGCATGTAGAAACTAAGACTAACGAAAGATGTGGGCATGGCAACTCCTATTGAAACAAGGCACTTAATTGAACATGTAGAGTCTAGGAAAGTTCTAGGCACGTGTGGAAAATTAAATAGCCCAGTAATTATTTCGTTTAAAACTTTCTTTGACAGAGCTTGTTTTTTCGTTTGTTTTATTAAGAAACATCATGACGGTTAAAAAATAAAAAAATACAAATAAAAGTTCTACGCAAGCCTACAATATAAGAACAGACCTTTCTTCCCAAGTTTCTCAGTTCAATTTCAGGTCGTTTACTCTTCATGTTTAGTTGGCAAGTGTGCAATATTTGGGTTTTTTGTTTTCAAGCATATTCAATAATTGAATGACATCATAAGTAACAAACTAAGAAACAATACTAAATAAGAAAGAATAATCCCCACAAAATTTTGGAACATATGTTTGCATTGTGTCAAAATTCGTAGTTCGGTTTCAGTTCCAAGTTAATTAATTTCAACAAATATGCGTCAATGGAATTCCCAGAACAAATGAAGATAAATCTCCAGCACAAATATATGAAAAGTTTCTCTTGGTGCTTTCACTGTAGTGGTGGTGCTGACCCTGACGCAAATTGCTATATAAGTCGAACCGTTTCTAAAGGTAACCAGTGTATAATCCCATTAAAGTCAAACGCCATGTTATCTAGGGTCAGGTACTCTATCCTCGTGTTTGTGTCTCTCCTAGTTTGCAGTGTTCTTTGCGATGTAAATGTGAAGATTCACGATAAGGGATTCGAATAAATCTTTCCAGTTGGTTCCGTGGTTCTTATAACAAAATTTTCATCTGCTGAAAAGTAAGATGGGATGGAATAATATGTAATACAGATGGCAGGGATGTTAGACCAACCCTCACCAAACGAAAATACCAATTGCTTCCAGTTTAAACAAAACTTTTCTTATTATTCAACAGTATTTTCATGCCACTTTTTTGAAACTATTTTAAATAAAACTATATTTGCATTATGAAAAGTTTCAATTGTACAATTGTTTCCAAAAGTTTAATAGACCTGAAGATAAAGGATTCTTAGTTCCTTACGTAATACCACCCCATCGCCGATATATTGAACACATAAAATACACAAGCTTCCTACTGGGTGCCTTGTCATACCTACATCCATGCACATGGCATTGCGTGCATATGAATATGCAATGATATTTACACGACTGTGTGTGTACTTGTCAGTGGGCTCGCAAATGAGCCCAGCTGTGTGCGTATCTAGTGCGTAATTTACGCATTGTGCGTAAATGTAAAATTATAAGTAGAATTAGATATTATATCATTTTGTCATTTGTCAGTTTGTTGTCGCGAACGTGGTTTGCGGCATCATTTGAGGACTACATTTCGCACCGAGAACTGGATTTGGCGGTTGAACATAAATCATGGACAGTGGCACAATGTGGGAAAAAATCTTTGAAAAAAAATTTCGTTTCAGAGTTGTGTCCACAGAATCTGCTGACAGAAATGTCCGACAGGTCTACCTTATTAAAGCAATACCTTAGGCAGCAGTGTCCTGTCAGATATTCCACTAGAGTCCTATGAATTTCGCGGTTCAGGTTAGTATCCTTTTGGAGATACTTCTGTTTGAGGTAAGAAATCTCTGTGCCTGTCTTTGGCCAGAAGCGTGATGCCATGGAGCCATGGAGCCATCTGAGTTTCTTTCCAATTCCTAAGTAGGTCTGTAGAGTGGCATATAGCCAGACTGTATAAGTGTTCAGAGCCAGACTGTATAAGTGTTCAGGGCGGAGCGCCCCCCTTTTTGCCAGGCATACCGACCGTTCATTCCCAGCATGGCCGTCTCGTCCACGCACACAACAAAGTGCGACATTGTAGTCTTTGCCTAGTTCATTTAGGATTTTATGACATTCTTCTGCCATTCGAGACGTATAGTAGTAGTACGATACCAGTGCTTAAGGGCAGCCTGGCGATCTGACATAATGTGTCTAAGCTTGCTATTTAGTCTCCTACGAATACATTCTCGGATACATGCTTCGATGGCAAAGATTTCTGCTTAAAATATTGTGGGAGTCTTACCCACTGAAACAATGGTCCCATTATTCCTGCTCGTGTACCATCGTCTTCCAATTTGGTACCATCAGTGTACCATAACTGGGCATCTTGTGTATTCCTCAAACGTATCTTTTGCAGGGATGTAAACCTTATAGAACAACATTATCTGAATATATTGTGAGAAAACCTTGGAAGGGGGTCATTCAGAAAGCGATCAAGTACCTTCATATGACCCCAAAGTGTGTTGGAGGTCCCGATGGGAGTCCTGACGGCTTCACCACAGGTCTCCCATTCAATGGTTATGGTTATCGGAGGGATGCCCGTGATGACTCCCAGAGCATCCGTAGGGAAGCTACGCATCGCCTCTGTTACTCCCACACATCCAAGACGTTGAAGTTTATTTAGTTTGTAACTGGCCAATTTTTGTCGTACCTTAGACCAGTAAGCCAACAGTGAATAAGTGGCCATTGGTCGTACTATGGTGTTTGACCTGATGACCAGTATGTTAGTTTTGGGAAGATTCCACGAGTTTTACCAAAAAGCTGTTAGCCTACAAAGCATGCTCTTTTTGCTTCGTTGGCTATAAAATTTGAATGTGAGTTCCAAGTACGATTTTTTCCAGGATTACTCCTAGTTATCTCCCTCTTTGGAATATTATAAAATTGTTCCATCTAACGAAAGTTTTGTCCGATTCACTTTTCTTCGATTGGTGAATGGAATAATTATAGACTTCTGTAGATTTAAGGATAGTCCTTTTTGCTTGGTTATGCTTAGGGCCTGTTGTAGAAGAGAGCAGATGTACTCCTCATGGCCATATATACATATACATATTTGTTTAAAAGACTATCTTCCCATTAGACCACACCAATATTTTCCACATAAACCAACTCGAATGGCTTTATCGCCTAACACAATAAAATAGACACATCCTAAAAGTTGGCAGTCATTTTATATAATGCTGCCTATTTTGAGGGTGATCACTCGAAGAATTGGCTAAAATAATACTCAAGCAAGTGGATGAGTTTTCCAGGAGGTTCGCAGATTAGTATGAGAAAAGGACAGAGACGATTTATTGCTGAGGAATTATTGCCATCAATATAAAAAGAAAAGAAGGTCATCTGAGGAATTATTGTCATCAAAAAGAAAAAGAAGGCCGTCTAATAAATAAAGGAGCTCCCTAAAAGCAGACTCATGATATGAGCCAATGAAAACGAATGGTCTCAAAATATTGTCACAGCACTAAAATTAGTGCCTATTTTTGGGCTCAATCATTATTTTGTTGGGGATGATAGGAAAGTGCAGTGAATGATAGAGAAAAAAAGACAAAGAAAAAGTAAATGGATAAAAATAAAAGAGTAATGGAAAATCGAAGCAGTGTGAGAGATTTCAGAGGTAGAAGAAATGGTATGAGAAGCCAGAATATGAGAGTCAGAAAGGCATAGGAGAGAAAATTTTAATCTGTCAAGTGGCACACACGTCTTGAATAAAGTATATATGCGAAGTTTCTTTCATTGATTAATTGAAATTTTTCGCAGACTGAAGTTCTTCTTTATTAATATTAGATAAATACGAGTATATAATATATCGGGAAAAGTGGATGAAACTTTTATGGGGCCTTTTCAAGGATTGCATAGTGGCCTTTTCAGAGATTGCAAAGTATCAGTGGAGTAGTTGATGGAAGAAGCTTTGACAGTGTTCTAAACGAATTAGTAGCGACATCAAAGGAAATGTTTACAATGAACAAAAGTCTTGTGAGACCAAGCCCGGGGATTTGAACCTGCAACCCTCTGACTGTGACATGCTTATCACTAGTTCACAGAGGAGATGTTCCCACTGAATTGTAAATATGTTTATTACTATTTACAATCACAAAGAGAGGGTTTTGGCAGCTTCAACTTTTCTTTATTAACCCCTCAAAGTATTCTCACTTGTGAAGGCAAAGTCACATCGCATTAAAGTAGCCTACTTTTAGGGTGTCACTTATATATCCGTTAAACAATACGCACCTAGGTTTCTTTTTAAACAACAATAGCCTATTCGCATATTCTTGCTGACTAAATGAAATTTATTTGTCACTGGGTTTCACTACGAGGAACTGAAAAGGCTCAAAGGAACTGAAAAGCGTTTGGTTTCTATGCAACTGCTGTGTATGTCTCGATTCCTGTGAGATCTTTATACTCTGTGGCTAATATTAAATGCTGAAATTTTACTTTCTTCCTCGCGTATTAACTTGTGCCATTCTTCCACACGCATTTGTTCATTGTTGTGCACAACAAAGGATGTGAGCACTACTTTTATCAGCTCCATTCTTGTACGCTACATCGCCGAGGAGGTGGTGGAGTGCCAACAGCAGCTGTCCTATTATTACATTCCATTTTACGCCACTGTATCCATTTCATTTCGTGGTGTTGTTTTGCAACAATGTCTTTTCGCTTTCTACGCAATCAAGCGGCATTGTTGTTACTCATCAACTGGAAGATTGCGTTACGAAAAATGTCAACGCACTTGCCTCGGCCTAATTTGAATAAAATCCTAACATGACTCAGTGGCGTACCAGCAGCAGCGCTAGGCACCAGCAGCAGCAGCAGCACCAGCAGCAGCAGCAGCAGCAGTAGCATTGACAACAACGCCGCCACCGCTACCGCCAGCACCACTTACACCTATTATCAGTGGCTCTCGACTGACAGTTAAGGCGGCTCGGCACACGAGTCAACAAAAGAATAATGAACGGCGCTTCTTTGTATGCCAGCGTTGTCGCTGTCGTCATCGTGTTGTTGCTGTCGTTGTTGTTGTGGTTGTTGTCGTTGTCGCCGTCTTATATGCTATGAACAATGTGGTTTTGCATACTTTCAGGCGCTAGATAATCACCGAATTAATTTACGCACGCGGGGAGATAACGGGACGCGACGCAGTTGTTGTTGCTATGAGCACCTCCAACTCTCGGGCTCTCTGTGTACTTACTTACTGGCTGCTGATCTCAAGCGGCACTGATAAAATATAGTAGGAATATCGTTGTGTGTGTGTGTCTGAGTGGGAGTGCCTTAAGTTATGCTTTATTTGCGTTTTGTAAAAACTTTTCTTTATTTTATTTTTAAATTAAATTTGCTTGGTTGGGGGTGCGCCTACAGCTGAGCTAAGTGTGTGTGTGTTGCTACTACATACAACGAGAACAAAGTACACTTTATTCTACGGAGACGTGTTGTCATAGTTTGCGTGCCTAGAAGTATGCATGGTTTACATTTTGGCATTTGTTCAAAATCTTTGAAGCATGAACTTATGCGGGCAAAGATGCGGGCGTGCAGACATTTCATATTTTTCACTACAGAATTGCGGTCGATATGCACACGCACATAGGCACATATTTCTGGCTGAAAGTAGGCTTTTAACATTTTTGAAGGCGAGCCTGAATGTGTGCTTTAAATTTTGTTTGCAGTTTCACGGGAAATATGCTTTTATATATTTTTTTTGTGAGAAGTTAAATTTAATTGCGGCCCGAACTCAGACTTTAAACATTATGCAAACAAAATTGCTTTGGGAAGCTATTTTTTAATAAATTTTACACGTTCAAAGTATTCGACTAATTTAATTTAAAGTGCGATCATAATAAACGTGAAAGTGATATGTTACCAATGAAAATACACCTTAAATGTTTGCCTTGAAAAATTCTTTAATTCTTCAATTTTTCTTACAAATTTTGATTTGAATTTTGATATTGAAAAATTTGAAGAAATTGTTTTCCTTTGATATTGAAAATTGGAAGTAATTTTTTCCGTATGCCTCAAAATATGCTATGAAATTTTTCTTTTACATTTTTACTTGAGTTCGACGTTGAAAAATCGAAAATATAGTTAAAAATTTTATATAAATCATCAAATATGGACCTGAATTGTATTCTTCATAATTAAAGGTAAGAGTGGAGTTCAAAGAATGCAAAATACCTGCAAATATGGTTCTAAATTTCATGTATATTAATAAATATAAATTAAGTCATGTGCATATACAAATGTCTATAATATTATAAAATCTAATGTAAGCACATAATTTCATTCATTTCTTTACTTTTTCACCACAATATGTATTGACTTTAAATTTTATTCTTTACTTTAAACTGTGGGCCTAGAAGTATGCTTTAATTAATTTATCTTATGCCTAAAATATTGTTTTACAATTTGGAATAAAATATTTTGTTTTATTCACGTTCAAAACTAAACCTGAAAGTTGCTTCCCATAAGTATACATATTTAAATTCATGTTCCAGGCATGCTCTAAATAGAGTGCCTGAAAATATGCTTTTAATTGGTTGCCATATGTGTGTAACATAGCATAACACAACATAAACATAGTTTGAAACACTGAATAATACATTTAATTTCAAGTAGGACAATTAGGGTGGGAGCTAAGAACAGTTTGCATTAATGTATACTGTGAATTCTTTAACATATGCCTGAAAATATGCTGTTATTTTATTGTTATTTGAGTAAGTATATAGTTAGTGTTTTGTTTTAATAAGAGATTTATAGTTAAAGGATCACTTAAAGCAGGTCTGAATGTTCTTACACAATTCCTAGAAATAAGTTCTTGAATAATACGTAAAAGTAGTGTCACAAAAGCCTTAAACTATGCTTCCATTGTTTGGGCCTAAAACAGATTTTCCGCTTGGAAGTCAGCAATAAATACAAATTTGTCCATAATATAATATATAATAATAATAGTAATAATAATATATAATAATATATAAATAATAATATATAAATAATTATAGTATAAAATATAAATAATAAAATATACATAAATAATAATTATTTTATATTAATAATTGCTATTTACCTATTAAAATAATTTTATAGTAATCCTTAAAATATGCTTTCAAACTTTTCTACATACAAATCGTTAGCGCATTTTAAATCCCGCTCTAAATGTCCATTTCATATTTATTTTAATCTGGGAGCCACTGAGTTATGCTGAAATCTGCTCAACAAAAACACCCAAGCCCAAAATTATGCTTTGAATTTATTAAGTATGAAATAGCCAAAAATATTAAAATCTCGCTATGAATTTCGTTGCCTTGGCGACTGAGTTTACTTCAAGGTTAAATGTTATCTGTAATTTTGCAACCATAAGCCTATAAATATGCTTTGATATGTTGGTTTTTATTTAGCCGCAAAGTATGCCTTCAAGTTTTTCTCTATATGCTCAAAATATATATATTCGAATATATTTGGTTAGTCTAATCTGAGTGTTGACATTAATACAATGTAAATTCTTTATGGTATATTATAAAATTGTCCTAAAATTTATATATATATATTGAAACCTGAAATTATGCAGTGACTTTTTCCACTCACGTTGAATTTGAACTACCGTTTGTCAATTCCAGCTATCGCTCTAAAACTATGCACTACATTTTTCAACACATTTCTGCAAATATGTTCACATTCTCATATATTCGCAAATGAGGGAAAATAACTGTATGCAGATAACGGTGGTCCTAAAAATATGCTTCAAATTTTTTGTGGTATGTCTGAAAATTTGCTTTGAAATTTTTTACCAAGAGTACATTTTCTTGGAGGCTTCCCATCGTGGTTGAAATTTGTGGCAAATCGAAAATACATGGCAATTAACTTTATGGGTGTAGCTGGCAGAAACTATGAGTGCACAGTTTTGTTTTAAAGTTCTTACCAATTTCCTGAAAATATGCTGTGGAATGTTGTCTTAAAATTCTGTATTTTATCAAAGCCTAAATTCATGCCTTGAAGTTATTCTCTATGCGCGGAAATTTTTCATAGAATTATAATTTTTATCCAAGCCAAAAAGCAAGCTTCGTTCATTTTAATTTCCTTACAAAGCTTTTCGGTTTCTTTAGTAGTTGTCCTAAAAATATGCAGTACATATTTTTTTTATACAAAAATATGTTTCCTTGGAAAGCTAAAATCATGTTTAGAATTTGCTGCATGATGAAATTGCTTTTGGGATTTGGATACCACTTTGAATTTAATCTGCCATGGTCTACATTCCCAAAAGTATGCTTCAGAATGTTGCTTATATGGCGGAAAAAATAATGTTTCAAATTAATGCATAAATCAAATCGGTTTTGGGTATTTAAATCCTGCATTTGTGGTTTATTGTGAGTAATTATAAATGGTGCCGTAAATATGTGCCTTTAATTTCGTACCAAATGTCTGGAAATATGCTTTGAAATAATTATTTAGAATTATAAATTATATCGAAAGGCTCGCCTAAATGTTTGCTTTTAGATTCATACCAAATACCTGGAAATATGCTTAGGTATAATTATTTGGAATGGTAGGCAAGTAGGAGTGACAGCCTTCCAAGCAAAAGCACACCTAAGCACGTATAATGGCTCATTGTGATACCACACTAAGACGACGCGACTCCACCGTCTAGAGTTTTGGGAACCACAGTGATTCCGAAATGAGCCTGGCTATATCCTTAATGTTGATGGGGGTAGTTCGGTAAAGGTAGTGAAGAATGGAGAGCCTAAGAATTTTAATCTTCGCCTGGCCAGAACTGGGCTCTTCCTCAGAGCCGCAGCTGAGACAGCAGTCGTTGTGGGGCAGTGCTAGTCTTTCGGCATGTTTACCAATCAGGCAGTGCCCCATGAGCCCATTTATTGTAGTGCTGATGGAGATCCTGCTAATATTGAGTAGCTGACTAGTACGCCTTATGTCAATAGTGCTCCAGGTTTGTCTGGAAACACTACAACTATGTTCATTTACCCAGGCTCTTTTAGCTGCCTCAAGGTAATTATGTTTTATGGCCCATTAGACCGTGGGACACCAACAATGAAAGAGGGAGAGATGTCAGGGAGCAGCGTACCTATTCTGGCCAATTCATCGGCCTCGCAGTTTCCCAAAATGTCGCTGTGTCCAGGCACCCAGCATATGTGATCTTTTGAATTACCTCAGACGATGTTTAGGGAGGAGCGGCAGTCAAGTACGAGCTTAGATGTGCTGAATACACCAGCTAGGGACTTGAATGTCGCCTGACTGTCCGTGAATATGCGAATGTTCACATCGAATATTTCGTTGTGAATAAGCCACTTGGACGATTGGAATATTGCCATTACTTCCTCCTGAAAGACGCTGCAATGGTCAGGGAGACAATACGAGAGCCTAATGCCAAGTTTGCTGGAGAAAATGCTGCAACCGACCTAATTTTCCAGTTTGGAGCCCTCTGTGTAGATGTCAGTAGAACTATCAGCGACCACTAATTTCTTGGACCATTTCTCACTACTAGGAATGTGGGTGTTGAACCCGTGGTCTAGATTAGGTGTAGAGCATGTATAGTCAACGTCCGTCGGTACGGGCATGTCCTGCATTAGAATATTGGCGTGGCCCAGGTTCAACCCAGTCCAGCGATTGTGTCTTGTTGCCGAGCATTTAGCTTGTTGTCTGACCAGAAGCTTAGTGGGCAACCAATGTAGGATTGCAAATAGAGCTTTCGTAGAGGTGGTACGCAGAGCCCCTGTTATCAGAATCACTGCTGTTCTTCTGACCTTGTCAAGAGGTTTCAGGTTCACCGCCTTGTCAGTTGCGGGCCACCAGAAGACAGCGCCATATTGCAAATACTGCTCAGCCACCGCTGCAGAGAGCCAGGACATGATTCGAGGCTTCCCGCCCCATCTTGTTCCTAAGGATCTCTTACAACAATAGAGAGCTTACGAGGCTTTCCGTACCCTCTCCGCTAAATTTGCTTTCCAGAGGAGCTTAAGGTCCAGGATCAGACCTAGATACTTGACGATATTGCTTAGGCTAAGCGAAGTCCAATTGAATTTGGGTAGGACAAAACTTGGTATTTTATACTTCCTGGTGAAAAGCATAGCCTCAGTTTTGGAAGAGTTGACGTATAGACCGACTTTATGACACCATTGGGACAGAATGCTAAGAGAGTAGCTTAGCTTCTCTGAAAGTGTTGAAAGATACTTGCCGGAAAAAGAGATAGCGATGTCATCCACGTAAGCTATAATGATGCAGCCGGGCTGATTTAGGGATGAATACTACACGAGCTTCTGAGGCCGAAGCGAAACTCTCCCCATCATCGAAGGTGAGATCGGGTTCGGCCTGTGTGGGGGGCTTGTTTGCTCCCAGTTTGTCGCTCCTATAGACCTTGAGTGAGATCGAGCTGAAACCAAAGTTTAGAGATTCCTCATTGAGAATAATAAGGATCTCGCGGGACTTGCGTTTGGGCTCGCTTATCTTAGCGACCTTCCAATCATCCGTGGGGAGGTCGTAGTTGCTAAGACGAAGCAACTCCAGGATTTCACCCGGCGAGGAGTCCTCTGCCGGAACCCAGGCCCTAGAACCCGGACGGTTCGGGATCTGGTCTTCCGGAACAGCTAAAAGCTTAGCCCCCGGCCAGATTTCACCAACCATTTCGATGGCCATTATTTGGAATAGTTCCTTGAAATTTTACATACATATTATCTAAATGCTATCCTGACCGCATGCTTTTAAATTCATGCCTAGAAATATGGTTTGGAATAATTATCTAAAATTTTACTTTTGGTTTAAATGCTCTCCTAAACGTACTCGTATGCTTTTAATGTCCTGCCTAGAAATAGGCGATGCAATAAAGTCCTCAAGTTTTAAAATATGCTTTGGCCTACAATTATGTTTTATATTTAAAAGTCATGTCCGAATGTATGCTTTTGAAATGTCTACCATATGCCTCGAAATAAGCTTTGGAATAATTACTAAAAATTTTATAAGTTTATTACATGTCCTGAACGTATGCTTTTAAACCATATGCCTATAAATATGCTTTGGAATAATTATATAAAATATTCCAAGTTATCTAAATGTTACCCTTAACGTATGCTATCAAATTCGTGCCTAGAAATATGCTTTGAAATAATCAACTACAATTTTATATCTTATCTCCCCCTATCCTTTTCTATTATTTCCTAGAAGTATTCTTTGAAATATTGACCCCAACATTGAAAATTGTATATACCCCTAAAATTATACTTTTAAAATTATTTTCTGTTTACTCGGAAAAGCCTCGGAAATTATGCTTCATTATTAATGTATATGCGCGTATAATACAGAACTTATTGAAATCTGCATCATTGCTTAATTTAAATTCCTCATTGAATTGAATTTCCCACGGCTACTTTAAACACTTCATTGTTGCAGTAGCAATGGGTTTCATTTGCGGTTGGCGTTATTATTAAATTATGAACAATTAAATTATGCAAATGGGGGTATTCATTTCAGAGTTCGGGTTTCGCACAATCGCAATAATTGAGCCAATTTTATATGAAACGCACACCTCCTTCATTTCTTAATAATTTACATAAATGGCAGCTGCAAGAAATTCAAAAGCGTAACAATAACAACAGCAACAAAAGCAAAAAGAACCACACAAAGGCATAGGCAACCTGAAGGAGTCAAACTTTCCGCTGGTTACTTTTGAAATATTAATAACAAAAGGCAAAGCAGAGAATTTTCATTGGGCATATTGAACACAGCTTCTTCATTGTTGCATGTACAAAGAGCCCTTCAGAGTAGCAGGCCAGTTGGGCAGCACTCACTCCGCCCTACGTCCACTTTCTGCCTAGTTGAACGCATGTCCTGTGGCGCCTGGCTGTGCGCTCACATTAAAGCAGAATTGTGGGCTGCATTTAATTAGCTTGCCAGCTTAATGCATACTTATAGGCTGCCGACTTTAAGTGGCACTCCTTAATTAATTAGCATTAATGTAAATTAATGTCATTAGCGTTGTAATTTATTGAATATGCTTTTTGGCGCTAGGTGGCAACCCTTTTGCCCCCTCCGCCTGTCTGTAGGGGACAGCAATTAATGCGTAAGCTTAGGTGAGTGCGAAATTTATGGCGAAATGAATTACTCACTACCCGGAGGCGTATGAGGGACTTCGAGCTTTAAAGCAACAAACAAGTAAATTAAAGTTTCCTTCTTCATGTACTTTCAGTTACTTTTGAAGCAAAATAAAACAGTTTTTCGTTTGGATTAAATTAAATTCTTTTGTCTTTCTCGAGTAAAAAGGAAAATAAAGAAAATAGTTTCATTGCATACTTTTGCGCGCTCAACTCAACTCCACTCCACTCAAGCAACATGCGAGTGTTTTGTAGTACATACTACATTTAATTGGTATGCTGCATGCGATGATTGCAATTTGAGGAATGTAGGAGCGCATGTATTTCAGTTTAATTTATTGTATTAAGTTCAGGAATGTCTTCAAAGTGGAGCACAGAAGAATAATTTGATTGGATGGCTGCCCTGCGTATGGGAGTGGCGAACGCAGAGCAAAATTTATGGCTCGCTCTTGTGTCAGAAATATTCGTTTGTACGGCAACAGTAAATTATGGCATAGTTTTGGACGTATGTTTAATTAATTGCGATGCAGTGGACTTATACCTATGTGTATGCCATACTAAACAATTATATAATGAATTCAAAGCATACTTTTAGGGATTTTCAATAATGAACTCTCAAGATCTCTGAATATTTATGGGTCTAACGAATGTTTGTAGATACTCACGCACAGTAATGTGTCTCACATCTGAATATGATGTGGTATTCGAATTTATTTAAAAATGGAACTTCAAAATTTATAGCATAGTTTGAGGAGTAATAACTAAATTATATATACTAATTAAAGTATAGAATATAATATAAGGTGACACCCTAAATCTGGGCGGTGGGAGTGGTATAAATAAATGCCAAATTATTTAAAAAATTATCTGTAAATATTACAGCATACTTTTTGGGCTTGCAATAAATAACTCTCAAGTGCTTTTAGTATTAATGGAATTATTGGTACGGAACGAATGACTGTGAAGAAAAACTCACGTTAATGTGGCAACCTAAAAGTGGATGGAAAGAAATATATTTAAAAATGATGTAACACATTTACAGCATACTTTTAGGGATTTTAATAAATAAATCTCAAGTACTTTGAATATTTGTGGCATTGTTAAGAAAAACTGAATCGAACATTTTTGGGTACTAGCTTACGATAGTGTTAGACACCAAAAGGGACAGAATATATGGAATTAGAAATATCATATAACATTTTCTTAGCATACTTTTAGGAATTTTTATAAGGTTGTCAAATTTATGCACACTTTATTAAAGACAATCAAAAGAGCATTTCTATTAATAGTACGATCTTAACATTATGGACTCAAATGAATGTATACTCAAAAAGATTTAAAACTTACATAAAAATAAATAGCATATTCTTAGGCGAATTTGGGGAAATATAAAATAAAGATACTGCCTAACAGTGGGTAATAAAACCTGTTTTCTCAGATTTTTTAAAATTATATAATAAATTAAAATTATAAATTGGAAATATTTTTTTTTAAAACAAAATTAATGCCGAACTGACTGTATGTCATTCCTGATGACATGTCATTCATATAGTGACACCTCTCTGAAAGACTATCTAATATCATTGAAGAAAAACAATGGAAAAATAGAACTCAGCATTTCATTGATAGTATTTGTAGCTCTAACATAGTAACTGACATGTCATTGATGACTTCGTAGCAGCCTCAATAACTAATTTACCTCTTACTCAACCAGAAGTAAGGAAAGAAAGAGGAAGAATAACAAATATCTTATGTTTTTGTGTTGTTTTTTGTACTCACACTGCAGCTGACATGTCATTGAAGACTTCATAGGCTCAGGAACGAATTTACATTTTACATGTAGTATTATCAACAAAAAGTAAAAAAAACTAATATCTCATATCTACCGCCTTATTTGTGGTACTGAGACTGCAGCTGACATGTCATTGACAGCATCATAGCTATCTAACTTAATTGCCGACATGTACTGTGCATGGCTTAAGTTGCAGGCTGGTATTTTATACAATTTTATATTAAGATCTGATTATTTAATCAATTTATATCGAGTCATCGAGTATACCTGACATATCATAAATGACAGTGTTGTTTTAAAACTTACTTTTTCAAATTTAAATTCAGTTCAAATTTCTCTTCAAATAAAATGTATGAATAAACAAAGCTGGTAAGTTTTCCGTAATTTTCCATGCTGCTGACACTTCAACTGACATGTCATTGCTATTGTCGTAAACTACAGACATAAAAAAATAGATTTTAGGAGGTACTCAACAGCGCATGAAGAGAGAACTAAAGTTAAACTATATAACTGTCACCATAAATGACAAATCATTGGTAGTATCATAGATGACAGACATATTAGTTGACAAGTCATTTGTAATGCAATCAATAGAAAGTTATGAAAAAGCATATCTATCATATTTTACGTGGTTATAGTAGTGTCATTGATACTGTCATAGATGCCGTGCCAGCTGCACTCCTTTTGCGATGTCATCAATCACAAATTGTAAAAAAATGGCTTCCGTGGTATTTGTATAACTGACATGTCATTGATTTATATTATATATGCCTATAATGCCAGTTGACATGTCATTTATGATGTGATTAACCATAATTTAAGAAAAGCAGTACTGACTTTACAAACTGACTTGTCACTGATATTGTCATAAATGCCTGACATGCTAGATGATATGTCATTTATGAAGGACTCACTAGAAAATTATAAAAAAGCAGGTGAGGGAGCATGCTGTCAGTTGATATAACAATACTCTAGTTGTATGAACGACTGATACGATCCATGACATGTCATTGGTGCTGTCATAGCTGCCAGATATAGTCCTTTAATCACATGGCATGTTTACAGTTCATAAAGGAAGTTCTATACTACTATAGAAATTGACATCATACCTGACGTGTCATCGCTTATCCCTGACATGTCATTGAGGACATCTAAAAAGTCCCCAAAATGCATCAAACTATCTTAACTCACTTATTTGCAGGAACAAAATCAATGTCCTGTAAATACGAGTACGGCCCACAAAGTGTCAGCTCCGTTTACGTTTAGTTCCCGCCTCTCAGCCACTGACGATTTCCGGCTGGGAACATTCCCATGCTCTACCAACGTCACTCATGTGCATTGAAGTCATGTATTGCTGGCATATCGATTTCTGGGAAAGACGCTTGCGCCACAACACTATAATGGAAGTGTTACTCAACTTGTCATTATATCTTCATATCACATTAAACGAGTACATGGGAGAGAAAGTGAATGAATACTTCGATACAACAAAGTAGCACAATTCAACACTGAAATCGACTTACGAGTAGCGTTGGGAAAATATCGACCCGACCCGGCAAGCTCAGGACAACCGAAGGACATATGTGTGTGTTGTATGCAAGTGGATCTGTGTGAATTTGTGTATATGTGCATTGGCCACTTTCCGCTTGCCACTTGTAACCCGCAACCATGTCAGCTAAGCCGTGTAATTACGAAGTGACACATGCATCCACGAGTGTGCAGCACAACAAGCGCACATGCAAAGTGCAGAGCATGGGAGCCTTGCACCCTGCCAGCACGCAAAAAGGATAACATTGTAAGCCGTTATGCTGGCATGTAAGCCTTAGAGAGTATACGTGTGTTGCAATTGCTGGCTCTGCTGCTGTTAATGCAACTGTATGCATCTGTACAATTAGTGGTGCTGCTGGTGGTGGTGTTGCTACTGGTTGTTGCCTACTTTTCGGCGTGCCAACTTATAAAATATGCAAATTCATTTCGATTGCAATCACAGTGTGCGCCTGTGTGATTTATAGTTTGCTAAATTTGCATGTGTACACTCACACATATTTCATTCATGATGCCGTGTATGAGATAATTTTATTTATATGAAAAAATTTCCGCAGCCCAAAAATATGCATCACATTTTTTTGGCAGAATTTTCGTACATATTTCTGCTGAACGTTAATTTGTTTATTTTTTTTATTTATAGCATAATTTGTGTTCATAAATCAGACAAAAGAGCATATTAATCAACTGCTGCCTACTTTTAGGATGTTAGATTGTATGACAAAGCATTTTTCTGCTGGCGCACATCAAAGCGCCAACTCAATGTGAGTACTGCCTGCATTTGCAGCTGCTCTTCTTGTTCTTTTTTGTTAACCTATATATTCGCAGACGCTGTGTACAACAAAGCTCAGTTATTGTTGCACACTTTTAGGCGCATTGACTTGACGTTAGCAAATAGCGCCATAAATGAACTCAATTTCTATTCGTGCCAACTGCAGCTGTACGAGTTGATTTCAGGTAATAACATTGTTGCCTACACAGCTAGGCTGACTTTTATGAGCCGGCAAGAGAATTGCTGAAATTACTTACACAAGAGTAGGGATGTAGTGATGTTGAAAGGCTGCGGCTCGTTACTTGAGTACTCGTGTATTATAAAATACCACAGGAATGGGTATTTCTGAGTTCATGAATTATAACTTCGGTACTCTGGAACGAAAGTTTATTTTTATACTTTATTCTGTTACGTAACGTTATTCCGTAGCATGAGGTTCTTGCGTAACATAACGTTTTGCCGTAACGTAACATTATTACGTGGCAAATCGTTATTCCGTAATGTGACGAAATGGTATTTTGCTATGTAGCGTCATTACGTAACGTAACCATAATCCATATTGACACATCATTCCGTAACGAAACGAGATGACATAAAGTAAATTCCTTCCATAACCTAACATCATTCCGTAACTTAACCTTATGCCATAAAGTAACATCATTCTGTAACGTAACACTATTTCGTCATGAACTGTTATTCCGTAATGAACATACTATTTTTTTTGTGTCGTGACGTTATTCCGTTAAGTAAAGTTATTCCGTAATGTAATCGTATGCCTTCAGGAAATTTTATTTTGTTACCTAGCGTCATTACGTAACGTAGCCTTATTCAATATCGACACACCATCCCGTAACGAAACGTCATTACGTAACGAAACCTGATTCCACAAAGTAACATCATTCAGTAAAGTAACATTATTTCGCCATATAACGTTATTTCGTAATGATATTGTATTCCGTAAGGATACGAAACATCATTGAGTAACGTAACCATATCCCGTAACGAAACATCATTCCGTAACATAACATCATTCCGTACAGAAACGTTGTTACGGAATAGGGATACGCAACGTTATTTGTTACCTTATTCTGTAACTAGACATCATTCCGTAACCTATCCCTATTCCTCAACGTAACATCTTTCCCTAGAGAAACCTTATTAGTATCAAAGCGTTATTCCTTACCGAAATGTTATTCCCAAACGTTATTTTGTTCCGTAATAAAACGCCATTCCTTAACATAACATTTTACCGTAACGCAATATCAATTCACAACGTAACCTTATTGCATAACGTATCCTTATTCTATAACGTATCCTTATTCTGCAACGAAAAATTCTTATGTAACGTAAAGGCATTCCGTAACATAACCTTATTTCGTAAAGTCACCTTATTCTGTTATGAAACGTTACTATCTAACGTAAACTTATTTAGTAACGAAATCTCATTACTACATAATGAAAAGTACGATACGTTAATACGTAATGAAACTTTGTTCCGTAATGAAGCATTATTCTTCACGTAACGTAACGTCACTCACCAACGCCTCCAAAGTAACGATTACGGTTACGTAAAAAGCCAGCAACGAACCACAAGGAAACTTCATCACAAAGTTACTCTATTTGACACCACAACTGCGGCAGGAGCAGGAGCAGGAGGAGCCCGTCGCCGCAGGGCGGTTGGGTTTGTGGTCCTGGTGTGGTGCTGTTGGTGGGTTTGAATTGCATGTTGCTGACTGGCAACAAAAGCCACAGCGGCAGCTGTCGCCTGTCCCATGAAAAATGAGCACACGCACAGCTTTTGTCGCAATTGTTGCGCGGTTGGGTTTTATGTAGAGAGTGGGTTGGCCGGATGATGGGGCTTAAACATTTTGTAAATAGCGTAATTTCGCTTGTCTACTTTCAGGCTGATTGCAACCTGAACTTCATATCTGTTTGTCATAATTTTAAAGCTTTAAAATTAAGGCAATTAGAATTGTTGTTCAGTTTTTCTGCTCAGCATTCCGCGCAAATGTCCTCGTCTATTTCTCGCCTGTTATGACAAAGATTTATGAGTTTTTATTTATTTAAGCCAAAAAGTATGCTATGCTGCTGAGTGATTTCTCGTTTACAATTAAACAACTTAGAAGAGCACACAAAAAGCTACATTTTCAAATGCCAAAGCATGGCGTCGCTTTTCGGTGTTGCATTTAACTTGCCACACCAGCGCAGATACTCATTGCTCATATCTCATAAGGACTAATCGACATTTGCTACTTGGCTGCTCCAAATGTGTCAACAAAGGCGTGGGTGGCCACGCAGAGAGTGATTCAGTGAGTGGTGCAGGCGACTGAGGCGTGTGTATGCTGTAGTGAGGTAGTGCAAAAAGCTGCTGACAGTTTTTCTGACAAACTCTCTCACTTGACTTAAATTGTCAACAAAGCGCTGCTTGTGGCGTTGGCGCTCTGGTAATTTGCAATATTTCCGCAAGTCACTGGGCTGCCTGCCTTGCTGATAAAAACCAGCAAATTAACACATTGCATGCACGTTCGGATTGTGAGGAGGGGGGGGGGGGGGGTCGTAAAATGTTTTGTCATATTTACGATTCCATACGCCAAAAAGTTTTCTGGAGTTTGTCACGCTTTTTAGTACTTGGAGTAGAGTGGAAGTTTCCCTCATTCAGTTCGAGTTCTTTTGTTATGCCAAGCAAAGTTCTGTTTTAGTGGACCCATCTTATTTTCCTAAGGTACTTGTAGCTAATTTTATTTGTGAATTTATGGTTTTCTTTTAGCGTCTGCCTAAAAGTATGTCTAATTATTTTCTTTGTATTCTTTAAACATATTGTAACATTTCAAGGATTTTTTTGTGTATTTGTACATAAATGTTTAGATCACCACTTGCGTATTAATGTGTTGAAATTATATCTGGAGATACTAAATTTAAAGAGTTTGAATGCTCCCTTTTGGCTGACCATTGAGTGTTCAATGTGTGGCATACTTTTAGGAAGCTTATAAAAATATCAAAAAATGTTCATTGAAAGGTCCGCCTCGTCTCTGAATTACTGAAACTGAGGCTCATGGAACATAAACCTATTTCGATACATAAAAAAGCCAATCATGGCAGCTTACTTGTCCATTATTTATGCCACGTTAGCATATTTGATCCTTATACCACACTAGTACCTTGTTAGAACCTTATAAATATATTCGAAAATTTTCATTGAAGTATTTTAATCAGGTCTCTGCATTAATTAGAATTTGATTTATAGAACATAAACTTTTTTGGGGGGTGTACAAAATATATGTTCAGTCCATCATGGCAGCTTCCTCGTTATTTCATTAGCACCTCTGACCTACTTACTTCAATTATTTTAGCATACTTTTAGGAATCTATAAAAACACAAAAAGTGCTTATTGAAGGGTCGTGAGGATATTGCCATTATACCTACCTACCTATAGAATATAGGCAGAAATACCTACGGAAGTAGAGGGAGAATTGTGGATAGAAGTATAGAAGCAAGCGCAGGCGGAAGTATAGAAGAGTCATGGAGTGTAAGGGAGGAGTACAAGGGATCATATGTTCAGCCCACTATGGCAGCTTCGTCGTTCCTTCTGTCAACCATATTACCACCAGAATAAGTTATTTTGAGAAAGGGCAGGGAGATGTAACTACTAATGGGGACATTATTTGTTCATCTCTGGTCCACAGCGATAATAAAAGCTACAATATAATTCAATTCCATCTCTGGTCCATAGCGATAATAACAGGGACAATATAATTCCGTCTCTCGTCCACAGTGATACCAAGAGAGTCAGCACTATTCCATCTCTTCTGCACCGTGATAATTCTAAGTAAGCCCTTCCCCCGATGACCATCTAAAATGTTGTTTAAATCTCCTAGCAAATTACTAGGAAACCGTTGCATACTTTTCAGAGTTAAAGCTCCTGCACATTTTGTTTCTAAGCTTACATTAAAACCACCTTTTTTTTCCTCAACTTTCTTTAGAACTTAACTCATCAGTAAATGTTTTGTTGAGAACTTCCTAGAAGTATGCTTCCACTTGAGGCGTTTATGTAGCATAAGTTGACGTGGCTTGTTTTGTTGCACATGCTCGTACATATATAAAGGTGTGTGTACATATATACCTTCATGTACATAGGTCCAAGTTTTTGCTGTTTACAACTCTGAAAGTTTCATGTCAACACTATGCTGCATCATGCTCTTTACTCTAGCTACTTTTCCATTTTAAATTAGCCTGCAAGTATGCTGCACTATTTTTCCAGTGGTTAATTCTCCTAATAGAGAGTTTTCCCGGCGCTTTTCTTGCCAACTTTTCCCCAGCCGAAACTTCTAAATCAAGTTTGCCCATGGAGGCTGCACAATTGTTGCAAACTTTATTGACAGCCTGAAAGTATGCATAATTACTTTTGTAATATTTTTGCTCGGGAAAGAAGTTGGCCTGATTTAAAGTTGCCGCCGCCGGAGATAACGTATCGAAAATTACGTTGGTAAAAATTTGTTCGCAAAAGTTTAAACAACGCAGCGAACTTTGCTTGTGAAAAATTGTGATAAATTTGCGCCTGAAAGTATGCACTGGAAGAGATTTATTCAGTCCAGGAATTGCTGCAAATCTGCATGAACGAGTTTTGTGCAAGTTTAGTGAAACTTTTTAACTTTTGCCGCGTTTTAAGCGACTGGAAGGAATTCTGTGTTATCCTTGCGCCACTTGGTTGTCTTGTTATGCGTTATTAATGCCATTGCGTGCCCGGGATGCTCATGCGGGGCAACTTCTGTGCAAGTTCATTTCCAAGTATATATTTTGTCAGTAAGTAGTGTATTGTTATTGTTTCCCTTTTTATCCTCGGGGATCGATATTATTTACTTTGGCTGGTTGATGACTTGTTCCAGGTCATATAAGCGGCACGAAAGATAAATAAACGAGCCAGGGAGCAGGGAGCAAGGAGAAAGGGAAAATGAAAAAGAAAAAAGAAAAGCAAAAAAGAAAACAGAAAGTGTACGTAAGGAAACGGAAAGGCAGGGAAAAAAGAGTGAGTATAAATAAAGTGCTCCAAAGAAGTTAAAAAACCAAACACACACACCCACATTCAGATAGATACATATTAGAAGGAAGGCCCGCATCAGCGCAGAGGATATGCGTACGAAAACAAAAGTAATAAATGTTTATTGCGGTAGAAGTAGCAAAGTGGGGACAAGTGCAGAATGCGGAAAATGGAAAGGAGAATTGGTTGAAAGCATAAACAAAAGTGGTGAATTTAAGAACAATTGTTACAAAGGCCAATACGAAGGCTACGAAGGTAACTTTAATTCAGTGATGCAAGAGTGACGCACTGATTTTGGGATTTTTATAGGAGACATATTGAAGGACCTCACAGTATAGAGTGATGACTTACCCACTGAGAAGTCATTTTTGGGTTTTTCTTTTCATATTCATACGTTCGATCATGGTAAATAAATTTTTTGGTAGGTGGTTTGTCATCTATGACTCATGACATGTCAGCTATTACTATGCTGAAAAAGTTGTTCAATATATAAACATGTCACAGAGTCAATAATTTTCTAACATGCCGTTAATGAAACATGGCATTCCATTTAAAGATAATGACAGGTCTTCAAGGACACTACATGTGTTTGAAATAGAAGTCGGTAAAAATAAAGATCTGTCACAGTGTCAAACACCTTTTTGGCATTAACGTGTCGTGAATGACTCATCATATGTTCTCAATGACTCATGACATGTTATCTACTCGTATAGTTAATGAGAAATCATCAACGAGTTGTCACTCTTTTTAAGAGAATTCCATAGACAAGCTGTTAAAAATACATCTTTATCGTACATTTTTTTGGTACTAACAGGTCGTTTGTGACTCATTACATGTCATAAAGGGCTAGTGACAAGTCATTAAGGATTCATCACTTGCTTTCTAAGATAATTTAAGAAAAGTCGTTAAAAATAAGGACTGTGGCATACAATTTTTTGGAACTAAAATCTTGTCTATGACCCATGATATGTTATCGATGACTCCTGACTTGTCATCTATACTAAAGACAAGTCATCAAGGATTCCATACATGCTTTCTAAGAGGATTTGTAACACATTCGGTATTAATATGTCATTGTTACTTTTTCGGTATTAACATGTCATCTGTAGATCATGACATTTCACCAATGAGTCATGATGTGTCATCATCGTTATAGAATGTCAATAATGACTCGTGATATGCCATAAATTATTCATGACATGTTATAAATGAATCATAACATGTCATCATTGACATTAAATTACTTATGATATGCCATAAATGAATCTTGACATGTCATCAACGATCTATGACATGTCATCATCGTCATAAAAAGTCAATAATGACTCATGATATGTCATAAATGACTCATGACATATTATAAATGACTCATGATATGTCATCAATGATTCATGATATATCATCAATGTCTTCAAATGTCAATAATGACTTATGACGTGTCATCAATAATTCATCATATGTCATCAATGACATGCCATTACTGATATTAGGCATGGTTTAAAGAGTATTTAGTACACCAGAAATATGAGTTCTGTTAAAATTTGCATTAAGGAAAAGGTGATTGTCCTTCTCGCTGAGAGTTCCCAGTGGGATTGGTTGGTTGAACACTGTGTTTTTGTGGTGAAAATATCACTTCCTTCCTTCGTGTCCAAACAGAAACGCAAATCACATTAAAATGAAGTCCTAATTGAATTGAACCTCTGGGCCAACAAAAAAGTCAAACATGACTTGAATAAATCAACACTTTTCCCCACATGCCACTCGTCGACTCGTACACAAGTAAACAGCACAGCCAGCATTAAATACTTTCAATTCATTGCAAATTGCTATTTGTGTAAGTTTTCTGCTTGCTTCAAGTCCCCAATCAGCTTGTTCGGCGCTAGCTTAACAACTTCCGGCTGAATACTTTCACCCTCTCAGATTAAACATGAATTTTATGACAAAATCGAGCAAAAAGGATAAACGTACTTTTGTAGCATGGTAATAGGCGCACACAAAAATACGCAGTAGTTGGGCTGTTGTCGTGGGGCTCGGTTTTACTATCAATTTGCCAAATTACCCAGCAAACATATTTAATACTTGTACCACCACAGCAGCGAACAGCAAAGCGCACATACCCGTAACTCAGCAGATTTTATTGTCTGTGTACAAAGGGATACGGTCAATTATGCTGCCGATGGGAGGAGGAGGAGGGTTTCCACTGGAGCGAAAACTATGCAGGGGGTCAACAAGGAATTAATTTCAGACAAAATCCTATCAATTTTCTATGACGTAAGGAATTAAGCACTCAAAGTGGTGGGGAACGGATTTTAGAAAGCCATCGGGAAGGCAGCAGGGAATGCTTCAACTGCCAGGATGGGAGGGAATCTGGGTTATAAAAATGATGGCACAAAATTAGGTCACATGATTCTTAGATTTATTTCCACTGAAATTGAAGTTGGGGTGTAGCGTGGGGCGTGGGGCGTATGAGTGATATTTCAGATAAATGGCATATTTTTTGTGTGACCTAAGTTAGGACAGAAACGTCGCAAGGAGTTGTGGGAACAGATCTTAAATTGCTCAGAAGTTGGGTAGATGTGTCATTGAAGTGAAAGTGAAGTTGATCCGAAAGAGTAGAATGGGGTAGAAGGCAACTTTAGCTGCATAGAAGTTGTATAAAAGTTGCAATACCATTTCTGTGGCACAGAATAATTTGAATAGTTTGCCCCATGGCAGACACTGCGACCTAAAAGATCTTTTGTGTTATACTACATTTGTCATTAATGATCCATGTGATCACAACTGTCCGATCTACTATGCTATATAGGTTTTGTACCGGCGTTCCTTCCGTAATGCCATAGCATTTCGTCACAATTAAAGTTATCAGGTTCTTTTCTACCTGGATGTTCTTTCTCTAAAGAAAGGAAGTAGCTGAAAGTCATGTTCCTTCATTATCTTTTCCGCTTTATGGATGTATTTGAGAAAGGAGCATTCTTTATTTCTTCCAGAGCCAGCTGGTCGCGGTGGAATATGTTCATTCTAGTTCTTGCCAATGCAATGCAGTTCCACAGTATGTGTTCTATGGTTTCCTCTTCTTCTAGAAAGAGCCGGCACTTCGTATCATCGAGAATGTGGATTCTAGTCAGGTGATATTTCAGGTAGTAATGACCTGATAGAAAAGCCATATTTTCCCTATGTTTGCTTTGAGATAATTGCTGAGATAATAATCTCAAAGTTGCGATCAAACGGTCGTTTTGGGATCATATACGAGTAATCCATTATTGAGCAGATTATGTTTTGATCCGGTATGTTTTTTAAAATATTGAAATGACCATTGCCATGAGATTCTTGTCTAGACAAGATTTTCATCTTCAATGCGTTTCTAGCAGCACATATTTTCACGAATGCGTGTAGTGGGGATAGTCCTATTATGGCCTCAATAGCAGCGGTTGGGCAGTTTCGCATGGCACCGGTCTGCCTTTGAAAACTTGTAAGTATTTTCTTACCAGATTCTTGTGTTGTCTTGGGCCACCACACCAGGGATGCATAGGTAATGATTGGTCTAACCATCATTACATACATCCAGTTTGTCATTTTTTAGTCTAGACCCCATCTTCTACCAAAGAGACTCCGACAGGCCCACATTGCTCTTGTGCCTTTGTTTATCCCCGAATTTAGGTGAGAGTTCCAATTCAGTCGCTTATCCAGAACTACACCTAGATATTTGACCTCATCGGAATATATTATATTGATTCCCTCAACGGCTATTGTACCAAGCTTCAATTTTAATCTGTTTGTAAAAGGAACGAATGGTCTTGCGAGGATTAATGCATAACCCTTCTGTTTGACACCAATCTGAGATGAAGGTTAGAGCCTGATTCATAATGACGGATACTGTTCTATCAAACTTGCCGTTGATAATGACAGCAAGATCGTGGATTAAAGGACCCAACAGCCCATTTAAATATTACTCCAGACACACTCCAGGATATTTTGTCGAATACGGCCCATCGGTCACATGACAGCTGATCCAGTGTCATGGACACTCTAATTGACCCCGGGAAGTGTACCGGAACAGGTATTCTGAGTGTCTCTCCTCTTCATTGTATAAGACCCATCTGGTCTTCTTAAAGTTGCAACACCGTTCGAGTGTCCTTTGCGTAAAGATTTATGGAGTCTCCAAGACTCACGCTTAGATCTTCTTCGTTATTTGTTGTAATTGTGTGTGTTTTCGTGATATGCTGAGATTATTATATCATTTAGTCGATACACCGCCTCCTCGAGTTCACCAACAGAACTTATACTTGCAGGCAGCGAATCGGATCTTAATTCTAATAATTCCCTATATAGTCTCCAATTTGTCTTTTTTGGATTGAAGACTTCATTTCTTAATTCAGATTTACCTGGTAAGTCGAATCTTATAAGCAAATGATCTGACAGAGAGGGCTCGTCAGATACATACCAATTTCTAACAAAATTGGCGATGTGAGGATTGGTTAGTTTTAGGTCTAATACCTCTTTTCTAACCGCGTTAATAAAGGTTGGCTGTACCCTTATTGCATATGTTGACATTTTTACTTAAGAGAAAACTTAAGAGAAACTCACCTCTGTTGTTGATGTCCGAGCTTCCCCAGACATGATGATGCGCGTTTGCATCGCAGCCAATCACGTGCTGCAGATTGTTGTTGTGGCAGTTCCCAGTAAGTCCCTGCACCTCCACGGGAGGTATAATGTTGGAGTCACCTGGTCAGTAGGTGGACGCACAAACAATTTCCTGCGCTCCCATCTCTGTTGAGACTTCAACAAGGATGGCTACAAAATCTTGACTAGTGAATTCTGAAATGAGAAAATAGTTAGTATTAAAATCAATCATAATCGCAGCTCTGGGCCGCGTACAGTGATAATAAACCAATTTGCATCCCTTATTTGTAAGATCTTTGATTTGGCCCCCAATTATCCATGGCTCTTGTATTAGGGCCATGAATAGGTCTTCGTCAGCGAATCTCTTGCACAGGGTGGCCGATGTTCCTTAAGCATGGTGCAAGTTCGCCTGTAGCACTTTAAGAGTGCTCATTCGCGGCGGCTTTCCGCAGCGAGTTTCTGGAGCCTCGCACCCCTACGTCCCTTATTTTTGTGGTCTCTATGGGCCCCAGTACGCTTGGCTTTTGTTTTTTCATGCTGAGGCGCTTTCCGCGCGTGCCATACTGCGGCATCGTGTTTTTTTCCTGTTGTTTTTGCTTTTGCGATTTCTCTTTGTCGTTCTAGTGCGGCTTTGCTAGTCGATGGTTTGTTGGCCTCCAGTTCGTTGGAGCTTGTGTCACCAGCATGCCCTTCAGCACTGCTCCCGAGTGTCGCGTTGTTTGTCTTTTTGCGCTATCGCTGACTTTCTCTGCGCCTGTGTTGCTCTTTAATATGAGACGCACGTGTCCATAGCGATAGGCTATCTTACCCTTGCACTGTGACAGTTTAGACAGTGATTCATCATCCACCGCAATAACCAGGTGAAGCGACGCACCTTCGGTCGACCTCTGGATCACCTTCCAATTCTTCGCTGCCATTGCATTTTGCGCCCCAATGGACGCAAGAATTTTTTCATTGGTAAGCTCGGTGCTCTGTGGGAAGTAGCCTCTGACCACATACGTTTTTGGAAACTTTGATTCCTCAACGAGCGTCATTTCCAAACAACATTTCCCTTTTATTAGGTCGATGTATTTTCTCATCGAAGTTGCCGTATTCTCGTTTGAGCATAGGAACAGTAACCATCCATTTCTGTGTGCTAGGTCCTCAAACACTGGTTTGCCGTGATTGTCGTTGACCTCTTTCATTACGTCAATAACTGTCTCTTGGATTCGAACCAACTGTTCTGTAGTGAATGGCGGCCTTATTATATCGGTCGGAACAATTCCCAGCTGAATAATGCTGGCCACCTGACTATACGTTGGCTTATAAGGTGACGTTTTGGGCTTCTTGACAGATGGCGTTTCTGTTGGGGACTCTTCTGAGTGGACGTACTTTTAGTAATCTCTAGAGATTTTTCCCTAGAGTGATCAGTTGTCATCGCTTGCTTCAAGTGTCTCTTCTCTGCCGACGTCATTTGACAGCCGTGGCACAGAAGGGACCTCAATGAAGAGGAATGAATTTTCAGTTATATGTCAGTTACAGAAACCATTTTAAGTTGCATAGAAGTTGCATAAAAGACACAAAAATATTTTCATTTGCACAGAAATTGCTTAGAAGTTGCATGAAAGATTCAAAAATATCCTCAGTTGCACAGAAGTTCCATAAAAGTTACAGAAATCTTGTTTGGATAGAATCCTCCCACTAAAGCACCAATTCCTTGCAAACTGTAAATGTCCTTTTACAGTTACTTATCAAACGAACTCCTTTAATTGCATTCAAACTAATTTTAATTATTTACGCGTCCTATTTTCACAAGTTTCCTTCACTCCTCAAAAGTTGTACATGTTCTCTCTGCAGCCTACTTTCCACACTAGCAAACATTGTGGGAGTATTGATCGATTTGCTCCTCCCCTACCACCATCTCCTCCCCTCGCTATTACCCTCCCTTCCTGCATCTGCAATCGCACTTTATTAGCTTCATTCATTAAAAGTCAGTTGCAATCGCAGGCACCGCAGCTGCACAGCAAAACTTGGCACGGGCTCAGGAAATGAGAAATGCAGGCAGACGAGTGGGTTGGTTCGCTGGCGCTGCCGAAGGACTTAAATACGCTTCAATTACTTTACCCGCATTTACGCTTATTTCGAAATGTTCCTTATTTTTATTGTGCTTTTATTATTAAATAAAAGTACTGTTTCCACGTTCGGTTTATTTCAGTTTGATGGGCTTTCGCCCGAATTGAATTAAATTATTAAAACTAGGCTAATAACTTCTGAATGCTAATATTCCTATGATAAGTTTGTAGGGTTGCCAACGTTCTTTATAAACAAAAAAAGTGGGTGAATGAAATGAGAACTTTTAAGTGGCAGTGAAAAGGACATTTGAAGAGCTTTTATACTGATTAATTCAAAATATTTCCGAACTATACATATTACAATTACTATGAAATTCGATTTTTTTGAGAAGTTCAGATTTATTTAAAAGAATGCCATATCCGAAGTTTATCATAATTTATAAGGAATTCGATGTTGAGATGTTTAACTAGTAAAGCATATAAGTCACAATACAATTTTTCTCACAATTACTATGAAATTCGATGTTATTGAGAACTTTGAATCTTAAAGTATGTCAAATTACAATTTGATCACAGTTTATTCTCAACTTTAAATCTACCTTAATATTTTCATATCCGAATTTTATCAGAATTTCTTTGATTGCATTTTAAAATTTTTCTTAATTTCTTATCATATATTCTATGATATTCTTTTAAATTATATGCTTTCTAACTCAAATCAGCTAAGCTAGATTAATTAATATTTATAAAAATCCCTTTTTTATGATTTTTGCTATACTGAAAGTAATTCGAATTCTTGGACTTGAAATTTACGCGAATATCATTAGGATTTACACACGTACTCTATGAGATTCTATGTTTTGAAATTCGTAAATCACTGCGCTATGAGACCTTACAGCCTTTGGTGAATTTAACAAATTTATTCCAATTTTACTGCGACTTATATCCAATTCTTTGTTTTTTACTATATAAAAGATATTTAATTTATATCAGTGGTCTTTCAGCTACATTTTTGTGTGCCATTAAATCCTATGTTTTTGAATTCATCCTAATATATAAGTCTACGTTTTTCAATATATAAACGACAGAGCAAAGACATAAATTTATATTAGTATAAGCATTTTTAAGTATACAAGTAAAATTTCCGACACATATTTGTGTTCCATTAAATTCTATGTTTTTGATACACATATCTAATGTATTGAACTCGTATTCTATTTGCTGGTTATGATGAGTATAACAGATTTATTGAGTTTAATGCACATTTTAGTACTATTTCTTCAATGTTTATGAAATTCGATATTTTGAAATTTAAATGTATTGAAATGCTCAGTGTCTTGACATAAAAATGAAGATAGAAATTACCACAATAAATTTCAATGAATTCTATGAAAAATATATTTAATCCGCTAATTTTAAGTTTGAAGGAAAAACATTTAATTAAACTGAATCAAGAAGAAGTGCTATTATTATATTTAGATTAATAACCATAATTTCTTATTCATTTATACTTTTAATTAAATATATTAAAATAATTTTACTCTTTTGATTTTTCAATTATTTGTATATCTCTGTCTTTAAATTCTAAAATTCTGAGTCCACCTGTTCTTAAAATTTAATTATTTGTGTTTGATTTTCCAATATACTGAATTATATGTATGCTTCTTTCGATCTGTATCATAAGATATTTCAAATCAATCAAATGCTTTCATTCTATGAAATTCAATGTGGTTGATTTGCAAATTATTGAGCAGGTACATCTGCTACTACTCAGTTTCTCATAGACCTCTGATTCAATTTTAAATATATTTTGAAGAAAATTTTCTATTCCATGATATTCTATGTTTCTTATTTCCATATCATTAAACCTGGATAACTTTGAATTTTTCTCATAGAATCCTTATTGAGTTTTAAATACATTTTCACACAAATTGTCATTTCTATGAAATTCGATGTTCTGTATTTTGAACTCATGAAGTCACTATATAAATTTTAATTTTTCTTTGCTTGAATTCTAAATAGATTTGCACACAAATTGTCAGTTATAGAAAATTCTATGTTTTTCGTTTTCATATAGACAAGTTTGCACATAATTTTTAATTATTCTCATACAATTCTGATTAAGTTTTTAACACATTTATTTCCACACAAATTGTCTGCTCTATGAAATGCTATGTTTTTTACTTTTAAATAATCCAGTTTGCGTAAAATTTTAAATTTTTCTCAAATAATTCTAATTCCGTTTTCAATTAATTTCCACACAAATTTTCAGATATATGACATTCTATGTTCTTATTTTCAAATCATTAAACCTTCCATAATACTTTTGATTCATTTACTCAAAAAATTCCGATTGAATTTTGAGTGCTATAGCACTCTAATTTTGAATTCTATGAAATTCTATGTTTTCATTTTCATGCAAAGAAGTCTGCATATCAGTCCCATATTTTTAAAATTACTATTGAACTTTAAACACATTTGTCTCCAAATTTTCGATTCTATGATATTCTATGTTTTTGGTTTTGTTATGCATTGCGTAAGCCATCAACTTTATCCTTAAATTTTATATATATGTTATTAAATTCAATGCTTGTAAAAGTGATTTTTTTTGAACAGTCTTAAAAGATAAACCGTTGAAATGTGTGGCAACTCTGGTCACTGCCTGGGAGAATCCATTAAATTGAAAACTGTAAATTTTATAACATCACGTAAAATATGAAAATTTCATTTGTCGACAGTTCGATATGTTCATTTAATCTGCCATAATAAATTCATGAATATCGAAACAACATCGCAGCGGCAAATATACGAGTACCGATGCGGGGGTGTCCTTTTTGACAGGTTCTCCCTCCCCAAGCAGTGCTACTGTATTCCGAGCTGCCCTACGAGTTGGTTTCGTAGGCAACGTAACACATTTTCAACTCCACTCCCACCCACACCATGATACTTTCTTTCCTTCTTCTTACATTGTTGCGTGATATTTGAGGGCGCTTCCTTCCAATTTTAAGCCGGGAACTGAAACCAATTTGCTGCCAGTGGAAAATTTTAATCTGTGCAACAAAATCGAAGGAAGATTTTGTGAGATTTCAAGCAGCACGCAACAAAGTTGGCAAGGAAATCAATTTCACGTCAATCTTTATGCGCCGCCCCCCTTTCCTAGGGAACTGAAGAAGTGCTGCTGCCTCAAGTGTTGCCCAGTGCCGATAATAAACGAGTGAGTTTTCTTTTTCGCTTTTATTCCTTTTTGGGTTTTAGCTGTAAAAGGTGCTAGGATGTGCAGGATGTGCCGAAGGAGTTCGCAAACTGCAACAGTAACTTTTGTTGCTGCAGTTAGGGTGGGTGGGAGTGGGGGTTGTAGTGAGGAGAGGTTGAAAAAATTACTTGTAATTTGATACTTTAAACTTTTCCATTGCTCTGCCGCCTCTTTCTTTCCACTCACAGCACTTCAATGAAGGTTACGCATACAAACTGTCGGAGTGGAGCTCGATGCAAGGAGGAAATTGCAAAGTTTGCTCCAAGCATGCAAAGTGAACCCAATCCTTTTTGTTGCTTGATCCTCAGTGTCCTGCTTTGTGTGTGCGGACTTTGTCTTGTATTGTGCAGGCAAATTGTAAGGAATAACAAACAAGTTAAGAGTCAAAAACATAGAATTTTGAAGGATTCGCAGGATTTGCCGAGAGTGAGGAGGAAGTGTTTGCAAATGGGGGATTTCCCTCGGTAATATGTAAGAGCAAAGTGGAGATTGAGAACGATGCACTTTTTAACTTTGATAGTGACATTTCAAATTAACTATTCTGATCCATAGAATACGATAAGAAGAAGCAGAGTCATCCAAGCATATGTAAATCCAAATAAAAAATAGGGCTCTGAGCACACATCACTCGAAATTAAAGTAGAAGAGAAAACAAACTCAAGACACTTGGTTTATTAAAAATTTATATAGGACCACCGGTTGGTAGAATATTCTAGGAAGTACAATAGCTCTCAATGGGGTCTTATGGAAGAAGTATGCAATCGCAGTATATTCTTAGTCAGTTCAGTAACTCCTTAGTCAGTTTAGCGTGAACCCTAAATCGCATCCCACTATGCAAGAGTTCGCCAATGGTTCTTTAATCATACCCATTCCTCCTTTTCGGCATCTACGTAAAAATTTGGGTAAATATCTTCTATATGTTCTGGAACATAGCGAGAATCAGCCAAGAGCTCCGGAGCCCAATTACCAACGAGCTACCGATGCTATCAGGGTTGAGGTGGAATATGATCCTTCGCGTACATTATATAAAGGAAGTTGGAAATGTCATTCTGCCGGCTTTCACGACATAAATAATTTCAACAGTTCAGGTCCACATGGCACGTAGCTTATGAAGCGCTCATCAATTCCATGGAACGTGCGATATCCTTGAAATTTCAAGATTTGTAGAGTTCCATTTTCTTTCCAGTTACAAAATGATTCAGCTCCATTGCAAAATGTAGATGAATAACTTCGTCCTGGATATGAGTATCTTCTTCCTGGATTTAATATCTTCTTCCTGGATATGAATATCGTATTCCTGGATTGAATATCTTCTTCCTTGATAAGAATAGTTCTTCTTGGATATGAATATATAATTCCTAGATTGAATATCTTCTTCTTGGATATGAATATCTACATCCTGGATATGAATAGTTCCTTCTTGGGTATGAATATCTCATTCCTGGATATGAATATCTTCTTCTTGAATATGAATATATTCTTCCTTATGAACATATTCTTCCTAGATATAAATATCAACTTCCTGGGTATGAATATCAACTTCTGGATATGGGGATCTTCCTCCGGAATGTAAAAATCTTCATCTTGGATATGAATATCTTCATCCTGGATACTAATACCTTCTCCCTGGATCTGAATAACTTCTCCTGGATATGAATAACTTCTTCTTGGATATGATTATATTATTTTTGAATATGAATCTCTACTTCCTGGATATGAACCTCTTCCTCTTGGATATGAATATCTTCTGCCGGGATATAAATATCAAATTCCTGGATTTAATATCTTCTTCCTGGATTGAATATCTTCTTGCTGGATATGCATATAAACTCCCTGGATAAGAATATCTTCTTTCTGGGTAAAAATGTCTTGTTCCTCCTCATACTAACAGGTTCCTTATCAACATTTCTACCACCAACAATTCCAGTACCTACAGTTCAATCATTTTCAGTTCCACCACCTACAAATTCACCACAAAACTGTTCCACCATCTACAATTCTACCACTAACAGTTCCGCCATCTACAATTCCACTACCAACAGTTTCACCACCTGTAGTTCCGCCATGAAGAGATCACCAAATATAGTTTCACCAATAACATTTTTTCTTCTTCAAAGCATTTTATATCATTCAATCACATATGTCAGCTGTTTTCTTCCGATGCCAGGATTCTGATTTGAATCCTTTACTGTTTTTCTTAGCATATCAGGTTCATAGCTCGGATGAGGTTTATAGAGACCATATATAATGGAATGTATTTTACTGACTTCAAATGCATCAGAACTTCAATCTTTAATGCAAAGCTTCCAATTAGTTTAATTGATGTGTATACGGAAAATGTAGTCTAGAAGGATTACTCATATGCTATTAAATCATCGGATGAAGATCATTTGCATTGAAAACACCTCCATTGAAAGAGTTCAAAATATGCTTCCTGAAAAGCTGGTTCTTGAGCAAACTAACCATGAAGTGGTAGCCGTGCTGACAGACTAAATTAGAATTTCTGTGAGTACTTCGATTCATTTTTCGCCCCCATCAGAGATAGAGTTCGGTGTACTACTTTCAACGGGACTTTCTCGAGAAAGGCATGGTCGATCCTATCGGACCGTCACGCTCACGGTTTTTTATTATTTTCGATTCCTAAAATCTCCTTTAATTATGCGGCCACTGTACTATTGTGAAGTGAAAGTAGCTCCGTTTGTTCTGTTCCTCTATGATAAGGCACTAGCTCTTCACTGTGCTTCACTTGAGCTACCAATTGCTGCTTAGAACTGTTTATAGAACTGACTGAGCACTGTGTGGGAAATTAATAAAAAACTCTCAAAAATGGGTTCTTCACTGAAACAAGGACCCAGAAACATATTTACGAAGCTAACTCCCATCGAAGTACATAAAATTGGGGCTTGAAAATAAATTTCAGAGTCAAAATCCGTTCTCTCAGAATTGTTCTGCCTCAAATTGTTGAATATTTCCGCTCCAGAACAGTGTTTTGCGGTATTACTTTTATGTTTATGTTTATTTCTTAATCGATATTGAATATTATATAGATCCGGTTCTTAAGAAACATATTTACGAAGCTAATTTCCCTACACAATGAAAAGTTGAAAGTAAAATTGAGACTATAATGCCAGTCTTCTAGAATTGCTCTACCTCAAAGTGGTGAATATTGACGCTCCATAAAAGTGTTGTTGGAGACTCTGTGGAACACTCCCCATAAGTCTCCCATATTATTTTTATGTTTATGTTTATTTCTTATGTTTCTTTTATTTGTTTTCCAAATGAAAATTCCTTGACAAATTCCTTTGGTAGAATCCCTCCATTCCTCAGGCCCACCGTCCCTCCTCCACAGTTTAACACAATTTTCTTATCTTTTATGGTGTTCGCTTTCATGACTTGACACAACTTTTTTCAAACCACATTTCCAGATATTTTCAATTAAACTAAAACAATTGCTATAAATTTGAATTTCATGTGCTCCGGAAAATACAAAAGCAACAACATTTTTATTATAGTTGCTGTAGTTTTATTGCTCTTGTTGTTGTTGTTGTTGTTGTTGCTGCTGCGGCTGCTGTTAGTTTAAGTGTTGTTGTGAAGGCTGCCGAACGAGAGTGGTGCACATAAATTGAATGAAGTCTGTTTTAGTGTGGAAAATAAACTGAACAGAGAAAAAGAACATAGATTCACACAGAGAAACCACAGCAGTTTGCTAGAATAGAGCGAGCAATACAGACAAACATATACACACACACGTACATATAACACACACGTCCTCACATGCATATTCACCATATAGTCACAGACAAACTTCAGGTCTGCCTAACCATCATGCATGAGGAATTCACTTTTGTCTGTGCTGCTTCATTATTCCGGCAGAAGAGGCTTATTTAGTTTCATAGGCAGCCTTAGAGCTAGCACCGTTATTGGAGAGGAAGGCGCAGCAAAAGGCGGTGGCATCACCAGCAACAACACCAACACCATCACTCTCATGACGAATATATGAATATGCAAAATTTAATTCAAACTCAAATTCAGACTAAAATTGAGCTTCAAATTCATATTGAAATTGAGTTTGGAATTCAGTGAAACTCCCCTTTCAGCCCATAAAGGAAAACATAATCCGAACCGGTCTATCAAATTACAGTGGAGGGGCTTTCGTATACAAATTGTGGGGTGTATGAAATTTGAGTGTTCCCTGGAAGCACTGACACGCATTTTTAGCTCCACAGCCAGCAAAACGAATCGAAGGAGAAGGCAGGATCACATATCTATTTGAAAGGAAATAGAAAAGTTGTATAAACTTTAAAGGTATTTCTTTCTTTTTGGGGGTCTGAGGGTCCTTCTTTACCAGTTGTACTCGCAGCAGCTGATGTAAGGTGAAATTGGGTGTTTAACAGCACATCCTTCTGCTATGATTTCTCTGTTCTATTAAATTCATATGCCGTGGCATGTTCACTACAACACCAGAATCGTCCCCAGAATTTTCCCATATGGGATGTCTTTTGAGTAAAATATATAAATAATTTGGAGGATATTCATAATTCGCCCCATGCCAGTATACCGCAGGGCTCTGTTCTTGGCCCTCTTCTCCATGTTTATCCAATGATATTTTCACAGTTGGTGATAATAGTACGATACATGCATATGCCGATGACATCCAAATGTACCTTTCCAGACATATTGGGCTATTGGGTGACCTGTGCTGTAGAGTTAATGAGGATTGATCGAACGGCATTCGAAAATGCTTCGTCTTTAAATCCTCTAAAGTCACATGCCCTATCTATATATAAACAAACCATACTATTTGATGAGATTCCTCCTGTGCGAGTGAATGTTGTCCGGTTGGCGTTTTGTTATATTTTTGTCTCGTTTGATATTCTTCAACAATTATTCCGTTGCCTTTGTTCGGTTGGTTTCTCTTTTTGTTCGATGTTTCCATCACGTCAATTGACTGGTTTCCTATTCATCGCGGGTTCACTGATTCAGCTTTGTTGTTGTTGCTGCTTCTCCTATTGTGCGAGAAATTGACGATTTTTCCCCTCTAAAATCCAAAAATTTACATCTGCCACTGCAGTCGCTCTGAGTGAGTGATGAAAATTGTCCACGTTGAAATTAAAACGATAGTTTTTCCATTCTAGTTTTGCGTTTTAATGTGCCTCCTTTCCCTGTCCATGCGTCTTGTGACCAACGCCGTTGTGAGCTGCAGTTCCAATCAGTCTGAGGCATCATCGATCGCCAGTTCTCGTATATGAGCGCCAATTTAACGCGACTAAATACAAAAATCTACGTAGTAGAACTCGAATTTTTCCTCTTTGCCAGGATTTTTTCCCCATTGCCACTCAGTTCTCATCTGAACATAATTCTTAATTTGGTTTTTTTGTTGCGCCAACTTAAATTGGAAGGACGCCGTTGACAGGACGAGTTGGTGCAGTGGTGCAAAAAGGAAATTTGTGAAAATTAAATAAAGTGTCCTTTACATGCTCGCTCACGTCCTTTCGGTTGTCTGCTTTATTTAACTTCGTCCTGGTTTCGCTGGACATCTCCGCTCACACTCATAAATTTTCACTTATTTCGTGAGCAGAGTTTCTCATTGGGATTTATGGAGTTGTCTTTGGGGACTACTTTTGGGCGCTGTAGGAAAACTTTGCGGCGTATTAGTTTGGCATAACCCTTTGGTATTCAACTACAGAGGGGGCTTAAGAGTTAACCGGGAGACAGCTTAGTTAGGATACAACTAAGTTCAGTTAAACTATAACGGGAAATGTTGTAGGGGTCACTTTCACTGTTCATTTCAAAATACGCAGTGATAGAAAAGGGACTTGACTCTCCTGATGACAACTCATATGTGAATACATACATACCATATAACGAATCATCAAGAGGTTTGTGAAGAAGCTTATATATTTGACCTGCTTATACAACACATGACTTGTCATTGCTCGACAAATATCTTTTTGACATGCCAGATCACACATCATTCTTAGCAACAGTTGGCATGGAATTATCATCTGCAGTGGTATAGTTCAACGTGACCAGCACCATTCTTCATTGCCATTGGTAGAGAAATAGCCTGCCTGACATAACAAATGACATGTCATGTGTGTTTTTTTACATTAAATACTATGAGTCATTTACAGTGTTTGTAATGGGGTGAAATTATACATTACAACAGAAATGAGAAGACAGTGCGACTGTAAGGCTCCCTGACAAGCTAGATGACATGTCATTTGCGTCTACCTTCAAAGAAATTCAGCACTATTCACCAAAAGTGTTCCGAAGTTATATGTAATAAGTTATAAGTATTATAATAAATATTTCGGTTGATGACAGCACATATGACATGTCATTGGTACATACACATGTGTCTCACTTGCTAGATAACTCATTATTACTGATGTAGTTGTTTGTTGAACTTTATTCCAAGTCGTTTCCAGTGCTCGGAGATCTCTATAATAAAAATATCAGTAGATACCACCATTTGTGACATGTCATTGGTGGCCTTTCGAGATGTTATCTCATGCCATGTCATTCCATACATGTGATTATTCAACATATATGTATCTATTTTAGTGCTGTGAGACACTTACTGGAAGATATAATTGGCTGACATTATACATGACAAGTCATGACGCAACTGAGAGTAATACTTTTATCAGCACTTTCACTAGATATACAAGTATCTGACATCATACATGACAAGTCATTGGTACCAGCTCTGGGGGCAATACTGTTGTCTGAGATATTAGTTGAAGCATTATTTGTTGTAGCTTTTTTGTGAACATTTAACATTATTGCAGTATATGGGTATTGCAGTAACATGGCATATGACATGTCATAGCTGACAACAATGATATCAACCATATTTCATAATGTGTTTTTTGCAGCTTCTTCCAATAAAACAATTAATTGGCAAAATTCTGAGACGCTATACCTGATGCTTCACTTGCTGACACCATACATGACATGTCAATATGTGACAATAGCAAAATAAAAATTTGTTATAAAAAATGTGACAGAACAACTCATCTCCAGTATAGTAGAGCATACATGACATGTCATCGGTAGTGTCAGCAATGCCTAGTCGCACATTTCTATAAAAATTATGAATGATGTCAGTCAAAATGGCTGTTCCAGATAATAAACAAGACAAGATAAGATAATAAATGTGACTGCCATCGCTGACATCAAAGCTGACATTTGCGGACATTTGGTACCCTGCTGCAATTAAGGAATAATTACTGATGTATCTAGTTCCAGGACTCTTTGTGGTATCCGTGTATGACTGAAGTGAAATGAAGTTGGTTCTGTGGAATGTAGGGCTCCTCGCTAGACTCTGAACATAATCTTTAAAACAGTCTTCGTTTTATATAGTTTCAGGACTCTGTTGTATCCGAGTATGACTGAGGTGAAGTACAGCTTCGTTATTTGTTACGTTGAACTCCTCTGAACATCATTTTCACCTTCCTTTGTTTAATTATTTCTGTTGTTATTTTCTCCCAGTTTCCCTTTATATCATGTCCTCCTGTTCATTATTTTCAACATTTCTTTAATCATCGACACACTCCTGTGAGGTTTTCATAACTTTGACCTTCAGCTGCCCTTGTCCCTTAAGCCGGCCTATACCATTCGGTCCTGCAACACTTCTACTCTAGAGTATACCTACTTAACCCACAAACGAGCTCATTACTTTGACGGCATGAGTACCTTGGCATATGTTATGTTTGCGTTAATGTCACTTCCTTCAACACACACTCACACAAAACACACACAAACACACAGCTTCTTGTTATGTGTCGTCACATGTGCGTCATGACATTTATGCGTAATTAGCCGCAAGTATGCGTGGTGCATTACGGTGCTATCGGGCCACTGTGAGGAGCACTTTGAGCGGAAATTTTATGGCTGTGCATAGATTAGACGCTTAATTAGATTAAATTGCGGCCTTGATGCAGGACTCACACACACACATAGAGCAGTATTTACTGTTATGCCGCATCACGTAAGCCTGAGTGGCTTCTTTAAAGTCACGAGTCCTTAATCAGTGTTGATGTTGAGTTAGCAAAGGAGATTTCCGTGAACATTTTAATAGATGCTTGACCCAGACACTGAAGTGCCAGGATTTCATCGAAGGACGAATCTGTCAATGCTTTGTTTTTGCAGTTAATGAATTGCAGGAATTGTCTAATTTGGCTTGAAATTAGAGGAACTGTAAATGTGCTTCATTCGAAGTGTTTGTAAAAATAAACTCCAAGCCCAGAGTGGCAGCAAATTAGAGCAAATGAGGGCAATTGATTAGCAGCTGAAGTGAGGGGGTAGGTCAGACAGAGGCCACTCACGAAGGGTAGCAGCAACAGCGGGTCATGTGGGCCCACAAGCGGCAACAGCAAATGAGGCAAGGAAGGGAAGGAAGCCAAAAAAGCCAAGGAAGGCAAGAAAGGGAAGGTAGGCAAGGAAGGCAAGGATGGCAAGGAAGGTAAGGAAACCAAGGAAGGCAAGGAAGGCAAGGAAGGGAAGGAATGCAAGGAAGGCAAGTAAGCCTAGGAAGACAAGGAAGGCAAGGAGGGCAAGGAGGGCAAGGAAGCCAAGGAAAGTAAGGAAACCAAGGAAAGCAAACATAGCAAACAAACAAATTGCAGTCGCCAGAGAGCCTGGGGTGTGAACTTAAGCACCTTGTCACACACAAACACAGCAGAGAATCACATAAGGTCCTTCCTATACACACACAGAGTCACATGAAGACCTTCCTATACACCCCAGAGTCGCATGAAGTCGTCCCTATACACACACACACACATACAGCGACCCACTTCGTTGCAGTTGGCGTGCTTAATTAGTGTCAAGCGGTGTCGTTTCCGGTCGAAATGAAATTGGGCTCCACTTGACAAGGACTCGCATATTTATAACAAACAACTCCACGCACACAAACACACATACACATATAGTCACTCCCCACTCCCATACACTCCTGCTCTACTGTTAGGTAGCAAAACTTTGTGGCAGTTCAGAACAATTTGCTTCAACACTTGCTGCCATTTCCGGCGTGTGGCCGCGCAATGCCCTTTTTTTGCCTGACTCCAACGCGCTGCCACATTAAAATTCTACACTTGACGCCCATTAATCTGCTTGGTGGACACTTTGTATAATTTTTTACGCTCACGCCCGTTTCAGTTGCTACACGGCTGGTGTGTTTACACGCTCTCTGTCTGGGGTCAGACCAGGTCCCCGTGCTCCCGTGCTCCCATGCCCGGCGCTTGTGTTGATTTTCACGTTTTTGCGGGCGGTGTCGCAGTATTATCGGGACGCCACCTGCTTGGTATGCGGCAGGGCGCTTTGTTCGAGCTTTAATTTAATTTTCTGACATGCGACACATTTATTACATTCTCTCTCTCTCTTTCTTTGTCTCTCCGTCTCACTTGCTGGTAAATTACTACTCCTTTCTTTATTTAATTGCTCTGAAGGATTTTTTGTGCGTATATTTTCTCTTTTGTGGGAGTTTTGTGCGTTGGTTTAAATATCCGTAGTTTTGGTTGCATTTCAGAAACGTGTCACAGGAAAAATTAAAAGTATCCTTCAGCGAGGACATTTGTCGCTTTCAATTATTTACCGCAACTCAGGCACTGAACCGAGGACTCACACAGCATTGCAGTATATGAGTAGAAACAGTAAAGAGAAGTGTGTAATTATTTATGCACTAAGGACTTTTTAATTTGTGGCCATTTGTACTGTGGGAAGGGTGGCAGCAGGATTCCAAGAGAAATAGGGTAAACACAGACTGATAATTATGGTAAACAGAATTATGGAAGATGTAATCACTCTGGTTGCCATAACAGAGTTACGATGTAATAAAGCACTAAATAACCAGAAAATTGTGGATAGAATCAGGAAAGAAAACAACTTTTATTCATCAACTCACGTCAGACTGAAGAAGAGCACGAAAGTCCAAAGAAATAACTCTGTAAGCCTTCAGGGATAAAGAAAGGATCCTTTTCTTTTCTATTGGAGAGAATACCAACAAATTATTGAAGTTAACACCAAACACAGACGATTTTCTGTAACCACAGTAACTGAATTATAGAATAGATTCAATTCCAAGGTCATTCTTTGGCACATAACAACGACCCGAGACATCGGGATATTAAAAGAGGGAACAGCAAGGAGGAGTTGAGCCATCGATACCCATTACTACCTTATAAATTTAAGGCTCTTTGACAGCATTAGGAAGGTGAGGCTTGATAGGAGAAAAGGTCACCAAATAAAACTTGTCTGAGAACATCACATAGGGAAGGTTTAAGAGGAAGAACTGTTCAGAAATCCCAGAACTAACGCTCACATGCTTATCAAGGATACGGCTAACAAAAATAGCAATATTATGCCGATATATATTGCTAATTCAAAATATTGTTTTGAATTTGTGCTTTGGAATTCCAGACTTGAACTGGACGCAATAACAGCAATGCAAGCTTAGTTAAACACATCATCATAAGATCCAGGAAGGTGCAGCCCGAGGTGCCTTAAACCAAGGAAGGTGACACAACCACGCCCACATTTAGCCTAATATTGATTTTTGGCTAAATGTGGGCGTGGCAGTTGTATTATGATCTCCATATTCTGCACACACACTATTATGGGCCCCATGTATATTTCTGTAAATTTTTATTCCGCTGGCATCAATATGAGCATAGGTAGGCTAATTTTAATACAGGACCCGAAAGTTCCTTGTATCAAAAGTGGGCGTGTCTTTTCCCTGATCAACCTATTATTTGTTGCATACAGCTTTATAATGTCCACATGTTCCTTCGCGGAAAATTTCGTCCGTAAATCTCTACCAGATCTTAAGTTATTAATATTTGTTAATTGTGGTCGTGGCAGTCAATATATACCGCCCACTTTTTGCTTAGTGATTAGTATGACCCACATCTCTATAACTGCAAATTGCGTCACTATTCCGTCAATTGGACCGAAGTTAGAGTAATTTTAAAAAGGTGAGAAAAGTTCCTTGTATGGGAGGTAGGCGTGGTCTTTGTCCAAATCGGCCCATATAGCAATCTGGTTCTGTATCTTTGTCCAGACTATTTCATTAAGAAAGCCCTAATGGTTGATTTTTTATTTCTTTATTTTGCCTTCGAGATCATTTTAACACATTCCTTAACTAAAGTCAATGGTGAGAGTAAGATAGCAACATGATTTTGTCTCAATATCGCTTGATCAAAAACAGCTTTTAATCGAAAGCTTTTATTAACCGCACTTCTGGGATCAGAGCTTTTCCTTAGTGCTTTCACAGCAAAGCCGGTGACTACTAAGTGTAAGGCTCCTGAGACCTTTTCTATTTCTCTGCTGCATCTATCTAGGGCATAGTACAATGGTCCCTGTGGCTGAATGGTCTGGTTGATTCCAACCTATCTACCTATCTATCTATATATAAGGGTAGTGAGATAATGGTCTCTTTCGAAGGACACTGTTTGGAGTGTATTTTTGTATAAGGCTAATTAGAAAAGAACAATCTAAGGTTCAGTTGAAGTTATGTAAGGACGAAATTAGTGTGATTACACTAAAGGACCTAAAGAAACCAATATGTTAAAAGTGGCTTAGGCCAGAGAACCTCCGAAGAAGGAGGTCTCCAATCACTCACGCATTGATACCCATTGTACTCTAAGGCCAATATGTTAAATGGATGACAGCTCCAATTGTTGATAATCTTCGATTGCCACCGATTTGGATAGTAACTGTCCATCTATTAACTTTATACCACTTAATCCGCCAGTATAGAAAATTACAACCTACTTTTCACTAAAATAGAAATATATTTTGTACAGTAGATGCCTGTCTCCTGTCTCCAAAACGTGCCCTCTGCTCGAATCTTCAGCTAAGCGACACAGTGGCAACCCATTGAAGCAACATTTAGGCCGGCGACGGTATCAGGTGTCCATCGGAAGTTCTTAACAAATTGAAGGAAACAAAGGGGACGTAGACTGAGTCAAAGTTTCTTTGGAATAACAAAGGAAAAACTCTCTAAAAGGGGCTTTAGCGCCTAAAAGTATGCAAATACTTTATTTCAGAGCCTGGCTGAAATCGCTGTAATTTAATATTTCTTATTTGACATAAATAAACGCTCATGCTCACGCCTCCGCGCCGACCCCCGCTCCGCAGCGACACACTATTTATTCAATTTAAATGTTATTTAAACTTTTCCCAGGAAGTGAATTTGCTGAATTCGTCCCTTTTCGGTTCGCATTAAAAGTAAAGCAGATGGAAAACTTAATAACCCCGTAAATATGCTTAGCGAATTGGGCACGGAAAAACCAAAAAAAAAAAAAACAAAAAGAAAACAGAAAACGGGAAAACTTTCCAAATTTCATTTACGCCCGAAACAACAACAACTAAAAAACAACAAAAAAAAACATTAACAAACGAGCTTAAGGGGAGCAGATTTTTAAGCGCCCGCCACGAGCCAGGAGCCACTTTTTTCTTTGTTCCTGGATTGTAGCATACTTTTATGCGCTTCTAAGTGAGACGGTAGTAAATTAAATGAGAAGGTAGCTACAAAGGCAAAAAAAAGTTGTAAAAGATTTGTGCAGCAGCAAAGTAATTTGGGGATTTGAATTTAAAAATGTTCGCCGCACACCACTCGCTTTGGTGGAGCTGGGGTACTGGGGGGATTAATTTGACGCCTAAAAGTATGCAATGTATTTGTTTTTAATTTGCCGTCAGGCATGCGAAACGACAAATTCAGTGGATTCTAATCTTGCGCCGCCTAAAGATATGCTACCTTTGTGTACATAAGTTGTCAGTAGCACTGAAATCTTATATTTTATTAATGAAGAAGCAACTGTTGACCTGCCTAAAAGGCTGCAGGTTGGTTTTCTTTCTCTTTTACAATTTGCGAGAAAGTATTTAACACTTTCCAGATTTTCATTATTAATTAAATAATTGAGATGTGATTTTAGTTCAGGGGGAAGTCAGCAGCCTGAAAGTAGGCTAACCTTTTGTTACTTGGAACCTTTACAATTAGAAACTAGAAGTAATTTGATGATGCTAAAGTGGACTGATATGTCTTTTGCCCCGTGCAGAACCTCCAAGTGGTTATTGGTGAGAGACCCAGCTTCATGAGGTGGCTTCTTAAATGGCAGTGGCCTGAAAGTTGGCCTGTCAAAGTTCTTATATTATTTTACACTCTACTGTAGACATTGACCTGCACGATTTGGGTTATAGTCTCCAATCATGAGCTAAGATCATGCCCAGCACTAATGGACAAACAAAAGAAGCCTTTGGTTAATCATCTAATATCGGATGAAGAAATAAGACTAGGGTTCATACTAAAATTTATAGAGGAAACTGAACTCAGAGAAATACTCTGAATCCTTGAAGGGGCCACAGTAATAATGAATATTCTTGAGAACCTAAACGGAAACTTTGGGCTCTTAAATTGCTTCTTGCTCCTACTACTTCATATATTTCCTACAATTAACGCACTCTAAAGGTGTTGACATACAAATGCCTTGTTGTTTCTCCGACCTTCTCCACCATAGCCCAACATAATTCGTAATTCTTTTAGTTAATTAAGCTTTCCAACACTTTGAAAGGTGGTTACTTAAAGTTCCATGCCTACTACCTCGTTTAATTAATCATAAACAATGCCACGCTAATTAAAATTCGTGCGCTTCTAACGTAATTTGTGCCCGTAGCACACTTTTAGGTGTTGACACGTTTTTGCTCTACTAAATTATGCTTTAATTCAGCTGCTTCATTACGCTCTTCACTTGCGACTTTCGTTATGTATGCAAAATTAAAACTTAATTAAATCGCTTGCTTTTTAAAGAAACTAAAATACGATTTTATAAAGACGCCAAAAAGCATGCAATAAATAAAACTGCCAGGGACGTTGTCGCCTGCCGCCTGCTTAAGTTACACTCTGCTTTGGAATTAAGTTCTTACTTGCTTATAATTGCATTGACTTCCTTTGTGAAAATGTAGCTAAAAGTATGCGGCTTCATTATTCATGGAACACCTAAAATTATGCAACGGTAAATTAATACTCGCGTTAAGCTGAGCAGCAGCTAAAGTTGCTTGAAATCTTTTAAAAACTCGTTATAAGAGCATAAAACGATGATGCCGAAGGGTAGGAAGGGCAAATTTTCAACGAGCTTAAGTGGGGGCACGTGTGTATGCGCGTGTGTGTGCTTTTGTGGACTCTTGTGGGAGCAGCTGGGCTGGTGGAGTTTCCAAGTGCTTAGTTAAATATTTTCCACCTTTTAGATTAATGCAGAGATGAAGAGCTTTGCCTGCTTACGGTGGTGTTGTGTGTAGATCGTATAGCAATATGAGCGTGTTCTATAATTAATGCATATTTCTAGGCGCTCTGCTCATAATTTATAACTCCGAGTATCAGCTCTGGCCACGTGCGAATGATTAAGTATTCAAGGTGAGTGCAAATTATTGATTTTGCACTATAAATAAAATTTGTTAGCATATTCTTACGTGCTGCAGCATAACAAATGACAGCGAATGGGTTCAGAAAAAAGTGGGAGGTGGGTGAATTTGTATGTTATTAGTTGTTGCCTTTATTGCTAACAAATTTCTTACATTAGCTTACAGAATTAAACAAAATTTTCATGTGATTCAGTTAAACTTTAGCCTAGACCATACATATACGTATACATGAAGGTATAATCAAGAGAGATAGAGGCTTTTATCTGAAAAGTATGCTACGAAAAATTTTAGCTAACTTTTAAATTCTTGTCACTAGAACTCGTGTCGTGCTTCGCTTTTCACTTAAAATTATGGCTTAATGCTATTTTCTGAAGCATATTTTCAGTAGACGTATAACAGGCGCTTCAAAGAGAATGGATATGAAGAAGGCCACACCGAAGGATACCACAGCATTCCCCAGGTATATGGTCATCACGAACAGATTGTTGAGATGTACCGTGCCGCCCATGCGGAACAGTATGATGCGCATCACAACCGGATGTATAAGATAAGTGCAGTAGGTGAGGCGCGAGAGAGGCCAGAGGCCTCGATAGGAGAGTATGCGATTGACTGCGGGCGACAGACCCCAACAGCAGGAGAGCACAATCCAAACAAGAGCAAGACCATAGGCTGGAATGAAAATATAGAAGGAAGGATTAGTGTGGAATAATTACTGTAGAAGTCAACTTGATGCACTAAACCGTCTGTTTTGTTAGCTTAGTGGAACTTTTATGTAACTTTGTGGACCTTTTATGCAACTTTATGTGACTTAATACAACTTAATGCAACTTAATGCAACTTTTATGCAACTTAATGCAACTTTTATGCAACTTGATGCATTTCTTACAACTTAGTTGCAATGTCTGTGATACTAATATGTTTTTGGTAACCTTCATGCTACATTTATGCAACTTGGTTAAATTTTTGCAGCTCTTATGCAACTTCTGTTCTGCTATGGAGTTTCTGGTAACTTTGATGCAACTTTGATGCAACTTGATGCAACTCAATGCAATTTAATCCAAGCTAATACACCTTAATGCAACTTTTATGCAATTTAATGCAACTTTTATGCAACTTAATGCAACTTTTATGCAACTTGATGCATTTTTTACAACTTTTCTGTAATTTCTGTGATAGTAAATTTTTTTTGGGGATTTTAGTGCAACGTTTATGCAACTTTAAATATTCAAGCAACTTCTAGTGTGTTTGGTAAGCTTAATGCAACTTCTATGATATTATAAACGTTGCATATGAAATTTCTGATCTACTAATGTATTTTTGGTAACCTTTTATGTATATTTTATGCAACTTTAATTCAACTTAATGCAACATTTATAAATCTTGCTTAGTTTTTTACAACTCTTATGCAACTTCTGTTCTATTATGGAGTTTCTGGTAACATTAATGCAACTTCTATGACATTATAAACGTTGCTTATGCATCATCTGATCTACTAATGTATATTTGGTAACCTTTATAGAAATTTTATTGAACTTTTCTGCAACTTAATACAATTTAATGGAACTTAATGCAACATTTATACAACTTGCTTAATTTTTCAGTACTGTTCTGCAACTTCTGTTATACTACGATGTTTTTGGTAATTTTATGCAACTTTTAACGTTTTCCGTGACCCTTATACAACTTCGCGACTTAAGTGTTTTTTGTAATGCATATTTTAATTGCCAAGAACTTGTTTTTATCCTTAAACCTTTAAGAAACTGCTGTAACTTTCAATATTTTTTGTGACTCTTATGCAACTTTCTACCTCTTCTGCTATTTCTGTTTATTTAAAGTAGTTTCGTATCCTTAATTCAACTTCTGCCCGACTTTAAATATTTTTTGTGACTTTTATGCAACTTCCTTACTACTTAGATATTTTTGACAATCTTAACTTATGTTTATTTAATAATTTTTGTGACTCTTATGAAACTTCCAAGTAACTTCAGTGTTTTTTGTAACCTTAGTGGAAATTATGTGCCACTAAAGTGCTTCATTTATAACCTTTATGCAACAACAATGTAACTTTAAACGATATTTGCAACCCTTATGAAACTTCTGTGCAACTAGGTATAATTAGCGGAATTTTTGCAACCTTAATACAACTTCTATGCAACTTTTTATATTTTGTATGACTCTTATGACAGTTCTATACAAAATATATATTTCTAATACAAATTCTGTGGAACTCTCGTGTTCCATTTGTACCCTTTAAGGAACTTCTATGTAACTTCCAGCATTTTTCCAACCCTTAGGAAACTTCCAGCAGGTAGCCAGTAGGTAGCCCATAATACAATTTCTGTGTAACTAAATATGTTTTTTGTGACCATTATGCAACCTTTAAGTAACCTCTATGAATCTTTTTTTTTTAGAAATATTCTTGTAACTTTTATGCAAGTTCTCTTCCACTAAAGTTTTCTTGATATCAATATATTCTACTTCTGTATAACTTTAAATATGGTCAATATCATTTCTGCGACTTCTGTGTACTTTGAGTGTTCTGTTGCAGCCTTTGTGTAACTTCTAAGCAACTTTCTTGATTTCTATGAAACTCTTATGCAACTTATCTTGCACTTCGTTTCATATCTTATATTTCTGTGGAATTAGAGATGTTTTCTAGATCTGATTCAACTTAGTTTCACTTCAAGTGTTTTTTGCAAACTTTATACAACTTCTATGCAACATTCAATATTTCTTGGAACTCTTATGCAACTTCTCTTACACAAATTTGTTCCTGGAACCATTTATTATAATTATGTGCAAATAGAGATGCTTCCTTCCACGTCTGTGTACTTTAAGTTGTATTTTCCAACCTTTATGCAACTTATTTGCTACTTTAATATATCTTGCAGCTCTTATGCAACTTCTGTGCCACTAAATTGTTCTTGATAGAATTTATTCTATATTTGTGTAACTTAAAATATTTTCTACATCTATTCTCCCACTTCTGTCTATCTTAAGTGGTTTTTTGTAATCTTTATTTAACTTCTGTGCAATTCATGAGTCTTTTTTGTTACCCTTATGCAACTTCTTTGAATGCTTTCTTCTAGTCTCATATAATTTCTGTGCTCCCAAGGTAATTTCTTGGTGTTTTCTGCCTCAAACCCACCCCTCTCACGGTCCCTCCCACCTACCTGAGTGTCCTAGGCTCACATAGAACGCTGTAGTCAACACGCCCAATTCACCGTCCCACACCCCGAATATAATCAGACAGAGTAACCCGAGACTGCAAGTCCACAGCAGCCAGTTTAGGCGTTTCGATACCATCGGTGGCGTTCTCACTTTATATATCACATATCCAGCCATCATCCCTGAAAGTATGCCAAATATTAATTCGTATAAAATTCATAACGTGCCAAAGGAAAAATGTACCAATTATATAAGTGCCCACGCGCTGCCAAGGCTTGTCATACAGAAAGTCGAATGACTCGAAGGGGTTGGCCACTTTGTGTGTGTAATGATAGTGCAGCGAAATGATGCCAGAAATGCCCCACGAGCTGAGCAGGAACGCGAACACAATCAGCACAACTGTTTTGAAGTACCTAAAAGTAGAGAAGACGGGAAAAAAGAAAGTTTCGGTGTTAGCAAACGTGTCTGTGTGGGGGCTTAGTGTTTCTTTGTGGTGGCTGACCTTGTTGCCAGTACGAGCAGTACTGTGGCCATTATGTAAAATTGCATGTCGTTGGACATGTACCAACTCCAGAGCATGCAAATCTCGCTCAGCGGATAGAAGTTATTAATGTACAAAATGTTGCGCCACCAGTACGGACTGCAATTGCCAAGATCCACGTTGGGTGTGAAAACTGAACCGTCGGTCGTTTGTCTTGACAAAAAGAAGAGGAAAGCAAATGTGAAATGTAAGTAAAGGGAAAATAAGAGCATATAAGGAGGATTATGTAAATATTTTTGAAATTTACAAATTTTTGTTGCATACCTCAGAGCGCCCTTGAAAGGTCGAAGCAAATTTTTAACATTTTGTTTCTGTTTTTAGAATTATTTTTACACACGATTTCAGTTTATCAGGGATTAAGTGAAAAGTTTTAAATGAAGAATTTCTGTTGCATATTTTTGGGTGTTAAAACGTTTTCTGTTGAAAAGTGGCTCTGAACTTTGCCAATTTTCTGGAAGAAATGCATAGTGTTATACGCTGACAATTTTTGTTGCATACTTCAGAGTGCTCTTGAAAGGTCGGAGCAATTTTTTAACATTTTTTGGACTGTTCAGAATTTCTTACACATGACTTTATTTTATTGGCATTTCATTCATTTTATTTCATTATCAGACATATGAACATTTTCTAATTCCCAATTTCTATTGCATATATTAGGGGCATTTTTGAGCATTTTAATATGCTTTCCAATATTTTTTCTACTTTGAATTTTAATTTAGGACCAAAACTGATATTTTTGTCTTATAATTCTGAGCTTTAATTAATTTCATGGGTAATTTTATATAATTTCCAGTTTAGATTTTTGCTGCATATTTCAAAGCGCAAGGGCAAAATTTTCAATTGATTTCTAAATGTGTTTGACTTCTGAGAATTTGCTTTTGTGGTTAATTAGAATTCAATAGGCAAAATATTAGTAATATAAGCATGCATACTTCAGGGCGCAATAACAATTTTTTGCTGGAATTACAAAAACAACTTCTAGAATATTTATTATGGTATTTCAATTCATTTTAGGTCATATTATATTTTATATACTTGTATTCATTTTAATATTTCATTCCATTTCAATATGTTAATCAATAATCACATTCATACACTTGCAATTTTGGTAAGCATACTTCAGGGGGCCATAAATAACATATTCAAGTGTTTCAATATATTGAAGATGTTAACTTTAACATTTTATGGTGAGGGATGTTTTTTATAATGTCATAATAATTTTTATTTTCATTTTATATGCAGAATATTACATTTTAACACCTTAAAATTTTTGCTGCATACTTTTGGGAGCATAGAATTTACTAAATGTTTTTAATTTTTGTGGGGTGAATTTTCAGGTTGTTAAATTCTTTGTTTATTATTATATTTATATATTATATTTTTATTTAAATATATTATTATTAAATTAATTAAAAATTTAAGAAGTTAATTAAATTTAATTTAAATTTAAAAATTTTTCACTTATTTAAATTCGATTTGTAAATTAAAATAGTTAAAATGCCGGCATTTTCATTTTTCAAATATTAGTAGCATACTTCACAGCGAATGGAAATGGTTTTGCACACATTTTCAGGAAGTTTTCGGAAGTTCGCATTTCTATTCACATGCAGTCTGATTTAATAGAGAAAGTTTTCAATTAAAAAATTTAGCTAATTTTGCTGCATACTTCTGGGTGCTTCAGAAGTTATTTGCATTCACATTGGTGAATTTAATTTTTATATAATGAGGAAACTATGTAAAAATGTGGGATTTCTACAATTCCTGTGGCATACTTGAAGAGCAATGAATTAAAAACATGAGTCCGGGGGTTCGTTGTCTGTGGCGAGTATGCTGGTATTATATTTGTGTGGTAGGGTGTTTTTAGCATACTCCTTGGCGCAATAGGAATTGAAATTTTGGAGATATTATTTTTCACATATAAATAAAAGGATTTGTATTAATAGTTGTATTATTGTAAAATTTAAATAGTACACAAACAATGCCCTTTAACAGCTTTCGTCGAAGTTCTTTTTAGTATTTTGAATATAAAAAATTCTGGTCTAAAAAGCGAATTTAGTGAATTTGAACATCTTCACGGCGTAAAGCAATTTTGTGTCGACATTTTGATAGTAATTATAAATTATAAAATATATAAATTGTGTTTAAAATGCTGTTTCCAATTTAAAGAAACGTTCTCCGAAATCAAATTCAAAAGTTTTGAAATGATAAGATTTCTATCATCTTTGTTGGCGTTACGAAATTTATTTTTTAAGTAATTTAATTTGATTTCCTATTTAATTTCAATTTATAAAGCAAAGTTTTGTTTGGAAATTTTTGTACCATACCTTTTGGCGGGCTAAGAATTGATATTTTTTACGTGTCTGTGGAATTATTTTTAAAAATTTTCAACATAAAAAAATATAAAATGTTTGTAGTATGCCCCTCGGCGCACAATAATTGAATTAAAGTTTTTGTAACAGACTCTTTGGCGGAACAATATTAAAATTTAAAATTTTTGTGGCATTTTCCGTGGCGCAACAAGCATTGAACTTTTCCAAGTTTCTCCGAAATTCTTTTAATATTTTTTATATAAAAAATTCTTTTTCTAAATGCACAATTTTTTAAATAGGAAATTTTTGTAACATACTCTTTGGCACAATAATAAGTGAAATTTTGAATTTTTGTAGCATACTTATTGGAGTATCAATAATAGACTTTTAAGAGGTTCTCTGAAATTATTTTGAATGTAATTAATATAAAAAGTCTTATTTTAAATTCAAAATAAATTAAAATTTTAAGTTTTTGTAGCATACTCCTTGGCGCAACAATAGTTAAGTTATAAAATTTTCGAAGCATATTCTGTGTCATAAAAAATTGCGCTACCAGAAAGTTGTTTGGAGACTTTTTCTACATTCAATTCACCACTTACCTCAAAGCGAAGTCATTGAAAAATATCACAAAGAAATACGCCGGCGTCAAGCGTATGTAGCGGTAAATCAGAATCATTGCCGTGTCCCAGAGACTGCGTCTTACAAATTGTCCGGTGTCTTCGGGGTACTTTTTCTCCTGCTTCAGATACAGCAATGTCACGAGGAAGCCGCTTATGAAGAAGAATGTGTCCACCGAGAATGTGGCATTGCCCACGAACTGATACCAAACGGAGCGTTCCACGATGATGCGCTGAAACTATAACATACAAAGATCCGGAGTGAGACCAGCGGCAGAAGAGACGGAAGTGAGGAAATAAATCACACAAATATTTACCCTATTCTCACCGATGGTGAACATTTGCAAATACGTATGCACCATTATGGTCCAAAGCACGGAGAACACACGCAGGCCATGCACACAGGAAGTTTGACTCTGCAAATAGGACAAGATGACAAAGGACGATGGTGAATTTGTGTCCTAAATGGTTATGCCAAGTAATCCTTTGCCGTCAGGATTATCAACATTAACTCTAATGGCGCTATGATTTATTTTTATGCATATCATTATCCCCATCTCTCGTAAACTTTCGCCGGGTTGTGGTGATGAAAATAACCAAAGTGCTTCGCAGCCGCCTGGCACAAAATTTTATGCTCTGATTAATGTGCTCCAAATCGATGTGGAAGCAAACTTAATAGCGGCGAGCGAGCAATTATAATTGATAGTCACACTCAAAGGATGGAAGGATAGATGGTGAAAGGATGGATGGTGGCTAGAGTCATCAAGGTTGAGTTCGAGAAGTTTTGGTGGAGAGTTCATTAAAATTGAGGTTTCTTTGCGGATGCTTCCTCAATTTATCTTCTTACTGTGTGGAAGATACAGAAGACTGCCGGGTGGAATAGTAGTGAGTCCACCGGTAGGTTTAGATTGCAAGTACGAGGAAGACAGATACAAATACAATTTTCTTGAGTCTTAAAGTCACTCCAACGGAAGTTCCTTCGGTGGACCGTGATGACTTAAAACCCATGAAAGATGGTGACAGTTTCTCAGCCTATGAGATGTATAAAGATATTTTTGGGCTTTGAAATATTGTGAAAGATTCTAAGCCTGTCAGACGCCCTTCATAGATGTATCATAGATGTATAGAGATTAGGAGCAACTGGTGGCCCTGGAAATCACGATTCTAAGCCTGTCAGACGCCCTTCATAGATGTATCATAGATGTATAGAGATTAGGAGCAACTGGTGGTCCTGGAAATCACGAATAATTACGACAGATCCTCAGTCTCCGAATTAAGATTTAAAGAGATTCCTTTGGGATATTTAATATTGTGAACGATTCTGCCTTCGATGCCTCTGAATGAGACGACTCAGAGAATAAGGGAATCCAAAAAGACTTTTCGACACTATATTGCAATAGATTCAACGACCTTGAGGCGCCTTTGATCGAGACAATTCAGAGCTTTGTAGATATTAGGAAAGTGTGATTGTCTCGAAACTCATCAAAGACCACGAATAACTACAACAGATCCTCAGTCTCTTAAATATAATTAAAAGAGGTTCCTTGGGACTATTAAAGAGAGACTCTATTCCAAGCATCTGCTGTGATTTTGAACTAGACAACCGTCTAGAGATTAGTTTTCTGGTGTCTGAAATTATACTTGGTGGGATGCCGAGTTCCATGAGTTCCTCGTTTCTGTAATTATGAAGGACTGTGATATAAAAATATAGACTACTCAGAGATATATGCAACCGCCATGAGATGTTTAATATATAAATAGACTTAATACTAATTAAACTTATATCCACTGATATATATCAAAATATCAACCCCACTTACCTCTTTGTTTTCGTCGATATTCAGAATGGAGTTGGCATTGGTTTGAAACGCGAAGCACAGCAGAAATTGCTCCGGCAGTCCTGCAATTAAAATAATCATTGTGATTGATTGCATAATTTGCTTCACTTTCCCACAGACCCATACACAACTCTAAGACCAAACACACGCACACTAACACTATCAAACTCACCCAATTGCTGCTTGGCCTCGTAAGTGCCTGCGGTGCCCGCACTGCTGCCCGTTTCCAATTTGTAATCGGCCATTTGCGCTCTATCGGTCGCATCCGCGGTCGACGTTGCTGCCTCACTGTTCGCTGCTGCAGCGCTGCCATTTCCGTTGGTGTGCTGTGGTTGTTGTTGCGTTAGCGCCTTCCCATTCCCATTAAGATCGGCCTCAATTTCCACCACATTGTTATTATCGCTCAGCGTGCGCATTTGATACAATTCAAAGGCTTTGCCGTTGTAAGTGCCGCTGCTGCTGTGAGCCGCTGCCGCCAGACGTGCATCGATTTTGGCGCTAATAGCCGGTATGGGCGTGGTCAGCTGCCGACGATGCAGTTGAGCTTGATAACAAGTAGCCAGGCAAACTATCAGCATCAAGCTGAGCATGAGGCTGCTGCAGGGGTTCACAGCGAGGAGAGAAAGAGAGGGGGCTGAAGGTGTCTACTTGTGCTGTGTTTTCAAAGACTTACATGAATATTTGACAGTTGAGATCCCGCCAGACGCTGTAAATGCCCGGCACTGAGCGCACCGAATGCACGTGCACATACGTCGTCGTCGTGGTGGCATTCGTCGCATTGAGTGCACCGAGCACGTGGGCGTAGGGATCCAGCGTGAGTATGGCCTGAACATCGCGAGCCGCACACGACTTCGGAAGACACTCCCCTACGACGAGCTCCGTTTGCTGCAGAAAGAAGTGACATACCAGATATGAATTGGGGTTCCTGCTAAGGAGCAGCTTGCCACCTACCACTTTGTGCGGCAGCCATAAACGCACGGCCACCCGCGCCACATAAAACTCGAACTCGAAGTGCTTGCGCTGCTCTGGATCCAGCTGCCTGTTCAGCTCATAGCAGAACGTCTTCTGACCCAGCCATTTGTCATTGCCATAAAATAGTTGACCGCGATAATGACCGGAGGCGTCATAAGCTGCAAAAAGGACAAAGAAGAGGACGCACAGTGAGTGAGGCGGAGTGCGTTAATAGCGTGAACGCTGGCAAACAAAATGGCGTTCATGTCAGATGCCAGCAGTCGTCGCTGATGCGATTTTAAAGCGCGGCAAGTAGAAAGGAAACGACTACCATGGCTCTGGTGCATTCTTTAATGGTGTCACGTGGCGGAAGTAATGCGAAAATTTAATGGCAAAAGTGTCACAAACAAAACAGAGCTAAAAGAGAGATAAAAGACGAGACTAGCAGTGAGGATGCTCCAATTGATTTAATGATGGCAGATGTTTATTTGTCGAGTAATGCGAGTTGACTGACTGACAGGAAATGCAATTGCAAGGGAACGGTCTTGTAAGGGAATGTCAGGATTTGTTAGGGGATTAATTGAACTGGAACGATTGGTTACAAGGTCGAACTTCTGGTGGAGTCTGTGAAACAGAATATAACAAGTTTTTCGACCCGAGTATTGGCAATTTAGTTCAATCGGAGGAAGTTTCTGTGCATCGTCATCTGAAACGATTAAAGACCCCTGAGAAAGATCCTAAATATCATGTTAAAAGGCTTTAGATGGTGTATAAAGCTTTAGATGGTGTATAAATGGTGTATACAGGTCTAATACTGTTAGTAGGATATGCAGTTTGTGTTTAATTTTTAGCACCAGGAAGGTGCAGTTTTCAAGGAGTCATTTGTCTTTTTACGCAGACCTTCGCCAGCGATGACTTCAATAGGGTATCTAATAGCAGGGATTTTAACCTATAGGAGAGTGTCTTGGAACCTTGGCTCATATGGTTTTCCCTAAGGCTTCTCAAGTGCCTCGGTTTGGCGTCTATAATTCTCTCTTAGGGTACTGCTATCAGTGCTTCACAGTTTTCGAAGGAACTTTTTTGGCTTCGGACGTTTCCAAGGGTGTGTTAATCGAAAGCTCAGTTTTGAACAGAGCTTCCGAAGGGTCCTTGCTTTACAGTTTTCGAAGAGTACTATTAGGAAAATGTTTGGCTTCAGCCCTTTCCAAGGGTGCGTCAGGAGAAAGCGCGGCTTTGACTAATTGAAAGTTTTCGTTCCGCTGCTTTCGGAGGGTGATAAAATGAATGTTAAGCTTTCAGTACTTCAGAGGTAAAAGTTGAGGTTTCCGAAGGGCTTCAAATTAAGATGAAATTCCAAGGAACTGAACATATCCACTAATTTTGAATCTTTCTCGTCGATGGAGGATAAGATTTAGAGACAATCCGATGGGAAAATTAGGTAATCATCGAAGCCACTGATACTATCAGCTAGTGAGGTCTGTTTTATATTCATCTTCTTTGAACCTGAAGGTCTCATACAGTGTTTTATGAACCTATCCAGCAGTTTCTCTTTAGTGCTGTGAGTTCTCACTTGCACGCTCGCTACATTTTTTAGGCCTCCCTCGATAGCTGCTTGGAATGAGACTGTGTTGCCTCCTTCATACGATTGGGCTCTAATAGTTAATCTTCTTCCAGCGTCTCAAGTTTCTTCCAAAGCTTTGATTGCAACAATGCTGTATGCTCTCTCTTCGAGTACTGAATTCCGCTGAGCCTCTGACTAGATATTTTTCTATGTAATCCCCCACCGCCTTTCAGAGTTGGTCTATATTTGTTCACTCATAGTCTCTGTAACTAATATTTTGGTTGGAAGTTTTTCCATGGAAGCTAAGGCAGCTCCAAATCCCACCTGAATTTTGAAGAAATTCAATATCTTTGATTATAATGTCAGTTCGTCTTCAACTTAGACAGAAAGGGACGCAATAATAGTCGTGGCATCGGATCCAGACCAAGAGGGTACGACCCTTCAAACAAAGATCTGACTATTTAGCTAAGAGCGTGGCTCAATGTTCTTTTGTCGCTCCGGAACCTTCTGAAGTTTTTTTTTAAGGTTAAACAGTCGAAAATTGGGATTTCTATTTAAATTCTTCTCTAATATTTGCGTTCTCATAGCCGAACAGTCGAAGATTGGGCAATCTGATCTGCATTTTGAAGGAATTTAATATCTTTGATTATGATGTCAGTTATTCTTAACAAGGCAAGAGAAAGTGACCGATAACAATGAATTATAAGTAGTCTTTAAAGCCACTTCTTTCGCCGTTTAGTACTCGAAGTTCAAATTGTACCTCCTTCTTCAAAACTGAAAGTTGCGTTCTCTTTTCAAGACCCCCTTGAATATTTTAGATAGAAGCCGAGGATGAGGAACTCGAAGAGTAGGAAACTCCGAGTTCCTTCCTTTAGATCCCGTTATCTATTATCTGCTTTGGTTTAAATGTGTCACCTCCGTCATTGAGTTTTAAAGTCTCTCTGTGATTTAAAGACCTCAATGAATGCTTTAATTAGAAGCGAGGCAGAAGCCGCTGAAGTTCAGATTTCCTTCCCACCGAGCATTATCTTATCTCCTCAGAATTCTGCAACATTTATTATCTTCAATCATCAATGATGTAACAATAATGAATGCGTTCTGTGAATATATTTCACAGACCCCACAATTGCATTAATTATGCTTTTAAATCCTTCGCCCCTGGCGCATCTTGAACGTTTTTGTAATTCGCATTTCTGTGCGTTAACTCCCAAGCACACTTCATCAACCCACAAACGCACTCACAGTGACTGACGTTGTTAAACCTTTGTCTCTGTGTGCTTAAACTGATAAATTCGAAATAATGGTGATTTCGTTTCATTTCTCCCCCGAACAGTTCATCCAGTTACACCTCATTAATCATTTCCATTGGGGGCCACACCACTATTTCAGTTGTCAACTCCGCAATCGTTGCTGTAAATTTAAAAGTGAATTTCACTGTTTTGCGCGCTCATTTTGTCTGATTCTTTTTCGGGTTCTGTTTACTCGCCTCGGCACTTTCCTTGCTTTTGATGTATGCGCTCAGCCGGAATAATTGTATTCCCGGCGATCCAATTGACTGTAAATTCATTTGTTTGCCTTGCCGATGAAGTGCGAGCGTAAGCGCTGAGGCTGGATGAGGTCGAATGAGGATGAGTTATGTGGGGATACAGACCATGGACAGTTATGTGTGGGCGATGATAAGAAGTGCCGATGATGAGGAAAGTGTGGGCAACTTTATCCAATTTAATTTTAAACATTTTGAAAGGGATTTTATGCATGTAAAATCAAAGAGCTTTTGAGAAGCGAGGGGAATACATTCAGAGAAGTGACTACATTCAAAGAAGGTGACTACAGCCAAAAAAGGTGACTACACTCAAAGAAGGTGTCTTCGCTCTAAGAAGTTGACCCAATCAAACGTCAATGGTGTATAATAAAGTGTTGTGGTGAATACTCCAAAAATCACCAAAGGGTAGTTTCATTTCATAGTAACTTCAAAGGGTCTTATATAGAATTAAATGGATGAAGCGGAGGTTGAGACTATTTCGATACCAGATTGGTTCATACTCATAGCTATGGAATTATTAGAGGTCTAGTCTGTAAACCATTTGTACCATCTATATATTTATCTATTTGTTGTATAGAGACCCCGACTTTTGTGTTACTAGTTAAACTTATCCGCCCACACTCAAAGTTCGACTCTGATAACACATCGAGAATTCGAACTGCAGCTCCTGTCTGGAGGAACAACAGGACGGCACAAAGTATTTTCTCTGCGCTTATCATTTCTTTGCCCAAATGAGGATGCGCATATTAGGTTCAGATGTTTTGGGAATGGATAACGTGCGTTCCTTATCCCTAGACAGACTTCTGAGATTCATAAAGAGTCAAACTTCTTTGACTGAAGGTGTAACTTCTTTTCCAAAATCCTCTATCTTCCCTTTCCCCTAAATAATTTTTCAGGCTTACAGTATGGGCATCAATGCCTGAGTGCTTGGATACCTCCTTCTTCGACGGCTTCCCGGCCTACTTCTACCACTTATATCTATCTATGTGATAAAACAGGGGCTGACAGTGACTGAACTAAGGAAACTTTCCTATCATCATCCAAGCAGAGCTCTACATCTTAAGGGTACTCCTTAAATATATATTCGAACAAAGAAGTGGTTCTCAAGATCCTGATATCAATGATCACTGTCCCGAGATTGAGTCATTTGTGGCTCTAGTCAAACTCATCTTCCTCTCACTTAAGACTATGATAAAACAGGGGCTGACACATACGAACTCTGGGAAAATTTCCTATCATCTTTCAAGCAGAGCTCTGCCATGTAAATGTTACACATACATCTTCAGACATGCATGTAAACATACTTATGTATAAGTTCATGTACTTTCCTACGTTATAATGATATACAATAAACCCCAGTTTGCATTGACAACTCGTTCTATTCACTTTACGACAAGCTCTACAACTTTAGGGTAGTTCGTAGAGAAAGGGTAAAGGGGCTCTATAGGTGCTGATATATCAGCGATCCTGTCTCAAGACTGAGTGATAATCGCCTTCAACTTGAACAAAAAGGGACTCGATTATAGTCGTAGCATAGGATCCCGAATTTGTGTACTTACTCTGTAACAGCTCATAGCTAACTCGTGAATTTATCGGCCGGAGTACCCTAATATATACATAGGAGTACCCGGATTTCGACCACCCTCACTCTTACCACCACCTCAGGAAGTTTGTAAAGTTTCTATTTAGTATTTAACTTTCGCGTCTTCCGCCACATTGACCTCCTTCCTAAAGTCTGCTAACCATCTGCCAGCCACTTACCTCGTTGGGCCCACTCGTAGTTCCCATGGAGTGCGGTCAGATACGCCTGCATCTCCAGTCCACAAGCCGTGGTCACCTTCGTGCGTATATCCGCAGCCTGCCACTGGAAGTGATCGTACAGATGCGTTACCATTTCAAACGAATTTCCGGCATGCAAACTCTCCGCGGTCGCATTTTCAGCGGCGACCCCATCGGCGGCTCCAAAATAACGACTGATGCTGTTCACATTGGCGCTGGCACTCTTGTGAGCTTCGTCTTGCTTCAGCAGCTCGCGGCCCTTCTTCGAATTCTTATTCTTGAGTATCTTGAAAATGTGTGGACTGCCTGTGACCATCCCGGACAGAGATGTGGTGCTCGTATCTGCAGCAATGGAGGGGGTGGTGCCCAAAGTAGCCGTCGCCGAATCAGTGGCGTCACCAGAATCCAAACCCTCAATACTGTGCTCCGTGTAGGTGAGACCCGCATCGTTGCCGTTGCGCAGTAGATGCTGTTCCTCGGCGCTGAGATCGCCCTTTTTGAAGGATTCATGAGCCAAATCTTCCAAGTCTCCCAGGTTAAAGTCAAATGTCACCGGATGCAATTCGTATTCTTTGAGTGGGCGTGGCTTCTCATACTCAGTCAGTGTGGTTTTGTCGAGTAGCGTGTAGGGCTTCTTTTTAACCGGTTTCTGCGGCAGCACTTCGTCCGTGTTCAGCACGAGCGGTGGTGCTGCCTTTTCGTCCACGCGCACTTCGTGCAGGATGGTGATGTTGTTGTGGCTGGTGTAGCGATGCGGCACGAAACCCACTATTCGAATTGGCGCTGATGCTGTTGTCGTTGTTGTTGTGTTTGTAATAGGCGTTGTATTTGTAGTCCTGGTGTTCACCGCTGTCTCTGTCGTTGCCTCTGCGGTGGTTGTTTTGTTCCCTTCTTGGGCTGTTGCGGTCTGCGTGTAAAGCAGCATAAGCAGAGCAAGCAAATGGAATTTGTGTTGGAAACTTGGTTTGTGTGACTTGCCTGCCTTTGGGCACAGCATTTTGACTTTTGTTGGACTTGACTCGGAGTCGACGAAACTTTCGAGTTGTTTTATTGCACTGTTATTTAAACACTGTCAATTTCATTGTTTGGGAGCTTCTATTGTATTTTAGTATAATATTTAATTTTTTTAACTCTGCATCACAATAAACTCATTTTATTCATCTAAAAATAAATTTAAAAAATAATGAAAATATGCTTTAATAGAATGAATACAAAATTAATAAAACAAAAAATTGATAATAATAAATAAAAAATATAAAAAAGAATAATAAAATAATTTGTTAATTAATTAATATATTATAAACAAAATATATTTCATTATATTAAATTTGGAAAATAAAATAAAAAGAAAAGTTTTGTTAAATAAATAAAATATTTTAACAAAATACTTTCAATAAATAAATTATAAAAATTAATATAAAATAAATAAAATGTTATAATAAAGATCCTTCAATGTAATAAACAAAATTATATTAAAAATATCTTTCAATACAATAAATTTAAAAAAATTGGCAATAACTAATAAAATTTCCAATTTTGCTTTTTCTGTTTCCAAATTTCACAATTTTTTGTTCTCTTGTTGCCGAATTTCACAATTTATTTTTTTGCCAAGTTTCCATATATTCTCATTTTTTTTGCCAAATTTCACACTTTTATCTTCTCTTTTTGTCAAATTTCCATTCTTTCTTCTATTAAAAAGTATCTTTCAATATAATGACTTAAAAAAATGTTTAATTAATTCTGTTAAGTCTCGGGCTCTGTAGCCCGATAACTCTCACTCCCAATGCTCTTCTGCAACTAAAGCACCCAACATCAATGGATCCAACAATACAAGGGCTCATCAGAGACCAGTGGTGGATGATTTTGTGCATTAGGTCCGTTATACTGAGGCCTATTTTATACTTGATTTAAAAAAGGGATAAGTCACAAGGTGGTTCTAAGGAACTATAAAGTGGACGGCTCATATATTCTATTCTCTTCCACAGTATTGATAAACTCTGTAAATTAAGTTGCTACTCAGTCGTCTTCGTGGAGAGAGCCGCGGATTCCATAACCACTGTAACTAATGCTGCTTACATTCGGGTTCATGGAAGCACCCATCCATAAATCCATGTTTCATGTTTCGCTCCCTGTGATGATGTTAAGCACTGAATTTCATACAACAGCTGGAATTTTCTTCTCATTTTGTATTATCAATATTCACAAGTCGGGGTTTGAAGTGCCGGTAATTTATTAGAAATCCATTGAAACACACCATCCAGACACCAAAAACTTCTTGAATGATATTACGAACTTAAGTCAATCTAATGTTTAGGGATATACAAGGATGCCCCATGATGCTCCAGGGTGCCCAAAGATGCCCAAGGATGCCCCAAGATGCCCCAGGATGCCTAAAGACGCCAAGGAAGCCAAAGGATGCTTGAATTGCCTCGAATGTGTCTTGGCATTATTTCTTCATTATCTGGCGCACAGCATCATCATTTTTATTGGTAGTCGCTGTGGCAGAACGTCGAAAAGTTCCGTAATCTTTTGGAAATATGACTCTGTACTACTTCAGTGGTGGACTAAACTGTGGTCCCTTCTCACCAACAGAGCATTGGATTGGATTTGTTGGTGGAGTGGAAATACGGTTTACTGCGTTGGAAGGAAGATCCTTTTGGAAAGATCACTATCTTTCTTCTCTCTTTGCCAAATTTCCATTCTTTCTTCTCTTTTTGCCAAAATTCATAATTATTTTTTATGTTGTTGGCAAATTTCAAAATTTTTTGTATCTTGTCACATTTCCATTTTTTTCCTGTGTTGCCAAATTTCCATTATTCCTTCTGTTGTTGCCAAATTTCATAACTTGTTGTTCTCTTCCTGATAAATTCCCATTATTTCATTTGTTGTTGCCAAATTTCACAACTTTTTGTTCTCTTGTTGATCAATTTCCATTATTTCTTTTATTGTTGCCAAATTTCCATTTTTGTTCTATTTTGTCTTTTTTCAAGTTGTGGTTAAACGAAATATTTTATCAGGCCTTGTTCTGACTGGCAATTGCCAATATTTTTATTGGTAAACAAAATTATTCACAGAGACTTTCAAAGCGTTTGTAGACACATAAATTTGGTTGAAGCTGAATCAGGGCTCGTGTGAACGTACTCATATTTACACGGTTCCTCTAAGATATCCTTCTTAAGTCATTGTGTTAGAGGACCCACTTGGATTCAAAATGCACATTCATATTATATTATAATTCATTTAAATTGTAAGTGAGAGAGAGATGAGAGAGAGATAGAGAGAGATAGAGAGAGAGAGAGAGATAGAGAGAGATAGCGAGAGTGAGATAGAGAGAGAGAAATGGAGCTAGGGTGAGAGTCTCCGATCACAGTTTTCTTGTTGTGAATTCAAATTCGGGCCACTCGTTAACTGGGTCAGTAGAATTGTAGATCAAAGTGTCATCAGCTTGAAATGAGCACGTTGCGAAATCGCCTGTGCGAGCTTAGCTTTATTTATAATGAAGAATGAAAATGAATCGTGTCTCTCTTCCTTTAAGCTTTCTCCCAGTCGTCCCCTCTCTCTATCGTTCCCCCTCTCCACCTTTCCCTTTCTCTATCTGTCTCTCTATCTGTTTATTTATTTTTCTACCCCTGTCTTTCTCCATCTGCCTCTCTTCTTCCCATTACAACATCTCTCCCCACATCTCCCTCCACATCCCTTTCTCTTCACACCTTTCTCTTCACATCTCTCTCTTCACATCTCTCTCTATCTCTCTCTCTCTCTCTGTCACTCCGTCCAAATCTTCCTCTATTTACTTCGCCACTTCATCTCCAGATCTCGCAATTTTTCTCACCAGTATTACATCACTTTCCGGCATTGCCTTTGTGAAGCTGCTCACAATTTATGAATGAGCGCTTGAATCAAATTTTGTTCGCACATGCACCGCGCATGCTCACTTTTAATGCAATTTTAAATGAGGAAAATTACATGATTTTGTTGGTGTTGTTTTTATTATGGCAATTATCGTGGATGAACAGCACATGAAGTATAGTGAAGAAAACTCTGCAGATGGAAACGGAAAAATTGTGTGATAAGCAGGCAGAACGGCGGTTGCGCATGCGCATTTATTGCAGCTTGTTTCGCTTTGCTTCTGGATTTGTATGCATGAGCACAGTGGCGCAGCCAAACTGGTTGCGGAGACGTTTGTGAATTTCTGTTTGGCATTTTGTTTCAGTTTATCGCCGGATTTTATTTATTGATTGCAATTTGAAAATTTCACTCTTATTTCAGGCTTTCCAATTCACATTATTTTATATTATACTCTTTTATATAAACGAGGTAGTTTTGGAGGTGACAAATTTTCCGGCACGTTCGGTATGCCCAAAATCACCTCCTCCAGTCATCTCCCAAATTATGACGCAAACTGCAAAAAATTGTTGCCTACTTTTAGGATGAGTTCGGATTTTGAATGCCATCGTAATTCATGAATGATAACTAGTAGCTGTCTCTATTTGTGAAAGAACAGAGTGTCATAATACTATATGGCGTTACTATATAGCACTTCATTGAAGCCACACCCACCTCTCATAAAAGTGTTTCAAAAATACCTCGCTTAAATTGAGCACTGGTTAAGTTCCTATTGATGGTACTCGTATAGCAAATAAAATGTGATTATAATGTACGTTCGATTCTAGTTTAGAAACTGGCAGGCCTAATTCCACTGCCACGCCCACAATTTACACAGATTGTTAACTGGGGCTCCATATAAGGCGTATCAAAGAAATTATTCATGATAGATCGCATGAAACACAAAAAATGAGCGATTAATTGCAGTGACATGCCCTTCGTTTAAGTATATCCCCTACGCCCACAAATCACACATATTGTTAACTTGGGGTCCAATTAAATTTATGCAAGAAATTCTTCAAGATAGTTCACATAAAACATTAAAAATGGGCGATTAGCTTCAGTGCCACGCCATTAATTTACATGACTAAAGATGCATAAAAATGTATCAGTATCAAAATATGCTTGACTAGGGATTTGTTTATTTAATTAATTGCTACAAAATTGTAGTTGGAAACTTAGTGTTCAATGTGGGCATAATATATAACTGCCAAGCCCATATTTAATAGAATTGAGCGTAGAAGAAGAACATTACTGCAAAGTTTTAGAGACATGGTCAGTGCGTATGTGTGCAGTATTACAAAGTTTGAACTCGTACGCCTTCTATATAAAGGCGCTATTCTATAAATAATCTCTACGGTAAAGGGTATGTAGGGTGGAAATGGCTTTCTGGTTAATGCTGCAGCTGCCTCTGCATCAATCCTCACTAACCCTTATCCTAGCTCTGTGTACAAGCTCCCATGAAGACCTTTGGTACAACTCCCTGCATTGCATAGACACCCACATGGATATCAAAGCGACTGTGCAACGAAGGGGGTGGATTGGTGGTAAGATTGGTTCATCATGTTTGGCAGTCAATTGAATGCTTTTTTGGATCGATGCTGTTTTTTGTTATTATCTATTATTGTGGTTCATCATTTAATTTGATCTTGTGTTATTTCCTCGCGGAATCTTATATAGGAGTCCAGAAATTTATTTCTATATTCCTGTATTACAATTCCATGTTCAGAGTTAGTTAAAGCAAATTCAGAATGGGTTTGTACAAGAGATCTGGGTACCGGATTTATGTGAGGGAGATTGTGGTCAGTGGCAAGCAGCATGTAGAAAGTAAGCCTAAAGAAAGATGTGGGCATGGCAACTCATATTGAAGCAAGTCAATTATCTGAAAAGGTAGAGTCATAGAGTTATAGGCTCGTGTAGAAAATTAACATGGAGAGACAAAGAATACGGCACGTGTAGAAATTAATATAGAGAGTCAAAGGAGGCTCATTAGTCAATTCATTATTTCGTTTAAAGCTTCGTTGAAAGAGCTTATTTTTTTCGTTTGGTTTATTAAGAAAGATCGTGGCGCATAAAATATAAAAAAATACTAAGAAAAGTTCTACGTAAGCCTACAACAATATAAGAACGTTCTTCCCAAGTTTCTCAGTTCAATTTCAGGTCGTTTACTCTTCATGTTTACTTGGCAAGTGTGCAATTTTAGAGTTTTTTGTTTTCAACCATATTCAATAATTGAATGACCTCACAAGTAGCAAACTAAGAAACAATACTAAATAAGAAAGAATAATCCCCACAAAATTTTGGAACATATGTTTGCAGTGTGTCAAAATTCGTAGTTCGGTTTAAGTTTCAAGTTAATTAATTTCAACAAATATGCGTCAATGGAATTCCCAGAACAAATGAAGATAAATCTCCAGCACAAATATATGAAAAGTTTCTCTAGGTGCTTTCACTGTAGTGGTGGTGCTGGGTCTGACCCAAATTGCTATATATGTCGAACCGTTTCTAAAGGTAACCAGTGTATAATCCCATTAAAGTCAAACGCCACGTTATCTACGTTCAGGTACTCTATCCTCGTGTTTGTGTCTCTCCTAGTTTGGAGTGTTGTTTGCGATGAAGATTGTATATGTGGTGTGCAGGTGAACATTTACAACAAAGGATTCGAAATCTTCTTTGAGAATAGTTGAACGGGGTAACTCAAAGAGTAAGATTAATCAATCAACCTTGGAAATATCAAAATTGCGATTCAGAAGTGAAAATCGGCGATAATTTCGGATAGATGAAGATAAATAACCGCCCAGCTACAGCAAAAAAGACTTTTCGCGTTGAAAGCTTTGCCGAAACCCCCGCAGGCTTCTGTGACGGATAAATAGCTGAAAAGTAAAATGGGATTGAATAATATGGGATATAGATTGAAGAGATGTTGGGCCAACCCTCACCAAACGAAAAGACCAATGGCTTCCAGTTTAAACAAAACTTTTCATATTATTTACCAGTGTTTTCATGCCAATTTTTTTAAACTATTTTAAATAAAACTATATTTCGATTATTAAAAGTTTCAAGTGTACAATTATTTCCAAAGGTTTAAGAGCCCTGAAGGTAGATGAGTCCTAGTTCCTTACGTAACACCATCTCGTTCATACTTGTATATACATATAACAGTGTTGGATTTGACAACCCAGTTACTGGAATGGTCCAAGTTCAGGACCAGTTAAAGTGATCGTTTAACACGTCACGAGTCAGATTTATTATAAAATTGGAAGCATTGTTTAGCTGAGGTTAGGTTGGAGTAGCAGCAAAAAAGCACACTCAGGCACAATAATGTGATACCGTGGACGAGGCGCTGCAGACGTACTGATCATCTAAGTATGGGTGCAGATCACGTGGTGAACGTACGTGCAGCCCAGTAGGGAACCAACCGCACAATTGCAGAAATTTGGCTAGGTGACTAATGCTATAGGTTAAGAGCTCTGTCAGGTTGGTTAAGAAATGAGCCCCGAATATGTACGTTCTTCGTCTGGCTAAGGATGGACATTGACACATAAGCTATAGCACGATTTCTTCTTCCTACTCAGCACCACAACCACGGCAGGAGTCATTAAAGCCAACCTGGTCTAGCCGCATGCCTCCCCATTACATAAATCCGTTAGCACCGAGAAGCGTAGTTTTGATCCACTCGCGTCTAAGTTGAAGTGGCTGGAGCATTCGCCTATTGTTAAGGCTAGGCCAGGATAGCCTTGAGATACGGCAAGACTGTTCCTCCATCCATAGTTTGTTGGCCTTCTCGAAATACCTGCGTTTGATCGCCACCTTTGCTCTAGCGCGAGGGATACCTATGTCTAGAGAAGGATGTATTTCGTCGAGTAGTGTGCCTGCTTTAGCAACGGAATTTGCAAGTCAGATTTCCCTCGATATCCCGGTGACCAGGTATTCAGACTAGGTGAACTATGAAATGCATGGAGAGCTCATTTATCATTTTCTTGAAGAGCACCTCCAGCCTGGCAACGGCAGTGTTTCTGAGGTTCCATAACATGACTGGAAAGATTCCGTCTGTGTTTGATTCTTTAAATGGATTCTAGTGTTTAATAGTCCAGAGAACCTTCTCTCTGGACACAATTCAGTCCATGATCAAGGGGTGTGCTATCTACATGACCCCCATATCTACCGTATTGCCTGCAAAATGGGTGCTCATGAGAATTTCTAAGGACTTGCAGACGAATTCGCCATTGCTACTTTGTCCTTCTTTATAAATGATAGACAGGAATGGTCCTCGGCTAGGTGTCTACCTAATCGAGCAGAGTGTTTGACTTTTTCAATTAAAAATAATTTATATATTTTTATTTATTTGTTTTTCTTTTTTTGTATTAAAAAGAAATCATATTTTTTTAAAATATTTCTTAATATAATTTTTATATTTAATAATATATTTTATTATTATTTTTATATATATTCTTAATTTAGAATAAATGTGCAAATCTGATTGTTTATAATAAAAAGGTTTTATAATTTTTTTATAGTTAAAAATAATTTATTTATATTTTCGTATATATTTTTAGTTTATTTTATTTATTTTTTTTTGTTTGAGAATTTAAAAATAAAATGTTTAATTATTTAAAAAATATAATTATTTTATATAGCACACAAAATTGATGGTTTTATTTATAACTTTTTGTTTCCTGGCATTTTTTTTTTTTTATATTTTTCACTTATTTAATTTAACTGCTGTGTTGAGTGTTTCGAGTGACGTCACAGATTGCCATGTTTAGTGTTACACTCTTGGAGCGTTAATAATTTCGTCTCACTTGAGCTGCTTTCCGCTGGCTTTTCTTTTGCTCACAATTCACTATTGTAAAGTGTGGTAATATTTTCTTGTAAATTGTTGTTGTTGTGTGTGTGTGTGTTGTTGTTGTTGCAGTAATTTTTGTTACTGTTGCAAACCACTTCCAATTGATTGGGCACATAAATTTGCAAATGAATTAATTTATTTGTAAACCTTTTAAACACATTTAAGCGCTCAAATAACTCGACGGCAAAATGTGCCCAGCAATTTGACTTTTATTTGCGATTATTTCAGCGTTTTCCTTAATAAATTTGTTTTTATAGTGATTTCACTTTCATATGTGGCCACAATTCAGGTTTGGCTTCTTTGCTTATTTTCGATAATTTTTTTATTTTGCTTTTGTATATTTCTTTGTTACTTTTGCACAATTAACGTTTTATTTTATTTTCTTTTTACATTTTGTTGCAATCTTTTCCACCGTCGCGCAGGTGAAAATGGCAAAATTTTCCTGCTGCGATGCGAATATGTAAAAAGTGTTCGCTCGCCGCGCAGCCGCAAAACATGCTTGACCAAAGCGCCAATCCGGGATTGCACAATGCACATGCGAGTCAAGCAGGTGAGTGAGTCTGTGGCATGGTTAGCGAGTTATTACGCAATGGGCAGAAATTTCTTTTATACCATTCAGAGGATATTGAATAATCAAAGCCAAGATGGAGAGGAAGAATGCGGTATAAAACTAATATCTAGTTAGTACGAATTGTGTTGGGGGTGTTCCTGAGTACTAGATGCCAAAGGAAGTGCTAAAGAGGTCTGAGACCAGGAAAAAGGACTTCCCAACGTATTCCAAAATCCTGAAAGTTATTCCTGCGCACTTCTACACACTTTGCTTCTTGCGATAATCTCTTTTCAGATCCAGAGATACAAATTGCCAGGCAAGCATTCAAGGCTTCCAGAGCAAAGCCTGATAGAAGGTCTAATGGGTAAGTCCTAGTTGTAAGATTGTTTATAGGATATAGGTAGTTAATAGGTATATTTCCAAGTACCCAGTTTATAAATGAAGCGCTAAAAAAGCCTGATAAAGGGAAGCTATGGAAGAAGGGCTTCCCAACGGATTTTGCATCTTGTACCTATCTATTATCTTTCTCCCATTGGCAGAGATACAATTGTTAGTTATTTCAAGTATCAAGGCTTGGACATCAAGACTTGATAGAAGGTGTAATGGGTAAGGCCTCGGATTGGATATAGGATATAGATCTATAGGCGTATTTTTAAGTACCCTGAGAACTTCTTACTGGAAGAAGGCCTTCCTCTTAATATAGTCCAATACTATAAAGTAATTCCATGGTCTGACAACGGGAAGCTATTACTGGGATAATGTCTTCGGATTCTCTTCGTCCAATACTTTGCAAGTCATTCCTACTTATGCCTAAATGTTTTATACCTTCCCATAATCTATTTTTATATGTAGTGATGCCCATTGTCAGGCATGCCAACAACGCTTCCATCGCAAGACTTGGCTAACAGAGAGTTAAATAGTATTCATCTCAGCCCACGAGGTTTAGTAGTAAAGTTTGGAAGCCGTCACGTTGGTAAGTTACGGAAATAGGTAAGGTTATGGAAATATGTCCATGTAACCATTTACAATTAGAAGCTCTAAACAAGTCTAAAGCGGGAAGCTATTACTGGAAGTAGGCCTTCCTTTTGGTCCAACACTATAGAAGTCGACTACGCCTACTTGCTTTATACCTTTCGATAGTTTCTTTTTATATGCAGCGATACCAGTTGTAAGGTATTAAACCACCGCTTCTAGAATAAGGCCTGATAGAAGGTTGACCAACAAGAAGTGAAATAATGTATGTTCATTTGTCTCCACCCACGCGGTTTAGTAGTAAGCACGGAAATCTTCAGGTTGTGGGCATATGCCATTTTATAAGAAGTCATTGTCAAGCATTCCACCATCGCTTCCAGAGCAAGATGTGATAGAAGGGTAACCAACAAGGTGAAAGATTGACTCAATCCATGACTTTCAGTTCTAAGCATGGAAGCTTGTAGTTGTCTTGTCAGGAGATTATATTCCACCTAGGGTATTAGGTAATGTTATGGGGAAGAGGTCCCATGAGCGACTCAAAAAGTTTTGGAGTATATAGCAAATGACTTTCCGCTCTTCAACTGAAAACTAGTACATTTTTGTAGAGTAGGCTCTGATATCAGTGAGAGAAAAATTGTTGGATTGAAGATTCCTATTCTAAATAGGATCAAGACTGGATGATCAGAGAGAATTTCTGTTGCCCCCTTCCCCAGAGATAGCACAGGTATAGGTGACCTTTTAATGGGAATTACTTTGTTTCAATGGATCGGGACTCTTAGAATCTAGATAGACAACCAGTGGAAACAGAAGTCACTCAAGAACCAAACATGATAATCGATTGAGATACTATTGATACATTTCTAGAGAAGGTTTGAGCGAGACTGAGAGGAAAATGAGGTCTGTCAAAAAGTGTTTCGATTCATAAACCATTTCAGGTGTTCAAGGACAAAAGTTCCATATCTTGGTTCTGAACAATTTTTATATTGAAGAGAACGAATTGCTGAGGTAATTTCTTGCTCTCATCAGACATATCTTAGAATACTTATTATATCTGTGATTATATCACTTTGTTCCTTAGTGATTAAGATAGCTATGAATTCAAATTTTCAACAACATTTTGCTGTAACTTGTCAACTATTCGAGATATTGAGATATGAATTCTAAATAGAAAGTTGGTTCATATACTTCCAGTTATATAAATAACTTCTACTAACTCCAGTTCTACAAAGATTCTGCTACAATTTTTTGAGCGTGACTCTTGCAGTAGTTGAGAGAGATACTTGTGCATAATATTTTCGATAAATATATTGTAATATGTTCTCTTATTAACAACTCAGTCCGATATTTACTAACTGGAGTTCTTTCAATAGTTTCAAGAGGGTTCTTTCAACAGTTTCAAGAGAGTTTTTGCCTATAACTTCATCAATTATGGAGGCATTTCTGAATAATTGCAACCAAAAACTCTTTTCAAATACTGCAGTCATTTAGAAGGTGAGCCAAACCCTGCTACCTAGAGTTCTACCCGCATTTGGAACATAGTTTGAGATTAATACTTGAAGTATTTCTTATTACAGTATTGATTTTAACTTTTCAATTATGTTTCAACTTTGTAATTATTTCGAATTTATGTGTATATGTGTATTTTATTCCAGAACTACATTGAAATATATCCTATCATTCACAAACTATGCTCACTCGAGCTGTATGAAGACTTTCAACAAATTTTTTATCTTTAATTTTTAATAATTAGTCGTATAGTTGAAAAATTTAAAACAAACTTAAATTCCAACACTACCAATCGCTAGAGATGAATCCCTAACTATGCACACTCGAGTTCCAAAGCTCCGATATTAACTATTTTAGAAAATTTCGTGACTTGCAGCAATGAAATAAAAGTGGAAGAGAGCCTGCTTTGAGTTGTCAATATCCATTGAGTTAACACCACACCAAAACACCCCTGGTCAGTTTCGAAGCCTCAGGAAGTCTCTAATTATGCACACTCGAGTTACAAAGCACTGATATTAAATACTGTAGAAAATTTGGGTCGTTGAGACTTGGAATGAAAGTGGAAGAAAGCCTCCTTTTGCCTTATGTCAATTCTTTGGGACAACACATCTACTCTTTAGTTTCGAAGTCTCAACAACTCTTTTGTCAGTTGCTTTTCAATTATTGCAAAATTTTCTTAGCCTTGTTTTGACGACTTTATGGGCGTGTATCGTGCCTTAATTATACTTCACGCTGCTTCTACGCACAATTTTTATGAGGTTTGACTCTGCGATTTCTGCCAATTTTTTAAGTACACGTCTTGACTGCTCTGTGATCTGCAATTTGTTTGGTTGCAACATCGAGAGACATAAACAAGTTTTGTCCTGTGTGGACATGACGTAACTTGCCTTTTATTGGCCATATTTTTAACTATAAAATTATTTTATATTTATTTAAAAATATTTTTTGTACTTATTTTTAGGTGAAAATTTGAAGGAAATTTTTTCTTTTACTCCACTTAAATATTTTTAATTAATAATTGAATGTATTTTTAATAATATTTGAACATGTTTTTAACAATATTTTCATTACAATTATTTTTAAATATTTTTTATATTACTTTTTTGTAGGTGAAAATTTCTAGGAAATTTGTTTCCACTCCACTCAATTGTTTAAATATTTTTATCAATTAAGATTATTTCCTTTTCTCTTTTAATTAATATTTAAATATTAGTTTTAAGTAGTAATTTTATTGATTGAAAACTTTTTTCTTATAAATTTCTGCCTTGTGCGCTTTTTGTGTGCCGAAAAAGACATGGAAATGAACCGTTCGAATGAAAGTAAAGACCGCAACTGAGCATGCGCGGCCGCCGCTGACAAATGCGTGGAGTGCGCGGTCGGTCTGAAATTCAAAACGCCGTTCGATTTTCATTTCATTTGCTGGCTTCAAAACGTACTTGTTATGTTTGTTGTTGGTGTTGTTGTTATTGTGGGCTGTGTTGTTGTTGGTGTTGTTGATACAACTTGAGTGTCTGCACAGCAGAAATGCATTTGCTCGGCTAACGGTGCACAATTTCAACAAAAACAAAAATAAACAATAAAAAATTCGAATAAAAACTAAAAAAAATATGATTTCTGCAACTAACTTCAAAACCTGCTCCGTCCAAAATTGTCGGTTCGCCGTCGCACAGCCCAGGCAAAAAGTTAGTCGCCTATCAGCTGAGATTGCAGGCGTCAGCAGGCAGCACCTTCGTCTGCTTTAATCGATTGCTCCCCTTCCATCACCTGCTCCCGTCGTCAGCAACCATCGCCTGCTCCCACTGCCGCCGCCTGTGAGCACGTTTGACGTGTTTGGCATCGCCAAAAAAAGGCTCAAAAATTGTCACGGACTTTGAACTCTAAACGCGAAGGTTGCCACAAGTGCTGCGCTGCAATAATTCGTGACAGACGTCTGCGCCAAAGTGAGACGCGGCGACTCTCAATCGGCAGCAGCTGAAGTCGTTGTCGTATTCTTGCAACTACGTAGCACGGCCGACGACTTTGAAGTGTGTCGTGTTGCAGTGTTGAGACTTTGCGCCATTGCTGCCAAGGCGTCGCTTGAGCAGGAGTCAAGGAATTTGTGGTAACTCACACAAATGATCGCAGCTGGTTTTGAAATGGTGGCAGCTGATCCTGCTACGCTTTAATGCGATTGCACATGCAAATGTGAGCGTAATGGAGACACTAAACACTCCAATGGTGCTTTAAGGTGAATGAGACACAAATTGTAAGGAGACTTCCTTAATGCATCTATAGGAGTAACGATATTAAGCAAGCATCGTTGAAAGTCCTTCTATGCAAGGTACAAAAGAATACCGCTCTAACAGTTAAGATCTTTGTTCACAGCGCGTCGAGTAGATTTATATAGTAGCGTGCTAGTAGGACATGACAGGAAAAATTCAATGATTTCTCCACACATTTATTTAGTGATGGGAATGGTGTTGATATCATTAAATATCCCTGGAACTAATATAGCAATATCTTCAGTAAAAACAACATATTCCCCGAGGAGTTAACTCTAACTGGAGTGACGCCCTTGTTCAAGAAATTGAATGGGTGAATTTAAATAATTACAACCCATTTTACTTCTTCATATTTACCAATAAAATTGTATAAAATAGCCATGAAGGAAGACTTGCCTTGCAAGGGAAAATAACCTTATCAGTGACTGTCCATTTGGCAGCAGAGTTGTTGTCTTATCTAAGATATCCTCCCTCTAAGATATCTATCCTATTCAGAAATTTGAAGTGGCCTCCAAGGAAATTCTTCCCCTACGGCTCTCTTAGTGGAGATAACAGCAACGTTCGCCACTGACGACCATAAAATACTTTTCGGTAAAATGAACCCATAAAGATGTACGAGGACCTTTGCCAGGTTTACATTACCGCAGTTCAGCTGGTGACACTTTCCGCCCCTCGTGGTCCTGCCCTTAGATTCGCAACAAAACGCACAATCTAAAGGTGAACAGTTTCTGATTGAAAAGACATTAGTTACAACCATTTTTGTCTTTTATCCTATACATTCACATGAGAATTGATGCCAAGTCAGTGACACTTTCCGCTCTTCAAGCTATTTCCGTTATGATTGCAAATAACCTAATATTGCTTCTGTCTACTTGCGGCCAGTCTGCTCCTGATCTACTTCTGGTTTTGTTCTGGTCTAATTTCGAAGTGATTCTAGTATGCTTGTGGTCTGGGTTTGTTCTGCTTCTGGTCTTGTTCTGGTTTGCTTCCGATCCAATTTTGGTCTTATATGGTCTGCTTTTAATCAGCTTCTGGTTTCGTTTTGGTATGATTCTGGTATATTTCTGGCTTGCTTGAAATCTTCTGTTTGTCTGCTTCTGGTTTTTTTCTGGCCGCATTCTGGTATGCTTCTGGTATGCTTCCAGTATGATTCTGGTCTTCTTATAGTATGATTCTAGTATACTTCTGGTCTCCTTTTTATATGCAGCTGTTTTCGTTTTGGTCCGCTGTCAGTAAGCTTCTGGACTGCTTTCAGTCTGCTTCTGGTCTCCTTTGGTCTGCTTCCTGGTCTCATTTCCTGAAGCAGTCTGGTGTGCACTTCTCCTGATTCCTATTGGTCTGCTTCTTGTATGCTTCTCTTATAGTTTTGGTATGGTTATGGTCTTCCTTTGATATTCTTCTAATCATCTTCTGGACTGCATCTGCTAGGTTTCTTGTGTAGTTCTGGATTGCTTCAGCACTCCTTCTGGACTTAATCTGGTCTCTTTTTGGACTTCTTTTGGTATGCTTCTGTTCTGCTTCTTTTCTGCTGTTGGACTTCTTCCGGTATCCTTCTGGTCTGCTACTAGTATAATTCTGATTTCCTTTTGATTTGCTCCTGGTATCTTTCTGATCTGATTTTAATTAACTTTTGGCCTGCGTTTGGACTGCTTCCTGGTCTCCTTTTGATCTGTTTCTGGTCTCTTTCGGATCTAATTTTAATTTACTTTTGGTCTGCGTTTGGATTTTCCTGAATCAGTTTTCTGGTATACATTTCTTCTGACTCCGCTTCTGGTCTGCTTTTGGACTTATTCTGGTATCCCTTTAGGCTTTTCCTGGCCCGCCTCTGGACTTCTTCTGATTTCTTTTTGGGTTTTTTCTGGTATGCTGTTAGAGTTCTTCTAGTGTGTTTCTAGTCTGCTTCTGGACTTCTTTCGGAATAGTTCTTGTCTGTTTCTAGTATGATGCCGGTAAGCATCTGGATACAAAGCTTCTCCTGAATTATTTTGGTTTGCATCTGGCCTCTTTCTGAATTCTGGACTTCTGCTGGTATAATTCTGGTCTGCTTCTGGTGGGATCCCGCGTGCCTCTGGTTTCTTTCTGGGCTGCTACTGGTCTCCTTCTGGTTATCTTCTAATACACTTCAGGTCTGCTCCTAGACTTATTCGCATCTGCTTCTGGATTTTGTCTTGTATGCTTCTGGTTTTCATTTTATATGTTTCTGGCAGCGTTTTGGTATATTTTTGGTCTGCATTTGGTCTGTATCTGGCCTCCTGTCAGCTGGTATTCCTTTGGTCTGCTTCTGGCTTTCTTTTCGAATTCTTCTGGTGCGCTCCATGCGTATTTCAGGGATGCTTTTGGACTGGTCTCTTTTTGGTCTCCTGCTGGTCTCATTTGGATCTGCTGTTGGTGTGATTGCTCCCATTACTGCACCCCTGTCGGATCTGTTCATGTTTCTCTCCTCCCTTAGGGGTGATCCAGGATCTCTTATAATTTCCGCTTCCTCTTCGTCTCTTCCTGTTCACACTCTTTGTTCAATTTCGGTCGAAATGCATTGAAATCGAGAGGGAAATACTTGCAGAGTCGTCTTATTGAAAACGTGGCAATTGACCCAATGCGTGCTCTCGTCAGCGGGCCGGCACCGCATTCGCCGTCATATTGCGTCACAATGGGCGCCGATTCCATGCATGATTGCACCGCATTTTGGTGCACACTTCGCATACGAAAACGTGCGTTTCTCCCTCCTTCCCGCAAATTTCTAATTGCACAGTCGCAAATTGTTTTTAAAGTAGCCGCATACGAGCACTCATTGCGGCAGCTGGCCGCATGCCCAGCCATGTGCTCCGTGGTGTTGGTGGCCGGCCAAGTGCTGCGCCATTTGGGTTGCTGCTGTTGCATCACTTTGCATGCAACGTGGCAGACGTGCTGTAATGAAATTATTTTCCATTAACCTAATCCCACCCGGATAAATGTCGCTAGCAGCCCGGAGCAGCTATGGCAGCAGCTCAGCCAATTACGGAACGCAAACAAAGAGGCAGACGCGGACGCAGACACAGGAAGAGGGGCACTAACAGCCAGCAACAGAACGTGAGCGGAGCAGCGCGCTTGGCAATTTTGGATAAATTTTTCCTCTCTCTTTTCTTTCCCTGCTCATCTTGTATGCAACTTTGTCACTCTTTCCGCTTGGCACGACTGCGAATATGACATCGTTTTGATTTGTAAATCGTTCTCTTGCTTTCTTCCTGCACCACGTACACACTCCTTGACAAATCCTTTCGACGCTTCAGCGTGCAAATTTATGCACATATTTCCGTTATTATGCTGCACGATATCCTGCCGCACATCCTTGACTAAGCGTTACACAATCAACACAGTCAATCGCTGCACTTCGCCTCTGCCTGTGAACGAATGACGTGTGCGTGCCTTTGCCATCTGAGCCAAGCACAGTGCTGGAATTTAATAAGCTTAGCAGCAGCGAATGCGAAAAGGATATTAGCAGCTCACATACGAGTATATACTGCGTGTATATCTTTGCCATGCGTGCTGCAATAAAAAGAGGGCAAATCTGCACCGTGCGCTTTGGGCTGTTATACTTGTGGGGTTTTGAGTAACAAGTATGGTTATCAGGGAACTGCCTGAGTGGATACGTTTTCCGTTGACAGCGTTTAAAAAAGAAGACTCAGAGTGTGTGGTAAATAACAAGGACTGCTTTCGCGTGGTGCATAGTTCCAATGATTCGTGATGCCAATCTCATAAATACTCATTCTGAACTACGAAAATACATTTCCAGTCCAATGAACAATGGGCAAGGAAAGGGATATCAAAGGGAATTCTCCGATTTGCGAGTAAGGAGGACTGAAAAACGAAAGAGGATTGCATATAAATTTAATCTGTAATATAATTTAAGGTCTTTTTATGAACACGTTTAAAAGCATGTAAAAAGAGCTCAGAAAAAATTATGGTACAGAGACTCAAGTGATTAGTAGGAAGAAAGACTTCTCTGAGAAGGATATGCTTACCTTTGCTTGAATCCTTGGTTATGTGCTACGATAAAATAATAACTACCAGCTTGGTACCTTGCTGGTGGGGTTGTTATTTGAAGAATTGGGTTTGAGGTGCGATCTTTTAAATTAAAAAGTAAACTAATTCAAAGGAAAATTTCTCTGGTGGATGGGTTGTTGTTGTTGTTGAAGACGCTACCAGAAATTCTCACAATATTTCCTCACTTTGAAAGGCCTTCACACTAAATCTCAAAATTCTACAAATTTAATCAACTCTAATTAAATATTTCGCATACCTTTCCGTGTTGAAGGCAATTTTCCCTTAGCACAAAAATCAATGGAAATAATTTTGATGTCCTTTTGTGTGTGTTTTCTTTCATTCAATGTAATTATAAATCAACGAACCCTTCCGCTGCACCCCTCCGCCAATCGACTCAATACGCATTCAGAATACACAAATTCAAAATTAAAGCGAATGTGCCTTAAACCAACACAACCGGCAGGCAAACAGGTCAACAAACAGGCAGGCAAGTAGGCAGGCGGGTGGCGGTAGACGGGAATTCAGGTAAATCCCTTTTTTGATACCATTGACGCAAGGCTCACCAAGGCTGGCGCTGCCAATCCCAAATGGCTTCTGATTCGAACCTAAATGCAATTAAAATTTAATACCGAATGAAAATTTGCTTAACGGAAGCAACAATAACACAAAAACACATTTCGAATTGTACCAGAAACAAAAGAAACACACAAAAACAAAAAAGAATGTTAGATAAAATAAAGCATTCAAATAATGCTCTCAAGGATAACTCAGGAGGCTGCAAAATAAGTAAATAAATGTCGAAGGTATTGCACGAGCGAGTAGCAGAGCAAGAATTGAAATTGCAAGCCATACAAACAGCAGAACAGCAGCATTTATGGCGCACAGTATCAAGGTTAAAAGGATTTTTAAGGATAATGAACTCTCACATTTTTACCCAATACTTTCCTTCACGACAGTAAATGACGACATGACGGTACGCTTCCGCTTCTCTGGTTGATACTCGTATTTAGATTTCATTTCGTTTTTTTTATGTGTTTGTCAATTATCAACCTTTACGTATCCTGCGACCACAATCTTTCAGGTTATAGAACTGTGAGGTCCGTGTAGGAAGCACAGAAGCACAGCTCTGAACTTCTGCCCAAAGAAATTACTTGTAGTAGTTCAGACAGTCTCTTTAAGTGCATAGTAACCTAACTAACAGGACACCAGCACCTAGACCAAGACCCTTCACAAAATGTGATTCTTGCAATCATTTGAGAGGTTCGATATCAGTACTGTAGACACATCACAATTGAACTAATCATATCGTTCCCAATATGTCTTTTCGTCTCCTTTTCGTTTAAGAGATCATTGCAGCTGCTTCTAAAAGCTTCCCCAAGCAAGTACACGTGCCTGAAAGAGCCAACCACTGTAATCTGAGAGCTGAAACAACAGGACACCATCATATTAAATTACATCTGCCTCTTCAGATCAATCTGTTGAGGCTACCATGAAGATGAAGATGACATCTGTATTGATCCGTTGGTGATTGCTCTGAGCCGTACAACAAACATACTCTCAGGTTTCAGAAATATTCTCTTGGGTCTTTGCACAATAGCTTCTCAGGAAATAGTCTGGAATTCCCTGATTCCAATAGATTTAAAATGGTCCCAGCTTGAATATACCTGGAGCAATAGGAATATCTGCATAGTCCGAGCTGTGGCAGCTCTGCCTACTTTGAATTTAAACCCATCTAATGGAGAAGAACTGGGGTTTGTCCTCTTTATAAAGAAGTTATTGGTTATGGTGGACACTCCATGAAGAGATTGGCTTCTTGTGATCCCAGACATAAGAGGCTTCCATTGGCACGGTATTAAGCATACTTACAGTAAACTGATGGAGCTCTCCTTAAGCTCTCAGAAATTCAAAGAAAAGAGACAGTTGATTGGTGACCGAAAAGAGACAGTTGAAAGGTGCAGTTGAAGAGAACACATATCCGGGTAAGTTCTGGAAACTGATGAACTATGATTTTCAATTTGCTGTGAACACAATGGAAAGAGCTCAAGGAGCGGAAAGTAGCATCAGCCTGCAGAAGTGGAAGAAGCTCACAAAAGTTGAAAGAAAGGCCACAAATTCAACTCTTCGTGACCATAGTGGTGAAAGAGAGCACATATCCGGAGAGGAATGGACACTGAAGATCTCTCATTTTGAATACCTATGAATTATTTATTAAATTGGGTGGGTTGTTGAGAGCATATTGGAAAGAGTTCAAGGGCCGAAAAGGACCACAAGCTGCCAGAAAGTGAAAGATACGAAGTAAATTCCATTTTTCGTGACCTTCATAGAATGAATGTGATATTTTGTGAGATCTGATAAGTGGGGGAGGACACCTATCCGGGTAAAGAATGGAAACTAATGGAGCTTGGGGAGAGCACGTATCCTGCTATGATTTCGTGATTATGAATTTCTATTGATTATGAATTTCTATGAATTGTGGTGATTATGAATTTCTATGAATTGTTTGTTGATTTGGGATTTGTTGTGAACATAATGGAAAGAGTTCAAGGGACGGAACGAACCACAAGATGGAAGGAGTTGAAAGAAAGGACATAAATTCAATACTTGGTGACCATCGAAGTGAATATTAAATTTTTAGAGAGCTGGGTGGAGAGCTTGGTGGGTAAGGAATGGACACTGATGAACTTTTTATGTTGAAGTTCTGTGAATTGTTGATTCCGGTGTTTGTTGAAGAATATAATGGAAAGAGCTTAAGGGCCGGAAAGTGTCACTAAGTGAGCACCGGTGTTCCAGCTACACTGCAATCAAATTTGAAAATACGATCTTGTCAAGCAGTACAAACCCGCCAATAGAATGCTGATGATTATAATTCCTGTAGGCTCTTTGTTGAAGTAGCTACTGAATTAGATGAAGCTAATGAACGAGTTGAGAGGGAGATGTTTGTATTTTTTGAAGAAGACGAGAATGCAGCTTACATTTTGCTTGATACGTGTAGATATAGAAGTAGAATAGATGTGTGGTAGGTCGGAGAATCGGTAAATAAGGAGGGAGGTCTACAAGCACTCAGGCATTCTCATTATACTGCAAGCCTGGACATATTATGGGAAGGGGTTATAAAAGGGAAGTTACACCTTTTCAGGCTTCTTTGACATTTTTATGAATCTCAGAAGTCTGTCCAGGGATAAGGAATGTTCGTGATAATAGTCCAATAAAGACTTTTGACAGTTACCACTGGTACTACAAATTGCTCTGCTGATATCTTAACCTTGAGAAGGAAGCTATAATATAAGATATTCTACTAGAGAAGACCACTGTATTTCATCATCGGAAGAGCACAGCATTTAATCAGCTCGCAGTGCGTAGTGGTAAAGTATTCATTCAACCTGTGAAGCAACTAACCTACTTTAGAAGTATTTAAATCATTTCTTCATATATGAAAATGCCTTCTTTGCATTCATATCACAGTTTTAATTACGATTGCGATATCACTGCTTCGGTTGTTCAGACACATTTCTGCCTTTTTCCATAATAATGCTTTTTTTTATATGTTTTTCTGTGATGTTGCGCACTTGTTGGCAAATTGCGAGTAGAAAAATTGCGCATGCGCGCCGCTCCACGCACGCAACTGCCGAGATAAGCATTTCTTTGGCCCGTGCTCGACGGAGGCGAATGTGAAAAGCGAATTAAAAGAAAAGCAGACAAAAATATGAACTGAAAAATTTATTTCCCAATTAATTTGTAGCAGAAATTTTCGTAAATTGTTATCAAAAACGCTGCTTTCGTAATTAACGCGAGTGCACTCAAGAGTGGCAGGAGAAAGAGTGATACAGTGAGAGAGAGAGAGAGAAAGGGGGAGGGAAGTAACCCATAATGAATTCTCCTTCAACAGTTTAACCAATTTCCACACTCGCGCCAATATTATTAAACATTTTTTACACTTGCTAATTTTTAATTGTTTTTTGTTAATGTTTTTCGTGGCTGCCTTGAAACGCTTTTCAATCATTTTGAGCAGTTAATAATCACGATAATGATGACAATCATAGAAGTGCTGTTGTCATAATTGTCACTGGCGTGTCTTGCATGTGAATTGACGCTAATGCCAGTTGGTCCAAAGTAATTTGTTTGGCAGTAACTGCAGCATGTGTGGAGTGGGGCTGCCACTTAATGCAGTTGCACTACTCACAGAAGCTAGTAAATTGTGTAGTAGCAGTGGCGTAGTTATAAGTGAGACATAACCCCACGTCTCCACGAGCAATTTTTGATGGCATAACATCTGTCAAATTCGATTGCAAAGGTTGGCAATATTTTAATGGTGGGCATTGCGATGTTATGCCATCGCCATTTTGAAAATGTCGTCAAGCAATCTAGTTCGCTGTGCCCGCGCTTGAAAATTTTTTTTATTTATACGGTGAAGAGGGAAAAAGAATGAAACCGAAATTCTGGGTGAATCCTTTATTACAAAGAATGCAATGGCACAGTTTCCATTCATTTTAGCGTTTTTATTAATTTAATAGATTCGGTAAAACGAAAATGTCCGACGATGCTTCCACTGTGAGCGTCACGAAAAAATGAAAAATGGCTGTCAAACAAACAAAATGACAACTGATTGCAACACAGCACGTTGGCAATTTATGGCATAACATATTTCATAACATAAATTGCCAACTTGAAGCAATTTGGAGTCTCCATTGGCAATTTGCTTGAAATTGCCAATGGCATACCATCAAAAATTGCCCGTGGAGACTTAGGGTAAAGGGGACGATGCCCTCTTGCAGTGACAGTTATTGCTAGGAGTATTGTTGTGACGAAAGCGCCTATTAAGTATTCATACGTATATTAGATGATATTGCTTGAGCTTCTATCGCTTCTACATAGTTTGTATATCACTTCTACATAGTTTGTATAATGCTTCTACATCTTTTATACAACGCTTCCACATTATTTCTGTATGGCTTGTACAACGCTTCCAGGCAGTATCTACATCGCTTCTACATCTTTACTATATCGCTTCTATATCACGGTAGCACTCCTTCTATATCGCTTCTATATCGCTTGTACAACGCTTCTACATCTTTACCATATCGATTCTACATCGGTTCTACATCGTAGGAAATACTCCTTCTAAATCCTTTCTACATCTTTTCTACAACGCTTCTATACCGCTTTTACATCGCTTCTATATCGCTTCTATATCGCTTGTACAACGCTTCTCGTATCTACTATATCTTTGCATTCTATATCTTTGCAATATCGCTTCTATATCACCCCACACAGTTTCTGCATATCTAATAAATCGCTTCTGCATGGCTTCTACATCGCTTCTCTCTACACTCCTTCTACATATATCCCTTCTATATTACTACAAGAGGCTTTACCAAAGAAGACAAAGAAAAGACATTCAATTCCCTCCAAATTTATTTACCGTTCCGACCATTTTTTTTGGTCACACGTATAGTGTATGTGAATTTATTGTGTTTGTTGTAAAAATATTCCATATCCCTGTAGTGAAAATTATAGGCAGTCTTCAAAATGTACTACTAAATTTAATAGTAAAAAATCAAGTGGTTCAAGTGGGTCATTGCCGTGTATACTAAATTTTTCCTTTCTTGTCAATTTAATAAAAAAGGAAGTACAGACAAACATTGGAATTTGAAGAAAAACAGTTATTTTTATAATTTCAAGCACTTTTTGTAATTCCTCAATTTAGAGATAAATCTTCAAGTTAACGCGTGTTTTAAAATATCCGCAAGTGTTCGCATATATATACGAATGCGAACATCGAACATACGTAACTCACGAAAAGATGAAAATAACGGTTATCTTTTGATCACACCTCGTAGATATATATATATATATATATATATATATATATATATATATATATATATATGTATATATATATATATATATATATATATACATATATATATATATATATATATATATATATATATATATATATATATATATATATATATATATATATATGTATATTTATATATATATATATATATATATATATATATATATATATATATATATATATATATATATCTTTCTTTGATATTTGTCTGCTATAATCCTACTTAATCCGTCTTCTACAGATTCCTTCTCTAAAATTGACCCTCGCATAGCAAAGAACAAAATGTTATCATTTTATCAGTATTGAATAACATTTTTGCTTGGCTGTAAAGCTTGTAGGTATTGTAAGTATGGTGTGAGTATTGAATAACAGCTTTTAGCTGAGCGCACAACCCAAACTGCCAATGTGCTTGGTAGATTTTTGTTTGCTCAGTGCGCTTTCAAGGGGCTTTTACAGTGGAGGCTTCTACAATCTATTCTTGTTTATTTATGTAAATAAAAATATATATAAAAAAATATAAAAAGTAAAACTATAATTAAAAAATTAAATTATAACTATAGTTAAGTTATTATTTTACTACTATTATATTAATCAGAAATGAGCCGTAGCTACCAGGACCTTCAACAATTTATATTTATAATAGTTTCTAAGTTATTTAGTGCATAGGAATTTTTAAGTGTGTGACTCTAAAAAATAATATAATAAATAATATAACTAATAAATGAATAATAAATAAATATTATATATATAAATAAATAATAATATATACATATAATTAATAAATAATAATTAAAAAATAGATTTATAATAAATAAATAATAAATAGAAAATAAAAAAATAATAAATAAATAATAATAAAATTATAATTAAACAATAATAATAAATACTATAATAATAAATAATATAGGATAATATATAAATTATAGTAATTTTTGAAACATTTAAACTTCTTAATTTAAAATATTTTTATTTAAAATCGAGTCGAAGGTTCTGTCAGCCTCATTAATTGCATTTCTTATAATAATTTATGTATTACAATAATGTGTAAGTTAAATAATATTAGTAAAAATAACGTTTCTCTCGAATTTATTGCACAGACAAGTTGCTCACGGTAGTTGTAAGTGTGTATGCGTGGTTATGCCACCGTAATAATTGTCAGAAGGGGAATTATTGAAACATTTTGCCAGATCTTAAAGTTATGTCGGACAATCCACTTGCCCTCATCAGAGATCTTTCAATAAAAGGCAATTTTTCCCCACGAATTTATTATATCACAGAAATCAGCAGCATCCCAACGATGAACACTCCCAGGCATCAAAACTGTGCCTTCAGCTATTACACTCTGTCCATCCAGACAACTACGCCAACTGCAGGTGCTGAAATTGCTGAACAAAGTCTGTTCATGTACTGTCTCAGTCCACCGGACTCTAAACTACTGTGTCTCATTATTGCCCCTCAGCTGTTTCGTTAAGTTGCTCTCTCTTTTTCATTACATTTCAGTGGTGTCTTAGTACATTAAATAATAATACAACAAAGGAAAATGTAGAAAATACTACCAACACAGGGAAACTAAAGAACACATCATAGGAGGATGCAAAATATTAGAAGGAAAATATTTCATAGATAGACGACAAAAACTTGCAATAAAACACAAACTAATTGAAACACAAACCTCATACGAGTACTTCAAATATACACCACAAAGGATTCTTGAGAACCGCGGATATAAAATATACTGTGCTAGAATTATACCCACAGATCAAACAGTGACAAGCAATAGACCAGATATAACACTCATCAATAAACTAGAAAGAAACCTATCCGCAACGATATACCAATACTGAATGATGCAAACACAAGGCAAGAAGAAAAGGAAAAACTAATATGTAGAAATTCAAGAATTATGGCATCAGAACCAAGCTACAACAGGGCCCATAATAGGAATCACTTCCAATCACAGGAATCACTATAAAATTTATGAAGCAATACAACTGGAATCATTTATATACACAAATATACAAAAAAAAAAAACTATACAGACATATAATTGAAACAGCAACAATTTCCCATAAATTTCTGAACCAATAAATATGAAATATGTAATATATGTGGTCCACCCACCTTGCTTCGAATACAAGTTCACCGTTCACATTCCTGGCAGTGATGAATCGTCTGGAGGCCACCTCTACATTCCCAATATAACAGAAATATTTACTGATGGCTCGAAACTGAACGACAGAGTGGTCTGTGGAGTGTACTGCGAGAATCTGGGGATTAATCTTTCTTTCCACCTAGCGAACCACTGTAGTGCTTTCCCGGCGGAGGTCATGGTGATTCTGACAGCGGCGTAAAGACTGTTGACAGACAACGTCACCAATAGTTTCGATATCTGTATATTCTCTTACTCTTAAAGACACTTTCTGGCGTCTGCACCCTTCTAAGCTTGTGGTAATATGCCGGTCCGCTCTAAATACCCTATCAGGGCGACTCGGGCTTCTCGGGTCACAGGGTCAGGAGGACGAACCAGCGATAAGAGGCACCACACAACAGCAAACAAATTAAAACGTGGGAGTTCTCCTAACGTCTGTAGAGCTTCTTATCGGACAGGAATACAGGCGTGGAGCTAACACGCTCTGGTCGGAGGAACAGGACTGCAGGATCACTAGAAAAATCTGGGTCTAGCTGAGCCCGAATAGACCAGCACAATTACTGCAGCTAAGACGTGACTCCCTCGCTATAACAGTTGCACTCCTGACCGGCCATTGTGCCATTGGCAGACACACTCGGAGGCTTAACCCTCCCTTCAATGGCTTTTTTCGACGAGGAGGAAGATATCCCACACTTGCTGTGCTACTGCCTTGCACTCGCTAGAAGAATATTTCGATTTCTGGGGGTAACTTTTCTTGAGTGTCTTGCGGAGATATCCTCCATCAGTATAAGCCAAATCACTCGCTTCACCTGCGAATCGCACTGACTCCCTGTTCAGCTCCGGTAGATTGTGTCAATTTAAGCGGCCCAAGTGTCTGTAGTAACATAACGGTCTAAATCCTGGCCTAGATGATGATAATAATAGAAATGAATAGTTTCTTAAGCGTTTGTTTGATGAGGTATTCTATCATTTTCGCTGACTATGGGGTTATAAAATGAGCCTAAAGTGAGAAGAAGAATTCTTAGACAAGTCGAAGCCAAATATTGGAGAGAAAATTACTCAAAGACCAGCACGAACTTGTTTATGTTTTTCACTGAATATGGAGAGGAGATTGTCTTTTCGATGAAATTTCCTCGCTTCAATGGATGAAGTACTTTGAGATAACCCTAGACTGTGATACTTTGAACACTTCGATTCCTTTTAACGCCAATAATTGAATGAATCTTTCACAAAATCAATCGTATGCATCTTTCACAAAATGAATCGAATGAATCTTTCCCAAAATGAATCGAATGAATCTTTCTCAAAATTAATCGAATAAGTCATTCGCAATTGTATTTTTTGCCATAGAACTGCAGAGCTGTGAACCGACCCAGAGAACTTTCAAGTGCTATGAACTTATAGAACGCTTCTTAAACGAAGTAGTGACGTCAATGAACTTAATTTTGCTTCTTGCGAAATATGTCTCGGAGCTACAAACCTGATGCAACTGATCCCCAATATGACTGATCCTGGCTATGTTCTGAGCCATTTGTTTTGCTTGGTTTGAACTCACCGCACTCTCTGGTTTAATACCAAGAACGAACCCTGGCACTTTTAGAACAAGACTTCAATCAAGTTGTTGTCGTTCTTTGTCGCTATTCTTGCTGATTCTAATCACTTTTAATAAGTCACACTCTCCAACAATGATTAAGTAACGGCTCCACAGCCGGATTTGTAGGTGCCGAAACGACCTTGCGTCACTTCTTCGCTGAGCTGGGTTGTTGAGCACGCAATTGTAACTGCACAGCCAGAAATGAGCGCATTGCCCGCACTGCCGGCGATGACAAAGACACGCTCAGTGAACTTGATAAGAGCAATAAAAGCAAAATTAAACGGAGAGCGGAACGCGGCACGCAGGCGCAGTAACTGTCCGTGCAGTGCAGCACGAGTATAACCGTAAATGCACAGATCCACGGCACTACAATTTATAAAAATAGTATATAAAAATATATATAAAAATATATAAGAAAATTATATAAAAGAAATATATAATGTGGGGGGATTGGCTACGCTACACCCACCAGAATGAACCAATCTGAGGCTTTAGTAAAGAGTTATTAACACTCACTGGTATAGATTATCTTCATAGTGGAATCCTAGTAAACGTTCCCTATTTCTGGCAAATCTGGACATGTACAGAAGAGATGCTGGACCGTTTCCAGTTCCTCCTCGTTCCTGCAGCTGCGACAGACATAATGCGCATAAATTGCCATTCTTCTTGCATGATTTCCTAATAGACAATGTGTCGTGAGGGCTCCTGTTAGAGTCCTAATTTGTAGTCTATTGAGTCTAATGATATTTTTGGATATACGCAGATTTAGCCTCGGCCATGTGTGCCTGGCGTTTTCGCACGCAGTGGAACAGATCTACCTTTGATTGGTAGAGTTAATCAGTGTCTCCCTTATGAGAAGCTTACATGTTACGAGAGGGGTACGCATATGCATACTAAAATTTGACATACAAGTGCCGTCTCTCGCAAGTTGATCAGCCTTGCACTTCCCTGGCAAATCCCTATGACCTGGCACCCAGCATGGATATGGAGTTGTTTAGCCATCTCGTTAAGAGCTCGTCGACAGTCTAAGATATTCCTTGATGTTATTTGGAATGCATCCAAAGCCCTTAGTGCAGCTTGGCTGTCTAAGGGCTTTATAGGGTATAATGCAGATATCCTTACCGGTTACCTCGTTTATCCTCAACCAATTCAGAACTTTGTGAATACCGGTAATTTCTATTGAAAAATACTGCAGTGATCTGTTAGTTTGATGGATTCACATCGGTATTCGATCGTGTTACGGTGGATGACTAGATGACTGGTGATGAAAAGTGGATCACTTAAGACAACGTCAAGCGAAAACGGTCGTGGTCGAATCGCGGTAAGCCGGCGTAAATGGTGGCCAAGTCAAGATTGGTTTTACTGTGTGATTGGTGGGATTGGCACGGAATCATCTATTATAAGTCGCTCCCCTCCGGCCAAACTCTCAAGTCGGATCTGTACTGTCAATAATTGGATCGTCTGAAGGAAGCAATCGGCCAGCATCTGTCAATAGGAGAGGAATTGTGTGACATCAGGACAATGCCAGGACACACTCATCAGTAGTGACTCACCAGAAGCTCAGAGGGAGCTTGGTTGGGAGGTTATTATGCGTCCACCTTATAGTCCGTACGTGGCACAAAGTGATTACCACCTGTTCCTGTCTAGGGCGAATAATTTTGCTGATGATCATGCTGTTTTGAAATATTGATAAATTTTTTGTGTACAAGAGGTATAGAAGGGGCCCAAGGATGCTTCCTTGTGGCACGACAGCGTTTATTTCTTCCAGATCTGAGTACTGATTTTCTTGTTTCACGCGGAGTTGAGGTAAATATGCCTTCATAAGGACACTAAATTGAAGGGAGAAAACAGGATTAGACCTTCATGCCATACCTTGCCGATTGCTTGTGCGACGTCTGGGAAGACTGCTCAGCATACGCTTTTCTTATCAAAGAATTTTTCGATTTGAGGCTGAAACTCAAGCAACTTCAATCTGCGCAAGGATTAATCTGATAAGAGGGCGCAAGCTATCTATTTAGACAGTCAAGCTGCATTACAAGCCTCAGGTCTTTATATTCTCTAGAATCGAAGCTGGTGGAAGAATGATTTAATAACCTACAATCTTTAGGTGCAACAAATAAGTTGCAGCTTGCTGGGTCCCGGGTCATTCAGGGATCGAAGGCAAAGAAATTGCTGAAGTTCTGGCTAGGTCAACTTCAATTTGTGCTCTTGTGCTCATATGAAACTTTCTGCTCCTTCCAACTCCACCATTATATATATTTATAAGTTGAACTCTCCCGCACCTTCGTCAGCCAGTCACGGCACGGGCGGCTCTAGAAGCGCTTATAAACCGGTACATTGTTAAACACAGAGAAGTACCTGAGAACTTAATTACTCACTTGGAGTGCAGTCACCAGCCATCAGAGTCTCATTTCAAGCGGCTGCAATTCAAGTTGCGCGAGCGCAATTATGATGCGGGCACTAGTTGTGTGGTCTACGCTGTGGTCGCCACCAGCTAAAGGAACTGGCTGGCTGCCTGTCGCGCTGCCTGCCATTTCTCTATCTCTCTCAGCGCGCTGCGAGCGACACTTAACTTGTCACAAATGGCGTCATAAATTTGCACACAACCACTTCGCACTTGTGTCAACACAGCGCCACATGCCTCCCTGCAGCCGAACCGAACAATTGCGGCTGTCGCGCATGCTTCTTAAGTGCACTATTTATAACATGCAGCAAGGGCCTGCGTTTGTGTGAATTGCCGGCTGCGTTCCGTACCGCAGGGAATCGGCCAGTGCCGTGTTGTCACTTTGTTGTGGGCAATTGGCATTTAAGACCATGTGTGCTCGCGTTGTTGAGCGCGGATAAGCATCTCCGCCTGGTCTAGAGGAGGCTAAAATGTAGCTCCACATAAGTAAAAGCCACTCGTAAATAAAAATAAAAACATGGAATGAGAAGCAGAGACAGGGCGTAGGAAAAAATCTGTAAAATATTTCGGTTCGCAAAGAAAATTCCCATTCGAACGAATTAGTTGCGCATGCGCAATTACGCAATTATGCGGCTGCCAGCTCTGCGATAAGACGACATCATAGCTTATCGGTAAATTGACCCAAACGTCAATTATGGCGAAAATATTTATTAGGCAACAGGAACAACGGCAGTCAGCCGCCGTCCAGAGACGCCGAAGAAAGCAAAAAGCAAGTGAGGCCCGCGTACTGGGACCAGCTGGTCGAATGTTGCCGGACTTGCTAAGGTGGTGGCGCTTAAAATTGCCTTAAAAGGTCAACGCACGAAATTGCGCGAATGATGCTGGATGGCTGACAATAACAACAACCATAACGACAGCGAGAACAACAACCATGGCCATGGCAATAACCGCCAGAATAGCAATAACAACAACAAAGGCAAACATCTGCTATAGAATGAGTTACGCCACTCTTGGAGGCCCAGTAGGAAATCACAGCGGGAACCCGTTAAAATTATGAAGCGTTTTCGCTGAAAATGATTGTTTGGATGGGAATGATAGGTGATTGGTGTAGATATGAACTGTGGGGTGCAGGGGAACAGTTATTTGATGATATCATCGACACGATACGATATGCCTTTCAAGGCCTCCTGAAAAAACACTGTTCTGATGTCAAGTTTAACTATCCTCATGTCTTCATAGAGACAGGTCAAGCTCAATTATCCTCATGTCTTCATAGTGACAGGTCAATTTTAAGTATTCTCCTGTCTTCAAAGAAACAGGTCAAATTCAACTATATCCATGCCTTAATAGATATATCAACCTGCAGAGCATGAGTTCGCCTTGAGAGTTAGTCGCTTAACCCGTGAAGTAATGGGACTATTCATACAACATTTCTTATAGTTTCTTATTTTGATTCAGGACTTTTCGCTTGCAGATCGAAGGGTCCTGAATTTCCAGAGTCCAGACGAAATTCAACGATCATGTATCAAAGGCTTGATAACTTTTGGAGGGTTACTTCTTTGAATAACATTCTTTCGTTCTTCTGGTCCAGTTTCGGGAAGTATGTAGCGATATTCTCCATAAAACATTTCTCATACTTACTTCTGTTGCTAGTACAATGGGTATGACTTGCCTGATTACTTTGAGAACTGCTTCTATGATGGTTCTCCGGTCTACCCCAATTATATTCTACTGGTTACATCCCAGAGGGTTCCCATAAACGTAGAAAGAAGACTGTAATATGAAGGAGAGAAAGAGATAGGGAAAGAATTATCGTACTTCCAAATATTTTTAATATTAAACATGACGATCTCATGTTCATATCGTGTTGATCATATTGTTCCACTCAAGTGGAGGGAAGAAAAGAAAACACAAGTCTGCCTCTGGTTTTAATGCGACAGAGGGTAGAGAGCTGAAGCAGAAGGAGCTTCATCTAGAAGAGACTTTATCCGGGAAGGCAAGAATAAATAAAAGTGGTAAAGTAAGTATCCATGTTCGACGATCGGGGCCTGATATAATAGGAGAAGGGGGCTTCGAGTAGTAGAAGAAGTAAGTCTCCATAGTAAGGAGGCCTATACTAGTAGTAGTATTAGTGGGTGACCATATGGCCTCCAAAAAGCTCGATTAGTACATTTAGTGATTTAGCACCACCCACTAATAAAGTGTAATGGATATCAACGATCTATTTCCTCAAAATTGAGACCACCGATATTTAATAACAGGAGTAAACTTGAAGAACTCACATGGAATTTCCTACAGATTAATTTCGGAGTTCCAATATTTAATTACGTAAGTAACCTTGAAGAACCTGAGATTCATTGAGGGGCTCTATTTTGTTGTTGAGTTTTTCTGAAGGAGTGGACTTTCTTTTTCCTTCACTAAAACGTGGAACAATCGGTCCAAGCTCCGATCATTTTTGCTGGATGAGAAAGAAAGAAGTCATCTCATCGCAGACCCTCCTTCGCATTTCCCACCGGGGTCATGTACTGCAATATGATGCTGCTGGTGTGTGCCGTTATTGTATTGTTAATAAATTATCGAGGGCGTGACCTCACCCACCAATACGGCGGCTAATCATGTCCAGCATTACAAGACGAAGACGAAGAAAAATTATGTATAATTCACCACACAAACAACACAGACCGCAGGAAATCTCTCGGCCGAGGCCACTCCAGCTGCAACCACTTCTTTGGGCAGTGAACAGTGCTGCCAAATTAGCAACGCAACTATGTTTGGGCAGACAGACAGACAGACAGACAGACAATCGCTCTCATACACAGACCCATGATGACAATGAATGAGGACATGTGACATGTTGACAGTTGGATACACGTGATCAAGCAGCGTTATGCGAAAGATTTTTATCTCTGCTGCGCGTTTCCATTGCTGAGATTTTTCGCGTTCTTTTTTCTTCCTCCTCTGAGCTCCCTTGCTGCATCGCTTGCCATGTTGTACGCAAATCTTTCGCGGAATTATGTTTGTCAAACGCAAATGCCGTTAGTTTTTAGTTAGATTGACATTCGCCGATTCATGTCTGCAATTCCACAACACACTGTTGGGATATGTTGGTTGCGGGCATTTGCGCTTGGAGCAGGCCGCTGTGATTCCAACTGAAATTGGAAGCTATCGATTTGGTTGCAAGTACCTCCGTTCTGATTGACATGCATTTCTTTTCCAAGTAAAGAGTATGATCGGCTGTGTGAAGTTGCACAGCATTGTTGGAGAGGCAGTTATAAAGTAGTCCACATGATTGGAGGCACTCTATGCAGAACTATTCGGGAGTCCATTTTCTAGAGGTTCTTCAGGTTAGTTACGAGTAAGCCTTGTCTGTGGAATACTCGAAAGCTTCTTCAGTGATGTTATAAATTCCATAGACTAGTGGAGTTTAATAGTTATATGTCTTTCCTATTGCTTGTATATCACTCTTATCGGTGCTGCTTCCAATTCACTACACAACTTTCTGTGAGCTGTTTGGAGTTTTCGTATATTTTGAGTGGATGGCACTCCCTGCCTTTCCTATCTTCTATACTACGATATATTATATTGTAAGAGGCCTTAGTGTAACAGTGTTTCTGAGAGAGTTTATGACAGCGTCGTGAGAGAGTTGATGCGGGAGTTTGTGAGAGACTTTGAGAAGGAGTTTGTAGGAGAATTTCTGAGGCGGTTTGAGAAGGAGTTTGTGAGAGAGTTTATGTGAAAGTTAATGAAATATTTAATGAAGTAGTTTATGATACAGTTCGTGAGAAGTTTGATGCCAATATTTATGAGAGAGTTTGTAAGAGTGTTTATGAGAGTTTGTGAGAGAGTTTATGAGAGAGTTTTGATGAGAGAGTTTTTATGAAAGACTTTGTAAAATAGTTTTTGAGAAACTTTGTGAGAGTTGATGAAGGAGTTTAAAAATACATTTCTGAGAGAGTTTGTTTGAGGGTTAATGAGAGTGTTCCTGAGAGTATTTATGAGAGAGTTTGTAAGAGTATTTATGGGAGTATTTATGAGAGAGTTCATTAGAGAGTTTTTATGAGAGAGTTTGCAAAAGTTGATGAGGGAGTTTATAAAAGCATTTCTGAGAGAGTTTATGAGAGAAGTTCTAACAGATTTTATGAGAGAGGTGATGTGGCAGTTTATGAGAGAGTTGATGGGAGAGTTGACATGAAAGTTTGTCAGAGAGTTTCTGAGTGTGTTTATGAGAGATGTTATGAGACAATTTATGTGAGAGTTTATGAGAGACTTTGTAAGAGAGACTTCGTAATATACTCTATTAGAGAGCTTGTGAGAGAGTTTATGCCAGAGTTTAAAATAGAGTTTATGAGAGTGCATCTAAAAGATTTTGTAAACGAGTTTATGAGAGACTTCGTAAGCGAGTTTATGAGAGACTTGGTAAACGAGTTTATGAGAGACGTCGTAAAATAGTTTATGAGAGTGTATGACATAGTTTCAGCCAGAGTTTATGAAAGAGTTTATGAGAGAATCTAAGAAACAGTTGGTGGGAGAATCTATGAGAGTCTTATTAGAGAGTTTGTGAAAGAGTGTTTGACAGAATTTTGAAGAGAGTTTATGAGAAAGTTTGTAAAACAGTTTATGAGAGACTTTGTAAAGGAATCTATGAGAGAGTTCATTAGAGAGTTTATGTGGGGCCATCAAAGTCCTTCTGCAATTGGTGATGATTCCGATCTTACAAAGTTATTCTCTAGATTGTAATTAGAGATCTCAAGATTGAAAACAATATGGAGAAGTTTAATTTTCATGGAAACTGTGTATTCCTGGTCAAATCACTAGAAAGTTGCATGCGAGAGACTCTCAAATCTGCCGGATTCTCAGTCTATTTAGCCTTGTAATCAAAGAGAACATGTTTCTTTCATGTCACAGTTAAACCTCAACGTCTCCAACTAAGATTATAATACTATTCAAGTCATAATTCGTATAAGACACGTATTCGTGATCCAGTCTTTCGAATAGCCTCTGGCTTATCCACTACTCAAGCAGACTACGATTACAGCGCTCACTCTTGATTGGACACTTAAAAAATTCTCTGCTTTTACAGAATCTCAGGAGTAAATTAAAATGTTTCAGTCAACACTTCAATCACCCAGTTCTGTTTTTAATAACTTAACACTTAAAAATAATAAACAATTTGCCTCTATTGTATTATTATCTTTCTCTTTTTTTAAAATCAAAACAGTTCCCCCAACAACTCCATGCTGGAAGTTGAGTTAATTAATAGCAAACAACTTCATTAAGAAATGGAAACGTCACATGGGCACCTCTCCACTTTTATTGCGGCCTTCTGCGGCAGGTAATCACCTGACTTATTACTCAGAGAGAATCACACGTGATTCGTGCTGGTGTGCATGTGTGTGGGACAGTCTCCGATGCTGGAGAAGTCATTTTGGAGCCAACTATTTCACCATTTCTTGAATTACACCAAACTACATTTCGACATGCATGACAAATTGCTGGAGATGTGGAAATTAGCAGGCAGGCAGGCAGCGACATCAGCACCAACTCCGGCGGCTAATGAGCAAAAAATTAATAAAAAACCACAAATTAAAAGCACATGGAAAAGAATTTCATTAAAAAGAAGAATACACCTCTCAAAATTAGCTGTTATCTCATTTTTACCGCAATTGCCGCCTGGGGTTGTTGTTGTTGTTGTTGTTGTTGCTGTGACAAAATATTGCTCATTGCTTAGAGAGTTGCAGAAGTGACACGCCAAATGACGATGTGCCGCGATGAGTATATGTGAGTACACTCAAACACACACACACACAAATATGCACACCGGCAGTCACCCACGCTTACCGCAATTGCCTCATCACATTTCCGTCAAGTGTTATTGTTGTGTTCGTCGTATGCTGTAATGCGCTTTGTTGATTAACCGTTAGTCCTCTAGTGCCGTGAGTGCTGTTGTTGTTGTTGTTGTGCTGGGCTGTCTTCAATATGCTTCTTCATTTGCCATCATTACCAGCTGAGTTCTTCGTTTGCCATTTCCGCTTTGTCAGCCAGTTGAAGAGCACACTTTTTGCACGTATTTGTGTGCGTGTGTGCGTTTTTTTTAATGATTTTCGTAGCATTTTCAGAGCGTGTCAATTGAAAACCGTTCTGAGAGTCACCCGCAATAAATGGTCACTTCCTGAGTGTTAGAACTTGAGTGATCGGAATTGATTTTTGGTGGAGGGAGGAATAAAGTTATAAGCAGAAACAGAAAGAAAGATAGAGAAGAGAGTGAGATAGAGAGAGAAAAAGAGGGTATCAAGAGATAAATAGAGAGAGATAGAGAAATAGATAGAGAGAGAGATAGAGAGAGATAAAGAGGGATATAAAGAGATGGAGATGACAAAAGAGAAATAAATAGGGATAGAAAAGTGGGATAGAGAGATAGAGATATAAATAAAGAGATAGTAGGGGAGATAGATGGACAGGTAGATTTGTATCTAACGCAGCTATTAAGCGGATATGGATGCTTCCTATCCTACCTGTACAGGTTTCAACTGGCGGACACTCCCTTGTTTCCTATCTGCCACGAAGAGCATGAAAGTACACAGCATATTCTCTTTCAGTGTGGACGCTTTAATCAGGAACGAGAGGAGCTATCAGGAGCATTTGGGAGAACTCCCACAATATCAACCATAGTTGCGGAGATGTGTGCCACAAAGAACAAATGTTACGCCCCCTGCTTAGTAAGCTCCGGGATATAGAATGTGTGCAGAGGAGTGAGCAGCATGAACAACGAAAGAGAGAGAGAAAGAGAAAGAAAAAAAATATATATATATAATATTTTTCTCTGTTTCTACTTGGTTTATAACTAAACCTTTATGTGTGTATAATGTTCTCTGCTACTGATAGTTTCAATTATAGTTTCATCTATATCATTGACGCTGCATCCATCTATATGTTTGTTTGTACCTGAATCTCCATCTTTATCTCTGTCTCCATCTCAACATATCTTTTTACCCGTATCTCCATCTTTATTCTAATCTTTGTTTGCATCTCCTCTATTGTTTGTACTTGTACTTCCATCTTAAAATTTCATTATTCCTGTACCTCCATATTTGTATTTGTCTCTAATCTCCATTCTGATGTTTGTTCCAACCTGTACTTCCATATCTATCTATATCTGTCTTTTTCTCTGTCTTTAGTTATATCCAAAGAGGAAGAGAGATGGAAAGACTGGGAATGTGAGTTAAAATCATAAATATTTGTGGATAATAATTATATATTTGCTTCTACCCTCGTCTCTTCTCTCGCTCCTTCCTTCATAACTAGTATTACCACTGCCATCGCTTTTACCTTCACCTCTGCCATCGCTCCTTCCTTCATAACTAGTTGCATCACTGCCATCGCCTCTGGCATCGCTTCTACTTTCGTCTCTACCTTCGCTTCAACCTTCGCCTCTACCTTCTCCTCTACCTTCCCCTCTACGTTCTCCAGTACCTTCGTCTCTTCCTTCGCCTGTATCTTCGCCTCTTCCTTCGCCTATACTTTCATCTCTACCTTCACTACACATGCGATACTATCGTCGTCCCTACCTTCACGAACACCTTCGACACTGCCTTCGCTTTTGAGTTTTCCACTTATTCGTAAAGGAGATAAATATATATCTATCTCCATATTTGCAACCACCCTTATCTCTACGAATATTTGTATGTGTGTGTCTATTATTAATTATACCTACCTGTCTCACACTCTCAACCTCTCTCTCTCTCTCTCTCTCTCTCTTCTTTATATATGTACTTTTATGTAATTGTTTATACCATAAAAATGACGATTTTACCTTTCATAGGTCCATTTGTCTTGAGTTAATCCATTCAAGCGAGCCATTTTTCTCGTAATAACTGTGTGGGTTGAGAAATGGTGGCTTGCTCAAGTCTCTCATAACTCCTTCCATTTTGTACCAGATCCCAGATCAACACCATCAGTTTCACTTTCTTTCCTTTGAGTCTCATTCACCATTCTGGTGGTTGTTTCAAACCAATTTTACCTTGACCATTTCAAGGCTATTTTTTAATATTTTCTTAGGTTCATTTGTCCTGAGAAAAATAAAAATGAAGATAGTCTCTCACTTGACTGTAGCCTTTTCATGGCCTGGAATATCCCAGAGTCCAATACGAAATGAGTACTGTTCAGACAGTTTAAATAAGCCCTCTCATTATAGTTAATTTTCCTAAGCCATGGCAACTTATGTCCAATGTGAAGGATGACCACTCTTTAGGCAGAGTTTATATCTGATTTCTCCTTACCTGGAATATCTCAAGGAATGTCAAAGGATGATTTCGGTGTGCCCAGAGCTTATATGTGCATTCTAATTATTCTTAATGTTTCCGAGTCTTGACAACTTATTTACAATTTAAAATACTTCCCTTTAACCATAGTTTATATCTCCTTTCTGATTACCTGGAATGTTGCTGAGTTTTGAAAACTTACTCCTAATTTCAAGGAAGACCCCACTTTAAACAGATAATTATATAAACCCTCCCATTATCCTTAAAGATCCTGAGACTTGCATATTTATTTCCAATTTGCCATTTATATAAATCTACCCAAACTGCCGCATAAATTTGTTCTTGGCTCTGAAATTAGCCTCCAAATTCTTTCGTAATCTTTTAATCTGCTTTACTACTTTGTATGATGTCCCTTGTTTTACTCCTAACATCTTCCAAATTATTTCATCATCTTCTTGAAACATTCTGTCATCTTTTTGCTATGCTTCTGCTTCTCTTCGACGCCATTAACTTTGTATACTCTTTTGTTTTATCAGCGCAAATCCACAGTTTCCAGCTGCCCACTCCGCTAAATTATCACGCATTAACCTTAATTTCCCTTTGACCACGATTATCTATTACGATGCCCATTATTTTTATTGCTGTTGCTGTCGTTTTACCGTAAATGTTGGCGTTTTCTTTATTAATTTATCGTACACTTGGGTGGGTTTTACGGTATGATGCTAAAAGTTCGTGACTTTCTTATGGAAGATTCAGAGACGCCCTCAGTCATAAGCCCTCAGAGAATATAACATCGGCACCATGCCATACGGACTCTGAATACTTCAGCATCAGTTTTTCTGTTGTCTACTTCTAGGGTCTGGCCAAATATCTTCAGCCTGAAGCTAACCCCCAAATACATGATTTTTCCACCACAGGAAAGGCTAAGGTGGTCTCCTTAGTCTTAGTAACAATAGGTATGATTGGAATTAATAAGGGTCAAAAAATTTGGTAGCACAAGTTATGGGAAAATAATGGTGAGTCAAATATTTTTACTTGTGAGCTCACTACTGCGATCGTGAGCCCTAACGATCGATTGTGTGATGGTTTAGGGGACCCGTTGCGTCATTCTTGTGGAACCAAAATTAAATTGGGTCCACATATTCAATTATCTGGTCGCTGTATCACATTTCAGCTTCAATTTGATAGGCAGTAATGAGGCCACCATTTCAAAACCCTCAACATCCATCACCCTTTTATTTGTCATATGTGACTACTTGTGCTCCCAAATAACACACAGTTCAGTTCGGAATGAAACCAACAGATGGCGCACCGTTAATTAGAGAGTCTCAGCTCAACACTCCAAGGTCAATCTTACTACAAAAGAGGGGAAGAAAACGAAGGAACCCGGTTTTTAAAGTGGAAGTCTTTTATTGGACATGAGATGATTTGTTATATGAGCAAACATCTTATGCTACTCCGTATCTCACTTACCTCCATATATCTCAGTATTTCACTTACCTCAAGTACAGTTTTCGCACATTTCCACTACTGTTGCCGCTTATTTTGTTTCCACCAAGCGGAAAATTGACCGACCTAAATTTGTTCCGTCCGAAACTCGTTAACAAGGCTGTGCATATTTGCATAACGCTTGTCACCAACACGCTAACTTGACACAGAGTGCATTCCGCACTCTTCTGGCGTCGCACATTTGCATGTCTTACCGCACATAATGAAGCGCTGTCGCTAATCAAAATGAACGCTTTATCCGCGAGCCCGCTGAGCATGTGTCCAAGAATGCCGCCAATTATGCGCGCGTAATACGGTGACAGGGCAAGAAAATAGCAAAGCACAGCAAAACCCATGCCAAACATGCAAACACGCCCTATTAGAAGACGTGCTCTGCATTCTCTGCTCACCAGTGTCACGGAGTGCTTTAATGAAGATATTTCTACTCATACATACAACACCCACCGAAACATGCACTCCCCAGCACAGCCCAGTTTCCATAGAGTTCTCTAGAGGGTACATATGGCATTTGTTTGAGTTTGATTTGTGCGAGTACACTGGGAGAAAAATTGTGAGGGATATATATGAGTCCACGGGAGGAGAAGGGATTGATTATCGCTCCACTTGCTGTGTTATAAGACTATTCAATATGCATACCTCGAATCAGAGATTCGAGATCCATGTTAGACACCATTATACATTTGTAACTAGTTTCATCAAAAGATTCTCTGATATGAACGATGGTTGCAATCGAGTTGCAGAGAAGAGATGAAGAACTTTTGACATCTCACCTAGACAACTGGATGCTGAGTCCTACTCGTCAGCTGTTTGTATACCAAGCATCCTACTGAAAATAGATACCTGAACCTGGCACCATCTATGGGTAGTACGACCAAATTTTCTTACGAAAGCTGAAGAACAATTATGGATATTTGTGTACACAAACGTGTCTTTATCTTATCCACAAACCTTTTAAAATCCAACTTGGCAGCATTGTTCTAAGGTGGTAAAGCAAACTGCTTATTCAGTACTTAGTGCCAAGGAAGTGGTTCCATCTTAATTGAACAGTGATGCTGAACGCTTCCATAAGTTTTATATTTTAAAAGGTTCTTCGGCAACGAGTCGCATTTCTCCACTAATGAGGTGGGCAACCAAATAAATTATCGCAATTGAAACAAATATAAAAAAAGGGTCCTTCAAATAGTTTAACGTCCACAAATCCCACTATTGGGTGATTTGTGATTTTAAATGAGGTTAGAGCTCTCGTTGAGGTTATTAGAGTGATTATCAGTGATTCCTTGTTACCAAATTTGTGACATTGACATCGTAATTTATGTGGTTTCAACATGGATGCAACATGCCATAATGCCCGCCAAATTATGAAGTTGTGGCCTGATCAGATCGATGATAACATCATACTTCCGAAATGCAGCAGGCAATTGGTTAGCCAGATCGTTTGGTTTCAGGCACTGGATTATATTTGTATTTAATATATCAGGGAGTACTGACACCGCAGCTTGGAAGGACTCTTTTAATTCACTCTAAGTTTAGGCTTTTTATAAATTGAAGCACTTTGGAAGGTTGAAGTTTCCAAACTGTGGGAGGACCTGTGAAGAACTCCCCCGAAATTTTAATCTCTCATAGACACTCATATAGGATGTGTTCTGATGTTTCCGACCTGTGTCCACAAAATCCCACTAGAGTCCTAAGACTCTCGCGGTTCAGGGTGAGAATCCTTTGGAGATACTTCTGCTCGATATATCATAGCATTTTTTTTCAGTGTGTGCAGTTTCGTTACTTGGCTGCGTTATTTCATTAAAATTCGAAGGCCTGCAAGCAACAGAATTCCATTTTTTCTTTCACTTGGTCGTTTCGGTGATAATTTGCATCGGCGTACGTGGGCTGCAAGGCGTGCGGTTTCCAGCTGCTTCTGGTGCTGCTGCTGCTGCTTTTTCTACACCGTTGTTATTATTGGTTGTTGTTCTTTTTATTGTTCCATGCGCCTCAGTAGAAAGTTGGTATTTTTTTGTTCGTAGTCCCAAACCCTACGTGGAGAGATCTGGCTGCGGTCTGGCTGCGCGACACGAAGTCTGCTGCCTCCATGCAGCAGTTCGATCAATGCGCTTTTTATTTATTTGATTGGGTTTTTCTGTGTGTGTGTGTGTATGTTGCGGATGCTTCGGCCCAGCTTTGGAGTTCGGGCGGTGTTTGCTGGTGATTTCTATTCCTGCCGTTGTCTCCGTTGCGTTTGTCCATTTCTGCAGCTTGCCCAAATTGGCGTTGGTGCCGCCATTGTACGAGAGCATGGGCTGCGTCGTCATTTAACGGCTCTGGTTGTACACGTACCCATTGTGTCAGAGGCAGTTGTTGTTGTGGCTGTGGCAGTGGCATAGTCAGTGGCAGTGTCAGTGCCGTTGTTGTCTTCGTACGCTTTGAGGTTTTGGGAAAATTTATTGCTGATCGCAAGAATTTTCTATTATTGCGCTCTTCCATCAGCGCTGCTTTGTGTTGATCGGCATCGCCAGAAAATGTGGAATTCCGAAAGAAAATCAATTATTTTGTTGAAGTTGGCGATAATAAAAACACAGCATGCGGAAAGAGAGTTTCAGTTCACTGGGTTGCAGTGTTTGGAGGTCACCACACTTTATTTGCTCGCAAATGGCAGCAGGAAAGTAAAAACTTCGTTGTTGTTGTTGGTGGTGGTGGTGGCAGGGAAATTGCCGCGTAAAGTTGCATTTTATAAATGAACTTATTCAGCGTTTCTTTGTTTCACTTTCAGCGCTGCTTTCGAGGAATTGCTGCTTTTCCTTCATCTCAAAATTTAATGAAAATTTCATTGAAGTTGTGGCTCAATTTTAGACTTAGTTTTGTGCTGAGTTTATGGTCTGTTATCTTCCCGGCGCATTCAAGTTTGGTTTATAGATAGACACTGAGTCTCAAAATTGTGGGATAGTTGAATGATCTCTTCGAGCAATCAGTTCTCATGACAAGGAAGCAAAGCATTATTTTCAATTAATTTTTAAAGTAGCAGTTTCCACACACTTTTAAGATATAGTTTAGGTGGGTGCGATTATGTAAAGGACTCCTAGGATCTAAATTCTGGTACTAACCTTGGAAGATCGTTTCTGGCACAGTCCATAACATATCGACAAGATACAATCCACTGCTCTGAAGAAGGCTAGGCAATTTTTGTCAAATTGACACCTATAGCAGTGGGTTTTATTCCTATTGCACAGCCAGGCGGCCATCATGTTAATGAACTCGGTGGCACTGAAATCAAAAGTTGCCCTTGACTGTCTGGCAGCCCTAAATGATATCAGGACCAGAGTCATCATCACCAGCACCAGAGATATCATCACCAGCAGAGAGATGTATATGGGTTCCGAGACATGGGGATATTGAAGGAAACTGTAGGGCCGACGAACTGACTAAACGGGGTACCAACCTTCTTCTGGATACGGACAGATACGAGGTTGGAAAACAAATTGCCACCTGTAGACTGCCACCAGGCAGTTGGTAAAAGCTAGGCTAATGTGGCGAAACTTGATAGAAAAAAATGGAAGGACTTGGTTGGCCTGTCGAGAGAAGATATCTAAGGTCGTGGCTTGTATATCTGGTCATTCGCTATTCGGCAGACATTCTCTCATGAATACTGCAGAAGCTGTGGGGATGAAGAGGAGGAGGAGACTGTGAAATATCTCTTCTGTAGGTGCCCGGCGTTGGCTAGAAGCAGAGCGGGTTCTTTAGGAAAATACGATTTTAGTTCTCTTACGGAAGTATCCAGCGCGAAGGTCAAACAAATCTTTTGAGGCTAAAATCTCACTAAATGTTTCAAATGCAAAAAGAAAGAAACATGGAGAGGTTTAGTCGGTTCCCGATTGGTCCAGAAATGGGTTTATCTTACTTGGGAAACATTCACGGAACTTCCTCTTGATGGAGAGTGAGGCCAACCTCCTTAACCAACTCCCAAGCTTGGAACTAAATTCCACTTAATTTAATAAGCGATGCTCTGGTAGGTGAGTTCTTCAGAAGCTCCCGGAACTCTGCAGTGATTGGTTTCACTACCACAGAGTTCAGGCTTGAAGAAAATAAATACTCGGAAAGATTCATTTTGATAAGTTCAGGGACATTTTTGCATCAATTAAGGTTATGATTGATTAATAGGCTTGGCTTTACTGTGGCAGATGAGTTCTTTAGGAGTTTCGCGAACTCCACAGTGATTGAAGAGACTACAGAGTTTAGGCATGACCGAAATAAACACTCGGAAGGATCCATCCAGCCAATTAGAGGTGATCATTAATTACTAACCTTTGCTATAGAACGGTAGGAATTCGTTTAGAAGTTACGCGAACTCCACAGTGATTGGAGTTCACACCACAGAGTTGAGACCTGGAAGGATTAACGTATTGATTCACATAATGGAAACAACATTCCCAAAGTTTTTTACTATAGATCAGAGGTGATTATTCAATGTGAGTTCTTAACTAAAATCTCACCAGAGGTGGTGCTGATATGATATAAAGATGAACAACTTCATCTTCCCAATGGAGACTCGCATCTCCCTTGTTTCGTAGTTAAGCTGCCAATGATCGACCATTGAATAGAAAGGTGGGGGCTTCAAAAGAAAAGTAATTATGGAAAACTTGACTTGATATGCTTGAGGAAAAATCGCGTGCCACTAAAATATTAAAAAACCGACACAGAGAAAGGAATGTGGCCGGCGGTGCGCCTCTCCCATCAATGCTACTAAAAGACGAGTATCTGTTTCGTTTTATGATTACGAGAAATCCATTTGGAAATACTCGTTCAATCGTTTGACCAGAGTCGAGAGCTGGAACTGGATGCAAAATATATTTACCACATTTCTCTGCAAATGGCTTCGCTAATTGTTGACCCAGTGAGCCACAAAAGTGTGGCAGATGGACGTGAGGATTGTTTTTTTTTTTTTTGTTTGTGTGCTATTATGAAGTTGTCAAGACTAGCTTCCTACGTGCACCATGGACCAGTTTCCAACACCAACGTTATCAGTTTGGCATTACGAATGTTTGCCACACTTGGTCAGTTCAGCGAAATGCTGCGCTGCTAATTCCCCTGGAAGTGTCTGTGCATTACGAGTAATCTGCGGCCAGCGCATTATTGGGATTTTTAGAACGAATCCGAGTGTCGAAAATGAGAATTCCATTTAAATGTGTGTTGGCTGCGGTCGCGCATGCGCAAAAGCGGTTTACCTAGTTTCAGTGGCAGGCCACAGCCAAATCGAAGTTCAAGTTGGAGCTACTTTGTAGGAGCGCAGCACCTGTTGCTGCTGTTCTTGTTGTGGTTGTTGTGGTGGTTGTTGTGGTGGTTGTTTTTGTGTGCAGCAATTGCAGGCAGTCGAATGGCTAAAGTGGCAATTAAAATCTCACGTTTGACTAAGCGGAAATGACACTCATGCGCGGCATTTGCTGCAATTGCAATGCGAGTGCACTTTAGTCAAATGACGCTGACTGCCTGCAATGCAAATTGTGGAGTGGTGCGGTGTGGTGTGATTTGTGGTAGTGTGGTGTGGCGTGGAGGTGTGCGGAGCGCGCTGTGTTGAAAAGTGGGGTTCCTTAAAATTATCTCCTAACACTCTGCAATTACAAATGGTTCTGCTCCGGCAGCCGCTCTTTAATTTGTACTTGCAGCGCCAAGAACACAAAATACAGAACACCGAAGACTCGTGTACGAGTATTGTAATTGAGTTCCTAGGAAAGTTGCAGGTTCAATGACTGGCATAAACACTCGCCAGGAGGGCTGAGGGGACTTGTTAGAGGACAGGAGTGTGAAGTCTGGTAAATGTCTGGTTCATGTCTGTGATTGATTTAGCCAAGTATGAAACCAGTGTTGGGATGATGCTATACGCGTAGGAGAGAGATACACTCGTAGTAAATGTGTAAGAGAGGGGAGTGTATGACAACCAAAAAGGATATATAAGGAGGTCTCTATCGACATCGAACTATTTAATGAAAAGAGAGAAAAATGTTATTATTTTTTGTAGCTTAAACTTAAGATTCTGCATACAAACTTTTTGACAGAACAAACTTTCGTTCTGCTCTTAGATCGGTTTTTAGTTATGCAGTGGAGAAGTGTAAACCAGGATATTAGAAAAGCCAGAAAGAAGTAAAGGAAGAGTGAGGGAAATAATTGGTAGTAAGGTAGGTTAGTTCAGGTTGGGAGCATGCACATTATTTATATAGTATTACTAGAATACGGAAAGATAGATAAACAGAGAGATATACTCGTATAAGGAGCGAGATAGAGATAAACCAAGAAAATTTAAAGAGAAGGATTTATTTGGTATGAACAGCAAGACCAAAAATTAGAGCCCGCCAAATTAGATCCAGGTCAGTTCCAGGTCAGTTCCAGACATAAATATTATATAGAGTTAGTGCCAGCGAATTTCTGGGAGTTTATATAACGAATCAACATGATCGACGATATAATATTTATATTGATGAGGAAATTACTGCCACCACTTGGAATTGACACAACATATCAATTGTTATTGATCCTTCATTTTCCGCACAACCCAATTAAAAAATTAAGAGCCATAAAATGTTGTCTAATCCTCGTTCATTTGTTTCCACATACTCATTAACGACCAATCTCGTAAGTGACCTATTTAAGATGTCCGGCGTAGTTGGCTCTAATCAGTGGCTATTTGCACAAATTTTACAACCTTTCCTCAGCAATGATAGCAATGTTGCTAACAACTGCGCTGCTGAGGCGTGTTTGCCTCGTTGGTCTCATTACAGGTTCCGTGCATAATGTTCCCCAGTGAATCAGATGCGAGCCTATCACCTTTACGATCTGCACAGCTTCCTGCTCACTTCCTTTGCACATTTCCTAAAATGGTTGCACAGCCGCCTTGCCACCATTTACAGCAACACCATTTTAAGAATAATGCTCTGTTGGCAGCTCATTTCCGCTTGTCAACATGATTTGCAAATCAATTTATAATAATATTGGAACTCACACAACAACACAGAAACACACACACATTCAAGTATGGGGCAGTGTTTGGCAAGGAAGTAAGCATGACAAACAATTTTAATTACACATTCTAAAACTAAATGAATAATAAACAAATTCATAAAAAAATGAAAAGAAACATAAAATTAATTGCAACCAAACAAAACATATGAGCAAAAATCAACATCGAGTAAGCAGGAGCTACTTGATTGATATATAAGCGAAATTGGAACGGTGCCATTGTCTGCCTTCAGTGATAAAGAACAGCCCTGAAAAAATTCTTCCATAGGGAAATACGGAGCCCTGTTAATCCTTTTTATCCTCTAATCGAATTATATCTACTCCGAATATGTTGGTTGGCCTTGAAAAGTGACTACATGGGGGAATATAAGTTAGTTGTAGGGAATATAAGTGAGTTGTGAGGAATATAAGTGAGTTGTGGGGAATATAAGTGAGTTGGGGGGAATATAAGAACAGCTGGAAAAACATTGTGGCTACCCCGTACGGTCGTGTGGAATGATTCAGCAGAGGTTCTATGAATGTGATTGTGGTGTTTTAAGTGTACCACAAAAATTTCTGATCCATCCCCAAAGCCACACCAGAAAGCTGCAAAATATCTTCGATGTGGATAAGAATAATCGGGGAGCGAATGTGATCAAGTTTCCTGAGTGTATGAACTTCTCAATCAAAGGAATACGGACCATTTAGGTCTCCCTTTTGGATGTCACGAAACTAAGAGGAGGAAGCTAGGTGTCACTTTGTTTGAGAGGCCACCGTAAATGCACAAGTGAAACACTTTCAAAGGAATTCACTTACAAACGACATTAATCGTATCTTCTAAATAGCCTATGAAGGTAAAGCCCCACAATTGAACTAAATTTATATATCGTTTAATAACTGGTGTATGGAATATAAGTACAATATTTCATTATTAAGCAACTGAAACCAAACTTCATTCAGAAAAACGAGAAGAATTGGAACAGATTCATTGATGCTCCAAAGAAGTTCAAAGTGGTTCCATCACCAACGAAGTTCATGTAAAAGGTTATGAGCAGTGGTGTCTTTGGGACCTAGATCGATTACTCTTCACAACTTCTTGTGTCAGTTACTCAGAGGAGTGGAGTCGTCTTTGAGTCTTGTGGAGTCGTATTGTCTCCAACCCTGACTATGAGTATCATCACTTAAATTTGGCGAAAACGACTTCAACTCCAATTCCAACTCCGACCCCAAATTCAACTCCGCCTCAAAATCCAACTCCAATTCCAACTCCGAATTAGACTCCAACTCCGACTCCAACGGCAACTCCAAATCCAATTCCAACTCCAATTCTCACTCCGACTACAACTCCAAATCTAATTCCAACTCCAATTCCAACTCCGACTACAACTCCAAATCAGCCTTCAATTCCAACTCCGCCTCAGACTCGAACTGTACATCCGACTCCAACTTAACTTAAAATAAGACCTTAAATACATCCGAAACATACCAAATAATAATCACCCTTCCTCAATGGTCTGATCGAGTTATCATCCGTTGGTATTCAGAATATAGCCAAGATCATAACGGAACAACAATGGTTCCCCAGGCGGCAAAAGGGGTATGGTAACACTATGAGTACTTAAGTGCTTAAGTATGCTATCGCGAAGAAGGCTGCCTTTCAAACATAATCTAACTATAACCAATAATATGCATTGAGTAACTAAAAAGTGTTTCACTGCCCGAATTAATCCAGCTTACATACAAAGTGAATTTCCACCATGGTCTTGTGATCTACGAAGACCGATGAAATTGTTATCCGACAGTTCTTGTAGTACTTCCAGAGTCTGCAGAACTAATTTTCTATAAATATATAAGCAAAATTTGATTCATTAATAGACTGAACCCCATTTAATCGAGCATAGATATCAACTGAATTTCCATTATGATTTTATGTGTTGACGAAATTGTTATCTGACATTTTTTGTAGGACTTCCAGAACAAATTTTGGATAAGAATTTAAGACATCATTTGATTCCCTGAGCATTTTGTTTTCTGAGACCTTTTCAATCTAGTCTCTTCCCTTGAAAGAGTACCCCTGAATTTCCTCCATGATATAATGTTCTACGAAGACCCGCCAAATTGTTGTGCTATTGTAAAAAAAACTCCAGAGGCTTTCGTTTGCTCTGTGAACTGACCCCTATATTATGGAGCCTAAAAACATATCACTAAATTTCCAACATGACGAAATTTTTATCCGAAATTTTTTGTAGGACTTCAAGAATCTCCAAAACAAATTTTGTATATCTATATGACAAAATTTGATTCTAGACTCTCGAGAATAATTTTTTTTTTTATATACGAGTATATATAAAACGAAATTAAATTCCCTGAGTTTTTTGTTAGTCCAGCACTGAATTTCCGTCATGATCATGTGTCCTACGTATTCGAACCACTTGTAGGTCTTTCAGAGTCTCCTGCAGTAACTTTGAGATATATGCATTTATAAAACAAATTTGATTGTGGGAGGGTCTCATAACCTTCTTCAAATTCATTCATTTAATACCTTACCTTACCTAGAACAGTCCCACTAAAATTCTGCTATGATCTTGTGTTCTACGATGAGGAACCAATTTGTTATCTTGTAGGATTTCTAGAGACTCCAGAACTAAAGTGCAACTATACAATAATATACGACAAATTTGATTACAAGAACCCTATTTTATCCACCTTTGAAACAGTATCACTGAATTTCCACCAAGATCGTATATCCAACAAATTACCATAAAATTGTTGTTCGATAGTTCTGAAGTACTTCCAGAGACTCCAATTCTTTTGCTATCTTATATCATACAAATTTTATTGCCTACGTTTTGCGCTATCTTCATGAACTCAATCCCAACCAATCCAGTCTCTTCCCTAGTTACAGTATCACTGAATTTCTCCCATGTTATTCGCAACCACTGCATAACATTTTTCTCCGCACTTGGAAGATGCTGTAATAAGTGCTGAAACCCATTGACTTCTTGACCCGCAACAATTGCCGATGCTCCATACCAAGTAGTTTCTATCTCTACACCTCTGCCGTCCCTCTGAAATCCACGCTACCAAACACTGCAAATTGTTCAGCGTTCTGGGCAGGCATGCAAATTTGCAACATTTTATGGCAACACAACAACAGCAACAAAAACAATTATCGTGCTGATGAGAGCAGTAAATACTGCGCTGATTGATCTTCATCAATGATACTTGAAATGAAATGGCAAAGAAGCGTCTACGACGACGACTGCAACAAGAATTTCCAGCGAAGGCTGTGCTGATTTGGCGCTTATCACTGTTCCAGTCAAGGCAGGAAAATTCTGTTTAGTTTTACATATGACTGCGGGAATGTGTGAGTGTTTGGGTGTATGTGTGTGTGCTAGTGTGAGTGTGTAAAAAGCAGTTCAATGCAGCATGCATACCCTTTCGTTCGCAGCCAGCCACAGCGTGACGTGTGTAATTTCAATTGAGTCTCTGCTGGTGCTGGTGCTGCTGCTGCTGTTCTTCCTGATTATGATGATACTCGTAATGATGATGGTGCGCATGCGCAACTTGCTTTATGTGCACCGTGCCTGCTTCGGACTGACTGTGGTTGTTGTTGTTGGCGCTGATGATACGTAATTTATTTGCATAGATTTGCAAATTGCAATCATCAAGCGCAGGCCGCAGCCAGAATTTTATTACATTTTTCTTAAGCACACAAAACAAAGAACGAACAGAAAAAGCAGCAGAATCTGAACAACAGAGAGGAGTAAATTTGCTGTTTGTGATTCTTGTGGTACACAACCTGACAGAGCCACCTCGATACCTCGATACCGTGATTCTGCCGCCCCTCTCCTCAGCCAGCCTGGCATCGTATCTGTTGTTGTAGCTCTACAAGTGCGAATTGTTTTGTTTTCCTACTGCGACTACGAACAATTCTCTCCGTTGATTCACTCATGCTGATTCTAATGTTGCAGCGGCTCAGTTCATTCAACCGCACGCGCCTGGGTCCCGTGAGCCTCGGTTGGCTTTATGGGAAATACGAGCATTGTGTTGGATTGAGAAACATTTTCATTTGTGTGACTGAACCTCGTCGGGGTTCTGAAAGGGTTAAAATGCCATTGATGCCATCGGGTATGGGCGCTGAGTTTGGCCTCTTTACGTGCGCTTCCATTAGGCCCTGCCACAGGCACAGCTGCTTTTAGACTGAAGCTCAGTTTCTAATTCCATCTGCTTTCGCTGCCTTGGTGGTCAGCATGCTTCCCAGCATCTTGCTACGAGTACATGGAGGACTGTTTATCTCTGCTTCTTTTGACGTGACTTATGCATTAAAGTCGTACCAAGTTCACTTTTCATTGTGGTGAAATTTATATAAATGCGCCACTGCCTTGGAGCTGCCAATGCGGCTGGTAGACTGCACCAAAAGAAATTGCGCATCAAACGAATTTTATCATCAATCTAGGCAAAGAAGAAGCGGTAAGGATGGGGGAAATGGGGGTGATGCAAAGGAAGCAGTAAAAGATGGTTGTTGAGCACTTAGGACTCCGAAACTGAAAGTCGGAGATGTGTGTAGTTGGAGGATTGGAAAGATATATAAACATAGTTTCAGATATCGCAAAGGATTCCAAGGCTTCGATCCTTAGAAATGAGGGGTAGGCCAGAGAACCGTCCAGAAAGGAGCCCTAGGAATTACCAATTGTACTATAATAGAATAGAAGTGGGGTTTGAGGTCGATCCTTAGTGGCGAATGAGAATACCAGCTAAGATGATTCTGTAGTGTCAGTGATGCTGCTCTCCTGTGACACTTGGTCCGTCACTGAAAACTGTATACGTCTAACATACGATTCCCAGTCTCCGTTATAATAAGGAACATTTTCTGACTGAAGATTGTATTTAACAAGCAACTAAGGAGAAGAACACATTAAGATGATATTCAGTGTAAGATCTAAAGAAAAAGATGCGGTGTGAGAAAATATCAGATCAGAGTTTTGCTCATAAGTTACAGAACGAGTCACACTGAGGAAGCATCGAAAATGTTTAAGAATTTGGTGATAATGTAATATCAGGTTCATGGGTGGTATCAACCTTTTCATAAAGGTCGTGGAGGCAACGAAGATGACGTGACTGCATGTCTGATCACCTTAGCATATCTAGTTGTGCTGAAAATGTGGAGAAGGAAAATAGATTTTACTTGTTGATCCCAGACTAATCCCTAGGAAATTCACACGGGTTCATCCGCAAGGATTTCAACTCCTAATGTGAAATGAGTGACATCATCAGATTGGTTCCACGTCCGTTGAGTTTTCAACCAAGACAAAGCCTTATCGAATCGACTGGCAGTCAGATGAGTTTCAAATCCAATGAGTTTTCAACAACAAGAGCAACTTGTTGATATCCCTGAACACATTTGTATCACTAAATATATCACAAGAGGTCAATGATGGCTTAAGTGCGACCTTGGGGCGGCCGCTATACCATCACTTACTAAGTAGTGATTTGGGATCATCACTTTTTTATATTAACTATTTTGAATCTTTACTGTACTTCAATCTGTTTTAACTGGAAGATTTTAGGGAAAACCGAACTGAAAGTCTCCACAGACGCTGAATTACGGACTTAGTCGCCCATCGAGAGAAATTTCAGCGAAACAGCTGACGGAACATGGACTCGAACATCACTGACAGACTCCCCTGACAAGAAATAGAGAAAACATTCTCTTGGATCAAAATTCGTAAACACAAAGAATCTCTTAGAGTATAATTAGGAATTTGAAAGCAGGGAAAATCTCCAACTGGTTAAACCAAAATAAGGTATCTATTTTGGACTGGGGTTCCTTTATCACATTGAGAGAACATTGCAAATAATGAGGACACAATGCCACTAATTGGAAAACAATGCAAATATTGAGAGAACAATGTAACTATTGAGAGGACAATGCAAATATTGAGAGTATTATGGGGAATCTATCGTCTGAACTTGGTTCTTCTATGACAATATTGGCGAGTCAGATTTCAGTGATACTCTCGTGAAAGGCATATTTCGTGTGCATAGTGATACCAGAAGTGTACATAGTGACCTCAGCTGGGCGGTCCAATCTACTGAGTCATCCTGTTCGTAACCTGGAATGAAGAATACTTTTGTATTTCTTTCCAACGAATAATTAACTTCTACACAACTTAAGCTTACATCGCCAACAAAACAACAACCTTAAATAATAAAACTTGGTTACAATAATTCTCCTGCCACTTCGCCTCACCTCGCCCACTTATCAGTTCGTTTTTTTTTTGCATATAATTCTACTAAGATTTCAATTGCTTTATTATGGTCTTGTGCAGATTTATGTGCCATATCATATTTCTGCTGGTGCGGCTCCGAGTCGGCTGCCACTGGACACACAAATGCCTTTGTCTCATCTTTGTCTCTGTTTTGGCCTTCTGCCTAAATGGGTCAATCGTCAAGGTAACTTTCATTTGGCCCCAAAACAAAAAGTATCTTAATCATGACTTGCCACACATGCAGCAAACACAGAGAAGGTACAGATGATAATTGTATTAATGTACGCCACCGGCATTGGTGGTGTCGCCACTGCGGTCATTGTATTTGTACCAACTGTGGACAACTGAACTCGGCTCAACCGACTCAATCACAAAAAGCAACGCTATTAAATCTCCCAAACGCAGAGAGGTAAAGCAGAGCGAGCAGCTCATTAGCAGCAGACGCCCATAAATCTCACCAGCGGCACTTTAAGAACGCGCCCGAATGCGCCGCATACGCGCATCCGCTTTGCTGGGTTCTCTTCGGCATGAGTTATGGATCCAGCGTGCTTCCGATATCCAAAGCAGTTTTCTCTCTATGGAATTTGGTTTTGTTTATTTGTTCCAAGAGAATTTGCTCTACTCATGGAACTATTCATCAACTGAGTTGGTGGTCTCTGGTGTGTGAAGAAAAGGAATTGATTAGTTAGTAGCAGAAATTGTAGAGTTACTGAAGGGGAAGGAAATAATATATGGAGCGACCATGTTAACTTCCATTGAACACACAATTTTATGGGTTTGTCTAAGAAGGAAAGTGCAAAGGTCTTCTACGTTTCTCCGTATATTTAAGATCGCTGATTCTTTGTACTTTAATATATCTAAAGCAACTTCAAATGATAGTCCCATGACTGCAGTTGGACTCCTTTGTTGGAAGTTAGCAGATCATATTTGGGGTTAGAAAAAAAAAAACTGGAAGCTACTTCTCTACTTCTCCGTTGAGAATAGTTCTTTTATAGACTGACAGAGTTATGCGCTTATTATTTAGTGCCTTCCTTCAAGACTTTCCACTATTCTATTCTTTTCGGCATAATTAATGACGAAATAATTATCTAATACAATCAGTCTAGCATAGGCCTGTTATTAGCACTCAAACCTCAACCAATATAATCCTTTAGTTTATTTATCCTAGTATTTACTTTATTCCAACTACTACTCCAACGCGCTCATCCTAATATGGTAAGCCCAACTATCTTAATCATTATCATTCTATCCCACTCTACCCTAATCAAAACCGATCTAATCGAAATTCACTTAACCCCAACCCACTATTTCCAATCTACCCAGTTCAAACTATCCTAATCTCAACCAATATAATCCAATTCTAACCATACCAACCTAATGCAACTCCATCTGGTCAACTTCCTCTGCCAACCCTATCTAATCCAGTACATTGAAATCCCCACTTTCCTGATTCAATTCTTTCTGACTCCAACCCAACCTAATCCAAACCACACTGTAGCAATTCAATCTAAACCGAACAACCATTTTTTTTCCCAAATGAACCTAATTAAAACCAGTCTAATCCAATTCTTTCTAATCCAAACCCATCCCAATCTAATCCAAACCAGTCTCATTCAATTCATTCTAACCCAAACCCATCTTAACCTAATCCAACCCGAGCTAATTGATACGAACCTTTTTATCCCAACCAATCCAGCTCAAGCCCAAGATCCAAGTTTTTCTAATCCAAAAGAAACTAATTAAAACCATCCTAACTCAAACCAACCTAATCCAAACATATATAATTAAACTCTACTTAACCGACCCCTCCTAATCCTGCCACAACCAAGCAAAACTCATCCAAACCGATCTTATGGAACTCTACGAAACTCAACCCTCCCAATCCGGCCCAAAATCATCCAAACCGACCGTATTGAACTCTGCGTAACCCAACCCTCCTAATCCTGCCCCAACCAACCACAACTCATCCAAACCTATCTTATTGAACTCTACGTAACCCAACCCCTTAATTCTGCCCCAACCAATCAAAACTTATCCAATCCGTTCTTATGGAACTCTACGCAACGCAACCTTCCTAATTCAACCTCAACCTAATCCAAACTTATATAGTCCCAGCCTAATGCAATCTAACTAATCTAAATTCTTACTTGACGAGTGATTCAATCACGCAAGTAATGATTCGTCTGCTGATTTCTTTTTCTCTTTCATTCTATTTAACTTCCATTCATTCAATATCCGAACATATATGCATTAATCTGGATTATTCTCCTGACTGCTGACAAATTTGGTAAGCAGCTTTTTACCGCCCAACAAAGGAGTCACTTAACTAAATACCGCAAACCGACTTCCGGAATTACTTCTGTTATTTATTACCGCGCAATAAGGACCAAATTGGAGACGCAATGCGTGGACACAAATCTCCCAGCAAAGCAAAGCCCGAAAGATAATACTCGAACATTTAATAATTTGCTTATATAGGTAAGTCGGGCAAACGGGTGACGCTGGTTGCTGGCGAGGCGACCGATGCGATGTTGTGTGCGATGTTTCTGCACGAGCGGTGGAACAACAAAATTTCTACATTTTCAGACAGAAGCTGCAAAAGCAACGGGCAGCAATACTCGTACAAGAGCAGTGGAATGAGACGATGATGACGATAACTGGCAGTGAGGCTAAGTTGATTTTAGAAGGCAACTGGTCCTCCTAGTCGCAGAGTTTTGGTTAGTTTCAGTGCAGTAGTCATGCATTGGGATACTGCAGTGAAATCGACAAGAACACCAACAACAACAAATGACAGAAACAACTTGAGAAACAAAGGTACCAGTCATGATTATGACTATGACTGTGTGTGTACGACTAATAAAACCTGTAAAGTTCTAAATAAGAGAAAGATATTCGTAGTACAAATGATGAACACAATGACGACGATGATTAACATGAAGCTTAAGATCCGCCAATAGAGCTGCGGCTGATGGTGGAGTTAGTGTTGGTGGTTATGAAGAGGCTAAAGAAAATATGAACATGCTGATGATAGTCATCTAGGGAGTGTGGCAGATATGATGATGATCATGAAGTCAGTGCTAAGAGGTGATCAAGAGATTAAAGAGGGAATGATGAGGATCATCAATTCATTTCTTACGCTGTAGCGACTAAGAAAATATGATAATGATCATGAATTGAGTGATGAGAGAGATGAATATTTCTTACGCTCTTCAAGCTATTAAAAAAAATGTGATGATGATCATGAATTTAGTGCTGATAGAGATGAACTGAGAACTGTTCATAACCTGACTAATGCATGATAATGATCAAGAATTTAGTGCTAATAGAGATGAAGAGTATACAAAATATAGTATGATAATGACCTTAGTTCTGAGAATGTTGAAGAGTAGAAGAAAGGTATGATAATGGTCATGAATTCAATGCTTGATGGTTATTAAGAAAACATGATAACGATCTCATCGGTCGGTGCTCATAGAGCAGATGAAATATCTAACTAAGTATGAATGCTGATGATCATAAAACCAGCGCTGGATAGAGATGAAGTGACTAACACAGCTATGATTACGATAATAACTCTATAGCTGTACAGTTGCTGAAAGTATTGATGATGTTCATGAAGTCAGTGATGATGGCGATCAGAAGAATAAAATAAAAAACAGAAGATACAATAATGATCATGAATTCAGTACTGACTGAAATCAAGTGAGTAAAAAGAAGTTGTGGTAATATGATATAGTGAGGAGAAATGAAATTGATCATGAGGTCTGTGAATGTGTTTAAGAGACTAGTAGAGATTATGTTGAGGGTCATGAAGTCATTGTTGATCAATATTGTAGATATTTATCATGAAATCAGTGTTCATGGATATGAAGACTTTAATAAACTTAAGAAGATTATTAAAGTCATTGCTTGATGGTGATCAATAGAATTAATAGAATAATAGAAGAAGAAGCCGGTATTTACGACCATCAATAGAAGTCAAGAAGACATGCTGATGATCATGAATTCAGTGGTGACTAAGAAATTATGGTAATGGGCATGATGAGGATGATCAAGAAGTTAACAAATATCTGGTAATTGCTCATGAAGTCAGTATTCATAGGAAAAGTTTAAGAGAAACATGATGATGATCACGAATTTGGCGATAATGGACCGACTAAAAAATATTTCCATGATCGTTGATGATGGCGTCATGATCATGAACTTTAAATGATGGCGTTCAAGAAAGTAGCAAATTGCTGATTGAATTGATCATGGATCATGTCAGTTTTTATAAGCAGTTTTTAAGAAAGAATTTAGTGTTGGCGATAACGGAACAACTAAGAAAATGTGGTAATGATCATTGAGTCTTTGGTGATAGTGCTCAAGAAAGTAGTAAACATATGGTAATTCACCATGAAGTCGCTGCTTGTAGAGATGAAGAGTTTAGGAAAAATATGATAATGATAATGCACTCAGATGGAGCGCTTCGAAATATATGATAATGATCATTGAGCCTTTTTGATGATGGAGTTCAAGAATGTAGTAAAAATATGGTAACTAATCACGCAGTTACTGCTTATAGGCTGAGTTTAAGAAAGAGGTGATGATGATCTTGATCAATGGAGATGGTGATAATCCCATTAAGAAAATATTGTAGTTATAAAGGAGTCTCTGATGATGGTGTTCAAGAATGTAGCATAGATCATGAAGTTGGTGATAATGAAAGGAGTTTATGAAATATGTGATAATGATTATGAAATATGTGATAATAATTCAGAGTTGCCGATAATGGAACAGCTACGAAATGTAGTCATGATCATGGAGTCTTTGATGATGTTGGTCAAGAATGTGGCAAAGAAATGGAAGTTGATCACGAAGTCGGCTTATAGGCCGGGTATAAGAAAGGAATAATATTGTAATGAAACTGAGGTTTTTGATGATGGTGTTCGTGAATGTAGCAAATTATTGGAGTTGGGGATTATGATAAATTTTAAAATGATCAAGAATTTAGTTTTGGCGATAATGAAACAACTAAGAAAATGTGGTAATGGTGGTGAATGATCACGAACACAGTGCTTGGTGGTATTGGACACTCCAAGAAGCATATGATAGTCAAGAATAAAATGCCGTTGAGGTTGAAGCTGTTGATGGTTAACGAAAATGGCAGTAGGGACCATGATGATCAATGTGAAGACTGAAGATTACTGATTGTTGTGGCTGTCATGTTGTTGATGTTGATGATGTTATGGGTGCGTTTGGCAAAGCACCACAAATAAACTTACACAACAACCGCCCACATCGCATGAAGCATGAAAATATATTCATGCACAACAACAAAGAACGTAAGAGAAGTAAATAAATGTGGCATAGAAATGAAGGGCTTTACTGACTCACACGAATAATGGGCAGTGGAATATCTACGAATTTCTGTTGTTTCCAAGATAATCGTTCCCGATCCGCGACGCTTGAACACCTAAAAGAAAGACTTGCACACAATGAAATGAAAGGCAAATAAACGAAATTGGTGAAATCGGATAAATTGAAGTTTTAATGAAGTGCCCCGTGTATCCGTTCACTCCAGCAGAGGTGCTGATACAAGCGCTAATTGAAATGCCTAAAACAGCTAATTAATTCCGGCTGAGAGGAGCTGTCGCGGCCGAGTCAGCGAAGATGATTGCCAACCTGTGCTGATGTGAATTTTTGCGAAGATTCTTCCTCACTCTGGCGTTAAAAGGCACTCTACGAACAAACGATATTAAAAAACTACGTTCGTGTTGTGTGTTGCCCCTCGATGGGAGGAGTGCGGACGGGAAAGGGGGAAGAGGGGTGGTGGGTTACTGCATGTAGCAAAAATGCATTTCGTTTGCTATAAAACTTCAAAACGAAATGAAATGAAAAGCTTAACAAAAGACCTGTAATTAGTTGGACAAGATAAAGCAGCAAACACACGATTTCAGTGGCGCAGGCACGAGAGTTCCCTGGCTAGGTACGAGTGGTTAATGATATGCGCTGGGCAAGTGGGCTCAGATTATTTGAAAAAGGTACTTCAAGGGCCATTTTTGTGGCCACTTCACCAGTGCATGTTTGTGAGTGAGTGTGTGTGTGTGTGTGCGTGTGTGAGGCGAGTGTGCAGTTAAAGACTTCCACTCATGTGCGTGTTGTTGGGCTTCTTTAATTAATTGTAGAATAAAACATAATTGCAGTTGGCATAAAATTCAAAAAGTTATGAAAATATTTTTAGCTGGTGGCGCTCGAAACAACGCACGATACTTAAAGATCGTTTAAATGGCACTCGAGTGTTATAAAAATATGAAATTCCTTCAGATTCGCTGAAAATTTAGGCTTTTACGGAGTGTTGGAATGGACAGTTGGCACTTTTGGTGCTTAGTCTCTTCAAAGGCAGATTTGCAGTATGTGGATTTAGTTTGCGAATATAAAACTGATTTTAAGTATCAGTGGAAGAGCAGAGAAGTTCGAAAAGCTAAGGTGTTGTCGAAGGTATGCTAGCATAGAAAAATCACCATCAGGTCCATGAGTCGAGACAAGTCTGTTCCTTAAAAAACCATAAAAATCATGCTAATAAAGATTCTTCAGCCTTCCAAAAATAGTCTCAGTTAACACTATATGAAACGTAAAATATTTATATACAAATTTAAATATGTTTAAATAAAAATTTAATGTTTTTTTAGTTCCCGTAAAATTTGCGAAGAAGTGGTGAAAGATATCTTCGGGGATAAAACTTTTTTAATAGTTAAAAACCCGTAAAAAGAACAGAATCATTGTGGAACATATTCAAAATACTTCACATGAGTATTCGAGCAGTGTAAAGGGGCGAATAAACAGGTCCTAAGGAAAAAATCAACGAAATGCGAACACTTTTCTTGACCCACGTATATTTTATATCCTTCGATCCTATAAATATAAAATTAATTCATTCAAAACTAAGATTAAATTGAAGACCGTGGGGTCAAAATAGCACTGAAGCGATGCTTGGGATGTGACTAGGATACTACACCGCCACTCTAACCTAACGTAGCCTAGAAATGACAATGCTACATTCGTAGTAGAACAGTCGCCTCTCGACTATAGTCACTAGTTTCAAGTGGCTGTCAAGAGCACGGGCACTCGCCAGAAGACACATTTAGGCCCTATATAGGCCCATTGTAATGCCGGAAAAGGGGACAATAAGGGACTTATGACCCCTTGTCATACGTCATGAGACATGGTCCCAATCGCTTTCAAAGGTCTGTTTGGAGTTTTTTATGAAGATCATTTTCTTATTTGGAATATCTCCCAAATAACCAGAAATAGTCATCCAGGAAAGTGCACCTTCTTCTGGACAGCGAATCTCAGAGATTCGCAGAGAATAGCAAACATTTTTTACTCGTCGCATCTTTCTGGAGGTGGAAAGCTTCCAAAAGTTCAGTCCAGATAGCTACAGTTAGACCAAGAGTACGCCATTTCCCTGAGACTGTACTTACTATAGTGGACTCAATCACTGAGGTTCATGATACTAAAATAGACCCATGCTACAAAAGTACAGTTGATACAAAAGTAATCATTTCATACACTGAAGTTCATGGAACTGCACTTACCGCAGACGAGAAAAGTACACTTGATACAAAAGTAATTATTTCTTTACCTAGGTTGAAGGGAGCACAATGAACCCATACGAAAAAAGTACAAAAGGTAGATCAGTAAGGATAGTAGGTACAGTTATTCTAGAAGGTAGTCTCTCCAAGGTACAAGGGATCGCAGAGGCCTTTTAATACAGAAGCACTGCAAGTCAAAAAGAAATGTCTTTACTTGGCAAGTCTTAAAAATCAGAATCCACATTCATGACGGAGGAACAATAATCACCATCTTAAAATTCTCTCATCCTCAGCACTTCTTTTGTTTGGGTCTTCTGAAATGGCGGCTGGCGCCGTTGGTACGAAACTATAATCAAATCATTTCCTTATCCTTCATTTGCCAGAGCCTCAAATAAAGCTTAAACTGACCTTCTCAGCACCTCTCCATTAATTTCCATTGATGCCGCTTGGGCAGAATTTTTGCATTATTTATTAAACTCTTCAGAATAGTCCTCTGGTCAGGCTGAAAAATAATTGCGCATTAAAGCGGGCTCTTAAACTAATTAAACCTGAAGTTCAACGCCAGTACTCACTTCTACCGTCAAATTCCAGCCTCCAGCTTCATGCCTCCAGTGTCTTGCCTTCTGCTTGCCTGCTAACTTCAGATTCTTCCAGCCGCCTCCTTCGAAACTATTCTGATCCCAACAGTTGATGTTTGTAGCAGAATTTCTAGAAGGCATCATAACGAATGCAAATTGGGACACTAGAAAGATTCTGCAACGCCCACGCCTGCCACATGAGCCCGCAGTGTGCGCGGTTTGAAATATATGCGTCATTATTTTGCTGCCGCTGATTATGATGTTGATGAGTGCGAGTGCGCGCCGAGAACGAATTGTCTGCAACTCATTAAAATCGTTGTGTTCTGCATGTTGTATGTCGTTGCTGCCTGCCAGCCTCCTTCCCTGGGCTGCTTGCTGAAAACAATTCATAATTTTATGGGTCGCCAGTCGCTCAGTGGCTGCCTGCCGCTTGCAGTGAGTGCTAACAAAATGCAGCGTCCACATTTTCCAAGGCAACCCAATGTGCATACTTGCGATATTATGGGAAGCGCCTTAGTAACTCTTCCTCTACCTCTGCCTGTGCTTCCCTCACCCTCCTGGCGTTCTGTGCGTTCCTTGGCTTACTTGCTTCCTTGCCTTCGCCGTTTGTGTTGTGGTTGCTGTTGCTTTTGCGGTTTTGGTGTACTGCTTCACTAAAGCACCGCTGCGGAGTACTGCAGCCCCACACCAGTGAGCGCGGAGTAGTGCCAGGCAAGAATGCGCCGAGGAAGCAGTCGCAACCAGCCCCAGCAGCCACTGGCAGCTATTACAGGCTTCATTAAGCCAAATAATGTTTTGTGGCCGCCGTAAACGTGCACGGAGAGTAGAACTTTCCTATCCCGCAGTCAAATTGTGCAGACGCAGCAGACAGCGACCGCGACCGCTGCAGACGCTGCTCGGAGGGGGCTGGGAAGCACTTTGACGTGAATTTGTCAGAGCTGAAAGTTGACGCGCTGAGATTTTGTGGTGAAGAGTTATGAGAACACGGTATTTTTTTAGTTGCGTTTTCCTGTATTTTAGTGAAAATATTTGGCCTGGCATTGGAAAAGTTAATGGTTAGTAATGGGAAATTGTGTATGAGTAGTGTGGAGATAATTTTTCTGTGGTTTGAAGGGTTTTCCGCAAATGAGGTGGCACCGCTGAACACCCTCCTGCGCCCCAGCAAGCAGTTCACAGAGCGCTGATGGAATCAATCAAGCAAACGGCAAAAGCAAAAGTACAAAAAGAAATTTTACTGAAATGATGGCGGGTTGCTTGTGTTTTGTATTGAGAGTGGGCGTCGTTAATGCTAAATTTATCGATGAATATTCCCATAAAATAGTAGCTCACAGCTGTCATCGTTAGTTAGCAAATGAGGCAGCCTAATAAACTTTAAAGAGTTCGATGTTACAGGGAGGAACTTTGGTGGATGTCAGCCTCTAGCTAAGGTATAACTGGGGCTGCTGAGTTAGTAGAAAATTCTACGACTTTCACTAGAACTCTCCACTCGGAATCTGATGCTAATTGAGATAATCACACTCGGATGAATCTTAAGTCCCAATTAATTACTCCACAAATTTGGCCTTTGAAAGACCAGCCGAAGATCTTTACTCCGACATATGTACACACTCCAAATATAACTTCCACCCATGCTTAGTTCTAATCATTACTAAAAGAAGAGTAGCTGCAAATTGATGTCCGTTTCCAATTTAAACATCTCTACTCAGTCAGACGAGGACAACAAAACTTACATAGATGATTAGAAGCTTGAACCCATGCTCCACTTGAATTGTGTTGGACACTTATCCTTACTAAGTAACTTAGCCTCCATCTTCGAGATCTTCCTTCCATTCTTCCATACTAATATTCCTTAACCAATCTACTATAGAATACATACTCACTGGCTTTCAGGTTCCTTCAACTTTATATCATAAATGAAATTACAGAGGTAATTAGTTTTCTTTACTGAAGAGTAAGAATCATCACAATCTTCCCACGAACCAGCAAATCTCCACTGTTATTCCTTATAATAAAGGAAGCTGAGTTTATGCAACAAAATAGTAAGATGACCTATAAGATTTCTTTCTAATCCCATTGAAGGTTCTCAGGGGTCTTCATATCATAAACAGAGCTACCGGAATAATTGGATTTCTTTACTACAAAGGAATAACAATCATCAAAATTTTCCCAAGAGCCAAGAGAGGTAGAATTGGAAAAGGATTTGGGACTATGCAATGGTGGAACAGGATTTGGGCCTATGCAATAGGCACATTGAAGTTCAGGAACCGTTTATTATTATTATTGTTGGCCGTAATGCCCTTCGACTAATCTGATCTTTAGACTTTAATCTTGATTTTTCACTACAGCGCTAAGGGTAGCTTGCTGAGCTGATGATTCTGGATAGTGCTCAGGCATTCTTTATTATATCGATAGTGTTTGGGAATTCGAAAATGAAACCAAGAGAAGATTTGAGGTTTCATTAACAAATCTGCCCCTGTCTAGATATTTACCGAATCTTTCGAAAACCAGCGTTTCCTCCTGGCGGTATCGATAGCTGTACTATTCTGCAGTTGGTATCTAATGTGTAGGAAAATCCTAAAAAGAAAACTTGATTATTGGTTCATTAGCAGAAGGCAGCAAAAGCTCTCTCTTCAGTTTAGTCTATGAAGATCGCAGGTAACATATGAGATACCACCCACATTCTTCTGCAGAGGGTATCTCGAAGTCCGTCTAAACTGAACTCAACCTTTCTTAGCGGTTATTGATTAACTTGGTTTTCTCTTTGTTGATTCTATAATATATGTTTCTGTGATCACTTTGCTTTCCTCCTGTGTCCGTCAACACCAAAACTGAGGTTCCACTATCTCTTTACAACCTGTTGTTCCTTTATACCTATATATTTGCTATAGGTGTTTCTGGTACATACGCCCTAACTTCACTCTTCTCTACCCTAACTGCACTATTCTCTACCCTTACTGCACGCTTCGCTACCACTTCACTAAAATTTCTCGTCCAGGTTGTTGCTCCTTGACAGAGAGACTAAGTTCCCTGAACCTCAAATTAATTCCAACACTAAAGTGACTCGTATTGTGGGCGTTCATACAATTTTGGAGGCAACTGAACCCTGACAAAGCAACATTTACCAATAATGTAACCCTTGAGCCACCGGAAGACAAAACATACAGTTTCAGCGTACTTTGCGGTCAAAGATTTGGCAATTGATTTCGTAGCTTCTCTTCAACAGATCTCGCGTTGAACTGAACAACGATCGATTAATGGGTTAATGGTGATCTCCGCCGTTGAATTGAACAACGATCGATTAATGGGTTAATGGTGATCTCCGTCATCTGCCAAATGATTCGCATGTTTTGACCTCGACAGGGTCTATGAACGAGTTGAATTCTGCTCCTATGCTAACCCAAAAACCCAAATTGAATCTGAGCCCACAGAGTTGCGCCTCAAAAGTAATCGCTCTGCGTCCGTCCATTAAACAATTTAAAGCCGAAATAATTACGGCGTTTTACAGAATAACAACAACATCAACAACAACAACAAAAAGGTTGCTGTTTTTATTTACTCATCTTTGCCGGGCTTTGTTTGTAGCGCTTATAAATTTCTGCAAACATTTTCGAGATAATCTGCCACATAATTTCACACACACAAAGTGTTCAGATGGGCAGAGTGTAATCGGCAGATACGCCCGGCGACCGGACGTGGACGCTGCTGGACAGACGCTGGATGTAGGGGAAAAAACTGTTGCGGTGTGCCCAGATGAGGCAAAATCAATCACTGACAATGATCGCCAACTAATGCTGAGCGACAGTGCGTCTATAAAAAACAACTACAACAACTACAAATATAGCAACAATAACAGCGGTGGCAACAATAAAAGTGACGCTATTTGTAGTTGCGAGTAATCCTAAAAAAAAGAGAAAAGTCTCAGCAGAAAAGCACCGAAGAAGAAAAACGAAAAAAGGTTTCAACGCAATGCCGCAAGGTGAGGCTTGTGTGAGCATATCACAAAGTCCCTGGTAAAAATAGAAATTCTATTTATTTACCTGGCAAAAAAGTCAGCATCGACAGCAGCAATAACAACAACAATAGCAACAACAAAACCAGCAACAATAGCAACAACAATAACAGCAAAACAATCTGACGATCAATACAGACAGATACAAAATTGTGATCGGCATTAATCGTGAGAGATTTTCCAAGTTGGATTTTGCACGGGCAACTCTCAGCCGCATTGTGGCAAGGCGGCCGTAGCAACTCCAGTCAAAGTGTTGGCTATATCTCTGTGCATCTAGGAGCATTGGCAGCGTGGCGGCTGTGCTACTGTTCAAGTGGCGAAGCAGCCAAAGCAGCAACATCAGCGACAGATACGGATTACCAGCAAGCAGCGCTGTTTTTTTTTTTTTTTGTTCTTTTCCCTTGCCAACTCTTTCAATTTTTTTGCCCACTTCCCTGGGAATAAAGCGAACGACTTGAGTTGCTTGTCTAGTACACCATAAGAAAAACATTCATAAGGTAAGAAAAATAAATCTTAGGCGCTGGATGAGGGATGGGAGATAAGTGTCAAGGAGCATCTTTAGTCCGAGATGACTCTGGTGTTCATAGTCCTGAGGTAACAGCACTTGTGATTTCACCAGCCATAGAAGCTGAGCCCTCTCTAGCACCCTCTCTAACAACCTAACTTTTCCTTTCACCACATTTTTGTTCCTGTGGTTTCTGTCGTCTATCATAGAGTAGTGCTCATGGAAGTCAGGAGACACCAATCTCAGGAAGCCTCTGCTAACCGTCACCACTTGAATTTTGGTACTTGAACAAGAGGTCGTAGAATATTCCTTGACTTAATCAATTGTAACAAATCTGTTCTGGTGATAGAGAGGTTATTCGAAGAACATACATTGACTCGGTCGTTCAGTCTACTCGTCACAATGGGCCATTAGGTGTGCTCAGGTGTGGTTTTGGCAAACTAGGTTGCCACTCCTCAGTCAGGAAATAGCGCAGACGAATCCTGCTCATTACATGAACTTTTCCCATCACCACAAAATGGGATTCGTTTCGAGTTGATAAGTCTGACAAACTTTTCAGATCATAGGGTGTGAATATGTTGTTCCTCCATTCTGCAACTCCACACATCTGGGCAAGGAGAGCTTCAGTCGCCACCAATTCGCTTTCTGGTTTAACTTCATCCTACTCTATTCAATGCAAGCTTCTGTCGTTCTAAGACTGTAAACATTCGTATCACAATTTATGCTCTCAATAATATTGACCGTTTGCTGGCCTCCTTTTCGAGTTCATACTCATACTTCAAAGAGAGGTCTGTGATCTTTTTCTAGTCAGAACACAGCTGAGCTGAACTGCGTACGTTCTGATCACCGTAGCGATGTCCTTACAGTGGTCGCAAACTAGCCTCGTCTATATATTTCAGAGAGAACTTGAAGATCATAGCATTCATCATTATACTGATCTCAGTCCCTTCAGAGCTGAGCCTGAAATTCACAACGCATGATCATGGTACCTAACAAGCTGGGCTCCTCATATTACTTAGTTCGATCCGCCTCGAGTTGGACCTTTAGGGACATCAATGAAGCTTGTGGAGCAATACATCAAGGTACAGTTTCCACACAGTGCATTTTGGCAGCAAGACAAAAATAATCCTTTTCGACTCAAAAGACTGTTTCATATGCTCATTCTCTCTGTTTATATGATATGTTCGATGAGACTCAAGCTGGGTTATTAGAGACTTCAATTAGATCCAAATAGGACTCACAACACCGAGCTGGGACTTTAGAGACTTTAATGAGATTTAAAGCAGATTCCTCCATAATTTGTCCGAGTGAAGTTCGTCAGAGAGTCAGATTCCAGAAGGAAACCCTTAAGCCAAGACCAAAAGCCATTTGGGTCGACTGTGAAGCCTGTTTCCCTCTCCCCGCTTCGATAAGTTTAAAGAAAGCTCAAAGTTATCGGGCTGGTGGCTTGAATAGACTTCGAAAAGCGTCCTAATTTCTTACTGATTCTTTACATATCCGAGCTGAAATGTCAAAACTATCATCCACATTGCGTGGATCCTATTCGAGCTGAGACACACCCAGTTTTCCAGCTGCAAATCTTTTATTATCTTCGACTTTACGCATTCCATTTTTCTTCGGGTGTACAACACAAAAATATTTACAGTTGAGCTGCCCTACAGAAGAGGCTGACTTTACCGCAGACTTCGCTCATACAGGAAAAAGTGCTCCAGCATATTCAATTCAAGACCACGACCACGTACGCAATGGCAGCAAAGAAACGTAACTGCTTTAAAACCGAATTGCAGTGCTAGAAAGTAGCAGGGTAGCGGAGTATCAGGGCAGCGGTGCATCAGTGCAGCGGCGCATCGGCGTATCTATGAGTATCGCGCTCATTCACTCACATACTAACTGCAAATTGCGTCGTTACTATGTACGGCAAATAATCTGAGATGCCGATGAACCGCTTCAAACATAGCTTCTAACCTAAATCCACACATTCACATACGGTCGCTGCGTTCGCTCCCCTCAACCCCTCTAGGTACCCGTACTGCTCCACCGTCGCGGTGCTGCTACGTTTTATTACTGTGCCTCATAAAAGGCGCATGAGCATGCGAAATCGTGTCGCAGACCGCTACTGTTATTCTATACGCTTGCGGTGCTCAATGCCAATGCCGCGGTACTTCATGCCATTACAACAATAACTGAAGCAGCAACAACCACAACAACAACAACCAGCTACCATAACTGCAAGCGGAGTACTCGTATCATCATCATCATCAACATCGTCGTCCAACTTAGTTGTAAGCAGCTCGCAACTGGGTCCATTCCATTGATTCCCGCAGATTGCGTTCGCATGAATTATTAAATTCGCCGCTGCGAGGCCATTTAAATCACTTTGCAAACGGAACCGCTGTTGCCATGCCGCACTCCTTCCTCGCTCTGCAGCCGCCTCCTTGTGTGACTCCCTCTGCATTTTGTCTCGCATTGATTGCCATTTGCATAGCGGCCGCGAGGATTTCATTAGCATAATTTGTGCCGCTTTCAATTGGGCGCATATTTGCGCCGGGATTTACACATTTTTCCAATTTTGAGGTTATGTGCACGTGGTCAAAACATTGTTCACACGAATTTTGCCCTGCGGTCGGTTTTCATCGGCTGCCAAATCATTTGTTCGGCTATAAGTGATTTGTTTGCAATGGCAACCCAGCAGGGAAGTGGGTGTGGACTGAAGGTGGTGAACAGTAACAATATAAAACCAGGTAGGAAGAGGGGAGTCAGGTTACCCAGACTACGAGATGCCATAAACCCAAGAAGAGGGTAGCAAATTGCACTCTTGGAAATAGAGTGGGCGTGCAAGGTGTTCGATAACGATATGCACCTCATCACTTGATGCTAAAATTGCAGTTGGCAACACTTTCGTATTTGGGGTGGTAGTTGAGGTATTACGCCCAAATTAAACATTGTTGCAAGGATACGTCTTACTGTTTCTTTTTCCTAATGGGGTTGCTCGTGGTGTGGGTGTACGAGTGTGTAACGCTTGGGGTTCTGCTACGAGCTGTGAAGAGTTGTATGTGGCTTTAGCCCTATGTAATGAATTGAGAGAGAGAGAGAGAGAGAAGTGTGTGTGTGTGTGTGTGTGATATAGATAGAGGGATAGAAAGAGATTGTTTTAGAGATAGAGACAGTAGGATGGAGGAATAGGCAGATTGAAAATAAATAGGGATGGAGAGAGATTGAAAGACATAGTGAGTGATAAATGAAGAAGGATAGAGAGAGAGATACACGAAAATAGCTAGAAGGGGTCCGTAAGACGGGTTCTGAAGAGAACAATTGACTGACGATTTCAGCAGTAATGCTCACAAAGGCCTCCCGACGTATTACTTAACGGAAAAGTTTCCAGATGATCAAACCGTATGTACGAGAGGAGGTTTTATGGTGGTTCAAGTCACCCACTGAAGGCTGCGGCCAATGGCTTTTGATGCTTTCCTCCTACTCAAAAAAAAAACCTTGCCCCGTGGTGGAGGCGACGATGGAAGTGGTTTCTAGTGGGTAGGAATCCCACACTACTGACCTCACTATATTCATTTTCTCGAGAATTTCCCATGATTTTCTACTAACAATAAAGATAAACTGGGAGTGACTGAATGACAGAGTGAATGATATTGAGAATAAGAGACTGAATGGGAGAGTGAATTATATAGTGAATGAGAGAGTGAATGGGGGAGTGAATGATATGGTGAATGAGAGAGATGGAAGAGCCCATGAAAAACTGAATCAGAGTGCGACTGAGAGAATAACGAGAAAGTGAAGGAGAGAGTGATTTACATAATATTTGAGAGAGTGAATGAGAGAGCGACATAATAAATGACAGATTTACTGAGAAATTGAATGAGAGAGTAAATTAAAGAGTGAATGAGTTACTGAATTAGACAGTGAATGGAACAGTGAATTATAGAGTGAGTTACATTTTAAATGAGATAGTTGCTGAGAAAGTGAATCACAGAGAAAGTTAGAGAGTGAATGAGTTGCTGAATTAGAAATTGAATTAGAGAGTGCATGATAGAGTAAGGGGAGAGTGAATGAGACAGTGAATGATACTGTAGATGAGACAGTAAATGACAGAGTGATATAGAGAGTGACTGAGTTGATTCACTCTCTGAATCATTAATTTTCATTAGAAATTTAATTATAGAGTGCATGATAGAGTAAATGGGAGAGTGCAAATTATTGTAGAAGGAACAGTGAATGACAGAGTGAATTGCAGAGTGAGAGACATAAATGAGGGAATTACTGATAGAGTGAATGATAGAGTAAATTAGAACATGATTATTAAAGTGAATGAGAGAGTAAATTAGAGGCTGATTAATAAAGTGAATGAGAGAGTGAAAGAGAGATTGGATGATACTGTAGATGAGACATTAAATGACAAAGTGAATTACAGAGTGAATCGAAGAGTGAATGAGAGACAGTGAGTAAATCTTACAGAGAGAGAGAGAGATAGAGAGAGAGAGAGAGTGGCCGATATAGAGAGGTAGATGCAGAGACAAATGCAACGATATTGTAGAAGAATATCTCTGCTAAGAAAATAGTCCTTTGTTAAACGCCCAGATATTCAGCGGACTTCCAATCAATTTTCTCATGGCTCCCAGAACTTGTTTAAAGTATTTTTATTCCAGAACTTCTTTAAAGTATTTTAAAGTACTTTAACAGTCTTTCCTCTGGAATCTATTTTTTTTTACAAATTAGTTTTTTTATGAATATGAAGAGTGATGCTGCATTAAATAAACAACCAGAAATGATCCAGCAAAAAGAGCAAAATTTTTTTTGCTGCAGCACTTCTCTTGACCCAACTGAACCGCCGTCAAATCAGCCAACCAGCAGCTTCGCCTTAATACGTTTTGCCGCAAACTGTTTCTGCTACAATTCAACTTAAAGATGCCATCTCTGGCACAGCAGGCACACTGCGCGCATGCGCATGCGTGCACTCAACACTACTAAAATACTCAAAATACTACTTAAATAGCAGAAAACTAGGAGTGAGTACCTGAGTAGCACTGGAGTCGCAGATGCGTACGCGATTTGGCTGAAATGTGCAAATATTTCCTTTCTTCAGCTGTTTGGTGGATGCGTGAGTGTGTGAGTGAGTATGCGTGTGTGCTAATCTGTAAGTCAGAAATCAAATGTAAACATTTTAAAGTGGAGGGCGTGTATTCACTCACGTATGCAGATATACGCGTTTGAGTCCAGTTGGCAGTGTTGCCAGCATGATTGAATTTAATATATGGTTGCCCACTTTATTTTATAATTGGGAGCTGGCGAGGGAACGGTGCCATTAGAAAAAGAAGCAAGGTGGGCAAAATTAAGGTGTATATTTCATTCAGCTTTTCATTTAAGTGTTCAAACAATTACATACATACCAAGTCCAACAGAATGTGGGCGTGACTGTTGATATAATACGTAGATATGAGTCTCTAAATTTCTTACTAGAATTTTATCTGTTTAAAGCAAAGTTTGGTGAAAAATTTTATTGGTATCTTCAGTTATGTATATTCATTGTCAATAGCAGGCATGGTAACCCGCCTATTTGGTGTAGCAGGCAGGCGTGTCCTTGGTCGGATCCCGCCCCTTTTTGCATATGACTTCATAGTGATGATATAATTGTACACACCACTTTCTTCTTCCGAACATTAAGTACATGTTCAGCGGAGAATCCATGTACGTAGTGAGCATGGTCATCCCTGGAGCCAACGCCCACATCTTACATAGACATTAGAATAATCCACATGTGCTTTTATATTATTATATTATACCCTCCCTTAGAAGAGTCAGGCTGTGCTCATTTTAAATGAGGTGTCGAGAGTTACATATGTATATAGAAGTTAGGCGTGTCCTCTGTTCCACTTGTGGAATATGATAATCTGGTTGTGTGTAGCCCAGGTTGGACTTACGCAAAGCGTCATTAATAACACTCCAACAGTTTCGTACGAACACAGACGATGGGATGAATACAGACGAGGGTACAGCGATACAGGATCAGAGAGAAATGGATTAAGGAACTCGGCCTGTGATCCTTTCTTCCGGTCAGATTTGGTTTTCTGTCAGTACAAGGCTTAGAAGTAATAGAATGATAACCTTGCCCTGACAGAAAACCAAATCTGATCGAAAGAAAAGATCACTTGCTGAGTTTCTTAATGCATTTCCCTCTATATCTTGAGACTCTGTTTATCTTGTCCTCCACCTGATGATACACTCACGGAAGTCATGGTGGACACATTTTACACACTCCATGCCTGCGGAGTAAGAGCTATTAAATAAACCTTTGCGATATGTTTATATACCTTGATCCCAACAACGACGTCCCTACCTAAGTTGCTTCCAGCAGACTTCAGTTTTTATATGTTTTATTCCCCCCTCACCCTCCAAGATTCCACCAGATATTATATTTTAGGCTAACTTCGCCTCCTTCCACTTTCATTGCCTTTACTTTCAAAGCTGCACCTCTGCGCATACTTTCAGCCTGCATACCACTCACTTTTCGCCGGCTTTAAGTGGCTTTTATCGCATTTGCCGTCTGTGGGTAATGCCATATTTTGTGGAATAACCACACCAACAACAACAACACACCAGCTATAACTCTACCACTAACAACAACCACATACAAATTATGTTATTAGCGATTTTAGGCTCGAAGTCTTGTTAAGCGTCTCCTCTTTATATGCCGCCTAACAATCACTCAAACGCCAGGAATCGATTGCATGAATGCGCTCCTTTAAACCAGGGATTTGCATTGCGCTGAGCGGGTTTTTCTGCTGGTTGGCCGCCACTGCTCAGGACGTTAATAATCCAACAATCTCTGGCTGGCTAAGTACCTGTACCTTTGTTTTGGCGTCCTACTGCAGCGCAGCATCTCGCAGCTGAGTGCGCCTCTAAGCGCGCGGCAAGTGGTGCCGGTTCTGCAGATTATGTTGTTAGGTTTGGAGTGGTATGGTCCGCAATTAGGTTTGATTACCTTCATCGTCAGTTTAATGTGGAGTAGAAGCAGGAAGTTGGCGATTGCCTGGCGGTGGTGTTAACAATATTTTCAAGTGGAAGGTGAAAGTTTGGGCTATCGAAGCATGGAATTCATGAATATTGAAGCAAATAAATACGAACTATACGAAAGAGAAAATAGAAGAAGGAGTTAACAAAAAGAACCAAGGTAAACGTTGTTACTCTACAGAACCACGACTTTAGGAACTTATTGAACTACGACTAGCAAGGAGAACATGGTAGAGAAAGAAAGCAAGAATAAAGGAGTTACTATGAAAATATTGTATCCAATAACAGCGGAAAATAAAAATTTGCAGGATTTGAATAGAATCTCGGAAGAAAAAACAATTGATTGGAGAGAAACAGAAAACAGAACAGAAATCTGTATGAATAACGAACTTTTGTTCAGGAATGGAAATCTTTATGACTATCGAAGAAAAGCACACGATAGAACAATTGACTGGAGAGAAAATGTAAACAGGAACAGGAATCTTTGTGAATACTGAATAAGAGTACACGAAAGAAAACTCGGGAGAGTGAGAAGGTAATAACAATTCATGACAAAATCGAGAGAAAGTAAAAACAAGAACAGGAATCTTTTTGAAAATGGAACAAGAGTACACGAAAAAAGAAAAAACTCGGCAGAGTGGAAGAACAATTGACGAAAAAGTCGAGAGGAAGGGAAAAAAAGATTAAAATAACGAAGCAGACAAAAATAAAATAAAGAAGAAATAAAGGAATGCCAATGAAATATATTTTCAAATAGAAGTTGATGATAATCTATAATAGGAGTCTTCGGAATATTGAAGAGAGAATTTACACAGAAGTAAGAAGGCCGAGTGCCCAAGAAATGAGAAGGGAGAATAAAAACAAGACACAAACCTTTATGCAAATTTTATGGGGTTTATTACCAATTGAGAAGAAAAATAAGTGAGAGAGGGAAAGTCACGGGTAGGTAGATAGGTAGCTTTAAGTGGCTCAGCCAGAAGATACACTTATATCATACATAGGAGCATTGTGATACCACAAGTTTGGGGACAAGAAGTGTGCTTCCTCAGAATCTGCGTGAAGCCTTAGTCCATCCATTTTGAGAGTATAACGAATCTGAGTCCTTAATAGGGGTTTGCACCTGCGAACGTTGAGGCCTGGACACTGACAAAGTAGCTAGACAGCCATCTCTTCCTCATCCTCTTCTTGACGGACAGGGGTCCCGCACGCCGAGAACCAGCCTGGTGGCATGGTCGGCAAATAGACAATAAAATGTATTCTCAATACAAAGAAAGAACAAAATATATTTTCAACATAAATAAGGATAATAGACTTTATAAATACAGAGGTAGATAAGAGCATCAGCAATCACGTAGTTGAAGAATGGAAATATGAGCAACAATTTTAGATTGAAAGACGAAGAGTTGAGGTTAATATTAAGAGCTACATGAGAAATTAAACTCAACCATATAAGAAGGAAGATAAGACAGACCAAGACAGAAGCAGAGGAGGAAAATTATTGCAACCTAGGAGGAAAATTACTCCAATGTTATGGCAGAATCACAATAAATACAAAATTGTTGATGGATGCACCCTTGGTTGAAGGAGTCGATAGATATGAAGCTAGATAAGGTGATGATGACATATGAAGATAGATATGAGGATAGATAGGAGGATAGATATGAGAATAGATATGAGGATAGATATGAGGATAGATAAGAGGATAGATATGAGGATAGATATGTGGATAGATATCGAAAGTTGTTGATGGGGGCGCCCTTAGGGGAAGGAGTCGACCATAGATATGGGATTTATTATGAAGCGGATGATATATAAGTAGATATGAGGATTGGAGACGTATTTGTGACTTATGATTAGCTTTTCTAAGCAACTCATATACTCATATATCCCTCAAACCCAAGTACTCATATATCCCCAAAGCACCACGAAACAACTTAAATTCTGCTGACTAAAAATTGTCGAACGCAACACTAAGCTATGAAAGGACCTCCAATCGCACGGGTATCAGCCACCAATGAAACCCAAAAGCATCTGTGCCTACCAAGGCAGCAAAGAAGCGTGTGCTCTTAATGACGTCTTCCAGGCAACAACATAATCTGCGTGCACAACTAAATTAACAGAGCCACCTTTGGAGCACAAGGAGCCAAATGCCTCGCCAATTAGTACACACAGAAAAATAAAACAGAACAAGGATGCTTCCTTACTAAACGCAGATGCGAGGCAGATAGCCAGGAACGCGCATGAGCAACTGAAATGCTCGTTTCGCTGTGATGGACAGGCGTTTAAAAACTGATTACGCCGCATACTTAGCTGGACCCCAGCGCATCCCGGCGCTGGTAAAAGAGTGGTTAAGCTTGACGGCTACGCGTAAATATGACGCCTGGATTGGGTTGGTGGTGGTGGAGTTGCCTGCTGCAGGGCTCGATTTGTTGCGAAATCAACTCGGAGCCAGCCAACTTTGCAGGTACTAAATGGGCAAGAGGCATTACCATGATAAATTATGGCCCTGCTCACTGAGGGCATCGCATGTTGGGCTTCATTTGTGGCTGCTTCGATTGGATAAGCGGCTTTAATTGATGCGTTTGCAGTGGCATTAATCGCGCTGCGTATTTGCGGCTAATGATGTGGAACGAGTTGTTGTGGTGCTCCTATTTGCATGGCTTGACAAGGGGACATGTTCTGTGCCTCAGTGTATGTGTGTATGATTGTGTATATATTCATATGTGCAAGGACGTATGTCCTGTTGCCATCACGTAAGTTGGAATAAAATCGCGTGTCAGGGTACGTGTACAAATCAGTTCCAGCAACCACTCTCATAAGACCGGCGCAGAAAGTTGCCATTTTCCTGCTTCACGACGTTGTTGTTTATTGTTGTGGCCGCTGGCGTTCCTGTTGCCTCGACACTTAAAATTCCACAACAAATTCTGTTGACAACTTTTATGGAAAGTAAATGATTGACTTTCATCGCTACTGGCCGCAGAGCAATGCACTTTGCTGGCCCGGCCAGCTGCTCACATGGCCACATGGCTTCGCTGGGAAATCCGCCCATCTCGTAATTACAGCGAAGTGAGAAGCATTTAAATCTGCCACAGTATGAAACAGCGACGGCGGCGGTGACACAGCAATTTTGCCAGTTTGATTTGCAACCGACAGCGTAGAATTGATTATTTCGTTCTGAGCTGCAGAGTCGCCTGCAAATTGCCAGTCTGCGACCAGAGCCAGCTGCATATGTTAGCATTAGTGGCTGCCATGCCCTTTTGGCACCAGAAAATTGCCTGATCACAACAACAACTACATATGGACACAGGGTTGGGGTTTGTTTTGTTTCCGGGATTGTGTTGCTAGTTCAGTACTGCGGACATAGTGGCGCTTTGCTTAACGGAAAAGGAAGTGGTTTAAGGATAGGGAGGATGTAGATATAACTCTCTCTCTACCTCTGTGCCTTTCTTTTTCTCTCTTTCTCTCCATTTCTCTCTCTTTCTCTCCGTTTCTCTCTCTTTCTCTCCGTTTCTCTCTCTTTCTTCTTCTCCTTATATAAATGGTTGTCTCTAAAATGTCTTCGGATGTGATAAATGGGAGTGGTTTAGGGATAGGACGGTTTTAGATACAACTCTCTCCCTCTCTATCTATATCTCTCCTTCTTTCTCTCTCTTTATTTCTCCCTTTCTCTCTCTCTCTATATAAATGCACTCATAATTTCTTCATAATGTTCAAACTTTACAAAAATAACAAGTAAAAACTCTTATTCACGCAAATCAAAACTTCATTTGAAATTGTTTGCATATTTGTTTTTATCACATTTTTCTAAAAATTCAATTTTGACAGCCACGTCGGGAAAATTGGTTAAAAAAAAATTGTTCTTGCAATCACCATGGCAGTAAATTCACCTTGAATCACCACAGAGAAGGTTCGATTCCAATGTGCTTTTCTCACATCAAAATAGTGTCAAATGTCAGAAACTCAGTGACAGCTGTCTCTCACTGATGACTCTTGATGTGAAGTCGTCCTAACAAGTGTTGACCCTACCATGCTTGGTGTGTCCTGCATGCTTGGCACTGTCATTCGCACCTCATGTTGCTAAGCGTGAATATTAAAAATTGAGAGTTTGCAAGATGAATGAGCGAAAGATCACAATGTGCGGGGTGGCTGCAGCGCGACGCCAACGCGGAAATTCAATTCAATTTACAATTGACGAAAAACTTGTTTGATGGCACCTCGGGGGACTGGCCGGACTGGCGGACTGGCGGTCTGGCTGACTGGGTGTGTGCGAGTACTGGCATCTGTCTCTGTGCCTGCTGCACTGGTGTGAGCACATTTTGGGTCACTGGTGAAATGTGACGCCTTTGTGGGCGCTCTCAGCGATGCGGTGTCAAATTTAAATGCAGCGTGCATGTGGATGTGGTGCGGCAGGAAAGTGTCAAGAATTTTGAGCTAGGAACGAGCACACAGACCGCCAAAACTGCCTGAATTTGTGTGGGAAATTTTCGCAACAATTTTGGAGAAATCGAAAACTTTGACCGACAAAAACATTTCGAGGGCGATCGTCGGCCACAAGTGATGATAATGTGAGGTTGCCTGGCTATGTGGGTCACGGTTTTCTCCTGGGTAGGTGGATCACTGTGAAACACATATAAACGCGGTGTATTCGTACAAATTGTGGTGTTTCTTTGAGGGATTTTTTTCATCAACATTTTTTTTCATTTTGGTGAGAGATTAGGTTAGTTTAATATGGGAATCAATTTCATTTAATTGGGAGGAAGAGAGCCGTTCTGGTGGCAAGACCAACTCTGTTGAAGATCGGAAGCTTGCTTAGAGCACATATCAACACACTCCTTGCAAAATGAGATTTTGTTTTCTCATACTATGCCATGGTTTTCAATAAAACCCCATCCGCCATGCTTTCCAACTGCGGGTTCTAATTGGAAGCACGGTAGTCTCCCAGTCGTGAGGTCGTAAGCTGGAACCCTGAAACAATTTTCATATTTCCTTCAGGAAGAAGATTCTTAATTCAGCCTTATTTGAGTCTCAACGTTATGCCTGATTCCAGGTCCCGCTTTTTCCTCCGGAGCACATTTTCCAAATACTCCGGTACGATTACCAATTCTCTTTGCTGCTTAGTGTGACCTCTACAATGTGTTCGCTATCTAAAGTTCTTCCAATTTCCAATTCCAGATGTGTGCTCTGTTTCCCACCTTGTGCATCTGAAACAGGCGTGCTCTGCATCATCCGCTTGGGTCTTGAGCTCCCATAGATGTGATGCGTTTGCTTTGGATGGCATTGTTGATCTCAAATATTAAATTGCGATCTCTCAAATAGTTCCGGATTATCTTCTTCTTGACGAGCATGAAATTAAAATGCGATGGTAACCTTGCAAGCACAGCTGATTTTGCATTTTAAGTGTGTGTATAAGCTTGGTATGGTTTGTGTACTTGGTATATGATGCAATATACATTATAATAATACAAATTATTATATAATTATTATTTATATCCGGAAAAGTTGGGGGCATTTAGTACTAGCCACACCTTCGACTCGAAGAGAAACATGGTTAGAACGAATCATTTCGAGATCATGTTCGGGGAAGGTTCCCAATGGGTGACCGCATGACTGAGACACTAGCATGCTTACCACCTCATACCGGAGGTGGACAGAAGCAACATAAATAAAATTGTTCAACTTCAGGAAGGTTAGTTCCACATCGCACTGTACATCAGTCTCCAAATTAGGTGCGAGAATGCTTCTGCACAGCCTACAAACATGCTCCATTAGGAGTACTTCGACTTTCTGAACAATTCAGCGATGATTTGTTGAAGATATTTGCATATGTTACGAGTATAACTGTGAGAATTTCTTGGCTCGAATTAAGAGTGCAATTGTTGAGGCCCCTGGAGTATTTGCTTGCCAAGTGACTAAATACATCTCTCATTGTATTCATCCACCGTCCATCGTATGTGACTCATCTCTGATTATTTCTTTGGTTGCACTCTTCACAAAGAGCTGTTTGCATGTCTGGGCTTGTAACATAAAGACAAGAAGAAGGAATAATTGTGATGTCGCTGCTATAACTGTGCAATTTTTCTAATTTTCAGCTGCTATTAACATTTCCCCAATTCACAATGAGGAGTATAATGAAAATTCCGCACAACAAAATTATACCATTTACCAAAGGCAACAACAACCATAACCGTGGCAACAACAACACCAACCTTAGCAACAACAGCAGCAGTAGAAGCATCTACCTAGACATTGAAAGATGTTGACAACCATTTGTGGCGTGTGTAATGTTGCCTGCTGCAAATGGCATTTACGGCATCAGATGCAGCGGCCGTGGCTACGGCTGCAGCAGCAGCAACAATTGCCGTGTGGCAGTTGCAATTGCGTTTGCGGTTTGAATGGAGAAATGCCGTTGCCTCTCCTCCAAACGACTTAAGTAAGATATTTAAGCCATTTTAAGCGTAGTAGCAGTAGCTGCAGTAGTACGTGGAGAGGCATGTGTGCCTGGGCACCGCTTGCACCACACATGCCACGCCACCGCAACCCACCATCACCTAACGGCACATTTGCGTTCGTCTCCGCACTTGGCATGGTACGAGCTGAACAACGTGAAGTGCTTAATTTGATTAAAGATGCCTTGGAAGTTTGAATTGTGTGCCACTGCGGAATAAACATACGTACATAAGTGGAGGACATTAGTGGAACGTTCAGGGTGGAAGTAAAATCTGTCGAAAATACCATGATATTTGAGCAGACGGCTTGAACGAAGCCACGGTTTCGAGAAGGCAAACATATTGGAGACGAAAGTTAGTGGCACTGCTGTCGGGTTCATTCTGAGTGGTATGAAAATAGGGAGCACGGAGTTAACTGGGCTTACAATGTTACTATGTTTCTGGCATTTGAGTTAAGAGGCTTCGATAATCACCACAGTTAATTTCATACCAAATAGAGTCAAGTCAGGAATAAGTGTGACTTGGGGGCGTGTCAGTCTATATAAACCACCCACATTTTTTTAAGGTCATACTACTCTTGCACTTCAATAGAGTATGAACTACATTTCTATTAATAACAAATTGTGTCATTATATCATTCATTGGAGCACAACTGTGGCCATTTTACATGATGCGTCGACAGCTGCCTATACGGTAAGTAGGCGTGTTCTTTGTCCGATTTGCATCATATGGCAATCTGGTTCTGTCCTAAAACCCGGGATAAGCTTATGCAAAATTGCTTTCCTATGTCTCTAATGGTGCGGAAAAGTTCTCCACAGAAGGACTCACACAAAACATGATTCATTTGATTTAAATTCCTTTTTGCTTACAAATATGAATTTATTATATTTGTTACTTCGTCCTTTTAAAGTCCTGACCAGAAGTTCGGGCTCAAAGTTCCTTAGTCGTAGAATGTACATTTATCTTTCGGTTTTCATGTTTTTATTTTATTACATTCCAGTTGAAAGTTTACCGAGGTTATTCTCGTCGAAGCCCATTCCAGAAGTCCACTTTTCTCCCAACGAAGGTTATGAACTACTCGAATAATGTTGTCTTCTAAAGTATAATAGTTCTATACCCCTGACTTTACTGGTCCAGAAGTGGCAAATCGTATGATATTAGATTGGTCAATAGACACATCCCTCGCCGTCTCAAAACAACCTTATTACCAAACTGGGATTTGACTCAGTCTATCGTTTCTGTTGCCCATCCTGATGACTTAACATTTCATTCAGATCAATCTATCATCCATTTTCTGAAGAAAATATATACATCGATCAATGTACGGTAATAATCTCCAATGATCGTAAAGGAAGCTCCAAATGTACTTATGAGAAAATAAAGTCCTAACATGCTACCGAAATCTATTTCTACTTCTGCATCTGTTGTATCCTTTTTATTCTGCAATGATTCGAAACTATGATTAAACTATGACTTCAGTGATTATCAAAAGGACGATAAAGTTGTTAATGGATTCTTGAAATCACCCTCAAAAGACACTTCTACTATTCCACCGAACTCTTTGAAATTAAAGTATTGGATTAGAGTCTTTGTTAAGTCAGTTACTTAAGAGTACATCAAAGATAGAGCGATAAGACAGTGGGACTCCCTTGCACGTATTTAGTCCTACTTCGTGGCTACCGCCGCAACCTTAGCAAGACTATTGATCGCTCTACTTAAGTAATTTAAACTGGTCACGTCTGCGAAACCTGAGAAAGAAGGAGCATTGACCCTTGAGATCTACACACACGCATGCAAATTCGTGCACATACGCACACACTCCCACACACATAGAAATACTTTAACACAGTTCTGCCAAATTAAATCACATTAACCACGATTTCCCTTGCATGAGTCTTGCGAACGCGTGCCTCCACCACTCCACTCCACTCCACTGGACTGCACTCCAGCGGCCCGGTACTCGTATTCGCATGTTTCGTTAAATTGAAATATCGTGCTTTTGGCCACGAAATGGCACAGGCACAGAGCGAGGGGGGAGGGGGCATGACAGGCTTTTAAGCAACGGAAATTGTCTGTCTAAGTGGCCGAAGGTCAACAGCTGTCAAAATTGATTGACGATATCAGCGGATCCAATTGAAAATTTGGCATCAATTCCCAGAAAGGGGAAATAAATTGAGAATCAAAAAATTTTTATAAAAATTATAAAAAAATAAAAAATTATAAAAAAGAGAATGTACAGAATAAAAAAAATGTTAAATGAATGCAAAACAATTAAAATAAATTATAAAAAACTAAAATAATTATAAAAAAATAAAAGAAAACTATCAAGGTAAAAAAATGAATGAAAAATGAATAGAAAAATATTTTTTATAATTTAGAAAAGAAATTTCAAAAAAAATTTTGAATTTTAAAATTTAATACAACAAATAAAATGAAAAAATTTTAATAAACGCAAAATAATTAAAATAAATTAGAAAAGAATAACAAAAATATTAAAAGAAATAAATTTATGGTAGTGGAAAATTAAAAAATAAATAAATAAAAACCAAATTTATAAAAAAAAAATTTCAAAAGAAGGTAAAGAAAATTTTTTTTTAAATAAATGCAAAATAATTAAAATATATTATTAAAAAAATAACAAACAAATTAAAATAAATAAAAATAAGGTGGGGAAAATACAAACAAATTTTTAAACATGAAGATAAATATCGAAATTAATTAAAAATAAAAAAACTACGAAAAGGAAAAATTAAAAAAAAAAGTTTTTTGAATATATTAAAAACAAAATATAAAAATTATTATACAACTTTTTAAATTATCAAAAGAAATAAAAAAAATTAAAAAGCTTATAAAATAAAAACATATTTAAAAAAAATAAATTAAAGAGAAAATTAAAATAAAGGAAAAATAAAAAAAAAATTTTTGAAGTAAATGTAAAAAAATATGATAAAAATTTTAAAAATTAAAAATTAGAAAAAAATTAATGTGAAAGAAAAAAAAAATATGCAAAACTAAAGAGAATATTATTAAAAATAAAGAAAAGATAAATTAAAAAAAAATAAATTAAAAAACATGAATTGTAAGCTCGGGTTAAAAAAAACTAAATTTACAAATAAAATCTAAATGATAAAACCAAAAAAAATTTTTAAATAAATAAAACAAAATGAAATCAACTCAAAAATATAAAAAAATTATAAAAATGAATTTAAAAAATATTATTTAAAATATGAGAGAAAAATTAAAATAATATTATAAGCCAAAAATTTTAAATATGATAAAAAATAAGATAAAAACATTATAAAAATTAATTATAAAATATGAAAAGTTTAAAAAGAAATAAAAAAATTTTAGAAACATTAAATAAAAATCATTATTATTAAATGAAGAATATAAAAAATTATTTTATAGAAAAAAAATTTTAAAAATATAAAATGAAAATTTTTGAAACATATACAATTATATCAAAATATAAAAAAATTATATAAAATAAGCTTTAAAAACCATTATTCAAAGAAAATAATCGAAAACAAATTAAAGGAGGGGAAACTTAAAAAAAAATTATAAATAAAATAAATTATAAACAAAATAAAAATAATTTATTTAAAAAAACGAAAACATAAAATAAAGTATAAAATTTTTTTTTAACAAATTGAAAAAAATAAAAAGAAAAACATTGAATAAAAATCATTGTCATTAAATGAAGAATATTAAAAATAATTTAATAAAAAACCGAAAAAATTGTGAAAGAAATAAACTAAATTTTAAAAACAAATAAAAGGATGGTAGCGGAAGGGGGAGATATGAATAAAATATAATGAAATATTTAAAAAAAATCACAAAAGTTATTAGAAAATAAACCAAAATAGAGAGGGCGGAAAGCATTCATAAATAATAAATATAAAAAAGTTAAAGAAAGATTTGTGCTTATTTATTTATATGAAGTTAACTTATATTTAAAAAAATATGAAAAAATAATGAAATTAATAAATAATGAAAATATAATAAAAAATAAAAATAAGTATAAACAAATTAACAAAAAGATTAGGAAAATTGAACTAAATGGAAGTAATGAAGGTGAGGATAGAAATAAATGAAAAAATTATTTTAAAAAAATTATTTAAAATATATAAAAGAAAAAAATTAAGATAAGGGGAAAAAAGTCCATAAAAAATATTTTAAATAAATTACAACAAAATTTTATATAAAGATAATTATAGTAGGTAGGTATGTAGGAGGAAATAAAAAAAAAATTATAAAAATAATTAAAAGTTATTAAAAAATTTTAAATCTTTTTAGAAAATGATCCTAATGAAGCGACAACAAATAATTATAAAAAAATTATTCATATATTTGTTTAAAAAAAGGTAGCTGAAAAATAAAAGAAAATCATAAATAAATTAAATAAAAATTTTTAAATATTTAATAAAGAAAGAAAAAAAGAAAAAGCGACAACAAATAATTATAAAAAAATCATGAAAAAATTCTATAAAAATTAGGTGGGGGAAAAATTAAAAAAAATTTTAAATAGTTTTTAAAATTTGTTTAAAAATTGCCAAAAAAATTTTAAAACATTCAAAAAATTTTTTATAAATTTTCCAATATTTCAAATAATTTAAAAAGAAAAATAAACATAAGAGAAGGAAAAAAAAAAAAACTAAAAACATTCCATTATTCCAAATGGCTGGTGACCCTCGGTTCCTCTCAATTAACAATAGTGCCGTCTTGTAGCATGTCCCCGCGAGCGTGAATATGGTGATATACTATGATTACAACCAGTCGGAGTTGTCAACAAATTTGATTAGTTCTGAAAGTTCTAAACTAGAGCAATGCCCCAGACTCTATAGAAAAGGACATTCGACTCAAGCGAGCAAGAGTTGGGCAATCACAAAGAAAGTGTACGACTGTTTCTCTTCTGGCAGGTCTTTGAACCTCTTGCAACGATCATTGAACGGAATGTCGTCTTTTTCAGCGTGTGTTTCGATAGTTCAATGACCCGATAGATCAATGAGCCGCCCAGACAGTTATAAGGTTGCTAATGGTGTATCTTGGATTATTAGGAAGATGATTCGTTCTTCTTGCACTTTAATTAGGCCGCAATATTCTCGAAATAGCACATGACGCAGTGCTTTTCCAGCTCTCGCAAGCCTTGCGGACGAAGTGGTTATATATATTTTACTTAACAACGGTTAGTGGGAAGCCCACGTCCATATAAGAAAACACTTGGCCGGTTTCCGTTGAGGCTCGTCGGCCCTCTCGTTGCCTTCAATGTTCCTGTGTCCCGGAACCCAGAGGAGGGATTCTTACTGTTTTCCGATAATGAGTTAAATTCCTCCTTGCAGAGGCCGACCAGCTTAAAGCTGGTGAAAGGTGACGCTAGCGCCTTTATTACTGCTTGGCTGTCGGAGGACATTGACAGGTTTTTGGTCAGCTCCCAACATCCCTGCAAATTCCAAACACCTCTGCTTGAAATACCCTTGATGCCGATTGCAATTTGAAGGAGAGTAGAAAATTCAGCGATTCGGAAACTATTCCCGCTCCCAAACATTCCATAAAACGGAAACTATTTAGGCAAGTTTTCTGACTCAGGGGGAATGCAAATTGGCTGGTTCCAGCCCTAAGGCGCGGACGAAGGCACTCAAATTGCCGCATCTGCGTTGGGAGCTCACTCAGATCACTTAAGCGAATTGAGGTCAGCGTCTTTTTGGCCGGGTTTGAAGATTTAATATCACTGGTTTTTTTGGAGTTTTGCATTTTTCTGTTTTTGTTTTGAGATTGTTTCTTGTTGTTCAATTTATGACCATTAAGCCCGGTTATTAGCCTCAAATTGTGCGCTACTAAAAAATGATTTATTTTTTCCAGCTTTTGCCTCAGTTTAGGTTTTCGGCTCGGCTCCCGTGCTCTCGTGTGTAGTAGCTGATTAGGGGTCGATCGGTCGCATGCAATTTGCTGCATTTTCGTGTCTATGACTGTGTTGTTGTTGTTGTTGTTGTCGCTATCCCTGTAGTTGGTGTTGTTATTGTTACCGTTGTTGCTGTTGCTCTTGTTGTGTTAGTTGTTGTTGTAACCATTGCTCTGGTTGTTTGTTGTGGTTGTTGTTATTGCTATTGTTGTTGTTGTGGTTGTTGTTCTTGTAGTTGTTGTTGTTTTTGCACTTATAGCATCTTAACCACTGTTGCCCTGTTCTAATTTATTTTCCCATTTTTCTACTCTGATGATTTTGTGAATTTAAAACACGTTCATTGGGTTCATTTGGGATTTTTCTGTGCTGTTCTGTAGTTGTTGCTGTTGTTGTTTTGGTTCATGTTCAATTTGTTCGGTAGTCACGAGTCTCGGTTGTGTCATGAACTAATTTGCTTAACTTTTTCGCTGAAATTGATTGATTTTTTTCTTTGTCTGTTTCTGCATGTTTGTGACAGCAAACTTTGCTACTGTTTTCCAGAGAAGTTATGGCTCATTTGAAGATACGAATAGTTGGATATGAAGGCAGTTTTTTGCAGAAATTGACTTGTGGTAATATCAAAATTATTTTTGCATCCGGAAATTCCCCAACTCTTACTTAGTATTACTAATTAAAGTTGTTTTGATTGCCTAGAGCAAATGATCTCCTATTTTGAGAATTAAAAGTTTATAGAAAATTGTTCGACCTTCAAGTTAGAAGGGAAGGGAAAGCTGTGGATCACTATATGGGACCGTCGATTACCGATGAGGATTAAGATTCTATTGATACTATTGACACTTCTCGGTACCGGAGCTGTCTGAGTCTCTTCTTAGGGACTGTAACTTTTCATGTCTTTCCCAGATGAATGGCTCGGACGATTCTCGTAGCTATCGTCCTTTGACGGTAACGCAGATCAACTTGCAGCATTCTAAAGCCGCTACTGTACTCCTAAGTAGACGACTCACCCAGCTGCACACATCACCCCACATAACAACATTACAAGAGCCCTGGGTTTTTAAGGGTCGCCTCTGTGGCCTTGACTCGTTGAAAGGGGCCACGATATTATATGACAGAAACTCGATTAGACCAAGAGCCGGCCTTATAATATCATCCCATCTCGCAGCGACCTGCCTTGACGCATTCTGTTGTCAGGATCTGGTTGCGGCAGAGATTAGTTTTAAGAGTATGCACGGATGGTCGAGGTTCGTGATTGCATCTGCTTACTTTCCTTACGATGCTTTGGAGGCGCCACCACCTGGGAAGGTCGCCACTCTCGTAGGGTTCTGTGAGCGGCGCAGTCTTGGTCTGGTTCTTTGTTGCGATGCCAATGCCCAGCATACGATCTGGGGCAGCAGCAAGTGCAATGAGCGGGGCTCTCGACTTTTCGAGTATATTGCCTCCTCCACCCTGAACATCCACAATGTAGGCAGGCAGCCTACTTTTTTGACTACGAGAAGGCAGGAGGTAATTGACGTCACCCTGTCAAATCCAAGACTGGGGTGGTTGATCAACAACTGGAGGGTCCTCGCCGAAGACTCGTGTTCGGACCACAGATACATTGAGTTTCAGTGTGGCGAGCGGGCGCAGATGCCATTGCCCACAAGAAACCCAAGAAAAACAGACTGGCCAAAGTTCAGGGAGGCACTGCGTGACGCCACTGAAACTTCGCAGCAGCAGAATATTGAGGCGGCTGTTGACCATCTCAACACCGCTCTAACAAACAGCTTCGAGCTAGCCTGCCCAACTAGACCTCCTCTTAGCCGGACTCCTGTTCCATGGTGGAATCGAGAGCTTCAGGTGCTGAGGCGTGAGTCTAGAAAACTCCTCAACCGGGCCCTCAAGACTAATCTTGATGAGGTCTGGGAACGATATCGACGTGTTCAGAGGGACTACGAGAAGCTAATTCGGGACTCGAAAACTTATTTTAGATATTTCTGCAGTGATATCGAATCCCTGAGTGACACGGCAAAACTGGTGAAAGTCCTGAAAAAGGACCAAACCGCTAAGCTGGGGTCGCTCAGGAAACCTGACGGCTCCTATACGGAGAGGCAAAGTGAGACACTCAGCTTGCTGTTGGAGTCACACTTTCCAGGAAATCAGGTAAGCATAGCCCGTCAACAACCACCTTTGGTCGGAACTGTTGTCAGGGCAGCTACACCCTCTCGACATGATTGGTATGTCGCCAGAACTGTGGCGAATGAGGCTGCTATTAGATTTGCTATCAAATCGTTTGACGGCTTCAAGTCGCCCGGACTGGATGGCATATATCCGAATGTGTTGAAGGAAGGCATTGAGTTATTGTTAGCAGCACTGAAGAAGATCTTCACTGCATGTCTCGCACTGGCCTATGTACAACGCTCTTGGAGGATGGTAAGGGTTGCTTTCATTCCTAAGGTTGGAAGAGATGACTACACCAATCTCAAGACCTTCAGACCTATTAGTATAACCTCGTTCATGCTAAAGAGTTTAGAACGGCTGGTGGAGCTTCGCACGCGTAGGGAGTCTCTGAAGACGCATCCACTCTCTCCATTTCAGCATGCCTATCAAAGCAGAAAATCCTGCGAGACGGCTCTGCAAAACCTTGTTGGAAGGATAGAGCGAGCCATCGACAGGAAAGAATACGCAATAGGCATCTTTGTGGACATAGAGGGTGCATTTGACAATGCTACTTTCGACAGTATGTGCGGCTCTGCTAGGCGGCATGGCATAGACCGGGCCCTAGTAAATTGGATACGTTCAAAGCTGGCCCAGAGAATCATAACGGTGCGGGCGGAGGAAGATTTGCTGGTGTCGTCTGGGGTTAATAGAGGCTGTCCCCAAGGTGGCGTACTGTCTCCATTGCTCTGGTGCATGGTAATCGATCCCCTGCTTAACGCCATTAATGACTCGGGTGTATACGCTCAGGCATATGCGGATGATGTTGGCTGTCTTGTGACAGGTCCATCCCTTATGATTGTCTGCAGAAGGGTGCAGAGAACTCTGGATATGATTGACACTTGGTGCAGTGCGAATGGGCTATCGGCTGATCCTGTCAAGACTGGTATTGCCCTCTTTACCAGAAGGAGAAAGCTTGATGGACTTATTCTGCCTACACTAAAAGGAGTCACTATCCAGCTATCCAAGGAAATCAAATATCTTGGAGTCATCCTTGATAACAAACTTCTTTGGAGAACACATGTCGAACTGAAGACATCCAAAGCACTGTCAGTTTTCTGGCAGTGTAAGGGTACTTTTGGTAAGACATGGGGTCGTTCCCCTAGCAAGGTGCTATGGTAAGTCCTATTATCACCTATGCATCGATGGTTTGAATGAGCAGACTCTCTCTTGTAGGCGTCAAAAAAGCTCTATCAAAACTACAACGTGCTGTGGCCATATGTTGTACCGGAGCATTTCCGACTACTCCAGGCCCGGCACTTGATGCTTTGGTGAATCTCCCGCCACTAGATGTCTTCATCCGCGGAAAGGCCATTAAGGCCATCTGCAGAGTGAAACATAGTGGCCACTGGTATGGGGTGTACTCGATATTGGACGACGGCGCAGGCACTGACATCGATTCTGCAATCCTGTCTATGCCCCCGGACTCCATGTCGTCAACCGTCATACTAGAAAAGCGGTAAAATGTGTTGCTGCCAGAGGCTCGTTCAAGGTTAGATCCCGAGAACAAGCCCGGCAAACACTGCTGCCGTATTTTCACTGATGGCTCCAGGACTGAAGAAGGTTCAGGTGTCTTCGTGGAATCTTGTGGGACCCGTCGGTTCTTTGCCTTTGGTCTGCATGCGTCTGTGTTTCAGGCGGAGGTGTATGCGATACTGGAGGCTTTGTTGTGGAAAACAGATGGAAAGGCAAACCTATTTGTGTCTGCAGTGACAGCCAAGCTGTGCTCATGGCCTTGGATAGCCCTACCACCACTTCCACGATAGTCCGGTCCTGCAAATCCAGGCTAAATTGTTTGTTGTTATTGGCCCTGAGCCTGTTCTGCCACTCCCTTCTGCTGTCATCAAAGCCACTGCAAACAAGTGGGTTGTTTCGACCCACAAGCGAGCATGGCGGGCTGAGAGAGGCTGCGGATGGACGAAAATTATGCTACCCGCTATCTCTGACCAATGGTCACGGTTCCTTCTATCTTTAGGTAGGAGGGACCGCAGGCTGTTGGTTGGCGTGATGGCAAGGCACTTTCTATGGGCTAGGCACATGGAAAGGATTGACATATCAGACAGTGCGCTGTGCCCAGCCTGTGGAGAAGAAGACGAAACGGCGGACCATTTCCTTTGCGTCTGCCCTGCCTTTGCTCGAATCAGGTTTGGGATTTTTGGCACTGATGTGCTGAGGAGTAACCAACTTGGCTCCCTAGCACCACAGGATCTACTTCTATTTCTTCGGAGGTCGGGTAGATTTATAGCCGAGTAAAAGGGAACCTTAAGTGCAGTACAATGGATATATACTCTGTCTGAGTGCTGCGCTTACTAGATTGTTCCGACAAAAAAAAAATAAAAATACTAGAGAAAACTGTACGGCTGTCCATACCCACTCCGAACTGTTGAATAATTGTTGTTGATGAGATAGGTTCCTATGATCCCTAGGTTACTGATGAGTGTTAAGTTTCCATTGAATCAAATGAGATTATTCCACAGTTTAGATCTAAATAGAACTATTGCTGTTGAAGTTAATAATATGTGTTCCATTGACCCCCAGTTTACTGATGAGGACTAAGTTTCTGTTAATATGGGAGAAAATTGTTCGATGATTCAGATCTAAATAGATAATATACTATTGATGCTGATGCTGATGATATGTTTTCCTATGATCCCTCGTTAAATGATGAGGAATAAGTTTCTATTGATATTGGAGAAACCAGATCGATGGTTCAGATCCACATAGAACTATTAAACTTGTGATGATATTGATACTGATTCTATGATGAGGATTAAGATTCTATTGACTTTAGAAAAGATTGTTCGACAGTTATGATCCACATAGAACTATTAAACTATTAATGTTTTTCTGTTCTAATGACCGCCGATTTACAGATGATGATTAGCTCTCCATTGAATCTAGGGAAAATTGTTCGGTTGTTAAGATCCATAACTATTGTTATTGATGATATGTGTACCTAATAAACTTTTTTTCAAATGATGATAATATTTCTATTGTAACTACAGAAGTTATTCAGTAGTCGAGAACCATATCCATCTGTTGAAGAGTTTATAATGATAATATATGTTTCTATCATCCTTAGTTAACAATGCAACTAAAAACAATTGTTCGACTCTGAGCAAGAATGAAGGTGATGATGATGATGTCTGTTTCGTCGAAGAAACAAAAATGTAGTGGGGAAGCAAGGATTTGGTTGTAGAGTCATGGAGGTTAATATGAATGTGCCATTGAAAAGCTGACAATTATTAACTGTGAATATTTCAACATAGATGACAAACAAATTCTGTGCTTAGATATAATGGAATGACAGCATTCTATCAAAGTTGATAATTATTCTCTGGGAACTGACTTCACAAATCAAGACCAAAGAGCTGAAAGTCCTTGAATATAGTGCTCCTTTTCTTTTGAATAATAATAATTGTATTATTATTTTTCACTTATAAATAAATAAAAAATATTTAATAAACATTGGAAGGTGGATCAATCGAAAATAATAAAAAACTTAGAATACCTTTTTACCCTTTTTTAGGATTAAGGATATATTTATTATCAATAAAATTACGAAATCATAATAAAACACTTCTGAAGTATTCTATTTTCTTGAGTTCCTCAAGTTTTTCTTCAGAACCTCCAGTTCCTATTTGGCTAACCTAATGAGAGCTGTACTACATCCACTCAGAAAGAGACTATCTCGGCGCATAGTTAGAATCCTTGTCATGCTGAAGAATCATACAGTTTATGCCGTGTGATAAAAGATTTTTCAACGTTCCAAATGAACATCACCAAAGGCTTAAAGAGGTTTCCTGAGTGATTTCCATATTATATTCTCTATGCCAAGCTCACTTAAAGTCGCTGCTATCAAAATTCCTATGTGAATTAAGCATCAGAAACACTGAGCGATGTGTTCAAACTTATTGTCAGGTTCATAGTATGAGTAAATAGTACCAATAGGGTTAGTTCTTATTTTTCTGTTAAGAAGTTGAACTACAGGGCCCAGATTCTTAAGCCATGGTATTATTATTATTTAATAATATAGTATTATTATTATTATTATTTAATAAGAGCATAGCGAGCTGAAAGATCTATTGTGCAGCCTCGTATCCAACTAATACATTTCTAGACTATTTATAAATCTCGTAACTGGTGTGGACCTAGTTCTAACTAGGTGATTTGGAGCTGAGATCCCGCTGCCTAGGTAGTTAGGTCTCCATCTTGCCACCGCTGGGCAAATGCGTAGAACATGATCTGCTGTTTCCTGCTCCTCTCGAAAGAGACGGAAGCAATCATTTTCTAACACATCTATTTTCTTCATATGGTAATTGAGTCTACAGTGTAGTGTTAAGAGTTCAGTGTAGAGTTGAATATACTAGGTGTGATCAAAAAATAACCGTTATTTTCATCTTTTCGTGAGTTACGTATGTTCGATGTTCGCATTTTTTTCTGTTATGTTGGTACACATGTCTGTTATATATGTTGGCAATACCAACCATTTTGGATTGTCAGTTTGTTTTTGATAGATAAAAAGGTTAGTCGTGTTTTGGTGTGCTGTTCGATTTTGTACTATTCGAAAAAATGGATCAAAGAAACTGTATTCAAGTCTGTGTAAAAAATGAAATTAAATGCGCAAGGACATTTGAAATGTTGACTGTGGCCTTTGTTGACTGTGTTGGCCATACCAAAAAAAGCGTTTCAGAAGTGTTTCGAGGATTGGAAAAAACGCTGGCATAAGTGTATTATATCTGAGGGGAATTACTTTGAAGGGGACAAGATAGTTGTTGATGAATAAATAAATACTTTATTTTTTGATCACACAATAACGGTTCTTTTTTGATCACACCTCGTATATATAATATATATTATATAATATTTCTGCTGCGGTTTAGAATAGCATCTGCCTCGATATGTTCAGGGTCAATGAGTCTTCTCGACTGCCACATGCCTGTTTGGGCTGACCAGTACTCGAATAGACCTCGTTTTTTCCATTCACACAGTTATTTTTGAAGCTACTGTTTACCCCTCATAAGGCTAATGGACCTATGAAAGGAGTGTCTGCGCCTGTCATTTCATTGCTTTCATGATCCTCATGACCCGGTACCCTTAGAGTAACATAATTCCTCGCTGTTAGGGTATTGAGAAGTTTCAAACATTCCACAGACTAGCATTGATATGAATGGGAAGTTTATTATTGATTTTATAGCTGTCTGGCTATCCGAAGGAATGCAGGTCAATAGTAAGAATAGGCCCATCAATTTCACTCAAAAGTTTATCATCGTTTTGATAATCATCTGCTTCATTATTATTATGATCATAATTATTACAACATCGTGTCATCGAAGAGACTGGGTCCTCCAATAGACATAATCCAAATACGCTAGTTAAGGAGCTGTTCTGATAACTTTCGCTGATTTTAGGTCTATATAGCCACATCGCTCAGGCGTAATCCCACGAGTGCTTAAACAATTGACCTTTTTGCTGTTATTCCACAGTATTTTTTTAACTAATTATTTATTGCTCTAATTAATAAATAAATACTTCTAATAAATAAATAAATACAGGCCTTAAGTTTGTTTTGTTTTCTCACAGTTTTGCCGCTGTGATTCTTTCAGTGTTTGAATTGGTGTTTCGACACGGGAACAGGTGTTTTTTGGGAGGTGCTTCCTTTGTTAATTTTGTTTCGGTTTCATTTAAATGTTTTTACATTTTTTCCATCAAATGTTTGCTTTAATTAGTTATATTTTATTTACAAAAGTATATTTTTTGGGACAATTTCTTCCGAAAGAATTTGAAGTAGTTCAGCAGTGCATGAGTCGGACCGAACATCTTCTACAACTGAGCACAGTTCCACAATTTAAACAAAAACAAACTGAAATGAGAATAATAAAACTTGAAATGAGAATAATAAACAAGTTCAAGGCAATTTTTTTCAAAGTTGTTAACAAATTCAAAATAAAAGACCGACCGTTCTCTAGGGTAAGTTTTCCAGAATACACCAATACGAGACACACGATCATTGGGTTTATTTTCCGTGTCATATATAGAGTAGTCTTGTAATGCTTTGCGTACCATTCGATGAAGCGATTAGCATCTCTGATCTTTTCTTGGTGTTCTGGAAGTATCAATTATAAAATGTTTGTGCAATCTGCTTCTGATTTCAAACTTTAGTTGACTTACATGAAGCGAATGCCAATGGATTGAGTTCTATCAATTTGTGACTTTATAGCGCGACATAAAAAGAGGAAGGGGGTTTATGAAAGATGAAGACGTTCCAATCTGCAACTGAATGACGAGACATATGCAGAAGGAAGGATGGTTATTAAGGATCAAGGCTTTCTAATTTGTGACTTCATAACGAGGCATATAAAAAATGAAGAATGTTCATGAAAGGTGGAATCGGTCCAATATGTGACTTCATAAAGCGACATGTAAAGAAGGAAGGACTATTATGAAAGATGCAGACCATCCCATTTTTGACTTCAGAACTAGACATATACAGAAGGGAGGGTGGTTATGCAGAATGGAAACGTTCCAATATATAACTTTATAACGAGATCTCTAAAAAAACGAAGGGCGGTTATGAAGGGGTAAAATATACTCCTCAATGAAAGTGTTGTTAGTGGGGCAATAAATACCAGCGCAACCTTCTAACTCTGTTGGAACATTGGCTTATGGGAAATATTTCTATTGCCCTTAAAGAACTGAATAAACCTTTCTCCAAATCGAACTAGTTTATAGGAAGCCTCTTTTTTCCATATACGAGTATATTATTTATTGAATCTTTCTTAGAATATAAGAAACTCACAATAAGATTTCGAATCTTAAGAACTAATTTAAAATTAATTTGTTCTTCGCCAATGGTCCGAACATAACATGAATTAGCATAGGATTATATAGGTACACATTAGATAATACAGTACAGTTGAGATTATAGTTAATTTCTATTGTAGTAGATTAATGGTATCTTTCCTTTTTAATCGTTTGTGACCTTTGTTTGACAATAGCTCCCTTGCTAAGGTGTTCGGGTGTAGTTTCAGCTTCTGTAAGTAACTTCTGCAGGATTTTTTTATTTCTTCTTTTATTGTAGAAACGTTTAAATCTCTGTGGATACTCTCATTTTTTAAGTACCAGGGTACACCTGTAATTTTCCTAAGGCATTTTGATTGGCTACGTTGAAGTTCAACAATATTAGAGGGCAATGCGGCTCCCCACAGCTGGATTCCGTAGGTCCACATTGGCTTTACAACGGCTTTGTATAGTAGTATTTTGTAAGATAGGGATAGTTTTGACTTTTTGCTTACAAGCCAGTGAAGTTGATTGATTTTTTGTTTTACTTGAGTTTTTTTAGCTTCTATCTGTTTACCCCATGTGAGCCTCCGGTCAAGATGAATGCCTAAGTACTTAATGTTTTCGGTCTGTGGGATGGATTGTCCGTTTATTTTTAGAGAAGGGCAAGTTCCCACTCTCAGAGTGAACGTGACGTGAGCACATTTGGATTCGTTGACTTTCTCCAATTAGCTAGCCAGACCTCCAGCAAGTTAAGATGTTTTTGGAGGTGACTGATAGCTGTTTTTGGGCAAGCGTTTGAGCATAAAATGACTGTATCCTCCGCAAACGTCGAGGTAAGTGTGTGACTGCTGGCATGAATGTCACATGGGTCTGAAGTGAACCCTTTATGAATTACCACAAATTTCCTCTGCGACAAATAGTTTCTGAGTAGATTGTGGACGTTTCCAGGCATTAACTTTTCAAGTTTGTATAAGAGGCCCTCGTGCCGTACTTTGTCAAAAGCCTGAGTTATATCCAGTAAGACTGCTGGGCAATATTCTTTATTTTCGAATGACTTCCTAATAGTAGAGACAATACGATGCACTTGATCTATCGTGCTATGATGTTTTCTGAAGCCAAACTGGCGTTGAGGGATAATTTACCCATTATAGGGGATATTGCCTTAACAAACAGTTTTTCAAATATTTTAGAAAGCAGAGGTAGGAGGCTGATAGGCCTGTAAGACGACACGAGCGTATGGTCCTTGCCGGGTTTCGCTACCATAATGATTTTGGACGTTTTGCAGTCTATTGGGTAATAGCCGAAGGAAAGGATAGTGTTGAAGCGATGCACTAAACGAATACAAACTGAATAAGGTAGTTCTTTTATCATCCTACCTATTATTTGGTCATGTCCCGGGCTTTTTTAATGTTTAGGTCTTTGTACACCGCTTCAAATACATTTTTCTTTTTTATTACGAGATGTGTGTGCTTCGAAATCAAAGTCGGAAACTGAAAGGTCGTTGTTGGCGGATTTGGGGTGAAAACTCCTTTAAGGTAGCTAACGAACAGAGTACCCTTTTCACTGCAACTTCTGGCCCAGGTTGCGTCACTTAAACGTAGAGGCGGGTCGGTGAGGACGGGACGCTTCAAGTTTCTCGCTGCCCTCCACAAGGAATAATCAGTAGATATAGTGGAGGATAAGTTTTCAAGATACTGCTGAAGATCTTTCACTTTTGTCGCTTTAAGGACCGTTCTATGCTTCCTGGAGCAGCATGACAGTTGATTTTTAAGGTTTGGTGATTTGGATTGTTCCCATTTCCTTCTCAGATTCCTTTTCTGTTTAACTAGAACTTCGATCTCATTAGAACTGAAGATTGAGTTTCTAATTCTGCATTGGTTTTTTTTACAGGAGTAGCTACTTTAGCCCCTAATAGCATCAGCTGATTTAATGATTTAATCGCACAATCTATGTCATGGGAGTTTGTCAGTTTACAGTCATACTGAAGGTGAGTGCTTATTTTTTGTAGTTTATCCAATTGGTAAATTTATTATGTAGCATTAAATTTGAATCTGGTGGGGGTAATAGTGGATTTTGATTGTTGTTGGCGAGTGGTCTGAGTAGATCATAGCACGGTTTCGCAGATATCTTCGATCTGGCAAGACCTTTGAATATCCAAAAATCGATCAGATCTGGTGTTTTCCGCCTGTCTGAGGGCCAGTATGTTGGTTGATTGTCCAGGCCAAGTTTACTGACAACCGGCCATAGTTTACTGCCTTTGGGTGTGATCAGGCGTGAACCCCAGTAAGTGTGTTTCGCATTGAAGTGCCCGGCAACTATGAATTTAGTCCCGAGGGATGCAAAAAAGTCTTTGTATTGTTTTTTCTTTTATACTGAACCGCGGCGGACAATAAATCGCTGTGACTGATAAATTAATGATGTACTCTTCAATGCATATTGACGTTGCATGCAAATAGTCTTTACTGAAGCTGGTTAGTAAATGGTGTTTTATTCTGCTTGTTATTAGTATTGCGGTACCTCCACAGGCTTTGCCTTGAGGATTGTTTGTGGGATTTTAAAACTATTTTTTTCTGTGAAATGTGTTTCTGAAATAAGCATAATGTCTATTTGATGGATAATGTCTATTTAGGAAGTGAATTAATTCTAATCGGTGTTGGCTTAAGCCGTTTGCGTTCCAGTGGCAAAGTTTGATCGAGCTCATGGTTTGGATAAAAGGGTTTGTAGTAGAAGGGATTGGTTTCCAATCATTTCCTGCATCATATTCTGCATCGAGACCATGAACTGGTTTATGGTTTGGACAAGTGATTTGAGTGAATTGTCTACTGGATTTCGTTGGTCGGTTTGGGCTTGGATATTTGCGGCTTCGAGCTGGGTGGTATTTTTTACTATACTGCATATGATGTCAGTTGAGGTTGCAATGGTCGTGCAGAATGGGTTGTAGTAGGAAATAGTGATCGCTCAGTGAAAGCTGAAGTCTTTTTGTTGCTGTTTTGACCTATTTTATTGAAATATTTTTGTTTCACGGTGCTGACACGGCGCAACCTCTATAATTGGCAATGTGGTTTCCGCCGCAATTGCTGCATTTCTTCACTGATATATCCATTTTATTAGATGGACTCTTGGAAGCCTCTTTTAAATTCCTATAATTTTATGTCCTCTGAATGTGAATTTACATTTAACGCTGTTGAAGAGTTCTGATGAGGAGTTCTGGTTTTGAAGTTTTAAGTTAGTGGTGCCATTAAGTTGAACAGCACGCTTAATAATACATATTTCAGTTGTTTTAAGTTTCATGACTATACATGAATAAATGTAAAATACTTTGTCATTAATGAAGTAAGTTTAATGACTTTGCATAGAAATACCTGAAGAGCTTAAAGCTTTGTTAAAAGGGTGCATTGTCTCGCAGAACTTGTATACAGCTGTATGTGCTTTGCATATGTGTACCTAAAGAGCTTAAAACTCTTATAGCATAAAAGTGCAGTTTTCTGATTCTTACACAAAAAAACATTAATAATAATTTCAAACTCATCATACTCCTCCCAGTTGAATTCACAGAAGTATTTTGATCTAAAGAGCTACTCAAGTGTTTCGACTCTCATCAAAGCTCCAAAATCTGGAGAGAGTTTCAAAACCTTAGTTATTACAACACGAAGATAGGTGCCCCGGTCGCATGTAAACTCGTAATTGGAATAAAGTACTCTCGTGGTCCACAATCCCAAACTCAACTAAAACCCAAATGGAAGTTTGTGCCGTCTCCAGCCAAATTTGACGTCATTGTTTTGTCAAATTTCATATACGAGTAAGATCATTTCCCAAAAATTATGCTCTTGTATGCCAAGCTTCACCTGCCTCGCTACACAAACAAAGACGTGTCACCTTACAGAGCTGGTTGGCAAGTCGGCAATGGAAGAATGAGACCTCCCCCACCTCCCCCTTACAACACAATGATTAATGAGTTTCTTCTTGGATTTCTTTTTTTTTGGTTTTTGCCTGTTTTTTGGGTAATTTTGTAGGTGTTTATTTGGTGCAGCGTGTTGAGGGCGTTACAAAGGTGCGCCAGCGGGTCAGCGTGCATACGTTTTTCCTCAATTTAAGTGTTTTGTTCTTCGTTCGGTTTCTAGGTCGTTGCATAAATTTTCTGGTGTTATTTTACTTTTTAATTGAATTGTGGAAATTACCATTTAAATGCATTTTTAAACAAAGCGTACCTCCCATCGTACAAGTACCCACCTTCAGCCTGAGCGGATGTGTTTGTGTGACTCTAGTTGGATGTTAATTTGTGCTTTCTTTTTTTTCTGGAACAGATCTGAGAGAATGTTTTGTTGTAATAAAATATATAATTACTTGTAACTATTTAATGGGGTGGCCATTAGCCGCTGGGGTCACGGATTTGTATGCCTTGTTGTCTTATCTGGCTATCGTAATTTTATTTGAGGAATCAGTGCGACAACTCAGACTAATCATTGTGGTAATTTTGTTTCTACTTTGGAACATAGTTCGTTTCCGCTGCTCTGGTTAATGGTTGGACAGTCGAAGCACAGATCAAGAGAACACCTAAATAATGTTTACTCGTGTGTATATTTGCACTATTATAATCATAAGGTCTACAGTAATGTACTGTTTCTGTTAATTTTCTGACTTTGAACGACTAGTTTTTTATACTCTTCCAGTCATATCCTCATCAATTCCATTTATTTGCTTCAATTTGTTTTCTCCTCATATTTGTATCAGCTCCTTTCATATTTTATTTTACCTCCTCCCATGCTACACTTCATTTGAAGTCCTGTCCAGTTTCCTTCATGCTATTCCGATTCCTGCGTATATTTTATCACTATCACTGTATTTGTATTAATTGATTTTCTGTTTTCAGTAAACCCCCTCTCGTCCTTTCTATATCTTGATTTATTTCACTGTCCATGATGTCTTTACAATTTTTTCATCTGAATCTTTTTTCTTTTATATTTTATAATAGTTCATTTCATTTTCTTTAAAGTTTTCTATTATTTCGTTAAATGTTTTTCCTCAATTTCCTCCAAATTTTCACTTAACTCTGTTTATGTCTTCTATCACTTACTTTTTCATGTTCTAGCAGTTGAATTCTTCCCCCAATATTATTTTACCTATAACTTATTTTCATTCTCTACATGTAGAAGTTTTCATATCATATTTCCTATCAGATGCTTTTTTGGTTTCTTCCCACTTCCTCTCATGTTTTCTATATACTTCCTCTCTAACTATTTTATATTATTCTACTTTTTTATGTTAAACTTTCTTTCGTTCACTAATGATTTGTTTTTACTTCCTTTTATATGTTCCTTATGTAAATAGTTTCATTCATTCATGATTTTCTTTCTTTAGCTTCCTTTTATGTTTTCTATAATCTTCCGTCAACATTTTTTTAAACATTTTTCTGTTTGCATTCGTTTTATGTTTTCTATAAACTTCCTTTCACATATTTTCTGATTTTATTTTCTAGAGTTTTTTATGTTTTCTGTAAATGCTCATTCATTCTTAAATTATTTAATTCCTTCGATCTCCTTTTATTTGTTCCAATAAACTTTCTTCCACGTCTTTTATGCTTTTCTTTCTTTGACTTATTTTTATGTTGTTCATATACTTAGTATCACATATTCTATGAATTTTTCTCTTTTACTTTCTTTTATGTTTTCTTTATGAAAATATTCTTTCATTTTCTAATGACTTTCTTTCTTTAGCTTCCTTTTATATATGTTTTCTTGAATCTTTCTCTCATATATTTTATAGGGAAAGGTAGCAGTTCCTTATATGTTTTTAATAAATTTCTTTTCACATCTTTTATGATCTTATTTCTAAGACTTCTTTTTATGTTTTCTGTAAACGTTATTTATTCTGTATTGATTTTCTTGCTTGGTTTCTTTGACTTACTTTTATATTTCCTATAAACTTTCTTTCATTCTTTAATGATTTCTTCCTTTAACTCCTTTTTATGTTTCCTATAATCTTTCTTCAACATATTTTATACTGTTCTCTCTTTCCATTCATTTTATTTTTTCTATAAACTTCCTTTCATAACTTTTATGATTTTATTTTCTCGACCTTATTTTATATTTTCTATAAACTTAGCTTCATTATTCAATGACTTTCTTTCTTAAACTTCCTTTATATTTTTCGTAAATTTTCTTTCACATATTTTTGCTTTGCACTTTGAATTCTTGATGTTTTCTATATTCTTCGTGTCATATATTTAGAATTTTTTCATTGAATTCGTTTTATGTTTTCTTGGTGTAAATATTTTTTCTTTTTTAATGAATTTATTACTCTAACTTCCTTTTATGTTTCTTATAATTTTCCATTCATATGTTTTATGTTTCTTTTCGATGAATTTTTTATGTGTTCTGTATTCTTTCTTTCACATGTTTCATGATTCTTTTCTTTGAATTTTTTGTGTCTTCTGTATTATTTCCTTCACATTTTTCATGCTTCTTTTCTTTGAATTTTTTAAAGTTTTCTGTGTTATTTCTTTGGCATGCTTTTGCATGTTCTATAAGTTCTGTTTCACATCGTTTATGAGTTTCTTCGCCCGCCTCTTATTTTATGTTTCCTTCTACTTCTTGTAATGTCTTCTATAATTTCCTTTCATGCTTTCCATAATTCCTTCAATTTTTCAGGCCATTTCTATTCTCCTCCAGCTCCACGCAAATAGTCTTCTGATACTCGCTCTTTCTCTCTTCTGATACTCCTCTCTCAGTCAGGGCGAACGATCTCTTCATCAGTCTACCCACGTGTAACAACTTTTGGAGGTCATGACATTTTATGTCGAAATATTTAAGCAGTTCTGATTGAAGCAGACTGTTTTGTGGTGCCACTCGTTTGCCACAGTCTTCCAAGCCAGTGCAAACCGCAAGAGTGGCATCACAGATTCTGTATTCGTCTGCTACTCCTACTCTTCGCGCATTTCTCATCTACTTATGTTGCTCGTACTTTGTTTCACCCTTTCATCTGAAGTTCTTATTGTGTAATTTCCATTTGCATTCGAGCATAAAAAATGCAAACTAATGAGTTAAATCGGTGAAATTCTTGTTTGGGTTGCTCCGTTGGTGGATTGATTGCGGTGGGTATTGAAGCGGTACCCATTGCGCTGTGGCCAAGAAATCAATTTGGGTGCCGCCGCAGGAGAGACTGGCAACCGAACCTCTCGACGAACATAGAACTGTTGTGGCAGTGGAACTGCTGAAGACAAGTCAAGAATGAATTGCGGGTTATAAATTAAAATTAGTTGCGCTGATGATGAGAAAATATCTGTCCAATTTATGAATGGAAGAGTCTGTGAAAAGCTCCAATTAAAGGGAAGCGGAAATCTGTTGTAAGATCATCACAAATTAGGAATGAAGTGAGCGGGCACAAAAGAAACAAATCGAAAGCTGCGATGAGGTAATCCAAAGAGGGAATCTGTTATTGCCAAATTGAAAGAATGTACTCGATGTGTACTGATATAATGAACTCTGCACTGTGGCATTGGCGATTGGAGCAGAAGGAAAAGAATTAATAATTTGATAAATTTGCAGAATCTACTGGAATGGGTAGAAGAGACATCAACCCATGCGTATCTATGTAATATTTGCGAATTATCGCTTAAAAACACAAATAAACCGCAGTTAATCTGCTGGTTTCGGTTTAAAGGTAAACTCATTACTTATGCGAGGGATTTGATGGGTTTTGAAAGTGAATGACTTTGTTTATGAAAGGTGAAAAAAGATTAAATAAGTTTTGAATAAAGTCTCATTTTAAATGGTACACTGAGTCTATCTTCTATTCAAGGCTTTTCAGAAGTTGAATTCTCTAACAATGTAAGAGAAGTTTAGTTAACCAATGATCTCCTTGTTAGAATTGGATGTACTCGAGCATAGTATAAGTCAGACTAGAGTTCTGAAACGGATTCCGTAGAAGAGGACTACGAATTATACAAAAAAGAAGTTGATAAAGCTTTGACCCCGTGGATCCATTTGAACCACTCATGCATTATAAAAGCCCGATTGGAAATCTGAATCCAATTCCGCAGCAGAGGACTACGAAATAAACACGTAAGTTTCTTCAACACCAACCAGATTTGTGATATTCTTCCTCGTTAATAGCAGTGTTGAATATGATGAAGCAAGCAGAAGCAAGGAGGAATATCAACCCATATAAAATCGCAAGGATCATGTACGTACGGTAGTCAGCAAACCAAATCCATACTGGCACTCCTGAGAAAGTATTGCAGAATGATTGTATGCATACTGACAGGTCACTGTCTAACGGCAAAACACGCTAAAAGGATGGGACTTACAAATAAGGACGCTTGTAGGACACAAGGGAAATTTGGAGCATCTCCTGTGCCTTAACCTCGTAATCTCGAAAACGCGCTGATACACCTGATAGACCCCCGGTTTGGAGTACTGACTGAGGTTTCATTAATAGGGATGGTTTCGCTATTAAAGTACGCTAAGGGCGAAGGGCCTTTCCTTAAAGATTCTATAATAGAGATCCATCTGGCAACGCAAATGACCCTGCAGGTTTAACTATGGTCTTCACGTCCAGCCAGTGTAACCTAATCTAACCTTCCTCGATAATCGGATAAAGAATTTGCAATGTCGTTAGTAATGTCAAATTATGGTACGAGAGCTTATAAAATCTTTGAAACAGTCGAAGTTCTTTATAAGAGCGAACATTTTATGCTGCAATTTGGTAGATTTATTGGTTGATATTTCTTATTAAGGAACAGCGATGTTATTATATCACTATATTGAACAAAAGTATGTTAAGTTCAGGGCTCTGGAAACTATTCTACTTACCCTTCCTACCGCAATATCCATATAGTTTCTTGATATCATGTTATTCCTTCCATATTCACAAACTTTGATCATATTGTGACGCAGTAACTATGTCGCGAGGAAACATGAACAATTATAACACAATTCGGTGATTAGCACTAACATCGAATTTTCACCGCATTTTCACTGCACCGTACTTTAAATTGAGCGATAGAATCACACTTTTTGTGCGTGATATTTGCTTGTTTTGAGTCACTATTCAGGCTCAGAATCATCTTGACTGTTATCTTGTAGACAATGTGCTTTTACATAGTATTCCGTTAGTATTCCCACCGAAACTCCACCTAGAAGAAACTCTTGTGATAGATTGAAATAGTTTCAAGTTGCTCAATGGTCTTCTGACTGTGTTACCTAACATCATTACTAGACCGAAGGATCTTAGGTTTTGGTTTGCTGACTCGATGGTCGATTATCATCTGCCCCATTCTCATCAACTGCCTTCGGTGATCGAAATATTTCTATCCAACAATAGGAAGAATTGTCAGTTACCAGTGCTATTATATTTCAAAGATATGTGGTTTCTTATCATTTAGAATCTTGGGCAATCTCCAAAAATGGTTTGTCCTATTGTCTCATAGGTTCCAAACAAGCAGATTACACACAAGCAGACGCAACTGGTCTGTTATGAAAGGAACATGATGCAGGCATAGTTATGTTTTTATAATGGGTGCTGACTGGGAACACCTTTTACTAAGTCATCTACCTGAATATCTACCGAAACTTCAGCAGATTTGTAGCTGTCTCTTGTTCCTGACCCTTATAATTGCTGATGTAGCCTTATTGGTGACCGTTTACTAGCGCTATCTAGTTTATTATATTGAGCGTTGCGATGTAAGGGAACTTCTTAATGATATCTTCCTTGGTTCTTACATAGTGCTGTCTCTCGCTTTGGGGATCGTTTACATGCGCCATCTGGTATAGTACTTTGTGCAATGTGATGTAGGGACACTCTTAATGATATCTTACTTTGTTCTTATATAGAGCGCAATGGATACGAGTACATCTTCGGAAGATGTTGCTGGCGGATGAATACAAATGTCGATGATGAGAGTGAGGAACGTCCAAATTCTGAATTGACTAATGAATGTCCCCATAGTGTCTAATACAATTTAACCCGAGAAGTCATGATGATGTTGCATAATATCATGGACAGTTGTCATATCTTTATTAGCAATCATGAACAGTGGTAATCAGGCACAGTGGTAATCATGGTCTTATCTTTATACAAAATTATCAAAATTTCTGTTGGCATTGGCACTCATCTGGATAACTGTTCTACGCGTATCACTACGTTTGTTTACATTTTATCTATCACTCCATTTCTTTACTTTATAAATACAATAGAAACAAATTACACTTGAGGAGCTCTTTGTAAAACAGCACTTATTACCAATTTTTTACTTTCATTTGCAGAGCAGAGTGCCAGGAATACTCATAATGGCAAAATCAACAATGAAGTGCACAATAAGAGAAGTAATCACCAAGAAGATGGCAACAGTGTAAACCAATCAGAACCGTTATGCATCGAATATGACGAAAATGTTTGCAAAACTTTACAAACAAGAAATAAAGTATAATAACTATGAACAGTGTTGCCACGGGTAAGGAAAATATGTTAATTTTTTTGCAGTTTTTGGCGATTATATTTAAATTCTTATTCCTCAGTCTGCCTCTCTCTCCCTCTCTCTCTCTCTCTCCCTCTCTCTCTCCCTCTCCCTCTCTCTCTCCCTCTCGCCCTCTCCCTCTCTATCTCAATCTATTTCTTTGTATCTACAACCTTTTCTATAATTTCACAGTGGAGTATACTTTAGAGTATAGTTTAGCTCATTAGGGTGAAGTCCGATCACGCCAGGTTGGACCAATCTAATGTGTTTAAGTTCAACGAGAATAGGCACTGAAAGGTAATTGAGGAAGTTTTTCCTGTCAGGGTGGCATCCCTTTTTGAATTAACTTAACAACAAAACCAACGAAAATGCCACAATGAACAACAAATGTGACACGACGCATTCTCTAACTACGTTTACTACTGCAACAACAACTCCGTTGGAGACATCGCGAATATTGTAAGAAAAGCGCATTTGAATGCAAAATTGTAATATTTAATTAAACGTGAATTGAATGGCTCAGAAATCAAAAAGAAGAAGTGTTCAAGTTGAAGCTTTGAGACATAAAATTGGTGGTACTTGCAATTTCCATATGAAAGACTGCAACAGCGTAAAAGTGGGAGTTGGAGAGCAGCTGGAATAGCACTATGGCCACAGTGACTGGGTGTTGGTGCACGTTTGTGGGTGGTGCCTGGTGGCTTGTCTCTGAGTGCTCATTGTCTCAGTGTCTTGCTGTGAGATAGTCTTGCGTCGCCTGACTGGATGAATGACTGGCGTGCTGACGAATGGAGTAATGCCTCGGCTGGCTCTGACGGATGGTGACTGAGTGAATTGACTCTGACTGCCTCATTGTCTTATCTGTGACTCCCTGACTGCCTGACTGCCTGAGCTCCCTCTAACTGACTGACTAACTTCCCATTGACTAGCTGACTTCCCGCTGACTGCCTGACTTTCCTCTGACTACCTGACTTCCCTCTGATAGCCTATCTGCCTGTCTGACTGCCTGGCTGTCTGCCTGCCTGCTGTGCATCCCCCTGGTACTTGAGCAGCTCAAGTGTCACATTTGCATTAGAATTGGAGCAAATGTTGTTATTATTTATTTTCGCATCTTCACTGCTTTTTTCTATTTATTCATTTTGTTGTTCTTTTTTTGTTGCTGCAACTTTTTTCTTTATACTTGGTTGCTGTTATTATAACGGGTTTGTGTTTACAGCCGCCAACACGCCGGTTGCATGCTGCGTAATTAGTTTCTTTTTCTCTGCGCGTTTTTTTTTTGTTCTGCGCATTTAAATCATTCCTCAAGTCTCAAGAATTAACAGAGTTCTTTCGTAGTTATTTTTTCCCATTCTTTTTCATTGTTTTTATTTATTCTTTTGTTGTTCTTTCCTGGCTTAACTTTGGCTTATGTCAAGCGCATTACTTTGCGCTTCAATTACCGTCTTTAACTGTGACGGAACTGGAGCAGTGTAGTCGGAAAGGTGCGCAAGTGCGCGCATGCGCATACCACACTGTTGGGAGGAGGCCACACTTAATTAGTTGATTTCAGTGCAGTTCAGCTGTCTGCCATGGGTATGGGATAATTCTCTCCATGCAGCAGGAAAATCACACCAATTGACCTATTTTATAATTACCATTTAATTAGTTAATTTTTCCTTATGCAACAATTAATTTCGCTAAGGATAATCACGGCTCATTGTGGTAGGAACTATTACGAAATCACGCTAAGTTAATGAACGGTGTAATCGCTGGCAACTAGATAAACACTTGCGGCCAGCGGCGCCCATTGAAAATATTTTTTAAAGGGATATTTTGATATTCTCAAATTATTTGATATTTACCAAATGTATCAATAACGAAATCTGAACTGACTGCCTGCAAGGACCCTGAAATACTGGGATGAAGATGCTAAAGTAACTACTGCCATGAACCTAAAATTGAAGTAGGACTAAATCAACCATGCGGGTCATATAAAATTACAGTACGAATTCAATGGTGACTAAAATCCACTGTGTAGGCCTTAGCAAAATAGAGGCAGTTTGTAAGGCCTCTGGGATAAAAATCGGTGGTCCAATCTGGTTCCTGAAATCACTACTACAGTGATAGACTGTATACTCTATGTCGTCCGCTTATGTTATTACTTAGCACCTGTTAAATTCCAGCTTCAAAAACAGGAGGTTGACGTTTTGGTTCCATACTAGCGGTGCCAGGGCTCCTCCGTGAGGTGATATTTTTCTTTTTTGTGGCTGGTCCCTTATCGTCCGAAACCGGTGAGCGTAAAATCCGATTTGATTTTGTTGAAAGACTTTCGATGTCGTGGAATAATAACATCGTGTACTCCTTGTCATTGGTATAGACTGAATAGTCTACTTGACATCCACGTCAAGCACAGCAGCTCGATCGAATTCTATTAAAATGTGGTAATGGGTTATAAACCCCAAAACGCTTGAAAGGGCGTATTGATGTCAGCATATCCATGAAAACCCAATTTTCCATCTTCGTTATGCCCCTATTATTGCCAGCTTCGTGTAGGAGTAAAGACCATTGATCCACCACTCACACTTTTTCAGGATCTTCACTGCCTAAGTGTGCATGGATTTTCAGCAACTGAATTCATACAGTTTTGCTTCCGAGATGAAACTGAGTTTACAACGAAAATTATATTTCGATCGATTGTCAATAGACTGGTGTCCAACTCATTTAAAGCCTTTATGGGGAAGCTTTAAATGAGTTGGAAGGGAGAAATTTGGATGATAATTTTTTCAAATCTTCAGTGAAATGCACCTTTAAGCAAGTTATTCGAGTTGTTCGTATAATATAGACGTATTTTTCACCTGATTAGTGCTTCAACTCTATAAGCTGTTGAGGGTTTTGGTCCTTCAAGGCACACTGTGGACAACTCTTCCATGTGTGAGCACGCAGAGAGTTTGCTTTTCACCAGATTTTTTTTTCCAGTTCCATAACCTTCCTTGGACGAATTTGCTTTGAACACAGTTTGGCTTCAAGGAAGTTGTTCATGCACTCTTAAAGGACAGACAGTGACGTCAGTGACTTTTGTTCGTAATCGCCAAAAATACCACTGAGCATGTGTAAGTTGCACCTAAATGGCAATCCCACTGACTTCTGGTTGGCAAAGGCGGTAATGACCAGTGACATTTAACTTAATCAGCCTCTGTGCAGAAGCATATTTCCTGTTTCCTACTGTGGAATAAATTCTCACAACTGCACTTCAAATCCACGAGTATAATGAGTGTCATTAGAATCATGTAAACTTATGTAACAGAGTAAGGGAAATTATGAGAATTAAAGAAGCTGACATAATCGGCGTTTGCACATGCCACGGAAATTATGGAAACTGGTACAGAATTATTACTGGTAAGTGATGCTAATATACTCTGACAAATAGACAAATGTGAGCTGCATCGAAGAAATATGCAGTCTCTAACAAGGCGACTGTGACCAATCAAGCTCTAGGAACCTTTTCGTTAGGTTGGGTTGAATGGTAAATATCTATTATGGTGCCAGTGGGGTTAAGATCTTAAATTAGAGACTCAACAGATGTAAATAGGGAGGTATTCATAGCTGTTAGTTTTGCAGTATAAGTAAAAGAAAAAAAGTGGTAATTTCTGGAGGTTGTTCTCTCGTTAGATTGTCCTGCGAATTGCAATGGCGAGGAAGCAATGAAAGCCAACCAGGGCGACCTTTAAGAAAACCAGAAGTGGAAACAAAGAATGACGTGCTCACAGAAGAATTGATGTGGTTCGTTTAAGTAAAACGAGAAGCACCCTTGGTTTTACTGATATAGAAGTTTTATTGACTCAGCTACCTTTTTGGACTTAGACTGACTATGCAGGTAGTCTTAGAAAATGCAATCCCTCCTCTCCTAAGTAAAAGCCGATACTTTTGCTTTTAATCTCTGTACCAAATTAAATTTGCCTTAAACGACCGAGAGAATTGATTCGGATAGTCAAAAAGCCCTGAAAATCGTCCATTATCATCCATTAAAGTGGCCATGTACATCTCTCCAGATAACTGGAAATTAGTGGCAGCAAAGTCAAATCAAGCTCATGGGATGCGCCTCTGAGCACTCCGCTAACCTGCTGAAGCAGGCGATAGCTGTGGTAGAACAAATCTGGCCAGATGCAACTCTCGGACCGTCCCAGATCCAGGACCTGTATCCAAGCCAAACCCTCTAAACCAAGTGAGATCCTAGAACTGATTCGGCTCTCAAACCCGAACCTGCCTACTGACAATTGGTAGGTGGTTAAAGTGAGCGAAGCCTAAGGTAAATACTGGTGTGCCATCCGCCGAGGAATCCCTAAAGCCGCTAAACGGAACCACGTCCTGAAAGCTCCACAATCTGCCCCCGACACCATGCAAGTTGACCAATCATCCGAGCTGAACAGTGACTCTGACGCACACTCCACCTCGGGATATCTTGCTCTCTGATACAACAACCATTGCATCACTTACTTATGTGGTTGCAGTCGAAATGGATGCCTAATCATCGCAACTGTAATGATGAGGAAGGTGATGACCGAACGGTGGCGAAAAGCGATTTAATGACTATTGCTGAACCCTTCTGTGAGGACAGTAGATCATACTCCAAATAGGTGGAGAAAAGGAGACAATTACTATTGCTAGAGCCTGAACCCAGCAGATCACTTTTTTTTTATTTAAACTTCATCTGTATTGTTCCTCAACCAGGTCTATTTGGCCCAAGAACGACTGCTATATATATCTAAAGTAGCTTCAGAGCTATGACAATATGGCAAGGACAATATGTTTTTTAAAAATGTCTGTGAGATAAAACTGTGGTACGACTCTTCATGATGAGCACGAGATTTCTTCAATGATGAGGATGAGATTTCTAAGCAAATCTATGGATGCTTTTCTGTGGCAAAGCGAAATAAAATTCAGTTCTGATTCAATCTTCAAATTCATCAATGAAGAGGATGAAAATTCTACCCAGAGGAGTATACTACCTTTCTTCTCTAATCCGTACAAAGTAAAATAAGACTCAATCTAGGGATCATGTTATGCAGAGTTTGAGAGCTCTACGCATTGGTCTCGATACCTGTTTGTAACATGTATAAAGAGTAAAATGCTATTCTGTCATAACTCAGTCTGCAGATTCTGTCATGATGAGGATGACATCCCTGAGGAATTATTAGGAGACGTCTCGCCACTAAAACGGTGGTATTCTATTTATAAACTCTTCGATGTACGTTCTGCTACGATATTTCCCATATATATTTTGACGAGCTACAATAGGACTAACGATCCTCTAGTATGAATTGAGATTGCTTGATGGGATGGAATAATGTTATGATTGGACAAGCTGTGAGAGCATGGCTAGGAGGAAAGAACCGGAATGTTTTTAGGTAGCAGAGTATACCAGGTGGATATTATGAGTATGTTTCTAATGACTTGATCTTTAGTATAGGACTGTAAAATCAAGGGATGATGAGAGAACACATTTCTTATTCCATTTACGTGGAGATTAGATCGGCAACCAGGAAGTTTATTACGTCCCAATAGATTTACGACTGTGTGAAGAAAACTAAACAGAGAAGTACTGGAGACTGTATGCAAACATATTTAGAAACAATATAAGATAGAGTGATGGATGACAAGGAAGAGTGCATGAGGATCACAACTATAAGTTAATAATTTTCTTTGACAATCTGTAAAATTCCTTCGATCTTCCCTCACTTATGAGTCTCTGAGGTTCCTTATGAAAAGAACAACTATAAAAGACACTCAATGAGCTCTGGTCTCAAGCCTCAAATTTAACACCGGACTTACGGCTGAGGGTGTGCGAGGAAAGTAAAGAAGAGTGTGCCGAAATGCCGTTAAAATGGGGGAGGATGCAATGCAGAAGAACACAAATTGTACAAAAGGCGAAATTAAAAACAAAAAATAAAATCAAAAAATAATTAAAATAAATTAGTGTATAATTAAAATCGTACTTGGAGGTATTTGCGCCAAAGGCAGGCGTCTGAACATGACTTGGCTGCATATGGTAACCGAGAAGCCGCAGCAATTGCATAGCAACAACAACAAACACAACGGCAGTAACAACACAACGATGATTTAGCACTGGTGCTCGTAGCGGCATTGGCAGTGGTGGCCGCATCCCGTGTTGTCAGTGTTGTTGTTGTGCTGTGTTGTTTATAATTCGAAAGTGGGTCAGTGGGGAAAAAAATTACAACAACTACGACAACCGTAACAACAGCAACAACAGAACTGCTACTTTGCTGCTACACATGTACGCGAGTAAGCAAACTGTTGCTGTTGCTGTTGTCGTCGGTATTGCTGTTGCTGTTACTGTGATTGTTGTTGGTGCTGTTAGCGCTGCTGGTGTTGTATCTTATCTGTTCTGTTCTGTTCGTGGCTGTGTAGTTGCTGAGGTTATTCTTGCTCTCGTTGTTTTTATTATTATTGTGATTGTTGTTGTTGTTGTTATTGTTGTTGGTGGTGCTACAGTTGTTTCTCACACTCACTTATCTGAGGTGAGTGCCAGACGTGTGTGTGTGTGTGTGTCTGTACTTAAGCATATTTCCGCATTGCGTTAAGGAATCATGTCGAACAAAGTCAGCTCAAGCCAAGCCGAACTGAGCTGCGCCGGCTGCGGCTTCACTGCAGCTGGTTTTGTTGTGGGTTTGCTGCGAAATCTGAACCTTTTCCACATCTATTAATAATATTTTCCTCTACTTTTTTTTTAACTTTATAGTTTAATTTTCCGTTATACTTTTTTATTAAATTAATTTTTTTAATTGAAAATCCGAGCAGAGCAATTAAAACCGTGCTTGGTGTGAATGTGGTTGGTATACCAAAGGAGGCATTGCTGATGTGCAGTAAGTAATTACTGAATTTAAGTTAAATGGATGAGGAATTTATTTCGGCTTCAGCAGATGTTCTGAGTTCCTGACTTCTCGAACTTACACGTTGTTCGGACTAATTTATTTTTATGATTTTAAGTAATTGAAACACATATTTCTTGATTTTTAGACATGAGAAAATTTATTACTGAATTTAAGCACTTAAGTAGTTATTAATTATTATGATTTTGAGTAATTAAAATACCTTTTCTTTAAAGTCTAAATATGAGGAAATTAGTTACTGAATTTCAGCACTACCAAAGTTATTAATTCTTATGATTTTAAGTAATGGTAATTATTTTCCTTGATTTCTAAATATGAGAAAATTAATTTCTGAATTTCAGCACTTCAGGACTTGGTGATTTTTATGATTCTAAGAAATTGAAACACATTTTTCTTTATTTTTAGATATGAGAAAATTTATTACTAAATTTAAGCACTTCAGTAGTTATTGATTATTATGATTTTAAGCAATGGAAATACCTTTTCTTTAAATTTTAAATACGAGAAAATTAAGTACTGAATTTCAGAACTTCAGTTAAAGTTTCTTTTAGCAGAACCTCATTGGAATAACTCAGAGTAATACTCCAATGAGTATTAAACTAACTTATCATTAATATGAGTATCGACCGAACTGATTGGTACATCTGAATGTGATCTGGCGAAAATCCCATTTCACTATTCATGAGTAAAGGTGAATAAATTGTATGTACAAAATATAAGCAGACAGTCACTGGTTGCCACTGGTCAATAATGATGCTATTCGTTTACATTCAATCTAAATAAAAAATCAAGACCTTTTGTATTACTTAACACAGTCCAGTGGTCCGAACTATTCACATAATTTTCGTGTTTGTATTAAAGTTATCATTCATATCGTCTAAAGTTGTTCATCGTTACGTTGTGTGACTCTGAGTGTCTTAAGTCTTACTTGACACACAATCCAGTGGTCCGAGCGATTCAACTAATTTTCGTATTGGAATCAAAGTTGTCATATTGTCTTCTTATGGTGTGTTTATCTGATTAGAATTATAATGAAGGTCCAAAGTCTCATTCCCATCAGCAAAATTTTCACCATGTTCCTTCAGTTAAATTGAAAATAATATTTCCTAATTAAAACAGCCAACAAAATTCCAATTGTAAGGAAATATTCAAATTTTCTAACTTGTCAATAACTCTCCCGCTGATGTCTTCATATCTATTGAACGACCCAGCCTACAACTGGCGAGCACTTCCATAGAACTCTCTTGAGTAATTGCAGAACAAACGCTGGAATTTGTATGCCAAGCGCCATGTGCGGGCTTCAACCTTCCCGAGGCATTCATCATGCCACAAATATGGGTCTTCACATCATTGATTTTTGGTAATTTTTCTCAGCGAGAACAAACAACAGAAAAGAAAAACCCACAAATAAGCAAACAAACGAAAGGAGGAGAAAAGAAAACGCCTAAAATTTCTCCCCATTTGTTATTCACCTATTTAATTGCTCGTACACCAGCGGCCGGGCCCGCTTTGTTTGTATTGTTTGGTGTGGCAGGCGGTAAGGCTGCACGCTTCTTGCCTCCGCCGCCACACACACAATAATTAAAATCTTCCAACCGAAATCTGGTACCGAAACTGCCTTTGGGTTCTTCTGCCAGTCTCTTGCTGCGGGTTTTTTCTCGCGGGGCTTACGCTGAAAGAAATGCTTTTCCATTTTACGGGTTCTTAACAGCGCACGCCGCGCCACTCACATCCGCCGTACAGTATGTCAAATTAATGTGTCATCATAATTATCAGCTGTGGCGAGCGCATGCGCAGCGCTCCGAGTACTGAACGAATTGTTCGCGGTGTCGGGCTCCGTTGCGGGTTGGTTGGAATTTGGCTGCTTCTGCGTCGGCAAAGACTCCTCCAACGGCACATTTACATATGATAAACGCAAAGAAAATAAGAATGAAAAATTATGAGAGAGAGCAAAGAATAAAATCAGTAAATAAATGAATTGGTAGCAACGCCGTGAAGCGCAACGTGTATAAATCATAAAAGAATTTGTTCTTCTGTCTGCGCAGCTCAGGTGGCGGAGCTCAGCCGACGGAGCAGCGTTACAGTTCAGCGCAGATATGCCGTATTAATTGTAATTGCAACTGCTCGGCATTAGTTGCGAGCGCAATAAATTAAACAGAGCAGTTTCAGCGTTCTGGCATTATTCACTCACTCACTGCAAGGCCGTTAGCTGGGGCAGCGCGCCAACTGCCCTCCTGCCCCCCACGAGGAGAGAGAAACATATAGTTTAAAACATGATGGAATTACAAATCGCAATGGGGAGCAATTCAGAATGAGGAGTTATTCAGAATGAGGAGTAATTCACAGTGAGGAGCAATTCAGAATGAGGAGTAATTCAGAATGAAGAGTGAGGAGTAGAAGTGGCAGCGACAGACCGCGGTCGGAAGATGTCCAAAAATTAATTGTTGAAGGATTAATACTGAACTGGCAAAAAAAATCCAATGTAACTCTATATAGCAGGTGATGGAACTGGAGGTTTCCATGAGCAAAAATCCGGTGTACTCGTATAAAATGTGAGTGACAGAGGAGCAGAAAGAAGAAGAGGATTTATCGGAGATTAGCATAAGACGCGGGATCTTGAAGAATGGCATTTATATCATATTCCCCGGATGGGTCTAAAATGGCAGAAAGTGTGGGTGCAGAGGTGAACTGTGCTGAACTAAATGTCAGACAGCCCTTCAAACTACTCGACTACTGCAGTGTTTTCAGGGTACGGTGTTCGCTATCAGAAAATCAGCAGAGCAAGCATGTACACAAGGTACTGATAATTCGACTAAAGAGATTACGTCCAACCACTGAAAAGATATAATTGAGCCGGAATTGAGTTTCATCAGGCTCCAGTCCATCTTAGATAATGGGAAGGGCCACAGGACTAAGTTTGTTGCAGGGAAGGTCGATCGATTATTAGCCACTAAATGGGAACTATGGAGATGGATTGCCAAAGTTAGAGGCCCCACTTCATTTTCGATAATAGGAAGGGCCTCAGAACTAAGTTTGTTGTAGGTAGAGTCTATCGATTATCAGCCACTGAATGGGGATTGCCAGAGGCCCCACTTCATCATAGAGAAGATGCACGGCCCCAATACTGAGGGCGTTGCAGATATAGTCTGTGAGCCCATGTGGAAGATTAATTCGTCAATGAAAATGCCTAACGGCAGTACACTCGAAAAAGATGCGGCTCCAAAACAATGATGGGTATAGAAAATACGAGGAAAGAGACTCCAAAGAAATCTCCTAAGTTTTTGTCTATCAATCATTAGGGCAAGCTTAAACTACTTTGGGGCTTCCTGGTTTGGTGAGCTAAAAGAGTTTTCAACCCTGGAAAAGGCTCCATTTATAAGACCAGCAAACAACAACGTCTTTTCCGCGAGTCCTAAAAGTATCACTATTACAGTGCTCTTATACTACTACATAGGATCACTGTAACATTTTTTGCCACCTTATAAGACACAATGACATCTTAGTACGATTATTTATGATGTAAATTAAAAGCTATATTCTATATTACAAAAATCCATAAAGGAACAAATTATTGTTACTATGGTATGATAGTTCTCTCATGTTTACATTGCCATCTGTGGATTTCCTCCTATTCCCTCATTGTCTGTGCTTTCTCTACCCTTCCAACCTCCCCTAAAATCTCTTCCAAATCCCCACAAAGTTCAAATTGAGCTGACAACTCATATAGCGTTCCTCGTAGCGTTTACGGGGCTCTTCATTAAATGAACGCATTATGTGACTTCCCTTAATAACTCAATTTATCACTGTAGGTAGAAAATTGAAACAGCAACACTGTATTTCACTGTACTCTGGGCACACTCCGGTCTACGTGAGCGCTGCAAGTAACGAGTATCAAAAACAATTACCGCAAAATTGTTGCTTTCGAAGCGCAACTAAACGCAGATAAACATCAACACACAGTTAAGTGGTGGAGGCACAGGCAGCACGCTTGACAGTAATGCCAAAAGCAACAACAACGCAGGCAGCTCTACAGCAGCTGTGGAGGCGTCAGTAGCGGTGCAAAATATACTCGTAATATAGATGAGGCGATAAGGTAGAGCGGCGGGCCAGGTAGAGAGCTCACCTGCGCCCGTTGACAATTTCAACGTCATGTTGTGTGGTGAGGCTTATCAGCAGCGTCACATCAATAACAGCCGGGGACGCATATTGGCATTGCCATGACAAAGACGTCTGTGCTCAAACGATGTGCCATGATTGTGGCTGCATTGAAAAGCCATAAGCTTCAAGCGGCAGTGTAGCTGTAGAAATCGACAGGAGCTCGCTTGATATTGGGCGTCTGGGCAAGTGCTCGTCACAGGCACGCCAAGCATACTTTTGGTGGGTTGGCGTTGATTTTGTTGCACAGTTACTTCTATGTGAGACATATTGTTAGGCGTGATACAGAGTCACTAACAATAATAATGACAGCGTCACTAACTATAATAATGACAGCGTCTCTAACAATAATAATGACAGCGAGTGACAGTGAAAACTGTTCTTCTATAATAGTATTACATGTCGTTGCGTTTCGCTTGATATATGAGTATATTCACTGTTTTCTTTTAAGATTATCGTTACGTGCAAGCGTTACTGAATAACGGTATGTCACAGTGATGAAAGTAGCAGTTGTTGGAGTTGGATGCAAGACAGCATATTCCTTGATATATTTTCTCAGTGGTCATGAGTGCTCTGAGTCAGTTACAATATTGATGGTAACGACCAACTATTATGCCATAATGGTAACAATACCATCACTTATTAATTATTTCAAGTAGCGACTACGATGACGACGCTAAGAAAAGCAACGATTGACTCATAAATAAAACAAATCGTAATGACCAATTATTATGCCATAATAGGTCGTTACTTTTCTTAGCGTCGTTATCGTAAGCGCTACTTGAAAGAATTAATACGTGACGGTATCATCCGTTTATGAAGTTAGATGTAAGACACCAAAATATCTTCTCAGTAGTCATGTATGCCCTGGGAATGTCAGTGAGAGTGTTGGAGATACGTCGCTACGTGTCAGTTTACTCTTGGGTCCAATCGTTATTTTCCTTACCAGTTATCGTTAATTTCTCCGAGTTACGGAGTAACTATATCATCGGATCATGAAATACCACATACCTTGGTATAACTTAACAATTGTCAGTTATTTAATTGGGCGGGTCAGAGACATCGATGATGACTTATAGATAGATAGATAGATAGAAGTGTGGTAGGCTGGAGTTAACCAGAGCCCTCAGTTACAGGGACCATTGAACTCTACCCGGGGTAGAAAGAGTAGAAAGATAGGAAAGATTTCAGGTGGGGGAATGGGAAAAACGAAATATTTTTGATAATGACTTAATCTGTCATTTCGTTACTTGCGACATATGGCGGTAGCAGTCAATGAGGTCGTATTAAAGACACCTCACATACTTCGAAACCACTTCTTAATGAAAGTTCTACCAGACTGAGTTTGAGGAGACAAATGGTATACTGCCGATTGAAACCCATGAGTGGCTTACACAGTTTTTCTGCTAGAGAATTTTGTGGGCTGGATGAATTGAGTATGATCAAAATCCCTAAGTACTTTGCATGACGTCGTGAGTCGTATATGGCATTATGCAGCTAGAGTATCGCAATACGATGGGCTTCATCGGTTTATATAAAATAATCAAACCGGAGTGAACGGTCCGGTAACTCGCGACTTAAATTGGCTATGCTGGATATGTTGAAGAAGCAGAGGAAAATCTTTTCTTTAATATATGAAACTGTCCCTCGTTATGACATCATTATATTTTATCAACTCATATTTCGACAATATTAAAAACTCAATGTAGTTAGGTTAGGCTGAATGTCTGTCCCTAGACTCACTTAGGCCTGTTCACGCTCCATTGTGGCCTCAATGTAGATAGTGACCTATCAGTTTTATATTGCCATTTTCTATGTCCATGTGGGTGATGAACCCTTCCAAATGTATTACTATTCCCTTCATTTACCTAACTTAGGTGCCTTAGGTGCCTTAGGTGAATCGCAGTTCATTCGTCCTTTTCTTTTAAGAGCATAACTTTGAATGGACATGATATGTATAGAAGCACAGGATACTCACCCATCACACTACCAGGAGAGATATCTGGCATATTGTGGAATGCCTTTTGGTAAAATCAGAGACGTCAATGATCATAACAATTGCGTCCATCTAAGTGTACCCTCTTCAACATATTACACTATGAGATTATGTTTCGGTTTCGCATCCCATTCAGAGATTGTTTGTGGGACTCTATTGAAGCTATCTCCAAAGAGTGTTCACATTTGGGGTCCAAAGAGTTTTCAAAGTTGGGACCATCAAAAGGACTCCAAAAGACAATTGTCATCCTTAAACATTTTCATTGGAGCTGGTACCAACTCACTACCAAACAAGTAAGTGAAATCAGCTATTTCCTCAAATCGACGCTGAAGCACATGATTCACTTGACTGTTGATGTTTATCATGTCAAACTATCACAATCAGCATTCTGCTATTGTCTTCCAAATCAGGCAACTTTTGTTGCTTTCTTTCATTTCTTAATGCTCTTAATTGCGGGCCAATTTGTTTCCGCCTTAAAAAGTGTTTTGCTTATTTGATTAGATGTTTTTCTCTTTATTGGCCATTCCCACCTCTCGCTGACATGGTACTCGGCCAACATTTGAGGAGATGAATTAGCAACTCCCACACGCGAAAGTGAAACTTGCAATCTTTAATAAACACAATATTTAAAAGATCCAAAGTCGAATTCTTAATGGTGGGTTTTTATGCTGTTCCCCGTAATTGGGCATTGGATCGCTTTCATTTCGTATTTCAAGCAAAAAAAGAAACAGAATATTTCAATTGAATGATCAGCAAATTTAAAACTAAAATAAACACTCAAAACACATTTCTGAAGAGGGATTGGCAGTGAACTGAAGCATTCTTGTGGGAATTGTGTTGATGAGACATGAGGACATGATATAGCAAATTGGCTCATTTCAGCGATGACCTTGCGAGTAACTAGATTAGTAGGATGAATGAAGCTGATCTAAAGTCAAGCAGAACATTTTGTTTGGGGTTTCCATATGAAATCGATGTTTTTCATAGGAAGTCCAAAGTAAGATCCCACACGCAGAGATTCCATCAATCTGTTCTTAGAATCATCGTCTTCAGGTGTGTCTTCTTCTAAAATAAGGTCACACACCCAGAGATTCAAACGTACCCCACTCTTTTCAGTGTTATTGAACTGTGTACTAAATGAATTGAGTTGATATGAATTGAGTTGTCTATGAATTGAACATGAATTGAATAGAGTATGAAGTAAGCATGAATTCCATATGAATTGAACATGAATTGAGTTGACTTTGCAGTGGACATGAATTGAGTTGACTATAATGTAAACATGAATTGAGTTGACTATAAATTGAAAATGAATTTGGTTGACTATTCAGTGAACATAAATTGAATTAACCATGAATTGAACATGAATTGAGTTAACTATGAAGTGAACATGAATTGAGTTGACCATGAAGTGAACATAAATTCAGTTGACTATGCAGTGAACATGAATTGTGTTGACTATGAATTGAATATGAATTGAATAGAGTATGAAGTGAATATGAATTGAGTTCAATATGAACATGAATTGAGCTGACTATAAAGTAAACATGAATTGAGCTGACTATAAATTGAACATCAATTGAGTTGACTATAAATTGAGCATGAAATTGTGTTGACTGTGATTGAGCATGAATTTAATTGACTATGCAGTGAACTTGAATCGTGTTAAGTATGAACTGAACATGAATTAAGTTGGCTGTGAATTGAACTTGAATAAGATGTTTTAAGATGTCTATGCAGTGCACATGAATTGAGTTGATGTGCAGTGTACAGAAATTGAGTTAACTAGGAATTAAATATGAATTGAGTTGACTTTGAATTGAATAGGGTATGAAGTAAACATGAATTGAGTTGACTATGCGGTGAAGATGAATTGAGTTGACTATAAAGCAAACATGAATTGATAAATTAATAAATTAAACATGAATTTGGTTGACTATTCAACGAACATAAATTGAATTAACCATGAATTGAACATGAATTGAGTTAACTATGAAGTGAACATCAATTGAGTTTACCATGAAGTGAACATAAATTCAGTTGACTATGCAGTGAACACGAATTGAGTTGACTATGAATTGAATATGAATTGAATAGAGTATGAAGGGAACATGAATTGAGTTGACTATGAAATTAATTGCTTTTTAACTTAAACTACTTGAACTAAAGATAAATTTCTAACCAGTGAACGAACCCTGACACAACTAATATTCGTAAGAGTTTCATTATAATCTTTTTAAAATACCCACACCGTATGCCTTGGCTTAGGATACTTTCTTTTTTCTAAAGTTTTGTCTTTGAATTGAGTCTGCTTTATGCGGCCTGACGTCTCTCAGAACCCCACCGGATGCACCGGTATTTCCCCCCCATTATATGTACTTATGAATATGTCAGTGAAATCACTTTTTAATTCACAGATTTTCTAAAAATAAATTAGAAAAGTTTATCAACTATTTTACACTTCATTTTCATAATTCCCATGATCTTTTTATTATTGTTTTTTTCGGTTATAATCGTTGTTGTTGTTGTAAAATAATTGTGGCAATGCATATGGGCCCAAAGCACAGCAATCAACAATTTTGTTGTTGGGCTTTTTATGGTAACGCGGAACAAAGCGTGTGAATTGAGTTTTTGTTGCCCATTATTACCATTAAACGAATTCTTTCCGCTTTTACTGCGTGGTGGAACGTCGAAGTGGAGTGAAGTGGAATGAAGTGGAGTGAAGTGGACTGGAGTGGTGCACAAGAGCACCAGGCACACATGGCTGCAGGTTGAAATATTAAATTTTTACTGGCACGACGCGCGGACATTGGTCTCGCGGCCGGCTCTGCAGTGGCTAGAAGGGTAGGGCAGCTCGCAACAACAACAACAACAACAACATCAACAACAAAGCGAGCACACGATTTCACTGCAAATGAAAATGAAATCGTTTCACAAATAATTAAAACAATTATGGACTTATGTATAACAAAAAACAATAACAACAGCTTCTTTTTTTTGTTCTGTTCGTTTATTTCTTTTCGGTGCTGCTTTAACATAGTTTTTTGCCTTTTTATTTACATATTTTTATTTTTATTATTATTTCATTTAAAGTATTCTGAATTTGTTTTTTCTAAATTAATAAAACATTTTTTGTTGTTAAATATTTAGTGACTATAAAATCTATTACTTATTATTACCATATTACCCTACTTTATTTGTACAAGTCACGGATTGATAAAACATAAACGTGGAATTCACATCTGAACGATGTAATCAATAAAGCAATGCGGGCAATGTACGGTGAAACATGGGGCATGATACCGAGAATGGTCCTATAAAAGTACCGTCAAACCAATAGTCACCTACGCCTCCTCAATATGGTGGCGAAAGGTTGAACAGAAGACTACAGAGGGCATACATAGGTATCGGGTTTTTCAATAAGAGCGCTACAAAAGTTTTTTTAAATTTAAAAAAAACCGGTTTTAGATATCAATGAAACTCTTTATTCCTGTGCAAGTACCTCCGATGTCATTATGTATGGAACTCGATTTCTTTTGCATGGCCACCACGGGCACGCTTGCAGAAGTCTAGACGCTGAACCCAATTTTCAACGGGTTTCAAGCATAAATCGGCCGATACTGCTGCAATTTCAAGTTCGATATTCGTATCGAAGTTCATCAATCGTCGCTGGCTTGTTGGCATAGACCATAGACTTGACGTAGCCCCACAGAAATTAATCTAACGGCGTCAAATCGCACGACCGAGGCGGCCAATCGACTGGGCCATTTCATGAGATAACACGTTCACCAAACTTGGTTTGCAGTAAATTGATTGTGGCATTCGCTGTATGGCTTGTGGCGCCGTCCTGTTGGAACCACATGTCCTCCAAGTCCATATTATCCAATTGGGGCCAAAAATATTCGGTTATCAGTAAACGGTAGCGATTCGCATTCACAGTAATGTGCCGGTCTTGATCATCAAGGAAGAAGTACGGCCCAATGACGCCGCCGGCCCATAAACCGCACCAAACCGTAATTTTTTCGGGATGCAATGATGACTCATGGAGTACGTGTGGATTGCTGTCTAACCAATAACGCATATTTTGCTTATTGACGAAGCCATTCAGCCAGAAATCAGCCTCATCATAAATTGGACGTAGCGCTCTTAAAGTTGAGGCGACTGACTCCGAATTTCGGTAGTAAATTTTAATAATTTCGACTCGTTGTTGGCTCGTATATCTTTGCATGATGAAATGGCAAACCTTACTGAAGAGAAATGTCAAAAGAGCGGGAAAAAATATGGCGTCGTTTGCTGTCACTATCGATTTACTTTTGTAGCGTTTCTTTTGAAAACCCTTTATAAGCAGGGCAATACAATGGTACTACAGATGCTATTAAGAATACCTGCACTAAGCTTAGCCATCAAAAAAGAAACTTGTTCTCAGGCTTTGCGACTAATTTACAGTTTTGAACTCAGGAGTGGGGACCTAACGAGTCACATGAGAATTCTCAAAGTCGCTGACAAATCCCCCCAAGAAACAACATACAAAATATGTATCTCAGACAAACAATCTTGGGGAATTCATCCCTGAACCATCCTCATAAGTGTGGTAGACGGATGGAACCAAACTGGAAGACGGTAATGTAGGAGCTGGCATTTACGGCCCTAGTTTCATAAAAGTCATCTCGATGGGGAAACTAACAACAATCTTCCAGGCTCAAACCAATAAATAGAGGCATGCACAAGTGAATGCTTACGCAGAGAAATCTTTCATATATATATATATATATATATATATATATATATATATATATATATATATATATATATATATATATATATATATATATATATATATATATATATATATATATATATATATATATATATATATATATATATATATATATATATATATATATATATATATATATATATATATATATATATATATATATATATATATATATATATATATATATATATATATATATATATATGTATATATATATATATATATATATATATATATATATATATATATATATATATATATATATATATATATATATATATATATATATATATACGAGTATATATATTATTATCGAGATGACTTTTATGAAACTAGGGCCGTAAATGCCAGCTCCTACATTACCGTCTTCCAGTTTGGTTCCATCCATCTACCACACTTATGAGGATGGTTCAGGGATGAATTCCCCAAGATTGTCTGTCTGAGATACATATTTTGTATGTTGTTTCTTGGGGTATTTGTCAGGGACTTTGAGAATGCTCATATATATATATATATATATATATATATATATCTATATATATATATATATATATATATATATATATATATATATATATATATATATATATATATATATATATATATATATATATATATATATATATATATATATATATATATATATATATATATATATATATATATATATATATATATATATATATATATATATATATATATATATATATATATATATATATATATATATATATATATATATATATACGAGTATATAAAGGGTTTTTCAAAAGAAACGCTACAAAAGTAAATCGATAGTGACAGCAAACGACGCCATATTTTTTCCCGCTCTTTTGACATTTCTCTTCAGTAAGGTTTGCCATTTCATCATGCAAAGATATACGAGCCAACAACGAGTCGAAATTATTAAAATTTACTACCGCAATTCGGAGTCAGTCGCCTCAACTTTAAGAGCGCTACGTCCAATTTATGGTCGTCATAATTGTCCTAGCAGATCAACAATTGAGCTTCTAGTGGTAAAATTTGAATCCACAGGCACAGTACAAAATGTTCCCGTGCCAGTGAGACAAAGAAGTGCCCGTAGTGATCTTGGCCTACATCCTTACAAGATCAAATTGACGCAAGAACTGAAGCCGCTTGACCACCATAAGCGTCGTATGTTTTTGAATTGGGCTGAGCAACAACTTGAAAATGATTCGGATTTTCATCGGAAAATCATCTTCAGCAATGAGGCTCATTTCTGGCTGAATGGCTTCGTCAATAAGCAAAATATGCGTTATTGGTTAGACTGCCTCGGCAGTCCTGCTTCTCCGCCTTTCGGATATAGGGGAGGAGCTCATTCTCGTCCAAGAACCTTGGGTCGTAAATGACCGGGTTTCTGGACTCAATGCATACGGATATCGTATGGTATATATCGAGGATCAAGGTAAACCAAGATCCTGCATTCTGGTAAAAAACAGCGTTAACGCTCTTTTACTCCCTAGATTCAGTGACAAAGGCAATGTTGCCATTGTCATTGAAATGGGTCCACGGACCTTCTGGATCTCCTCGAACTCCATGGCTCATGACTATGGCGACTCCCCGCCACCAGACATACTGAAGCAAATGGTTGCTGTAGCCCACCAGAAACAGATTCCGGTAATTATCGGCGCCGATGCCAATGCCCATCACAAGATATGGGGCAGCTCCGGCACAAATGATCGAGATGAGTGTCTTTTCGACTTTATCATTTCAAATAACTTAGGCATTGCTAACTGGGGAAATGAGCCGACCTTCCTTACATCCGTCAGGAAGGAAGTGCTTGACATCACCCTCGTCAGCGATAACTACTCCAACATGATAAGCAATTGGTTCGTCTCACAGGAATGCTCCTTTTCGGACCACTGCTATATCACCTTTGACATTGACTTGAGGAAGACTACAGGCAATACAGAATCTCTTAAACCAGTCAATAGAAAAAACACGAACTGGCCTCTTTTCCGGCTCAAACTGGGGTCATGCTTAGCAACGACTCCCCCCATTATCCACAACTGTCCCGACATTGATCGGGCGGTTGACGATCTGACCACAGCTTTTAAAAAAGCCGAACCACGGGGCAAACCTAAACCTCCGTTGTGGAACTCGGAAATTGCAAGTCTTCGCAAAACTTGTAGAATGCTTTTCAACAAAGCTAAAGTTGCAGCTGATTGGGCCCCTTTCAAAAATAAACAAAAAGAGTTGAAATACGGCATTAGGCGAGGGAAACGAGCGTCATGGAGGGAATTTGGCGAAAGTATTGAATCGACGTCCGAGGCTAGCCGTCTTCGTAAAATTCTCCACTCCTCTAACAAAGCCCTTGACTGTATCCAAAAACCAGATGGCAGCTGGACTCACTCAAGCGCCGAAACCCTTGATATCCTGCTAGACACCCACTTCCCAGGGAGTTTAGCCACAGCGGATGAAGCACTCTACCAGGTGGAGCAGGTTTCCCATGATAGCCTCCCCACATTCCAAGTGACAAAAAGTCACCTTGAGTGGTCCATTCAAACCTTTAAGCCATACAAGTCCCCCGGACCGGACGGCATCATTCCTGCCGATATCCAAAATGGGGAAGAGATTATCCTTCCATGGCTGCTACAAATATATAATGCAAGCCTCAGATATATTCCCTTACACTGGCGCACGGCTCGGGTCGTCTTCATACCAAAAGTTGGGAAGGCCTCGCACACCAAACCTTACAGACCCATAAGTCTAACATCCTTTCTTCTTAAGGTTCTAGAAAGAGCGCTGACCTAGCCCTGAAAGAGCCCTGACCCCTGCACTTCATTCTCTCATTTCTCAAGTTGACAAATCCTTGGCGTACAAGGAATTCACACTTGCCATATTTCTGGACATCGAGGGAGCATTCAACAATGTATGCCCCAACGCGATCATTTCCGCACTCTATAACCTTAACCTAAATTCAGGTCTTCTTAAATTTATAGAGCTTCTACTAAAATCTAGGATCATCACTCCCACGATCGGCAGTGCCCAATCCAGGAGGGTGGTTAACAGGGGCACTGGAACCTGGCAGTTAACACACTACTGGTGAGTTTGGAATATACTGGATGCAAAGTGATAGCCTATGCGGACGACATGTCGCGACATAGCAATCGCGGGATCCGGCAAATGCCCCCAAACACTTTCCGAAAAACTTAACTATTCACTCTCTATTGTGTCGAACTGGTGTCGCGAATTCGAACTTGGGGTTAACCCATCCAAAACCGAGACTATGCTTTTCACTAGGAAGTACAAAATTCCAAAGTTTACAATGCCTAGTCTAAACGGCACTCCGCTCTCTTTGAGCACACACGTTAAGTACTTAGGCCTGATTCTCGACCCAAAGCTTAATTGGAAAGCCAATCTAGCTGAGAGGGCACGTAAGGCAACATGCGCTATATACTGCTGTAAAAGAGCAGTTGGTGCACGATGGGGACTTCGTCCTCGAGTCGTGCTCTGGCTCTACACGGCCATCGTTGAACCAAACCTGTTATACGGGTCGGTCTTCTGGTGGCAAGCTCTCGAAAAAGCCTGTAATATCATACCCCTTGATAAAATCAGAAGATCGATTGCTCTACTGATCACTGGCGCTCTTCGTAGCACACCTACGAAAGCCCTTTTTGCCATGCTGCACTGGCTCCCCTCTGGGATCCTGGTTAAGCAACAGGCCAAGCTCACAGCGATTAGACTTAATGCTCTTTCGCACTGGCGCATAACCCTGACAGGCCAGGCTTCAATTCTGAATCAGGACCCACCTGTCCCCAACTTTATCGATTATAAGTCGGTCTATCCCGATTTGAACAGGGAATTCGACCTCACTATTCCAAGTCGAAGCGACTGGACCTCAGAAAACCGAATCGTCGGTGAAACAGTCGAAATCTACACCGACTGTTCCAAGCTTGGAGGTAGAGTCGGCAGCGGTATTTATTCCGACAAGCTGGACTTAAACATCTCCCTACGTCTCCCAGATCATTGCAGCGTTTTTCAAGCTGAGGTCATGGCCATTTACCACGCAGCCAAATGGATGTCGGCGCAGTTGACGTATCTATCTTCTCAGACAGCCAGGCCGCCATTAAATCTCTTTTTGGCTCCACGGCCACATCAAGACTAGTTCATGAATGTCGAACATCTTTAAATGAGCTCGCAAGTTACTCTCGGGTGCACCTAGTCTGGGTTCCCGGACACAGCGAAATCCCGGGAAACTGCGAGGCGGACGAGCTTGCCAAGGCAGGCACGCTAATGCACGACATTCACCCCTCTGTAAACATCGGCATTCCACTGGCAACAACCAAGCTGGAAGTCAAACGGAAATATCTGGCTGACGCCTACAAATCCTGGGCTAACGAGGAATCCTGCCACACGGCTAGACTAACTTGGGCAAGCATGGACAAAAACAGAACCAATCAACTTCTTCGACTTGATCGCGTATCACTGTCGACAACTGTGTCGGTTTTGACCGGCCACTGAATAATGGGACAGCACGCAGAAAGACTGGGCCTACCCTCAAATGACTTTTGCCGAGGCTGTGGCTTCGAGGAGGAGGACGAGACGGTTTTCCACCTCTTATGCCACTGCCCATCCTTGAGCAGAAGAATAATTCGCACCTTTGGTGCCCCATTTCTTACAAGCCTGACAGAGCTGTCATCCATTAATATTAGGTACATAGCCAGGTTCATCAAAGTATCAGGATGGTTTCCTGAAACATGACGGGGGTGTCGTGCCTTTCCAGGCGCTGTCCTTGCGCTGACTATCACCATCCCAAGTATGGGAACTTTAGTCAGTGCTTGAACGGCGCCACACCGTGATATCACAATGGACCATTATGTGTGCTCAAGTGTGCTTTTGGCAAACTGGGCGGCCACTCCTACCTACCTACCTACCTAGACAGCAATCCACACGTACTCCATGAGTCATCATTGCATCCCGAAAAAATTACGGTTTGGTGCGGTTTATGGGCCGGCGGCGTCATTGGGCCGTACTTCTTCCGTGATGATCAAGACCGGCACATTACTGTGAATGCGAATCGCTACCGTTCAATGATAACCGAATATTTTTGGCCCCAATTGGATAATATGGACTTGGAGGACATATGGTTCCAACAGGACGGCGCCACAAGCCATACAGAGAATGCCACAATCAATTTACTGCAAACCAAGTTTGGTGAACGTGTTATCTCATGAAATGGCCCAGTCGATTGGCCGCCTCGGTCGTGCGATTTGACGCCGTTAGATTATTTCCTGTGGGGCTACGTCAAGTCTATGGTGATGAATTTCGTACGAATATCGAACATGAAATTGCAGCAGTATCGGCCGATTTATGCTTGAAACCCGTTGAAAATTGGGTTCAGCGTCTGGACTTCTGCAAGCGTGCACGTGGTGGCCATGCAAAAGAAATCGAGTTCCATACATAATGGCATCGAACGTACTTTCACAGGAATAAAGAATTTCATTGATATCTAAAACCGGTTTTGTTTTATTCAAAAAAACTTTTGTAGCGCTCTTATTGAAATATATATATATATATATATATATATATATATATATATATATATATATATATATATATATATATATATATATATATATATATATATATATATACACTATATATATATATATATATATATATATATAACGGACACGCCACCCACTAGCCTAAATGGGATCTTATTATATATTTGGCTCTGAACCATTCTGTGGACTACCAAAAGAACACATCCAAGATGTGTTCTTTTGGTGTGATGTTTCGGAAATTCACCAGGCGATGGACTAAAATTGTAGGCTAACGTCAGACCAAAAGATTTCTAGCTCCAGACTGTGGAGGATCTAAAAAACTCCTTATGCTAAATAGAGAAGACCTCCAAATCCTCACCGGGTATCTGCACACTCAGATATTATATCAAAAATTTGGGAATTTCATCCACTGATATTTGCTGATTATGCAACCAGGAACCGCAAACCGCTATGCTCATTCTATGTGAATGTCTTACAGACTGCAGATGGCGTTTCCTCACAATGGGAGCTGCTACAACAATACCAAAACCTTTTATATGGAATATGGATCCCCATAAAGTGCGAAAAGTCATAAAGAGCCTTAAAATGGAGGGATAAACTATGGCGATGCTACTAAAGATCAAATTGGTCGAAGTGCACTACAAACAAAAAGTTTTTTTTATTGCTGTATTCCTTTCAATGATTTTTAAGCTTTTTCCGCCCATTTTCTCAAATTTTTGGAATGTTTTGTCATACTTTTATTTTCCTCATCAATTTTCATTCTTTTATCTCAAATTTTTTTTCCCCTTTTTTTTCTCTGATTCATTTGTAAGCGCTGCGTTTGTTGTTAAGCTGAATTGACCCACACACAAAATTTCACTACACATGCGCGCATGCGTGGATGTTGCGCGTAAAAGAGCAGCAGAAGAAGAGTCAATTAACGCTGTTTTATGCAGCAGAAGAAAGTCATTCTTTTATTTTTCAAATTTGTTTTTGGTATGCTTCACGTGGGTTGAACCTCGCCCCACCTCGCCTCGTCTCGTCTGGTCTCTTCTCTTCGCATATCTTGGCTTGATAGCATGCAGTCCAGTAGGCACTTCATTGGTTCGTCTGCTGCTTCCGCTGTTTGCCTTCGAGGTAGTTTTATTATTGTGTGTGGTTGTTGTTGTTGGAGCATTGATACTGTTACCAATTTACCGCTCTATTTTTTAACAAATTCTAGCAACTTTCATTTTTTATAAATTGTCGGTAATTTCTCTCGTCTACAACCCAAATATGGCCGCTTGAGTGGTCGTACAACCTGAGCACCTGCCTCTGAACTGCTACGTGGCTATGAACACATATTGAACACATTATTTGGGACCTCAACATAGAAATGCATTGAGTGCTGCATCATAGAAGACACTTCCCGCGACCTCCCAAGACAGTTCACATAATCACTTCCTCTGTTGGGACGCTCACTTTAATGGAGAGATAAGACTAAAGTTGTTAAATTTTACAAAATGATAAATTGCTAAGTAGAATGCGGTAGATGGAAAGAGGGGACAGGGAGAAGAAGGTAGAGGAAGGGAAAGATGAAGAGGGGGATAGAGAAGGATAGAAGAGATAGAGGAATGGAGAGCGAGACAGAGACCGAGATACACAGTGCTCACATTATTCATCAATCTCATCGAAGCATTTATAACTTGATTACTTCATGGGTATTAACAATTCAAGCGGTAAAATATTTCTAATCGAGGCCATTACTAAACGGGAAGCCGGGCTGGATTAAGCCAGCGTCTATTTGGGGCATCATTATCCACAAAAAAACGCTGATATGTATTCATAAAAAATTACTTTAATGTTTGGGATTATTACTAAACTTTCTTTAAGCTGAGCACTGGATCCAAACATAAAAAGGGGCAATCGGCAAATGGAACTATTTTTCAGACCGATTTTTTATTTATAAATTACACTGATTTGCTTACTAATAGACCTCTGATTAATCTAGACCCCTGCTGAGTTTCAGAAGCTGTTTTTTAAATACGGGTGCTTCATACTTCAGACGCAATAGAAGGCTTATGAAATTGGGCGATGTGACAAAAGCCTCAACGATGTAGATGTGACGTTGTGGGATACATAATCTGTGCAGCTTCTAATGAACTAGATAAAATCATATATTTGTAGACATATATATCAATGAGACTGTGGCCGATATGAAGATGAAGCTAAAAGCTACCGAAGAAGATTTTGATATTCAGATTTTAGTGTAAAATCCAGTTCCAATTTTCTTGAACCTGTCAGAGTGTGACCTTACTTTTCAATCCATAGAAGAATATGAACTTATTCCAGAGCAGTGTTTGGTAGGTATTTAAAAAGCCTTAAGGGTAAAAAACCTTTGTATATATAACAGATATATCATATATAACTGATACTACATATACAACAAAGCTAAAAGATCACAGTGCGATCCCCAACATCCCCCATAGTAGAAGTCATGAAGACACCCCCTGAATTATTGATATTCTTCCTAAATTCGCAAATTTAGTATTGAAACTTTATGTCAACATATCTTTTTCTATATTCTGGTTAGATAAGTCGTTATCTAGATTGATCTATAGTTTCAAGAATATGGAAAAACGTCGAACAAAGACTTTGGAATGAATACCAAATATTTTGAAATCAATCATTGAAATACTCGAAAATCGTAACGGAGAGTCCACCTTTATTAAACACACGAGTGGTAGAATGCCCTCCAAAAAGGTCGAAATGTGGTTGAAGATACGCCTTGTTCTGGCCTATCCTATAAAAAATCGAACTACTAAATGAAGAAAAATTAGCACTCAACTTAAAAGAGATGGTTCAGAATCTGGACATATAACGTATTCTTCCCAAACAATCCACCAAAATGATACTACTGGATTCAGCACCAAAATGGTACAAATAGTTTCTTGACGTCATATATCCAGATTTTGAACCATCTCTCTTCAGTTCAAAATCTGGATATATAAACTCTTCGGCCTAAGGCAACCACGAAAATGGTTCTAATGAATTCCTGAATTTATACTCGTATGTGCAAATTCTGAACCGTCTAAAAATATTCGGCCCAAACCATCCACCAAAATGGTACTAATGAATTCCTCACTTGATATAGCCAGATTCTGAATCATCTCTCTCAGTTCAGAGTCTGGACATATAAAGTGAGAACTCCATTAGCACAATTTGGTGGTTAGTCTTGGCAGAAGACGCGTTTGTTTGAAGAAGATGAACTATCTTTACAGAGATCAGCTCTAACACACCAACTAGATCCTAGAACTGGCAAAAGTCATACCAGAACCAGCCAAGTCGACCCCTACATTTATGAAACATATCAACCAAACATTAACTAAGAATACATCCAAAGGCATCGACCAAGTCCCTCAATTCCCACAAATGCCCCTTTTCGTCCTATGATATCATTGTTTAGAATCCTAATTCACTGCCTCAAACACTTGAAGAAGCTCATACCAATTTAACCCCACTAAACTAAAACGTCGATGGAACAACGATGGAGATAACAGCCTAGAAAAATTACCTCCAAAGTTGGACAACTGTGTGCATGCCAGTTTTATGAGTATGTAGGTTGAGCGGTCATCAGAAAGGCACACTTAGGCCCTGATTGACCCTTTGTGATACCGCATGAGACACAAGTCTCCTTCGGTATCACATTATGCCTTCCTGAGCTTTCCTTTGACAGTCCTAAGCACAGATTTGTATGATGTTCAGTCCACACCGTCTCTAGACTTTTTTGCATTGTTAAAAAGTCTCCTCCAGTTTTTCCTGAGGTCACTTATTTCCTCCCCCCACTACATGGGTAGTTGTTTTCCCCTGGGTCTACTGAGGGGAATGAGACTGATAGAGCTTTATTGAGAGCACCTATAAGAACCTCCACAGACCTAACAATCTCCTCACACATTTTTCTGCTTGTAGGATTCCGAGGTAATAGTCTAACTACGGTTTTCCTATAGAGGTCCCAGCTGAACTTCTGAATGTTTTTTGTACCCAGAGGAGCCGAGTGAGGCTGGAGCGAGGCTTAGTATACTTTTCAACCTCATAAGTTCAAACAACTCTAGATTAGACTTGAGGACTGCTCCAATTCGGAGCTCTTTTGTGTATATATAGAAGTATATGGTACGATATTCCTCTTAACATATTCGTTGTTCACTTTTACCATTCATCCTTGAAGGATATGGTCTGATTTTCCTCTGCGCATGCTCGTGATCGGTCCACTTTTAACATTCACTTTTGTGATCCAATAAACTCTTAACATCGTCGTAATCGGCAATGTTCATTTTACGAAATGGAGACTTTCTTCACATGATACTCGCCTTGGTTGGATGTACCATGCGGTTTCTTGCGCTAATTTACAATTTGTCTTCAGAGCTCCAATACCTTCCTTAGACTACTCTAGCAACTTCATTAGGCTTTTTAGGATTACCAAGTTTTTGGCTTCGGTTTCCGAATCACTTATTTTGGAGTATTTTTACTCTTTCATGATTGTCTTTCAGTGAGCTGCTAACATTCCTGTTGTCCTTTTTCTAATGCCAGGGTTCTAAACTGCCACTGGAACTCTTTAAAAGATGTTTGAGCTCCATCTTTTGCAGGGAGGAAAGAGTTCAAGTTGCAGTTAAGCACTCTATCATTAGAAAAAGGAACACTGTGCTAGCCAAGCGGCAGTGGGATATCATTTCACTAAGCTCTTGGGTCTAACTTTGCCCTTCACCTAAATACCAAATGCTGGTATCCAAACAAAAGTGTCTTTAACACTTTTCTCCAGCACTACAGAAGAAAGTTTGAGACTTTTCTCAACTTAAAAACTACAACTTTGCCAAGGTCGCAAGCAGCTGACCAGAGAGTAATTTTGGCTCAACTGGTTTCTACCTTCGGCCAAACGACAATATTTTCATTCTAAGTCGATCTCATTATATCTCATTCTGCTGCTCGCTTAATCGCTTTTACTTTTTATTGTTCAACTATTGAATTGTTCAACTGTTCTCAACCTTCGAATGCGTTTGCCCCAGTGACACAAAATGAGTTCACAACCAGAACATGGACTCTGACCGCAACGCAATGAGAACACGCCAGTTTTCTAGCCGCTGCAGTCGGTTAACTCTGGGCGTAGCTTTCACTAATTGTGGCTGCAACTGACAAAGATCCCTCTCGAAAGTGCATTCTGCAAAGCTTGCCACAAAGTGATGCAACCTCCGAAAACACAAAGCAATAAGGCAAAAACCACACACTTGAACGATGGGCCACGCCACTCGGCACAGGAATTCAATAAAATGCTTCAACATGACAAATTGACGTTAAACGGCCACATTGGTCTAAGATGTCTCATTCAATTTCTGAACAACTCCGGACGGGGGAAGTCTAGTACTTGCACACACACACACACTCGCATGCTCATACTCTGACACGCTCCCGCTCACACATTCTCACACACTTACACATTCATACACTTAAATATAAGAGCCGCACTCATAGCCTCACACCCCGCCTCACTCAAGTAAAGCTTCGATTTCACGTTCTTTGCAGAGGTGAGTCCATTTCTATTTGATGAGTTGCCTTTGATTGATGGCTAGCAACAAACACTTCAACAACAACAACCAACTACAATGAGAACTACCACCACAACTACTACTGCTCTAGCAACAACTACTCCAATAACAACTGCGTTTAACTGCATGGTGAAGCAAGCTGAAGGCGGCTAACACCGACTACGAGACACCTTTGAAGAATGTCAGATGCATTCTCAGCACTATAGTGATTTCTTAGGTAGGCGTCTAACGTAGAAGAACACTATAGTGATTTCTTAAGCAGGCGTCTAACATAGAAGAACATTATAGTGAATTCTTAGGGAGGTGTAGAGGACACTATAGTGGTTCCTTAGGGAGGCTTATAACGTATAAGAACACAATAGTGATTTCTAAGCGGGGCGCACAAAGTCGCCCGACTTAGCTGCTCACATGAACCCTCTCTTTTATTCTACTAACATTCTGCACCATACTGTAAAATGTCTCAAGTTTTGTTCGAAGTGCACTGTATTGAAAGTAGTGCGTGCCTTATTCAAGCAGGCGCGAACTTAGGGAGGGGATTTGAGGGATGAACCCTCACAGTCTCCAAACAAACAAGAACTGCCTATGAACGTAATAAACATGTATGGGAGATTATATGCATATATGCAGATCCTCTTTCCATAGTACAAGAATATGTTCTGACATTGCTTTACGTTCCCATTTCTTAAGGTCTTCATTGACTCTTATCTCCATTCTAATGAATATAATCCGAATTTTCCTATTACAAGTAAAGGGTCAACAATTTGTATTGCAATCTACTGAATGTAGAGTACCTTCTGATGTAGTTATCTCGGACTCTTTACTTCCCAGAACTAACAATTTGCTTAGTGAAGCTGATAATCGTGAACAACCTTTCCGTCCATCGCTACTTTGCAGATAAGTTTCTCATTTTTTTCTAGGTTGTTTAGTTACTCATCTCTTTCTGGGTTGTTTAGTAGGACACTGGAGAGTTTCAGATATAACCTCTTGATCCTGGTATGGTGTTCGTGATCCTTTTGGAGAGACCGGAAGTTTTCTTCCACCACTCTACTTGAATTTAGTAGTAGGAATTGTGATGAAAACTGTAACATATCTTCAGTTACCTACAAGAGCCCCCAATGAATATATCACTCACAAAATAAATATGAATATTAACGAAATATCAACCCAATATATCATCAACAATATATCAACACAATCTCTTCCCTTCCATAGATGAAAAAACTATTCGACTATGAAAGGAAAACATTCAAGAGCCTTTTTGGAAATATCAGAAAATATATCTCTATTTACTTGAATTTAGTATATAGAATAGTGATGAAAAGTCCGACGTATTTTCAGTTGCCTTCAGGAACCCATCACAGTTTATACAGATCGTTATATGATTATGAATTTCACAGAATGATCAATCCGATATATCCCTCTTCGTCCATAGATGTATAAACTATACGACTGTGCTGTGAATACATTCACGAGCCTTTTTTCAGACACCGGAAATATGCCTTCCACTTTACATGCCAATCTGATTTGAATTAATCAAGTCACCTCACAAAATAAGGAATATATCGCTGAGAAAATGCATATGAATAGTACCGAAGTATCCACCAGATATCTACCATACTATTTCTTTCTGTCCATAGATGAAACTAGAAGACATAGACATAGAAAACATAGAAGAAACTATTCGACTGTGAAGTGAATGCATTCATGAGCCTTTTACGAGATACCTGGAAGTAATAGTAAACTTTCACTGTAATACCAATTGTATAAAACTTATACTTATAAATAGAATGATTGTGGAAAGCTTTATATATATATATATATATATATATATATATATATATATATATATATATATATATATATATATATATATATATATATATTCAGCTATCTCTAAGAACTCTCATTAATTTATCACTGACAAAAAGAATATGAATAGTACTGAAATATCAACCCGATATCTCCAATATTCTAACTTTTCATCCATAAATGAAGATTCTATTCGACTCTTAATAATTATTCACTGAAAATATGAATATGAACAGTAGCGAAATATCAACCCGATATCTCCAATACTATAACCTTTCAGGCTGACTTATCTCAATTTGTTTCAATAAAGATGTTCAAAAATGTGTGTATATATCCACACCAGCCACGCCTTCTTTTGTATGTCACTCATATCTACGGTGGTGCAGTCAGTGACGATTTACTGTAGGGTGCCTGCCAACAGCATGCAGGAAAGGCCACGCAAGTACACCAATGTCACCGGATATGTGGCAAGAAAGACGACACATAAGAAAGTGAGAACAGTTATTTAGTGTAACTGATGCCCGTTAGATTATGTGTTCCAACAACACCAACAACAACTGCAAGTACCATACCAACAACAACTGCAAGTACAATACTAACAACAATTGCGAGTGCCATACCAACAACAACTGCGATCACAGCAACAATGAAAATTCGAACATAAAAATTGTCCGACTGTCAGGCAAGGAAAACTTTCTTCACTCGCTTTGTTGGTGCTTGTTTTCTATTTGAAAATCTTTTATTTTTTTCTCCGTTTTTTACAATAAAAATTCTTGTTCGTAAAATACTTAGAAAGCATTTAGAGACGAAAGACGCAGCAACGAACTTGATTTACGCTTTTTGCGTTTTTCCTCCTTCCTTCTTCGCTGTTTTCAGTTTCTTTTCTTCTCTTTTTTTTGTGCTTCTAAGAAATGCACTAAAAATTTCTCAGCAATTGTTTTAGTTGCAGAAAAACCACTAAAAATGTTGCTGTCGTTGTTTCCAGTGGACCTGTTGTTCCCGCCGCTGCTTCCACCACTCCGCTGCACACCACACCCCACGCAGCATTTACCATTGATTTGCTGCTAATGCTGTTGGCGATTTATTTGCTGCTGCCGTCGCCTGATTGCGTTGACTGAGAATTTATACGAAAACAGAATAGAAAAATCATTTTGATGGATCCAACATGTTTAAGTTGTTGGAGTGATTATGTTAAATTGATGATTAAAGAGCGGGCGTCATGTAGAAAGTTAAGCGGACTGGGGAGATTTGTTCAGCTCAGAGCTCTGACAAGGAGTCGCAGTCAGTGATTTCGGTTGGACTCCACCTGAAGTGTGAAAATTTCACTGACACTTGCTTGGTTGCTATGAGTATGTGGCTCCAATATGATAAGAAATAGTAGAGGAGGCATATAGCATAAGCTGCAGTGCTGCGAACTGCTGCTGGAGTATGCAGAGGAACTGACTTGTTGGAAAAGAAGGTCAAGTTGAGATTCGTGGATCATGCTATGAAATGAGAGTAGGAAAAAAACATATTCGGTGAATTATTTTGAACACTTTCTTCAAATTTGTATGAAAGAAAAAAGAAATAACCAAGTAAAACAAGAGAAAATGTAAGTAGTAGATTTGAGTGCATAGAAGGAGGATTTTTCCTGGGCGCTATGAAAGAAACTTGGAGAGAAAAAAGTACCAATAAGTAGGCCTCAAATTTATTGACATAAAAGGCGAATACAGAATACAGAAGGCGGAATTGAATTAATTAAGAAAAAATTAAACAGCTCGGAGATAGGAAAGGAAATAAAGTTGCTATTCGTTGGTCCCGAAAACAATGGAGGGCAAAAATGTATACAATGGACAAACCAACATTTGATAACTTTAAAGAGGTATCTGAATCAGCTGTAAATGAGCAAAATGATAAAAACAAACACTCCGAAACTGTGACGCAGTCTATTTTGGCTTGAAAAAACAGCACAATATCCCGAAAATCGAAATGCTGGACTCTCTTAGAGACAATCTCGTTGCTGGTTCTTATTTTGATCAGATGTGTATGTGAACATTCAGACATCATCCAATCGTATCATCTTTATAGAATAGTGATACCCAAGAAAGCAGCCTCTGGTACGAGAATTACTACAAGGAAGGACTGAAGTAGGTACACAAAAGCAAAGTTGCCAAAAATAATGGAAAGGTCTAACTGGAACTTATAAAATTAGAGAAAACTCCCTCTTATGGTATAAAGACGATTCTACGACTATGGTCGGAACTGGGGCACTACTAGAAACTAATGGTTTCTTTTCCAAGCATTTTTCAAGCGGAAATGCACGCTTTTGAAAGATGTACCCAGTTCAACATTGACAGGAAGTATCGGGGAAAAACATCGTGATACTATCCAATAGTCAAGCAGCACTCAAAAGTTTGAGTTCTAAACTTGTATGGGACTGTATTGGGAACTGAACTCCCTAGGCAGTATAAACACGCTGTCTCTACTGTGAGTATCAGGCCATATAGGAGGAAAGGGAAATGAGAAATATCATATCTTAGCAAGGAAAGCTGCGGCCTCTCAGTTCAACGGCTCTGAACCCTTCTGCGAACTATCATCCAACACCATTGGAGGTCTGCTGAAGAAGTGCAGAGTTGCAAAAAGAAGTCAAACCTGGAAACATCTTCCGGGATTACATTTCACGCAGTCCAAAGCTCTTCTGGTGGTATTTAATCCTAAAGGGGCTAAATAGTGAATTAGATGCCTCGAAGTATATTGAGAATCATCACAGGCGTTTTAAACGGACTCTGTAGACTCTCAACTATTGTCTGAATAAGTTGGGTCTATCTTCAGATGCCATCTGTAGATTCTGTGGAGAAAGTGACAAAACCTCATTGGACCTAATCACAGACTGCGGACCTTTGGCACATAAAAGGCACGGGTGTTTTGGAGAATATATCTTAGATATGAGCAAGATCCTTCAACTTTATTTCTCCAAAACACATGAGTTCCTGTTGGAAATTAACCTAACAGAAGATCTATATATGAGACTGTCCGCACCTTTTAAGTAAAAAGGGGCATCACAATAGATCTTTCAGGTCGTGGTGTGTAACACCCTTAAATAGACCTAATCTAGGTTGGCTGTGAAGTGAGGAAACTATTGTTTGAACGTGCGGCGACTCTAAAGTGTTTCAATAGCTGCGCACCTGTAGACTGGGAGGCTTATCAAAAACCTGAACATCACTGTAATAGATTGCGAGGCTTGTCACGATAGATGCACATCACTATTATAAACTGGGAGGCGTGTAAAAGGCGAGTGAACATCACTGCTAGAAAATGGGATGCTTGTCACGAACATTTGAAAGCACTGCTATTGACTGGGAGGCTGGTAATAGAAGACGAATACTGATTTAGAATATCACTCAAAAAGAAGTTGAAGGTCCTTACTATAGGCTGGATGGTTTCTCACAAGAGCTGAATACCGTTGCTATAGATTGGGATGCTTGTCAAGAAAATTGATAACCTTGGCTACACACGAAGAAGATTGTGATAGAAGGTGATTACCACTGCTATAGACTAGGAGGCATTTATGTGTATTCAGGGAGGTTTATCAAAAAAGCTGAAGACCGCTACAATAGACTGAGTGGCTTGTCAGGAGAGCTGAACATCAATGTTATCGACTGGGAGGTTTATAATAGAAGGTGAGTATCACTGATTTAGAGTGGGAAGACTGCTATATGTGTATAGCACGACTTTCTCCAAAAAAGTTGAAAGTCGATACTGTAGACTAGAAGACTTGTCTCGAAAGCTGAACACCATTGTTATAGACTGGGAGGCGTGCAAAGGAAATTAACCTCACTGCTAAACTCTAGGATACTGGTCACAAGAGCTGAAAACCGTTGCTGAAGATTAAGAGGCTTGTCACGAAAATAGATAACCTCTGCTATAGATTGTGAGGCTTGTCATTGAAGGTGAATATCACTACTATAATACTGCGATGTTTGTGACAAAAGTTGAACACTTTTGTTACATGTGTTCAGAGAGGTGTTTTAAAAAGTTACTATATTCGAAAGCATATCACTAGAAGATCCATCAACAGAGGAATAACTGGCATATTTTCTCTCTCACCCTCACCCTCATATTCATTTAATTTCGTGACAGATTTTCAGGAAGCACGTCTCTCTTTTCTATTTTAATTTTCCGCTGTGCTGCATATCCTACTTTATGGCCTCCTACTTCTTACCTCACTTCTCTGGCTTCTCTTTTACGGTTCTCTGCGAATTTTATGCTAATTTCCCCACTATTTCATTTCGTGCTCGCAAATCATCTTCTTAATTCTTCCGGCGCTTTGTTCCAATACAACTATTTTACTTTCCACTTGGTGAGCGGTTCGTCTGTGACCCAGTAAGCCAGTAAACCACTTTGGCAAACCTTCTGCCGAATGTGCTGCTTATTAATAATTAACGGCGTATTTTACTTTCGTCGCTGGTTTTAATATACAAATTAATTTAAATGTTGCACGCGGCATGAACAGCTCAGCCGGCAACGGATTGAATGATGCCTGCTGCTGTCGGTAATGTTACTCGAAGTGGCTTTGTCTTACTTTGCTGTATATTTCTATGAGTATTTTAGTGATTAGTTCGCTTTGTTGACTTATTTATCACACACTCACACTAAAACATGACAAGACACACACATACTGACACACACATATACATACACTTGGCGATTATATTGTTTGTTCAACATAAATGCCAATGCTGTTGACCTAACGGTCTGTTATGGTGGCTTGGAGAGAGGCTGGTTCTGTTCTGTTGTGGCCGTTCGTATTTACTCACAAATGTTCTAATTTTTTAATGGTCGTCGTTGTTGTTGTTGTGGTTGTTCTTGTTGGATTTGCTGTTCAAACACTTGCAGAAAATTTCCTTTAATTTGTTTACCAATTGTCAGCCATGTGTGTCAAATGTGGCTAATGTGCGAAAAACTGAACCCAATTCATGTGAAAGCCAGTGGGCTCATAAAGATCGTAATGTGCGGTGATATCAATCTCACCGATTTTTTGTCTGATTAAGAAACCAAATGTTCGATAAGAAATTCTGTCCTGATATTTCTATTAGTATTTTGCGAAGCACTGTTCTAGTCGTGTTCTGAAGTCTGCCTATAAGAAGAATACCTATAGAGGCAAATTGTTCTGAAGACACACTCTCTTGTCTGCTACTTACCTACTACACACCTAACACTTGGTTACTATGTACTTACATCTCCTTATTGTCTACTACTTAGCTTCTACTTACTTACTACTTACTTAGTTCTTACTTACTACTTACTTACTACTTACATAGCAATTACCTACTACTTACTGACGTCTGACTTCTAACTTACTACTTTCCTGCTACTTACTTATTATTTACCTGCTACTTACCTACTATTTGCCTTCTATCTACTTACTACTTACTTACTACTTACCTACGACTGAAATTATCTCTTTTACACATAGTTTCTGATATTCAGATGGAAGGAAAAGGCGAAGCATTCAGTATCTCTGTTTCGATACTCAGTTCCAAAGTTTATAATACCCGGAACCCTCATCAGACGAACTCAAGAGACGTACATCATTCGCATAAAAAAGTTTTATGAATTAAGAAGAATTCTGCCGGCTATACCTAATGGAGATATAAGACTCAACAAAATAGGATTAATACCAAAGTTTATCGGGGAAACTGGATGGGAGAAATGCTCTAAATCCATGAAAGGGACATAATAGAACTCTAAGGTTGGAGTGCGAGACCCAGCCATCCCCCTCCAAATAATAATCATGACAAATATACCAGATTTAAAATATTTCCTAAATCACAATGGGACTATTATAATTGCGCTTAAGTGAGCACCTAACAACATACTGCATTGAACACTTAATCCCCTTTGAATTCACCTCAATATGGATCTATTTCTAGATATTCAACCTACCATATTTGCGGAACGCAATCTTGTATAGATCCACAGCCTTGACCGCGTAAGAGGCTTTAAATTCACCTCTTTGTGTGTCTGTTTCTTGGAGGTTATCCACCAAAAGTGCGGTAATACACTCTTGTAAAGGGGCACCATTGCATAGCATGCTGAATACTCTTCAAATTTAATTGAATCTACCCTAATTGTAGTGAATCCATTTGTAGGTGTTAAATCTACCATACTTGGGGTAACACACTTTTGTAAGAGAGACCCACAGCGTTGAACACGCACGAGACTTTGATTCACCTCCATGTAAGACTGTTTGCTGGTGGGAACTCTACCACAATTCTCATTGAGTGACAACCTTTCAAAAGAGAAAATCGGCTTCTCATTCACCTCACAATTATGCTAACTGTACTGTGAGTTTGACTTAAGATCTTCTCACAGCTCCTCTTGTGGACTTTCCACAACCCATCAGCCAGCATAGGTGGTCGCACCAACAGGTGTCTCCCAACTCTCTATATCGCTTCCTGTCTGTCTCCACACACATGCTTTGAAGATTCCAATCCGCTTATTGTATTAACATCGTTATATTTTTACCACTTGCATTGCCCCAAAATACTATAAAAATATACAAAAAAAAAAAAATAAAATAAAATACGAAACAAAAAAAAGATAATAAACATTTATTTATTTATTATTTATTCATAAAATCGGAGAGAAATGAAAGCGATACACCAAAATTTTCAAGCCACACAAATTTGCATATAAACGAAATGGAAACGTGATGCTGCCAGGCGAAGAGCAGAACTGACATAAAAGCCACCATAAATGTCACACATAAATATGAGGCATGGCCGTTGGCGTTGCAGCCAAAGAATGCTGAAAATAACCGTTGACAAAACTATTTCTTATTTCCATTATTTTCTATTTAACAAATTTGCTTTTTGGGAATATTTGTGTTGCTGCTGTTTATGGTAATAAAAGCAAAAGCCAAACACCGAGCGAGCGTGATTAATGCTCCAGCAGCAGACGCCGTTAGTGTGGATCTTCCAAAGACACACTCATATACGTACCCAATCAGCTCAAGGCGAGATTTAGTTTAGAAAGAGATGCGCTTTTTAGCCAGCAGAATTCCATTTCCATCTGCCAGTGAGCTGGGAGTTGGCAGGTAAGCTGATCTGGCCGCCGCATAGCTTAGTGACCTAAAACCCAGCCGGCATTTGCATTGCCTACTGTGAGGTTTCCAATACCGTTTCCAGCGGCAGCCGCATTCTATACAAATATGTGTTTAAAGCGCATAATTGTTGTGTCTTCCCATGGAGCTTCCACTGCTGGTGCGGCGAGTATTGCCAGAGGCAGTTCTCTTTGGCAGTACTCGGGTTGAGTTGTTGGTGATACTCGCAGCACCACCAGCAACAGTAGGTGTACCACTTATCTGCCTCTATTCCCTTCTCTCTCTGCTGCCTGCGGGCATTTTTCTAGCATTTGTTTTTCTTTCTTTGGATTCTATGTAATTAAGTTATGAATTAATTCCTAACGAAGCGCATGGACCGCTCATTCCATGCCATTGTGGAGTGCTTTCAATGCTACTATAATTTGTTTTGTTTTTGTTACTTTGTTACTCCGTTTGTCTGTTACTTCGCTAACGCCCATAACGGTGATGCTGTGAAGATTCCTCCTCTAAGTGGAGTGCAGACAAACACTTCAATTCCCTGCTAGAATGCTCCAGAATGCGTTAATTTCATAATCTCAGTTCACTGTTTAGAGATTCACTCAGCGCGGAGTGCAAAAATCACCTTAACAGGGAGAACTATTTCCAATCGGAAGATTCCAATTCATTTTTCACTTTAATTGGCCCCTAGATCGGTAGAACATCGGAGAGAAATACTAACTAATGCCTTAGAGAAAGAAATGTTCTCGTAGGAATAAGCAATATAAAGCCGAATTTCAGTTCGTAGTGTTGGGATCGTCAGACTAGCATGCTATCATTGGACCACAGAGGTTGATAATAACTCGTAGCTAAACGAGCTAAAATTCCTTCTGTTGTCTCCTTAAAAATATTCCAACAAGTGTGATACACTGAAGAGTCAAAGACCAGTAGTGGAACTGGGTTGGGAGTATTTGGATCTAGAACAAAATTTTCAGAATCCATGGAAAAATATCCAAGTACTTTCTCGCCTCGAAAGATTAGCACGGTTTAATCTAAAAACAGCTTACAGAAGACAAGAAATAGCCATGCTATCGGACGATGAAGTTACCCTTCGAGCATTCAGGTCGAATGAAGTAGACTCCAAGCTAGTATGGGAATGTCCGAAGACACTGAATCAGCTGGGCAAGAACAACCAAGTCAGCCTTTGCTGGATTCAGGGACACATGGGTGTCCACGGCAACGAACAGGCCAGGGTGGGAGCCTTCACACCAATGATAGGCCCAGAACCTTACTGCGGTATAGGATTAGTATAGTATAGTATAGTATAATATATATAGGTATAGATATTATGTCAAGACGAGCTTAGATACAAGACACACAACAGAGGTAGGAGCTTTGTATAAGCCATTTAGGTCAAAGACAATCTATATTACTATTGGGCAACTAAAACCACAAAAGATTTGAGTTTTGCCTTAGTTTGCCCAAAAACAGTTTAAGAATACTAACCGGGCTTTTAACCGGTTACTGTAGGCTCAAAGGACACTTGAGCAGTATAGAGATTGTAGCAGACATGGTTGCGTCCTTGGAAAACTGACAGGCAGTCAGTGTTATGAATATTTTCGCGGTACTTTCTCCATGGAATTCTCCATGGGTTTCAGTGGCAGAAATTCGGGGCGAATATTCGCAGAAAGTCTGAGTAAGAAAGCACCACAAATTCACAAATGTGTTCTAAAGAGAATGTGTAGTGGAGCAGCAACTCGATTTGAAAACGTTTTCATTTCTATATATAAAAATTGTTGCTCCCGAATCCTTGCCACATTTTCGAGCTACTTTCTTCTGAGATCTCCTTCTCAACTACCTATTCAATACTTAATCTGTAAAAGTCCTACAATTTTATCTCCCAAATCCTTCCAACATTTTTCATCTACTCTCTTCTAAGTACTCCATCGCAATTCTACCTTCTCAATACATCAGCGCTGACAATCCAGCAATTTAGCTTTCCAAATCCATCCAACTTTTTATAGCTATTTCAAAGCTCAGCACATGCGACCAATTTGGTCTCATGGTCTCATTTTTCTGGAAAGCATTTTGTTCTAATTCCAGAAACCAACACGGAGTAATCCTGATTTGCCACTGGACAACTCTCCAACCAGAATTTCCCATTAATCAACACCAATTAAAAGTGGCCGCTGCAAAACGGTTCCCTTCACTTTTGCCGCACTGGACTCGAATGCAATTAATTTACCCCCACTCTGGAGGCCGTTGTTGACAGTCGCAATCTCAATAGAATTTGGCATATGTGCTCGTTATCAAACAACCGCAACACTGCAACAGCAGCCGAGACAGCCGCACAGCCGCAGCAGCAACAGCACTCGCCACGTCACATGCAAAACAAACATCGATCATCTTTAAAGAGCAGCAGCATTAGCGCAACATCAGCAACAATATCAGCGGCAAGAGGCAATAAGATTCGCCCCTCCAAAAAGTGAAATGTGGCGCCCTGAGTGGTTAACTCGGTTTTCAACAACCACGGCTTTTGTTGTTGTTGTTGCGGTTGTTGTTGTAGACTTGTTAGTATTAGAATAAAGCTGCAATGGCATTGATTACATTTTTGTGGGGATTAGAGAGAGATTAATTTCTAAACACCATCAGCACAACATCAGAGTGCAGAAAAAAAATCAATTCCAATGTGAAAGTTGCCTGTTTCATTTCTTTGTTTTACGGAATTTTGTGCTGCACGCACAAATGCAATTAAAACCGTCAAAATGTACACTCAAAAAAATGCGCGTATGAACATTCCGAGAGTGAACTCCAAATGCTATACGAGGTTATGCCGCACTGCTCATGCTTCATAGGGTTGTGTTAATTACTCAAACCGTTCCAGAGGAAGCCACACTTCAGCTGCCAAATTGTCGTGTGCTTAGTTGGAGCTCTCCCGGACGGAAAAGCAGAAGCTGCGCGCTTCTTATTGTCGTTTAACGTTAAAAGCAATTCAGGCCAGAGCACATAAAAAGAGTGGTTGTTTGACAGGGCTTTTCGCGCTTTTGTTAACACATGCTTGAAGCAGGGAAATGAAGTGAAGCAGCTGGGGAGGGGATTCATTATCGCAAGTCGATTTTGGGCACACATATTCCATAATCACAATTGTGATTAATATCGCTACTCCCCCATGTGGTGTGGTGAGCATTTCTATCCATTTTAATAAAGTAATCCCCCGTGCCTTAACCGAAAATTGCGGATACATCCCTTTTAGTAATATAATGACCAATGCTCTAACCAAAAATCGAGGTCGGGGCCCCTTTTAACAAAATAATGACGAATGCTCTGAACCTTAATTGAGGTATTCTCTTCTATGGGTGGAGCATCGATTGATTTTCCAGTAAAGTACCCATGACGTCCTCTACTCCCCCAGGATGGGTTATTGCCACAATCACAGTCACAATATCCTTGATGATGAAGTCAGGCTCTAAAGTGAACAAAAGTTTACAACAGTTATAGGTCCGAACATTAATCCCCCTGGAGCGTATATAAAAAAGTTAGAACATCTTGTAGGTCTCTCTTCAGTCGAACTGTGAATTGTTTAGGACTTTCATCACTGCCAGAGAAGACCAGTGTTTAAAAACGATTCTGGGAAATACGCTACAAAATCTTTATGAACCTCCTTAGTCATTCGATTATCCATCGAAGAATTCCATGACTTCCAGAAGAGACCAATATCTAAAAACTCTTCTGGGAAATATGATACTAAAGATATTTGAACCTCCTTAGACATTCTATTAACCACTGAAGAATTCCATGACTTCCAGAGGAGACCAGAGGAGATCAGAAAATACTCTCTCTGAGAAATATATTTCTAAAGAGCAATGAATCACCGAATAATTCGACGATTTCCAGAGGATACCAGAGTAAACCAATGCATACTCTCTTACGGAAGTATGCCACTAAAGATATATGGATCTCCTAGTCATTCAATTAACCACTCAAGAATTCCTTGACTTCCAGATGAGACCAGAGGAGATCAGTAAATACTCTCTGGGAAATATGCTACAAAAACTTTATGAACCTCCTTCCTCTGGGAAATATAGCACTAAAGATATAGTGATCTCCACAGTGATTCAATTGATCACAGATGTATTCAGAGCAGGCCTGAGAAGAAATTTTTTTTCTGGTTTGCATTGAACTAGTCTCACTTTGTCGTTCCACACTTCTGGTATCGATGTTGTTTAGAATACCTCCACTTCTAGAGAATAGAAAGTATACCCTATTCATTTACCTCAAACACTTAAGGCTCTCTTTGTCGGGTACCATAATAATCTATAATTTCAAGGTGTGGTGGACTTACTACCTCTTGATCTCCTTACCAGTCACAAAAGTTGCACTGGAAGGCGTTTAATATAAGACCCTTCAAATGAGCCTCAGATAAGTAACACGATTATGAGAATGTTGCATACATATTTAGCAGAACACACTTAGAGAAGAAAATGTCCCGAACAACCTGAGTTCTTTCAGAGGTTACCTACATTTGTCACCATCTTCTAGTGCCGTTATGATATTTCCATGTTCTGCCTAAATAAAGGTCCTTTCAACTTTCAGAGGCAACTAAATTTATTTCACTTTTTTCACAACTTTTGGTATAGTCAGAATACTCCTTAACGTAAGTTTTCATCCACTTCGCGGCGATTTCATTGGTATAGTCAAAGTTGAAACCGCCTGACTGATATTACAACCCCTCTGGCTTGAGCCCTGACCTCATCGCCTCCAGCCGGAGACCGGAAATCTATGCTGGAGCCAATTAAAGTCTCCTCAACAAGTTCCTTGTTGAGTTAGTTTATAGATTGGACTCATAGTCAACCCGTCAAAAGATTCCAAGAACTTATCTGAAGAAGATCTAGTCTGAAATTGGTCGTTGATTGCAGGTTTTCTATATGCAGTCCTTGGCGACTTCATCTCAGTACCTCTATAGTTACTCTGTATATTAGAGACCAAAGAAACCTTTAATGCAAGAAATCTTAAACCAAAGAAAGCTATTATGAGTTATTTAGAAAGCAAAAGCTTTCGATGGGCAGCTGATCTTAACATATCAAGATGACATTGAGAGAAGGCTTCTGAAAGCTTAAATGAAAGAAAGCTATTATGACATATGTAATAAAGCATAAGCTATCGATGAACAGCTGATTTCAGGCTGGTCAGGACGATATTGGGACTTCTTCTAAAACCACCTGAAAAGAAAGAAGTACAAAGATGCACCACATTCCTTGGCCCAGATTAATTCTCAGTGAGCTTTCAAAAGAAGTTATTTGAGAAAGAAATCACGTGAGCATGGAGTTTAAAATGGCACGATTGTTTTAAATTCTTGAAGATGAACTTTGCTGAATTAAACCATAGTTAAGAGTTCCGCTTCCTGCAGGTATTCATTGCACTCGTGATCCAATATCTGGTTTAACAATATAGGTGCCGAATCATAAAAAGAAAATACCGAATCATGACAATAGTGATTTGCCAGATACACCTTTTGCTTGGACAGAGATTGGATTATGCTTGCCAAGATTATTAAAGTTGTCCTTACTAACTTTTATCTATGGTTTAACTCGATAAAATTTGGACTCAACCGAAACTCCCTTAATTGTAATAATTATGAAAAAAAATATTATAATTAATTATAAAATAATTATTAATTAATCAATATTAATTAGTGTGCAAATATTTTAGACTCTGTGGACCGATCTTCTAAACATTTTTATGGTGATTTAACAACTAGAGAAGACTTTCATACTATTCTGACACTCCTCTTTAATGAGTATTGCTGAAATTTTCATAAAATTCCCTCTTTACGTGCCTCCCCATCTACCGTTTCCATCCATTCATGTGGATACTATCTCAGGTATAAACGCAGAAATACTTTGCTGTGTAGGTAAGCTCCTTAATAGACGCAGACCAACAGACGGACGGACAGAAACACGAGGCATTAATTTGTTTAATTTCCAGCTGAGACAAAGACTCACGAAAAAAAACTCGTTTCTAAGCTGGCGGCGAGGATTTTATTGCATCAATTAAAACTGATTTCCTATAAAAGCAAAACTAGGTTAACACTGAAATCTCCAATCATCTGAGGGAATGCGCATCTCCGCGGCCGTGGATTTGGGTGAAATGTGCGAGTCAAATGAGGCTTCTTTCATGGAGTCGTAAATAGCATTTCAGTGAAAAAAATATAATCGTAGTTTGATGGCAGAATTAAGCTCAAATCAAAAAAGATAGAGAGGGTGAGAAAGAGAGGGAGTGAAAGAGAAAGAGAGAAAGAGGGAGAGAAAGAGAGAAAAAGAGGGAAGGAGGGAGAAAGAGAGAGTTGTTTAATACTTTTAATTCTGTGTACAAGTGTAGGCATCAATAACCAAAAGCGACAATAGAAACTGCTGCGATAGTATGCGAGGAAAGCAGAATAGGATTGAAAAATAATCCTGGAATTATGTGTAATTGACAGAAGATAAATTGAACACTCGACAAAATATACTTAAGAAGTCATCACGAAACTTTATCCGAAATATCGAACGAATCGTTTGATACCTCGAATAAAACTATGTTTGGAATCACAGATCTTCCAAGATTTTGTGGAGTTCATGTTCTACAAGGTAAATGAAAAATGACTTAACATTTCAGAGGACACTCCTTTAAACCACAGAGGAAGTAAACCCAAAATTTTGAGGATCAATAAAATATTCGTAGTGATAAGTGGAGTGAAGAGGGGGATAGGGATGTTGAAAAAACCGATATTTATTTCCTTAGTTGGATATGTTCTCTCTCACAGTTTTTCGTTCGCTCTCTCTCTCTCTCTCGCTCTCTGCCTCCATTTCTCCCTCCTACTTTCTCCTTCTCTCTTTCGCTCGCGCTCTCGCTCTCTACGTCTCTCTTGCTACCAATCCCTTTCTCCAACTCTCTTTCTCCCTCTCTCTTTCTATTTCTCTCTGTCTGCCTCTCTCTCTTTCACTCTCTCTATCTCTCTCGCTATCTACCTCACTCTTGGTATCAATCTATTCGTCCATCTCCATGAAAACGGTTCATTATTATTAAATTCGATGTATTGCATGTTGCATACAATTGATATGCTCTGCTATTGCTATCTCTTTCTCTCTAAAACCATTCAAATAAGTAATGACTCATAAGTTATGTTGTCTCCTGTTCTTACAATCTGAATCATGACTGATGGTGCTCTCTTGCTCAACATTTGTATATAAAATGCTGCTACCAAACCAATTTAATCACACAGAATGTTTTGTTTTACCAGACGAAATCCAGTGATACGAACTAAAGAGTAATTTTCACAGCAACACATGACTTTGGTAATATAATACTTGTGAAGGGCACTCAAAACTGTTGTTATTATTCAGCATGGAAGTGAATCTAATTCGAAGGCTTTTGAATATCTCATAGGACAGGGATTAATATGTTAGAAATAGTATTCAGATTAGAAATAGGATTCAGAGAGAAAAAGGATTCAGATGGAAGTAGGATTCAGATAAGAAGTAGGATTCTGATAGAAATAGGATTCAGCTAGAAATAGGATTCAGTGTGAAAGAGGATTCCCAAAGAAATAGGATTCAGATAAGTAGTAGGATTCAGATAATATGCAGGATTCTGAGATTGTAATAGGATTCAAACAAGAAGTAGGATTCTAATAGAAATAGGATTCAAATAGATGCAGGATTCAGTTAAAAAACGGATTCAGCTAGAAAGCGGTTTCTGATATAAATAGGATTCTGATAGAAATAGGATCCAAATAGAAATATGATTCAGTTAGAAATAGGATTCAGATATGAAGTAGGATTGTAATAGAAATAGGTAGGATTCAGTTAGATATATGAATATTCCCCAATTCATATAAAATTCGAATACTATTAAAATCCGAGGGCGTATTGGGGATAAGGCAGAGTACTTGTGCTCTGCAAAGAGTGTGTTATGGGAAGCATCCTTTAACTGAAAAGCGAGTTCCATACTTTTGATCTCATTTGCAGCGGTGATATGAAAACCTGCCAACTTCCTCGTCCATTTCTTCATTCTTCATTCCGTCTTACATCAATCACTTTTTGTCGCCCACCCTCTTCCAATTGGAACCACAAGAAACACACAACAATCAGGAATGAAATTGTAACAAGTTAATTTGGAAAATTCTTTTGGGAAATTAGCACAAATTCTTCTCCTTTTTATGGCTACTGCCATCTCGTTTGCGTCTACAATTACAACCTCACATGCCGCTCTTATTCTTGGTGTTTTGGTTGTTGTTGTTGTTGTTGTTGTTGTTAACGAGTACGAGCATTGTGGTGATTCTTGCTGCTACGATTATTTTCCAAAGTCGAAGTCGTACTCTGATATTTATAAATTTCCGCTTGAATTAAGTAACACATAAAAACAATGAAGTCGAAGGAGAATTAGAAAAGAATAAAAACCAGAAATGCAGCAAAAGCCGTGGAAGCAGCAGCACCAGTGGCCCCACCCTTCCCGCCCAACTGCTGTAGTTCAAGTGTGAGTTGGTTGTATTTAATGAGTGCCAAATAAGCCATAAAACTGGAAGAAGAGTGCGGCTTTGTTGCCGCTCCGCAAGTGATGGCATACCGCTACTACAGCCGCTGCCGCTGCCACTGCCACTGCCTCATTTTAATTTATGCCACATAAATTTCTGTTCGTGCGCCACTTGCGAAAAATTGTTTGTGGGTTTTTTAGCAACTATGCGAGAATTGTTGTTGCAGCCTGACTTTGTGTACACACCTGCTAGACCCGCCTGCCCGGCTCTGCTCGGCGCTGTTCGGCTGCCTGCTGCCTGCTGCTTGCCAGCCTGGGAGAATGTCAATGTTAAATACTCGTCTCTCCAAAGAGACCTCATTATCATTATCAAACTAACGGTTAATCCATCTAATACCAAATTAGTGTGTACTTTTTATGTACTTTGTGTTGAATTCATTAATTGGATTTGGGCTGCAAGAATTGTGTCTTTTATTATTCCTGTTGTTGTCAAAGAGCTGGAGGCGGTGGGTCTCTGAAGCAGCAGAAGCCGCCTAACAACAAATCCGTTTGAAATAAAGGTGTAAAGGTGAGAAGCAACTGTAAAGCTGTGATAAATCGAACAAGTTAAGTACAAATTTCCTAGGAAATTATACTGAGAGTGTATCAATGGCTCTATGCAAGTCGCACAGTTGTTTTTGTATAAATACTTCATTTAGAAGACAGGGATAGAATGGCATGGGAAGAATATGCCCCCAACCTTGGCCACAGACAATACTTAAACAGATATGCCCCACAGAATGGTACTGCTTAAAAGTTGCCAAATTCAAAGTTAGATTCCTGTGTTCTGATATTCGTATCCCACATACCGACAGAGGAATGGACTGAAATACATACGCAATGGGCGGATATACATATAGACAACAGTTGGCAAGAGTCTAGTCCTGCTTGGGACTTCTTACCGATTGCTTACTCACAACTACGCTTGTTTATAGAATCGCTCAAATTGATTTCATTTGACGATGTTTGTGTTGAAAATAGCTTTCTCCTCAAAGCTCGAAATAAAGCTTTTCTAAACATGTAACAGCTTCTTACAAAAAGCTGCGCATCAAGCTCTTCAAAGCAACTGTTCTTCCGTTGTGGAGTCCCTCGATTTGTCCACACAAGTCAAATAAACTGTTTTCTACATGAGCGAAATATTAAGGAAAAAATCACGTAGAAAACTAAAATAATTTATTTTTTACATTTGTACAAAATAATATATTTTTTTTTTTTTTTTTTTTTTTTAATATCCAAATATTTTATTGCAATCTGTTACATTCAATCACATTCAGCAATATTTAATAACTTAAGACTAATTTTTGTATTTACTGTCTTTTATGGACTACACCCAGTGGTGCAGCCATTGCCTATTAGCACAGGAGATCTGTTGTGGATTTTCTCTTCAGTCGGATGAAAGTGAAGGGGTTGGAAGTGAGTTCCGATATCAGTGAATTTGGGTGGACTAGGAGTCTCAGATTATGCGAAGTAGAGAGCTTTTTTATTTCTTGAGCGACTGTAGGAACTTTGAGGTCACGATGGATTTGGTTGTTTGTGACATAATAGGGCGCGTTTACCATCATTCTTAGGGTCTTTGATTGGAATCTTTGAAGTATTTCAACATTGGAAGTTGCCGCAGTGCCCCACAGCTGAATACCGTATGTCCAAACTGGTTTTAAAATTGCTGAGTACAAGAGCAATTTGCTATCGATTGAGACTTTGGAGTTTCGATTCAAGAGCCAGTGTAGATTTCTGAGCTTTATACCGAGTGATTTTCAAAATAATATAAATCACGTAGAAAATGTAAGTAAAATAATCTGTTTTTTTAGAAAAATTAAAGTAATGTAGAAAATGTAGAAAAACAGAAAAAAGTTTCCAGTAACAAACGTAAGAATACAATCTTCACTTCTGCCAAGATGGACATAGACAGAGAAATAGCTGGAATCAAAGGAAGGAGTATCGTCGTAGAAGGAGGTCTCCAAGCACTAGTCCAGATGTACGTACGAAGCGCCAGTTTATTGGTATAAATCTAGAGAGCGCCGAACTATAAATGGGGTGGAGATCAAAACAATTCGCCATTGTTTCGAATACCGTGTTTATGAGCTAAATGCTTATTGCTTTCACAACCTTACCATAGGTAATCCACCTAATCCACTTCAATCGGAGATCATAAAGAAGATCCTGTTTCAATTCACTTCACTTTCTTCAATCAACTCGAGTAGAGGTTTACTGTTTGATGTGTATTCTCCATCTTCAAAGCCATAATTCTTTTCATCATTCTAGGCACCAGGAGCAAATTTTGCATAAGGGTTCGAGGCAGACTGATCTTCAGTTATTCTGATAATCAATCCGGCTTAAAGCTAAATAATCCTTTTTCTTCTGGTCGTCTTACAAGAACTTTTAACCACGACTGTAGCTATGCCGCGCATCCTGATATTAAATTATGGTAAAAAAATCGCTGATCAATCCTCTAGGGAAGACAGTCCTAAACTCATTAGCGGTGGCATCAGTTATAATCTTAACTCTATTCACAACAGCTCGACTTTATAACGTGTTCAGTAACGATATCAATATGGAAACGGGAAACCTTTCGAGATAAATTCTAAACGATTAATCCTGAAAACTCGAACGTTTAATTGGAACTGACTGAGACACGCCCAATCGGAAGGGTTGTCAATCAATATGATGTCATGCCATTCACTGGTGAAAGGAGGTAAGCCTCCAGAGCTAAGGTATTAAGGCAAAATAATTATACAGCCTCGCCGAGAATTGGAACAAAAGCTCTAATCATAAAATCTTGTATCCCAAATATTACAATATGATACAAAAGACAACGACATGACCTCTCTAGGAATGACATGCGTGAGTTTCAGGCGTTAGGTCAATCTTCCCACTTGGACAATGGAGTGCTGATGACTGATTAAAGATCTCTTGGCACAAGTAACTCATCATCCATAATTGCTCTTTTATATTGATTTCAAATTGATTATCGACATGTGCTAAAAACAAAGAACAAACGCTTCGGTGTCAATTTCACCCACACTAATCGCGGCTCTGGTCCTAAAACTTGGCCAACCCACTAGAAACCGGCAGCAGGATTACCAAAGCAATGGAATTCGCATCAGACCTCTTATGACTCGGCTTAAATAATGATTTGAGTGATTCTAGATTTTTCTTTCACATTCGATGCTACGCATGTTTGGTTTGAGGAAATTGTGAATTCCTTGTTTGTTCATCTTGGAGGTTTCTACTCTCTCCACTTGAAGAAAGTAGCATATAACAACCGTTTGGGAACTTGTGGCACAATTTCATAAATATTGTGTACCAGAGTGCTGGAGACGTAAAAAGAATGTGTCCAAGGGCGGGTCTTAATAATAAATTCTGCAGAATACGACTCTGACGACATATAATAAATTACTTAGTCTTGTAAGATAGTTTCCAAGATTCGAATTACAGTACCAACAGTGAAGCCACTGAATGACCAACTATTTCGCCAGTCCAATTATGACTTCTCTAAGTCCCCAAAGACTTTGTGACAAAAGCTTCAGCTTCCTGACCCTTCTATACTCCCTTCAGGGCATTCCTTTCTAACCAGTGTCACTTACCAGTCAACTGGAGGGTCGATACTAAAATATTGTACAACCCTAATACCGGCCTCCTGATCTTATCCTATGCATTATTCAGGAAATTCCTGGCTTTTCAATATCAGTTTTTCCTCAACAATGGGCATCAATGCCTGAGTGCTTGGAGAGCTCCTTCTTCTGCGGCTCTCCGGCATATCCCACTTCTATTCCTCAGTTAGAGTGCAGAGCCTGAAACCAACGCAGTACTACCCGAGAAGGCCATCAAGAGCAGGATTTGAAACAGAGAAAGCAATGTAGGTTGATTAGAAGTCTTAGCTGATATCACATACGAGTATGTTCGGAAGGAAAGAAAGAGACAAGTACATTTCTGCCCATGTTAGTTTTTAGGGCCGCATCTATAAAACTGTATCGGAGGGGCTTCTCTTCTAGACATCTTTTTTTGTATTTCAATTTGGCATATATTATAAGAACTTTATATAGGACTCAATTAGACAGAGCTAATCAGGTCATGCGTCCATATTTCATACCATTCGATTTGTACTTTTTATACAAGAGTACAAAGAGAGTTTCACATTCTTATCTAACCTCCTTATCTTTAAACTTCTTCAAATTATCTTTTATATCAGGCTCTTTGATATATCAGAGAAGATTCTATACTCCCTCTCCTACATTTCCTACTGGGCGTTTGCAGTGCATTGTTGTTGCCGCATTCTCAGTTAACAGTTAAAGCAATATTGACTTCCTAATAGCGATCATTTTTCATGCCCAAGAACAAAGTTCAAACTGAAATGAACCGCTAGTGATGGATGGCAAATAATGACACAGCCATAAGAACTACAGGAACAGTCAACAACAACAACCACAACAACCTGACAATGCCTCTAAAAGGCGCAGTATTTGCAAAAGTAAAAGCTTTCAACATCATAAGCAAAATTGTTTACGGCAAATTATGAACAAATGAAAAGGCCACAAATGACGAATTGTGACAATAGCAGCGAAATTGCTGTGTAAACATGTGTGGGGAAGAGTGCCAAAAATGTCAAGAAATAGAAACAGAAATAATAAATAAAAACACCAAACAAAAGAAAAGAAAAGAAATTCTAAGAGATAAGCGCGTGAAGCGTGTTACCAGCTGTGACCACCGAAGAAGAGGAGAAGAGAGTGGAGTAAAGAGGCCCACTGTTCGTGTTAATGGTGTCTACCGCTGCTGAAGATCATAATGATAGTGACGATGAAAAACATGATCATCGTGACCATTGTCACATTGTCACCGGCGGTCAACTGCAAGCGTCGAAGTGAACGAGAGGTGCTTTAGAGTCTTAGTGTCTGAGCTGAGTGCGATCTGTGCATCAGTGGCGCTGCTTTGTAACCCGCTGCAAATGGCTACATTGGTGCAAGTGCCATTAATATTGTCTTATTTGAGCAATTTCTTAATGCTTTCCAGCGGCAGTTGCTCGTAAAGTGATTGCATGCATTACTGGATGCGGTACGTTCAGCATGCCTATAGGAAATTTATAAGTTGCTGCCAAGTTATAAAATGCCGTTTCACTTTCCAATTTGGCTCTAAAAGAGAAGAAATTATGAAGAAATGTATTGCCTGTAGTTACTTTACAACTGACACCACCACTGACATGTCATGCAGACCTGTCATATCACATTATGTACTGTTTACAGAGTGATAATGTAGGTCCGCACTAAAAAATAATATTTGAAACTCTGACAAGACACATGACCTGTCATTGATTACTAGTCGGGATATATAATTATTTTATTATTATTATTATTATTATTATTATTATTATTATTATTATTATTATTATTATTATTATATAATTATACAGAATAGAAAAGACTCATCTGCAGAATGTGGTGGCTTGGCAAGGCTTTGGAGCTGCTGACACTTTGCATGACTTGTTATTTCATAGCCTCAAAAGTGTTAATTGACAAATTTATATAAAAATGTCAGCCCCGATAGTTATATACGAATACATATCTACTCAATCCTCTGATTTGCTATAATAATATACGAGTACTTATCAACTCAATCCACTCATTTACCGATTCATAGGTGCCTAACACCACTTACACGTACTTGTGACTCAATATATGACATGGCATAAGCATCGGAGTGATTACTGTTGTAGTCATATACGTGATCTCCACAACTTGAGTCGTGTTACTTTGGCGCTAATTGAAAAAATGACATGCTACTGGGATATATGGATGAATGGATACATGACAGGACATCTAACACAGTATTGTAAAAGTGCCCAATTTCGATGACTAGGTCAATTAACAGTTGTCAAGCATCCGACTTGTATCAGCACTAATTTGTTGTAATCACTCATCCTCAGAAGTGAGTTTCCCATATACTACCTTTACAGCCACTGACAAAATGCATGACTTGTCATCTCAAAGCCTCAGACCTGGTGAGTTGGTTGGTTGGTCATAGCAGCGATAATCCCCCATTCAATTAGCCTCAGACTTGACAAACGGCACCGAACATGTTTATATCCTTTACCGACTCGTCTGTACTAGTTTCCTGAGGTGTTGACTATTTTTTCATCCGCTGACATCACACGTGACATGTCATTTATTAGTATGCAACTATCCAATGCTGGTAGACTGTAGAGAGAGAGAGAGAGACAGAGAGAGAGAGAGACTAAGCTGCCCTCACAAATGCTGACAATTTCCTGCTGGGGTTTAATTATCAGCTGACACTGCCACTGTTAGATTGAGCATGCTGCGCATGTGCAGTAGTCATGTCAACTTGCAACTGTTTTCTATGCACTTCCACTGTCATTAAGAGTACGACACACAAAGAGAGAGCCAAAGGCTCGCAGCCTTGGAGTGTGGCATGCCCACTGTTAAAGTCTCCAAAGTGCTCGCAGTGAAAATTGTGGCACATACGAGTATTTTGAGCACTTTCCACAAGACAACTTTCTTGTTTTAACACTCAGAAGTCACTCTTCCAGTGGAGTTGTTGATTTAAACGCGTTTGCGAAGCACTCTCTTTGGTTGGAAGCGATCAGTCTGAGTAGTCACTGTTAATAGAAGTCCCAATGAACCTGATCTCTCCACTCCTTTGAATATATTTAGTAGATCCCTCTGTAGGTACATTAGATGCTGCAAAATCTTTTGCCGTGAGGATTCCGAGTTGTGTTCTGGTAGGAAATTAAACAAGAAATTAAACTGAAGGCGCTAGAAAACATGTTAACCACCTCAAAAATTGTCCATGAAAGTAAGTCAAGACTTAATTCCATCGCCAGGTGGAATTTACTTGAACTTATTTGGGTTCCGAGACACTGCGGTATATGTGGGAACGAAATAGCTGAAGAATTGGAAAACTGAGGTTCTGCGGTTACTCCAATGGGACCAGAGGCATTTATCGGTATAAGTTTAGCGGGGCTATTGATTGGATCAAAAGCCATGTGCATTTTATTCAGAAGGACCGATGGTGCGAGTCAGTTGCCTGCAAAATAACCAAGTGCTTCATAGAGAGTGCTTCAAATAAGAGAGCTGCAGATTTTCTTCTAATATTACGAAGGAAATATCTTGGATCCTTGGTTGGGGTAATCAAGGGGCATAATCCATAGGGCTATTATTTGGCATCATCGAGAGTTCCAAATAAGTCTCCTGTCTGGAGGAGGAATGCGACGACCCAGAGCATTTTCACTGCGCTTGTCCTGTCTCTGCCAGAACGAGGAGGCGCATATTATGGTCAGATGTTTTGGGAATGGACAACGTACATTCCTCATCCCTGGACGGACTTCAGGAATTCATAAAAGAGTTTGAAAGGATGTAAATTTCTTTCCAGTATTCTCTATTTCCCCCTTCCTGCAAATATTTTCCAGGCTTTCAATTGCAATATCTATTATTCCTCAGCAATGGGCATCAATGCCCGAGTACTTGAAGACATCCTTCTTCTCACGGTTCTCCCGACTACCCCAAATCTATTCTGCTCTATTCTAATATAATAATATATAAATGATATAAAATATATTTTTTTAAATAAAATTTTATGTAAATTTATATATAAATTAATTTACTTTCGATTTTAACTTAATATATAAATTTAGAAAAAATTTTTATTTCAAAAAAAATTTATTGAAATTTATTTATTTAAATTAAAATTGTTATTCAGTTCAAATAAATTTTAAAATTAAGAATAAATCAATGAAAAAAATATTTTCTTTTAATTTCTGCCTATTTTTTAATCAATTAATTTAAATTGATTTTTTAAATCCAAATTAAATTTTGAACAGTTGAAATGAAATTTAAATTTAAGAATTAAATTACTAAGAAATATATTTTTTATATCTGTATTTTTTTTAATTTTAAATCAATATTCAAGTTGATCACATTGAAATAAGTTTTTAAATTAATGATGAATCATTTAAAAAAATAATTTTTTTTTCTTAAATTTGCTTTGTTTTCAATTAATTAATTTAAATCAGAATTTAATTTTGCACATTAAATTTAAATTTAATTTAAACTGCTAAAAAATATATGTTTATTTATTTACTTATATTTAAAAAGAGAAGGGTTTTTTAATTTCTTTTTATTTATATTATTAATTAAACTTAATATTTAAATTATAATAATATTTTCTACATTTTATTTAAATTTTAAATTCAAGAAAGAAGAAGCGAAATTTTTTTTATTAATTTCTATGCTTTTATTTAAACAATTAAATTTAATATATAATTAAAAATTGAATTTTTTATTGCTCCAATGCAATTTTTACATCATAAATAAATTTAATAATTTAACCCTTTAATTGGAATATTTTTTGTAAATTTATGTTTATTTATTTTTTAATTTAATATTTTCTATTTTAAGATTTTTGTTTATTTACTTTAAATATTTTTTTTAAACGTATGTGTTTTTATTTTTAAATTATACTTATTTTTTTTAAATTTATTTTTATTTTTAATTTTTGCCAATTTTTTTTTCATTTAAATTTGTTTTAATTAGTTTAATTAATTAAACTTAATATATAAACTATAATAATATTTTCTATATTTTAAATTTTAAATTCAAGAAAAAAAGAAATTTTATTTTTTATTTATTTCTATAAATTTATTTCAACAATTAAATTTAATATATAATTAAAAATTAAATTTGTTTCTGCTCCAATCCAATTTCTACATCATAAATAAATTTAAAATTTAATAATGTAATTCTATAATTGACATTTTTTTAAATGTTTGTTTATTTATTTTTAAATTTTTGTTGATTTATTTTTAAATTTAATTTAGTTTATTTTTAAATTTAATAATGTATATTTTAAAATAGTTGAATAAATATAGTCTTAAATATATGTTTATTTATATTAAAATTTATATTTATTTGAATTAATTTAATTAATTACTTAAACATAACGTTTAAATTAGTATTACATTGCCTACTCCCCTCTCGCAACAATTGCCGCCTGCCAGGCCATTAATGCACTTACTCAGCGTCTTGCCTTGGTAACCTTGATCTTGCCCGCAAACTGCAGCAGCAAGCGGCAGGTAAGCAGTGACCTGGCGTGCAGTTGTTGCGGCCTGGCCAAGCTGACGGTCTTCCACGTTCAAGTTCAATGCTGAGGCTGGTAAACTTGCGCGGGTCTCTTCTGAAATCCGACCATTGTGCTGAGAGGCAAACTCTCCACACTCAGTATCTCTGCGGTGCTCAGACGCGCTCTGCTGTGCTCAGGTGACACCTAAAGCGAAGCGAAGACTTCTTGGCGTGCTGCTACGCTGTGAGTGTGGCGTATTCGAATTTGGAGCCGCTACTTTTCCAGCTCACCGCACGAAATTCTCCACTCTACACCGCTCCGGCAGTTTCTCTCTTTGTTCACTCTCTTCTGTGTGTATCGCACACTTCTCAGCGCGGCTTACGCTCTGCAGACTGCTTTCTTGCCTGGCCTGGCTTGGCGTTTTTCTTTTGAGCCATTCTTGCTGTGCTGGAGCTGCCGGCGCTGCTGAGGCCACTTTCTTGCAGCGCCACAAACGCATTCGCTGCTTTCTCTGGCAACAGACAAAGTTTTCTACATGCTGGCTGCCGTTCTTGTGGAGACCTCTGAAAAAGGCATAAAAGAGGCACATTTACAGGTTCAAAGTCATTGCCCATGATGCAATTGATGTGGTAACTTCAACGTACGCCAAGACGCAGCACAGTTCTTTCTCTCATTTTTGTGGGACCGTTTTGCTGGGATACTTCATTCTCCACGCGTTTGTGTGTTCGTGTGCTTGGCTCAAGACTCCTTGTTGCAAATCTTTTGTACCGCAGAAAAACAAAATCTCTCAAATAAAAGTCAATTGTTTTTTATTGTGTGAACGTGAATTTTGTGCTACTGAAACAGTGTTTCGAAAAACAGCGTTGAAAATAATTCCAAAAATAAATGAATATACAAGAAGTGTAATCGACGGATTACAGTGCTAGCAGACCATAATTCAGCAAAAAGAAATTCAGTTCGATTCCAAAACGGAGTCGGCAAAATTGTGTTAAAGCAAATTTTATTTTAGCCAGCAAAAATTGTTGTTTCTATTCAAAACTGTGACGTGAAAAATCCTGAGGAAAATTTTATTCAGCGACTCGCGGATATTTATTTGAGTCATTTGGAGATTCACAGTCTGAAAAGGGCAGGCATCTTTCACAAAGGATTTAAAATAAGGTAAGAAGGATTACAAAAAATAAGAAAACAGATAACGGAAAATTCCTTGAATCACTTTCTGGGAGTGGCCTCAGCATAGAAAACAAGAGACTTGAGACACGAACTTTTTACTATGGAAGGGTCTTCAATATTATTTTTTTAAATAAAGAAAATAAAATTATAATATATTAAAAAAAGATAAAAAATTCAAAAAAGAGTTATCCAAATATTATAAATAATCAAATAAAAAATGATTTAATAAGTATTGGAAGTAAGTAGAGGAAGTATTTTAAGCCTTCGAGCCTACACAAAAAAATTACAATGAAACAATAAATTTTCAAATGAATAAATCAGCAATAAAACAAATTCGAATAAAATAGAAATGTATAAAATTGTAATAATAATATAAATATATGGGAAATCCAATAGAATATAACACAAGACTTAAGAACGAAACGTAGGATACTTGAAGGAGTCCATCTGAAAAATATAGAAAAAATAATTGTAAGAAAAAGTACATACAAAGAATTATGAAAAAATAAAATAAAAAGAATTATGAAAGAATAAAATTAAAATAACTAAGAAAAAAATAAAATAAAAAGAATTATGAAAAAATAAAATTACAATTACTAAGAAAAAAGAAAATAAAAATAATTATGAAAACAAAGAATTGTAAGAAACAAAAAAATTAAGAGTATTATAAAAAAAATATAAATAAAAATAATTATAAAAATAAATAAATATAAAATAAAAATAATTATGAAAAAAAGAAAATAAAAATAATTATGAAAAAATTAACTAAAAAGCATTATAAAAAAATAAAAGAAGAAGAATTATGAAAAAAAATTAAATGAAAATAATTATAAAAAAAAATTTATGAAAAAATAAAATAAAAATAATTAAGAAAAAAGGTAAATAAAAAAAAATTCTTGAAAAAGATAATAAATTTAGGAAATACAAGAAACAAATGATGAAGCATAAACGAAGAGTTTACATAAAAATATGAAGAAAAATTATTAAGAACAATTATTTTAAGAAACAAAATAAAGAGAGTTTACTAGAAAGCATAACAAAAATTAATAGGAAAGAAGGAAATTTTAAAATATTTAATATACATTTAGATTAAGAAAATTGCATATGGGATCGAAAAATTGAGAGCTGAAATTACACCGATTACTCAAAGCCGAATGTAACAGACCGTGCCTCCTAATGAAAGGTGTTGCTTAAATTTGATAAAATTATACAGTAACTTTTAGCGTTGACCTCATTAGCTCTCAATTTTTCTACTACTTCATTTTTGAGGAAGGGAAGAACAATGTACCACCAGCATGTACACCAGGGCATTTTTGAGGATATAAGGAACTCTCTTCATATACTTCTATATTGGTCTCTGTCCATATGTGGAAATTTTCCTTATTCACATATTCGTTTATGAAGGAATGAACTACTTTGCAGAACACATTTTTGCTATAAGGACACTCTTGAATTTTCTCAAATGATTCTGATTTTCAAAATAAATTTTCAGGCTCGAGTGGCACGAATGGTTCCTATACGGAGAGTCTCATTGGTTAGTGTACCAAGAGTCCCATTCGTCAGTGTACCAAGAGTCCCATTAGTTACTGTACCAAGATACCCATTGGTATTTATAGTAATAATAGTAAGAAACTCATTGGTACCAATACAAAGTACAAAAGTACAAAAACAAAATAAAAGACTATCCTCTTATTTATTTATTTTTCCCCTAATGACTTATATCTCCAATTTTTGTGAGAATGAGAATATAAATTTCTCTAAAAAGAGCTGCTACAACAAAGTAGAAAGCAACAAAATATGGAATAATAATTATAATTATATTCGCAAACAAAGCAATTTGACATAAATCCCAATAAAAAAAATAATTATAATATATAATAAATATAATATAATAATCAATAAATAAAATTATAATAAAAAAATTAACTATAATGATTTAAGAAAAATATCATTAAAAAAGAAGAAGCCTCATTTAAAAAAGTTGATAATCTCCGACATTGTTTTCTGACCAATTTGTCTCTCACATAAACCCAGCATTGATTACCAAGACTCTTTCTCATCTTTTATAACAAATGCTGTGTCAGAATTATTCGGGATCTGTACTTCAATACAATGGATCAAACTGTGTCAGAGTGTTGAGGAATTTCAAATTGTTAATCTGGAAGAGAGATTGACTTGATAAATTATCTGCCATTAAATAGTTGTGTCACATGGAAGAACAATATGACAGTATAAGCAGTGAACTGAGAGATAAGTAATAGAAATTTGTAATAAATTATAATAAAAGTATTAAAAAACAAATAATAGAACTATAAAAAATAATAAAAAAAATTTTTCAAAAACAATAAATGATTATATTAAAAAACAATAATAAATGCTAATAATAAAAAAGTAATAATAAAAAAATTATAAAAAAGAATATGTTAATATAGATGTTTACTACTCAGACTCTGGGGATCTAGGTTCAAATCCTGCGCGGGCATTGTCTCAAACTTGCGTCTACCCAAATGTTTTTCTTTTCGAGTTAAAGGCCTTAGTTCTGGTACTCATTCTCTCAACTCCTTCCAGACTTATTTAATTATGGTGCAAGGTATGATATAAGGTTCTGAAAATTATTACGGTGGCATAACCACACATACACAAGAGCAGCTGCTCTGTGCAACTTATCTTGTCAATAAATTCGCTGGGTAATATTCTTAATAATAATAATAACCTGGGAATCTCATAAGAGCCACGACACCACAAACTGATCAGAAGTCTATCTGCCGAATAAGAAATGGCAAATAAAAATGGTTTATTATAAATTTCAATCAAAAATCGCATTTCATCTTCAGTCCAGACATAAAGTTGAGATCCTTGTTCCTCTGACGACTTTTATACTGTGTTACAGGATATGTACTGGAGGCAACTTAATATAAGTGGTGGTACAATCCAGCAATGCTAAGCCACTGAAAAGGTTGTTTAGGAGGATGGTATAGGAATATACGAGTACTTAAAAAAAGTTCATTCTTTTTGGATTTGCGAAACAGTACTTATTTTTAAGAAATTGTTATTTTTTCTTTACTTGAATTTTTTTTTAAATGTTTCATTAATAACAAAATATTTGTTATTCAAAAACGGACAATTAAATAATACATATTTTAAAATATACATTTTTTTTGTATAATTATTTTTTTCAATTAATGATTTGTTGATTTTATAGTTTTTAAAATTTTTTTTAATTGTATATATATTATAATATTTTTTTAAATATTAAAAATCATTAATGGAATCAGAGGAATTTTTATTCTTATTCCTCCTTCGAGTTCAAGTCAGGTTTGTTACAAACTAAAATGGTGACAGATTCAATAATTTCCTTGAAAAGAGTTTCCGAAGGGAACCGAAATATCGGCAAACAATTAGAAAACAAATAAAGACAAAATTTAATAATTATCTTAAAAACATTTGAAACCGATTCGTAAAAATTGTATAACATAATTTTTTGTGTTAGTTTATTCCCAAATTCTGAAAATATTAAATTTTTCTTATTCTATAACTCTTTTATTTAATTTAATGTTAGAGTTATTGCAATAATTTGTTTTTTTCTAATTTTTGTATTATTATGAAATGTATTCTTTGAACAATATTTCACATTTCCATGAATTTTTCGATAGCTGAGTTGAATGGCTGTCCTACGACTCACCTAGGCCTGTTCAAGGCCCATTGTGGCCACTAGAGCTTTTTCCCCACACCTCCGAAACCTCCTTACATCATCCTGTGGATTTGATCAAAGTAGCCACTTTCGTTAGCTTCATCCGGGAAACCTACTCAATACTGTAAAGAAATGCGAATCCAAGAGCGGAGAACCTTTTCCTGTATAGAACCATGCATTCACACAGGAGGTGTGCCACTGTTTCCTCTTCCTCGACATCTTGACAGCTCCTACAAAAGTCATAATGGGGTACCCCCAGTGTACTTGCATGTCTACCAATCAAACAATGACCTGACAGCACCCCTATTGCATTTTCCATATCCTGCTTATTCAATTTCAGCAGCGGTTCCACTCCGGCCAGGTTTGTTTACTTATAACGCAGGATGAAAACTGTCTCCGGAAGGATAGTTAATGCTGTCCCTTCACTAGCAAACTCATCAGCCTTGCAATTGCCTTTCATATCTCTGTGGCCCGGCACCTATACCAGTTTTATGTCAAAGTATTGAATTTTTAAGTATTATTTATATTTTCCAAATATTTGTCTGTTTTTTCATGTATTTTTGGAATAATATTTTATATTTTCTTTTTAGTATTATTTTTGTTTATATTTTCACAAATATTTTATTGTTTTTCGTATATTTTTGAAATATTGTTTTTATTTTCATCAATATCAGAGTTTTATTTTAGTGATAATTTGCAAAACAATTATTTGTGGTTTTAATATTTTTCAAAAACTTTTAGTAAATTTTCCATTTTTTAAATTCTTTTCGGGAAACCTAAAAATAGTCGATCGAAATGTAGGTTTAAAAATAAGAATGCTCTGGCTTTCAAGTTGAAAGTATTTATTGAATAATTTATATAAGGATTAATGATGTATAATGATGAATGGAAGGCCATTCCCTCGGTGGTTGAGATTTTAGAGATGAGTCCTCTTCGACGCTTGATTGAAAAATTAATACCAATTTGTCAAGATTAGTGCAGGACATAATTCTAGGTATGTTTTCTAAATTATTTTAAAAACTTTTTTAAAATCATTTTCGGTTACTTCCTTTTTGCTTTTATGTTCCTGACTTTCCTTTAGTAGTATTTTAGCTTAAATTGTCAATTTTCCCAATTTTTTTTTATTATTCTAATGAATTTTTATTCTTATTTTAATACATTTTTTTCTACTGAATTTTTCTTTCTGTAAAGAATTTTTATTGTTATTTTTTTCGGTATTTTATAAAATTTTTTTTTTTTGTATATTCCTCTCCCAATTTGGCAACAGCAGAGCCGGACATAAATTTGCAGCGGTGCTCTCCTACCTCGCGTGAACTTTGCCAACTTGTTTTATTGCATTACCATACCGCTTCAAAGCAACAACAACAACAACAAGAGCACAAATATTTGTCTGCATTACAAAAGCAATTTCAAAACGCTCACAAAATCTCAGCAGCAGAGGCAGCAAAAATGTCATTAACGCGATCAACCGTTATGAAGCAGCACATATGGTCACCCAATTCATTAGACAAAAAGCAGCAGAGAACGAACTGCGCAGCCACCAGCGCACCGCTATGCACTGCAGCTGAGCTGAGCTGAGCAGAGCTGGGCTGAGGAAGCAGGCGAACCACCGCGGAAACGAGTTTTCAAACGCTGCGGCTCTGCATTTCTCATTGTCGAGTTTTTCTTTTCTTACCGTTTCTTTTCTTTTGTTGATCATTTTGTACGCCTTGCTTTTACTTTAAAATGTTTTGAAAAGCGGCGTTTGTGCTGTTGTTGTTGTTGTTTGTCAAACCCCATGCAATCTGGTCGGGGCAGTTGTGCACGCGTTTAACTAGAAAAATGCGCCTTTCCTGTATTCTGGTAATATTTTTCTTCCGAAATGTGTGCTAAGAATTTGTTAACGCACCGAAGGGTTAAGATTTAGTGAGAAATTTTTGTGGTAATGCTTTTTTTGTCATTTTGCTTTTAATACTTTGGAGTTATTTTGTACGGATGTATTACGTAAATTACCGGAAAACAGTTTTTCTATACAGTAGTTTAACTGTTGTCAGGCTGTCGCAGCGTTGCTATGCCGAATACTTCTCGAAACTTTTATGTGACGCGGTGAAACAAGTGCCATATTATTCTGCTCATTGCCACATTACAAGGTCTGCTGCGGTAATTTCCAGACCGGTCTGAATTGCAATACGGAGTGATACTCGTATTTCCAAAGCATAGTTTTCTTAACAAACATGAACCTGACTGGTTTTCTGAAGCAATGCAACGACAGACCTGATATAAAATCACCTGTATTTCCTATAGGATATTAATGGTGTTCTCTTGAATGAAAATTTAAATCTACTCGATGATGACTGTCATCTCTTGGATATTGGCTGACAGCCCTTGGATGATCTCAATGGGTTATATCAAGCTATTCAACTACATTTTCAATTCAGGGAACCAGACTTAGTAGCACTGAGCCCAATGTGACAGAGCGACACATATTTACTCTCTAGCAAATATTCGTTGAATAATAGCTTGAAGAATCATAGAAACCCTTGAAAATTATCTTGATTTCCTATAATAGATGAACCTTTTTCCTTTTGTTACTCTTCTCTCAGAACACATGTAGCTCTTTGTTTTTCCAGACCAACTGAAGCTACAGTATCGCATCATCTCCATCACCAAGCATAGAAATTAAAGCAATGGAAATCCCATCACCTAATCTCATCGTACCTAAAGGTACTTGCGGAATGTTTGTTCTGGAATCGTTGTTCCTGAATAGTAGTTGCAGAATGTGTGTTCCGAAATCGATACTTCTTGAACTAGAGGCAGTTGCAGAGTCACTGATTGTTCTGGAATCAATTTCAGTTAATTATTCTAACAAGTGGAATATCTTTATTCCAAGAACTATCATAAGTTGTACTTGTTCTAAATATATTCCAAAATAGAAACAATGGTTGCTCTGGAACAATCATGAGTTGTTAGAAGAATTAACTAAAATTGTTTCCAGAATAATCATTGATTCTGCAACTGTTTTTAGTAAAACTTATGATAGTTCCTGGACTAAAGATTGTTATACAAGCAAAGATTGCTCTAGAACAATTTATAATTTTGTTACCCAGGAAAGTTTTGAACATAATAATAATTCTGGAAACATCGATGGAGTACTGAGAATAAATGTAATACAAGAAGTGAAATTCATAATAATGCGTGAATCAGTAATTGCCTATCAAAACTAAGTTCGTATCTAAGATAGTAATATCTTATCTATGAATCTATGAAATTATAGAAATAAACCAAAATATTGACGATAGTTCTAGAAACATTTATTTAACATATGACAGACCTGAGAATAAATGTAGTACCAGAAATGAATTATGTTCCTTCATGCACATATTTCTACTGGGGAAAGTAATTAGACAACAAAATATAGTTCCGAAACCTAAGATACTTCTAGAACCTATGGTACTTCTAGGTCCTATGATACTTCTGAAATCTATGGTGCTTCTAGGTGCTATGATCCTCTGAAACCTATGAAACTTCTGAGTCCTATGGTACTTCTGACACCAATGGTACTTTTGGATCATATGATACTTCTGAAACTTGCTTCCGAAAGGAATGGAAGTACTGTTAGCAGAAATAGTTCTGAAAGCAATAGCAATAACTATATATAACCTAAGATACTTCTGGATAATTAATTATAGTTCTAGTGTAAACAACTTATGATAGTTCTGGAACTACAGATGATTCAAGAGACACCTGTTATTCTTGATTAAACTTTAGTTCGTTTACTAAATGATATGAAGGTTCGGAGACTAAATACGATACTAGAATCAATGGTTTTACTAGGAGAAATTATACTGCTCCTGTTAACAACTTGTGACTAAATACAGTTCCAAAGTCAAGGTAGTTCTGAAATAAATTATAGTTCTAGTACCAAATACCTATAACAGCTCCTAAGCCCATGGCAATTCTAGATCTGATTTGGAAGCAATTATAGTTCTGGCGCTAAAAGCTTATGACAGTTCTAGATCTTTTGAAGACTCTACATATGATTGTCTTGAAGAAATTATAGTATTGATACTAAATGATATGATAGTTCTTGGACAAAAGATAATCGTAGAATAAATAATTTGCCTGGAACAAATTATATTGCTGTTACTAATATCTTATGACTAAATATAGTTCCAGAATTAAAGTAGTTCTGAAAAAAAATTATAGTTCTGATACCAACAACTTATGATAGTTCTGCAGCTAATTGCAGTTCTAGAAATATTAGTTGGCCTGAAAGAATTGATAATGAATAAGATTATAGTATTACAGGAAACTATATTCTATAGAGATTCTAGAAATATTGGATGTTCAGAACCCAAAAATGCTTCCGGAATCAATTTTACTAATGGTAGCTTTTGATCTAGTGAAAACTGTGGTAATTCTATTTTATAGTATCAAAGATAATTCTGGAACTGTTGAACTGTTGAGATTGTTGGAGAATTCTTCAAGGGAAAATCTTATCATTAGAATCACGGATAATGGAATTAAATTTTTATGAAGCAAGTATAGCTCTGGAACAAAAAGTACTTTTGGAAATATTGAACTGCTGAATTTGTCGGAGGATTCGTCTCTAGTAATCATTATATTTAGAATCAAGGATGATTTCGGAACAAGTAATGATTCTGGAACTATTGAGCTTCAGTAATTCTTCAATTGTTCAACGTATTTATAGAATCAAGTATAGTTCTGTACCAGACCCAGCTCCAAACTAATTCTAACTAACTTTGTTGGAAAATTCTTCTCTAGTAATTCTAACTTTTAGAGCTATATATTATTCCAACTAAAATGTTTATGGCCAAGTATAGTTCTGGAACAAATAGTACTTCTGGTAATATTGATCTGCTGAGTTTCTTGGGGAATTCTTCTATGGTAATTCTAGTTTTTAGCATCAAGGATTGTTCTGAGAGCTGCTGAGTTTGTTCAAGACATCTTCAGTGTTGGATAGGAACAAATTTGATATACTTGGATCCTCCTCATTCTGTGATGGGACTACTATCAGTCTGTTACAATTTTCAGTTCCTTCATCATTTCTGCAAATATATTGAATGCGCGACCTACTGGCATTTTCTTCAATTCAGTTCCACGATCCGATTTTCCCTTACTTAAATTCAACTTTATCTGCCATCGAAGCGGCTTCAATATTTGTTGTAAATTTTTTTTCAACACCGTTAAAACCGAACAGGAGAAACATTCACTTTTATTTATGCACCTCTTCAGAGGCAGTGGGATGCACGAGGGGAACTTAAGAAAAATGGAAAACTTATGTTAATTTTTCCATACACTTCCCCCCCCGCCACTCCTACCATCATTAACCATTTGGAGCTTAGTACCGCTTAAGAGCAATCAATAGCGGAATTTATGCGATTTTATGGCAGCGATTTAATGCCCCGACATACGACTACAATAAATAAGCTCGTAATAACATTAACCAGAAAATTAACTTTTTTAACACGTCTCTCAACGCTGGTGGGGGGCAAAGAGAAACTACACACTATTCTTTCCAGAGAAAGAGACGCGACGTCATTTGAAAAACAAGCACAAAAAATTTCCGAAGCTACACAGATTCGTTGGACATGTTGCAGCGACAGTGACCGTGGCTGTGGCGGCTTTACTGCCTCTTCGGTCCTCAGCTCCAGCAGCTGCATAAAAAGAGCCAAGCGCTGAAAGTGAAGACAATGATCAATGGCAATTAACGCACACTTGAGTGGCCGACCTTAATTTCGGGAAAAGTGAACCGAGCCTATGGATGAGAGAGTGTGTGTGTGTGCCACAGCATGTAAGCTTGCAGCAGAAGTGAAACTGCACTTTTGTCAGTTGCAACTACGATGAAAGGTGAAAGGCCAACAAAGAGTCTGAGCCAGAATGCATTTAAGTCAATTTTACGCCGTTTAAACATAAAAATCGTAATTGCTTTTACTAAGTTGCTTTGGCCAACACTCGGGTGCAAGTGAGACCCAGCTGAGTCTGCCAGCATGCAACAAGACTTAACTTATTTTAGTTTCTGCTGGAAGCACGACCACTCAAAAGTTGACAAATTATGAAGCAGAAAACGTTTCTAATCTATGGCAAAGAAAAAGCCATTGAGTACTTAACCTGTGGCATATGAAGGGTTAATGAGGATTTAATTGAAATTTAACAGAAAAACGATATTGAAAAATAATACCTAAAATGTGTGAAGTATTATATACATCAGGCATATAAAGGGTTAATGAATATTTTATAACCTTTTAAGTGACATGTGAAGGGTTAATGAGTTTTCATATAATATTTAACTCAGTTATTGCAGAAAATAACTTTTCTTGTTGTGGTATCCAGAAGGCATATTAAGGGTTAATGAATATTTAATATGTTTTGAGTTCTAAACATATGAAGGGCTAATAAGGTTTATTTAAAATTCCATAAAAATTTATATTCCAGAAGCATGTTTCAGAGTGTAATATCCAGAAGGCTTATAATGGGTTAATGATTATTTTTTAATACGAGTTTTGAGTTCTTAACATATGAAGGGTTACATCCAGAGGGCACATAAAGAGTTAATGAATCAGTTTTCAATTCTTAACAAATAAAAGGTTAATGAGTTTTCATTTAAAATTAGAAAAAAAAATCGGTATTGCAGGCGAGAATACTGCAGTTTGATAACCAGAAGGCAAAAAAGGGTTAATGAATAACCATATATGAAGGGTTAATAAGGGTTTATTTAGCATTGAACAGAGTTATACTAGAAAAAAATTGTCTTGGTATGATATCTAGAAGGCATAAAAGGGTTAATGAATATTTAATAGGTATTGAGTTTTTAACCTCTGAAGGTTTAATAAAGTTTCATATAAAATCAAACAAAAAATTTCTAGTGCAGACGAAAACTGTTCAGAGTCGCCGATAGTTTCCTTTACAAACAGCGTTAGCTTTGAATTGTTATACATATCATAAATCAGAAGGATCAGCTTATGACAAACCCCTTTGTTGTTTGGTGTTCCTCATTTTCCTCTGAAGGCATTGAACGATGATTTGCAGATAAAGCGAACACCGCCTTTCAATTGAGTCTTGTATCATTTTTTGGACGTGATGGCGTGGCGGTTGATTCACCTTACTAGGTCCACGTATCTAGATGGTCACTATATTCTCTTCCCATCGTTTTATTATGAGAATTAGCACTTACATCGATGGTGTTAGGAACCGTTGATTCTACTTACTACAGTCCTTTAATCCATGCTTTTTTTTGTGTGTCCCACGGTAGCTCTATTGTTCTATTCTGATTGAGTTAAATATTTAGTGAAGGCTGCCATATTGTTTCCATTATAGTTGTTCGGGTCTTGAAATAGTTATCTCACCCACCACTGGATAATTTTATGATGATCCAGTGGTGGGTGATGGGTGATGGTGTATGCGATACTTGAGGCAATGGACTTTGCTGTGGAAAACAGGTGGAAAGGCAAATCTATTTGTGTCTGCAGTGACAGCCAAGCTGCGCTCATGGCCTTGGATAGTCCGACCACCACTTCGACGATAGTCAAGTCCTGCAAATCCAGGCTAAATTATGTTGGAAAACATAATAGTCTGACGTTGACTTGGGTACTGGGACACGCTGGCATTGCGGGTAACGAGACCTCTGACTCTTTGGCCAGGAGGGGTCTGAGGCTGTTTTTATTGGCCCTGAGCCTGTTCTGCCACTCCCTTCTGCTGTCATCAAAGCCACTGCAAACAAGTGGGTTGTTTCGACCCACAAGCGAGCATTTCGGGCTGAGAGAGGCTGCGGATGGACGAAAATTATGCTACCCCCTATCTCTGACCAATGGTCACGGTTCCTTTTATCTTTAGGTAGGAGGGATTGCAGGCTGTTGGTGGGCGTGATGACGGGGCACTTTCTATGGGCTAGGCACATGGAAAGGATTGGCATATCAGACAGTGCGCTGTGCCCAGCCTGTGGAGAAGAAGACGAGACGGCGGACCATTTCCTTTGTGTCTGCCATGCCTTTGTTCGAATCAGGTTTGGGATTTTTGGCACTAATGTGCTGAGGAGTAACCAACTTGACTCCTTGGCACCACAGGATCTACTTCTATTTCTTCGGAGGTCGGGTAGATTTAAAGCAGAGTAAAAAGGGAACCTTAAGTGCAGTACAATGGATATATACTCTGTCTGAGTGCTGCGCTTACTAGATTGTTCCGACAAAAAAAAAAAAAAAAAAATTATGATCACTCTTGGATCATTGTATGATGATCACACTTGGATCATTGTATGATGATCACACTTGGATCATTGAGGTAATAATTGTAGTGTGCGGTCTCATCGTTGAAGGTGTTGATTTTTTGTACTTGATAATGCGACAATATCTAGATCTAGATTATACGTGATTGATAGGATTACTCGTGGCATGTAAAGGGTTCACCATCACTGAACCCCCCGAATATATAGAAGAATATTATATTTTAATTATTAACATCGCCAGATCTTCCGTCCACAGAAAATCTCTTTCATTAGGGAAGTTATATGAGAATATATGGTATACAGGGTCAACATATCTCCCACTTTCTCTTCTACTGACGCTTCCTATAAAATTTCATTAAAGTTTTAGCTTTCTCATTCACTTTGATTTTTGGTTTTTTTTTCTATTTATATTTTAGAAAGCACAAATTTTAATTATAAATATCTCCAAAATCAAAAAAGAAGTATAATCAAAAATTCGGCACTTCCGATTCTCCACGGAACAAGTCTTTACAGTTAGCCAGAAAAATATTCCAAATTATTTTCTGATCTCTTCCACCTTTTTATTAAACCCAACTAAATTAGTTTGACTTCGATTTCGTGCGTCATAAATTCGGTATTCGCACAGCAGCAGAAATGTCCGCCAAGCATGCGAAGCAGATTCCGTGACTGAGCACAGTGAAGAGGAGGCATGAGAGGGCTGGGTGTGGTGGCATATTTTTCGTAGCCGCGCTGAGTAACAATTGGAAGTGTAAGCTAACGGCTTAAAGCGACTGAGAATGCTTGACTAATCCACCCATGTTTGCATTGGAGCTGTTTACATATGTAAATCTCTGGCACTGTCGTCCATTCACGCTTTGATTGCTTCTACGAGTCTGTAGTCAAAAGAAATTATTCACTGAATTGTTGTTGTTCTGAATTTTAGAGTTTCTTGTGTTGTTGTTCTTGGTTTTGTTGATCTTCTTGGTGTCGTTGTTGTTCTTGGTGTTGTTGTTCTTCTTGTGTTGTTGTTCCTGGTGTTGTTGTTGTTCTTGGTGTTGGTGATGTTCTTGGTGTTGCTGTTCTTGGTGTTGTTTGTGTTCTAAGTGGTGTTGGTATTCTTAGTGGTGTTGTTGTTCTTCTTGGTGTTGATCTTATTGGTGTTGTGGTTGTTCTTGTTGTTCTTAGTATTTTTATCGTCTGGCAGTAGTTCTGAATGTGATACAGATTCAGTGTCTGCAGCCACCCGAGCTGCTACTGCCAGCACTGCTTCCATGCATACCAAACACCGCTGCCGCTTTTGTTTGCTTTATTGCCTCGCTTGCTGCTTTGGGGGCATTTCTGTTAACATAACGGCTCAATCGTATTAACGCTTTCCGATACTCACGTTCTTCTCTTTAAACAGAAATTGTGGTCAAAAATCTTTTTTTCTTTTAGACCATTTTTTATACTTGTTTGTCAATTTGTTTATCTCTTCTTTTTATACTCGTTTGATTTGTAAAATTTTTTGTGGATATTTTGAAGCTTTTTTTATGTTGACCTGACTGGCCGTAAGCCACTCATAGACCTATTGGTCCTTAGCGGTACCAGATGGAGCTAGTCCTCTATGTAACTTTGTAGTAAGTATCTTGTAAAATGCCAACGCTTTTAGCGAATCGCATGAGTGCTTGAAGTTCCTTGCCTGAGACGTCTTGCAGCTTCCCAAATTGTGAAGCCCCAAGTATTTTAAGCGTGTTTTGCATACGAGATGTTCTCCTTCGTTCCCGGCTTCCTGCATTTCATGTATGTCGCCACTGGTGACTCCCATCTTATACGTATGCATGTGCCGCTGGTAACCTGTGACCTGTCGGTATACTTATGATAGTTCTGATGTGTTTCCAAAACAGTGCCAGTACAAATCGACTACACTTGGCTACGTATGAATTGCATATGATTTTCGCCTTTCTGGAGGTAGTTAAGCAATTCCATGGTTCAGCTATTCCTCCGCGCCCTTACCTGTTTGTTCATATCGTCATCAATTTCATTATGTAGATTTTTTAAAAGATGTCTGTATATTATATTCTGCATGCCATCTGAAAAGCGCTTTTCTCATCTACTATTTCGTTTCCTTCAATGCCTTTATGGCCCAGTACTCAATAGATATGAAGCCGTGTATTCTCGTCTATTCCCGGCTCTTTAGCACATTTCTGGTCGTAACATGATATCATGTAATTGCCTTTATCGCTGCCTGGCCATCTCCGTATATGTTTGGAGCCTTGGAGTTGCCTTCTGTTTTAGTGTAGGACAGCTCCGCGGCTTTCTCCAGAGCAAAAACTTCCACTTGGTACATAATGCAGTGATCAGCTAGCTTGATTGATTCGCCTGATCCCTAGCTCTCTGCCCAATAGATTCCAGCTCCTACTACGGTTTTCTATACTTTAGGTTTTTCTTTCATTACCAGTGTTTTGTTTTCAATTTATTTTGTTCCTATATACTATATTCCTATCGATAACAGGAGCTTATGATAAAATGCAACATATACAAATATACAGAATCCTTTGATTGTTTTGTGCTGAGAAGAGGTGTATTGGAAACCAAAAGATACGAACTGCTTTCTTCAGCATATATTTTACTTGACCCCTGTTGGGATTAAATAAACATCATAGAAAAAAGTCAACTAAACATACATATGTTAGCAAAGCTCTGAGTCTTCAGGGCCCTGGATTGGCTCTTGAGCCATTTAAAACAATTGCACACTGCAAACTTTTTAATAAAACAAATATTATTCTATTCGCAATAGATTTCAAAAAGTGAAACTGTTAAATAATATGACACGATTTAGTTAAACTGCCAGCCATTGGTCCTTTCGATGGTTAGCGGAGGAATTGGTCTGACATTCTGTCCATCTACATCCCATATTATTCAGTCCCGTCTTACTTTTCAGCCTGACTTATCTGCCACAGAAGCCTTCGGCGGCAACGTCAAAGCTTTCAACGCGAAAAGTCTTTTTTGCTTTATCATAGTCCGTGGTGTGTGAAAGGTTCATTAAAATCTTGTATCCGAAAGTTTCGCCAATTTTCACTTCTGCTCTCTGATTTATCCCTTCCAAAGGCCATATAATCCCACCATTCTTGTACTCATTATCTGGAATGAAGATTTCGAATCCTTTATTGTAAATCTTCACCTGCACATTATCAATTACGCCCGAGCAAACAACACTGCTAGGAGAGACACAAACACGAGGATAGAGTACCTGCCGGTAGATAACATGGCGTTTGACTTCATGAATTATACACTGGTAACCTTTAGAAAAGGTCCGACTTATATAGCAATTTGGGTCAGACCCAGCACCACCACTACAGTGAAAGTATCAAAAGAACTTTTCATACATTTGTGCTGGAAATTTATCTTCATTTGCTCTGGGAATTCTATTGACGCATATTTGTTAAAATTTTATTAACTTGGAACTGAAACCGAACTACGAATTTTGCTACAATGCAAACAAATGGTTCAAAATTTCATTTGGTATTGTTTTTTAGGTTGTTACTTGTGACGTCATTCAATTATTGAATATGCTTGAAAACAAAAAACCCAAATATTGCACACTTGCCAAGTAATCATGAAAAGTAAATTATATAAACTTAGAAACTATCGCAACGCATAATGCAAATTCCTTATTCATAGACAGATTTCTGATATTCATAAAAGAGTCAAAGAAGTTTGAAGAGGGGTAACTTCCGTTTCCCAATCTTCTATCTCCCCTTCCCACAAACATTTCCGGGTTTATAGTACAATGGGCATCAATACCTGAGTGCTTGCAGAACTCTTTCTTCGAAGGTTCTCCCGACTAGCCCACTTCTATTACACTTCTCTTCTCTATTGCGGCGCTAGCTACAAAGGCTCTCAGCTGGTGTGGCTACTCAGAATAGGATATAGTTCTAGTAGGTATAGTAAATCATTTGGTTTACTGGCACAAAACTAAAATTAGCAACATAGCGGAAAGTAGTACGCATTTCATTTCAGCCGCCGCCCCGCCCACCAACACAAACAATTCATCAATATGAGTAACGTGCCTACGAAGATAATGCTTCTTAATGTGTTTATATGGACACGTCTTGGGAGAAATAATCGTCTATTGAAAGATACTTGATGATGATAGTGATGCCAATCGATGAAGATAGTAATGCCAACAGGTCGAAATGGTCCTCAGATCAGATAAAACTGTCATTAGTTTTATTTAGTTATGATTTTTGTGTGTTCATTTCGGGATTCTGAGATGACCATGAATATTTTTCTGAACTTTGCGTATATCTCTTAAGGTATGGTAGAAGTGGGGTAGACCAGAGAGCCGCCGAAGAAGGAGATCTCCAAGCACTCAGGCAATGATGCCCATTGTACTGTTAAGGTATGGTAGTAGAGGAAGATTTGAGGAGCAGTGGTCTAAAAGGCAAATTTGTGGGGGAGTATCAAGAAGAAGTGTTTACTATATTGGTGATATATGTGAACTCAATTCTCCATGATGAGCAGGAAGATTATGTCGGAATTATTGATTGATCTGAATTATTCATGGCAAATCTTACCTTGAAGTCATTACCTCATAACGACATAAGCTTGGACGGAAACTGAGCCCAGTGTGATAGATTTTAGCTGGGAGGAAGATCGGTAAATTAAAGAGCTGAATTATGGTAAGTTTGCTTGGAACTGTATCCCAGTGATGCAATACAAGGCTCAGAAATAGTTGATGACAAAAATTCTTGGAAATGTTCCTGTTGGGTCCACTCCAAAATAGACCGGACTTTTTCAATATAAGAATAACAAAAAGTGAAACTACTTTATTTTATTCAAAATAGTTCCCTTCCGACTCAATACAGCGATTTGCACGGTATGAAAGCATGACGAATGGAGTGCTTCAGATAGTCGGGTAGGATGTCCTTCAATATATCTGTACAAGCCCTTTGAATGGCTTCACATCCAGAAAACCCTTTCCTTTCATCGTCAAATGCATTTTTCCGTAAAGATGAAAGTCGCAATAAGGCGAATATGGAAGTGGTGGACAGTGAAAATGCCATTTTGAGCATCGGTCACGAGTACCGATTTCTGGGATGTTGCATTATCCTGCTATAAACGCCAATTTCCTTCAGTAGATTTCAATAAATACGATAACGAATGTTTTGTTCATCTTTTTGGTTAAATGTAGTTTAAACTTTTTTTATATATAATATAACTAGCTGACCCCGCAGGAGTTGCCCTGCGTGAAATTATGTGTTTTGAAAAGAAAAGAAAGTTGAATTTATATTGTGTTGAAAATCATTTATTTGCGATTTTTCCACATTTTTTTCAATGTAACGCAGCTTGATAAACAACATTTTTTGTTTTCTGTTCCGGTGCGTCAATGTACAGAGAAGATGGTTTTCCAACTCATGAACACGCCACGTATAGCTGGCCGTGTGAAAAACATGGCATTTCCAGATTTATGCCATACACTTCCAGCAATGATACACACATTAAATTTCTTATGTGCACCCTCCATACAGACCCCAATCACTTCTGAAAATTTCATTTTATGTGCACCCTCCACACAGACCCCAATCACTTCTGAAAATTTAATTTTATGTGCACCCTCCACACAGACCCCAATCACTTCTGAAAATTTCATTTTATGTGCACCCTCCACACAGACCCCAATCACCCCTGAAAATTTCATTGCAAGCCGTCTAGGAGGAGTATGCGAACAGGAAGTTTTGCCACTTAATTTTATATATATAGATAAAGATAATAATTGTATATACGAATAATTTGTAAATCATGTTTTCTTAACCAGAGGAGAGACCTGAAGCACTAACGAAACTATGGTTTGTCCACATAATTATTCCCTTGTAGAAAGCTTTTCTACCACTGTTTAAGTGACTGTCAAGGGCACGATCACTCGGCCAGAAGACACACTTAGGCTGTCCAAAGGCCCGCTACCACTGCAAGGCCACTAAATTTGTTCTGGATACTAAATTTGCATTTGAGTTTCTAGGTCCTTTTTTTGTGTTTTTGGTGTTATTCTTTAATTATTTTTTTTTAGTCTTCCACAGTTTTAATATCGGTTTTAAATTTTTTGTTATCATTTATTATCATTATCATTGCTGATTAATTATTATGATTGTTATGTTATTATTTGTTTTTTTTTGTATTTTGTAATTTTTTTTTAAATTTCCTATTTTAGTATTTTTGTTTTGTTTTTATTTTAATATTCTGTTTGTATTTTGCTATTTTTTTTTTTATTATTTTGTATTTTGTTAATTTTTTTTATTTTGTTGTTTATAAATTTTTTGTTTTTTATTTATTTTTTTAAATTTTTTATTTTTTTTTTATTTTGTATTTTATATTATTTTTAATATTTTTTTGGCCCTTATTATTTTGTTACTTTTTATTATTATTTTTTTTATTTTTTATTTTTGAAATTTTTTCTATTTTAATTTGTTTTTTATTTTGTATTTTGTAATTTTTTTATTCTATATTTTGTTATTATTTTTAATTTTTTTTAAATATTTTTTTTATATTTTATTTCTTTCTTATTTTGTACTTTGTTATTTTTTTTAAATTCTTCTTATTTATAAAGTTTTTTTATTTTTTTATTTTCTATTTTGTATTTTTTTTATTTTTAATACTTTTTTTTATACTTTATTATTTTTTTTAATTTCGTATTTTGTTATTTTTTATTATTATTTTATTGTATTTTTTGCATTTTTTTATTTTTTTATTTTGTATTTTGTTATTTTTTTTATTTGGCATTTTCTTATTATTTATTGTGTATTTTGTTTAACTTTTTTTTAATATTTTGTTTGTACTTTGTTATTTTTTATTATTTTGTATTTTACTATTTTTTTATTATTCTTTTGTTGTTGTATTTTTCTTTTTCTATGTTGTTCTTTTTTACTTATAATTTTTGTTTCTTGATTAATTTCTTCTTTCTGTTATTTTTTTTTTTTTTTTTTTTGTGTTAATTGAAATTTTTTGATCGTCGTTCTGTGTTTTAATTGTCTTCTATAATTTTCGTTTTATTTTCGTACTTTGGCATAATTTTTGTGCCTTTCTTTACACACTTTTTTTCCTGACTTTGAGTTTTATTTTCTGCGTCTTCTTTTAACAATTTTTTAATGTTCTTGTTCTTTTTTTTTTGTTCTGGAAAATTTTTAATTGAGTTATGCTCAAATTGGAGAAGAGAGATTATCGATTTATCACGAAATATCAATTAATCATTCTGCTGAAATCAATATATTTATGACTGTGAAGGCAAACAATTTTTTTATTACTTTTCAGAAATTTCGTTTTGTTTTTATTGATTAATAAAAATTTATTCAAATTTTTTTTGTGGGCAATTTTTTTTATATTTACTTTTAACTTTTTTTATTGCATGTACAATTTTTTTCAAATTTATTTAAATTTAATTATTTTTGTATTTATTTTTGTTTATTTCTTATATTTTTTTAAATATTTCTCGAATTATTTTTCGTTTGTTTTTATTAATTTATTGAAAATTATTATTCAAAAAATCAATCGATCAAACTGGTGAAATAATTTTCGTTACGACTGAAAAGAAATACAATTTTTTTATTGTAATTAAAAAAATTTTTGAATTGACTTTTTCTATTTTTCAATTATTTCATTGTCTAAAATTAAAAACAAAAAACCTGTTTTTTTTTTATTTTTTATATTTTTAAATTAGTTTTGGAATTTGTTGTTGTTGCTTTTATTCATTTTTGTTCTAAATTATTGAAAATTCATTTAATTAAACTTTATTAAGAAATACGAATAAATCACTCTAATGACTTTTCAATTTCTTTGTGGCGGTTCAGAATTATTTTTTTTAGTTATTGACTAATAACAATTTATTTTATTACTTTAATTTGCAATCTTATAATTTTTTTATTCCCTGTAATTTTTTATATTAATTTTTAATTTTTGATTGTCTGTTATTTATTTTTTTATTTTTATTAATTTTTGTATCCTTTTCATGTGTATTTAAAATTATTGTTTCTCTATTTTAATGTTTGTTTTCATTTTTCATTTAGTTTTTAAATTGTTTCCTCTATTTTATAGTGTTTTATCTTCATGTATGTAATTTTTTTCCTTTTTTTAAATTTATTTTACCCATTCATTTTATGAGTTTTTTGTTGCTTTAGTTAATTTTAATATTCGTTCTTTTCGACTTTTCTTATTAAAATTGAAGAAGCGTTTTAATATTTGAATTGTGGAATTGTTTCTTTTTTTAATGTATTTGTATTTATTTTGTCGTTGTTGTTGTAATTTTCTGTTGTAACTTAATCGGCGAACAAACGGCCGCCTGTTTATTTTCTGGCAATCGACTTCGAAAGTAATCAAAATGCCGTGATTTGAATTTGGGTTACAAATTTGCGTTAATTCACGCACGCTTCCATTTAGTGGCCTTGCCCACATTTCCGATGGCTCCCAACGAAGCTCATCAAACTTTTCTGGTGAAATTGATTTCTGATTATTTTTACTATCATTTAAATTCTGACATTTGAGAGATGGAATGGAATGAAACCAAAAGAAAGAAATGAAAGCGCGCTGCTTTGGTGCAGAGTCTGGGAGAGATGTGATTGTATGTGATTGTTTAAATGATTTCTTTGAGCTTTTTGTTTATTTTTTTTCAGTTCTCAGCTAAATGAATGTGTAATTTTTTTCTTCTGCAGTTTGTTATGATTTTCTTTTATTATTTTAATTATTTTTAATAAGTTTCCAATTGATACGAAAATTGGGTGCAGCATTTTGTCTTATTTACATTCACTTTTCCTCTTTGTCTGTTTCCCTCAGTTATTGAGGAAGTGGTTTATGAGTTTAACTGCTTTATCACAATTGGATTCAGTTATTTGGAATAATTTATATCATTTTGTTTGAGCAAATCTTTTACATGCCGCCGTGCCTTTTAACTTCATTACAATGAAGTATGCAGAGTTCAGTGATATGGCGACGTCTTCCAATTAGAAGAGATCAAGCTGCGTAGACCCTTTTACAAAAGTGAAAACTTGACCATTCAGTGTCTTTTCAGATGAATAGGATGTAGGTAGAAAGGTACTCACACAGAAAGGTACTCACACAGAAAGCTACTCACACAGAAGGGAGCTGTTCCATATTTGTGTGGAAAGCAATTCAAAAATAGAATGGAACATAATTTTGTATCAATTCAAGTACCCTCCTATATAATAAACATTAGAATGTTGTTGTGTTTCCATTTTGGTGAAAGGAAGAATAGAATTTTGTGTGGGTTTATAGACCCAGAAAATGGCAAATGGTAACAGAGCCTTTTTCATAACACTGCCTATGATTTCATTCAACTTTTGATGACTTGTTTCATTAAAATAGTGTATCCAAATAGCACTGATTTATAGTTTTGTAAAAACGGGTTCTCCAACATTCCAGTAATGACTTTTAAATGATTGTGCCAAATTCCTGTGCCCTGCCTCTGACCCAATCTCTATTCAGTAACAGTGCAAATTTTCTTCACCTTTTCAGCACGTTTTCCACAATGAAAGTCACCAAATTCCTCTCTTCAATCGTCGCCTTTACTCAACGGAATTCCTAACAATTTAAAACCTATAAAAAAAGGTTAACTTGGAAAATTTAGAAACTAGGCCAGGCTTCGGCAGCACACACATAAACACTCACAGACACTCACACACATACTCACTCATGCCACCACCATCATCATCATCACATGAGCGGCGTGTGCCGTGCAATGAAACACCATTCAAAATGTCATGCGGCGTAAAATTTCAAATTGTTCACAAATAACAACAAAACAAAAGATATATAAAAATTTTACTACAACAACAAAAAGCAAGATCACAAAAAAAAACATTACAACAAAGAAAAGCAAACAGAAACAACAACAAAACGAGCCGCATAAATTGTTGAAATCTAAGAAAAGTGCGCCATTTTCACGCCGTTTAAACAAAGGCCTCAAACCAGCCAACAAAAACAGAGCGAATTTGATGGGTGGCAGCCTCAGAGAGGGGCTGGGGGTCGCACGGACCCACAAAGCCATTTCGGATGGCAGCAGTTGCCATGGCCAGGCGAGAAATTAACCAACATGTATGAACACGAAACTTAAAACTATGCTTTGGTGCCTTTGTTGTGGTTGTTGTTGGAGTTGGTGTTCTTGGTGTCGGTGTTTTTGTTGTTGTTGGTGTTGCATGGGCCATTTTCTGGTGCGGCCACTCGGCGTGTCATGTTGCAAATTTGTGGCGAAGTGTTATAAACTGTTAAAGGCATTTTGCCACTGTCAAAGCCAAAGTCGGAGACAGTCACAAAAAAAGCTCAAAAATGTTGGAAAGAAATTCCACAGATGTGGAGAAAATGGCATTGCAACCAGGAAGTGGGTCACTGGCGGGCCGGGCAGACATATGTGGAATTCACATAAAAAAGTAAAAACAAAGAGAAACCACTGACGAAGGCTGCAGTTGCATTGGACAGATTACAAGATACCCCTGCACCCTAACATCATCCATTAAACTTGCAGGGCTGTGAAGATAAGGTGGGCGAGCGTCTTAAACCAAGGCGTTATTGGATCAACATGGCTTAATACTAAAGTTGAGACACGTACTTTGTGGGAACAGTTTGTTGTTATTGGCAAATTCCAACTAATAATGGGCGTGGCTCATATGGAGCACTAAGTTGTATACCCTAGTTTTCCACAATATATTTTTTGATAAACCTTTTTGTATACTAAGATTTGGGCTACGGTAGGCGTGACCCTAGAGTCAATTTGAGGTTAATAGTAGGCGGGGCACTAAAGTCACTCCATTTATTAGCTGTTAATAGTAGGCATGGCACCAGAATCACCCCGTCGATTTACTATTAATAGTAGGCGTAGTTCTAGAGCGACTCCATCCATTTGAAGGGATGTTTTACCCGTAAACCTCCATTGAAACCTATGAGTATTATTAAACATTTATTTGACTAAATAGGTATACAGTTGTACTTACATATCCATTGTGGGCGCTGCAGTTTTTTTCTCACAGTCTAGTAACGACCAAATATGCTGTATTAAAAAATGTTATCATCATACCATGAATCAAAACTGAGAATTGAGACCAATTAGAGTGTTGAGCGATGTATATATGAGAGGTGTGTGTCTAATTTATCGGATACCGCCCCTTTTCTTCCATATGTCTTTAAAGTGTTAATAAGCCTGTTCACACCAATCATATTCATCAATATTTCGTGAATTGAATATTTAAGCAACAATTGTTGTTCAATTACAAATACGAGAACATGGTCATGGTAGTCTAAATATGAAACCCCAAGCTAGTTACAACCCCACCTAAAGTCTAGTATGATCCCCCCCAGAAGGGTTTGGTCAGTGCATATTGTAGAAGTGTGATTAATAGAGCAGATTTGTTGTCATTTTAAAAGAGGGGCTTTCAGTTGTCTACAAGAGAGGTCTGAAGATATGAACCTGTATGATTAGTGGGCTGTCTATATAAGGGGCCTACATTTTATTAAAAATCTGACCCAAATATGTGTTACTGCCAAATTGGCGCCAATTGCTTATATGGAAGGTAGGCACATTCCCTTTATGATGGGTTTCATATATAGTTATGGACCAGGCTCTGATTATGGAACATTTAATTAACATATTCGTGATAGTAGTAAACAAAACTGGTGAAACGGACTAAATTAAATAGACTGAGAAAGTGATGCTGATGAAGATTACTTCGTCTGTCTTTCTAGTGACATTAAACACTACTTCTGAGCTACCCCAGAGTAATCCAGCAAACTAAGAGAGTATTCTTTAGAACCTCATCACTTCGACCCAAGTTTCCTCAAGAACTTCTGATATGCTAACTTTGCATTTGGTCTCGTGTGCCACTTTTCTGTTAATCGGCGTTGTTTTTGTTTGAAATTGGTTAATCAGTCAGCTCCAATTTTTGCTTCGATGAATTAAAATATCCACAAAATACTCCTGAATCATATCTTTTAATTCTTTAAGTTATAGTTAATTTTATGAGGAATATTTTAAGCCTTAGCTTTTCCAGATCGTATCTAATTTAATGAAGTTATGACAAATTTCACAGAGTAACTTGGACTTAAAATTTCTCATTCGTATTAAAGAAAAATTTGTTTAGCATATTTTCTTCCTCACTGTGCTATCATATAAAATATCACAGAAAGCCAAGTCATCTCAGCGACTGCACTGTAAGACAACGGTCTTAGTCTCACAACGGTCCCAGAGTTACCTCCCGCTTCGGTTTTCTGATTATCTGTGAAGTTTTCTTTTGGATTTTGTGCCCCTTTTTGTGGTTCTATTGTTGGGGTGTCAATCGCCGCTGTTTTTGGTTGACATTTTTTGATTAATGACGGCGATCACGTCGAATTCTTGCTTCGCTTAACAAAAGAAACAAGAAAGAAACACACGAAAAGCAGAATAAATTAATAACACAAAGAAATGCATACAACGAAAGTGGCCGCGTAAGGCGCGAATGTGTGAAAGTGTTCTCATTTACCACGGTGTCTTTTGTTTTTTTCCTTTTGTGGGGCTTTTTTTGTTAATTCTTTGTGCTTTTTTTGTTAAGGTTTTTTTTATATAGTTTTTTTTATTTTATTTATATTTTTTGTATATTTTTTCTTGTTATTCTGTTCTCTTCATGCCACACTCTTGCCATTGTCTTGCGAAGTTCCTCCATTTAGGGTCATTTACAAAATTTTCTTTCCCAAACAAGTGAATATCAATTTCAGCGCCTTTTCTGGGTGCTCACTTGTCTTAAGTACCGCCATAATTACTGGTAATTAAGCGTAATTGTAATGGAAAGTGTGTTTTTGGAGTGTGCGAAAGCCCGTCAATATTGAACGAACAATAAACCAGACCATTGTTCGAGTGTTCAGGAAATGTGGTGTAGAGCAACGGCATTTGCGGAGCGACTGGCGACGCTTGGGAGTGAATTTCCAATGCTAAAAGTGCATCGTCGCATCACAGCGATTAGGGAAGGAAAGTGAATAGGCCCAGAGTAGGGGGACATTCGAGGTGATGGGCAATTAACAAAAGGTGCTGGAAAAACAACTGTTAATGATCGCGAACTATTTAACAATTCATAAGAAGGTGAGGAATTTTAAAGCCAATGTTAATGATGATGATGGTGGTGATTAAAAAGTGAAACGAGAATGAGTCATTCATGGCAGATATCTAGCATGGAAGACTTTGAGAGGGTTTGACTTAGACCAGAAAAATATAAAAAATGTTCGTATATACGAAAACAGAAACTACAGGTTCCATCAGGAATTGTGTCAGGAAATTGTTTGGACCTACGAGAAGTTCCTGCAGACTTCTCATTGGAAATGTGGGGAGGATAAAAAAAAATCTAACCTAGTCGTATTGGAAATATATATCGATCTATATACATATTATTATTGAGCACCGCGACCTTACGATCTATTGTGCCCCCATCAGAGGTTCAAAGTACATCTTTAAGTCCTATCCTCTGGATGCACCTGATGACAAGTTTTGGCTCCAGAGGTTTCACATCACTAGCAGAGCCTTGGAAGAATCCCAAGCATTTCCTCCGGGTGTTCATGAAAGCCGGGCATTGTGTTAGCACATGCAAGGACGTCTCCTCTTCCTCCATACAGAATCTGCTGGAGCCATCTGAGGTGACCCCGTCCTTACCATATGTGAGTTCAAATTACAGTGTCCTGTGAGTAGGCCTGTCATCATGCTAAGATTATTCTTAGAGAGATTGTTAAGTGATTGGAATATTTTTAAGTGGTATGTCCCTAGCAGACTCTTTGATACCTTTAGGCCTGTTATGTTAACCCAGTGTTTGTGCCTAAGGAGTGCCTCATCAATCCTAAGCTGGTATAACAGCTTGCCCTTGACTGCACCACAGAAGGGTTCTGGACCTTCCTTCCTTGCCAGCTCGTCGGCATTCTCGTTCCCTTCTATGCCAGTATGTCCTCGAACCCATAGAATGGTAACTTTGCATTAAGTTTCTTGAGGTACTCCCATTCTGGTTTTGTAATGATATATAATATATGTCGATTTGGTTCATGATGTTCTAGTGAGCTTTTAGCTTCTCCCCGAAAGGGTTCCGAATTTTTGGCATCCAAAGTATTCTTTTGTTGTTTCTGTATATTATAGCGTTTTGTTCCTTGGTGTGTCATTTATTTATTTTTATACTCAACTGTGTTAATTGCATTAAATCGGCCCCGAGTATTATATGCATTCATATATGAAAATATGTTTGCTTCCAAGGGTTGACTGAACTTTCACCATTTGAATTTAGTTTTCCACCACATTTGCTGGCTCTGTTGCTGCTGCAGCTGGTCTTGCCTTGTACTTGCCTAGTTACCCTTATGTTTTTGCGCTTGTTACAGTAGTTTTTACTCTTGTTTTTCCTATGGTTACTGCCGTTCCGTGGTGTTGTTGTTGTTGTTTTTCAGTTGTTGCCGCTGTTATCCACGCCGTTACGTTTCACTGCATCCTTAGTTCTGCGGACGGTGCTGTTGGTGTTATTAACGCGCGAGCCATCATCACACAGCAACAACAATGGCAGCAAACATAGTCGACAATAACAACAACAACAACGAAAATAAAAGAACAAGAGCAATGAGGCCAAGAAGAACAACGCTTGGACAGGATCCGCAAAGGCAAAACAAATGCATTTTTCTCTAACTAGAAGATACTGCTGCTGTGACCATTACACCAACAGCTGCTGCTGCATCTAAGGAAACCCAGCAACACAAAGTAATCTTCTTCTTACCTCGAACTAATGCCGCAATCCTTCGTTCTGGTGTCTTCAGTACTTCGTTTGTTTCATTTTATTATTATTATTTTGTTTTTCTGTCTTTTAGTTTTTTCCTCAAAAATTATATAAATTTTCTATGCTCTCTTTCCCTTTTACTCTCTATGTTTCTGTTTCTATCTCTCTCTCTCTCTCTCTCTCTCTTTGCCTGTCAATCGCTGTTTGTTGCTTCTATTAGCTGCGATATTTGGAAGTGCTGTCTTGTATTTTCTGTTGTTGCAACAACATTTCTCCAAAAGCAGGGGCTTAGAATTTACAGCATCTCAGTCCACTCAGAGTGGCAATAATCAACTGCAACGCATAAATAGTCATAACGCAGTGTTGTTGTTGTTGTTGTTGTTGTTGCTTCCCCAGCGTCCGTTGTTGTTGTTTTTGTTGTTGTTATGCTTACAATTTGACGCATTTTATGAGTTTATAAGCTCAGAGTCTGCTCACGTTTTCATGCATTTGGCACGAAGGAAAAATCAACGATCATTTTCTTCTCTTCTTATTCTCAAAGTTTTAAATGAAAATTTATTAAGATGCGATATGATTGCTGCAGAATGGTGGCACCACAGAGTTGGCGCAACAGTGGTAGTATGGAAATACGAACTCGGTGTAGAAGAAGTGGACACTTGAATAGGTCTTCAAGTTCATAGAACTAACTTATTTTAGCACGAAGTTTTAGGGACTGACTGTCTCCTTAGAACATCCTTCTTTAGTAATTTCGCGGGGAGTCAACTATTCCTGATGTTTCACTGCTTCCTATGTTGCTTCCAGATATCGTAGAAACTTGACTGATAAGTGAACACAGAATGCCTGCAGAATTATACATGTAGTGAAATCTTTGCCCTCAGTAATATATTGTAGATTGTAATCAGAGCAAGAACTAGTCACCAAGTCACTGCTGCCAAATAGACGCTATATTTACAAATACTCCCCAAGAGAGAATGGAATGGCATGAAAGTTTTAGCTACCCTAACATCTTTTATGACCTCCGTAATAAGTTTACGTTGTTTATATACTCGTATATAATATTAATATAAACAACATATAATAAATATTGACATACAATACAAAAGGGCATTTAGGGTATTCAGACCCAAAACTAGATATTCCGAGTCCATGGAAAACTATCCAAGCAGAAATCAATTCCATCTAAAGATGCGCACAGCTTAAGTTGAGTAGGATATACAAAACGGGAGACAGAAAGGCGCGTGACATGGCTATATTATCGGAGATTCAAGCTGCCATTCGAGCACTAAGCTTATGAAGTAGGCTCTAAGTTGTTGACGAAGGTCAAACAAATTCTGCGCTTTATTAGGACTTGAAAATGGTTTGACAAGTAAAGTAGAGGTGCGGTGTTACGCGGTGGTATCACAATGGACCCATAGTGGCCTGAGCGAGCTGGTCTGTAGATCAGCTGCCACGATAACCTAACCTAACCTATAAGGAAACGAAGGACTTAACTACTTAGGCAGTGGGTTCTTAGCTCCAAATCACCTAGTTAAAATGAAGCCCACAGCCCGCAGTTACGAGATTTACAAATAGTCTAGAACTGTTTTATTTGGGTACGAGGCTGTACAATAGATCTTTCTGGTCGCGGTGCTCTTATAGCCTGTTGAATAATAATAATGGGGAAACATACTCAGAGAATATGAGAACTGGGGCGACAGAAACTCTTTTCTAGCCACATAGGCTTAACCCCATATAAACTCTTGTTAGGCAACTACAACAGCAAAAGATTTGATTTTTGGATTGGACTATCCAAGAATAGACTAGAAGTTTAAACGGACTTCTGGCTGGACAAAGTAGACTCAAAGAACAAGCTAGAAATTGTAGCGAATCGCATTCACTGAGGAGGATAGAGCACATAGTTGGGATTAGTGAGGCGTTGATGCACAAAGGATGCACCTGGTTCTTTTCATGTACTAGGTAGCTCAATACCACGACTTGAACTAGCCGACATCCTCAATGTTCTGATTTATTTTGTAAATTTTCTTATAAAAAGAATTTTTGAGTGAAGAACTGAAGTATTGATCATGCAAGAGCCTAAAGGTTTTGGGCAGAGAAAAGCACTTGCTTAACGACTAGGCTGATGTGGACTTGATAGGAAAAAATCGAGAGACTTGCTTGGCCTGAGAGAGAGAAAATATCTCTAAGGTCATGGCTTGTATAAACGGTCATTGGCTATTCAGCAGACATGCTCTCAGGCTAGAAGTATTCTCCCATGAATACTGTAGAAGCTGTGGGGATGAAGAGGAGGAAGAGACTATGGAATATCTCTTCTGTGGGTGACCGACCGGCTGTAGCCAGAAGCAGAGCTGGCTCTTTAGGCAAATACGCTTCTAGTTCTTAGAAGGTTAAAAGGTCAAACAAATCCTTCGCTTTATTAGAGTAGTAAAAATAGAGGTAGTAAAAATAGAGGTCCGGCGTTACGAGGTGGTATCGCAATGGACTCATAGAGTCTGAGTTGGTCTGTAGGCCGACTGCCACGAAAACCTAACTTATTCTTTTTAATTGAAGTTCTTTTTAGAGGCATTTTCTGCACTTCTAATAAATTAAAATAATTTTTTCTGTTCTTATTTATTGATTTATTTTCAAATTCTTTATTCTTTTGGGTTTTTAATAATAATTATTTGTATTTTATTATTATTTTTATATAAATTTATATAATTAGTTGTTTGCTCTTAATTAATAAGTAATTTTCTTTAAAGTGGTTTTTAAATAGTTTTCTGTTTTTAGTTATTGAATTTTTTGATGATTTTTTCAAAACTTTTTTCCTTATATTTTTTTCTTATATTATTAGCAATTTATTAATAATTTTTTTTTGTTTATTCGTTTCAGGTGGGTCCCAACTTACAATATACTTAATTGTAAATATATATAGGCTACTACAAGGATTGTACATGATCGTACTTCTCGGACAGTACTAAAATAACATATCGTTAGAAAGGGAATGTAAACATTTATAAAAATTCAGACATTTTAATAATTAACTATATTTTATAATTTTAATCATTTCATCATTTAATTTGTGGGATCGTTGTACGAGAATCTAGAAATCCATCAATTTGAGCCTTCTTTACTAGACTGCTAGAGTGGATTGATATGATTATTCACTACATTCTTCAGCGCAATAGCAACTATTTCTCTGTAGAACCAACATACATAATTTTTCGCTCTCATTCGAGTCTTTGTTCAGAACAACAGCTCATTGAGTCAAAGTTTTGGGGTATCGGGATCATTTCTCTAGCCACCACAACTTCCTTCATTAGAGGTCTTTGCAACATAAGAATGGGGATTGTTTCACGTCTTTATTCTACTCATATTTTCTTATCGTATTTATTTTTATTGTTATTAGTATTATTATACACCATCATTAATTTTGAGTGCAAGGTGTTGGGGGAATGAGGACTAGCTACAGAGGCTTTCGACACGAAGATAAAAAGATTTTATAAAAAGAATCATTTTGGAGACCAAGCCTGTGGCAGGATTTGAACCTGCGACCCTCGGGGATCCTTAATTTCTTTTCTTGTCCTTTAAATTATTTGTTTAGTAATTTTACATATTTGTATTCCTTTTTTTTATCAGGAATTTGAAAAAAAAATTTTTTTTTTATATTTTTATATATTATTTCTCTTATTGCTTTTTAAATTATTTGTTGAATATTTTAACATTTTTATTCTCTTTTATTGTTTTTTTTTTTTTTTATCAATATTAATAAATGAATTTGTATTTTATTTTTTTTATATTGTTTTGTTTTTAAACTTATTCCTCCGAGTAGTTTTATTGAATTTTTATTTAAATTTTTGTCATTATTATTATTAGATTTTTTTTTAATTAATTTTTTAAATTATTTTTATTATTTTTTAAAATTATATTTAGTATAAAATTAAATTATTGTATTTCTAATTATTGTTTTTTTTCTTTTCTTTGATTTGATTTAAATAATTGGTTATATAATTTTTTTTGTTTTTATATTTATTTTTATTTTATTTCTTTTTTTTAATTTTCTTGATGTTTTTATTTTATATTTTTTTATATTTTATTTAATTTTTTATAGAATTTTAGATGATATTAAAATAAGTCTTTTTTATTATCCAATGAACTTTTTGAATTCTTCCATATTAGTTTATTTATTATTTATTATTATAAATTTTATTTTATTTATCATAATTTTTTATGGCAAATTATTAAAATTTTTATTAAGTGAAGTCGTTTACATAATTTTTTATATTTTATTTTTGTGTTATATTTTTTTTCTTTAATTCCATTTTATATTAATAAAATTCTTTCTTTCAATATTTTATTTTATTTTATTTTTTTTTGTTTATTTTATATATCCTTTTTTTAATTATAAAATTTTCTTGTTTAAATACAATTTTAGCATTTTTAAATTTCTAATAATTTATTTATTATTAATTTGATTAATTTAGTTTCTTTTTTAATTATTTTTAAAAATTCCCACATTTTGAATTTCTATTTTTTTTCTTATGTATTTTTTATTATTTTCTATTAAATTATTTATGATATAATATTATATATTTTATTTTCTACTTCATTTTTCAACAAATTCAATTAGTTCTGTAAATCTCATTCATGAACCTCGCAACAAGTTTGTCTCCAACTTTTTGTTTTCCAACTTTGCTTATTTCCAAGCGATTTAGTTCATTTAAATGCTGCTGCTGAGCAGAAATAGCCACCACTCAGCTTAACCATTCACGCCAAAAGCAACTGCAACCACAACAACAACAGCAACAACAAAAGAGCAGCCACTGCCGCCGATTATGAACTGCAGTTCTGTCGCTTGTTTCAGCAACTGTGCTCTTAATTTGGCCGTAAAGCAGACTTTGACTGCCACTGCCATGAAAAACCTCGCCAAGCCTCTTGCAGCAGGCAGCAAAAAATGCGGCATCTTAGGCTAAAAGTTGCTGCGTAATGCCACCACGCAGTATTAGGCGCATGTGAGTTCCATACCACACTCAGTCCTATCGAGCCGCAAGTGCGGAGCTGCAAAATCACCACATAACGGCAGTTTTTCCTACTCCATCTTCCACAGCTGTGTATTTTCAGCCTCGACGATGCTCAGCAGCATTAAAATGACGTCGAAGACGGTGACGATGGCCATGATGAAGATTAGGATGATCATAATGACAACGAGAATGAGGATGACGATGTTGTCGGGGTATTTATTCAAGCAGCCTCAGTGTTTCCACCCGATGCCGCCGCTGCCGCTCTCAATTAAGAACCACGCGACTGTCGTCGATATTTTTCCTGCTTATTCCATTGAAATTGATATGGGAAGGGGAAGGGGAAAAATTATACAGCACTATGTGGCAATTATGGTTAATAGGAATTTGATATCCACGGAGAGACCACAAGCTGCTCAGCTGCCAGCGCGACATTAAGAACACTTCCTGCATTCTAATGTGAGCCGAGCTCAGATGCAATAAAATCCGCTACCACAGTTCATAATTGATATGCGTAAACAAAAGACGCAAGCCACAATGTTGCAATTATGATTGCTGAGGAAGACATGTCAGGACCACACAATGCTGACAGGTCCATTCCACCAGTAATTGATACCCCGAACGTTTGCGAGTCGCTTCATGTTTCCAGAGGTCGTAGTCTGATTCGCTTCTATATGAGTATCTTTCAAAGAAGGAGAGATTGGTCTTAGTCTTTGGAGAGATGTGAGTCGAATTTTTTGATCGACGAAGAAATTTCATCGATCCTGAAAGTTTGGTTGAATTTTTTGTTCCTCGGTCCAGAAAGTTGAAAATAATTCTTCTTTTAAATTTTTCATCTATCCAAAAGGTTGAGTACGATTTTTTTATCGAGGGAATTCTTTATAGTTTAAAGTTCAGAAGGTGGTGGAAGATTTTATATTTAGAGGAATTATTCCATGTGTTTAGAAGGTTGAGTAGGATTTCCTTTTCGAATGAATTATTTCGTCCAGAAGGTTGGGTCGGATATTTTATTCGAAGGGGCTCTTTTAATAGTTTAGAAGGATTTTTTTGTTCTAAAATAGAAATGTTGATTTGTCCAAAAGGGGGGGCTGATGGAATTATTCCATGTGTCCAGAATGTTGAGTAGGAACTCTGTTTCAAAGGCATTATTTGATCTTTCCAGCTAGTTGTGTAGAATTTTCTGGTCGTTCTGTTCAGGAGATTGAGTGGGATTTCTGTTCAAATGCATTATTTCATCCCACTCATTATTATGCCGGAAGGACACTTTTTGAATTGGACCTTTTTGCCTTAGGTTAACGATCCTTTTACAGATGATTGACTTCCTTGCAATATATTAACATACATATCACTTCAAGGATTTTTCTTATGAGTACACTATTTGTTTCACTAACAACTCACTCAGTGGTTTTTTCTTTGTATCTGCGGGAAGTAAGAAAATGGTTTTAAATAAGCTCAGCATCAATTTCATCAAGTAATCTTCTACCAACTCTGATTGTTATAAGTTTACTGTGTAGTAACCCTGACTCCAAGTCCATATTTCTTTCGTCAAAGTAGGTGCTAGATAAAAAAAGCCTGCACATATAATTACAAATAGTAGACTGAAGGACTCTCTGTGGCCCTTTCATTAACCGGTTCCCTTAGCATCTGTTGATGGATTCCTGAGGTAATTTTTGGTATTTTTTTTTAAATTCTATAACTGATGTTCTATATCCAGTGGACAGCTAAGTGCAGTCCTATCCATGTATTCTCTATAATATTTTAATGAATAATATTTTTTTTCTCCACAATATTTTAATGAATAAATATAATAAATTTATTAATAAATAATTTCACTGCTCCCTAGCATACTATTCAGTCCATTTTTGGTGTGCTCCTTCCGTGTTTTAGTGAACTTTCTGTGTTGAATTGGTAAATATATCTATGCTAAAGCTGGACCAACGATTATCTGCAACATTCTTCAATTACCGACTGTTTTCACTGCCATCCCGAAAATTACTCCGGTCATTTTAAGTACATTTTTTTAATGGCCTTTTTATATCAATCAACATTGTGTGTCAAATCATCATCTCTGTCGAAGCTTCAGCGACACCAAGTGTTTTCTGATTTATCTGATTCATTTTTTCTTCAGTGATTGTTTTCACAGCATTCTTCAATACTCTTTAGGTTATTTTTGTGTTTGTCTTCATCATTTCATTTTTTATCAATACTCTGCAGGATATATTTGGTATCTTTCTTCCTTTCAGTTTGTTTCCAATACTGTTTAGGATATTTTTGGTGTCTTTCTTCATCATTTCAGTTACCATCAATACTCTTTAGGATATTGTTGGTGTCTTTCTTCATCATTTCATTTTTTATCAATGCTCTTCAGATGTCTTTGATGCCTTTGTTCACTATTTCAGTTTGTATCAATACTATTCTTGTACTTTTTGGAATCTTTCTTCAGTCTTTCAGTTGGTATCAATACTCTTCAGGTTATTTTTCTTTTTTAATCATTTCATTTTCTTTTTTATCATTTCATTTTAGATCAATTCTTTATATATTTATTTCTCTGTCTTTAAATCTATTTTTGTGTGGATTAATTATTTATTCGTTTTTCTGTATTCTTCTACAGTCAATTTTCTGCTGGGATGAATTATTATATCCGCGTTTTCAACAGTTTCTGTTGTGAAGCAAGGCATGCTCGTCATTCCTCTGTTGATTTTCTTCCTTATATTCTTAGTAATAATTATGATGACGATGATGACGATTATGATGATGATGATGATAATGACGATGATAGTCATAAAAGCGTTCGCTAATTTATTTATTATTAAACCAAATCTCTCTCTAACGAGTACGGGAAGGTATTATATCACTTTTATCTCTTTCATCGCTTGCATTGTTTTCATGCTGTTTATGCTGATTATGCATTTTCATATGCAGCCTGTGTGCATTCCCTCTTCTCCCCTTCGCTCCTCCTTGCACACTCTTATCTTTATCAGATTTTTATCGCCTTGCATTATTGTGGGCACATAAAAGGTGAGTTCATTATAACAAAACGCTCCAAGCTGATCACGTACGAGTACTGCCAACTCACACATATGCATATGCACACTCACACACTCACAGGCACTCTGTATGATTATTTGCCTTTTGGAATATCTTTTCAAAAAATTGCCCAGCAGGTGTTGAAAACTTACGTTCAAATGATAGAAATCTAATTTCCCTCCACTCCTCTAGCATTTTCCTACCGCTCACATGTAAACTTACCCATAGCCACACGCATACACTCACACTGAGGCCACTCACTCATCACTGGGAGTTCACTGGCATTGGAGCAAGTGCTGGGCTGATAGCGGAAGTTGAGCATTTTCCAAGTGTTTTAGCATTTAATAAAATATGCAAAAGTGGCGAGTCAGTGGACGCCTCATGTGCCTTGTGCTCCTCGCACGCCGCGTACGCCTCATGCGCTTAATTATGGGCTCAAGGCGCGTTGATTTGACTGCACAAGTCAACGCCTTAGAATGCCAGGGATGGGATGAAACTTTAATGAGATTACAAGTTTATTAGCGCTTTAATTAATTTCAAAGAGCCTGCTTTAATGCAGGTACTTATAATAAAATGAGTGGTCAGCTGCAATAATTCTTGGGGAATACAAAGGGGGTCCTGGCGGAATTTTAAGAGTCACTCTGTAGAGTTGTTTAAGCAATTTTTATATAAATATAATTCCCTACTCAATAAATGATGATTTTTATAAGAATATCGACCTCAAACCCAGTACGTCAATGAGAAATAAAAACCTCTGCATATTGAATTGTCACAAGTGCAGATGCAATATTTCATCGTTAATACCCCTATGATGTTTAGGATCATTTGGTTTGGTTAGCTGGGGATGTACACTGAAAGCTATCATTACAGGGGTCCTTAATGAGAAATTGATGAATAAATTAATTATATTATGTCACAGAAGTATTTTATTAAGTGCCTGTCTACAGCCAAGACTGGAGGATTGTATAGCCCGCTTCTCGTGGATCTACATTCAAAGCTATCATAGAATGGTCGTAAATAATTAGTAGGCTAATCATATCTCATATTCCATCAGAAACTCCCAATCGGTGCCGATATTGTCCAACTTATACATGGTAGTATACAAGTACTTTGCCAGAGAGAACGAATATAGCTGATATTATTTACATTGGCACTTCCTTTCTTATACTCATGGCATCAGTGTCTCTTAACTGCGATTTGCAAGTCATGTGATCTATCACAAGGGTTCGAAATACAACCACAAATGTATGTGGATATTGCTTACAAGCATGATTTTTTGCCCAAATCGTCCTATGATTTTAGTATTCTAAATATGAAAATTCCTTCTCCTTCTTCTTTCTTCTTTTCTAAAAGATTCCCTCTATTTCAAACATAAATTACAGGGGCTCAACTCAGTCTCTCATTCCTGTTTCTCTTCCTGATATGAGAACATTGTGTGACATTTCTCTGCTGCCTTCAGATCATCCTTTAATTTGCCATTTTTTAACTTTATAATTAATTGCGCCTTCAATTCGACTCCGCCAACGAAATGACATTGAATAATGTCCGAGCATGCGGCCAGCACCGGCAGTAACTCTACTCTACTTTTATGTGGCTGCATCATTAGGCTACATCAGAGACCAGATCGGAGCAAACTAGACCAGACCAGAACAGCACTGATCATGCCAGACACCGCACCATATCTGCCTTGCGCTTGCCTTGGCCTCTCCGCCATTTAATCCTTTTGCGGCATAACGCATTAAATGTGCCTTTTCATCATTTTGATTTAGTTCTACGTCTTTTGTTGACCGTCGCTGATGGCGACTGCAATTAGCCGCCATTCGTTCTGTTGTGTTCTGCAGCCAGGCTCGCTTTGAAGCCAGTTAAGCGGCGATCTTTTCATTTGGAAGGGCAACATAAATTCTGTTGTTATTTCTGTGTTGTTTGGCTCGTTGTTGTAAATTAATTGCCATTGTGCGCTTCAAGTTGTTACATTCTCTCTCTCTGTTGTTTCTTTTCGAGGGAGGTGTTGTCGGGCCCACAACGAGATCATTTAGTTTATGAATTACTCAATTAACTTCGCACATAGGACCAGCAAAACACCAGTCGCTAATATGCAGTGCAACAGATCATTCACCTTCCATATAAAAGAGAAGCATTTGTGTGCTTCAACATAAGTGACCTCATGACCCTTTCGTGAATTGGCTCCATACTTCCTTGGCCAAGGCGAAACCCTTCAAGTTATCTTTTATTTTCCATAAACTGAATATAACATAAATATGGGCGCTGAATCAGACTTCCATATGAATTTTTCGCTTATAGTCGTTGGGTCTTATCCCAGTAACTAGTCCTGTGATTTCTGAAAACTTTATACTCCCCACATGATTTCTTCAATGTTGCCAACTTTCTTTCTCCAGAGTTTCTGGAACTATCCACATGTTATTGTGGTCCGAGCATTATTTTAAATACCTTGCTTCATATACAGATGCTGTGTGTTCCAGCAATTTCCTTCATAGATTTGTTGTGTGTTATCCTGGTGGCATGTTACGGATGTGGTGGCATGTTGATGCCCTACAAAGCCTTCCCTCAAATACTCTCTTCAAGTTCTGGAACCATTTACAATATGTTTTGTGGCATTACTTTGAATTTCCAACAAAATTTCTCACCAAAATGGATTTACAGGATGAAAATATTCTCTGTTCTGTATCAATTTCTCAATATTCGTTGTTTCTTTTCTGGGGGGTAAGTAGAGAAGTTGTTTATAAGTTTATACTGTCCATACGATTTCCCCAGTCTCCTCTTCAACTTCTGGAGCCATAAAAATGTATATTATCTTATTAAAAACGATTTATATGATGAGTTCCTTGAAGATATTCTGTGTTTCTGTAGCAAATTGTCTCATATACGAGTATGTGTAGTTTCTTGTTATGGTGCCATTTGTCCGTGTTCTTAAGGTAAGGTATGTACCCCTACATACGATATCTTCAAATATTCCCTTAGTCTTTTTTCAATCTCTTGAACCATAAACTTTTTTTTTTCTTTGTATTTCAAATAATTTGGAATATAATTCTTATTAAAATCGATTTATATATTGATTGACTTGGAAGAGATTCTGCTTCCGTTTTAAACTGTCTGTTCTCTCTAATTGACTGTTCCAGTACCTGCTGGCTTGTGAATAATAGCAGGTTCCCATTCTCCACACGAGATCATCACATTCATAGCCTTATCTTTCTTCAATTTCTGGAACCATTCAGAGTGTCCAAATTCTTTAAAAAACATTATTCCATGATGAGTAAACTGAAAGTTATTCATATATATGTCATATCTTCGCAGTTTCTGCTTTTAGTTGATCTTTTCTTACGTTGATATGAATTTCACACTTCTCAAACGATTTCGTCAAATTTACAAGCGTATCTCCTCTCAATTTCTGGAACTATGCAAAGTTTTGTGCCGTATCTTGAGTGCCCTCGGTTAGCCTCGCTTTTCTTATCACTATTCATTACTCTAGTATTTCAGGCATGTGTCTAATTAGCACAAACGACTCCGAAAACATTATTTCAGTTTTGTGAATGAAGCTTGTTAATTAAGAATTCATAGACGTGCCTACTGCGCCCTCAGCTTCATTCAGTGGCACACAAGTGGTGCCTTTGTTGTCCCCAATCTTCTTACAATGTACTTCTGAAGCGCTAAATTTGTATTTGCCTTCATCGCTGTGTTTCTTTCCTGTTACCTTCAATGTGAATTTCGCCAACCGAATAACGAAACAACGCGCTGCTTTGTACTTCGTTTTAGGTACGAAACAATTTTATTCTGTATTTACTGCCTTCATTGTGGAGTTTTTCGCCCATGCTATTGATTCGGTAATTGCAAATGAAGGCAATGGTTGCTTTAAGCCAATAAATTTCCCAATGACATATTTATGTCATCAATTTATACGGTTGAGATGCACAGCGCAGACCCTCCTCAGAGCTGAGCTACTGTGGAGTCTCCGCGAGACTGTTCTGGCCACACTTTTTTTTTATTTCTTAGCATCACAGATGAATTGAAGAGCAGTGGCCAAGCGTTATTTCAATTCATTCCACACAATTCTTCCTAGGAGGTATGAACAATTCAAGCAGGAGTCTTTGTCTCTACATATTTATTATCATATACTTCGGTAATTAATTCTTAGATTTCCGAGGAGTAGCAAAGGGCCACTTATTCTATATCAGTTGCTTATTGTTAACCTACTGGAAATAACCTTGAGAGATTGATTCTAAGTTAGTAAATGAGGTTCCTAAATCTAATCACTGAGCGAAGTTGTGTTCTACTACAAAGCAAGGCCCACAGCCACTGAGCCAGTCAATCGAGGTTTTTGTAAGCTCATCTATGCAATAACATTCTCTAAATTATTACTTCATTGACATAGTGTACAAAGGATCTCTCTGTAAATTGATTCATGAAGACTCTGTCCTACACTCTTTCCTGCACTCTATCTTACCGAGTCTCTCTCACCTACCTTTCTCTCTCCCTGTTTGTTTTGCACTCTATTCTTCAATTCTTCTTTCATTTCGTGGCCTAATCACAGAATCTGTGAAGACAACCCGCTTTCGGGTTATGGCCGAACTTAACAGTGGTATTTATTAAATTTAAAGAGGATCCGGAGGAATAGGGAGAAAGCTCTAGTGGCAAGTGAACAGGCCTAAGCGAGGACAGCCATCTAACCTAACCTAACCTAACATTGGTTGCCAGGCGCCTCTGCTTTGCGCGCGTCTTCTCCAACCCGTTGTACCAAGCGTGGGTAGGGTTTCCTCGACTTGGTCCTTCCATCGGAGGCATGGTCGTCCTCTACATCGTTATCCGCTTCGAACACCTTTTTCGGTGGAGCTTCTTCGTCCATACGCACGATATGTCCAAGGCAGCGCAGACGTTGTATACCGACGCGTCTGACTATGTCAATATCAGCGTGGGGTTCATACGAATACGGTAGTCGTCCCCATCACGAACTTTCCTCTTGAACACCCCAAGCGCGGCTGCATCAGTCTGCGACACGACCCATGCGCCATAGAGCAGCATGGGTAGGATGAGCATCTTGTAGAGTGTCAGTTTTGTCGGTCGAGAGAGAGGTCTACTGTACATTTGCTTACTGCGCCCATATTAACACCTATTAGGAAGCGTGATTCTTCGTTTAATCTCCAGGCTAACGACGTTTTCGGTGTTAATGGCGGATCCAAGATATATCAATTCCTTGACCACTTCTTCAACTGCCTTATAATACATTTAATTAACGTTCCCTGAACACTTGAAATACAGAACCCATTCCACTCTTCCGATCTCGCTCAGAATGTCAGTTAAAAACTTACAAAAAAAAAAAGAAAAGAACTGAACAACAAATTCAAATTACAGTTTCAAATTACAGCACCACATTTCTTACAGTTTCAGTCCTTCCCTGCCCAACTGCTGCAAATAAATAAATGAGACAAAAACGAAAAGTTACCAACTCCTCAAAACCGCTTCACACACAACGCGAACCTGGCCAAATAGCTCGCAGCTAAACCCGCAACCAGATAAATGAAATTTGTATGCAATTTTTACAACTTCCTCAAGTGCGACGCACATGTGCGCCTGTGCGCATGTGCAGAGCCGTCCAAATTGCATGTGGCAGCAGTGAGTGGCCGCTTAGTGTGGGTTTCTGCCCGGCAGCGTCCAATAAACCAGGCAATAAGTTCACGTTTATTGCCTTTTAGTGCATTTTTCTGTTCGATTGACACGGGCGTTTAAGGAAAATTCCCGTTTCCAGTGAATGTTTCGGAAGAAACTTCCCAAAAATCAGCTAAAAGATCATTTGACTATTATTGGGAGTCCAGTGGGAGCAAACAAGTCGACCAGATACCAGAGTACGATCAATAATCGGTCGAATTGCGCTGTCAAATCATGGGGATCAGATTTCAGAGTAATTGAAAGCTCAGTTCAAAGTGTTCTACCGATCTTCAGGGATATTCAACTGCCCATATTTCTTCTTCTTAGATGGCAATCACAGCCCTCTACTGTATTTCTACTTGTTGTACTTAAGTTACCTCTCCCATTTCTCAACTTTACCGGATTACTACTCGTAACTAAGTTGCCTCTCCCAATTCTTAATCGGATTGGAAGTCTTTTATAGTCTGCTGAGTTTACCACCAGTTCGATTCTAGTATCCTCCTAAACTCTGTCCAGATATGGGAACATTCTGATATACTTGTAGGTACTCTTATGTTATAGTCTAACATAAAATTCTCTTCCTTCCCTTCACTTGTTGCCGCCACATTCCTTCCACCAAATATACTTTCAGATTTTCCGTCAGTTCCCAGCGTTGCTTTCTCTTCTTTTCGGCAGACGGCAGTTGTGCTGAGCGGTCATCAAACGCACTCCACACGACTGCTCCGTCCGACAATGTCAATGTCAGAAGCCAATCAACGCCAGCAGGGATCACAAACGTCCAAGCGGGTTGAAGTTTATGAAGCTTCCGCACTGCCATGGAAGCCTGGCTTAGTCTCCCGAGAGAAAGAGGAAAGACAGAAGTGAATGCGGCCATTGAAACGTCTGCCAAATTTACGGCTGCAACAACAATGATGGGAGGGTCTCTGGCGGGTGTCCGGAATTTCGTATTTACTGCTTTGCTGTTATTTTTCCAATTATTATTATGCAATGCCCTCCTCAACTACAGATGCAAATAGGAATACGTCTAAGCGAGCTCTCAGTCGAAGCATCAGTCCAGCAGCTCGGCGCATCCTTTCACCAGTGCCATTGTGCCTGATGTTTAGATGCCACAAGAATTTATTGCAAATTTCTGTTAGAGAAAAAGTCCAACAAAAAAAGAAAACGAAGAAAAGGAGGAAAGAAAAATGCCAACAACAACAACAAGCAAGCGACAGTAACAACTGGCGCGACAACATCAACAGAAAATGGCACATTAATTTGTTTAGACGCGTCTGTTTGTTGGATTTTCTCTTTTGCCTTCTCGGGAAAACGGTAGCAGCAACACAGCCACAGCAACAAGAACGACTGTGTTGCTGCAACCGCAGGAAGCGCTGCTGGACTGCTACCACAACAACAACATCGAACAGTATAGCAACCACGTTGCTAACATCTAAACTGCCTTCGCTCCAGCACCAGCGAATTCAGCGGCTGTGCCCGCTCTGCCCTCAGTGCCATAAAATATGTTATTGAACATTTACCAGGAATTTGTTGTTGACATTTGCGAGCAACTTCTGGGCAAGACTTACGAGCGATCAAACACATAAAACGAGGCGGATCGCTGCTTCGTCGATGAATGTGTTTGTGGACTTTATGGGAAAATTCCTTTTCTTTTCCACAGCTGAGGAGGAAAAGCAAGTTCATACTTCATATTTGCATAGAGCAGAGAGACCGGTGGAGGATTATTGACAGCGGAACAAAACCCTTGAATGGATCATGGAAAAACTAACTCTTAAGGCAGCAGTCTCGCGGAAGTCATCCTCATATTTCCTTGGATTAACAAAGTGGTCGGAAATTGTTCAGGATTTAAAGAATCACTTTAACAGTTTGCGGGGTTGGGGACTGATCAACACTTTTACTGGTGGTACACTATTTTCTTTTTGCTCTTTTCACTTCTTGGACTCTACGTTTCTTGCCCTCTTCATTTCCTGCTCTCTTCACTTACTGCTCTCTTTCAGTTCTTGTTCTCTTCAGTTATTGCTGTATTCATTTCTTGCTGTCTTCACTTGTGACTATCTTCACTTCTGGATATCTTCACTTCTTTATCTATTCACTTCTTGCTTCAGTCACTTCTTGCTCTCCTTACACCTTGTTATCTTCACCTCTTTATCTCTTCACTTCTTGCACTAGTCTCTTGTTGCTCTAGTCACTTCTACCTCTCTTCATTTCTTTTCCAGAGAGAATGAGAGAGAGTGAGAGAGAGGGAGAGTGAGAGAGAGGGAGAGTGAGTTAGTGAGAGAGAGTGAGTTAGCGAGAGAGATTGGGAGAGAGAGTAAGAGAGAGAGAGAGAGAGAGTGAGAGAGAGAGTGAGAGAAGGAAAGAAAGTCTAAGTTCATATTAAGACATCAGTCAAAAGTGGATGAGTGGATGAATTGTTGCTTCGAAAGGTTCTTAGATAAAGTAATCAACTATATATGCTGATGATGATGACGTACGATCTCATATGGCCCGAAATGGTCAGACATGCTCCTTAAGCGGATACTCAAAACAGAGACCGAATAGAAAATGTTAAAGAACTCAAATTCTTCAGGTCCAAGCTATATCAATGAATTCATTCAACGCCTCTTCTTGATGTGTCTAAGAGTCACAGCATATAAAATTGTTCAGTCGCTCAACGTGACTGACAGTCTTAGAGGAAGAAATTATTCAATTTTTAAGCATCTCTGACTGTTTCAGTACATGTGATTTTTAACCGATCATGAGTTGCCCGCATAGTGTCCGAAGATAAAATATTGTATATGCAGTTTCTGAGGATGACTTAAAACTTAACAATGTCTTTCAGTATCTCGGATAATATGGGGAGATGATTCCTCATCCTTTCAAAATATCTTATAAACTCAGGAAATGAATTTCTTCAACCTTCTTCTCTAACAGTTGGAGAAGAGAAATTGTTCTATTAATTTTCAACAACCAGCCTATTAAATTTTACTGCCTCCGTGGATGAAATATTCGTCTCTCATAATGTCAGGAGATGACTTCAGTAATGGTCTTTCTGAGACATTTACAAAAGATAAAATTATTCACTTTTACTGGCAATAAAAATAGTTCAATATTTTAGCATCTCTAACAACTTCAGAGGAGAAATTTGTTGGGTAAATTTTCCGCTTCGCAGATAATCTCAGAAGATGGAATCATTCAGCCAAACGTTTGCTATTCAGAGAAGATAGAATGGAATAACTTTACAGCCAATGATGACGAAACTCTTGAGTCCCAGGCCATCTCAAATAATCTCAGAAGACTGAATTATTCAGCCAATTGCTTGCTTTTCAAAGAAAATCGAATTATCCAATTTGAAAGCCTCTGGTGATGAAATTGTTCAGTCTTAGACCATTTGTAACTCCTGAGCAGATAAGATTGTTAACTTTTAGGATCTCTGCTGAAGTAATTGTTGAATATTTCAGAACCTCTCAGTCAGTTTCAGGACACGAAATCGTCTTCAACATCTTGTGTAGTCTCAGAAGAGGAATTGTTCAGTGATTCAGAGTCGCTTACAGTATTGGTATATATAATTGTTGTGGTTTTTGATCTCTGGTAACTGGTTAAACATAATTAGAGATTATTTGGTTGGTTTTGGATTGGTTCTCTTAAATTACTGACTTGACCTATTACAGTCAGTTGTGATAGAAGAGAATCTCAACTTCTTCTCCTACCCTACTATATGAATCTTTATTCGTGATTTATTGTTGACTTCCCAACAGTAAACATTCTTGATTATCGTTCCTTACCATTGGTCAATATTCTTCATCATTTTCCTATCGAGTCTCTTCAAATACCATTGCGTCACTTTTACCGTTTATGGGAATCATTTAAACCGCTTCTATTGGTCCCACATCTCATTAATTCCCATAACTCGTCTCTGTCGCCTTTCCGTGAATGAAAATTCAATCCTGTTACGACTGCCGACATTTTTGTTTCCTAGATGGAGTCTTGTCATTGGGGCCTTCCATCATTATCATTTCGCATACTTTTCAATCAACATTTCAACGCAACTACATTAACGAATAATTTAATTTGAACCGGTTTTCCTCTGCTCAATAAATAAGCCTACGAAAGTGCTTGAAACTCTTCAGCATCCTCAAAGTGCCCATGCAGCAAATGCTGCACACATAATTGCTTCATTAACGCTACCACCACACCACAAAAACGACGCGAGGCAGGCACCAAGAAAAATTCTTCCAGCGACAGCAGAAAATCACAACAACGCCTAAATGAGTTGTACAAATAGTGTGCAGTCGCATATGCAAATACATGAATAGAAATATTTTAAAAAAGTCAGCACACACACACATCCCTGTAGGAAATTAATGCATACACAAGTGGTAAACGAAGGCAATAATTACGAACAGAAAACTAGAAAAAATCACTGGTTGGTAATGAATTTCTTAGTAAATGCGACTGAGTCAATGCCCGTTCCTACTGGGATGCTCCTTAGCTGCAGTGAGTGCTAGTTTGACTGCAAGTGCAAACATATTCTTTGCTATTCACATAAATCAACAAAAAAAGGGAAGCACAACATTTTCAAATAATTTTATCGCCGAGGCAGTCAACTCAGTCCCGGCATCCGATCAGACCGCTTGAGTTGTTAAGCAAAAATGCAAATATTAAACAAATGGCATCATGGCGCATGCAGCAATAGCTCTGGCTGCTGTGCGTCTTGAGGAAGTGTTGAAGAGGCGAGTGGTAGAAGAGGCAGCAAAGGCAACAACAACCCATGCGGCTCTATCGAAATCAATGTGTTTGCGTAGGTGTCCGCGATTCGTTGGTGCGTCTGCAGCGCTGACTGGTGTTGTTGCATGCCGCATTTGTTGCACTACTGCGTGATTGCGTTACGCATCGCGACAAGCTGTGGAATTTTTTGCTGTGCAATCAGAGAAACGATTTTTTTAAGGTGGAGGACAGGCTTCAAAAAGTATTTGAAAGAAACTCTTGGAATCTATTCACGATACTTCAAAGACTCTAAACCCGAGCTTACACGATGCAAAAGCTTTTCACATTGCTCAGCGATCCCGGAGAAGGAAGCAAACCGGGGGACTAAATCAATTTATAATATTTATATCCCAGAAGCATATTGGCAAAAGGTCTTATAAAGCCATCAATCGTAAATACTCATAGAACAACTTGTGAAAGAGGATACAAGAGAGCAATTCTCTTTCACAAGTTGTTCTATGAGAGTAAGAAATGAATCTCACAAAACCCTCAAACCTAAATATGTATAGGACAAATATTGAAGAGAATATAAGAAAGTCAGGAGAGTGAGAAAATTGTCTCATAAATACCTTAACTGAACATCTGTAGTCAAAGATAGCAAGTGAAGAGAGAAGAGAGAAGAGAGAGGAAAACCTAGTCTCACAATAAAAAGTACTCTATCATAGATACTCATAGCCTCAAACCTAAATATGTATAAGACAACTATTGAAGAGAATATAAGAAAGTCAGGAGAGTGAGAAAATTGTCTCATAAATACCTTAACTGAACATCTGTAGTCAAAGATAGCAAGTGAAGAGAGAAGAGAGAAGAGAGAGGAAAACCTAGTCTCACAATAAAAAGTACTCTATCATAGATACTCATAGTATAAATGTGGAGAAGAATACAAGAGAGCAAATTCAGTATGAAAAGGCTTTTAGTTAACAAAAGAGAGCATGGAGAGTAAAAAATAGGCTCCCAATAACAAGTCCTCAATTATAAATAATCTTGGAAAAAATGTGAAGACAAACACTGGAAAGCAAGGAGAGAAAAAAAAGAATCTCAGAAGACCCTCAAACTTAAATAGTTCTCGGATAAATATACAAGACAACACAAGAACCTAGCAGAGTACGAGAAGGGTCTCAGAAATCCCTTAATCAGACATAGTCAAACAGAGTATGTGTAGGGCAACAGAAAAGAGCAAGGGGAGTAAGAGAAAGTCTCACAGAAATCTTAATTCACCTTACTCAAAGAGCACTCGAGAGAGATCACACAAGAGGGCAAGGAGAGTCAAGCAAAGCTTCTAATTTTAGATACTCAGAGAACACATTTGAAGGGCAAAGAGCACGGGGAATGAGACGAACGTCTTTCGAAAACCTCAATTCGCCATACTCCAAGAGCACACGTGAGAAATGGCACATGAAGCAAGGAGAGTTCCACAAATCCTTTAATAGTGCAATATCAGATAACACATTTCAAGGAGAACACAAAAGAGCATTGGGAGAAAGAAAAATGTTCATAAAACCTCAATTCCCCACGAGAGAGATCACATAAGAGAGAAAGGAGAGTCCCACAAATCCTTTAATAGAGCATAGTGAAGGAAAGCTTGTGAAGCAAATGAAAAAGGAGACCAAGAGAAAAGTCTTTCAAAAGCCTCTATTTCACATACTCAAAGAGAGCCCGAAAAATACGCCACAAGAGAACAAGGAGAGTCTCACAAAGCCTTTAATCATCTATAAACAGGAGATCACAGGGGAACAAGGCCAATAAAAGACTAATGTTGATTGAGGAAGTTACGACTAAATGGTAGATAACTTAATTATCCGTAGTGTCCGATCTACTGGGGAGATAAATCCTCAGATACTTTATTAATACTCTCAATCCTACCCCTCAGTATCACCGAGAGTCACTCACATTTTAGTTTTCTATCAATACGAGAGCATATTTTCTTATCATCATACAGCATTCCAGACACAAAAAAGCGTTATAGCTGGCTGTATGAGAACACTTCGTTCAAGACTCCGTATTGATTCTTTTAACACTCCATACGATTACCGCATGCACCACTTCCGTGCTCGTCGTTGCATCAGCCACTCTGATTATTGGACTGTAACTGAAAGTAGCACATTCTCTTTGTACATTCTGGACTTTCGCGCACCACTAACAACAACGACAGCACCAACAGGAATGGCAACGACTGCAGCCGCAGCCGCCACTCAAAGTCAGAACGAGCTCTGAATGACCAATCCATTGGCTGCGTGTCCGTGGCGAATTTCTGCAAGTGTGGTATTGGGAATTAGAAAAGCCATAAAATAACCGCACACCGAGAATGAAATCTTAGCAGCATCTCGAATTAAAGCCTGACCACAAACGTGGCAGCCGCATCGGCATCAGCATCAGCACCAGCATCAGCAACGGCAGCAGCGAGCGGTGTGGCCAGCTGGAGCCCAGTTTGTGAACTTGTTTTCCTTTTAATCACTTAACTGTTTACGGAGCGCGACATGGATTTTCCCCAACTAGGCAGCCGAGCAGCATTGGTACAGTTGCGGGACGCAGAGGCCAGCTGCGATCTCTGAGTGGCCGTACGTGCGTGTGCTTGTGCCAATGGTGAGAATGCTTTGGCCGGCTTCGCTTCGCTTTTGGGTTACGTTATTACAAATTTGCCGCAATTTATTGGCATATTTTTCCTCTGTTAAGCAGAGTGTTTGATATGTTTTCCGAATTGTGTGTTACAATTCTATAATTCCACAATTTTACAATGTTACTTGCCGCTTTTGGCGTTGAGCTCTGCTCCAGAATTGTGTAAGTGTTTAAAAGGATATTTGTGCCATGTGGGAATACGTGTACGTACAGATATGCAGGAAAGTAGTGCACTGAAGCGTGAGCTGAATTTTTTGAGCTCATTAAGTAACGTTGGCTTGTAAAAAATTACAAGAGTCGGAGAATACTTTCAACCCAAGCATGATTTTAACCCAGGAAGGCCAATTGATAAGTAGCCTTAATTGACAGACATATACTTTGAAGAGTGTCAACGAATTCGAGGAGGATGGTGTCGCTCAAAGCAACACTGGTGATCGAGCCAAGGGACCACGCTGCAACAAATATACTCGTACATATTGTGACACAGAAGTCATTTCAACATTCTTGACTAAACAGGCATAAATTTCACCTTCACATGATAAACACAATTAAAAAAATGGAACGCATTTATTTGCTGTATCGTTCTCCCTAGGAATGATGCTAGCTCACTGATCTTAATGGCTCTCTCTATCGCTCTTTGGAATCAGTGACTTACACACGCTCTCTTTGAAAGTACCCTCTAAAATGGGGGACTAAAAACTAGTATGTAAAAACAACTATGAATAGTCGCAGGATTAGAGTTGTGAATAGGAAGCTGCAATGGATTGGTCATTCAGAGCTCGTTCTGACTTTGAGTGGCGGCTGCTGCTAAACTCGTTGTTGTTAGTGGTGCTTTTTTTGGAGCTTTACCGGAACTCCCTTAATATGAGGATCTAGTCAATGGTCGCAGAACAGAGTTGTGAATTGGAAGCTGACATCAATATTTAACAGTCTTTTGCTTTTCTTGGAGCTTTATAATACCTCCCGTAATATGAAGATTTGGCCATGCGCAAGGATTCAGTCTTTCACACAATACGCCAGAGATGATCTTAAACGAGATATTGATGGAACTTATCTCACGAAAATTTGGAGCGTGTTTTATTTCTTGAGGTCAGTTTACGTTTCGATCAGTGATCATGCATATTAATATTCTGCGCAAGAGCCAATGTTATAATCATCTAAGAGGCTCTTTGGCAGAGCAGGGCAACCACATCTCTTAGTCCCAACAAGAATTTTCGTACCTGGTTCTAGTTTTGATACTGAATTTCAACTCCATCTTCGTTAACTGAGCTGCAGAAACTTGCTACTCTAAACCGGGGCAATTCTTATTATCATCGCCCTGACTACAGTCGAGAGAAGGAATCCCTGCCATATTCCAGACCAACTGAGATATCTTCACCAGATTTCGTTCTCCTTTTTACAGAGAGATGCTTCTCTATTATTCCGTTAGATTCAAGAAATTAGTCATTCATTCAGGATTGTCGAATTAGATCTTAAGTCGCTTATGGTGCTAATGTTTCTTTAGTTTAGTCACTGAAGTCGCTAATGTTATTGGTATCGCTTCTCTTGCTTATGAGGCTTCATCGCTTTACTCTCTGAAGTGGCTACTTCAGTCGCTTCACTCCCTTATGTGGCTTATGTCGCTGCAGTCTCTGTAGTCGCTAATGTTGCTGATGTCGATTCACTCTCTTATGTGGCTTATGTCGCTTCACTTTCTAAAGTGGCTTATGTAGCTTATGTCGCTTCAGACCCTGATGTCGCTAATGTTGATGATGTAGCTTCACTCTCTTATGTGACTTATTTGGCTCAGTCTCTGAAGTCGCTAATGTTGTTTATGTCGCTTTATTCGCTTATGTTGCTTCAGTCCCTCAAGTCGCCAATATTGCGGATGTAGCTTCACTATCTTATGTAGCTTATGTCGCTTCAGACTCTGAAGTGGCTAATGTCGCATCACCCTTTTGGCTTCAATTCAAACTTGGTCAGTTTAGCAACTTAATCCAGAATATGTGTTGAGTTCATTGGAGTGGAAAAAATATGTCTGCATTTCATAGTTATTCCTAAACTAAAACTATCCCGCCCTATGCTCCGACTAGGAGCGATATTTGACTCTTTTATAATTATGTCTTTTAGTTAACTTTGTTAGCATAAGTATAGTTTTATTGTGTCAAATGTCATGGAATTAATAAAACTATCCCTGCATGGAATAAAGTTATTCTAAATTATTAACAAACAAAATCATCTTAAAAAAAGTTCATAAAATTCTAGCTCCATAAGCAAAAGCACCAGGAAACCAATGGTTCACTGCCAATCCAGATAGTCATTTAACCACTCGCCTAACTGGGTATTTAACCAACTCTTAAAGAAACTAATCCTAGCTACAAAACCATTGAGTTTAATATCTCTCAAGACCATTTGAAGGGAGTGTAATGGTGGGCGCGTGCTTCAATCACTTAAGACAAAAATTGCAGCTTTTAGCGGCCATTCTGGACGATCTGTTCAATTCAGCGGCCATTTAGTGAGCAAGTTGGCAAGGAAGTGGTTCAAACACGTTCCACACGAAAAGTTAATTAAATGCAAAATGAGTTTTTGTGAATTTCAAAGGAGCATCATCACAATAACCAAACTACAATGGAAGAGGTGGAGAGGTGCTGGTACAGAGTAAGAAGGTTGGTGTGATTGGTTTTGCTTTGCCTTCTTTGACGTCTTCATATGAACAATTGAGACAAAATGTCAGGATATGATTACTAGAGGAGAGTGAAATTTTCAAATAGCGAACTGAGCAATATTTATTATACTATTTATGCATGGGGATTCTGCAAGTCAAGGTCAAACAAGAGCTTTTACATACTATGTATGTCTCACTCTCTTTCTCTATATATCAAAAACCCACGAAGCATCTGACGTTTTAAGTTGGAAAGAAGATCGTTGATACCACAAACTTCATAGAAAATTCTTTTGTTAGCCACTTTGAACCACTTTAAAGAACGCGCAGTGGCCCCAGGACCTATTTTGATTTCATTTGGGACCATCAGATTATTTCATCTATCTGCCTTGCTTATGTCTCTTCGCTTCTTTTGAGGCTATTCGAATTTTTTCTCTATCTGAATTTTTGATGGTCGTCTTTTTAAGTATCTTAAATATTTTTTACAAATTTTTATTCATCGATTAATTTTGTTTTATCCTCATTCTTGTGGTTTATTTATTTAATTTATTCTTTCATTTTCTCTCTTTCCAGGTAAGACCGATTGAATATTTCTTCTACCTCCACAGGTAACTTCTGATCACAGGTCCACGTATTTTGTGTCCTTTTGTTTCAAATTAATTTCCACAATTACCACTCATTAAAAAGCACTTCCAATCAATTCACTTTCTCGCTAATGTTTAACTATTAATTATGTGAAGATCCTTTAGTGAAGGCGAGTGAGACTCCTGCACGCAAGTCGCAAAGGCCCTAATTAGCGGGCATTTATCAACATTGGAACGCATAAATTAACCACATGCAATACGTTTCGAACGCAATCCATTTAAGTGGTACATTTAGCGGGGTGTTCCTTTATGGTACCTGGCAGGATGTGGTATTGTGACTCGGCTCATTTGTTGGCCCTTTAGTTAGAAGCGTTGATGTGCCATGTGAGGTGGCAGCTCGGCTAGGCATGCAACGTGGCGAGGTGCCATTGAAGATGCTGTTGGAGATGTGCTGTTGTTGTTGCGTTTGATTATGTGCGGTTCACAGGTCATGTGTTGGGTCATGGTAGGGGGTCATGGTAGGGGATCATAGTAGGAAATCATGGTAGGGGGTCTGATATTAGTACATAATTAAATGAAATTAAGTCAAATTATATGTGATTAAATATCAATAATTATTGTTGTTTCTACAGCAATTAACAGCACGGACTTCCTCAGTTTGAACTAAACTGTGGTTCCAGCAAAGCTTCACGATCTGTGACAGTGAATTTCTTGAACCGTACAGTTATTTATTCGCTGTGATAAAACGAGGGGCACAGAGAAAACGAGTGATTCTTTTGTAATATTATACTCTAATATCGCTTTTATATTATCGTATGGATTTCTAATTCTCAATTTTTCAATTTTATTCTTATATACTAACTTATCATATTATAACTTTTTCAATATTGTATTCTCATAATCCTTTAAAGGGAGAACAATAGAATATAAATGGCTATAATAATGGATAATAGAATATATATATGGCAAGGAGTCGATTATGTCCCTCAAACCCCACATATAAGTACTCCATTATGTATTTTAGGGTGCCAACCCGCAGTTTGGAGCAGCTTCTTCAAAGCCAGGATATTGAATTGTCGCATGTGCCTTCGAAACGCTGTAAACTTTGAACTAAAGCATGCTTTATCAGATTTAATAATCATGGGAAAAGGATATAAAATTGCTGGAATTCAGTCAGTGAATCTGCATAAGGCTGTTGTAGTTGCAGAATGGCGATCATGTTGATGATCATATTGTTGATATTATTTCTGTTAATAGTGTTCCTGCTGACATACTTACAGGGGCCAAAGCAACAAAAACAAAACGATCAGAAAATCAATTTCAGTTTAAAATAAATTTTATTTACTCCTCATTCGAGGAAGAATTTCTTTTTCTTCGCATTCACCTCGTCGCCTTTCAGTCACAGCCAATCGGCAAATAAAGAAAGTTCTCAACTCAGTCTAATCTGAGTGAAGACAGCCCGAAATGAGAAGAAAAGGCCAACAATCAAGTTTCAGGCAAACAGTTAAATACAATTTGGCCAAAAAAGCACACAAAAAACCAACCTGACTGCCACTGCCAACCATGGTCGCTGCACAATCAAGGAGAAGAAAGGAGGCCTGCAAAGCCTTCAAGTGCCGAGTGGCCACAATTTCTTCCACACGTTTGTGGCTGCCGCGTTGCCTGCTGCTGCTCTGGCCGCTTTTACTGTGTTTATGTAGGTTAATTTTGACCGGTTTTCCATTCAGCTCACGGTATTCTGGGGTACGCCCGCGGTACCCCTCTCCCAGTTCCCGTGCGCCGTTTGGTTCATGGCCTCTGAGCGGAGCTGATCTTTGACTGTCGACAAATTCATGTCGCTTTTACGTAGCTGCATTTTTTCATTATCCAGTTTTTTTGTTTTTCTTTTCTTTTTCTAGTGTGTTTTAATTTTTTTCTTTTTTTTTTGTTTTGTCAACAAAATAATTTCTTTCATTTTGTTGCTGCTGTTGTGGTTGCTTTTTAATTTTGCTGCACTTGTTGCTGGCTGACTTTTTCTTTTATTACCACCGCAGCGCCGCCGACCATGACATTTGCCAAGCGGGCACTTTTACCTTTTTCCTCAACTGCTGCTGTTGTTGTTGTTCTTGTTGTTGTGGTTGTGGTTAATGTTGTTGCTCTTGCTGATTCAGTTGCTTGTATTTAATTGACATTTACATTGATTTAAGTGCTTTCATTTGCTTCTGCATCGCATTTCTCTGACTTGTTCCTCACTTCAGCGATCAACTTGATTTAAAGCAGAAATAATTGGATTGAAAATTTTTATTCCATTCCTCCTCAGAGCCTTCCATCTAAGTCCATAAATGGGAGAGTATTTTAGACTACTTTGAATCAAAGTTGAGTTAATAGTTTTCCCATCTCTAAAAAGGATTGAAGGAATAGAGTGCATTTGTGAATACTTTACACCTTGTGTAGAACATTTTCAAAAAGTGTAAAGAATGTAAAATATATATGAGGAAGAAAATATGAACAAAAGAAAAGGTTGCGAGTAACATTTTAAACTACTTAGAATCCTAGTTGAGTTCATTTATTACCCATGTGTAAAAATGCATTTTTGAATATTTTACTCCTGTGTAGAAAACGTACAAAAAGTGTGGATTACATAAAATAATTGAAAATAAGAATATGTGTAAAAATGTAATAAGAGCAGTATTTTATACTACTTACAAGGATAGTTTAGTGTATAAAACAACAATGGATGCATTTCTGAATATTTTACACTGGTGTAGAAAACGTTCAAAAAGGGCGTAATACGTAAAATATTTAAAAGGAAGCACATGCTTCAGTAGGAAAAGTTTAATGCGTGTAATGCATTTCTGAATATTTTACACTAGTGTAGAAAGAACAAAGAGTGTAGACAATTTCCAATACAATTTGAAAAAAATTAAAAAAATATAAAAGAAAATTTGGGCAAAATAGGGGTTGGTAGTATTCCTTTCCGCTAATTAAAAGCATACATAGTTGCTTTTCTGAAAGTTTACACTTGTGTAGAAAACCTTTAAAGAGTGTAGAATATATAGAAAAATTATTTGGAATAAAATATGAGAAACGAGTAAAGAAGTCTGAAGTCGGGTTAGACCGACTACGAAATACCCTTTACCTTTTTTTGTGAGTGCGAGTTCAACAATTGGGATGTTTTCTTCATAAATCATCATTAGGAGCATATCTACGTTAAATTGCAGTACGGTACCTTGAATTGATTATAGCGACCCCATTTCTTGTTGTATGGCTTTGTAGGGTCCATATACGTACTAATATAAAATTTCGTCCAAAAACATTGTATAGGTCGTAAGTTATAATATATGTCAATAGTGGGCGTGGCCGTAGAAATAACACGCCCATTTTTTGTGTGGTGTTTAATGTTAGTACCTACAATAGGGTGGTTTTAAATCATAGGGTAAAAAAAAAATATCAGAATTTTGTGTTGCCAATCCGTTGCGTAGGGCTGCACATCTTATATATATATATATATATATATATATATATATATATATATATATATATATATATATATATCTATATATATACGAGTATATATATATATATATATACGAGTATATATATATATATATATATATATATATATTAGGGTGGTTTTAAAAAATCGATGTCGGATTTTTTTTGGGGGCACCCCCCTAAAATGTTTCATTTTGTTAGATTTTAGGATAGCCAAAGTTTGAGCACGATTGAAAGATGTTAGCACGTGCCACTGGGGCCGTTCCAGAGATATGGGTCGGCAAAGTCGCCAAACTGCCAAAAAATCGATATTTTCAAAACTGTGAGGCCCCAGTGGCACGTACTAACATCTTTCAATCGTGCTCAAACTTTGGCTATCCTAAAATCTAACAAAATGAAACATTTTAGGGGGGTGCCCCCAAAAAAAATCCGACATCGATTTTTTAAAACCACCCGAACCTGCAATCTTCCTGTGAAATTTCGTTGATAAATCTTTAATAGGAACACAGTAATGTTTTTTGGCTAATTGTGGGCGTGGCAGTTCTATTATGATCTCCATATTCTGCACACACACTATTATGGACCCTATGTATATTTCTGCAAATTTTTATTCCGCTGGCATCAATACGAGCATAGGTAGGCTAATTTTTATTTTAGACCCGAAAGTTCCCTACATCAAAAGTGGGCGTGTCTTTTCACTGATCAGCCCCATTTGTTGCAGATAGCTTTGTAATGTCCACATGTTCCTTCCCGTAAAATTTCGTCCGTAAATCTCTACCAGATCTTCAGTTACTAATATTTGTTAATAGTGGGCGTTAATATATACCGCCCACTTTCTGCACAGTGTTTAGGGGAACCCACATCTCCATAACTGCGAAATAACGTCACGATTCCGTCAATTGGACCAAAGTTATAGTCATTTTAAAAAAGGTGAAAAAGTTCCTTATATGGGAGGTAGGCGTGGTCTTTGTCCAAATCGGCCCATATAGCAATCTGGTTCTGTATCTTTGTCCAGACTATACTTTTGCAAAATTTTATTAAGATAGCTCTAACGGTGTAGAAAAAAAGTGGCCACAGACGGACAGACGGACAGACAAAATAAAAATTGCTGAGAAACTGATTCTGATCATATCTGTATATACATATATGTCCCTACCTACCATGCCTCCTTCTCGAAATTGCAACCCCTCTCAAAAGCACAAAGTTAGTATACCCTATTTACCTTTTTTAAAGGTAAAGGGTATAAAAACGGGATGACGGTAGTATATTACTCTACCTTTACTTATGCAAAAAACGTTTAAGAATGGTAATAAATCTTTGAGTACTGTATACCAGTGTAGAAGCAGTACAAATATTGTAGTAAACGGTATAATGATGAAACTACGCATCTCTGATAATGGCTGATAAATACATAACTTCAGATCAATATCAACGGCAGCAGGAAACAGTTTTCCATTTCAACAAAATTTCGAATATTCATTTTTATTGCTTTATGTTTCATTATTGGCAAATCCGCCAACACGGACGGACGTTCCCAAATATCTGTGGTGAGCTTATTTCCAATTAAATTGAAGCCTGAAATTCCTCTAGGAGCACACCCCGCCGACGAGTGTTGTTTCCGCGCTTGTAAATTTCTCTCTCTTCGCCTTCATTTGTACCTCTATCTACGTCTTCGCCTTCACCTTCATTTGCGTCTCGCCTTCATTTGCGTCTTCGCCTTCTCCTTCATCAGCGTCATGAGCCGCTCTTGGTTCTCCTGCCGCCAAAGTCGGTAGCACCCGGCGGCGTTAAGCATGTACCACTCGTGCAGTCAACCAGGTTCATGTCGTTTCGTGCCTTTAATGCTGCTGTGTGAAATTACAACAACTACCACAACAAAAAAGGACAACAACAACCACAACCACAAGCATGGTGAAAAATCAAGTGATTATCGTCTTACGTCACGAATAATGAAACGTGACTCAAATCGCAGTTAAACGCCCAAAAACAAAATGCCAACACAACAACAACAACAACAACAACAACAGCATAAATAACTAAGGTTCTTCTTTTTATGGCTCTTATTATTTTTCCCTTTTTTTGCCTTCTTTAAGTTTTGTCTCTTTTCATTTTTTTTGTGGATTTTTTGTCTTAAAATTTTTGATAAAAATTTGAGTCTTTAAATTTTTTTTAGATTTCTTCTTTGTTTTTTTTAAAATAGTTTTCGTCTTAAATTGTTTTTTATTTTGTCTCATTAATTTTTTTCCATATATTTTTTGAGGTACAACAAAAACCTCCGCTTTAGTAAAGCGAAAAATGTTGCAGACACTCACCGCAAAGGGTGTTCTCTGGTAGGAGAGTGAAGCAATCACCAGGCAGGTTCGGCCAAGTCAGGCGAGGCACTTTGTTGTCGGTTGTTTGGTGGCTCGATCGCTTGGTTGCTTGGTCGTTCATTAAATCGAGTTTTGGGGCCGGGCCTTCATTGATGCATTGCGATGCGGAAGAGAATAAGCAAACAAGGTGCATGTGCCACGTGATAAATGTTGCATGTGCTGCCTGCCCATGGTCACATAGGAAGTTGAACGTGTTTTGGTACTGCGACTGGAAGTGTTAAAGAGTTGCGAGAATTTCTGTTGGCATTTGTGATAAAAGTATCCGTTTGCATGCCAGTGGAAAGTGGACAAAAATATAACCAGAGCACTGCTATCAGAATTAAAGGAGAATGTTGGTTATTTATCCTTACACAAAGATGAATCCTCTCTTGAATACTCAAGCTACAATACTGTTGAATATCCTGAATATTATATTGGAATACCTTTCATTGATTTATGATAGGATTACACTCAAAGAACCAAAGAGTTCCCCATAAACTTCTAAGCTAAGAATTAACTCTTGTTCGGATAAGTTTCTTTACCACAGGGTATATTTGTGTACTCAACTCTTTATAGAGAAAAATTTTGTCCTTTTTTATTGGCCCTCGTCTACTGGATTTCACTACTAGCCACAGGACGTTAGTTAAAAACTTCATTACACAAAACTGAAGTTAGGAAATAACTTGGCTGTCCAACAAGTCCAACGAATAACGTACCCAGTCTTAAGCCACACTATTTCTTCTTTCATGGCCATCACCTCTGCTTAAAAGCCACTGTATAATATAATCCAATCGAACCCGAAATTTTTCCTAATAAACTCACCCTCCTTCTCTTCCGCGTAGCTTATGATGTAGAAGCTAATCAGAGTCAGTAGAGAATTCCTCGGCGACCTTCCATTCTAGTTGATTCGGTACAGAGTTGAAAAATGCGGATCAACAAGAAACGAATCCTTGCGAGTGCCTACTCAAAAATGAAAAAGTGGTTTAAATGCCAGCGACATGGCAGTTCTCGCCAATTTAAATGACCGTCGCCGAAACGGTGCCAGCAAAACATGTCGCGGCCATTAGACGCTGACTGCGTTTGATATAAGCGCTGACCAAAGCGAACCCATTGTTATAAGGTCTGCTCGCAATACATCCACACGAGCAGAGCCACGGCCAGTCGTTAGGATCCTAACGTACGAGTATGCGCAACCTTTTCGAACGAATTCGAGTCTCGAACTTGGCCAGAGCCACAGCAGCTAATAAACAGAGTGAGCAGGTATCCGAGCAGCACCAGCCACCTACAGCAGATGCTTCTACACCTACTCCTACAACAGGCACAGCACAAAGACATTCTGCCTCACTACGCCGCACTCTTCTCCCACACTCTGCTTCACTCTGCTTCCAAACTCTGCCACACTTTATCTCACTGTGCCTTGCTCTGCCTGCTCAAGCATGCAATATTGCTGTGCGATGGTGTTGGTGCTCTTGCTCTCGGTGTTTGGTTGTTGTTACAATTGAAGCTGTGGTCGTTATTTGCTACTGCGGTTGTTGTTGTTGTTTCTGTTGTTCTTGTAAATTTTCAAATATTTCACTTTTGCTGTTGGGGTCTTGGCCTTTTTGGTGCCATTGTGCTGGCTGGCCTGCGAATACATTCGTACGTTTGACAGCCCACCACAAAACAACTACAACAAGAAGAGCACCAACAGCAACAATATAAGCGACATCAACAGCAACAACAACAACAATAACAGCAACAACTGTAGCAACAATGTCAGCTGCAGCAATAAAAATATTACTTTGTTGTTTACGCTGCTAGCGAGAAATCCATTTCACTTGTGAGCGCACCATCTTCCTCCTTCCTCTGCTCCGTTGTGTTGGCCCACATCGGGTCCTGCGAGGAGGCCTCGACATAGAAAATTGCTGCAAATGCATAACTTAAATGGCTGTGCAACTGTATGAGGGCATTTGAATTTACCATTTCGCAATTAAAGTCACAACAAAATCAAATCAAAATAAACAAACAAATGGAAAGATGAAAAAATAAATTTTTGTTTAACAAATGAAGGCAATTTTACTTTGGTCACGGCCAGCAGTGAGTCCAATTAAGATTTGTTGGATTAGTGGATCAATCTATGTTTATATATAAATACTTTTTAAATCGTTTTATACATAATCAAGCAGCTTAATCCATGGTCTAGGATGTATGGAGCTTCATCATATATATTTTTCCTTATGCCTTAAGCTCTGACTGATATAGTGGAGAGTATTCGCGCATCACTTGACTTAAATAGGGTGTCTTTCTTGGTATTATTGGACCATTCAAAGGCATTTAACTGTGTTGACCACAATATTTTATGTACGAAGCTTCTCATCCGGCGCAGTGAAATTGATTGAATCATACCTTACAGATAGAACTCAAGCGGTTTACCAACCCAGTCAGTGTGATGATGAGGCATCGGATTTCTTGTCGGTAGTGCGAGGTGTACCTCAGGGGTCCATATTGGGGCCTCTTCTTTTTTGTATATATATAAATGATCTACCGTCTGCATTGCATGATTGTGATATTCATCTGTATGCTGATGACGTCCAACTTTACATAAGCTGTAAAAGGGACGAAATTATTAATTGTGTCACTCAAATTAATAATGACTTATTTAATGTTTATAACTGGGCAAAGAAAAATGGGCTTTGCCTTAATGTTTAGTGACTTACAAGAAACACTTTGATACCACAATACTACCCAGTATTATAATGAATGGGTCTGTGATTGAACGTGTAAACACGGCTAAAAACCTGGGAGTTATATTTGATGGCACTCTAACATGGAGTAACCACGTTGCTACCAGGGTTGGCAAAGTTTACGGTATGCTGCGTTCACTGTGGTCAACGCAATATTTCACCCCACAAGGAATCAGAATGCTGTTGGCTAAAGCCTACCTTCTCCCAGCATTGCTGTATGGTTGTGAAATTTTTGCGAATTGTGATGCAGCTAGCAAACGAAAGCTTAATGTCCTATTTAATAATATAACAAGGTATATTTATGGCTTGACTAGAACAAATCATGTATCCACTTTATCAAGGCAAGTTTTTGGGATCACATTCGATCAACTCTTGGAGTCTAAGACTATCATCTTTCTTCACAAGATTATTTACACCCGGGAACCTCCATATTTGTTTAGATGTCTTCGGTTCACACGTTCCTGTCGTTGTAACCAACTTGTCCCGTGCAAGCACTCGTCTCTTATGTCTGATCGTCAGTTTTTCGTGTATGCAGTAAGACTCTGGAACTCATTTCCTGTACGGCTGCGAAGTATTGACAACACTGTACAGTTCAGGAATGAACTTGAGGGCTACTTTCGGGCGCGGTGAATTTCTGGGCAATCTGTATTGCTTTGTTCATAAATTGTGATCTGTATTTATCTTATTGTTTATTGTTTTGTTGTTATATTTTTTAATTTAATATTTAATTTTAACAATATTTAATTTTAATTGTTTAAATCATCCACTTATATAATTTACTTTATAATTTTATTTGTGTAAATCAATTTCTTTTATAATTTATATTTCATTTTACCTTGGAATGAATTGTTCCAGTTAAGTTAATTATTGAAAATATATATATACTTCATGTCGTTAGGACAGCTTAAAAAGGTTATTACCTTAATGTCCTAAGATCAATTTGTAGAGATAAATAAAAATAAAAATAAGCAGTGAGAAAGTGTGAGACAGCAATAAGTAAGTTATATGATCTCTATAGAAAGAGATGGATTTAGTAAGTTGAGTTTTTATCTCTATGTAAGGTAGAATCACCCATCATTCCATTGGGCTACTGATTGAGTCCCAATGTTTAATACCATCAGCATCTAAATTAGCTTTACCTCATTGTAGGTAGAAGTATTCTCCCAGTCAGCTTTCTCAAGTCGTTCAATCAAAGTTAATACAGATACAGAGTATATATACTCGTATAATATCTGTATTTTATCTTTGATTCAATTTAGTACTAATTCACTCATACAAGATGCGCTTTCAATGCGTCACTCGACACAGAGTGAAGCATACTTCTTGAATCACTTCACATTACACTCATTTATTGAGAGAATATAACTAGAAGATTGAGTTGAAGGAGGGTAAGTGTGTAAGATGGGTTTGCTCATAAGAAGTGTGAGTGTCGAATATATTATAGAAAGGAATGAGTGAAGCACACTTTTCGAATCATTTCATATTGCACTGATTGATTGAGAGAGTACATGTTGAGTAGAAGGAGAGTGAGTTTGTAGCGTAGGTTGCTCATAACAAGTGTCAGTAAACTTCAAAGAAAGTATTTGTCGCAAGTCATTGTTTCACAATTCAGTGAAGCATACTTTTTCAATCACCTCATATTCCACTCATGGATTGAGAGAGTACAAGAAAAATATTGAGAGAAGGAGAGTGAGTGTGTAAGGTAGGTTTGCTTATAACAAGTGTGAGTGTGAAGCACTTCAAAGAATGTATTTGTTGCAAGTCATTGTTTCTAATTACATTCTGTTTTAAAGCAGATATGAAGTATAATGTTATATATTCTGAATAGTTGGCTGTATACTTCATAGGCATGTCAAAGTAAGCTTACAAAAACACCTCATTTCAAGTGTACCAGCTCATTTATAGTGTGCCATCTCATTTAAAGTGTGCCATCTCATTTGAAGTGTACCACCTCATTTACAGTGTACCACCTCATTTACAGTGTGTCATCTCATTCTAAGTGCACCGCCTCATTTGAAGTGCACCACCACAGTGTGCTTCAACTAAATATGGACACTCAAAAAGTAATTATCACATAATTCTAAGTAATTTTTAAAAATATTTATATTATAATTCCAAATGCCTACATGGGCATTAATTACAACTCTAATCGCCGCTGAATAATCCCCCCTTTGTGGGATATCAGTCTACTGAGGAACCTTCTGTAAGCCCCCAAAGGCAGCTTTTTCCTATGCTGCGAAATATTTTGCAATTTTCCTTCACGAGAACGCCTGTCAAAGCGATTTATGTATGGTCAGCAGGGCTTTATTGAATTGTCGCTCAAATAGTAAAATTTCCAAGGTTTCTTTTCTTGTTTTGCCTTCATTTTTGTTTATGTCGTTTTGTCAGTTGACCATAACTAAAGCGGCATAAATCACATGCCGCAGCGAGCAGAACTGCAGTTCATCAAGCAGAAAACATTCTGGAAATTGCATATAAGGACATGCCATACACTTTAATGGGCTTCCCTTTTTGACAATACTCAGCTACAAACTGGCAAACTCGCAGAATTTGAATTTCAAATTGAGCTTGCTGCATATTAGCCAATAGCTTAAGCCACTCTCGGGGGAATGGGGCGTTGGCAGATGGAGTAGGTTGCTGGCAGGGGGCTTTAGACCGAGCGCTGTGCAACCAAAGCGTATACAGAACCGGAACGAATACAAACAGACAAGACTCGAAAACTCAACTTGGCCGGCCATGTGTGATTTGCATTAACTGTTGAGCATGTTGCGCATGCGCAAATATGCGGAATCTGCGCAATTTTCTTGTGCGCGTATGTTAGCCAGAAATAATTTAAATAGCCTCAGGCACAACAACCCAGCGCTCGGCCAATTATAAATTAGAATGCTTTAGAAAAGAATTATTCCACTTTTTATGTTTTTATTTTTTCATGTATTTATTTTTATTTCTCCTTTTTTGTTTTATTATAATTTATTTTTTAATTGTCTGTGAGTGTGTGTGAGTATGTTGCAAGTCATTAGCATAGACTGACGCTTATTCCGTTCCACTTTCTTAGTTTCCGAGCTGCTCAGTTTGCTTCCGTTGCCGTTTCCAGTAGCAGAGCAGCAACAATTAAAAAGTCATTTTAATACTCGTACTTTTGAACATTTTGTGCTCGATTTGTGGCGCGAGACTATCAATTAAATATCAGCATTTATGCATGTGTATGCACATGTGGACGAGCGTGTGTGCGAGTGTGTGTATGTGTGCATACTGCTAACGGTAATTTATGTTAGGAATTGAAGCGTCTATGCGGGCACCTGCGGTTGCTTGTCTATACGTCTGTCTCCCTATCTCATGGTTGTTGACTTTACGACGGCACAAAGTGTGGCACAAAGTGTGCTGAACGCTTAATCAGCGCAGCTACCCAGCAGAGAAAATTTGATTTATGACTCAATCGATTGCTTCATGGTGACGGATATCTAGGATCAACGGTAATGCAGAAAGGAAGAAAACTATGTATAGAAAATACCAACAACCTTCAACGAAGAATAGATAATGGATGGAACTCATTACCATCAGAGGGCGATAAAGGATGGCAAAATAATACCCTCCATAAATCGAGAAATATAGAAAGAAACAGCCATGTTTCGATTAGCAGCTCCGTATTCAACTATTCAAGGATGCCGCAGGGGTTATGTGTTGACTTCCAATGTGGTTAAACAAATTCACAAGCATATCAGTATATATTCGATATTCTATGTACCTTCCATAATCCAGTAATCGAGTATTTACAAGATATCGGATTCTCAGATATCTCTCTGCTTAACAGGTTTTTTTACTGATATTTAAACTATTGACTCTAATGAGTGTCGTGTAGTCAAGCTCCAAGGCTATTAAACCACTAACTTCAAAAACATATCTGTGCATATCAACCTAATACCTTGCGTAATCGAGAATTTAAATATTGACAAGAAATGTTTCCATATTTTTGGAGTCTCAACACTTACCTCGAGTGAGGGTATTTGCATTCACCACAATTGTGAAGTCAAGCATTGAAAGTCGCATTTTCAACCGAGCGACATTTTCCTTTCTTCTTCACCAGTTGAAATTTCTGCTGGGGTTATTTACTTATCTCAGAAAACATTTCAACATATGTACATACATATATTTCCGCGATTGAGAAAGTAAGCATTGGAAAGTAGTATATCGATCACCTCATCTCTTTGGGGTAATCTAGTATACCTACTGCTGGGGATAAATCTGCAGTAGGTAGGTAGGTAGGTAAAGCGGCCACCCGAAAAGGGCGCACTTAGGCCAACATTGACCCTTTGTGATACCGCATGGGACAGCAGGTCCCATCCCCTTCAAAGGTCCAGCCATTTGGAGCTTTCAATGAAGCAGTTGATGGAGCTAATCTTTTTTTTTGAGATATCTCCCAAGGAGTCCAAAAAGTAGTCGCCTAGGAAAGTGCGCCTCCTTCTGGACAAAGCTGGACACGTGCATAACAGGTGAGCAGTAGACTCTTCCTCCTCCTCGTCCATGCAACTCCTGCAGAAGTCATTAGAGGCGATCCTCAGCCTACACCCGTGTGTGCCTAGAGTCCAGTGTCCCGTTAAGACGCTAATCACGGGACCTATGCTTTGTCTATTATGCCAGTAGGTCCTTAGATCGCTTGACATTTATCTCTGGCCAGGTTTGTCTAGCTATTTTACATACTAAAAGTTCAGACCAGCGCCTGCCCGCTGTTCCTAAGGATATTATATTTACTAAGAGCTTACATGTGGCAATAGGAATACCGAATTCCGACCCTTCCGGTTCCATCGGTATGGTAGTACCCTCACGGGCAAGTTCATCCGCCTTGCAGTTCCCTGGAATATCTCTGTGACCGGAATATCTGCAGTCAGCTCTCTATTGAACGATAAATCATTCCTTTCATATGGGCTTTTCATATTCGAAATTATGGTAGGTACTTCCTAAACCATAAATAAATATATTTCAAATGTATAAACTAGTGTAGAATCAAACCCGCTATTCGTTTATATACACAAATCAATGTCAATATCTCAGATCGTGTACTTAATCAACATTGCTTCAATATAAAACTGGAATTGTCAATATTGAATTTCTAAGTTCTCCAAGCAAAAATGTTCATACCACCCATTCACCTCTGTACCAAGTAAGATCTTCAACTTCAAAGAATCATAAAAATGCCGGAGAGAGAGAGAGGACAATACTCTCCCTAGACGCATTAACACAGCTAATCAGGATCCCCATGAAAATCCAATCAGTTTCATTAGACTGGAAAAAAGCTTTCTTCAAAAAGCGGCAAATCAAACTCCTTCAAAAATGCTCTCATGATGCTTTTACTCGTTGGAGATCTAATTATGTATTAGACCGATCTAAAAAGCTGCAAATCAAGCTCACAAATACTCTCATCAGGATTCCATTCATTGGATATCTCATTAGATATTAAACTGATCTAAGCACTGTCTTTAAGAGCAGAGCAATAGGCATGGGAAATATTAATTCCCAATACTCCTTCGAGCAAATGAAGCTCTGTCCTTCAGAGTTTCACTCATTGGAGATCTCATTTGATATTAAACTGGGCTAATAAGCTGCAAATGAATATCTTTCACAAATGATCTCATTGGCTTCCACTCGTTGAATATCGAATGAGATATCAATCTGATCTAAAAAGGTGCAATTCAAGCTCTTTCACAAATGCGCAGAGCAGGCTTTCACTCTTTGGAGATGTAATTATATATTCGACTGATCGAAAAAGCTGCAAATCAAGCTTCTCCACAGATCCTCTCATTGGGCTTTCACTCATTGGAGATCTCATTAGATATTAAACTAGTCTAGCACTGTCTTTCGAGATCAGAACAAGAAGTTTAGAAAATGCATAATGGGCGCCCCTCCTTCGAATGGGAGGATCTGACTACTTTAAGTTTACTTAGTTAATTTCAAATTTAACACACAAACATGTTCTCTATTTAATTGCGAAAAAACATAATAATAATTATTAGTTTTCTATGCTTAACTTATGTGGACTAAAACGAAACCCCATTAAACTGCGTTATACAGGAAACAACAGAGGAGTTAAGACTGCAACCAGCTCGTTACTTTTGCGCGCACATTTTCCTTTTTTCCTCATATTTATTTTCTAATTCTTGGCGTGGCCTCCACACTTGCTGAGCCTGCTTATCTCATTTAACCTGACATAAAATACGTTAGAAAGCCGCATACAAACAACGCCCACCAAAACAGCCCCTTTTTCTATACATGCATACACACCAGTACGTACAGGTTTGCTACTTTTTCTTCGTTCTGTTGTTGGCGTTGTTGTTAGTGTTGGTTTTGTAGTTATCATTGTTGTTGTAGTCGTTATTGTTTGTTGTTGTGTGCATTTTTGTGCTGCTAGGCGTGGTTGATCATACTTTTTTATGTGAAACATTTCGAGAAGCGATTTTCATCTAACAAAAGAATGCACACAAATTCCACAACAAGAACAACATCAACAACAACCACAGCAGCAGCGGCTTCAACAACAACCAACATGCAAAAGCTAACAACTAACGCGAAAACGTTTTTTTATTTCGATATAATTTTTCTAAGTTAAAATGTTGGCAGCGCCTGCATTTAAAGGCTTTTAAAAGTGGTTCAACGAACCAGCGAGCCAACGAGCGGCCAGCTCCGTGCCTGCTGTGTTGGTAAATGGTAAATTGCTGAGCTGCCGTTGCTGCTGCTGCCACTGCCTCTGCCTTGGCTGCTTCTACTGCTGCCACTGCCTTGGTTGCCTCTGCTGCAGAGCATACCAAAGTGTACCAGTGTAGCCGCGTGGAGGCAGCACTCTGTGCATCGCCAGAGAGAGCGCAAAACGCTTCCAGCGGCGGTGCAAACATTTCTTTTCAGCGAAAAGTAAGAAAACACACAACAACAACAACAACAACAACAACGATGAATAAAACTAAGAGAATATATATTGTTGTCGTTAGTTTTTGTTGTTAGTGTTATTGTTTGCTTATTGTGGACCAACAGAAAATACAAATAAATTCCTTAAGGTTGAACAAATGCTGGTATGGATGCTTAACTCAAATCTTAGTATATATACAATATATACACAAATTTTATATAAGTAAATATAGAACCCAAAAAGATAAGAATGACAGCTGAAGTAAGCTTTGCCCTTGCAATCACTATAATGCTCAAAAGGTTTGGGAACACAGTTTATTCCAGGCTTCTGTATTGATATATAGAGATCCACATTCGTGCCGGCTGATCTATTGTTGAATGAAATATCCTTACCGGAGCGGAGAATTAGCTCCAAAAATGATCTCTAACATATTTTCCTATCAACACTATCTTTTAACGTTAAGTAATGGAGTAAATGTGTCACGATTTCTGAAGAAATATAGTTTGCTCGTTTTGGCCGAGACAAGCAACTGTTCAAACTAAGCAGAAATTAGTATCCAAACCTTACGGGGTTCTTCAATAACCTGGATGAACTCAAATCAATAATTGTAAAATACCTGATGACATTCTTGTATCTTTCAAAATGGATGAACTAAGGCTCCACACTCATTCACCTAACTTCTGGTACCACAATTGGCCTCCACGGGGCCTAAGTGAGTCTTCTGGCCGATTATGTGTACTCCAGGCAAACATGTAAAACTAACACGCTAAAACCTACACCTTACAAGTTCCATAACTGTACTAAAGATATCTCCTAGAGTATTAAAGAAGGCAATTATTCCCAAATGGAGGAAAAGAGTTTCAGAAGCAGGGGTTACTGATAAATAGTCTAGAATACACTGGACTTAAAAATAATCGAGTTTAAAGTGGTATTTTAGGTATCCCAGGACAATGAAGACAAATGTGCATATCTAAGTACAGATATCCGAACCAGAACATAAATGGAAGTACAGGTATGATCCGAACTCTATTATCTCGGTAAACGGGAAGTGGAATATGATATTTCCCAGGAATTCGAAGTGGCTGATTCCTCTGTATTTAAATGACTTCATTTCCATTCTAATGGCTGCTTTTATGATAAATTACCAAAGGAGCATGAACACTGATTTTAGAGTTACGAAAATTATGTTATGCTAAGAGTTCGGATCAATAAATTGTTGCGATTTATTTCAAAATATAATTTGTATGAAAGGAAGGCAATTAGTAAATAGTTTGCCAAGTTTCATACAATAGTTTAACCAGATTAACTTTCGCTTCGATTTTACTCTTCTCACTGTTGCTTCCAAGTCACAACTGCACTATGTAGTTCACTTCTATGTCACTCTTCTCGCTGCTGATGTCATAACTGTTCACTTTCATGTCCAATCTTCTCACTTCTGTGGCTTCGAAGTCACACCTCTTATTGCTGCAGCTTTCAACTCACAACTTCACCAAACTGTTCAGTTCTATACCCAATCATCGCACTGCTGTTTCCCAGGCAAACTGCACTAAATAGATCACTTCTATATCACTCTTCTCAATGCTGCTTCCAAGTTGCAACACTACTAAAAATTGCCCTTTCTGAGTCACTCTTCGGCCTGCTGCTTCCAACTCACAACTCCATTAAGCTGCTCACATTTGAGTCACTCTTCTGCGTCCTGCTTCTTCCAAGTCACAACTCCACTAAAAGGTTCACTTCTACACCCAATCTTCTCCCTGCTGCTTTCAAGTCTCAACTCCACTAAGTTGGTCACTTCTATAACCAATCTTCTCACTGCTGCTTTCAAGTCACAACTCCACCATACTGTTCCCATCAATATCATTCTTCACCCTACTGCTTCCAACTCACTACACCCAATTGCTCTCACCGCTGCTACCTCCAAGTCACAACTGATTTAACCTACGTCACTTTTCGCTTCTTACTTCCTTTATCGGTGCGAGAGAGATTCATAAACTCTTTAATCCTATATTTACTTTGAGACAGTAATTCAATTTATTTTTGTGGCATTATCTGAACACTCTCGTTTCTTTTTACGATATTCCAATAAATATTTACAAATATATATAAAATTTATATAAAAATTATGTAAATATAAAATTAATATATAAGTTTTTAAAATAATAATATTATTTTATAATTAAGTACTTTTTTCAATTTGTTTTTTTTTATATAATTTCAGACTTCCAAAGGCGAATATAACAGATCTAGCAAACATAACGCATAGTCACAAGAAAGGAAATAAGGTAAGTCAGTTGAGAAAATATTCCTTCCACAAGGACGTAGACTGTAATCATGGCATTGACTATACTAATATTTTTCTTAGCAGCACTCCTCATCCCATAAACAACCCCCAAACAACGTGTCGGCTCTTTCAAGTTGTTAAGTTATTTTGGTGTCATCTTTCACCAGTCTTTTACCATCAACCTTTCACCATAATTAATTGTGTATGCAAGGGGCTGGTGAAGTGATGATCTTCGAGCAACTAAAGCATGATTCGAACCCAAATATAAATCTTATATTCTGCAGTGAACTCTTAATCATTTCTATGATAGTTCCTTTCATACGTCTCGATATCTTCTTCATTTTAATAACAATCTTTTGTACTATATTTGCCTACTTAGAGATTTTTTCCTAAGTTTCCATACTGCTGAAAAACGGTTCAAAAACCTTTATCAGAGGAATAATATCAATTCATCACACGGCACAATATGAAAGATATTCTTTGATAGCATTATCAGTCTACCTGATCTTCTACTCCTCTTACCACACTACCTCTATTTCCTCCTTTGCTATGGCATATTCGTCTTTGATATTCTGCTGCGCCATAATAGAATCAATTTTACTTTCATTCAACGAACTCTCATTCCAAACATGTGTCATTTGGAAATTTGGTTGCCATAAACATAATTATAGTAAGTGATAAATTCATTATTACCCCAAAAATAAAAAATAAATGTCACCAGCCTCTCTTCTACTGATTTTACTTCTACTCCCTCCCTCCCTCCTTCTCTGCACTCTCTATCTAACTCTTTCTCTGACCGCTTGGTCATTTCTTTCGCTTTGCTTTCTTCGCAGTTCCAATTTCACGTCCTCATGCCAATCACGTTTTCAATTCAATGATGATTTACCGCGGTGACATGCGCTCGAAAGCCACAAACTCCGCCGCGCCATGCCGCATATTAGTGTGTCACACACGGAGACGGAGGGACGGAAAAATGTTGTGCGAGGTCGGCACTGCTGCGAAGCGACGACAACCGCATACAATACACCATCTAATCAAGCGTGTTCGAAACTGAAAATAATGCTACAAACGATTTGGGAGCATTTTTCAATTATTGAAATGCCAAAAAAGTGTGTCGAAGAGAGCAGCAAAGCGAACGATGATGACGAACGACATTATTTTCCAGAAGGAAGCGCAACTTAGTTTTGTAAGAGGCGTAGCTATTGTTCTATACATAAGTAGAATAAGTGGTGTAGGACAATCATAGGTTATGTGTTTTCCCCAACAGCTTCCCTATACCAGAGAATTGCCTTTTGTGTTCCAGAACTTCCAGAATTGTTTCTGGTTTAAAACAACCGTAGACGATTATGTGTGTTCCCCATCAGCTTCCCCATTCCAGAGAATGGTCTTTAGTGTCCCAGAACTTCCAGAATTTTCCTAGTTCAGAACAACCATATCCAGTATCTTCCTTATTCCAAAAAATGTTTCAAAAAATTTCCAAAACTGTTCCAGAGATCATACAACTATGAACGATTCTGGTTTTTTCCCATCATCTTCTCTATTGCAAAAATTAGCGACTTTTTCTCAGAACTTCCAGAAATTTTCCTGGCTTAGAACAACCGTAGACGATTATGTATTTTCCAAAATATATTTTCTATTGCATAGAAATGACTTTTCTTTCCTAGATTTTCCAAAATGTTTCCTGTATTAGCACAAACCTGAACAATTCTCCCATTTCACCCAGCATCTTCTCCAGTAGCAACGAATTATGTGTTGTATCCCAGAACTTTCAGAACTGTTCCGGGTTTAAAACAACTATATCCAATTTTATGTTTTCCCAGCACCTTTTCCAATCCAGAGAATTGTCTTTTGTTTCCCAGAATTTACCACAATTTATCCTTGTTTACAACAACCATAGGCGGTTACGATTATATCCAGCATCTTCCTTATTCGAGACAATGCCTATTGTTTCCTAGAATTTCCAGAAATTCCACTAATTTAGAATAACCGTAGACAATCATGTGATTTCTCCAGCACACCCTATTCTAGGAAAATGTATTTTGCTTCCCAGAACTTCCACAACTTTCCTGGTGTAGAACAACCATTAATGATTCTCTTATAAATTTCCCCCAACATTTTCTATTCTCTGTATGCTGTTCAGTGTTCTTTATTATTCTGTGGATTCAATATTGATAGATATTGAACCAGTCTCTCTGAAATATCTCTTCTATAACCCACAATGACTGTTTTTGGTAAATAAAATATGGAGCAAATTGGAGATGAAGGAATTGGAGGCAAAAAACAAACCATAAAATAAGTGTTAAATGAAAATGTGGGATATAGCAAAATTAGATATGACTTCATCAAAGATTCATGAAGGAAACATGAATGAGGAGAAAATAAGGAAATAGAAGAGATACAATACAAGAGATAATCTATATATATAAAATGGAATGTGTGTTTTTTTGTTTGTTTGTACCTTATAGGAAACCAAACCTCTGGACCGATCTTCCTGAAATTTTCACAGCATTTTACTGGGACTCTGGCATGATTAATAGGGTACTTTTATTTCGACCACGCCCACTTTTACGCCCACTTTTTTAAAATTATGTAATTGCTCCCATATAGTTTTTAACAGATTTACTTCAAAAAAAATTTGGCGTGAAAAGGGGCGTGAAAAGGGGCGTGTAAGGGGGCGTGGCGTAAGAAATGTTTATTTCTACCTCGCCTGGAGTATATAATGTGTATACAATTTGAAGTAAATCTGTTAAAAACTATATGGGAATTTCATAATTTTAAAAAAGTGGGCGTAAAAGTGGGCGTGGTCGAAAAAAGTACCCTATTAATCAGCCAGAGTCCCAGTTAAATGCTTTCCAACGGATTTTTTTTTATTTGGTAGTATATTGCTCTTAATACTGTTAACGTCGCCATATAACTATGAACCACGCCCACTTCACCGCCCCCTTTTTTTAAAATCAGATACTTATACCACTAACAATGTTTGCAATACAAAATACTTTTTTTGTAATATGTATTTACCTAAAGTTTTATATGCTTTTTATCTACAGGTAAGGTAGCCATACATTTTTTTATTACCAAATCCCCCTTTTTCGCCCCATTTTACCTTATCGAAGCAAAATCGAGCAATGGTTATCTGAGCGAGCGTTACTTGCTGCCAAAAACATTGATGTCAATTCAATAAACAGTGTTATTCTAAATAAAATTAGCGAAACTGCAGCAACATACATGTCCATCGATACCGTTATGAGAGATGAGGATGATGTCAATTATCCTGTTGAGTTCTTAAACTCACTTGATGTCCCAGGTTTTCCACCACATTTGCTGAAACTCAAAATTGGAGTTCCCATTATTTTACTGCGGAACATCGACCCACCACGGCTTTGCAATGGCACTCGACTTACAGTAAAAAAAATGCTAAACAATTTAATCGAAGCGACCATTATAACGGGCAAATATAAAGGAACAAATGTACTGTTGCCACGCATTCCTATGATACCAACAGATTTGCCATTTGATTTCAAAAGATTACAGTTTCCTGTTCGGTTAGCGTTTGCGATGACAATTAATAAAGCTCAAGGTCAATCTCTGCAAGTTTGTGGCTTAAATTTGTCAAATCCATGTTTTTCCCATGGACAGCTTTACGTTGCATACTCCCGTGTTCGGAAACCAAACGATTTGTTTGTTTATGCTCCGAATGGACATACTAAAAACATTGTATATCCTAGAGCGTTACAATAGTTAATTTATAATAAAATTATTTATTTCTCACTATATAAACACTTTTTATTTCATTTCATAATGATGGGGGTAGCACACCGGGTTCAGCCTTTTATTATAAAAAAATATATATCATTGACACGAAATTTGTACTTAATTTTGTTCTTATTTTTAATGTATTACACATTTCAATTATCATTTTTTAATTTTTAAAAACGATCATAAACAAACTAAGGCCACCTAACTTATCTCAATGTAACCAAAGTTTCGTGATAACCATAGCAATGACTGTTAAATTTATTTGAAAATATCTGTGCTTAATTAAACCCCTACAATTCAGGGGTAGCGAAGCGCACCGGGTACAGCTAGTATAATATATAATATAAGAGATAATATACGAGATAATCAAGAGATAATATTTTATAAGAGATGAGCAAATCTAAAAGATGAGGCGTACGCAATAGAGGAATGAAATTTGAAAAGTCATAATAGAGTGGTCAACTGAATAATCTAACAAAGAAAAAGGTGGACCAAAAAGGAGGATAAGTCAAAATTACATATTAGATTGTAAAAGAGGTGGGTATTAAGGATATATTGGATTATAAGAGACATGAGAAATGACGAAATATTATAAGATGTTGTAAATGTGAGATGTCGAAAATCAACGATTAGGTAGGTAGGTATAATGGCTGGCAAACCCCAGCGTGTCCCAATTAGCACTGGTGTCACTTTGATGTCATATCCTCGTGAGCCTAAAGATAGTGATGTACTATCAATTACAACCACCCGGAGTTTTTTTTATCAATGATTGGAGAAATAATACAAAATAAAATTGTTACCAATTTAGGATTTAATGTGATATTGAACGATATTGGAAAATGATAATCATTAAAATTGGGGATGGGTGATGGGAACCATTGAGAGTTGTATGCCATTAGAAACGGATCAAATATAGGCAATGGTAGGAAAATCATTCAGTTAAACAATAAACTAAACTACTGAACTCATTTGTGTGGGTAAGGATAAAAGAATTATGTGACTTTAAATAAGTATTAAAAAGAAAATAGTCTCTGGAGGTGAGTTTTAAAATAGGTAGAAGGGGTGGGAACCAGATGCATAGGTACTGGAAAATTGACTCCAATAGTTGAGGAAATCTTATACAAGATGAGAAAAAGTCAGAAACAGTTCCCTGGAGATTAATTTCTAGATAGTTAGAAGAGGAGAGAACTAGTCAGATCCCCACTGGAGAGCTAACTCCAATAGATGAATTATTCTTTATATATAAGATGAGAAAAAGTCAGTCACAGATATGTGGAGATTATTTTCTAGGTAGTTAGAAGAGATTGGAATCATTCACATAGGTAGTGGAAAAGTAACTTCAGTAGATAAGCAAACCTTCATATATAAGATGAGAAAAAGTCAGAAACATGTCTGTGGATATTAATTTCTAGATAGTTAGAAGAGGAGAGAACCACTCGGATAGGCACTGGCGAGCTTACTCCAATAGTTGATTGAATTTCCATATACAAGATGGGGAAAAAGTCAGAAACAGTTCTCTGGAGAAAAATTAGTTAGTTAAATAGTAAAAATAAGAGGGAAGTGGTCACGTAGGCACTGGAATAGTAACTCCAATAGTTGAGGAAAGCTTCATATATAAGATGAGAAATAGTCAGAAGCAGGCCTGTGGATATAAATTGTAAGATAGTTAGAAGAGGATTGAACCAGGCACTGGAGAAGTATCTCCAGTAGATGAGTTAATCTTCATATACAAGATGACAAAAAGTCAGTTATCAAAAATTAGACTCATTGAAGAGAAAGGTGTGTGAAGTAAACCGTATTCCAACTAACCTGTCTTATCATATTAGGATGATGTATGAAACCAAACCCCACCAAACTCCCCCCTTTGGCAATAATAAAATCCACAATGGCACAATTTCCTTCTCTCATTGCATTAGTTTTACTAGCTGCGATCAAAGCTCCCCAACAGCTGGGAACAGCACTAATTCATCATAAGCACAGCTGCTGCATCCTCTTGACCCACTTGGAAGCCATCCCGCAGCAAGGCATTTGCATATTAATTCAGGCCTCTGCGTGCCACCGTGCGGCTTTATTGCACTAATTCTGTGTTTATGGCCGCTTGCAGCAGTCAACACCATTTCCAGCCACCGCAATTGACTATTTTTGTGCCCGCATTTTTTTATGTAACTCCACGACTCTCTTTTTGTATTCACTAATTTAAAATCTGATCACACACGCGCAACCGTAGAGCATAACAGAAATAAAACAAAAACATAAAATAAAAAAATAAAGATACAGAAAAAATGTGAACTAAACGCACGTGACACTTTGCCATATTCGCTGACTGCGGCCGCTTCTGGCTGGCAGGGCGAATTGTCTTGACCATATACGAGTGCACGCAGTCGGGTCTGGCCGCGGATGCTTGCCCAGGCCTGGCCGCTTCGTGCCGCAGTGGCAGTTATTCTCTTTTTCACAGCACATTAACTGATAAAACCGCCAGAAACGCGCGTCGCTCAGTTTGAATGTGCCACATGCGCGCTTAACTATTTATGCCATAAAAGCCATTCTCAACCGCGACTCAGCGGAGTTCATTTATGTTCGTTTTTCTTTTAATTTCATTTTGAGCTAAACTGCCACCGCTTTAGATTAACCCAATTTGTGGCTTGGCGGACGCGTGCGGTGTGCCAAATCGCAGAATCGCGTGAGCGAATTCCCAGCTGGCAAAACGGGGCGTTTATGGAGTCTCGGCATCAGTGATGTGCCTGGGTGATGTGCCCGACTGATGTTGGAGGGTTTTATGCCGGACAACAAGAGATAAGTCTTGCAAAGTGAACCGTGGAGTGTGAATCCTGGAAACCTTGGAATCCTTGAAAGAAGCAGAACAGAGCTCTTTTAGTGTCCTTATATCAAAAAAAATATGTTTTTTTCCTTTTGCAAAGTTTCCTAGACTTATTTCTATCAACACTTTTCACTTTGCAAATTTTTAAATTACAAATATTGACTTTTCAACTTTTCACTTAAGACTTTGCATATTTTCACTTTGCAAATTTTCACTTTACAAATTTTGACTTTGAATATTTTCACTTTTCATATTGCACATTCTCACTTTGGAAATTTTTGTTTGTAAATTTTAACCTTGCGGCTTCAAAATGGTTCGACGAGTGAATCGGAGGTGCGTTGTGGCGCGGTGGTATCACAATGGACCCATGGTGGTCTGAGTGAGCTGGTCCTTGAACTGGCTGCCACATTAACCTAACCTAACCTAACCTTGCGATTTTTCACTTTTCACTTTGCAATTAGATATTTCTTTGTTTGCTAAATGTTGTTTCCAGAACTTATTTCCCGTAACATTTCCTGCTGGACATTTTGTTTTTTTGGAAATATCAAAATTGCACTTTTCACTTTGCAATTAAGCATTGTTCTTTTAATAAAATGTTGCTTTCTAGAATTTCTTTTAACACTTTTCATTCTGTAGTTTTTCAGTACCTTTTTTTACTTTTGCAACTTTTCACTATTTACTTTGCATCTTTTCACTTTTCACTTTGAAATTATTACTTTGCAAATATAGATGTTTTTTGGAAAATATTGTTTCACAGACTTATATTCGTTAACAGTTTTCACTAAGCAAATTTTCACTTTGGAGAAATTTAACTTTGCAAATTCTCACTTTGCAAATTGTCACATTGCCAATTTTCACCAGCTAATTTTTACTTATAAAGTTTAAAATATTTTTTATTGGTAAGTGGTGTTTTCGAGTCCGAGGACTTCTTTTAGCAGACACTTCTCACTTTATAAAGGATCATTATTCTAGCAAAGGGTTTTTTTCTATTTTATTTTCACATTTCAGACATTCACCTAACAAATTTGCACTTCGCTTATTTTGTCTTCTCTTATTTTCACTTTGCAATTAAACATTGTTTATTTTTTCCCCAGACTTATTTCTCCTAACGATATCGTTCGTGCGCATTGTTAAACAGACCCTGACCATAGATCAGCCTTCACTTTGCACTTTGCAATTAATTTTTGCGTTTTTTTTTTTGGAAGTTTCGTTTTTGTGCTTTATTTATGCCAACACTTTACTTCGAAAATTCTCACTTTGCATCATCTTAATTTGCAAATTACAAAGTGTTTATAGAAAAAAGCCCTTCAGTACTAGTTGCCTTGCAAACATCCTTTGCATATATTTGCGTGGTTCCTTGTGCAGATCTATCTCAGTGCCCATAGGGATATATATCATACTGCTTTAGCAGGTACACAAACCTTCCATGAGATTACTTTGATTACCAAATGTGTTCCTTCTAATCAGGGTTGCCAGCCTGTTTTACCAAAATAACTTTTCAATAATGGATGTTTGGAATGCGAGTTGAAGATTATTAATTTTTTATGTTTTAATGATTTTTTTATGTTTTTTCCCACATAAATAAGTTATATGCTTTTCCTTAAATATTTGTAACAACTTATTTCTAATCAGTGTTGCCACCTAACTTTATCTAACTAGTTTTTCAATAAAGGATGTTTGGCACGCAAAATTTCCATTATTATTTTTTTCTTTGGATGTTTTATCCTAGAGAAATAATTTGTATACTCATTATTAAAAATTTGTTACGCCTGGATTAGCATTCCCTTGTTCAACTCAGGGCTGCCACCCAATTTTAACTAACGTTTCAATAGGATATCTTGGACATGCAAACTTCTTTTTATTACGTTTTTCATATTTATTTATGTTGTTCCTACATAAATATTCCCATATAATTTATTTGGAGTATTTCTTCCATCTAAAAATGTCTTTGAGGAGCACCACTTTAACGGTACGTGCAGAAAAGTGGGCGCTACATGACCGCGCGGCGTCCATGTGGGCACATCTAAGCCGCTCTGCACGAGTGTGACACGCTTAATGTGAATGAATGAATGAATGTCCTACAAGTCAGTTGGAGAGCAGCTGGTAAAATTCCAAAGCGTTGACCATTTTGCAAGCATGCGCTCCACAATACAAACACACACACTTTTACACAATCACACACACACACACATATATATATATATATATATATATATATATATATATATATATATATATATATATATATACTCGTATATATATATATATATATATATATATATATATAATATGGACATAATTTTTGACCCAATTCCTCAGTTTTTATGCCGCTGCAACATGAGCACAAAAAATGGCATTACAATTTTTAATGCACTTCAGAACACGTTCGCGCTGCATTGCGGTTGCCTTAATCCAGTCCGAGTAGGGTAAATCGTTGTGTGGGCATGGGATATTAAATTTATTATGCCACTTCGTGCCGAGCCAAAGTCACACGCTATGCAGTTTTACCCAGTTTTTGTGAGGGGGTCTCCTGTGCCACCGCAATAATCCACAAACTCTGAAGTAACTGCCGCTGACGTACTTAAAAATTTAAGCTATGCTAATGCATTTGTAGCGCATCAATGCAAGCGATTTGTTCCAATGGGGTTTATGAGGCTCTTCATTGTGTTTGCACAGACGTGGCTTACTCGTAATTTCAAATGCATTAAAAATCTGCATGCTACAGGAATAAAATTGTGTGATGCTCTAGAAAACAAAAGACTTAAGCGAGGAAAGTTAAAATGCCTTGTAAAAAAAAGAAAGGGACTGACAGAGGGTAACAGAGATTCAGGCGGACATTTATTATTAACTGAAATATATTGTTAATTGTATGTACATTAATTATAAAAATTTATTTTTTATATCCGGCTAAATCATTGGTTTCAAATCCTGGAGCTAAGACAAAGTTTCACTACTTGAAGGGTTCAGTTGCCCCTTCCCCCCTAATTTGAACAAACAGTGCCACCACACCAGCATCTCGCAAACAGGATATCGGCCTAAAAAGCCTTGATAAGTCGAGCGGAGTCAAAGACGAGGACCTCACCGAGAACAAAACTGCCTCTCGGGAATGGGCACAGAATGTCAACACTACCCACCCAGAGGAGGGTCTGGTGACCTAATATCTGCGATCTCAATAGGGAATGTCCAAGCGTCAGATAGCGAGGGACTCACTTGTACAATCCGGTACATATTTGAACCCACTTTATGGAATTATATAATCATAAAATATCAGCTGTGTCTCAGTGTGATTTCAGTATCTTCCATACCTTCTTGGAAGCACTGCTTCTGAAAACTGAAGCGCACTATAAACGATCAGAACTAAAATTAACGGTCAGTAATAGTAAAGTAGATATCTAATCTAGAAATTAATTGTTATATTCTCCCAATTAAACGACACTCATGGTCGATTTAGGATTTATTATCCCTTTCTCTGTTAATTTAGTGTTTATTCTCCTATTCTCCTCTTAATTAATTTCTCAGGGGAAATTGTACTGCTTCCTCTCCATATTTAAAGAAGGAGGATATCAAATAATATCTAAAACTTCGACTCCCACCAATAAATTTTTAACTAGCCCTGCTCTGACCCCGATTCTCACTGCAACACCAACACCAACTCTAACTTCAACTCCGACGCCAATTACGACTCCAACTCCGATTCCTACTCTGACTTAAACTCCAAATTTTGGAATCTCCGACTTCTACTCTGATTCCAACCGCCACTTCGACAACAATTCCAACTCCGACCTTTAACCAGGGTCACAAATTAGAAAGAGAAGTCGCTTAGTCTAAAGTCCACCAGTGACTCATCACTATTTTGGAGATTTCGAAGGAAAGATCTTTGATCATTGGTTGGGCTAATCACGGTGCAGAATCCATGAGTCCACCATATGGCATTATCTAGAGTCGGAACTGCGTCTTTAGTCTGGAGGAAGAACAAGAGACATAGAGCATTTTCTCTACGTTTGTGCTGCCTTTGCCAGAAAGAGGAGGCGGTTATTCTGATCAAATGTATTGAGAATGGACAATTTACCCTATCCCTAAGCAGACTTCTGAGATACATAAAAGAGTCAAACAAGATGGAAAATGAATAACTTTCCTTCCCTTTAAGAAAACGCCGCTTCTATTTATGGGCTTTTAGTACAATTTATGGGCTTCTAATACAAATCAACATTACAGTAGTAATGCCTAAGTACTTGCAGACCTCCACTTCGGTTCTCCGGCCCACTACAATTGTATCTATATATTTGTTTATGTTTTGTTTTTAATAGGAAGACTTGGAGACTTGAACCACCCTAAAACCTCCTCTCGTCCATACGGTTTGATCATCCGGAAAGTTTTCCGTTAAGTAATACGTCGGGAGGCCGTTGTAAGCATTACTGCTCAAATCGTCAATCAATTGTTCTCTTCAAAATCCGTCTTAAAAGAAATAATCTTTTCGAAGATTTCCAATATAGACTGATATTGACTGATAGATCTCAAGTATTGATTATTATCATGTAGTGAACCATTCACTGCTCCTAGTTCTTCAACTGCAAGATTGTTAGTTGGCACTTCAGTGGTTATTATATCACTGCCTAAGCCAACGCCTCTTTTGATTTGGTTTCTTACCACCTCAAGAACTAGGCTGTTGTTGTAAATGAACCTGTTTTCAGCTGTTGAATCTATGTTCAATGAATTCATAATCAGGATGACGTTCTATAAATCTAATACTTAGTCATATTGGTAACATAATTATTATAATCATCATGAAAATGATGTTATTTTATTCAAATAGTAAACTGATTGAAAAGATACCAGAAGAAGAAAGAAACGTTTTCCTCTTTTCTAAAATGCTTCTTTGTGGAACCTGTACTTTGTTCTAATAAAAATGTCTACTGTATCACATTGTTTTGAGGAATTTTCTCTTTTCTCTTGGTTTATTTTTGTGAATATGATCATTCAGCATTTCACACGCATTTGCATTATCGTATAAAATTACCAAGGAAAATTTCTAAAACGGCATCAATTTTGCATATGGGACAGGGGCATATCAGATGCCATGTGGCTAGAATACAAAACGAAGGAAAAGCCACAATTGCAAGTACGCGTAAGAGAGGAGATTATCATCTCTGTAAACCACATTTGAATTTTAATTTCACATTTCATGGCACGCTTCGCTTAACAGTGGAACAAATGTAAACCTAGTTTAAGACACCAGCCAGCGACAGATTTAAATGTGATTTTATGATGTTAGAAAATGCGCTCAGAATGTGAAACTACTTGGAAAAAGAACTGCAATGAAGGAGAAGGAAATCTATATGAGCAAATTTGACAAGAGAAACAAACAGAGGGGGAGAAGGAGGCAGACAGTGGGAGAAGCAAAGAGAAAGAAAGATATATGTACAGAAGCTAGAGACAAGTTTCGGGAATCGGAACATAACTGAGGAACAAAGAGAAAAATATTTATTTATTTATTTATATTAAGTTAACTTATAACTACAAATTATAAACAAACAGAGAGAGAGTGAGGGAGATAGAAATAAAGATACAGAAATATAGAGATGGGGAAGAGGAGGGTTAATAGAGAAGCTTTCAGCCTCAAGTGCTCAACAACTTTTTAAATAGTTCCTTAGGAACCTTACTGAGGAATAAATGGACATTTATATATCGTCCTCTAAGTGTCCAATAAACAGAGAGAGAGAAAGAAAGATAGAGAGATAGAGTGATAAAGAGAGAGAGATAGAGTGATAGAGAGGTAGAGAGATAGAGGGATAGAGAGATTGAGAGGGGTAAAGAAAGAGAGAGAGGGGGAATAGAGACGTTAATCAAGCCTCGAGTATTCAATAACTTGTTAGATAGTTTCTTAAGAACTTTCCTGAGGAATAAAGAGACAAATCTATATACTCCATCTTCTAAGTATCCAATGATCAGAGACAAAGAAAGAGAGAGAGAGAGAGACAGAGAGAGAAAGAGAGAGATAGGAAAAGAGGGAGATAAAGGGATAGAGGAGGCATAAGGAAGCCTATCAAGCCTCTAGTGTTGACACTTATTTAGTTAGGTTTGGTCATCACTGCTGTATTACCATAAGAATATTAGAGACCAGTCCATTCGTACTGCATAGGTACCCGATATAGAAAAGATAGTGATTCGGGTAAAGAGGACCCTGAGACCGATAGGTATTCTATGAACTTATAGAGTTTGATAAATAGTTACTGGGGCCTTTTGGGGCCTATGAAGATCTGTCACTGACACATTTAAGATTCTCAACTTGAATAATCAGCTCTAGAGTTCCTCTAAAGAAACTTTACAGATTAAGAAAGGAACTCCCGACATATTTCATCACAGTCTCTGAATTAAGTCAAGTCTTCGGACCACTGCCCCTCATGTTCAACTTGAATAACGAAATCTAAAATTGCTCTTAAAGCACATTAAACACATTAAAAAAAAACTGTTCCCACACTTGAACAAATCCTGATACTATTCATCACAGTCTCAAGTGAACCCTTCCCGCCACTGTCACTGAAATAGTCCTTTTCTACCTAAATCAGTTATAGAGTTCCTCTAAAGCCACATTAAAGACATAGAGAGAAACTCTTTCTACACTTGATCCAATCATGGCATAATTTAAGACAGTCTTTGAATTAAGCCAGCCCTTCCGACCACTGTTATTGGAAGAGCCATGGAAAATCTTTGCTCAATAATCACAGGAATCTTTTAGTCCTACCTCCAAACTATCATAACATCATCACTGTCGTTGAATGAAGTTGGCCATAGTTATGTGGAATAGTCATGTTCAACTTGAATAATTAAATCTAGATTTCCTCTAAGGGAACATTAAATACATAGAGATAAACTGTTCCCACACTTGAACCAATTGTGGCATAATTCAAGACAGTCTTAAGTGAACTCTTCGCGCCACCGTCACTGGATTAGTCATTTTCAACTTGAATTATTCATTCAGTTCCTTCAAAGGCACATTTGACACATAAAGAGGAACTGTTCGCAGACTTGCACCAATTGTGACATTATTCGTTGATCACTCGTTGAATTAAATCAGCCCTTCCGACCACCGCCACTGGAAGAGTAATGTAAACAACACGAGTATCCTCAATAAACGTCGGGGTCAGTTGCTCCTGCCTTCCAACCCAACTGTAGTTGCGTCAGGAATTTTGATTGATTATTATTACCAGCGCGCTCACGCCGCTTCCACAGACACTTTGAACCCCACTCGTAAGGCACACAAATCAAATGAATTGCTAAAAGTGCTCGTGACCCAATTGCGGTCAGAGACGACTCCACTCCATAGATGGGTGCTGTTGTTGTCTAACATTTTTAGTCGCTGCGCATGGCGTACTGTGCAAATAAACCGCTTTTATTAGACGCACCAACAGCAGCGGCAGCATTTGCAAGCGAAGCTTTTATGATGCCATTAAAACCACACAATTTGCTTTGTAGTCTGTTTTTGTTGCTGTTTCTCCTTTACTTTTTCTAAACAATTTTCCAATAAACGCGCTGCGTAGCGTATTTGTTCAGTTTTAACACTTCTCTGCTTAACCAGGCCAACTAACGGGGTTCTAAACGCAGACGCAGCAGCACCAGCACCAACCACAGCGCGCAGCACCGGTCCCGGCAACCTGAGAAGCATCTGCGCCCGGGCCTCTCAGTACAGCTACGTTTGTGCAGTTGGCATTGCTGACCAACGCAATTAACATTCGCCTTGCTGTGGTATTCTGTTCTGTTCAGTTCGGTTCTGTTCAGTTCGGTTCTGCTCAGTTCAGCAGCAAATTTACGCAGTTTACGTAGCAACTGACAACAACCCAGTAGGAAGTGGCAGCAATGCGTCGCCGACGTGGCAGGTGTCCTACCAATCCTGCTATGGAGACTTGCTTTAGCGGCTAAAATGGTCCCGAAAAGAATTTTATCAACAAAGCTTTGTAAAGCATTTATAAGTATTTATCACATTGCTACCTGTATAACATTCGCGATATCAGGAAACCACTACTTCCCAAGTATCTCATAACTTCAAAGTTATTATGCTGATAATTCTGCATAGTCTCTGCCTCTTGCAGTTCTTCATCCGTAATTCCTGCGCACCTGCTCTGTTGCAGTGCTGCTTAAATTCCCTACTCACATATACACTCGCTTTGAAACACATACAAGCAGACAAGCTTCCAAACTTAGCTGCCACTCATTTTGACCAGACTGATTTGCTGTTGCCACTCTTCTTCCGAGAGGCCATGGAGAAAGGTGCGAAATGATGAATGTGAATGGGAATGTGAGATGCTTTTGATTGATTTTCCAACAAAATATACGAGTCAGTCGATAGTAAGAACTGAACTTAAGAATGTTACATTAGACCCGGTGAAAGGGTTAAGTAGAGGCCAACTAGAAATATTAACTGCTCGTACCAACTGAGCCGGAGAGGCTACTGTACACGTTGCCAGAGAGATATGAGCTCGTGAGAAATTTCAAGAAAAAAGTCTCTCTAATTGAATCATTGTTGATAGAAGAATTTGTATATCTCTATATGTGTACTTGTATATTTCTTCCTCAGAAAATCTTCGAGATCCGTCAAGTTCGTCCGAAAATACAGGATACTTTAGTAAAATTCTCACATAACTATATAAAAGGTTTTTCTAGTACTATGAAATCATATACAGTATTTATAAAGAGGTATTTGTTTCATGATGTAATTGCGATTTGGATCTTCCTCGCATACATCCAGTACAGTATTTATAAAGAGGTATTTTGATCCATTGTATGATTGCAATTTGGAGCTTCCACTAATCCAAGAAACTTCTTCTACTTATGAAGGCTCTTCTAAACAAAATTCTTTATTATTAATGAATCTCATATTCATCATATTCAGAGACTTTATTCCTTAAGCTCCTTAGTTATTGCTCTCTGGACCTTCCACTAATATATCAGACTTGTTCCACTTATATACGTTTCGTAAGAAAACTGTATTTACTATTAATGAACCTCATACTCGAAAACTATGCTATCAGTTTGCACAGTCCTTCTTCACAGAATATAATGTTCCTGTATAACCTTATCTCCAGGTGTTTCAAAACTTTTCCTCTTCTCAAGATTCCTCTTTTTACTTATACATCAAACTTTTTATACTTATAACGGTTCCAACAAAAATCCTTACAGAATTAATGGATCTCGTATTAAGAGACTTTATTCCATAAGTTCCGTGTCCTTCTTCACAAAATAGAATGCTCCTATAAAACCTTATCTCCGGATGTTTAAAAAAAATGGGTTTCTCTCTTCTGGGGATTCCTCCCTATTTTTATTTGAAGATTTCTGGAATTTCTATTAAACCACGATAGAAGCAATCCAAGCTTAGTATAAAACTCCAACAGAGACCTTATTTGAAGAATTCTTGAATTTTCTCTTCCGCCACGATAGAAGCAATCCAGGCTCAGTATAAAACCCCAAGTGAGGGTTCTTGTGAGACTTTCCTTAATCAAGTAAATGAAAACCGATTCAATCCAGAAATTCTTCAAAGTATGAACAATATTTACACACCGTTCCATGCGAGAAATTCTCGGCTGCAGACTGAAGAAGGTGTCAAAAATTCCGCAATAATATGCAAAAATTTATTTGAACAAACAAAAAGTTAAACAATAAATTTTGATGCGCTTGCCTCACGAAATACGCGCTATAAATCAAAAACGGTGGAAGCAAGTAACACAAAAATATGAGCCTCCTATTCTTCAACGCTCTCTCCCTCTCTGTCGCTATCTCACTCTGTCTCCTTCTGTCTCTCTCTCTCTCTTTGTCATCCCTTCATTTTCCTCGGTGTATTATGAGTAGAGAAGAAGCTTAAATATAAATTTGTGAAATTTTTATGGCCCAGAACTGAGGAAGTGGCAATTTCCTTGGCCATATTTTTGCGCTTTTCATATGCAGCCCGCATAATTACAGCCTCGGCCCCCAGTCATTAACGCCGTATTTCCATTTTTAATTTCCACCGAACCTATTCGCATCTTTTATGGGGTATTTAAGGCAGTCAATCATGTTCGAGCATCATTTTGAAACACGTGCGCGCCACAAAATCAAAGCAAACAGCTGGAAGCGGCATACAAAAGTGCAACAAAAAATGATTTAAAACAAAAAGGAGCAGTAGAAAATGAAGAGGAAAAGGAAAAAGAACTGACAGCGGCTTCGGCGGCAATGCAAAGTGACGTTAAATGCGTGCCAAAATCACCCGTCGGCAGTCGTTTCAGCACCGGGCGAAAGATACGACTACTTAAATTTAATATGCAGGCGCCGCAGGGCGAACATTTTTGTATATCAAAAGACTTAAGCGACAAACGTTTTCTCTTCCCTTTAATACGTTTCTAAGAAACTTCATGGATATTCTTTTTCTGCCCACTTTGGTGTGAAATGGTGCAGGAAAAATGGATACAGAAGAAATGGGTACATAAGAATGATTCTATGAGGGGTACATGAGAATGTTGGGTAGGAGGATGTAGGGAAGAGAATAATGATAATATATGTCACTAAGAAGCTTCCAATATAAAATCGAATACAAAGGACTTAGGTAGGTAGGTAGGTAAAGCGGCCACCCGAAAAGGGCGCACTTAGGCCAACATTGACCCTTTGTGATACCGCATAGGACAGCAGGTCACATCCCTTTCAAAGGTCCAGCCATTTGGAGCTTTTAATGAAGCTGTTGATGGAGCTAATCTTTTTTTTTTGAGATATCTCCCAAGTAGTCCAAAAAGTTGTCGCCTAGGAAAGTGCGCCTCCTTCTGGACAAAGCTGGACACGTGCGCAACAGGTGAGCAGTAGACTCTTCCTCCTCCTCGTCCATGCAACTCCTGCAGAAGTTATTAGAGGCGATCCCCAGCCTACACCCGTGTGTTCCTAGAGTCCAGTGTCCCGTTAAGACGCTAATCACGGGACCTATGGTTTGTCTATTTAGAGCCAGTAGGTCCTTAGAGCGCTTGACATTTATCTCTGGCCAGGTTTGTCTAGCTATTTTACATCCTGAAAGTTCAGACCAGCGCCTGCCCGCTGTTCCTAAGGATATTGTATTTACTAAGAGCTTACATGTGGCAATAGGAATACCGAATTGCGACCTATCTGGTTCCATCGGTATGGTAGTACCCTCACGGGCAAGTTCATCCGCCTTGCAGTTCCCTGGAATATCTCTGTGACCGGGAACCCAGCACAGATGCAGACGGGTCTGCTAAGCTATCTCGTCTAAAGATTTGCGGCAGCTCTTGACAGCTTTTGAGGTGATAATAACCGAATCCAGGGTACAGAGGACTTAAGCCACAATCTTTTTTTATGTTTCAAATAAAAGCATATTTTTAGGCTGGCAACTTCCAGTTTGTGTGATAGCAATTTCGTCATGTTAGGCCCTTCCTTCATAGACTAAAAAAATAAAACTATGCCAAATTGACCTGTGGGATCAAATTAGCCTGACAACTTAAAGGCTGTATGGCAACATAGCAATTTCACCAGCTTAGCCCCTTTCTTCATAGAAATAAGAAAAATAGAACTATGCAAAATTGATCTGTGGTTACCTAATGATGCTCTGGCATAGTACAATTTAGGCAGTTCGGAGAACAGCAGTAAAAGGAGGTCTCCAAGCACTCAAGCAAGCCTACTGATATCCATTTGTACTCAGTAGAAACTTTTAAAATTGATTTGGAAAAATTATTATAATTGATGGGGGGGGTCTCATACCGGGGAGGATTTTAAAAAATGGATATATATAGAACATAATGGAAGTAGTCTTTTAGAGATTTTATGAGATGAAGTGTGTAGTCAAACTAGTACAGTACCTTCTAGAATACCCAGTTCATAGAATTCAATTGTTTAAACTTTCTAAGTGTTCGCTCTCTTATGACTCAAGCTGTCTATCAATAAGTCGGGTACGACTTTTGTTGACAGAACTAAGTACACTATATTTCTGTAACCAATCATTGTCTTTGTCATTGTTTCACTGGTATATAAATGTTTATAAGCTTCTTTATAGCTTTGAGTCATACGATGGGGTATAAAGAGAGCATTAAACAAATGGTTCTACATATTCTAATGAAGGAACTATTTCACTGTAAAAGATTTTAGAGGACGTCATGGTAACATACATGGTATGTTCCTTGGTTGCTCCGGAATGGTTGTTCTGGAATCGATGTTCCACAATGGTTATTCTAGAATAGTTGTTCTCGAATGGTTGTTACAGAATGGTTGTTCCGGATATGGATATTCAGAGTTAGACTTGATCAATCAATAAATAATCTAATGCAAGAGAATCTCTCATAGATCAGAATCTCTAATAGGTCAAATAAGCAAAGATAGGAAAAATTTGGCATTGGTGGAGTGTGGGAAATTTATAGAACACAGTCTCTCAAAGCCTCAGAGAATTTCTTTTTTTATAACCTATCAACAAATATTTAAAATACAAAAATGTTCATCTAAAGAAGCAAGAAAACAAAGAAGAAAATAAGCAAGGAAGCAAGGAAGCAAGAAAACAAAGAAGGAAATAAGCAATAAAGCAAGCAAGCAATGAAGCAAGGGCGTAACGAAGCAGGGAAGCAAGAAAAAAAAGAAGCAAATTACCAAGAAAGCAAGCAAGCAAGGAAGCAATAAAGCAGGGAAGCACGGAAGAAAGAAAACATGGAAGCAAACAAGAAAGCAAGAAGGCAACGAAGCATAGAAGCAAAGAAGCAATGAAGGAACGAATCAAGAAGCAAGGAGACAAGGAAGGAACATAGCAAAGAATCAAAGAAGCAAGAAGACAAGGAAGCAAAATCAGTAATAATTCCAGAACACTTTTTCCGGCATGAAAAGACAAATATTAAAACAGAAGATTAGCTGAACAACCGCTATAAAGCAATTAAGTAGAAAGTTGGTAGCTTGGATGAAGCAAGGCATCATAATTTGCAAACAGTTATTAATAAGAAGCAGTTAGATAGGAATCTGATGATCGATCTACGGAGAGTCCAAGAAAAAGGCGTCGTTCTGCTAGCAGCAATCACAGTGTTAGCAGTCACAGTGGGTATGGCGCTGGTAATTGTTCTCGGAAAAATGCAATGAGCAGGCGTGCTAGAAGAATACGCAACGCGTATTGCAGTGGCATTTGCTCAGCAGAGACATCCAACCAGCCGAGTCTGGCCTGGCCTGACCAGCATCAGGAGGAATGGCAGTGATTGTGGCATTTATATAGATGCTCACCTGCAAGCCCAGACAGCAAGAGTGGTCCCTCCCCCGGTACCATATTATTAAAATTATTTATACAACTTGCGTTGCTTATTAATGAAGTGAAGCTGCCTCTGGTGCCTGTGATTCCTCTACAACCTCTGCTGCCTCTGGTGCCTCTGGTGCCTGTGATTCCTCTACTACCTCTGCTGCCTCTGGTGCCTCTGATGCATATACTGCCTCTGAAGCCTCTGATGCCTATACTGCCTCTGAAGCCTCTGTTGCCTCTGTTGTCTATATTGCCTCTGTTGCCCCTGAATCATCTCCTGCCTATGGTACCACTGCTTCTGCTACCTCAGCTCCTTAGGGTGGCCAGCGTGCACCACAAAGTGCCAGCGAATTTGCATGGCGCAGCAAAATGTGCTGCCTCTGTTGCTGCCATCGTTGCTGCAGTTATGATTGCTTCTGGGGGCTGCAACAACAGTAATTGCTGGTGTTAAGCAAAAGAGGCAACAAATAATTGCGCGCAAAGTGGCTTCCAGTGCAGTGCAGCATTGTGGCAGTGTGGTGCGGGGTCAGTGCGTGGCTATTTTTAACAACCACACAATTCCGCAAGCAGCACGCGTAATGACCACAGAGGTGGCAGCAAGTGCAAACGCCAGGAATTTATTAATTTATGCATATTTAGGAATTAATTACAAAACACGGGCCAGTGCGGCCGCAGCAACAGTAGCAGCATTGGCTGCGTTGGGGCACATCTGTGTGCTGGCTTGAAAATTAAGTTGAGTGTCGAGGAAAATTGCTGCAAGTGTTTTTTAATGTTCCATGTTGACATCTTCAATGGCGAAATTATGTTGCCACGATTTTTGCCATTATTAAAACAACAAAAAATATCTTATTTTTAATATGAGTGGAGGGCTATTTTCGCAGTGCAATTAAGTGTGACATTCTGCCAGCAATCAAATTGCAATTTTTTAATTGTTTTGATTAGCAGCGTTCTTGTGGCAGTTGATGGAGAGCTGCAGCTTTAAGATTAGAAACAGAGTCATTTGGTTGAGTAGTATGCGACTGCAAAAGTTGCCAAGTTTCAGTGACAATTACTAGAGCCAAACTTGGCAGCACTGCTATAGAAGCAAACAGCTGTTTGAGAGACTATTTGGAACAGATGAGCTCAGAAATGAGGGGAAATAAGAAAAGAAATACTTGAAGTAAAAGGAGAAGGATGAAAGATTATGATAAGCAGTCCAATTACTACCAATATAGAGAGTTTTATAAAATATTTCTCCAATTCGTTTGAAAGACATTTGTGATAGAGACGAGGAAACTTAGGTAAATTATAAAAGCGTCAAAGAAATTGGAGCATGAAAAACTGTACGAAAAATATATAAAGCGTAAAAGAGAAAAAGAAAGAAGAAAAATTTACTAGAGAAAATGAAATGAATTAAGGTAAAAAAGCAATAACAATTATAAGAGAATGTGTTCCAATATCAATCCTGCCTAGTAGTCCATCATTGTTGCCAAATTACGGAAAAAATTTTATAAAATAAATTAATAAAATTAAATGTAAGAAGGGTCAATACCACAAAGAACTTGTGTTATGCTAAAGGGCAGCCATATCACCATCTTTACACTCACGAGTGCAAGTATATCACCATCTTTATACTCGCGAGGATATGGCATCAAAACGGCACTATTACTAATTGAGGCGACCCGAGAGTTGTCAGCCATTTTAGCTACCTACCTAAGTGCAGCCAAGTTATTCCAACTAGAGCAATCACAGTAACTGACTATGCCCGTTTGTCAAAGCAAATTGTGGTAGCAACAGAAATTCAATATATCGCAAAGTGTGCATACCAGCAAGGATTTCATTTCGTTACTTAGAAACGTCGAAAATTAAAAGAAAAGAAAATTAAACATCACCAACTACTGGAGAAAGCTATGTGGATATGATATCATAGCTATTCCTGGCTTTAGCTGTGAATATATTGGGTTGTCAAAGCAAATTCAGGTAACAAAGAATAAAATCTCAAAGAGTGCATGCAAACAGTGATTTCATACGTGTACTTAAAAATGTGTACAAGGTTCGGAAATTAAATGTAAAGAGAGATAAATATCACCCACTACATTAGAGAATTGTATCAAAGCAAATTGTGGTAGCAAACAGAAATTCCATAAATCTGAAAAGGACTTCATACCTTTACTCAAAAAGTACACAAATTTAAAATCTTCCTAGGGGGTAATATGCACACTAGATGCAAGGAGAGACACATAGCACAATTTTTTTTATGAATTTATGGGAAAGTGGAACATGGAAGAGGATAGGTAGAAAGACATGATTATTTTGAATTATTTATTTTTTTATGTGTGAATATTTCATAACTTTCTTAAACATTTCTAAACTAATTGTTTAAATTAATTTATTTTTATATTTGCAGACTATCAAACGGAAGTTGAACATAACTGAAGAAACAAAATCAAACAAGGTAAATAATTTTTGGATAAGACAAACCCTAGTGTGCTGAAATAATTCTCCACTTTGCCGTAAACAACCCCTTCAACCCAGTTGACATTTTTAATTGGAATATTTCACAAAAATTCTGTAGTATTTGTTGACTTTTCGACATTTTTTGTTATTACTTTTGGCCGAGTTCGTGGAAGGTATTGATCGTTGCTTGTAATATATTCAAACAGTCAACCAATTACCTGTATGAAATGCCTCATATTCATCTCCACTGCAGCTAAGTTAATCTTCACAGTTGATCGATTTGTCAGATCGAATTAATATTGAACTAATATGGAACAAACTATATAACGAATCGGAGGGAGAGTTAGCTAGAGGAAGCTCTGTAAAAGGTGTTGCCTTATAAGAATATTATACGTATTTCTAAGATGTTTATCCGAGGACATCAACTAGGCATCTATTCAGAATCCAATAGTAAGTTAAATTATGAGATAACGAAATTAAGCAGTAAGAATATTATTCTGGAAGTGATACGCAGATATTCCACAGATACATAGACATACATATATAGCTTTATTCCACAATACAAATCCCTTAAAAGCAAACTTGACCTCTCTTTCCTTTGATTCCTTACAATTTATAGGGATGAGCAGGGTAATTAAACAATTTTTCAACCCTCATGTCCCTAAACAAAGTGTTTCCATTATACTTAGGCACAGAGCCATTAGGTGTGCTCAAGTGTCCTTTTCGTGAACTGAACTGCCATTCCTACCTAGAGTGAGGAACACCTTACAAATTATCAGGATCTCTGGATCAGGGTGTACGACCAAAGACGAAGCTTACTTCAAATTATCACAAAGGCAACTTTTGTCCAGGTACTTATAGAAATTATCAGGATCTTTTGATCAGTACGTAGAACCAAAGGACGGGACTTCATATTATCACAAGGGCATATATATATTTTTTTTTTTTTTTTTGCCTACATACTCGAATGGCAGCTAAGGCCGCCAACCAGTTGTAACCCAACTATAACCCAACATATTCTACCTTCAAATGACACTGAAAGAACTCGAGCAATTTTTTAAGCAACGTTTATAATCTCAGCTCCGAATTGCACTTGAAGAGCTCTTCTACGGCTCACTCCATTGTGTCCTTCCCCCCTTGGTCTGAAAGCAATTTAGAAGGTATTTCTTTTGCTTTTCATTTATTCAGCCACATGCGCAGAAATATTAAAAAAATCTTTTAGCTGGCAATTAATTTTTCAATATCTTCACAAATGCTTGAAAATTAAATTTTCCTTTACTTGCCACACCATGAACACACTCACACACACGCAAACACCCAGCTACACGATTCTTTCACGTAGTCAACTTCACTTTTCTTTCGCAAGCTCAGCGCTGCACATTCTCACTTCCTTGTGGACTTTAGCTTAAGGTTAAACAGAAATTAAATGCACCACGCGGAAATCACGCGGCACCGCAACATGCCATCATCAGCAAGAACAACAACACGAGAGGCAGCAGCAACAACATCGGCAGCATCGTCATCAGCAGCAGCAGCAACAGCAGCAGCGGCGGCTATTAAACCATTTGAACGTTACCAATCATATGCTTCGTACATGCGAGCAAAGTATCTTTTTCATTAAAAGTGCAGAACAATAACAACAACACTGGCAACAACAACACTGGCAACAACAGCTCTGAAAAATTCAATGTTGCATGCTTTGTGGCAATTATAAAGCAACAACAAAAACGATTTAATAGCAGCACCAGTTCAGGAAATGCAAGAAGAAGCGGCGGTGGACGCGTCACGGCAGACATGCAACGCAGCAAGGACGCTCACGAACCACAGCAAGGCAAAGAAAGTGTAAAGTGTTAGAGAGGCACAGGCAGGGAGCGCATGCATCGCTTGTCGAAGGGTGTGAAGGTTATAGCGTGATGTGTGATGCGCCAGCAGGCAACTAAGGACGGCGATGTGGCCCCCCTCACTGTCGATGCCGTGGCCAGTGACGAAGCTGCCACTATACGCTTTCAGTAACTCTACAACTGCGTTTACTCTGCTTCCACCACTGCTTCTACCACTGCCTCTAAATCTAACTCTGCCCCGATCACTGCTTCTACTACAGTTGCTATCTCTGCGGTTTCTACTGCCCCTACCTTTGCCTCTACCACTGCTTCTCCCACAGCCTTTACCTTTCCTGCTTCTACAATGGGCGCCACCACTGCTTCTAACTCTGCCTCTGCCGCTGCCGTTGCCCATACCACTCCTTTTATCAATGCCTCTGACTCTACAACTGATTCTACCACTGCTTTTATCAGTCTTCGTACCATCATCAGTACAAATGTCTCTGCCTCTGCCTCTACCAGTGTTTCTACCACTGTTGCTACCATTGCCTCTGCCTCCACCACTGCCTTTACCACTGCTTCTACAATGCCTTCTACCACTGATTCTACCACTGCCTCTGTCTCTACCTCTGCCTCTACCACTCCTTCTATCAATGCCTCTACCTCTACCACTGATTCTACCACTGCCTCTACCACTGCTGTTACTCTTGCCTCTGCCTTCAACACTGCCTCTATTCATACTTCGACCATGGCCCCTGCGACTGCCTCTACCTCTGCTTCTACCACTGCTTCCAATACTGCTTCTTCTCCTGCTGCAGACAACGTAACACAAAGCATTCGACCGCCTGGCGCCCGTCGCTCCACATACTCTCTCACAGTATCTCTCTCTCTCTCTCTCTCTCCCTCTCTGGCTCTATCACTCTTGCTAATACTGGCACTTATTGTAGCATCGCTGCACCCAAAAAGCCCACAGGGAGGCATAAAACTTCCTCTGGACGTTGAAACTTGCTTTACAGTAAGCGTGAGTAAGGCAAGTGTGGGTCTACTGCAGTGCTGCACGAGCTTTCACGTTAATTTAGACGAGACTTAGACGCCCTTTTTGGTTGGCATTAACTTGGATGTGCGGCACTAGCTGCAAATGCTAAGCAAGCTATTCTAGTGGTATTTACAAGAGATGCCGCTGTGGCCATTGAAATGAGCGCCTCGTCTAACTTCATGTTTTCAGCAGAAGCGGATTCCAGGAAACCTTTGCGGAAAATTGCTCTTGGACTATAACTGTCGAGAGCTCGAAACGATTGTGGGATATTACAAATTAACTGTTAGAATCGTGAGCATGCGCACTTTTAATGCGAAGCTACTGATGACTTTGTAGCGTACGAGTACTTCTTGCGTGTGTTTGCTGCCGTTTTTGAAAGAAATTGTGTTGTTGCAGGGGGAGGACAACTTCCGCGCATAAATCCGAGCAAATGCCATGATGAAATTAATAAAGCATCTCGGGGACATAGTCATCGTTTTTCACACAAAGTTACACGGTCGGAAATGCAGCGAAGAGGAAGAAACGTTTGCCCATTTAGTGGGGTTGAAATTATCTATCAGAGAATAGCAATCATGGGGTTGCCTTCAAGCTTCATTCCTTCTCCGCTCAAAGCTTCGTTCCCTCTCCACGACGACTCAGCACCCATCTCATAGAAAAGATTATCGCAGAATATACTGATTACTATAAAAAAAAAAATTTGGCCTTGGGACTTGGTAGTGAGAATTGACCTTAAAGTATACAGAAAAAGTCGTTGATAAGATGCTTGATGATGCGGAACCCCTTTTTTCTTTAACATTGTGCTGATGTGTTTGAGCACTTCCAGCAAGAGGAGTAATTTTTGAAATTTGTTTGTTGTGGAAGAATTAATTTACCAATTCTGAGTATAATTTAATCAAGGACATTTCCGCCTCCTGAAACTTGAGCCCAATATTCCGCAGCTACTCCTAATTTGTGGCCTAATCTTAGAATTTACGTGTATGGCAGCTGCAACGCTTTGACTGACACGCTAACAAATTTTATTGCGTTTTCTATTTACCTAGAATAGAAAGCATTGTGGTTGCTTTTATCACCGTCAGGGGAAATTTAAGAGTATTGAAAAAATTACCATTTTCCGAATGTTAATTTCAGCAATTCTATTAACAATAAATCAAGAGGCAACAATTTCCTGCACTTAAATGCTATTTGTAATTTAACAAATAGGCAGGAGCAGCAGCGGAGATGCTGAAAAAGTAGCCACAACGGTTTTACACTCAGAGGAATACGTATGTTAATGTTCTGGGTAGTAGCAGAACTAACAGCCCCCTACAGTGAAAATGACTGTGTTGGCACTACTCTTGAAAGCTAATACTATATCATAATGAACCAACTGTAATCCTTCTACAAACTAGTTTCAATAAAAAGTGTTCTGGATCTATTGACAGACCCCTTTATATACAAGGATAACTAATGAACTAGTTTCAAACTAGTTACCTGTGCACCAGTTAATGAATTAAATTAATGGGAACTAGTTGAAAGTGATTTTGCGCTTCAGTTGAACATGTTCTAGAACTAGTTGGCTAAGTTCATAATTACCCAGACAAGAACTAGTTCAATATTAGTAATTTTCTTAATAAGCAACTTTCTTATCATCATCACGAATTGCTGCTCACTCCTTTCATATACTTACATTGCCGGCAGGTTTAGGAATATTTTCTGCTTCTACATGGCTATGCAATTAGTACCCAACTAGTTCATTTTGAAATAATCACTGAACCAGTCACCTTTAGTGGCTTTAGAAACTAGTTTCACATTTGACTTTCGGCTTTGCAATTAGCATCTGACTATTTCAGTTTTCTATAAACATTGAACTAGTTATTTTCAGTAACTAAATTCAAGTATCACTACAGGTTTGTGGCAAGCTCCAATTTTCGCTCGTTTTTTGCAACTATCTGTGTACCCAATTGGTTCATTTTGGTATAAAAGCTCAGCCGGTTCTTTTCAAGATACTAATTTCCAATTTCTCTGCAAGGTTGTGACAAGGAAATATCACACACCACCACACCTACAGGCATACCACACATTTCCCATACACACACACTCAAATGCTCACTTCAGCTGCAACAAAATCGATTATTGGGCGATTTATGTTGCAACTGTTGCACATGAGCACATGTGGCAAGCAACTCCATACGTAGCGACCACCACAAATCGCGCTGTTTATTGCTCGAGTGTTGGCATTCGTCTGTGTATGAGTGCGAGTGTGCATGAGTGTGAGTGTTTATGAGTGTGGCGTATCAGTGGCACCAACGAAAGCTTTCAAATGTAACACAGCGATAAATGTAAATTTGCCCAGATACGGCACCAGCTGAAGAGTCGCTTGGCACATATGCAGCATGGTAACTGTGACTGTGATAACCTTGAGGCCAGCAGCAGCGTGTTTGCCGCCACAAGTGCTGCTGATGCTGCTGGTACATGCAGCTTGTTATGCAATCAATTTCCGGTTTGTTCAGCGTGCAAAATTTGTTGCTGCCTCGCCGGTTTGAACGTGAATCCAGCCCACATAAGGAAGGCTAGAGAAGGCGCATGCCACCAAACTGTGACGGTGTCGGTGACGGTGTAAGTGCGATGCTGTTATGCTGGCTGCAAATAATTTGATAGCTGTGATATATTAAATTACATTTATTTTATTTTCTCCTCCATGGATAATAACACTCGTATTTGAAGTAGCCGCGTCCCTCCATTCTTGTGTGCCTGTTTGGAACTTATTTTTGGTTTCAGCACCAACCAAGCTCATGGGGCATGATATGGGGTCTGTTCCTTGCCAAGTTGCATCATATGTATACTCGTGCTTCAACTCACTTTCAGTAGCTTCCTCTAGGTGGCAACTAAAGATCGCGGCTCCGCAAGTGACTGTTTTTGTATACATAGCTAGAGTCACTACTGCCAAGTGAAGTAGTGATCATCTCAACTAATGTTCTTCCAAGGAATCACCTCTTAAAGGAAGCCGGTAAACATGGAAATAGTTCCTCAAGAATTTTTAAGATGAAGTTTTCCTCTTTATTTCTATGTTAGCAAAGAGTTCGTTCACTTTAAACCGAGTTCACCTATTGCCGGAGGCCCACTCAATTTGGTTTGATTCGTAAGTGGGAGCAAAATCTGAAAATTTCCTAAGTTGTAAGAATAGAAGAAGGTTTTAGAGATCATTTAGAAGAATAACACCTAATCCGTATTCCACACGCGAGTAATGAGAGTTGATTGAGATGAAAATTAAAGACATGATTGTAGCCTGGTTTCCTGGTGGAATCTCATTTCCTCAGTCTCAGGCTGGGAAGAGAGGCACCCAAGAAATTCCTTCGAGAGTTCGTTAATATAAAAATTAAAGACATGTTTGCAGCCTAGAATCTAGTTAGCTCACTCATTGTGCTATCCTCTCAGATATTTCATCAGCTTATTTTCTTAGTCTCTACTCTAGAGGTTAGTCATCGGTTAAGAAATTATCCCTTTCAGGGTCCTTTCTTATTGGAGAAATAAATCTAGTCTCATAGCTGCTAAAAATTTGTCAGTCAGAGCCTTGAATCGATGGTTTCTGCGGTTGTGCAAGTGTGTACGTCCAAATCTCTTCATAGTAAATCCAATCTGTTGAGAAGGTTGGTCAGGTTGGTCACGTTGGTCAGGTTGTTCAGGTTGGTTAGGTTAATTAGGTTGGAGAAGATGGTCAGGTTGGTCAGGTTGGTCAGGTCGGATAAGTTGGGCAGGTTGGTGAAGATGGGCTGTTTGGTCAGGTTGTACAGGTTAGTCAGGTTAGACATGTGGGTCAAGTGGGTCAAGTGGGTCAAGTGGGTCAGGTTGGTCAGGTTGGTCAGGTTGGTCAGGTAGATCATTAATTGTTAAGTTGGACATGTTGGTGAAAATGGGCAGGTTGCTTAGGTTGGTCAAGGTGGTTAGGTTGGTCAGGTTGGTCAGGCTGGTCAGATTGGTCAGGTTGATCAGGTTGGACAGAATGAAGTGTTTATCATTGCGTAGTATTAGTCTGAGCCTAAAAATTATATGCTTGAGAAGTTTCCCCGGAGTGGAGCCTCCCACTTGCTCAACCTAGAAAGATCACAGTTTACAGTTTTGCCATAATGGAACTTTCAATTTTTACACCTTCTTTAACCTTCTTGGAAAAATCCAAATTGATTTGAGCAAATGATTAGTTTCTGAGGCTTTTCATGGCAACTATTTTTTTCGTATTTTTTTTAGAGGGTCTCACTTCAACTTGAGCCTCTCTAAATTTTTGTTGATTTTTAGTTGTAGTCCTTACAAATCGTGGTCAGAATTATCAGTACAATAATTGTTAATATTCTTACTAGATATACCAAAATTTCTATTGAGGCGTTTTCCGTCATTCTCCATCTTTTGAATAATTTTCATGTTCATCATATAAACCCTCATGTGAATCTAAATCTACTCATTTCACCAGCATTGATAGTACACCAAACTATACAACAACTGATTCTCCGCCACTCAATTAGTCCAAGTTTTGCAATCCTCACCATTCGGCTGCCTTAAAGTTCATTGAATGTCACCATTGAAAGCAGAGGAAAATTTTCTTTCTTCTCTTCAAATTATCGGTCCGTCAGGAGCATCAAGAGCTGCCGGATAATTAATTGCAGGTACTCCTGAGTTACTTGCTTCTAAATCGTTTGTTTACAACTTAAGCACTATTCATAACAATTAACCCTACCCGCTCTATTTTTCTTCTAATAAACTCCCATCCTTTGCCAGATGTTCAGTTTGATGCCACCGCTCCTCTTCCGCTTCTCTGACTTTGCGTTCTTATGCTAATGACACATTTAATTAAATCTTGGATGCATGAATGCCAAACCAACAAGTAAAACAATATGCGGTGCATGTTGCCGCCTGCGTGCTGCAACAGATTTACCTGTCATAATGAAAATGCAACAAAATGTTGCATAATCACAACGCAATCAAAGCGTTTCTGCAACTATGTGAGCAATTATTGCCAGAGAGATGGATAAAAAGCTGCCTGCTACCCTGCGAATCTTTCCGCAGAACTAGAGCCATGTATGAGAGTTTGTGTGGAACAGGAAACAAACGCACGCAGACTTTATTGAAATTAGCCAAGAATTTCTTTTTGTTGTTATGTTCCTTTTTAATTATTGTATTTCGCTTTTAATTTTTGCCTAACGCCGCAATTGCTGCCGAGTACGCGGTACGTATACGCAACCCAGGCAGCGGCAGCGGTGGTGGTGGTGGCAAGGCACGAAACAAGATACGCAGCAACAATACTCACAATAGCAGCGGAGAACAACAACAGCGTTGCCCCAGCAGTGGCAGCAGGCTCTGCACATTAAGATCATTGCGCTTTGGCAGCAATTGCTGCGCCTGCTCATCCCTGCGCTTCTCTGGCAGCGTTTGAATTAATATTTTTTCCCCATTTGCTTGAATTTGTGGTATGCCTTCTTTTTGCAGTTGTGTATGTTTGTGTATTTGTGTGTGTGTGTGTGTGTATTTGTGTGCTTGCTACCTGTGCTGTTGCAGATTGAAAATTACATAATTACAGCACGGCGCTCAGTGGCAACCAGCCACGCAGCATGTTGTGCACCGCTCACAGCTGCGATAATTGCAATTATTGGCAACTCATCCAATGAAACGGCAGCTCAATTGGAGGCTCCATTAAATAAAACACATAAATGGGAAACAAATGAACTTCTATGCCCCTTACATACTCATCTTTGGCCATTCTTATACATGTTTACTCTTCCCGGCCCTCCGTGGCATATTCCTGCAAGCAAGGAATAAAAAAGAGGAAAGAAAAAACAAAATTTAATTAAATTTTAATGGGGAGATTTTATGTTTTCTATTTGTCTCTCTTAGACTGACTCTCTCTCTCTCTCTTTTTCTCCTTCTCTATCTCTCTCCCTCACTCTATCTCCTTCTTACTTAGTAATTCTAGTTGATGAAATAAGCTCCTGGCTCTGAGACCTGTGAAATTCATATCAGATTTTCGAAAACTACATTCAACCAAATTGGTTTTGCTAAGTGCGAATTTGCAAAGTGAAAAGTTATAGGGCCTAGCTCAGAGATCTATCAATTCCATGTCAAATTATCGAAATACCACATTCAACAAAATTTATTTTGCTAAGTGCAAACTGGCAAAGTCCAAAGTGATTTGCGGAAGAAGGCCCTAACTCAGGGACCTATCAAATCCATTCAAATATTTCCGAATATTTTAAAAGTCGATATGGAACAACAGTTCTGTTCAATAAGTCCAGAATTTGCCAAACCAAGAGGAGTTTCTTGAAATGGAACCCTGGGGTCTTCAAACTTTTCATATCTATATTTAAGTAAGATTTGGTTGTCCATATTTCGATTTCCGACTAAGTCCCTCGTATATATCCGAAATTAGGTTTGCTTACTAAATCTCCATTGAAGCTTCCCCAAGTAGCCAAGAGGAATTCTCTCATTCTTTCCACTTCATTTTATTTTAATGAAACCACACGTTCAGATTGTTCTGAACTGTGATTGGCCTCCACCTTTCCGATTTTGTCACTCATTCTAGGGTTTTTATATATTGCATATCCTTTTTTTTGTTTTACTCCTTTGTTTTCCTCTGATGGAAACTAGATTATATTTGAGCCGTCTTTTGAATCAAGCAAGTTTGGCCAACTGTTGACGCCATCATAATCTCACGACCTATCTCTATTCTCTATATATATTTTTTCATTCATGTTTTATATTCGTATTCCCTAGTTCCAACTATATTTATAACATGTTTCTTAGCGTTCTATTTGTTTACAATCATGTCTCCGATTCATAGTCCCTAGTTCCAACTATGTTTCTAACCAGTCTTTCCTATGTCTGCTCTCTAATCATCTTCAATTATGTTTCCAATCCGTAGTCCCTAGATCCAGAACAGTCCCAACTTTCTAACCAGTCTCTTAGCTCTCTCATCAGTTTTTTCATTTTCTGCGGTTATTCAGCTAATGACAATCATCCCTCCCACACACAGTTCTGAATATCTCCGTATTCTCCCTCCTTTAGGAATATGAATACCATTGTTATCAATCATTCTTTCCTTCTTTTCGTTCGTCATGTTTTCTTGTATATTTCATTGGGTTGTTCTCTTCTCTTCTAGATCCTCAGAGTATTTTTCGTTCTTAGTTGAATCCGTATTGCCACATTATACCCAGTCTTTATACTTCTTTTTCAACTTATCTAGGATTTCAATTGATGTCGCTGTTCAGTATCCAAGTTGAAGATCGAATATGTCGCTTGATTTCGAGGGATGCTTGGTATATTGGTCTATAGATTAATTCTATGGGTTCAGTTGAAATCTCCTTGATTACTTCCGAGCTTAATTCTTTCAGTCCCTGCCTGCATTTTCCCAAAGCTTGCTGCCCAATTAATCAAGTGGCTTTTTATTTTTACTCTTTCTGCGTGGAAATCTTGATGCCAGAATGCAATGATAAGTCACAATTTCAGTCGAAAGAGTTTTCCCGCTGCCTCTGGAAACCAAGACGCACATTTCTGCGCTTCCACTTGAACAGGCCACAAGGAGCATTAATAAAAAAATACAATCTGTGAAATTAATCACATCGAAATCTACGCACCGGCACCGGAGAGATTAAAAATTGTTTCTACACCTGTTGTACAAATGTCGCTTGGCTTTCGATTGCTTCGCTTTTGCCTCCAGTACCACAGCCGGCGCTGGCGCTGGAGCTGCCACTGGCGCATAGGCTGCCAGCTCCGAACAACAAACAGCAAACAGCAAATTAAAGACCGCTTTTAGCTTTTACATGACAGCGGCAAATGTAATGCCAGCAGGCTGATGGTACATAGCTTCCATCGAACAGCCGTGGCCACAGAGTAGGGTAGACTGTACAGAATGGCATAGGGTAGAGTGGTAAAATGTAGTGGAGCTGCTAGTGGCGCAGTGGAGTGGAGAGACCTGCGCGAATGGAGTGATGTGCCATCAACATCAAAAGAATACCAATTTATTACAAACGCACAGTGCAAGAAAATGCACACGTTAATCTAACTAAGTACTCGTATAGACAAGATGAAGATGGTCATCAGCGATGGCCGCAGATTGGCTGCGCATGCGTGCCAATGTTGCTGCACTCACAGATGTTTTTTGTCCCACCACTGCAACATCGTTGCGTATTTGTTTGTAACATAAAAGTCTGTGTAATTATGCTGTGTATTTATTATTAAGAAGAAGAAATAAGCTGTGTATGAAAAATCGAAAAGTCGTACATACCCACACATAACAGGCATTCTTACCAACACACTTACAAATATATAGGAAAGTAAGCTGAGACCTAGTAGGAAATTACAGACACCAGAGAATTTTTTCTGATTGAACGAATATAATTTTGCCATAGACCTAGAAAAGGGTTAAGTTGTTCTACACAACGCTTTACAGTCGTGATGTAACCGTAATGTAACCGTGTAATCGTGGGGGGACCGATATAACCGTAATTTGACCGTGCTGTAAACCTGTTATGAACGTGATGAGACGTGATACGATAGTAATAGGATTATGATAATAATGTGAGTGATGTAAGTGATGAAATGCGATGTGGGTGTGACAGTGATATGCAGGTAATGTAACCATCCGGAAAGTATGATGTGACCATATTACAACCGTAATGTGACCGCAGTGTTACCATTGTGTTATGTTGGTCTCACTGTGATGTGGAGGGGACGTAAGCATGATTTGACCGTCATGTAAGCATGATGTAACCATATTATAACCTTGATATTACCGTAATGGAAACGTGATGAGAGCGTAATGTGATCATGGTGTCCCTGTAATATTATGGTGGTGCAACCGTAGTGTGTTAGTGATGCAAGCATGATGTGACCGTAATGACCGTGGTGTGGAAGTGATGTAAGCATGAAATGACCCTCTTGTAACATTGATCTGACTGTGATGTACACGTATTATGACCGTGATGAGATCGTGGAAACTTCAATCCTCTTCTTCTCAAACAATCATGCACCACGTGTAATTGAATGGCGTTCAAACTCAATACTTTCGTATGCTCGAAATTAGGCCACCATACATTCTCAGCCATATATCAACCGGACCTTCCTTAGTGCCTTCTTACAACATTTTACAGCACACATTTCCTACCGGGAAGCTTAAATTATATTCACATAAACACACATTTACGACTATATACGACTAAACAGTCATACATCCACAGCCAATTAAGAAATGAAGCCATAAGCCTGGGCTGGGTGCTTAGGGCTGAGGGCGCACCCTAAACTAGTTGTTGGCTTTTATTTTTGCCATTTTCAACCCAGCTTTTTTTAAATATACGAGTACTCACTCCTTAAGCAAACAACACCAGCATCGTAGTTATCGCCCCCTAATTTGTAACTTAATGGCGAACTTAAAAGAAAAGGGAAAATGTTATTTTTAAACAGGACTCTTTGCCAGCCCGCCAGACTTGAGAAGGAGTCACAGGCAATTAGAGGTGAACTGCCCAGCAATACAACAACCGGTCATTAAAAAGTACCTTCACCAAATCACAAACAAGTATGCTGCTGGCAGGCTAAGAGGCTTAGACAGGTTCAACGCATTTGAAGAGACAGGAAAATAGAGAAACATTATTTTGCAAAAATTGGCATCACAGTCTGCCAAAGTTGTCTAGCTTTGCCTGCCTCTGCTAATTAAGCCCTAGGAATGTGGTATTAGCACACCAGCATCAATACTCAGCAAAAGGTAAATTGAGCTCCAGTTTCAATCTACTTACCCTGGCTGCAAATGAGCACATAAGAAAGAATCTGAACGAATGTAGGAGGAATGTCAGACGATGTGGTGCTCTGAACTTGACTCATTACATTGTGTTATATTCACAGTTCTTCGTAGAGATTATCTGATTATCAGCGAAGCATTCATCAATATACGGAGAAATTCATATTGTGAATTATTTGCAACATCCACATTAGTGCAGAGGAGTGAGTGTTACCATTCAAAGATCTTAATTGAGAATTATTTCCTTTTTCTCCATTTCCTCTATTTCGATCTCTTTCTGCCAGTCTTCTTGTTCTCTCTTTCTTTGTTCATTTCCTCTTATTCTATATCTGCTCTTCCTCCACTCTTCTCGTTGTCTCTTTCCTTTTTCTCTATGTCGTCTTTTTCTATATTTCCTCTTCGTCTCCCTTTCCTCCTTTTCCAGCTCATCTCTTTCTCTTCTTTCTCCTGCAGATAACAACAACTACAACCAAGTTACTTAAGTTGTTCACATAAATTTGCCATTTATTTTCCCGCCTAATTACGAGCGCCTCTTCATGAGAGTTCAGAGTGAAGGCTCATCATTTTATTCTCTTCCCGCGCTTCCTTCACTTTCTCGACGCGGCTCCGTGGCGCAACTACTTGAAATCAGTCAGCTGCAGAGAAATTAGAGAATATTTATAAGTGTGTGCGTGTGCAGCACCTCCGCAAATTAGATGCGTACGTGGCGCCTCACTCTTGTTAGACTAATTCAATTATGCGCCTCATGCGTCATGCGTAATGGAAATGTGCGCTTAGCTTAACTTTGCTTCATTAAATTTATGTAATTTAACTTTGTGTGCTTTGCTCCTCAAAGTTGTTGCTCTTTAGTGAAATTGCTTATTAAAACAGAAAATTAATTTGCACATGGCACAGAACTGCAACACGAATCACATGTTGGGCGGCGAAGCGTGGCGGGAAGACGCGATGGATGAACCAAAATATGAAACTTTAGAGATGGGCTTTTGTTCAAATAAGTCATCGATGGAATCGATAAACGATTAAGAGAAGATTTTGTGCTAATTGAAAATAGTCAGGAGAGATTCGGGTAGATGAGCTTACATTAGGTTACATTCTTCTCATAAGGGTCTAGCAGAGACTCTCAGTGCTGTGTTAGTTCCGTAGTCCACTCTGTGTGGAGGCAGGTTTAAAGATTGCTGTCCATAACGAAATTCAACTAAGAAGAGGTCTATCTATTAAGAGATTCAACTGCGAAGTGGTTCATCCCAGACAAGATTAGTCTACGAAGTGGTTCATCAAAAACACACTTTTAACAAAATGTGAATCTGGTACTGGCTGCCCCTCAGAGGCTCATCCCATCCATCAACTGCTTTTCTGTTTCAATAAATGAACCCAGTACTGGCTCCCTCCATAAGCTCATGCCATCGATCAACTGCTTTGCTATTTCAATAAGTGAACCCAGTACTGGCTCCCTCCATAACCTTATACCATCGAACCCATTGGTCATTGCTGTATAGATACCTACCTATATTTCCCAACGCTTTTCCCAAGTGTTGATCTAAGTCAACCTCCTGAGAGGTCAGTATTCAAACATATATTCTACTCTAGAATAGACACCCACACAAGTATCTTGAGTTTGTTTGTATATATGTTCGCTGAATTTGCTTTAAGTAGCTCCGCTGTCCTACTAAACGAACCAGTCAGACCAATAGATTAATTGGTTAATGTAGCATAATCTTCCATTCTTGGAACATCCTCTTTAAGTAGTGGTTTTTTTCAGTTGTTATTGCACTTGAATGTGTTGAATGTGGTTTAAGTATAGGCACAGTGTTACTCATCAACGTAATCAGTCAGAGCAGTCGATCTATCGATTAATCGGGAACCTATCCTTCGAACACTAAACTCTTAGGTGACTTGTTTTTGTAATTGTACGTGTATTTATATATGGCATTAGTGACCGTTTAAGTGCATCCACTGTGTTACTAACAGAAGTTATGAGGAAGAGAGTAATCGATCAGTCGATTTACCAGGTTAAATCCACCATTCTCAGAACACCACTTTACAAAATCACGGGTACAACTATTGATTTGGTTAATTGGGTGCTTTCACCGATTATTCGTAGTTGGGCATAAATTACCCTCCTTAGTACCCATTCATACTCCAAAAATTATCGCAATTATTGTTAATATTTGAATTTGGGTGAACTGAATTGTTTTCAATTATGTCTGCTAAAGAACTCCAATGAAAACAATCGATCAATCGATGAATCAACTGTAAACTCCCATCTCTATATAAAACTTCTACTAAAACAATTTGCACAGTGATTGTTGCCGTTGTTGTTGTTGTTTTCCATTGCAGAGTATTGTGGTGAATTGCTTTAAAGTATTTCCATTGAGTAATTAATCATGTCATGTTTTAACTAATAAGGTTACAGCTGAAAGTGGCACAATTCGTGCAGTTTTTGGTTTAATTGAATTCAGTGCTTTCAAGTCTGTTCTATTCGCTGGAATGCAAATGAAATGCCAAATAGTGAAAGATATGTGTCGGAAAAGCAACTCATCCGCACATCACAAACAAAGAACCAACTCAACATGACGGCCTTAATTTAGACTGACATGAAATGACTGTAACAGAATGATTTGCTGAATGTGTGGAATATAATATAAAAATATTTATAAAAATACAAAAGTTCCTGACACTCTCAGAGCCAGGGGAGAAATTAATAGAAGTGCCGTCAATGGGGAAACCTCTGATCCAGGGGAGAGGAGAGGGGAGAAAGTAATAGAAGTGCCTTCATTGTGGAAACCTCTGATCCAGACGAGAGAGGAGTGGGGAGAAAGTAATAGAAGTGCCATATAAATAACTATCGAAGCCTGAGTTCCAAGTTTTGCGCTGAAAGCTTACAACTGGCTGGGAATATATCCGCCATCAATCAGCGAATACATCCCATAAGCATTTTAGGTGCAACAACAACTTTCACTTTCTATTCAGAACTCTAACAAGACCCTTGATAGGGGTCCATCATATATTTTAGATAACAAGGTGAGTAAGCTGAGAATGATCACTTGAAGGATAATCTTTGAAGGTTATCTGAAACACTTCTGAATCACAAATTCTTTTTTCTCTACAACTACAATTTCCAACTGAGCCTCAACCAGAATCTTCGAGTGATAATCAAAAGTAATCAGCGGTCTTCATCGAAAAAACACTTCAACAAATTCTGTAAACATACATACTTTAACGTGGATGTTGAAGAAACCTCTCTAATAAGGGAATCACAGTCCTTTCTGTAATACAAAGAAACTACTTTGAGCACAGAATTGCTCCTCTGCACAATCGTCCTTCATTGACGATTCTTCATATTAACTTAAAACTTTGTGTGACTCTGACGTCTGTTCTATATCCACTTCTCTTGATGTCCCATCATCTTCCATCACCATCCCATCTGCCCAAATTTCAAACTGACTGTGTAAATACCACAACTTGACTACTCTCTATATGGTCATGTTCCAAGGTCCTTCATCTTCTGTAAATTCCATTGTGTTCTGCATACTTGAACTGAATTTCTTAACTCGCTCCTCGCAAGGCAGGCGGCAAATTTCGCGAAGCAAACAAATTTTTATTTATCTCTGGCAGAGCCCCGGCATAGATAACATTCTTGCTCTCATCTGCAGCAGAGCCTACGAGCATATCAATTATTATTTCACTTGTGACTTGCGCCGAATACCTCAGCTTGTTATAATAAAAAATGTGGCAGTACTTCTCTCATACTTGGGACATTAAAATGATGCTGATGTTTTCTTGCTTTGTTCTGTGCAGTATCCCAACAGGAAACATTTGGAAAGTATCTAAGAACACCTCTGAAAGATAAGGCAGTGTCTTGCAACAGAGATTGACATCTATTGTTCAGGATAATTCGAACTTTTTTCGTTAAAGAAACAAATCAATCCATCTTCGAAGGCAACTCCCATCAAGTGTCCCCATAACCGATAATTATATCTTTCGTTTTAGAAGACATCGTCATAGAGGACTTTAATTCATATCAGAATGGTGGCAATTTCGTTACTAAAAGTGTTCAGCTTAGAAGGTACCAATACGTCTTGGAGATAAGAGCTGTAAAGTCTCTTCGAAAATTTCATTTCATTCTCGAGAAGTCGGTTTTATCTCCAGGGATTAATTCACCTTCCTTCAAATATTGTAAAGAGAGGATAATATTAAAAAACGTTTTTGAGGACTAATCCTGGGAAAGGAATATTTCGCATCGTATTCGTATTTCGAGGATGCCCTCAACAGTTTTTCATACCATATTTAGTACTGGAGAATATGGTATGAAAAAGAATCCTCAAGAATTGTTCAAGCCGGGATTTGCTCTAGGGATTGTTTCAACTTCTTTCAAATGTTGTAACGAGAGGAAAGTATCAATTTGTTTTTGAAGAAAAGTCCTGGCAGAATGAACTTGACATTATCCGAAGACGTCCTCGACAATTCTTAATACAAGTTTCGTGAAGACATCGACCAATATTTATCAGAATAGAATTTCCTTTAAAGATCATTTCAACTACCTTCAAGTTTTGTTGTAGACAGCTCCTGGCACTCGAGATTGTTTCAAACCATTTTCGTATTTGAAGACATCATGAAAACTTATTAGTTCAGATTTTTCTCTAAGGATTCTTTCAACTTCCTTCGAGTGTTTATGAAGACAAGTCCTGGCAAAAGGACATTTCGTTTGCGAGGATGTCCCGAACAATTTTTCATACCATTTTCATCTTTGCAGCCATCCTCAACAATTTGTCACACCACACATGATTTCCTTCTGGGAAGTCAGTCACCCTCTCCTCCTATTCGGACACACACATACACATCCTCCGAAATGTGTATCACTGTGCATAATCCTTACGAGGGTCCGCGGTGTGTGCATAATTGATTTACGGCTGCTGCTTGTACTTTTTAATTACACAATTTAAATGTCAAACCAAGAATAGCATATGTAAACTCGGGCTGCCACACTATTGGCCACATTTAAAATAGCACGAGTGTATCACTGGACACATGGAACAATGTACGAAGAGAAAATAGAAAAAGTTATTGCGATTGCTATCAGCAGCGACAGCAGCGGTCGCAGCAGTGGAGCCCCGCCATCAACGATCCCCAGCGACAGCAAATAACATAAAACATATCAAGGGCGTTGTTTCGAGACTCCAGCGACCAGGGTAAGATAGAAAGGCTCCGACGGGCCCAGGCCAGGCACGGCAAGGAAGCAGTCTCGTATTACATAAAAGTGGTTAGCTGCATTCTCAACGTGTAATTTCAAAAGGAATTACATGCAAAGATATCATTGCCGAGATAAATGTGGCAAAATTGTATGTTGCAGCTACTTGAACGAAAATGCGGCAGACAGCGGGAAAAAGATCATTTATAGCAACCACGCAGTATCAATGGCAACAAACTTGTTGAAAGTGGCCAAGTTTTTCTGTTACAGCCACTTCGCTAAAGACAACGGCAACAACAGCAACAACAGCAACAACAACAACAACAAAAATCCATGAAAACAAAAATTAATTAAAAAATCCCTAAATGTGGTTCTATAGAAACGCCAGAATTTACATTTTTATATGAAAGCAGAGGAACAAAACGAAACAATAAATGTAAAACACCGAGGAAGAAACAACGCTCCGTTGATATCGCCTGAGGGTGCCTGATAATAATGCTAATTGGTTCGTTGTTCATAATAAGTGGTCTTCTTAATGGAATGAGTGAACCAGCAAATATATTTGTAGTGAACTGATTCATATGGAACAATTTTCTACTGTAGAACTGGCTTCAACGTAACTTACTTCTAAGAAACTATCTTCACTGAAAGCAATTGAAGATACAGTGAACTTTCTGTGAACTGTGTATAGAACTGTATTTTATGAAGTGTATTCTGTGGATTTGTGTTCTATGAAACTGTCCTCTATGAATCACACCACTATATCATTATTTTCTATGAAACTATCCTCTATGTAACACTCCTCTATATAATTATTTTCTGTGAAACTGTCTTTTAAAGAACTTTGGAGCTGACTTATCTTCTATTGAATTTTCTTCTATGGAACTGTGTTCGTCTATCGAACCTTCTTCTATGGAACTGACTTATTTGGAACTGGTTTCAATGTAACTTATTTCTATAAAACTATCTTATAAGAAATTAATTGAAGATACAAATATGCTCTCATTGATCCATCTATGGATATACAATATAATTCTATACAGAGCTATATTGTATAGAACTATTTCTATAAAATTATTTTCTTTAGAGCCATATTTTATAGAACTGTATTATGTGGATTTGTGTTCTATGAAATTCACCTCTGTGAAATAATCCTCTATGAAATTATTTTGTATGAAAATGTATTATTATATGGAACTGCTTCTATGGAGCTTTCTACTATAGAACGGAACTATCTGCTATGGAACTGTGTTCTATGAAACCCTCCTCTATGCAATTATTTTCAATCAATATATCTTCTATTCATCTGTCTTCTATGGAACTGTCTACTCTGGAACTATGTTCTATGAAACACTCCTCTATAACATTAATTTTCTATGAATCTATCTTCTATTAATCTGTTTTCTATGAACAGCTTTCTATACAAATGCCTTCTATAAAACTGTCCTCTATGAAATTATTTTCTATGCATCTGTCTTCTTTGAAACTATCTTCGGTGGAACTATGATCTATGGAACTGACTTCTACGGAAGTATCTTCTATTGAATTATTTTCAATGGAACTGCATTCTTCTATGGAACCATCTTCAGTAGAACCGTCTTCTAAGCAACATATTTCATGGAACTATCGTACTCGTATATAGAACCTTATTTTATAGAACTATTTCTATGACACTCTTTCCTATAGAACTGTATTCTGCAAAACTATGTTCTATTAAAATTATATTCTATGATACTATCTTCTGTGGAACAATCTTCTATCGAAATATGTTCTTTGGATCTAATTACTATGAAACTTCATTATATTCATTGGACTATATCTTCTATAGAAATATCTTCTGTGAAACTAACTTCCATGGGGCTAATTCAGCTTTCAAATTGATTTTTTTGAACACTTTTCCATGAAAGCGTCTAGCATAGACCCATCTTCTATGATACCATCTTCTATGGACTTTTCTTACAAAGATCTGTTTTCTGTGAAAACATCTTTGATGAAACAGTTTCCCATGAATCTGTTTACGATGGAATCGTCTGTATTGGAACTATATTCTATAAAGAGTGTTAAATATACACATAAGCGTATATGGTCCAGATAATAACTCTTCTTATAATTTATAGATTCCCAGTTCTTTTGTACATTGAACTGGTGGTTTAGTTACTAATGACAGTTCTTGGTGCCTACAGTTTTTGTGGACGAATAATGAGACTCTTGAAGGAATTACAAAGTGACGTAGAAAGGACCCTCTTCGCTGTGAGAATTGTGTTACTTTTAATGTGACCTGTGATTCGATCACGACTGTTTTGGTCCACGTCCAGAACCAGGACGCACTGGTTAGTCGACTTCTCGAAATAGATTCTCTAGGGAACATTTTTTATTTATACTTAATTTTCAACAAAATTGGGAAGCTTTTATCACTTTTAGTTTCTTCTGACCAGGACTGTGGTCAGTTTATACACGATCTCCCCTCGCCTTTCTTTCTCTCCCTTTTTCTCATTCTCTATTTTTTGCCATAGTTCTTGTTTTGTATAATTAGTGTACATTTTTTTCCAGTGCACGCATCACACAAAAACCATGTGAAAATATCAAAATTGGAAATTTTTTCGAAAGACCTCAGCCACAAATTAGTTTTATTTTCCTTTCTTTACCTCCACTATCCTCCCCCTAATAGACACATTTGGCAGTTCAATCGTTATCATTCGAATAAATCAATAAAAATTCAGATTCAACTCAGCCACGCCACGGTTTGGCCCTCTACACACAAGTAAAACCGACCGTAGTCATAGCTTAAAGTCAAATCTGCGTTTCCACATCAAAGGCAATTTGTTATGTTGCACGTGCATACTCTCACACGCACACAGCCACACACACATATGCACACACGCGCACACACATATTGTAACTGCATAGAATTACATTTTTACAGTCAATTTGAGTGTCATTTAAAATGCAAATGACAAAATGTTCGGTTTCGGTTTTCTTCTTTTTTCTTTGTGTGTTGTTGCATGGCAGGCAAAGGGGCATTTAAATAAGTTTATGAGATAAACTGGTAGCACACCTGAAATTAGAAATTATCATAAATTAAATTAAATTAATGCACATTCCAGAATTGAGAAATGTTTGAGATATTATTGGAATTCTTAGAGTAGATGTGAGCAATAGTCCGATGAGACATTTCTTTGGGCCTGGCTGGTAAGATAAAAGGCAGCTTAATTGGAATTGATGGAGCAGACTAACAGGGGAAGTAGAAGGAAGAGAAGCAGAGGGGAAAGTTGAAGTAACTTCACTGAGCAAATGTTCATTACTGGTAGGAACCAGGAGTGCAGAGCCAACTTGAGGGAGAATTTAGAAACTCATAGAGTAAGCAATAAGGAACTCATAGTATCAGAAATGAGGAACTCACAGTGTGAACAACTCATAGTATCAGAAATGAGGTACTCATAGTAACAGGAATGAGTAACTCATAGTATCAGAAGTGAGGAACTCATAGTATAGCAATGAGGAACTCATACTATCAGAAACGAGGAACTCACAGTAGGAGGAATGAGTAACTCATAATATCAGAAGTGAGGAACTCGTAGTAAGAGGAATGAGTAACTCATATAGTAATGAGGAACTCATAGTATGAACAGTGAGGAACTCATAGCATAAGCAATGACGAACTGATAGTATGAGAAATGAGGAACTCATAGTATGAGCAATGAGGAACTCATAGTAGGAGGAATGCTGGACTCACAGTAAGAGGAATGAGTAAATGGTATAGCAATGGGGAGCTCATAGTATAAAATTCTTGCAACTTTCGGAGGAAATTGTGATGATCACTTTAGACTCAGTCTAATGTCAAACTATGTGAGAGGGAGTGCGACACGGAAATTGCCTTCAGATCTGTAAACATTTGCTAACTCATCTATAAAGGTTATTATCCCAGTTCCACTAATGACCTCAACCACAGAATCCTTCGATTGCTTCGTCAATGCAATGGAAATAAAATTTACAAAAGTATAAAAATTTTCTTAGGATATTGAAAATAGAAGAGCGAAGGGAGTTGCCCTTAAGCACTTCATTTCAAGAACTCACAACAATTGCATTCCACTCCCTTTTAATGTACTGAAAGTGGGTCTTCTTTCCGTAATCAGCAAAATAACACCATGAAAACAGGTACGAGTAGTAAACAAGAAATATCACAGTACATACAAAAGTAGTGCTTTCGTATTGTTCTCCAAATATAGTGAATCGATGTGCTGCTTGGCGTAGCCTGATGTTTTGCTTGGTTTCTTTTCGAACTTCAACCATAATTAAGAATATCTAAGTTGCCTGGTGAAAGAAACAAAGACAGGAGTTTAAAGAGGACGAATTAGAGGCACACAAATTATAATTGTGAGGACGATTCAGTGTTAACTTTGTGAGTGAAGAGGACACACGTCCGGGGGAAATGAAGTAGTTGTGACTGATTGTTTGAAAAAATTTCTATTAATTGTTTGTAGAAATTGTATTTTTTCCTCCGAATGGAGAGGAAAGCTTCAGACTAATACAAAGAGGGACGAATCCCCCTCTCCCCCTGGAGTGGAGATTTTTACTCGCTAAAGCCATCTCTCCAAACTACCCCAGAGACTACATCACAATGTAGTAATATCAAGGGTATAGAGATAGATTCTGTGATCTGCACCAAATCCTCGTTGATCTCCTCATCAACAAAAAGCTACAGTCCATTAGCGAACCCATTAAGAACTCAATGAGTAGTCCAACATATATTTCCATTGCGGGAGCTTTGCTGCCATGTTCTTCGGAGTATGGCAGGTGAATTGTGCATTCCGTACACGTATCAAAACTCATCAAATTAAATTGAATTGATCGCGCTAATGGGCCATAAAGCAAATCACAAAAATACGCAATCCATCCAGGCAGGCATGCAGTGAGGCAGCGCTGCATGAGTGAGGTATGTGCCGGAGGAGGCAACGTGTATAATGAAGGTGCAATAACAATTAACATATCAGAGCAAAGACACAAAATTGCATTTACAGTGCGGCAAACACGCACAGGTCCATGTACACGTACACTTGGTTGGCATGAATATGTGTGCTTGGATGGGCATAAATAACAATGCACAAGGGGAAAGAAAATTGTTAAAGAATTGCTGGAGCAGCAGCTGTGGCAGATGAGGCGTCGTGGAAGAGCGCACAGATATACAAATAGCCAGAACAGCAACAGTAGAAGCAGCACCAGCAGCAGCAGCAGCAGCAAAAGAGCATAATTATGGACCACTAAGAAAACAGGCACACAATTTATGCCAGCTAACTTAACAGGCAGCAAACGCTACGAGCGGCGAGAGTAGCCAGCAAGCACGGCAACAGCTCCGAAGAGGAAGAGTTTAGCACATGTGGTGGCTGTGGCGTCTGTGACTCTGGCTGTGACTGTGGCCGCAGCTCAACTGGAGGAAAAACTGTAAAATTAAACAAGCGCTACGCTCATAAAAATAATCACACGACTAATAAATAGCAACAGCGGCAGCATATGTTATTGTTGTTGCTGAGCTGCCACTGCCACAGTCGCTGCGGAGCTGCATTTGCTGCTTCAACTGCTGCCTTCAAAGTAGTAATCAAATAGCTTAACTGATTTTGCATTACTTTTTGTTGTTGCTGTTGCTGTTGTTACTGCTGACAGTGCAGTTGTCGTTGCTCTCGCAGTTGGAGTTGTTGTTGCATTTTAGAAGCGTTTTCCCGCGACGCCATTTTGCGCAGGCAGAGTGAATGCAACGCGCTCGCGCGTATCTTGTATCTTTTTGGCGTATTGCAAATAATCAATAATAATATGGAAAAAAACGTAGTAATTTTGCAACCAGATTGTGTTCTTCTTTTTGCTGCTGTTGTTGTTGTTGTTGTTGTTGTTGTTGTTCGCGCTGCTACATTTTGTTGCTTTTGCCACAATTTATAATAATAGTGGAAAATAGTAATTTTGTGCGCCTGCTCTGTCTGTCTGTCTGTATGTCTGTCTCTATGCGTGCATGTATTGTTGTTATACATAACTCCTCAATGCTTCTCCATGTTGTTGTTGGAAGCGGTTCAATGTATCCATGCCGTACGCTGAAGCATTCCTTTCTGCATCCGTCCGCTTCAAGCGCACTGTAAAATTAGAATCTAGTGCAGTGGCCAAGGACGTTTTTCTTTAATCATTTCTGTAGTCAATTTAAATGTTGTTTGTGGTGTTGGCCAGCAGGGGTCGGGGGTAATTTTCGAAAGTTGTTCAACATGAGAGGTGCTTCTATATTACAAGTGCCCGAGCGAGAATTTTTATATAGACATATATGTATGTATGTATGGGAGTTTGTATATATTTGTGTCCAGCGTCTAGTTGAGCCAATTTCACCAATTAAATTTAAATTACGTGCTCTTATAAAAGAAAATATTGACGTTAATTTCTGGATGCACAAACAGAGTGATCTGAAGAAAGAGGCATTCTAGTCACAGCGCAGATTTGGTGATTAATTGGTCATGAGAAGGAGAGCCAATTTTCCCGTCAACTTCATGCTTAGCAAAAGAAAGGTACGTCGTTCCTAGCATATTAGACGGTAGATGGCGCTTGTAAGTAGTGCCCAAACTGATACCATATGCGCAGTGAAGGTGAGGTAGAGACAAAATGCTATTGTTTACTAACGCCATCTAGAGTTTCTTAAGCAGCACGTCAGTAATCCCCGTGCGTCTTTATGTATTCTAGCTATGCATATACAAATTTGATATAGTAAAATGGTGTACTTGTCGACTGCCACTTCGCTCATATTCTTCACAACTTCTGATAGGCGAAATTTGGTGTGATAAATTATGCTCAGACTATAAATTAGTGTGTAGGAATTGAGCTGTATCACATGAAGGACACGCTCCCCCTGTGTAAAGAGCTCTCCTTGAAAAATTCACCATCTAGTGGTATTACTAATGAGGCCATCGATTGACAATTACATGCATCAGAAAGCTAGATCCCTCATTGATGTACTGTCAATAAACCACGGCATTGGGACTAATAGAAGGGGAGTTGTATATGGTAGGCATTAAAGTAGCAATCTACACAATTTATATCTGATCCATCACATCCATAAATGGGAGAATCTGGACGTACTTATCCCTCCTTAAAGCGAATAAGAAAAATTAAAGGATATCGTAAACTTCGATTGTCATTGAATAACCAAGAATTCGCTTCTTATATTGAACATACTCATTATTCTTTATTTACTTTAGTTATTTATTTTCTTTCATTATTTATTTAGTTATTTATTATTTTGTTTGTTTGCACCTTCACCTCTCGGCTGCCTGTCTTCAGAAGCAGGTCACACTGGCATAAATTATCGCCACCATTATTATCTCCTCCTCTGCATTTGCGCTTATTTTCTCTGAACTCGGGAGTTTTGTTTTGCGCTCCTTTTCCCTCCGGCTTCACACCTAATGACACTTTTAACATGACATAATAACCAGCACTGCAGGCCGAAAGGTCTTGCAGGTAACTGCCGCGAACAACAACTCCAACAACAACAACACCAACAACAGCTCCAACAACAACAGCTCCAACAACAACAGCAGCGGCAGTGCGCTTACCAATCCAGCAGCTGCGACACCACAAGTTGCGGTTGCTCGCAGTCCCCCAGTTCAGCACAGCTCAGCTCCATTCAGTTCACTTCACTTCACTTCGTCTCATTTCTTCTTAATTTGAGCTCGCCAAGCAAAACAATGCCTTCGAAAGAAGTGCGCTCAGAGCGAGTGACTCCGCTGTATCAGAAACCGCATCACATTTGTGCCGTTAGATAAATGACTTAACCGCATTTCAGTAACAAAAACAGCAACGCCAACAACAACTGCGAGTGCTCAACAATGGCCACGGCCACGGCCACGGCAACAGCAATGATAATGGTCGCCGCGCCAGGCAATGAAGCGCACTGGCACTGGCGCAGGTTCAACGGAGTTCACATGCAAAATAAAATCTCAACCCGCTTACGTTGATCTCCGCGCGCCCTCACGCTCCAAGTGGCCAACGTACGCCGAGTGGCAGACGCAGTCGCAGTCGTAGTCGCAGGCGACATCACTGACTCAAACGTATTCCAACTTACGGCGCATGTGTGTTACTTGCTGGCGAGGCGAGCGCAATTGCTCCTCTCTGTCAGATACAATTCTCGGCAATAGTTGTGAAATGTTTTTATTATGACAATTTTTTTTTTAATTCTGTTCTTGCCAATTTAAAAGCAATTTCGTCGACTGGGTTTTTTCCAAAGACCCCCTCCATCGCCGCAGACCCTACCAGGCGCTTAATCAGCCAGCATTGTGGCATTTGATTTAGTCGAGCGGAAAATTGTCATTGCTTGAGAGGAAGTGGTGCATATAATTTTCCTGGAAATAATGGACAACCGTGATTTATGGTGGAATGGCTGCAATTGTGAAAATAATCGAAAGAATTAAACAACGAACTTTCTTACAGAAACTCTCCATCAAACAGGTCTGTAGATCGATTTATTCAAAAGGAAAAGCAATCGCAACTTACGCCACAAACTTTTTTAGAGAAACTGCCCACAAAAATGTTCCATAGACCATTTTCTTCAAAAGAAAATTTTATACACAATATCCAGAAATAATTGAATTCTAAACCAAAACACAAAAGTCTGACCTCAAAGATATTTCAAGGTCACAAATTCCCCAACTGTGAATACTTCGAGTAGAGTTATGGAAATAAAGTTCCCGGAATATGCTGCCACTAGTTTAAGATTTATCTTGAAATAGCCCAATACCTCTTGTAGTCATTATAATATTCCTCTTAGAGTGTCCTTTTGAACCGACTAAATCCTTTCAGCAAACCCATTTGGGAAGAAATTTCTCATGAGATTATCTGTACTAATTTTATAACTAGACTGGTATATACTGACTTGCATCATTGTTTCCAAACTCCCACCTCTTCTTTTCTGCGCTTAGAATTATTTATTCCCTCGCCTTCTTTTGTGGACCCTCTCAAACTCATCTACTCGTATATGCATTTCCACACCTCATAATATCACAAAACTCTAGCAGAATCCGTACTTTATATTCTTCTTTACAGATGCGACTGCTCAACAGCCATTCACCTCAACTGAGCGTTCTTACGCCCACCAGCCTAGTAATCGCACTCTGCGCCCTGCTCATCCTCTTGCCCGGCGATGCTGTGGCGCGCATGGCATTCGAGAAACTGACAGACTTCGACTTCGCTGGCACCACATACTACAGCGTCAAGAATCTCTCCCTCTATGAATGCCAAGGTTGGTGCCGCGAGGAGGCCGATTGTCAGGCGGCCGCCTTTAGCTTCGTCGTGAATCCACTCTCACCGTCGCAGGAAACACACTGTCAGCTGCAGAACGATTCGTCAGCGCACAATCCGTCAGCGGCGCCGCAACGCTCCGCCAATATGTACTACATGGTGAAGCTGCAGCTGCGCAGCGAGAATGTCTGCCATCGACCGTGGTCGTTCGAGCGAGTACCGAACAAGGTTATACGCGGACTCGACAATGCGCTCATCTACACCAGCACCAAGGAGGCCTGCCTCTCGGCGTGTCTGAATGAGAAACGCTTCGTGTGTCGCTCCGTCGAGTATGATTACAACAACATGAAGTGTGTGCTCAGCGACTCGGATCGTCGCAGTTCGGGCACCTTTGTACAATTGGTGGACGCTCAGGGTACCGATTACTTTGAGAATTTATGCCTGAAGCCGCAGCAAGCCTGTAAGAATACCCGCTCCTTTGCCAACGCACGCATGGGGGTGTCCGAGGAAAAGGTGGCTCAGTACGTCGGTCTGCACTACTACACGGATAAGGAGCTGCAAGTGACTTCGGAGACTGCCTGCCGACTGGCCTGCGAAATCGAATCGGAATTCTTGTGTCGCTCATTCCTGTACCTCGGTCAGCCACAAGGTGCCCAATACAATTGCCGCTTGTACCATTTGGATCACAAGACACTGCCTGATGGACCCTCCACGTACCTCAACCACGAACGCCCACTCATAGATCATGGCGAACCGATCGGCCAGTATTTCGAGAATCAGTGTGAGAAGTTGGCTGCCTCACCACCCGGCACTTTGGACAAGTTGGACACACTACCCTTGAGCTTAGACACCACCGAAGATCCAACGCTGAACAACATGACCAGGAATGATGTTAACTGCGATAAGACTGGCACTTGCTATGATGGTAAGTGGAATAAGGCTTTCAAGCATGATTTTTATAAGTAAATGAAATTAGCGTCCAGTATAACTCAGCAAAATACCTTCTAAGCTTCTGAAAGAAGGGAGAGAATCTTTTGTCTCAGTTGCGGCTAGAAGCCATTATCGTTTCTCTGAAGTAACCTCTTCTCAATAATATGCTCTTCCTTACAGTCTCTGTCCACTGCAAAGACACCCGCATCGCCGTACAAGTGCGTACCAACAAACCCTTCAACGGTCGCATCTACGCCTTGGGTCGCTCCGAGACTTGCAACATTGATGTGATCAACTCCGACGCGTTCCGTTTGGATTTGACAATGGCGGGCCAGGATTGTAATACCCAGAGTGTGGTAATATCCAGCGAATTGCTGAACTATCAGAGCGTGAACTTATTAAATAATCATCAATTCCTTTAAACAGACCGGGGTCTACTCCAACACCGTCGTGCTGCAGCATCACAGCGTCGTCATGACCAAGGCGGATAAAATCTACAAAGTGAAGTGCACCTACGACATGAGCTCGAAGAACATCACCTTCGGCATGATGCCAATACGCGATCCTGAGATGATACACATTAATTCATCGCCTGAAGCACCACCACCAAGAATTCGTATACTGGACACACGCCAGCGCGAAGTGGAGACAGTGCGCATTGGCGATCGTTTGAACTTCCGCATTGAGATACCAGAAGATAGTAAGTGTTCGCAGAGGAACTCTGTATACCAACTCGTACTAATTTTTGTATTTTTTCTAAAATTTCAGCGCCTTATGGCATATTTGCCCGCTCGTGCGTTGCCATGGCCAAGGATGCTCGGACCAGTTTCAAAATCATCGATGACGAAGGGTGCCCCACCGACCCAACCATCTTCCCCGGCTTCACAGCCGACGGCAATGCACTGCAATCGACCTATGAGGCGTTCCGTTTCACCGAGAGCTACGGCGTTATCTTCCAGTGTAATGTCAAATATTGCCTGGGTCCTTGCGAACCAGCGGTGTGCGAATGGAATATGGAATCATTTGAATCGTTGGGCAGAAGACGTCGTCGTTCCGTGGAAAGGTCAGTAATAAGGTGAAAAAAGCTCTGGAGAAAGAGAACGTTAATGGTATTAATTCGTATTCCTCTGTCTTTCTATTTCTTTAGCAATGAAACCAAGGAGAACACTGACGATGAGATGAACATTTCCCAAGAGATACTTGTGCTTGACTTTGGCGATGAGAAACGTGAATTCTTCAAAGCCGATCCCAGCACAGACTTCGCCAAAGGTAAATGCGAAAATTGTCCCTTTTTTATTTTGCTTTCTCTCTGTCTTGCTCTATCTGTGTCTATCCTTCCCTCCATCTCCTTATCTAACTTTCTTTCTTTCTGTTTTAAATTTGTAATCACCCTCTCCTCTTTCTACTTCCAGATAAGACTGTTACCATCATTGAGCCATGCCCCACCAAAACCTCCGTGCTGGCACTCGCCGTCACCTGTGCACTGATGATTTTGCTCTACATATCGACGTTGTTCTGTTACTATATGAAGAAATGGATGCAACCGCATAAAATCGTAGCATAAGTTTAGGATGATACAAAAAGCTTTCTTTAACTTCACCACCACGTCTCTCTCTCTCCATCTCTCTCTCTCTCTCTCACTCTTTCTGTCTCCATTTCACTCTCTTTAGTACTGAACATAACTACTCTTAATATAATTTGCAATTTTTGCTTAGCAAAAACAAAAACTAAATAACATTTTACAAGACGCAGAAGCAATTCTTAGCAATTTAAGTTTAAATTAAAAATATATTTAATATTAAGTGTAACAAGTTTAGAGTCTAGTTCTAGGCTGCTGGCACATTCATCGTCCGACATGTCCGAGATGAAGGCATTTGAAACGTAGCAGTGCTGAGATTTTCATTGCATTTCACACACAAAAACTTCAAAATGAATGTAGTTGTTAGCGCCAAAAAGCTTCCCAGAAAGCTTTGTTCTAATTTTATACATAATTATATTAAATTTACACAAAACGCACAACACAAAAATTAGTCCAAGTCGGAAATAGTGACCAACTCTGTCCCTCCTCTCACACTATCTGTCATCACCCACACTTACACTGAAAAACAACCTAGCTTAAAGTATTTTAGAAGCTCACTCAAAGGAGAAGGCCACTTTCTATGAGGCTCCTAAATTTATGCAATGAAAATTTCACTTTCAATTAACTGGGCGTAAATTTTGGAACTTGCATGGAGACTGAGCCGAGGAACGAACACAAAAGAAGAAGAATATTTAAAAAAAATTTTCACATAACCAACAAAAAAAATGCTTATTTATTTTTAATTTATTTATAAAAAAAACTTATTTAAACGAAAAAGAAACAAATTCTTGTGCTTAATTTTATTGCATTTATTTTTAAAGTTTAACTAAACGAAACCAGCATTTAGCAAATTTTCCAACGCAATTTAATTTTTATTATACTTAATAATCACACCATTAACAATTTAAGTAACATATTTAATGTTTTCCAACTAGTTTTGTAAATAAGTACGGAAAATTCGCCGAATTTTTACACTGACAAAAACTTAAACTTAATTTAAAGTAAAGAAAAGAAAGTGGCAGCGGAGAGCAACACTTTCACGTATAGAAACGAAATTAAATTGAATAAGTTGCAATTATTTAATGAATAAATAAAGAAATTAAATTTTTTTATATACAACAAAACTGAGTTTTCAATTTAGTCGCATTCCAACGAAAAATTTGTTTCAGAAATCATGACTAAACATGAATAAATGTTAGGAGTGTGTTCAAAAGTTGACTGGAACTGGTGCTGATGTTGCTATCTCGTTCTCTCTACTTCTTTATTTGATTCGAAGGAAATATTTGTTTCAATAGTCATGACTAAACATGAATAAACATCACGAGTATAATCAAAAGTTGAGTAGAGGCTAATATTGCTATTTCTATCTCTCTGCCTCTTTGCATTCCAACGATATATATTGAAACATAAATGATTGCATACTTTTAGGATCCCATTTGGAGTTAGAGAATGAGTGCACCACCCTATGTATTTAAGCCAAGACACAACTTCCATCGATACTTTTAGTACGCCTTTACTAAGTTCAGTTACTACGAGAGACGTGTATATAAGTAAAGACACAATCTATTCGGAAAGAAGCTTACTCAAGAACCCTCTTTCGAGGTGTGGATGGAATTCGGGAATGTTCTCGAATTTTTACCGAAGTATAGGAATTTTCTAGAATGTTCTACTTCAACCATAAAAAAGGTATATAGGCCACCACACAATTAAAGTAGAGACGCAGTTGAATTTTAATCGTAGCAGTGTGTACATTGTGCATTTCACTTGTAGCAGTTTTAAGAAGTAATAAAGTGATAAAATGAATTATTAAATAAAGTGCAAATTTTAATAAAGTAAACTTTAAGCCTAATAATGCAATAATTAAATGAAGTTAATTATTTTAATTTAACAAGCGATTGTTTCATTACTACACAATCAAGTGGTACGAATCCGAGTATTGAGAGTTAGAGTAAATTGTCAGGAGGGAAATTTCGAAACAATATAATTTCCCAGAATTCTTCAAATTTTTAAAACAGTTCGTGGTATTGCACTACTGGCAACACATATCACAGAGGATAAAATATGTCAGTCGAATACATATTTCAAGGATTTTGAAACCTACTGGAAACCAGCAGTGAATACAAGTCACTTCGGACGAACGAGTGGAGGAATGGTGTGTGGTGTAATGAAAGATCTTGCCAAAAACAGACCCGGACACATATACAAATGCAATGGAGAGGTCGAGCAGATAATATATAACATTCGCAAGAATAGGACCGCTACAAAATCCAGTAGATGACTTTTACAATGACTTATTCCCAGCTAGGCTAGATACGCGGAACTCCAAGGACTCAAAAGTAAACCTTTACGGTAACGAATTTAATGAGTTTTGTGATGGCAATGGGTTATGCATTCTTAATGGCAGAACAGTCGGAGACCAGTATGGAGAATGTACATTTCTAAACGCAAAGGGAAGCTCTGTTAACGATGTTTGTGCCATGTCCCACAGCTGCTTGAATTTTGTCCGGAAGTTTAAGGTATGGTCTGAACATATTGGCATATGGTCAGACCATGTGCCAATATGGGTCAAATTACAAATAGAAGCTGGAGGAAATAAAGCCATCTCTGCAAACTTATTGCCAAAACTTTTATGGAGAGACTCAAATTTGCAACAATACCAGAGAAGAACGAACCAACAACAGAACAAACTTGAGTACATTGGGAACAATGAAGTATTCAAATTTGTGTGCGAACAAACTAAAGATCAGTATGAACATTCGCTGATGCAGAAAAAAGCGCGGCTAACAATGCATAGGACTGGTGGAACGTTGCAAAGGAGATACGTGGGGAAAATCTACAGATGGGATCTGAGATAAGCGCACAGCAATATAAAAACTGCTTTCAAAACCTACTATATCTACCACAAACATCAAACAATATTCTTTACGCACCGTTGCTACACGAAAACATAAAGTTGGGCAGAGCTATAACAAAACCCGATATTAAAAATGTGCTGGAAACCAAAAGTTGGCAAAGCACCAGGATCAGATAGAATTGCATATGAACACATCAAGAATGCTGGTGAAGGTTTTTAGATGAACTCGCTGTTGTGTATATAATATCATACTGGAAACTGGAAAAGTGGATCAAACATTCGTGGAAAGTATCATATTTCCAATCTTCAAAAAGGGGATCTCAACATGCCAAATAATTATAGAGGCATCGCTTTCATGAACTGCTTAACAAAAATACTAAGGGCTGCATTAAATGATAGAATGTCAAAATGGGCAGAAGACCTCAAGAAGACCTCAAGCTATGCTCAAGAAGACCTGAAGACCTCAAAATACTGAACGAATTTCAAGGGCAGGCTTTAGACGGCAATACTCAACGATCGATAACTTATACAACCTTACGAGCATAGTGCAGCTTAAATTTGAGGAGAAGAGGAAAGTTTATGCCTTTTTCGTAGACTTTAGTGCGGCATTTGATCAAGTGCCAAGAAGTCAGCTAATTTATAAACTACACACAATGGGTCAATCAACAAAGACTGTGAACTTGATTGCGAGCATATACCAAACAACAAAATCCGCAGTATGGACTGGTCAGGAATTATCAGAGTATTTTGGAACCTATACAGGAGTAAAGCAGGGCTACTGAGAGCCACTGCTATTTATATTATATCTAAACTATTTGCTTGATTATGTTGGAGGGCAATACAAATTTAAGGCTACTGATGTATGCAGATGACATAGTGATGCTAGCTGATAAGCCAGAAACTTTACAGCATATGATATACCAACTAGAAAACTACTGTCGAATATGGAATATGGAAGTAAATCTCAGCAAATCTGAAGTGATGGTGTTTCGCAAGGGTGCAGGCTATCGGCCAAAGAAAACTGGACCTTCCATAGAGAGGCAGTAAGAATTACTCAACAATACTGCTATTTACGCGTAACGCTAACAACCAGAATCACATTTGGGAAACACACCAATGCACGAAATACGGCAGCAAAAAATAGCATAAATGCAACGCGGCAGAATCTATTAATTAAAAATAAAGTATCGCCAACAGCTAAATGGAAAATATTTCAAGGTTTGGATACATTACATGAGGAAGTCACCAAATTGCAGATATTTTTTAAAGAGAGTGCTAAAACTCCCAGACTTTACACCAAATAATGCCCTAGCACTGGAAACTGGTTCGGAAGAAAGCACGCTGTGCAGCCTTGGGCTACATCTGCAATATATCTACCAAACGTTGTATTTATATGAGGAGCAGAGACTTCCAAACAGGCTGTCCAAAGCACTACTAAGCAAAAATCTGATGTGGGCAAGAGAAGCAAACAAACTAGGCTCTGATTTCTATTTCAGATTTGGGGACAATATGAGAGAAGAGTGGCACGGGCAAGGAAAGCTATTACAGCATAGTCTGACAACACAGTTCATTGAAGAAGCCCGTCAGAAAGCTGCTGCAAGTAACTCGAGATTTTATAAATTCCTAAGACCCTCTGGAGGGAATATGTCCTTTTGGAACAATCTGCCACTACACTGTTTAACAACAATATTCAAAGGTCGCTGTGATGTGCTACCGTTAAATTCTCACAACCTTGGAACCACGTGCATTTTGTGTAATATGAGAGAAGATGAAAACGTGCTTCATTTTGTGGGAAGATCCCCATACTAAAAGAATGAAGACCAGTTGTTACCGCCGTTTCGCCTAGATGTTGATTTAAAATAATATTAATATTTAAAAAAAACGACAATTTGTGCACTCCCCTTGTGTCTACCATGTTTCCTACATATTCTTTGTTCTACTCTTATTTATATACTTACTTGCATTTACTTATATTTATATACATACTCGTATATAAATATGGCGTGACTAGTAACGGGAATATCATGCCACTATTCTAGCTACATGAAGAGATATCAAAAATCAGAAGATCATTACGAGTAAAACCATCGAGGAGGAAGTGCACAAATTATTTTTAAAGCTAATTACAAATACCAAGTAAAAATACAAATTCAAATGTTAATTATTCACGGCAATAAAATAAAAATTCGCTAAAAAATTAAGTAACTTCACTCCTTTTAATCAGTTATATTCGGTTCGTGAATTGACTTTACACCCAGTATATGTAAGAAATAAATCGTTAAATGCAGAAGAAGGTATTGATATTTTAAACGGAGATAGCCCGTTACAGTTCCGAAAAGTACTATTATATATTTACTACTTAACACAAACGAATATTTGGATACATAAACTGATCTAAGGCAGACGGCTTGAAACCATGCCATCTCAGGCTCCTTATAATAAATTAATTTTGTGAAAATTTGTTTGTAAATTTATAAATAAAGAGCTTATTACTACCACTACTACTACTTACTAGTGCTCCACAGTTCCCTAATATGTGCTCTGGCGGCACATTTTCTTCATTGCAGAATCTGCTGAATTGGTTCGCTACAATCCCTATACTTCTCATGTGTTCTTTTGAGCCCGCAGTGACCGGTCAAAAGCCCGGTAGTATTCTTAGACTGTTTTTGGGCAAACTAAGGCAAAACTCAAATGTTTTACGGTTATAGTAGCCCAATAGTAATTTAGATTGTCTTCGACCTAGATGGCTTATAAAAAGATCCTGCCTCTGTTCTATTTCTTGTTCCCTAAGCTCTTGTTCCCTTACCCCTATACGTATACCCCAGTAAGGTTCTGGCCCTAACATTGGTGTGGAGGCTCCCAACCTGGCGAGGTCGCCGGCCTGTTCGTTTCCGTGTTGTTCGTTTCCGTTTCTGGGTCCCAAGGAAAGGCTGACTTTGCTGTTCTTGCCCAGCTGATTCATTGTACTCAGACATTCCCATACTAGCTTGGAGTCTACTTCATACCACATGAACAACAGATTACATGATACCACAACTGAGATGCGGAAGTGACTTCAAGGTAAGACGAGCCCAGTCGAAGGAAACAGTTTTCTTGGGGAGTACGAAATTCCAGTATTCATGAATGGATCTAAGATGGATTGTGGGGTAGATGCGGGTGTTCACTCACCACAAATAGTCATTAATCAATCTATACGGTTACCTAATAATGCCATGGTATTTCAGGTGGAAGCTCTAGCGATTAGAGAGGCGTGTCGACTAATAGTACGGCACATCACAAGAAGGTGTGACGCTGTTATTTTTGTCGGCTGTCAGACAGCTATAAAGGCTCTTCAATCCACCAATACAAAGACGAAGTTATTGACCGAGCTAAGTCATCATGTTGACATTACCCCCATCTGGACTCCGGGTCACAGGATCATTGAGGAAAATGAGAAAGCTAATGAGTTGGCTCGCTCAGGGGCTTCTGTCGAGGAATCCCTGGGGGTACCAGTGTCGGTTACTGGAGGTCGTGAGGAAACACGCGTACCTGCAATGTCTTCGGCTGGCAAATAGGAGGTGGAGGTCATTGACATCCTGTACGATCTCATGCGCGAAATGGCCCTCATATAATGCGGGCAGGATTTGCGAGCTAATTAACAGGGCGGTTAACGGCGGCTTACGCTGGGCACTGGTGTGTGTGTACTCATGCAGAGAAACGGTGTGTCCCCTTTAACATCCATTACAAAATTAGTGGGGACTTAACCAAGAAATAAACATTCCCATTATCTGCATTCATGCAGAAAGGCTGCCCCCTATCCCCTTCAACACCCACTGCAGAAGCTGTGGGAACGTAAAGAAATCCGGGCTTTATCAAGGACAAGGTATAGGTTTCTGGGAGCATTCTTTCTTGACAACCTATGGGACAGCTTGGAGGTCAGTCTAAAGGAACTGATATGTCACTTAAACTCTACGGGATGGGTTTAGCATCTACCATAGTTCCGATACTCGGAGAGGAAGTGGTGCCAAAACGGCGATACAGTAGATGCGTAACAACCACCGAAACTAACCAACCGTCCTTGACTAAGCTTGTGCTCTTCACTAGGAAGTATATAATATCACAATTTATCGTTCCAAAACTAATGGGTGTAGATATCAATCATGTAGAAGAATCTAGGTATCAGGGTGTGATCTTGGATGGGAAGCTGAACTGGTAGGCTAATGGAAGTTGGCCCATACGGAAGGCTCTAGTACTTCTACACTCTTGCAAAAGGCACATAGGAAAAAGTGGAAGCTTAATGCTCATTGGTCAAATTAATTAAAATAAATAATAAATTTTTCTAATTTTTTCAAATAATAATTCACTCTAGGTAGTAGGTAGGGCAGCCGCATCACCAATAAACAAATAATATAAAATTAATTACTAATTAATTAATTAAAATTAGTAATTAATTTTTTTTTGTTTTTTTCCAAATAAAATTTAATAAGATAAAATAAAATTAATGAATAATTAATTAAATTCATTAATTAATTACAATGTGATTAACTTTTTGTTCAAATAAGAATCGACTCAATAATAAAATAAAATTAATTATAATTAATTAGTGATAGTTAATAACTTTTTTTAATTTTTTTGTTTTTTTCAGATAATAAATTGTCCCCTCTGAATAATAAAATAAAATTAATTTAAAAATAAATACATTTTTTTGTCATTTTTTTCAAATATGATTTTTATTTAAGACGTGTGATACTACCATACATATGCATTTGTGTGTGTATGTGTTTGTGGTGTGTGTGTGTGTGTGTATGTGTAAATATGTGTATAATATTTGTTTAAAATTCTTTTCGTTAAAAACTAACAAGTATTATTTAAAAATTAATTAAAAAATTATCTCATTAGATTCCTAAGCAAATAAAATGCAAGCAAATCGTATAAATAAACTAAATAAATACAGACATTGTTTTTTCGTAAATTTGTAGGTAATTTAGTGTTAAAACATTACTTTCTTAAACTTCATCATTTAAATATTTAATTAATCATTTAAGAACTGCAAAAAAATATCAAATAAAAAAAATAATAATAAAAAATATTACAACAAAAACAACGAATATTACTTCATATATATATATATATATATATATATATAAATACAATATATTTTTAACAAGCCTATATAATTGAAAACATTGCTAATGCAGTCTCTTTGGAAATTGGAATTTTTTATCAAAAATTCAATTTTCAAAATACGTACACAAACTTAAATTAATTGACTAAAACTTATTTGCCATTTGTAGAGTGCTGATGCCCGTTTCTTAAGACACAAAGAAAAATCATACAGACTACGAAAAAACTTTCATTATTGTTTCCATACGCATGCAAACTTAACAGCTTTTAAGCTCTCGATTAAAATTTTCATAAATATTTTTCTAAATTTTGTGGTGGCCCACTTTGAGGCCTACTCTGCAGGCACTTACGGCAATAATTTACATGATGTTAGCAACATTAGCTGCAGCATAAAGCTCACGCAGCTTAAAAGCTCTCCTTCTATATATCTTTCTCTCTTTCTCTCTCGTTTTAAATTTATTTTGTAGAAATCAAAGTAGTTCGTTTAGTTTAGTTCCTCCGCTTACTTTATGAATATGTAAATGTGTAAATATACTATTGTACATCGTTCAGTCGTTGGCTTAGTGTTATATCCAGCAACTTGCGCTCAAGAGGAGCTTTCGCCGCCTTTTATTGTATCATTAGTATTATTATAGAGAAATAATAGAACGAAAATCATGGCAGTTAAAGAAAATTTTGCAGGAATTTGTGATGTTTTGCAAAGCAGGATTAAAAATATACAATTAAAAGTTATATAATTAAAATATATAATATCAAATTATATAATTCAAAGATATAATAAAAAATTATATAATTAAAATATGTATAATAAAAATATTTAATAAAAAAAACAATAAAAAAGGCTAAAAAAAAAACGAAAATAAAAAACAAAACAAACAACAAACAAGTTACATGCAAAGCTTTCAACTTATCTACACTTACTTAAGTTACTTAAGTTACTTACTAACTTAACAGTTAGTGTGAAACGGTTTGGTCGGAACCATGCTTAAACTTTAGACTTAAGTTTAGTGTGTCAAAATGCCGTTAGTTAAATTGGCTGACCCAGCCGTAGTAGCGGCGGCGGCAGTCAGGCCATTTTGTATGGGCGCATTTGACGGTACTAAATTCTGGACTGGAGTAGCTGAAACCGTAGCGTGCTCGTAGATTTTCTCTGCGTAACGACAGGACACCGTCAGACACTTGCAGGTGAAGTAGCGATTCTTCACCATCCAAAATTTATCCCCATAATCAAAACTGCAACGAAAGAAGAGGGAGAAATATATTTAAAAAATTGTTGCATATTCATAGAGAAGACGCCAGGAGCTTTCAAGTTTCATGAGCTTTAATTGGTATTGAAATTTAAACGTTCGAAAATTTAAATATCTCATCCTAGAGATAAGGAAATATCACATCCTAGAGGGAAGGAAACATCACGTGTTACAGAGAACGAAATATTACCTCCTAGATACAAGGAAATATCACGTCCTAGAGATAAGGAAATATCACATCCTAGAGACAAGGAAACATCACGTGTTACAGAGAACGAAATATTACCTCCTAGATACAAGGAAATATCACGTCCTAGAGATAAGGAAATATCACATCCTAGAGAGAAGGAAACATCACGTGTTACAGAGAACGAAATATTACATCGTAGATACAAGGAAATATCACGTCCTAGAATAAGGAAATATCACATCCTAGAGAGAAGGAAACATCACGTGTTACAGAGAACGAAATATTACCTCCTAGATACAAGGTAATATCACATCCTAGAGAGAACGAAACATCACGTGCTAGAGAGAGCGAAATATCACGCCTTACGTTATCAGCTTTTAAAACTTTAACGAATCTCAGAAGTCTCACCAGGGATTAGGATAGTATATTCCCAACACATCTGACCCTAATAAAGGGTTTATAATTCTGCCAAAGGTCTGATAAACACAGATAAAATGCTCCGCGCCGTCCCGGTCTTCCTCCAGGCAGAAAATGCACTTCGGACCCTCGATGATGAAAAGCCTCAGTTTCCCACAACTTAAAACCTCAACAAAGTTTTCCAAACAACAAATTTCTGGAGTGGTATAAAGAGTCAACAAAGTTCGCATAATTAATCAATTCTGGAATGACGACTTATCAAAGTTCGAATCAAAGCTCGAAACAGTCATGAAACCTCGAAGCTCGAATAACAAATCAAAGCTCGATTGACTCATCAAATTTCAAATAACTCATAAAAAGTTCTCTTCGATATAAATTTTCCACAACCAAAAGAACTTTCAGTGAGTTCTGGCAACACGACTGTTCCCAATTTCTGACGTCACCCGTGTCACCATAAAACTTACCAAATTTCCTCGCCGGCCACAATATCGCGAGAGGCGAAGAATGATATCTTTGGAAAGCGATAATCCTGATGCTCGAAGAACACCCGCACCGGAACTATGTTCGGCTCGCACGAATGATTGAAGAAGCGACTCACATTGCCATAATAATTGGCATCGATGCAGTGATCGTGGCCCAAATCGAAAAAGTAGCTGTCATCGGTGCGACGATCCGCCTCAAAATCTGTCAGAATTTCGCCCGTGTACTCGGACACAAAGGAGCCCTTCGGCACATTGACCAACGAGCGCACGCCCCAACCTTTGGAGGACTCCTCGCATTCGGAAATTTGCAGTGGCACTCGTATGCCATTCTGAACGATGCGATTCTTGCAGGATAACTGAAGCGGGGAGGACGAAAATCATCATCAGGAATTTAAGCGAAGAGAAAAAAGGAAGTATACCTTATTGCAGCCGCAGACGTCGTTGCACTCGAATATTACCGCTGGATCCTCATAATTGAAATCCACATTCAGGCGACCCTCTGCGGTGTACCAGTTCTGCACTGAGGCTCCCGTGCACTGGCACTGGTCCGTGCTGCAGCTGTTAAGTGCGAAGGGCCCGGAAGTTAGCAAACTCAACTCAATTTTATGAAACAACTCGGAGTCTCACACTTACCCGTCCAGGCAGGAGCAGATGCGCATTTGCGAGATCCGGTTGTCGATTTGCACCGAGTTCTGCAGTATAATCGTTTTGGTGATGTACTTGAAGTCGGGCCACATAATGTCGTCGGACTCGTCGGGAGGCGCTTCAGCTCCTTGCGCCAGCAGCGCCGCATCGCTGCGCACCGCTTGTATGGGCCGCAATTCGCGTCCATTCGACACATCGCTGCAGACGACGCGATTCCGCAGCCCCAGCGGGCGGAACGAACGCATCTGCATATTGAAGCCGACGGTGCGAGCGCACTCCGAATCCTCGTGCGGTATGCAGTCATACGGCAGCTCCGCCGCCTTATTCTTGATCATCAGATCAGCACCATTGGCGATGAACGCTATGCACAGCCTCGTGATGGAGTGGCGGCAGGCTATGTGACTGGGGGGTGGGGAGGAGGAGGAGATTTGAAAATTATTACAAATGTCAAATGAATAGATTTAAGGACGATCTTCGCTTACAGTGGCGTGTCGCCTTCGACGTTTTGAACATTGCAGTCAGTGCCCGCTTGAAGCAGCACCGTGATGGTCTCCAGGCCGTCATTGTGCAGAGTGGCCCAGTGCAGCACCGTGTTATTGTCGTTGTCACATATGTCGGGATCGGCGCCCTGGTTGAGTAATAAACTGAAATCAAAAGGCAATTAGGAAGGAACTTGTAAGCAGAAAATGCGCCGTCTTGTTTTCTATGATACCACAATCGTTAATTTGTAATCGTTAATTTGAAATCGTTAATTTGTGATCGTTAATTTGTGATCGTTAATTTTTAATGGTTACTTCGAAATTGTTACTTGTGATCGTTACTTTGTAAGAGGTGCTTCCTAATCTGTCACTATGGAAACGATAGTTGTTAATCATTACTTTATAAACGTCACTATGGAATTAATAATTTTCATCATTACTTTGTAGTCGTTACTATAAAATCCATAATTTGTAATTGTTACTTTGTAATCGTTAATTTGTAATCGTTACTTGTAATATGACTTTGAAATCGTTTTTTGTAAATCAATTTTTAAATCTCAGAAAACATCAGAATTCGTTACTTATGTATTATTAGTAACGAGTAATAAAGTAACGATATATTTAAAGCAGCGAGTACTAAACTAAGCGAGCTCGTTTTTTGAATCTACCGGCAAAACTCGCTACTCACGATACATGAAGATTAACCAGTACCAGAGTAACGAGTAGCAAAGTTTACCAGTACCAGATACTCCAGTTACAGAGTAACCATACCCGGAATAAACAGTACCCGAGTAACCAGTATCATAGAATCCAGTTATAGAGTACGCAGTACCAGTGTAACGTCTTTGGCATCTATAAAAAGCAATTTTGATTTCTCACCTCACAATTTCCGTGTGTCCCAATTCTGCTGCCCACACCATCGCCGTCCAACCGCCATCATCCTGCGCATTAATGAAGCTTAAAAAATTCGATATATTCTTGCAAGCCTTGTAACTGTCCACAATTATTTGGGCTGCTTCCAGATTTCCCAGTTTGGCAGCAATGTGCAAGCAGGTTTTACCATCCGGACCCTGAAAGGATATTTTGCGATTTACAATAAAAACTAATTAGTTTTAGCTATCTCAAATAATCACATATTCTTTATGAATTTCCCCAGCTTCTACCTATGTGTCAAAATGTGGCTATATAGCAATCTACGCATCCACATCCACATCCAACTAAATCTCAATGTTCCTCTTTAACTGTATCTACCTCTCTTTCTGTATCTACTATCTTATTCCCTATCTACTTATATCTACTTCTTATTCTGTTTTTCCATCTATGAATCTGTCGCTATGTATCAATCCAATCATTCATCCATCAATCCACCTCTCCAACCATCAATCTATAAATCCAGCAATCCATCAATTTATTTTTCCAACCATCCATCCATCAAACCATCCATTCATCCAAGCTTCCATCTATCGAACCATTCTCTCCTCCATCTACTCCATATTTCTAGATATCTATCCACATCTATTTATACGCAATTTTATCTCTATTTCCTCACATATAAATCCATCCATCCTAAATATCCTTTGTACCTTTTATGCAGCTATATTTCTTTCTATGCCTAAACATCTACTTCGCTATCTCTAGTTATCAGTATTTATATCCTACCATCCATCTATTTTTATAATCATCTCGCTATCTCCATCATCATTCTAAACATCTATCTCCACCAATCTAAGTATCTCTCTTTCTCCATCCACACATAAATCTATATTTATCCTTCACCATATTTATATCCATCTATCTCTATCTATCTATTTATCTCTGTATATCTACATATATACCTCAATCTATCTATCTATTTATCTATATAAATGGATCGATCTATTCTAATATCTCTATATATCCATCTATCTATCCACCAATCTCTCTCTACCTATCCCTCTATGTCTATCCATATATCTATATCTATTAATCTATATTTCTCTATCCATCTATCATCTATCTCAATCTATCCATCTCTGTCTCTCCATACACTTCGCTATATCTGTCTCACCACACACATTTGCTCCTTCTCTCTTTGCATTACTTTATCCATCTCCATCTCTCCTTCCACACCTCTATCTATCTCCATCCTTTAAGCAACCTCTTTCTATATTAATCACCAAATTTGTATGGCCATCTCTTTCGTTCCACCCCACTCATATCTTCGCACTCACCTTCACCGCCAGATTCGAGCCGCACTGAACGAATAAATTCAAAATATCACATTTGTCCGCCATCACCGCGCACATGGCCGCCGTCCGTAGCTCACGGTCCATAATGTTCACGAAGTCCTGCGCGTATCCTTTGCAGAGTAGCAAAAACGCCATCTGCAAAGTCCCCGAATGGGCCACCAAATGGAGACAAGTGCCGTTCAGAAATTCACGCATGCGTGTAGTCACATCGAAGTCAGAGGCTGAAGGAAAAAAATACAATTTAATTTAAAATGGCAACAGAGTTTATCAAAGGGGGCAATTTGGCACTAGGAAGACGGGTATACCCCCACAATTTTCATACCAGTTTAGCCAAAATTTTATAAAAGGCCCAACATATTTAATCATTTTGAGTTTATTTCTTATTTTCTTTAATATGTCTTCATATTTTTATTTATTTTAATTATGATATTTTTGTTAATTATTAATTAACAATATATTTATTTTAATTAAATTGTCGATTTTATTTTGTTTTTTATTTTGTGACATTTTCTGTAATTTTGAATATTTAATATTATATTAATATATATATGTTGTATATTATGTATGGAATATATTAATATTTATGTTATATATTAATTTTTTTTTTATATATTAATATTTATGTTATTGATGTTATATATTAATATTGTTGCTATATATTAATATTTATTTTATTTGATAATATTTATGTTATGTATTAATATTTATGTTATATATTAATATTTATGTTATGTATTAATATTTATGTTATATGATAATATTTATGTTATATGATATTAATATTTATGTTATGTATTAATATTTATGTTATGTATTAATGTTTGTTATATATTAATAGTTGTTATATATTAATATTTATGTAATATATCACTATTTACGTTATGTATGTATTAATATTTATGTTATATATTAATATTTATGTTATTGATGTTATATATTAATATTTATGTTATATGATAATATTTATGTTATATGATAATATTTATGTTATGTATTAATATTTATGTTATGTATTAATATTTATGTTATGTACTAATATTTATGTTATGTATTAATATTTATGTTATGTATTAATATTTGCTATATATTAATATTTATGTTATATATAAATATTTATGTTATATATTAATATTTATGTTATATAATAATATTTATGTTATGTATTAATATTTATGTTATATATTAATATTTATGTTATCTATTAATAATTATGTTATGTTATATATTAATAGTTATGTTATATATTAATATTTATTTTATCTATTAATATTTATGTTATCTATTAATATTTATGTTATCTATTACTATTTATGTTATGTATTAATATTTATGTTATATAGTAATATTTATGTTATATATTAATAGTTGTTATATATTAATATTTACATGTATAATTTAAAATTAACGTATTTCATGTTTTTATTTTTTTTATGCATTTTTTTTTAATTTTCGATATTATTTTTATATACAATTTTGTTGTAAATTATTTATTTTGTTGATTTTTATTTGAAGACTAATTTAATTTATTTCTATTTTGGTAGAAGACCCATTTAATTTTTTTTCATTTTAATAAGTAGTTTTTTGTAATATTTTTTTAATTATTTTATATTCCTTAAATTTTTCGTTTTTTTATTAAGATAATAATACATACTTTACTAAATTGAGTATTTAATTTTTTAAAGATTTTTTTAGAATTTAATGTTACTAAATAAATAATAATAATAACAATTATAATAATAATTAATAATAATATATAATTAAATACAATTTTTATATTAAATAATTCATTAATTTGTGTTTGTTTTGTTAAATTATTACTTTATTTATAAACTAATTTATTTTATTATTATTTTTACTTCACTTTTTTTGCTTGATTTTTTTAGTTTTTTCATTTCGCAAATTATTTATTAATAATAAATAAAAAACATTATTTAATTTTCTAATTTAGGCACATTTTTAATATTTGTTTATTTTAGTTACAGATTAATATATTTAATTTTTTAGTTTTGTATTTATTTTATAGTTTTTAAATGCGTTTATATTTTTTTTTATTTCAACTTTTTTTGAATTTTTTTCTTTTAATTTAAATATATAAAAATATTTTTTTTTTATTATAATATTTTTTTATTATTATATCTTTTTAATATTATAATTTTTTTATTTTTCATTTTTAATTTTAGTTTGTCATTTTAGTTATTGCATTCTTATGAGTGTTGTATTTTTTATATTTTAATTAATTTTCTTTAGATTCTGTTGTTTTTTTAATTTTTTTCCGTTTTATAATTGTTTCCTAATTAATTTGTTTGTTATTATTTTTCTTTATATTTTTGTGTTATATATTTTTTGATTTATTTTATATTATTCTATATATTATATATTTTATTTGATTTTCTATATTTTAATTATTATTATGTTAAATATCGTTATGAATTTATTTTTTAATTCATTTTTTATATCTTACCGACGTTATTTATTTATTATACTTTGTTGTGTGATATATTTTATAATTTAATAATAGTTTTTAAAATTATATTTTTATTTCTATTGATTTGTCATTCTTTTTAGACTAAAATTTATTTGAGAAACTAAGAATTATTTTTATTATATCTTGTTTTGTTGTTTGCTCTTAGTAAAATAAATAATAATAATAGCAAAGAGAAAATTGCTATTATTATTATTTATTTTACTTTGTTTATATTAATATTAATATTTATTTAAAAAATATTTATCAATTTTTAAATTATTTTTTTCTTTATTTTGTGTTATACGTCAAATATTTCTTTATTTAATTATTTTTATTCTTGAACTTGTTCATTATTCCATTACATCATTTCATGCATCTCCCTTTCCCTGCCTCTTCGCTTACCAAGTATTTCGGCAACACGCTCGAGATCATCATTCTTGACGGCGTAGTACATGTCTCGAGTGGAAAATTCAGGTATAACAGCATTGCGCCCACTGCCGCCGACATGTGCACGGCCACGCCCCACCACATTCATAACCGATTCCGGAATTAATTGCTCGAAATTAATGACGTGTGATTTGAGGGCGGCGTGTGCGGACATAGCAGGCGAGGTAGCGGCAGCATTGTTAGTGAGAGCACCGAAGGAGTTGCTGCCGCTGCTGCAACTACCAGAAGCCCCGGAAGGCCCGGCAGCGCTTGTGGTGCCACTGCGATTCGCTAAGACGGCAGAAGGTGGCAGTTCGCCCAGCAGCGGTATGGACATCTTTGCTGGTTTGCTACAAAGAAACCAAAATATTAGTTCAAAATTAAGTGAGATGAGACGAGGATTCAATCAATTGTTCCAATTTCAACTACTGGGAACGTCACTCATTTCCAAGATAGACCGCGCAAGTAACAAATATGCACAGTTAGGGATCAGACAACTACTGGGGAGGCTATGATCTTCCAACAGAGACTTCTTAGTTAAGCAATTCAGAGTTTTAAGGAGTACCCAACGCTTTTATATAACTCTGGAAAGGTACTTATACAGTAGGTACACGGGTGTCTCTGAGAATAGTCCCTCAGACTTGTGGATGACATGGTCAACTATACATATGTTCTTTAACAGTATCAGTTCCCGAGTCAGTATCGACTGGAACCATTTTTTGGTAATTTGAACCCAGGTCTATCTTGAAAGTGACTACAGTAGAGCTGCTTACATCTTGGCTTTCTGACTAGGCAAGAAGACTGGCAACGACTGGCATTTCATGGTCACTGTGGAGGTACGTTCGGGCGTGTCGATGCCGCAGTGTGGACACTTCAGCACCAGCGTGGGACTAGTATAGTTGGTGGCAGGTAACAGCGGATCGTAGGGGGTATTAAGAATGTACTTCTGAGCGCAGTCGGCATGGAAGAAATGCTGCTGCTTGCAGAGCACAAATTTACCCTGAAAGATATGAGCTGGGTTAGTATCATGACAGCTTTGCAATGCATGTCCACCTACCTGCGTGCAGAAGATTCCACAACCGGCGCAGCAGTTGTGAGCGCGTAACCGCTTCTTGTGGTCGTCGCAGAGTATCATGTAGCCCACCCGCTGGCTGGGCCGGAGCAGGTTCAGCACTTCACCGTTCAGCTGGTTGCAGCAGCCCACCTTCTGCTCCTCGATGTTGTCGATGGCGCAGCAAAAGGAGGTGTCGGGCGTGTTGCGCGTGTAGTACTGCGACGGCTTCTGGCAGAGGCAAATGAAGAGGCGTTGCTGCTGTTTCGTGGTGGCTCCTGGCGCTGGCAACTGCGGCGCTGTGGCCACCGCCGTACGTACCATAGCCGCATTCAAGGAGTGCAACTGCGAGGGCGCTATTTCCATCGGCGCCACAAACTCATCGCTGCGATGCTGCTGCTGTGGAACTTCGATCACCAGTGGCGTGTTGATGCTGCTGTGTCGCTGACGCTGGGGCTTCCGTTGCAGCTTGCCGGACACTGGGGCCAGTTGCGGCAGTGGCGGTGGCGGCGGTGGTGGATGAGGTGGTGTTGACTCCTTAGCCGTGCGCAGGCGCAACGTGACACTCGGCTTGCCGACCTGCACTCGCGTGGTGGGCACAAATTCCTCGTTGTCGGTGGAGCTGTCAATGTCGCTGGCAGTGGCGCCGTTATTGCGCCGCAACCCGAGCTTCTCGAAATGCTTCTCCTTTTGCTTGGCCAGTTTGCGCTGCTGCTTCTTGCTCAGCTTCTTGTCCTCGGGCGATTTGTTCAGATTCAGTTTGGCCGCCTTGATCTCGCTCAGGAACTTCTGCACATCGGGGCAGGATTTGAGAGCATTTTGCGCGTCCAGAGCGGCACCGGACGCCTCAATGTCACGCCGTGCCTTCGAGAAGAGTTTCTTCTTGATGGCGCTCGTGCCCGTGGGGTGATGGTGTGAGCTCTCACCGCTCGCCTCCGACTTCTCACTCTTCTGCTTGGAGCTGCTGGGCGTTTTCTCGTGCGCAGCCGCTCCTCCGCCCACCTGCTGATGGGTGGGCGTCTCGTATTGAGCCTCCTGGACGTCGTGGATCTGCGACGTGATGCGCACCACGTGTTTCGTTTCGAACTCGTAGCGCAGCTCATCGTTTTCGAGTATTTTTGTGGTGGGTTTTATTCGCCGCTGCGACCGCTTCGGCACAAACAGCTCCGTCGTGTGAGGGTGCGCGTGTCTCTTGTGACCGGCATTCGGTGATGTTGTGGTGGTGCTGTTGTGATCGTGGTGACCGGCATTGTTTCCAGTCACTGTGATGGTTATCGCTGGCAATTGTTGTTGCTGCTGGTGGTGGCGGTGGTGAAGTTGTTGTTGTTGCTTTTCAGGTGCGTGATGGATTTTGGCTTTGCGGCCACGCTTCTTGGGAGGCGTTTTCTCCTCCATCACGGCCACTGGCAGCGCCTGCAAAATGTTTACTGCGCTATCGCAAAGCACCAAAGGATCTGTGTGGTTAACGGCTCCTCCTGGTGATATTTCGCTCTTATTTTCAGGTAAAACGGGACCCTCCTGAAAAAGAAGGGAAGTTAAAAAATATTTAAAAATTCGTCATCTATTGTGAATATTTATCTAATTTTCTAATGAAATGGAAGATGCCTGAATTAAGAATGGAGTGTTCTCTATTAATATATGAATACACCCATTGGAAATGTGAGTATCCTTAGTGGAAGGAGAGTATTTCTACTGGAAAGTTATAAATCACATCAGAAGGCAAGTATATTTATGGGAAATTGTGTATTCCCGTTGCAATGAGATTGTTCCTATGGGAAAGTGAGTATCTTTATTGAAATAAGAGTATTTATACTGGAAAGTGAGAATTCACATTGCAATGAAAGTATTCCTAGGGGAATGTGAGTATTCAATTTGATGTGGAAGCAAACTTTCCTATGGGAATTTGAGTATTCCATTGGACATTGAAGTAAACTTCCCATTGACATGGAACCGAACTTTCGTACTGAGATGTGAGTATTCACACTGATATGGAACCAAACTACCCTGACAATAGGAGCATTCCATTGAACACCGAAGCAAATTTTCCTATTGGGGTGTCAGTATTCCCTTTAACATGAAGGGAAACATTCCTATAGCAATAGGAGTACGAGTATTGCCATTGACATGGAAAGGTGAGTATTTCATTTGGCATAAAGCAAACTTTCCAATTTTCTTTGGGGTGTGAGTATTCCAGTTGGCATGGAATCAAACTTTGCTATAGAGTTTGGGCAATGAGAGTATTCTTATGGGAATCTGAGTATTCAGGTATTTGAATCCTGAACAAAACCACGACATCTATTCGACAAAAATATTCACAATAGTTATGATTATTTTAAATAAAACTACCCTCAAAGTTCCATGAATTTGTATACACCATACAACCTAATTCAAAATATCAACAACCACGCCCCTTGCTCAGAAATCATGTTCACAAATCGTTTGGTTTATCCATCATCAACCCGAAAATTTAGTTCTCTTGGCGCAGGGAAATTCAAATAAATCACACACGCTTATCACCACGGAGCAGGCGGCAACCGCCACCGCCGAATGAGCGTTATCAGCGTCAAGATTACGAATCAACAAATAAAAACTTATCAGCACCCAGATATGCTGCTCGAGTGCGTGTGTGTTTATGTGGCCAAAATAAGTACCCAAGCCCTCCCGCACAAACGCGCTTTCGTACGCACTCACTCACCAGTATCTTGAAGCCATCCAAACGATTGCCCAAACGCACGCTGCGCCGCATTTTCATGGCAGCGGCAGCACCAGCACCACCGCCACTAGCTGAGCCCTCTTTAGCATCATCCAAAAGCGAGGCATCGTCTTCGGTTTTTATGGCATGCTCAGTGGCGTCTTCCTCAGGCGGCTGCTTCCGTTTGCGACCCACTTTTTTGTGCTCCACTGGAATGGCGACGCTGAGTTGTTCGGTTGGCTCAGCAGCACTGGAAATTTCATTGGTAGGCGGCAATTTTTTAGCTCGTCCGCGGCCACGTTTTATCGGCGGCGCTGCTGCTGCTCCTGCTGCTGCTAATGTTGACGTTGTTGTTGTTGGTGATAACAACTCTGCCAATGCGCCAGGCTCCTCAGCCGGCACACAAGCAGCCTCAAGCGCTGCAGCCAAGCTGTTGCCTTCCGTCTCCAGATCTGCTGTTGTCGATGATGCTGGTGGTGTGTCTGGCGGCCTGGGTGTGCGCCGCAAACGCCGCAAAGGACTGACACTGGTGGCACGGTTGGCCTGTAAGTAAATAAGCGTAGTTAGACAAAATTTGACTTAAACCATTTTGCGACTACTCAATGAATCGAATGAGAGATAAAGTAAAGCAAGGAAATGTGTTTCGACTTTTGCAGTTACTGCAAAATTCTCAAGCCGCGCACATAATGGAAACAGCTCAGAGTTCTTTTGTTTATTTGCTTGTTTGTTGTTGTTCCAAAATGTATCAGTTTACTCAAATAAACAATCATCGCACCGCTTTGATTTCTCTTTGCTGACCTACCAAGAGAGTTGGCTGCAGAAATAATAAAATAATAAAATATTCCCCCTCAATATGAGTTACAGTGGGCTCCGCGTGAAGGTAGCCATCAATTAATTGTGAATAATGGTCCCAGTTAAAAATGTGTACAGCTAGTATAATTGGTAAGCCAAGAGTCCTATATAAATTCCATTAATACTCCAATACTAGGAGCCCCCAATGCCAAGATTGGCAGATAAGCGACTTTGATATTTCCATTGGTCCCTTTCACTCGAGCAAGGAATAATGACACGAATGGCAAGGAGAGCAGATGAAGGCTTTCGTGTTCACACGACCCCTGTCAAAGCTACTCTACTGTATGTATGTATGTGTTTAGATGCTTTGTATGTGCCAAGAACGACTGTGGGAACATTGCCTCTTCCATTGGTCACTTTTATACGACCACTCATTAATGGCACGTACGGCCAAGACAGCATAAGTCTCTGTTGCATATGTAATGTATATAGACTCTCTCTATGTGTATCTACATTTTATTTCATATTTTTCCAACCATCCCCACTGTAAATTGTGTGGCTAATCAATCAAGTAAATAATGTATCAATGGTCGCATATCTTCCGCCCACCCATGGAATTCTCAAAAGCGAAAAGCCGATTAAACCCACACACTTGCGCCGAAAGGGATCAATGTGCACACCCTAAAAGTTCACAATAGTCGACTTTTGTAATTGACTCTAGTGAACTTTGATACACAAAAATTCACCACAAAAGTTCACAATAGTCAAATTTAGAAGACTGATCGCTGCTATAGACAAGGAGATTGAGACTGGTATGTTGTGAATGGCATAAAATATGGACGCATGGCTAATTGAAGCAGGTGTTTTAAATTTACAATAAGCATGAACGGAGAAGAGAACCAAATAACCTTTAAATATGATTACAAATAGATTATTAATTTTATCTTTTTATTTACATATAATTAATTGCAATAATTAATTATTATTGATTATTATTTATTTCCCTTCTTCTTTAATATACGTCAACCAAAATTGCTAAGATCAGTTTAAACGTTCATCCACTTTGGGGTCTAATATTTTCCCAATATATATAATATACTTTCTATTGGGTAAAAGAGTTTCATGTCCTTGTGCATAAAACATCCTTGAGCGATTCTCATATGAGACATTTGGTACACTAAATAAAGCTGAAAAAATTTACAATAAGATCCTTGTTACCGCTTCACATATGACAAATTTGGACCATTAAATATAGCTACCAAAATGTAGATTAACGGAGAAGTACTGATAATTTAGGTGGTGCATCTTCTATACAAAACGGCGCATCTCTTATGATGGCATGTAAAAAGGTCATTTCACTGAGCAGGATGAATATTAAACGAAGTTGAGTTGAAGAATGATGAGAAGAAGAAGAGTTATTCCATCACAGGAGTAATGATTTGACCCCGGTAACTATATAAATCGTTAACTTTTAATAGAGTGATTATAATTGACTCCAAGGACTAGCAACATGATAATATCGTATAGAAGATGATTGCATAACGAGTTATTCGATCACAGATCACATAATGAGTTATTCGATCACAGGAGTAATGATTTGACCCTTGTCACTATACAAATCTTTAATAAAACTATGAATGTCCGAATGGAATCCACAAACTAGCAACAAAGGATTGTCCAATACGATAATATCGCATAGAAGATGATTACATAACGCGTTATTCAATCACAGATCACATGACAAGTTATGCGATCGATGACAGAAGTAATCATTGGACCCCGGTTAGTATAGAAATCTTTAATAAAACTATGAATGCGGAAATTAGAATTGATTCCAACACTTACGGAATATTTGATTCGGAAATATCGTTTGTGTTCGATAGATAGTTGAAAAATACGATATTTTCACGGTTGTTAGATTGGGAAGACAATAAAGTTATATAACGTTAGATAGATTTATTGAAGGCAGTTAAACACCGCGACCTAAAAGATCTATTGTGATGCCCCTATTGAAAAAGATGAGGATAGTATCATCTAGTCTAGTCTCATATAGATGTTCTGTCAAGTATATTTGCGACCGGAGTTCATGTATTTTGGAGGAATATATCACGTTACATGCGTATAATTATGTTATCACTAAATCTTCAGATGAGATTTTTTAAATGATGACTCGAAAATCTTTCCAGAAGTCCCCAAATTACTTCCACAGAGAAAAACCCACATTTCTAGACAACAATTTTATGCTTTATAGCAGTCTTAAACCAGCTTGTGGAAAGAATGACCTTTCTACTGTCAAACCAGAAGTTTTCCAAAATGCAGGACAAAGTAAACAGGACTTTTTAAAAATATGTATTTCTAGTAAGTCCATCTATTGGCCATTTAAAGTTCAACCACTTCTCGTATTCGCCTGATTTACCACCGAGCGACTCTTCCCTTTTCGGAAAAATACATTTGCCGATGAAAGTAATACATTTTGTGGACGTAGAAGCCATTCAAAAGGCTTGTAACGATATACTGAAGGATATCCCATTATCCTGAAGAAGAGTTCACGATCCAGCAAAGCGACCTATTGAGTCGGAAGGGAACTATTTTTATTAAAATAAATTAGCTCACTTTTAAAAAGTCATGTTTACTTTGGGATCCAGCTTGTATGTTTACTATAATAATTAATTAATATAAATACTGTAATTAGAATTAGAATACAATATATAATATAATTAGAATTAGAATACAATACATAATATAGTATAAGAACCAGCTGCCAAAAGTGGTAAAACCTCCCTATATGCACTTAACAAGCTTTATATTTCATTCTCTCTACTGTCAAACCAGAAGTTTCTGGCTTTACAATCAACCTCCCCCACCCCCAGTCTCACACACATACACACACAAATACCTATAAAACTGCTGGGGCTCTCTAGGTGCAAAACCTTTGAGTTATTTCGACATATCAGACAGATTCCAAAATATGTCATATCCAAGTTGTCTAAAGTTATTCCACTGCTTACACGGTGTAAACTTAAATATCGAAGCCACGTATCGCGTTGCTAACATAACACGTGTCGCTTTGGCAGCTGCATCACGATTTCTCTCACTGGGGCTTAAGGGTTGATCAACAATCGATTTTTGACTGACTATTGTGAACGCTGCCACACCAGCAAACAACAGTCACAGTAATCCATCGCCCAATTATAACAGTGAGTGAATGAGCAATTAGTGCTGGCCTCCATGCCAGTAGTCCCCCTCATTTAACTGTGTGAGCACATTGCAGTGATATCAGAATCGCTTGTTAAGGAATTAGGAACAATAATCTTACAATATACCAAATGGGGGTGGGACTGGGTTGGCGTTTGTATTGCTATTTTGACATATGGAGAGAGGCGTGTCAGTCTATTTCGCTATGGGCGGTGATACTTCGTACATAGATAGTGATTCATAATTGGTATAGAAACTCCCCTCAAAGTGAAGATACGACATTTTTAGAGAATTAGATAATTAGATTTGTAGAGAATAATAAAAGAAACTGCGTTTTAACAATGAAATGGAAGCACATAAATCCTCAAGGACCCAAAAAAATATGGTAAACTTATGAAGAAAAACACAATTATAGTACAAAAGTCCAAACTTTCCTGTTGGGAAACCGATACATACCAGTGATGACGTCATCAGCGTGGTAAAGGGATATTATGAGGCCTTGATGCAATGAAGAATGAAATGATCTACCGATTGATCACTTAGTGAGTGAGCCCCAGAAGCCACAGCAAGGAATGAGAGGATGCATTTAGTTGAATTGAAAATATGGCGAAACATAAATTGGTCTGAGACATTTGATTGATTTGAGATCGTCCATAAAAATAACCTTCGAATAATTATGATTGAAGAATCAAACTAAGTAACTAATATAAGCGGAGTTATTGTTTTTGAAGTGACATCATGTTTGTGTCAACGGTACAAAAATGAGCATCGAACAAAGAGCTAATAGTAAGTTTTGTTTTAAACTTCGTAAAACTTTTACCCAAACCTTTCAATTGATTAATGAAGTTTATAGTGAAGAAAGTTTGTCCCGTGGATGAGCTCTTGATTGGTATATACTCGGTTTAAAAACGCGATCGTTAGGAGATAAATAATGACAAGAAAAAATCTTGGCCACGAGAACTCCGAGATTCCATCAAAGATCATTCTGCCCCATCAAAGATAAGTCTGCCTCATCAAAGATCAGTCTGTCTCATCAAAGAGTAGTCTTTCTCATCAAATATCAGTCTGTGTCATCAAAGAGCAGTCTTTCTCATCAAAGATCAGTCTGTCTGTGCAATATCCGGTGGCTTCTTTGGCTTTTGGTTAAGAAAGCGTTTTGTGGAAGTAAAAAAAGGCTTGTGACGATACTCTGAAGGACATACCAGCTGGCGATCTAAAATATTCAATTCAACACGCTTTCAGACTGTGCTGCATTTAGTCGGAAGGGAACTAATTTGAATAAAATAAATTTTTTTTTTTTATAAAATAGATCGATTTTGGCCAATTTTTTTTTTCTTATTATTAGAAAGTTCTGTTTTCCTTGTAATCTACCTTGTAAAAGATAGATATGCATCCTTATTTTTTGTTTAGCTTTTAACGTGTGTTTTTGTCATGTTTGAAGCTTTCACTGTCCTGCAGCTTTTTTATATAGGTTATGGCGCCCTCCGTAGTCTAATGCTAAGCATGCTAGACTCATACTCGGGGGACGCACGTTCGTGTCCTGCTCTGGACACGATCTCAAAATATGATTCTTTCTTTCTAAACCTATTTCTCTTCGAGTAGAAAGCCACAGTAGCTAGTAAGTAGATAGGTACGAGTGGCAGCTTAGTTTACCAAAAGCATACTTGAGCACACTTAATGGCCGGTTATGCTACCATGGTGGCACCGTTCAAGCACTGACTAAAAGTCTCTTACTTAAAGATGGTGATAGTCAGCGCAAGGACAGCGCCAGTAGCTAGTCCTCATTCCCCTAAACCCTTGCATACATAATTCATTATGGTGAAAAGATAGTGGTCAACGAGATTTTAAAGTAATCGTTGATGACTCCATATCCTCGATGATATTTCGAAATTCTAGATGCTATTTCGAAATCCTCGATGCTATTCCGCAATCCTCGATGATATTCCGAAACCCCCCAACAACAAAGAACAATTTTAAATGGGAGCAACAAAGAAAACACAAGTTCCGCAAGAGAAAAACAAATTTCACAAAAAAGGCCACAACAACAAAATTAGCTATCATTTTATGTGAGTGCCAAAATGAATAAGGGAGAATCAATAAATACATAAAAAATTATCCAAACATCCCGCTCAAATATTAACAATTTAAAAATATAATATATTCCGATTTTGAAGAGTTATGTTGCAGGACGGCGTCACGGAATGTAAAATTTCCACCACAAAAATCAATTTTCGCAAAAAAAATTTATAAAATTTACGAATTAAAAAAGCACCAACTACAACAGCAACAATGCTACACTAACAACAACAGCATCAGAGCTATAAACGAAAATACAAGAGAAGAGGCGATGTATACATACGGCAAAAACTACAATAAGACGACAACAACACCACCACCATCGCCAACAACAACAGCGCCACCACCGAGAGGAAGAAGAAGAGTAGTAACATATGTATATAAATGGCACGTAATTATAGTATACATTGCATATGTACACATATCTTGACTCTATTTTCTCTCACATACCGACAAAAAAGAATAAATAAATAATAATTAATTGTAAATATATAAAAAAAATTGTTTTCTTTTAGCTTTATTTAGCAAATTAAAAAAACATTAAATAAAAAATATGCATAAAATAATTAAAATGCAAAGAGCAAAAAAAAAGCTTTTTACATATAAAGAAGTTTTCCTTCTTTTGCTTTTGTAATTAATCGCAATTAAATATAATTAAAATAAAATTAAGCAAACCGAAACAAATACAAACTAAATTAAATTAAAATTCCGAGCAAACTAAAAAAGAAAAATTAATAATTAAAATTAAAGCATGCACAAACACAGGAAAAAAATATATAAAAACCTTTTCCTTATTTCATTTCTTTTGCAAAGCTTACATTTTTATCAGTAGCTGTAGCAGAGACACCAGCAGCAGCGGCAGCGCCACACACATCGTCATCGACAGCAGCGAGAGCATTTGTAGTGGTGGTAGTAACAACAAGTGGAGCTCTGCTGCTGCTGCTAGTGCTGTTGCTATCGTGAATGATTTTACTGCTAGTGTTGTTGTGTTTGCTGTTGTTGTTGTTGTTGTTGGTGTTACTGTTATGCGTCGTTGTTGCGCCATCATCCTCACTGGAATTTTCTTTTTTGGTTTGCATTTCCAACATTTTATCATCGTTTTCCAATTTAACAACCACCAACAAAGCGGCCGCTGCAGCATCTGCCGCATCCACTACCCCAACAAACTGGTGAGCATCATTTTGAGCTGTTTGCTTGCTTGTGGCGTTGATGGTGTCAGCGCCAGCGACAGCGACATCGACGCAAACTGCGGCGCTGCTGCTGTCAACTGGCTGGCCTTGAACGCCATCGTTGTCGCTGTCGTTAACGTCTGCAAGCAATTCTTTAATATTCTCTTCTAGGTTTTTGGTTAGTTCGTTGCCGCTGGTGCTGGTGGCATTGGTAGTATCGTTGCTAATCTCTTCGTTGATGATCAAGGGTTTGTTTTCTTCCTCCTCCTGCTGCTGCTGCTGTTCATGTTGTTCTAGTTCTAGCTGAGGTGAGGTTAAACCTGCTTTGGCATGCGATTGTTTTCTATCCTTATCTTTGCAGGCAAATTGATTATTCGCCAAATTACGCCACTTTAATGTTTTATCCTCGGCCAAATCTAGATTCAATAACGAGTCACCCTCTTCGGTGCTAGTGCCACAGTCAGCATTGAAGGTTGACGCCATGCTATTTAGCAAATCCATCTTCAACTCAGTTGTTATGGAACTGTTCATTGTCTATTGGTGTAGTAAACTAAGAATGTATTTTTGTTTTTCTTTAGTTACTCACTAAGGAAATTATAATATAACCAAAGTTTCGATGAGACTCTGGAGCTACTAATCGTAAGTGCCTCCTCCCCCAGTTATGCTCTGCGAATCTGCTATGGCGAATGTTTGACGTCAATTATAATTACGAGCAGCTGCGGCTGACTGTGGAGCACAAGGCAAGCAGACAATTTCAGCCATTTAATAATTTCGTTAATAATCTTTTTTTCTCTTATAAACTTTTTTGGTGTATTTTTGTTAAAACTTTAAGCAGCAACTTCTTACCTTGAAATGGAAATATTCCAAATAGCAAAATAATTTACTGGAAGCTGCTATTTACCACGAAATAACACTAAACGACACAATTAACTATTAAAATCTTATGTTTTAATTTCTCACTTATTTACAAATTCCACATAAAATTACTTATATATTATCTCTTTTTTTTCCAACGATTTCAGCGATTAGCTCACATGCCTTTTGCAATTCAACTTTTTTTCCAATTCACAATTTTCTATACAATTTTTTTTCTTGCTTGATTGTTTTAGTCACTTTGCATACACCGCGACTTCAACTATTATTATGTCCGCATACGTTTGACAAATTTTTCACTTTACATTTATTTACATGCAGCTACGTGCCACTAATTTGTTGAAATTAATTTTAGCATAATTTCTTTTCTTAAATTTTACATAAAAGTTTTCTAGATTTTCAAGCAGCGCCTCCTCACATCCACACGCAGCCACACTTCACTTCTTCAATGAAAAATTATTGGTCTCTGCTCTTGTCAGTCAGTCACCGTCTCTGGTCGTGTTTTTTTCGTTGCTGCTGCTGCTGCACTGTTTCAGGCAGTTGCTGGCACTTTGGGCCGATTATCGCGTTCGCTCTCTCACTTCTTTCCACTACGATTCCAATATGTATTTGCGCGCTCTCGCCAAACACTGAAAACTTCATTTTTTTGTTTTCTTTGTGTTTTGTTTTTGACAATTGGTGTAATTTGCTTTGCTCCTTTCATGTAATTAAAACACGTTCGCCCGCCTCTGAGCACTAAACTCACGCAAATCGCGGGCCAGTACAACAGCACTCTCACGGAAATGCAGATTAATTAAATGGCACTGCTTTGTTGGTATTTTGCGTATTAAACTGAAATTTGTTATTTATTTGTTTATGGCAATAATTGCTTCCTTCTGTGGCTTTCTTTGCTTTTCATGTCACAGCGGTTCTTGTCACATTTGCACTGGTTCGCTTGTGAGCCGTTTTCCAATAATTAAATACAACAACAACAGGCGAGTACAGTGTTGCATGGGTTAATTACAATTAAAGGCAACAAATTGGAAAGAAAGAGTTAATGATGCAAACAAAATTTCAAAGTAATTTATAATATACGGAGTAAGTAAACACATATTATTTAATAAGTAAAATTAATTAAAATTTTATTTAATTATTTGTTCTAATTATTTTTATTACACTCCGGCAGACAACTAATGTTTTTGCATGTTTGCAAGCAACACTCAACAAAATATTTGCTTGAAAACTAGATGGCAATGCTGAGGCAGTTTGAAAAGGTTTGCGTACGAAATAAGTATGGTGGCGACCAGCGGTGAGTAGAGACATTGCGACTATGGTGGATAAGCGAAGGTGTACAAATTTATTTTATTAATTCAAGATATATATATAACAATTTATTTAAATAAAATAGAGTTTTATGTATATGCATATGCATATGTATATACATAATGATAATTGTATGGATATGTATATGTGTATAACTATGTGTTTTTTTTTTGCTGTGGCCAAGGGGGTTAATCTTCTGAAGTTACTTTCAGTCCATGCTGAGCGTATATACGATTCACTCATAAATTAGAAAGCTATTTGTGCCTACGTACTAAACCACCCCCTATTCGCACTCTATCCTGTACTCCCGTCGGTATTTGCCAACTAAGGTATTGCTTCGCCGGACAGGTCTGTTCAATTCATAATTGTTCTTGTTATTGATCGAGCTAGTTGCTTGTCCGCCGTAGCCTTGTCATAATCTGCACAACCATCCTATTGGCTTCTTCCCATGCCTCCTCCGAGCTGAGCATAAACTGTATCTATCCGGTCGGGGTTAAGGGGCTCCGCATCAATATTTCGGGGTGGTGACGTTGCATTGCAAACCTTACACACTCCAAAAGCACGTGCCCCGCAGCCTCATTTTCATTGGCGCAATATAAACAGTGGGGATCCTCCACGTGCTAGTAATTCCTAAAACACCCATGTCCCGACATGAGTTACGTCAGATAGTAGTTCATGTCACCATGTCTCCTCGTTGTCCATGCTCCAGCGCCCTTTTGACAAGTTATCCCCTCTGTGCTGCCATTCCACGATGCGTTCTTCGTCGATTTTCCCTGCGGATCATATCGCTGAAAATAACAGGCTGTGAGAGCACTGCTGTTTTTAACACTAAATTAGGTATTCTATCCAAGCCAGGACACTTTTGGTACTTTATTCTTTTTGCCGCACTTATTACCTCATCTATGGTGACTTCTGCGATTTTTTCCTGGCTAGAGTCATAACTCCGGTATAGCTCTGGGACTTCTTGCGCTGGGAACAAGGTTGAGACGATGTTCGCCATGATGATGGGGCATACTGCGGTGATTGCTGCTCCATTGTTCAAACGCTTCAATACTATTTTATAAGCCATTCCCTAGGGGTTATTGTCAATATCCTCCATAAGTGCTTTAAATCCACTACTCTTTGCAGCCGAGATTGCTTTCCTGAATTCTTTCCATTTCAATTTGTAGCTCTGCTGTAGTTGCTGGAAGTGAGGGTTTCCCTTTGCTCTCTGTTGTAGTCTTCTTAGCTTTATGCAATCTTTCCTCAGGGCAGCCATGCTATTATTCCACCAATAAACAGGTTTTCTGCCAGCCCCATGTTTTTTCCTCGGCATTACTGCAACACAAATATTTTTCAGACTCCCTATGACATGCCTCGTCTGTTCTGTAATCAGCATGTTGTCTGCCCCCGTTTCTATTGCGGTTTGCTCGATGAGACTTTGCGCACATTCGCAGTGGTTGAGGTTTATCTGTATGCACTTCAACATACTTTCTTACCTTAACCCGTATTGCTTTCTTATAAGCTGGGCATTTAAATCTGCCTGTCGCGTGGTCATTTCCGCTTTTAATATCGCACAGAGAGCATTTTTGTGGAGCTTTGCAGTCTCTCGCCACATGTCCCTTTTTTCCACACCTAAGGCACTCAGAGTTCCTTGTCTCCGGCCTTTCCCTCCTCAGACTATGTTGTCCTTCTCACCTTTTGGTTGTGGCGATGTCTGCACCATTTTCAACGGTTTATTTGTTGCTGATACGCCGTCTCGGCGATGGTTCTACTCTTCTTTGTGTAGTTGAGCGATATTAGAACACAGCTCTCTCATTTGTTGGTTGACGTGTCGCTGTGAGCTTATCATGGATATTAGTTCCCTGATTTTACCTCCAAGTAGTTCAAAGGAGTCCATAGTTCCCTTGTTGCCCGATAAAGTCTCCTGGTTTGCAGCTATTCTCTCTATCAGAGATGCTACTGTTATCTGCTGGCCGCCCTTCGGTGTTTTGGTGGCCTTAGAATCATAACTAACTGTAGGTTCTTCTACCTCTATAGCTGGCGGTGGTGAGCTTGCTCTAATTCCTCCACGGTGAGTCTGTTGTGCTGATCGAGGGATGCGCTTGCTTGTCATGAATGGACTATCCTCATCTTAGCTTGCTTTCCGCTTATGGTTACTACTTGCATTATCTGTAACAGGTACCAAGTGTGCCACGTGAATATAATAATTTATATAAAAATATAATTTTTTTTTTGTTTAACTATTTTATGGTGGGAAAAGTCAGCTGTTCTCATGAATAGAGATTAGTTTTAGTGCCAGATTGTGACAAATTGTTACAACTTCGCTAAGAGTGGAAGGAGATGGAAGCTAAGAACCTTGACCGATAGGAGTAACTGTATATGTTCCGGGCAAATTTTAATGTAGAAAAAGGTGTATACCAGGAGGTGATAGAGGGGAGGGGACCCGTCGTGACCTCCTTTTACCTTCTTACTTATCATCTGGGAATTGTCTAACACACTCATTAACCACCATCAAGGCTGTTATATTGTCTAACAATAGCAAACCAGACTTACCTACTACAAAAGCGATATAAACAAGCTTTTCGCATTATATTCCAGGGCATCTCACAGAAGTCACTGGGCACCAATATAAAGCATTTTGACACGAGTTCATCCCAGAAGGACTTCAGACACGCTGGTGTTATCTAAAAGTCTTATAAAGATACTGCAATTCACTACTTACGAATTTAACTCCTTCAGTTTTGCGCGACATCTTCATTATATCCAGCTACATCATAACCAGGTTCATCATATCCACCTCCTTTTTATAAAGCTACATCATAACCAGCTTCATCATATCCGACTTCATCATATCCAGCTGTCGAATGTCTTATTGTAATTCACCACACCTTGATACTAGTAGGAAATTCTCTAGGATGGATTTTAAAATTTTTGAAAAATTCAATCATAAATTTTATAAAGAACATTTTAATTATAAAAGAAAATTATACTATATTTATTTTTTAATTTTATTTTACTTTATAAAATAACAAGTTATAGTGTTAAAGTTGTAAACTAGCAGCACTTATATATCCAGAAATATATATATATATATATATATATATATAAATATATATATATATATATATATATATACATATTTATTTATATATATATATATATATATATATATATATATATATATATATATATATATATATATATATATATTTCTGGAGCATTGTCAAAATTGAATTTGTAGAAAAAAGTAATTAAAAGAAATATGCGAAAATTGCAATTTCATAATCGTGTTTAATGAGAATCTTCGTTTTGCAATTTCAATATTACGAATTTCTGTAATACTCTGAATTTGTGTATTTTAATCAATTTCTGTTTCAATCAATTTCCATTGCATTAGTTCTGTTTGACAATTAAAGAAGGGAAGAAAAATTAATATATAAAAAATTATTAAAACAAATTATAAAATTTGATAACCGTAATATTCGATTTTCTGTGATGTGCTCGGTCCCGACCATACTAGATTATCGAGGTTCAACTGTAAATTCAATAACAAATTTTCTAATACTTAAATTGACTTAGTATAGTCCATCAATCAATATGTGGAACTGGTGAAAGGTCCAACGATGTATTACTCTACTTAGAACTATTTAAAGTAACTTATTCTAGTCCAACATTAAAAACTGATGGTGAGCCCAGTGTTTAAAAATAAGTTTTTTACATGAATTTTCAAAAAATATATATATATATTAATATGATATATTAAATATTAGCATTAAATTCAAATTGGAAATAAAAATATTATATAAAACTAGTAATAATATATTATACTAAATAATGCCATGCATTTAAATTTGGCAAAACTAAACAAATGAAATTATATTAATATAATAAAATATGAACATTCAATTAAATTTTAAAGAATTAATTAATTAACTTAATATAATATATTATACTAAATAAGTGCATGCAATAAAATTTTGAAAAAATTATTTAATATACATATTAATATTGTTTATCGATTCTAATTAATTTGTTTTTCTAGCGATTTCAAGGTTCAAGTCTGTAAAGTTGTATTTAAATTTCCTTGAGAAGGGAAATATTGGAAAATTTTTTATTAAATAAAATAAAAACAATTTTTATTTTTGGACCTTGAACTCACTAGAAAAACAAATTACTTATATATATATATATATATATATATATATATATATATATATATATATATATATATATATATATATATATATATATATATATATATCAATAATATACTTAATATATACTACTAAACAATAAAAAAAAAATTCCTGAACTGAATAACTGGGTGTAGTTTGTTGTATCCTCCAGTTCAGCATCGTCCATTTATTGCTGCGGGTAAGAGGATTTGGCAATTGCTTAGAATCTTATAATTTTTAATATGTTTATATTTATTATTATCTCTGTTAACAGTGCTCAATTTGTTATCTTTTTCAGCTTTTCAGCGTTTTTGCGGGATTTTTCTTTACTTTTGTCATTATAATAATCGAACAGCCATTTTGAGTTTTTGTATAGGAGAACTCTTATGTAAAACTCCAATATTTGCACATGGTGCAGGTAGCAGTCATCTCGCAGACTAAACCAGTTCTTGTACTCCGATGATGAACCTGTTTTTATTTGAATTATCTCAATAATTTGTTCTTTTAGTCCTTTTATATGAGATATTCTATTAAACAGTTCAGTATACCATGTGTAGTGCAGAACGCATAGATTGAAGAATCTATCTGAGGGATTCATTAAATGCATTATATTCGACTCAGATTTGAAGTTCTTCTTATTAATCCACATTTCTGTGATGTGTTCCAGCACATTTGCAGTTTTTATTAAAAACAAGTTGCATTTCTCGCATTGCATATTATTTTTGAGGGTTTTATATAATTCATACCCTGCAAAATATCGTTGGATATTTGTGGTAATGGCGGAGCTAGTACTTGGTGTTGCATCCAATATTGCTTGTTCGTCACTCAAGTTTCTAGCTTCCTCCTCCACATTAATCTCTGCTCTGTCCAATTGATATTGTATACCTTCTACGGTGGCCGTCTGCCATTCCAGGATTCGCAGTTTCCTAACTGCTTCTGGTACTCGAAGGTAGTTATCTTCATCGATATCAGCTTTGCCAAAATATATTGGAATTCTGATATCGACGGATGTGTATTTAAGCAACTTGCTGATCTTATGCGAAAGAAAGTATTTTCCAATGCATCCTGATTCATTTTTCCCAATAAAATGAATTGGATGCTTGGGAGTTCTTCAAATATTTCTTGTGATAGCATCATCATTGCCTTAATAGTCACAATTGTGCCATCGATGCATTTTACTCTGCTTGCTGTTGGTAACACAATCGATTTCAATAATTCAATATATGAATTTAGGATATCGCGTTCTTTCTTTCCTACGCGTTTATATCCTGTAGACAGTGGATTTTTATCATTTAAATTTTTACTGTTTAGTACATCAAATACATCATTTGATTTTTCTATAAACAGTGCAGTTGCTTTTACACACTTCTTCGTGTAACTATCTGTAAACAGCATCAAATTATCACAAAATTCGATTGCTGTTGCAACTGTTCGACTCAAAAGTTGCACTGCTAGTCGTACATTCATCTTTTCGAATTGGGTTGGATACAAATGACGACTAGTCAGCTTTGGGCAAAGTTTGAATATGAAGTTTTTCTTATCTTCCTCGTATATGCGTTCTAGCACCTTTTTGCTAACTATTCCGTTAGCTGTTTGCACATCATTTCTAAGTATCATATTTCTTAATGACTTAAAAAGATGGCAATAATCAAAAAGGAAATATATTTTTTCCCCATTATACAGAAAAAATGGCTGTTGTTCTTCAATTCCAAATGTATTTGCCAGGGCAAGGTTTGTGGCACCCTAGTCACATATAACTGCTTTCACATGCAGATTTATTTTAAAGAGGGATTCTAAAACTGTCAAAAGTATTGACTTCAATTTATCATTTTTAAATGGACTCCCTACAGCATAATAGCTGACTATATATTTCCACCCGCTTAAGAGGCCTTTTATCATGAAAACTAGGCATCTTTTCGCCAATTCATCAGTTCTCATGTTTCCTCCGTAATCCTCAAATCCATCGATTTGGTCAGTGTGGTTATTATATGACAGATCCGAAAGAATCTGCATTTCATCTAGCAAAAGAACAATAATTCCTTCTGTTGCTGTCATTGTATCCACCTGCTTTTGGAGGTTTTCCATAACAATTGGATCAATGCCAGCCTGAACAATATTTATAGGTCTCCCCGTTGTAGTGTTCTAACAGCTGGCATTTGAAATCCAAGGTCATCTCGCATTACATTATATGCGGCATTGGACCGATAATGGATAGTATGTACCACTTTTTGAGCATTTTCAGTATAGCACTGGCTCACAGACACTATCATTTCTGCAATTGACAATGCAGCAGGAGAGGCATTACTGTTTGGAATAATGCTCTTCGTTACGGATTTTTTTGTTATTTGCAGCTCTTTCTGAGTATTTTGTAATTTATTTTCTAAATTTCTTACTTCTTTCATGTAGTATGCTTGATTCTTTGCCTACTTCATGTCGCAATTGCATTTCTTATTTAATCCTTCCTCTTCCTTGACTTCGCAGCGCTTCCTGGTATATTCCATATTAGAATATAAATCAAACTCTTGCAGAGTTATATCGTCATCACCTTCCTTTAAGCTTGTTCTTGCTTCGGAAGGTTCCTTTCCTTCTGCTATTCTTGATGGTTTTGTCATCTCTGGTCCAGCATATGGCAATCGAGTAATTTCCAGAGTTCCTTTCTTCGTTGTTTTCACCGGACCTATATAAATTGTTTCATTTGTAATTTATTGAAAAAACTTGTATATAAATATATACAGTAGTTGAAACGAATAATTGTAAATTATGTAATAAAAATAATATAATATAATATAATTTATGGAAAATAAAAAAAATTAATTATTAAATACATCTGCAAAAAAACGAAATACGCGAAAGCATTACAAACCTAACATCAACAAAGCAATTGAAATCGCACAGACACTAACACAAGCTTATGCGCGTATATGTGTATACGAGTTAAAAATCACCTTTATGAATGAAAGTATAAATTTCATTGCTGCAGTATTCTGCTATAGCAGCAGCAATAAAATATGGTTCAGCAAAATTATTTAATACTGGATAATTTAATATTAATAATTATATTAATTTACTAATTATATATACTTTGGTATATACACAATTTATTGAATAGGTTCACGTACTCATAAGCATGAAATTTAAAATTTCTTGGATTTTTAAATACGCCGCACATCAGGAAAGAAAAACCCCAATCGAGACATGAAGGCGCTTTATTTTAATTAATATATAATATCAATTTTATTTAATTAATATATAATATCAATTTTGTTATTTTATTAATAAAAATATAACAAAACGAGTATAGAAGTGTGAAGTCGGGTTAGACCGACTTCGTAATACATTTTGCACTTAGTTAGGTAGCTTTGTGTTCTTTACATGGGAGGTAGGCGTGGTATTTGTCCAAATCGGCCAATATAGCAATCTGGCTCCAATGTTTGTCCAGACTACACTTTTGCATACTTACCAACCCCCTTCATAAAGTTAAAGCATCTTCACAAATGCACAAAATGAGTACACAATTTTATTACATTTGCTACCAATACGAGCAAAGTAAACTCCAAGCACTTTACTATTTTATAACTAATTAATTAACGAAATTTGTTGGTGTGAACACACCCTTTTTTCCACGGAAATACTAAATAATTAAAGAAATTTAATTTAAAATTTTTAAATTTTTTGAAGAGTTACAATTTGTACGAAATTGCAACAGTTGATACCAGAAACACAATGGTTATATTCAATGACTGAATAAGCTTTGTTTATTATAGAAATAAATATTTATTTATTTATTTATTCATACTTGTGTTAAAATTAAAATTTTAATACAATAAGACTTACAGCTATGACATCTATGGTCTTAAGCTAGAAATAAATATATTTTATTTTCTTATATGTATAGTCATGAATATAAGAAAATAAAAGCATAATATTGAGTAAGGTCGCGGCTCATACCAAACACACAGAATAAACGCAACGACATTACTTTACTTAGATACACATGCATACGTACGTATGTCTGCTTTGTAGGAAATAAAAATCCCAATTTCATACCATTAAATATGTACATATGTATGGATATAAATGAAATTGCAACTTTTATGCCTTATTCTAACGTGCTGCTTTTTTATATGCAAACATTTAATAACATATTATATGTAATATATTATATAATATACTGGAATACTGCAGCTTTCAACCACTGTATAATATTTGGTTATTTATTTAATTCTAATATATTCCAATTTGCAAAAATTATAATATTTAAATAACTTACCCAGATTCAGTTCAGGTATTGCATTTTTCTTTAATCTCGCTACACCGATAACTTCGGACCTGAAATGGCGGTCGCAAACAAACAAATTATTTACATTTATTTCACTCGAAATTTTTAAAATTTTGCGCCATTTCAGTTCCTCAGTCGAATCTCTTGGAAAACTAAAATGTTTGTTGGAGGAACACAATCAATTATTCAACAAGTACGCGCCGGCATACTTAAATCTTTTAATTTCTAATTTATATATTTAAATGATTACACTAATTTTTTTTTATATTTTTGGAATTTTATTAAAAATTTTTTTGCAATATTTTTTAAAATTTTTTTTGGAATTAAAAAAAATTTTTTTTTTTAAAATTAAATTTAATTTTTTTAAATATTTTTTTAAAAATTAAATTTAGTTTTTTTCACTTATTTTTATCTCTTAAATTTAATATTTTGCACTTATAATTAATTTTAAAATTTTTTTTCACTTATATATATATATATATACATATATATAATTCTTTAACTTATTTATTTAGATTTCCTTTTTTAAAATTTTTGATTAACTTATATTTATAGAATTCTTATATTTATTTACACATTCACTTATATTTATATATTAAATAATAATTTTTTACACTTAATTTAAAATTATATATATTTTAAAATTAAACACCTTCACCAATTTATTCAATTTAAATTGACTTTCAACTTTTTTCAAAATTTAATTGATTTTATTTGTAATTTAGATTTAAAATTAAATTTTTCACTAATTTTTTAAAATTTCGACATTTTTCACTATTTCACAAATTTCAATTTAGCCACGAATTTTTTTAAATTTATATTTTTTGATAAATTATCAATTTAAATTCAATTTTTTACTTATTTTATTAAAGTTTTAACTTTATCAATATTTTAATAACTTAAAGTTTTGATTTTTTTAAATTTTTCATCTAGTGTAATTATTTAAATGTTCATTTTAAAAATTTCGACTGATTTTGTTCTTTTCGGTTTAGAATGCAATTTTCCTATTAGTGTAATTATTAAAATTTTTGTATTTTAAAAATTTGGACTGATCTTTTTAGTTCAGAATGCAATTGCTTTCTGATGAAGCGAAGCTTCTTTTTGAACTTAACGCGTATTTGTCTCAATTTTCCCACAATTTTTTACTTAATATCAACTTAACTATTCTACATTTTACCACCAAAAAAAAGCGTGGGAACTTGCAATAAAAGCTAATCAATAATGAAAGTTGCATTGCTACGTGCGCGTTAAAATCAACATTGTACAGTGCAAGTCAGGCAGGTACTCCACATTATTTATATTTCCAACTTATCGAGATCATTTATTAGATTAATTGAAATTTTTTAATTTTACAGATTTCTTTAAATAATAATTTTTAAACTATTTACATATATTGCAGTGACTCGTATAATTACTGATAAAAATAGATTATAATCGTTTATATAATTCAATAGGAAATCATCCACCAAATGAAAGATATAAAACTTCAACATTAATTTAAAATAAAACTTATTGTTATATATTTAAAAGACGCAACGCTACCGTCATCATATAGACCTATCAGCCTGTTGCCTTGCCTTTCCAAATTGTTTGAGAAACTACTATTAAATAAACTATCTGCTTTTCTTCATGAACATAGCGTAATACCGCAACACCAATTCGGTTTTCGCGAAAAGCACAGCACTATTGAGCAAGTCAATCGAATTTCAAATGAAATAAGAAAAGCATTTGAGCTCGGGGAGTTTTGCTCTGCAATATTCCTTGACGTGGCTCAAGCATTTGATAAGGTATGGCATCAAGGACTGATGTTCAAAATCAAAAAGTTTCTCCCAAAAAGCTATCATAAAATTCTTGAGTCTTATTTATCCAATAGACGTTTCAGGGTAAAAGTAAACGAATTCATTTCCGAAGATTTTCCAATTTTAGCCGGTGTGCCCCAAGGTAGCGTTCTAGGCCCTACATTATATGTAATATTCACATCTGATACTCCTATAAGTGAAAGCACGCTAATTTCAACATTTGCGGATGATACCGCCATACTCAGTTGCAATAAATGTTCGATAAAGGCGTCGAGAGCTCTACAAGAGCAGTTAGTTAGGGTAGAAGAATGGTTAGGAATGTGGCGTATAAAAGTCAATGAGCAAAAAAGCAAAAACGTAACATTCTCTTTGAGGCCTGGTACGTGTCCAGCCATTCGGCTCAATAATATTGAGATTCCACAAGCTAATGAAGTCACCTATCTCGGCATTCATTTAGACAGGCGCTTAACTTGGCGTACGCACATTTCAACTAAAATTTTAAATATGAAGTTGAAGGTCGCCAAGCTGCATTGGCTAATAAACCACAAATCTACCTTAAGCCTAGAATACAAAAGCCTCCTATACAATGCAGTTATTAAGCCGATATGGTTGTACGGGATTCAACTGTGGGGTAATGCATCCGCTTCTAACATTGCCATAATTCAAAGGTTTCAGTCGAAGATACTTAGGTTAATAACAGGTGCTCCATGGTACATGCGTAACGAAAATATTCACAAAGACCTGAAAATATCAACAGTTATCACAGAAATAAATGCTAGAAAGCAGATATACATAGCAAAACTGAAAAATCACCCGAATCCACTAGCTAAATCCTTCGCAAAACCGATAAGCCGATACCGCCTGCAGAGAAGAGACCTTCCGGCCTTTTGAAGAGCGAAGCAGAACCGAAATTTTGATGGCCAAATACAATTTGGGTTAAAATTATTTTTTAGTGACTAGTTTTAAGATTTGATATACTTATTGTTAGGCTTAATTTAAGCAAATTCAATAAATAATAAATTCTTGTAAAAAAAAAAAATATATATATATATATTTAAAAATTGTAATATTGAAGTTAAATAAATAATTATAAACATACTCCAGACTTGAATACTTACCCTTATTTATGCTGTTGTTCAATTGAAATTAGATAATATACAAATTGAATCTTTTCAATTTGATTTTTTTTCAATATTAACAAAACATCCCCGTGTGCGGTATAAAGTTTCATATATTGCAAAATTTTCCAAAAAAATTTATTCCATTTACATTCCCAAAATAAAAAGATATTGTTTTTGTTAAAATTTTTTGTGAATTATTTATTGAAGTTATAAATATAAAAATCAATTTATTTCAGTATTATACATAAATAAATGTTCTTATATAATAACTGTTAATATAATATAACAATAGCTGTATATATATTATTATCTAAAGTATAAAATTGATATTCAATGATTTTAATAATTGATTACCAAATATAGATACTATACGACATATACAATGATTTTCGAATATAAATTATAAATGATGAATTAAAAATGTACTTCTATAAATATAAATGTATTTATATGTGAATATTTAAAAAACAAACGTTTTTTATGGACTTTTCCTAATTTTTATAAAAGTATAAAAAAATCACATACAAATTGATGATATGTGTTCACAATCATTTTAATATACCAAAATATAAATCCAACCGAACAAGTGTATAAGATGCATATGTAAATAATAAACATCGTACGTATAAAATTGCGCTTTAATTGCTAGCATATCATATGAAATCAATATAAAGCACAACGAATGATAAGAAAACGATCAAGATAATAATAATCAAAATGAAGAAGGAATTAAGATCCACTTGATAAATTCGGTCCACAAGACACAAAGCTCTAAATAAAAGCTGTAAATAAAAGTTGACAGCCCCGAATTAAAGCAACATTTCAAGATTTTGTACTAACTGGATGGTTGTCGCATATTCTTTATAGAGAGTATTTGTTAGAGTGAGCTCACCATTATCACTTCCAATCTTAACTGTCGACATGAGGTGATTCTAGTCCAAAAGGGAAATAAGAACACATTCTTTTGAGATAGTTTTCTCTGGTGAACATAGTTTTCTCTGGGGATCAAAATAGAATCTGCAGAAATATGCAAACAATTGTGATATGATATTCGTGTTTATTATTTTGAAATTTTAATATTATGAATTATTGGGTTACTCTGAATTCGTGTATTTTGAACAACTTTATTGCACTCCGCTCCTATTTGACAATTCACAAGGGAAGAAATCCACCTTTAAGGCAAATTCACTTTCGCCATTCTCATGCTTTCACGTATTCTAAAAGGGAAACCAATAACACATTCTTTTGAGATAGTTGTCCCTGGTGAACCTGACTCATTTTAATATTTAGAAATATGAAATATTTATATATGATGATATTTGATCTTCGTGTGTAATGAGAGTCCTTGTTATACCCTTTACCTTTAAAAAAGGTAAATAGGGTATACTAATTTTGTGCTTTTGAGAGGGGTTGCAATTTAAAGAAGGAGGCGTGGTATCAGGTATCAAAATCATTTTATAAGCAATCATTTTGTAAGCAATTTTTATTTTGTCCGTCCGTCTGTCCGTCTGTTCGTCTGTGATTACTTTTTTTCTATACCGTTAGAGCTATCTTAATGAAATTTTGCAAAAGTATAGTCTGGACTCAGATACAGAGCCAGATTGCTATGTACGCCTCCCTCCTATACATATAAGGAACTTTTCTCACCTTTTTTAAAATGACTATAACTTCGGGCCAATTGATGGAATAGTGATGCAATGCGTTATGGAGATGTGGGTCTTACTAAACATCATGCAAAAAGTGGGCGGTATATATTAACTGCCACGCCCACTATTGACAAATTTTCATAACTTAAGATCTGTTGGAGAGATATGAATACAAATTGGTAGATGTATACATTGGGTCTGTACTAATATGCATTCCAAATACGGGGAGATTATTCATATTGCCACGCCCACAATTAACTAGAGATAATTACTAGGTTCCTATTAATGATTTATAAACGAAATTTAACAGGAAGGTTGCACGTACTAAAATTAAACATCACACAAAAAATGGGCGGTTTATTTTTGGAGCCATGCCCACTATTGACTATTATAGCTCATGACCAATACAATATTTTTGGATAAAATTTGATATTAGTACATATACTGATTCTTCAAATACATATACAACAAATGGGGTCGATCAGATGAAGGCCACCCCTCCCACTACTATAATCAATTCAAGGTACCCGACCGAAAATTACCGTAGATATTCTCCTAATGATGATTTATGTAGAAAACGCACGCACAAGGAAAGCTAAAGGGTATTTCGATGACGGTCTAACCCGACTTCAGACTTTTTTCCTTGTTTTATTATGGATTTCTGCATTACTCTGAACTATTGCACTTTGCTCTATGTTTGACGATTCAAAAGGGCAGAAATTCACCCTACTTCTTCACTCTACCTTTAAGCTATATTTACCTGTGTTTCCCAGTCTTACTTTTCGATATGAAGTGAATTTAGTTTAAAAGTGAAAACAAGAACATATTTTTATGAACTAAGTTTTCCTGGAGAATTTTCCTGCCAAAATTTAATTTGTAGAGAAATATGATCAAAATAAAAATGCAAAAATTCCATTCGTTTTTAATGAGACTTTTTTTGTGAATTTCTAAATTTCGTTTATTTCCCTGAATTTGTTTAATTTAATCCACACACTGAATTTGTTTAATTTAATCCACTTAATATAAATATATAAATAAATCCATTTTATTGCACTTTGCTTAGGTTTCACAAAGAACACCGCATCCAAGATGAATTTACTTATAAGTAAGTAAATTCACCTTGCCTGCATTCATCTTTACCAGATCTGTCTTTACTCTAAACTCACCTTGGCCATTCCCAATACGACGTGAGGTGAATTCACATATCCAACAAATTCCTATTAGAAAATGTTGTAGTTTGCTATTCCGCTCCACATCAGCTCATTTTTTCATTGGCAACTTTTAACAAACAGAGAGCACGAAAGAGAACGAGAGAGAGAGAGAGAGAGAGAAGGAAAGTAATTTCAAAATATAACAAAATGCTCAGTTCCACGGGACCGTTCGAGAGTAACAGACGTTTGAATTGTTTAAGCGTGTTCTTTGCTGTGAATACTTTGTGAATTGTCAAAATAATTTAAATTAATATGCAAAAAAAATATTAATAGTGAATTAAATAATTTGTGAAAATAATCTGAAAAATAAACCAGTTTACAGTGTGGCAAATACGCGTTCGAATCGTAGCAAAACGCAGTTGTGAAAAAGCAAATTATTCAAAGCAACCCTCTGCCTGCGCGCATTGGTTTGTTTGTTTCCTGCGAAGAGGGTTGATTGCAAAAAAAGGAATATCGCCGAGTCAAGTGTTTTTTCGTGTCCACACAGCGCGGAAGAGAATAAAAACAAAGATATCGAATTGTGCAAAATTACATAAAAGTATACCAAAAGTTGTGGAGTGATTTTGTTAAATTAAGTAGAAGTAGCCGCCAGCACGCCTCCTACCAGCAGTAGCGTCTCCCCGGCAGTTATCTGTGCCATGCGTGACCTCGGCACTAAAATGGCCGAGCTTAAATTTGAGGCTCCTTTGGCGAAGTTCGAGGAAACCGATGAGTGGGGCGGTTGTGACTTCATATCGAATCAGAACGTTCTCAACGACACTCTAAATCTGAACCTGAAGGATCCGGCTGCCCAGCAGGACGCCAAGATACGTCTGCTCGAGGAGGCGGTGCGCGATGCTCATGTCAGTCGCAACGGCGGCGGCGGCGGTGCCATCAGCCCCAATTGCAACACGTTTTTGTCCAGTGAAATGGGCTTGGACATGGGTATGTTGCCCGGCGACGAGGCCACTGGCAAACTGGACAACTTTACCGAAACTTTTGGCGGCAGTTTGGAGGATCTGGTCAACACGTTCGACGAGAAGATCACGAAATGCTTTGGCAATTACGAGGAGAACGTGGAGGAATTGGCTCCGGTACAGGTGCGCAGCCAGGAGGAGATCATGAACGAGTGCCAGTAAGTGCAGTGAACATATTGTTTCATATCAAACTATGGGGAAACTGCGTTTTCCTTTTCGACACTTGTGAACTTTCCATTTTGCTGGTGACGCTTGCCTGCATATTTAATGCGCAGTGAGCGGGCACCAGTCTTGATGTTCCATTTCAATGTAATAAATATGCAAACCTGAAAAAATACACACACATACGTGGTGGATGTGAAAAAGTCACCCCTCAACCCTCTTCTCTAAGCTATTCAAAACAACCTCCTTTCGGGCGCACATACATGCATACGTAAACACACACACTTGACATTCTCGCCGCCAGTGCAGCTCATGCGCACTGGACGCCCATATTCACTTTGATTTGGTACACCGCCACTGCAGCGTAGGCTGGCAAAACAAACCACTCGCCGAGGACGACGTAATCCCTGCTGTTGCTGTTTTCCTCGTTACCGTTTGGGTGGGTAGAGTAGGTTAGCGGCAGGATTTACCCTCCTGGGGATGTGAGTGTGCAATCAGCCACTAAAACAGCAGATTGGATCGATACTTGTCACAAATGATTTCCAGAAGGCACTCTAGAAGTACTGAGATGAAACAAAACGGAGCGTACTGAAGCGGCGGCTGGAGGAGATTAGAGGAAACACAAACATTGAGGTTGTGCCTTTAAATGGGGTTACGGATAAACTGCAGATGGAAGGGAACTAGGGTATGGAAGGGAACTGGGGGTACGGTAGGGAAATACCATATATACCATAAATTACTGATAGGCTTGAGGAAAGTGTGAATCGTCTCTAATTGAATACAGTTCTGGAGGAGACTTCAGTACGAAGTATACTTCTATTTGCCAGAGGGTGAGGCGGGAAGTTGAAATGGACAGAACTCCTCGTGGCAACCCAATGGACCTGAGTCCTCAGGGATGTCTTTGTGCACAGCCATTAAGACAATACGTGGGCATTAACCAACCAACCCATCAAACACAGTCCGTTCTACTAGTTGGACCTATATTTCCGATAGGAGTGTCCAAAGCAGTTCACCAACTCTTCCAGTTAATTACTTAATGTTCATAGAATATTTTAGAAGAACTACTCCAATTGATCTATTTTAGTTGCTCATCCTCATTCTTTCTAGCACCAGTTGATTTTTGGTAGTATCACAGTGGATTCTGAACTATGTTAGCAGAAAAATCTAAGTATATAGTATTATTATAACTAATGTTCTGTCCTGAAAGAGAAAAAGATATACAAAGAAATGGGTTATTTGATTTGATAAACTATGTTCCAGCCTTTCCTTTGGTGAGGATTTGTGAGGAATTGGTGCACAAAAGGAAAAAGCACTCTGTTCTTTTCACGGACTAGTTAGCTCAATAGCATGACTTGAAGCAGTCGACATCTTCAAATTTTTGAGGGCCTTAGGGTTGGATAAAACTTATAGAGATATCCTATTAGCAAAGGGTGGAAGTGGGGTAGACCGAAGAGCCGCCGAAGAAGGAGGTCTCCAAGCACTCGGGCATTGGTGCCCATTGTACTGTACTCAGGGCTGGATAAGATTTTATAGGGATATCCTATTAGCAGAGGGTAGTACAAGATATCTTTTTTTTGTCGCAGTACTTCACACACCTCCTTATACCCTGTATTGTATTACCTTTGATGTTCTTTATATAACTCTTGGCAGAACACATCCTTGTTCTGTATGCCCACACCCCATATTCCCAGTGATTTTGCTTTTTTCAATAAGGAATTAATGTGAAATCTCTAGGGAGGCGTGTAGGTAGTATTTAACTTACGCGGATTTTATCACAAAATGACACCATCCTTACCGGTAAACCGGGCTTCCATCCTGTCAAAACAAACCGTCAAGTTTCTCAGAGGTTGCGTGAATTTATACTTTTGATTCCCGTTCGAGATAAACTTTTTCCTATTCAATCAGTGCCTCGGAAGAGTTTACCACAGTCTCTCTTGGTCTAATATCTATTTGCAAACACCGAAGCCTTTTTTGACCTTGACGCAGTCTACTCAGAGGTTCAACGTATTCGAATAGCCTCTATTACAATGTTATAGTGCTATAGTAATGCTCTTTAAAAAAAGAAAGAGGGAAGGTTTTCTAGTTATTCTGTTTCGGGATTTGCTCATTTTTGCAATCTATCTAATAATCCTCTATTAGACTGTTACATGCTAACTCATAAACCAATAAAGAAGGGATGTATCAAGATTAGTGGTAGTCACTATCGGTTCCTGGTCCACCGCAGTGCAAAAAGCTAAAATGGGCATCCCTCATAACTACTATTGTCGCAGATACAAAGAACCAGAGGAAAAATAAAGCGTACTCCAATTCCTTTGCAAAGGCCCTGCACTATAGAGCCCAAGGATGAGCATTCTGCGGAAACCAAGCTTCGATAAACATGGAGAATTATTCGAAACAAGCATAAACTAACTGTAGCACTAGTTAAATGAAACAAACTTGATATAAGGGAACATAGTAAATATGTCTAGTAACACACAAATCCTATCATATAAGAATTGAGAAGATGGCAATAACACATGGTGCAAATACGAAGAATCACATCCATCCATCTCTCTACTCTATGATTTTAGAACATGAAACTTGAACTTTTATCGCCGGATCTCTAAGCCCAAATTTCACAGACTGTAATCTTACGAAATAACAAACTTTCCTCTCTCAGTCCTTGGGGTCCCAAACTTTTGAGCAATGTCTTGAAAATTCGTCTTTCATGATCTTTAAATCCTTTCGTTTAGAGTCTCCAAGTGTCTTTCATGGTCTTTAAATTATCTGGTTAGAGTCTCTAAATGCCTCTTAAAGTAGTAGGTGACCCAAAATCTCGACCAGTGTCTCTAAAATGCATCTTAAAGTCTTGGCCTGAGCTTATGCGAATGCAACCTTAAGTTTGCTCTAAGTTTGCTTTATTACTGGTCCTGGGTTTTGTCCGCCTTCAACTACAATTCCATTCCGTTGAACATGTTCACCAACTCGTTTCCCCACAACAACAACAAGTTCTGATCGAACTAAACTCTTCTCCATGCCGGTGGCTAAAGAAAATGACACTCGCCGCAAACCGGCAAAAACAATCCGGCAACGTGCATTTCGTGCCCTCCACTCATAAATTGCCAAATATTGCGCAGAGATTTGCCAATCGATAAATTACTTGCAACCAAACTGCTCAGAATCGTGGTGCGGCTGAAAATGCAACCACAGCCGGAAAAGGAGCACAGAATGCGCTTCCCGCAAAAGCTCTGCGCTTGCTCTTTACCGGTTTGTCGCCGAACCGACCCGCCACGGAGCCGCCCGAAAGAAATGCTTTCTGTGCAATGTCGGTGGAGATGGCATATTTATTTTTTTTTTATCAAAGGAAACCGGCTTTTTGTTGGCCCCGTCTGGTGCAGGGGGCACAACATGAACATAGTTACTGGGACTTGTGTTGGCGGTTACTGTGGCTACCGGTTCAGCACACAGCATAAACATCAAAACGCGCAGTTTTGCTCGTAATGCTCATAAAAATATGAATTAAATGTAATTCGCTGCTATTAACAGGTAAACAAGACGCTTACCGGCCGGGAGGTAGAGTCAGAGTGGTATGAGTTAAGTAGTGCGGCAGAAGATGAAGCACTGCACAGAAGGGCCTTCGGAATGAGGTGTCTGCACTGGAAGTTGGAGTTATTTTGAGTCACAAAGTCAGCTTTCTTTCTTCCGAGTATTACATCAGAAGTGAAGCCTGCATTTTGGAGCTTTTTCAGTATCTTTTACACACTTCTCCCAACGCAAAATAGTATCTGTCAATCTGAGTTGCACAAAAATAGTTTGAGCCACGCCGACTAATAGATATTATAAACTTCTACCTGCTAAAAAGTCGGAGTTCCTTCAGTCCAATCCCTACCAAAACGTGAGCAGCCTTTCTTAGCTCTGTCATCTGCGTTTAAAACGCGTTGATGGTACCTTTGTAGATTCTGGAGATCCTCGTTCTCATATTTCTACTGTATAAGGGCTTATAAAGCCTTATCATGGAGTTGTTTTACACCTAATTTCATAGTGTGGAAGATAACAAAGCCTTTATAGAGCTCTAATAATGCTTAACAAGTTACCATAAATCTTCAAGAATGCTTCTCCAATGAAATAGTGTGAGATAGCAGAGCTCCTATAATACCAAGTTACCATAATGCTTCTCCAATGATGTAATAAAACTCTCATAAGTTAGATGTGTGGTATAAAGTTATTATAGACACACAGATATTTCCAACTGACGTCAGCGTGCGCTTAGCAGAGACGACTAGCGAAGGCTCATTATGAGCCATTGACCCATTAGGGGGTTCGCCACCTAAGAAGAAGAAGGGAAGACATAAAAATATATACTACTGACAAAACGAACTACTTATGAACTTTAAAAATTGCCTTATATTGCCTTATATTGGCTTTCTTTATAAAGGATAATTATATATACTGTATACTCTATAATACTCTATAAGCACTTACAAAGCTTATCTGGGTGTACCTCCCGCGACTTGTAAGCTTCTCATAAGGGAGACACTAATTAATTCTACCAATCAAAGCTGGATCTGTGCCACTACCTGTGAAATCGCCAGTCAAACATGGCCGAGGCTAAATCTGCGTCTATCTAGGAATATCATCAGACTCAATAGGCTACAAATTAGGACTTTCATAGGAGCCCTCACGGGACATTGTCTAATAGGAAATCATGCAAGAAGAATGGGAGTTTATACACATGATTTCTGCCGCAGCTGCAGGAACGAGGAGGAGCTGGAAACGGGCCAGCATCTCTTCTGTACATGTCCAGTTTTCGCCAGAAATAGGGAGCGTTTGCTAGGATCCCACTTCTTAACAAGTATAGATGGTCTATGTCAGTCAGGTGTTAACAACCTAATTCGCTTTGTAAAAGGCTCAGGGTGGTTCAATCTGGAGGGGGAAGCGTAGCCATGCCTCGCATCCGCGGCTCACAACGGACCCAACTGGTGGTCTAAGTGGCATCACTGGTTATTGGTGATGCGGGAAGCCCTACCTACCTACCTACAAAGCTTATCAAGGAGTTTATTTACACTTCATTGGCTCAATAATGCTCTTATAATGCTTACCTAGTTACCATAAATCCCCTCGAATGCTGGTCCAAGGATGTAATAAAACTAAACATATTGTATAATGATTTTATAGACACACAGTAATATACGACTGACAAAACGATCTCCATATGAAATTTAAATGCCTCTATAGTGCTCTTCTATAAATTTCAAGAATGTATAAAATACTCTTCAAACTTTATCAGGGAGTGTATTTATAGTTAATTGCTTAAATAATGTAGGAGAGCCTTTATAGTGCTTTTAGCATTATTAGTACTCTATAAATATTTTCTTATGGAGTTTTTTTTAAAGATAATTGCTTAAATAATTCAGGAGAGCCTTTATAGAGCTCTAAGCATTGTTAGTACTCTATAAAGTTTTTTTTATTATGTAGTTTTTTATAGTTAATTGCTTCAAGAATATATGTGAGCCTTTATAAACTTCGAAGCTTTATTAATACTCTATAAATATTTTATTATGATGGACGTTTTTTATAGTTAATTACTTAAATAATGTAGGAGAGCTTTCATTGAGCTGAAAGGTTTATTAGTACTCTATAAAGACTTTCTTATTATAGAGTTTGTATGATTAATTGCTTAAATAATGTGGGAGACCCTTTATAGAGCTGGGAGAACCTTTATTGAGCTCTTAGTATTCTGTAAATACTTTCTTATTATAGTTTTTTGGTTAATTGTTTAAATAGAGTGAGAGACGGTTAGAGCTCTATAAAGGGTTTCTTATCTGGTTGTTATAAAGCTTCAAGAATGCTTCTCCGATTAGGTTATAAAAGTGTTATAAACTATATTGTTAGAGAAGTGGTAAAATATACTCCTAAATACAAACGACAGAAAAATACGAACCCTTTGACGAACTTTAAATGTCAATATAGTGTTTGTTTATAATGCTCAAGGTTGTATAAAATACTCTATAAGCAATTATAAAGGTGTATTATGGAGTTCCGATTGCGCAAATAGTGTGGCAGACAACAAACAAAGCCTTATAGAGCTGTAAGCATTATTATGTCTCTATAAACAGCCTTATATTGTCTGTGTAAACATTTTCTTATCTAGTTATTAACTTTAAATGGCCCTATAGTGGTACTCAACAAACTTCATTGTTTTATAAGATACTCTATAAGCATTTATAAAGGTTTATTATATAGCTTTGATATTATTATTTGATTATTTGTTTATATATTGTGGCAACTAACAAATAAAGTCTTCTAGAGCAATGAGCGTCATTAGATCTCTATAAACACTTTATTAGCTAGTTACCTTTAGTAGCGCTTGTACAAAGCTATCAAGTGTTTTTTTCTATTTCTGCTCCCTTTAAAATTCTGTTCCCCGCTGCTTCACTGTTTAAGCGATGACGAAAGCGTTTTTCTGTGTGGTTCACATATTTATCAGAATTTGTTGATAACCCACAAAGAGCACACGATTTTTTCTAAATTTTGTTTCCAAATAAATGTGATAATCTCCCTTACAATCTTATCTGCCCAACTATTTCGGCTGCCAAGTCGGGCGGGCGCCGTTCGCCCTGTTTATTGGAGTGTGGCGCTCAGATCTGATTTCAAAGGAAACTATTTTAAACTTTTTTCTTCCTGCTCCGAAAGAAAACAAGCAAAGTTTAAAATAGGCGGAATTCTTATTCTTGTGTGTTTTTGTTGCTGCCGCTGTCAAAATGAGCATTCTTAAATTTTATTTTATTATTATTTTTACCTTTTCTTTTGTTTTTTTCTTTTTTTGTAATTTGGGAATTTTTGTTATTTTTTATATTTTTCCGTATATTTTTTTTAGTTTTTTTTTATTTTTCTGAATGAATTGTTCAAACATTTTATACATTTTTCTTCTTATTTCATTCATATTTCGATGAAATAAAACTATAAAAAGAAACAATGAAAACTCAAATATAGCACACAAAACTAAAATTTTTATTAACAATAAAAATTACTTTTTTTCACTAAATTTTTTTGAAATTTTTGCAATTCAAATTTGTTTTTTTTATGATTATTTTTTTATTGTAATAATTTTTTATTTAATGAATTTATTATTTTATTATTATGTTCTTGAAAAATACTTGTGTTCGCTTTTTAAAATCATTGGTTTTTTATTCTTATATATTATATTTTTTAAAAGTTTTATTCATTTATTTCATTTTTTTAAATATTTTTTTAAATTAATTTTTTTATTATAGTATATGTTTTCAATTAAGTATTATTTTATTATAATTTCAATAATATCTATTTTAATTAAATATTATTTTATTTTCTATTTTATTATTATATATTATACTTTTTAGTAATTATTTTTAAAGTTTTTATTCAATTATTTCATATTTTGAAATAATTTCTTTTCTATTTTTTAATTAATAAATTTTTATAATTATATATTAAAAAAAATTTAAAAAAATAAATTATTTAAAAGGTAAAAAATTATTTATCATCAGGCCTTCGGCTCTTTAAAAAAAAACAACTTATAATTATATATTATATTTTTTTTAAGAAGTTTTATTTAAACTTTGAAATCATTTATTTCATTTTTTAAATTAATTTTTTTAGTTAAATTTTTTATTAGTTTTTGTTTATTATATTTTTTAAAATAATTTTTTTTGTATTTTTGTTTTAAATCATTTTTAATTTTTATGTACCAGGATCATAAAATAATAAATAAGGACATATAAATTTAATTTAAAAAAAAACAGAATGATTGAGATATCGGGCTGAAATTTATTCCAGTTGGTAGTAAAAATGTAGCATTCAAGTATGGAATTCGATCCCGTTCATATGACCACCGATTTTTGGAGCCAATTTTCCACCACTTTTCCACACATATAGACCGAAACTAGGCCAATTTCGCGTTCGATATGAGCTCCTCTAACTTTTTATTGATATTGTTCCTGAGCTCCTCTAACTTTTATAGGTTGTTGGCATATACCAACGACTTAACGTAACCCCATAAAAAGATATCCAACAGCGTTAAATTGGAAGAGCGCGTTGGCCATTCGACCGGCACATTTCTCGAGTTTACACTATTTTTATTACCGAACTTCCCCTTCAATCGATCAATTGCTTGATCTACTATATGGCATCTTGAAAAAACCACATATCACTGATGCCAGGTAGGTAGATAAAATGGCTGGCGACCTCGGGTCGCTGATGTCAAGTCTATCGAATTCTGGTAAAAATAGTCTTTGAGCATGTCACGATAGCGAACTCCAGAGACCGTAACAAGGCGATAATTTTCATCGAGGAACAAATAATGTCCATTCTCACACCTCCAGCATGAAATCCACACCACATGGTCACGTTTTGTGGATGCATTGAAAAATGACCTTCTTCGCTGAAATTCAGGATGTTCTTCAAACTTTTGCAAAGCCCAATCGAAGAAGTTTCGGCGGTTCAAATCATCAAGAGCTTCAGTTCTTGAGTTCATTTGATCTTGTAAGGGTGTAGGCCCAGATCTTTACGTAAAATTCGTCACAATGTGGACTGAGAGATTCCCAATTCCTGCGAATGGCTTGGAATCGACTGATTTGGCTCATTTTGAATTGAAGACTTACGGGTGCGATATTTTCGGTACTTGGACTTATTGAAAATCCCATTATTATATTTTTAAGTCATTTTTTTCTTTAATTAACAATTTTTTCTATCCCGTCCTCACATGATTCAATGTTTTAACATTCATTCTTCATTCTCGCATAAACTACAATTAAAATTTTTAATACCAATAAAAATTCAAATTTGCATACTGCATTCCTGAGATTTTTGCATTTAAATTTTAATCGTATTTTTATGTTTTTTCCTTTCTTTTTTCTTAGTTTTTTCTTTTATATAATTTTTGTAGTTGTTTCATATTTTATAATCTTTTTTTGTTACTTTTCTAAAATTGTTTATTCATATTTTTGTTGTTGTTGCCTGCTTATTTTTCCATATCATCTTCAAATGCGATTTCACTGGTTTAACATTATTTTCGGTGTTTATTTCGAGGAATTTTTCTTATTTCTTTTTGCATTTTCTTTTTTCATAGTTTTTTTTTTTATTAATTTTCTTTTTTTCTTTTTGTGTTATTGTGCCACAGCAAATATCTCATAATGTTTTATTCCACTGCATTTGCACGCGATAATAAAATTTATTGCTGCCATTTTTCTTTATCTTTTTCCATTTTATTTGATTTAATTTGTTTGCTGCCGTTTGCGTTGTTTCTCTCAGTTCCGTTTTAATGGTTTCTGCACTTTTTCGTTGAGTTCAGTTTAGCTGGGGTCATTTTAGTGCGGGGTTATCAGATAGTGCTGATAATTTTGGGGCCCTCTTCTTCACCTACGTGAAATATTACTTAACTAATTAATAGCCACTCCATTTATTTCAGTTGTTTTTTGACGGAAATGTTGATCAATCGTTCATTCTTGTGATGCACGAAGCCAATGTGTGAATCCATGCCGGGATTTCCCTGTTATCAGTTCCGGGGATATGTGAAGAGATATGCGGAGGTCATATAAAAGCTCCTCTGGTGGTCCTCTGATAATCAGTCACGTTTCATGATCGAAACATATTCACCACCATTTGAGAAGCATGACCGAAACATGTTCATTGCCATTTGAGAAGCATGGTGGAATCATTCACATGATCGAAACATGTTCAAGCATATGGTATCTTCCACATGACCGATACATGTTCATCGTTATTTGGCACTCATGGTGGAATCATTCTCATGATCGAAACATGTTCACCACCATTTGAGAAGCTAGTGGTATCTTTCACATTACCGAAACATGTTCATCGTCATTTGAGAAGCATGTGGAATCATCACACTAATGTATTGACCCAAGAATGACTGTAAGAAAATATATTGGAGTCGCAAAGAGATCCTCTATTTAGCCTTTATACTCCCTACATTCTCTGAAAATAGGAATATATACGCCTATATGGAAGGATATATCCAAGAAGTCGAGTAAAATCTTGAGAATGATGCATAGTCGACCCGAGAATGACCCTAGGAAAATATATAGGTGCCTCTATTAAGCTTTTCTACCCCCTACATTCGCTGACAATGGATATATATATGCGCTAGATGGAAGGATATATCCCAGAAGTCATGTTAAATGTTAAGAATGGTGTTCAAATATAACTCCGATATTGAAATGTAAGTGCGCTAACTTTTAACTGGAACGGGAGCCACCCTCTCTTCTAAACTGTGTGTTCCATTTTTATATAAAGGACATTTTTTATAGATCTGATAGTTATGTTAATATAGCAGCTAATATATATAATATATATATTTATATATACATGTGCTGTTCATTCCCCAGCACATGAATGCCTCATTGTCCGCGTTAACCTTACGCGAATACTGATCCCAAACACACTCACTTACTGCCCAGCTTGAAAGTGGCACACTCGAGCTTATTTTCTCACACCCCAAATGTAAATATTTATTTTTTATTTACTTGTTAAAGTTTTTCATTTTGTTTTTTAATTTATTTAATTTTTTAATTTTGTTTGTTGATTTTGAGTGTTGTGAAAATGACATCAGTTCATTTGTTTGTTTTCTACTTATGCGGGTATGAAAATATGACCCTGCAGAAAAATTGATTTGCTTTTATGATACCACATGGTTGTCAAGAGAGGTAAACATTTTTTGCTCATGGTCAAATTAAGTGATTAAGCGGGGAGTGAGAAGATAAGCGAATCACTTCATACTTTTGGTTATGGAAGTTACCTTATTAGTTCTGGAAAGGATTATTTTTATATACGCAGGTCTTGGGGGAGGAGGTCTTAACCACCCAAAAGAAAGTTTTATTACAGTACTCTGGAAAAAGTGATAAAAAAAACGCTTCAGTGTGCTTTCCTTCTCGATTAAGAAGGTCAAGAAGCCTACGTAAGTGCGGCATCCTCAATTCGAAGCTGTGTGTTCCGTTTCTACCAAGTTTTATTTGTTGAACCTTTGCAAAGGAATTTAAAAAGCAACACGATGGAAGAAAGGAAAACTAACAGATTTGGAAGTTTTCATCAGCCTTGAACTCCTTTCATAAAATGTATAAAGCTCATGTAGGCGAGTATGGGAGGTAAATCTGAAGATCTCTCAGACCTCTTCCAATATTTCATTGGAACTCTCATCTCTGAACCTTCAATTGAACACATCCTTCTTCGTTTCTCGCAGAGATTGCCCACAATTTCTGCCCGCTGTGCCCAAGAGACTCTGAAGACAGCCCACTCCATCCACCGTCTCAGACGGTTGGGTTTCAATGCAATAAGTACCTAGTTTAGAGCCAAGTGCCACTCTACTCCAGCATAATTGAATTAAGCTGACCTCATCGTACATAGACGATGAGGAATGCAGCTAAAGTGGGTGGTGAGACCAGCTCGGAGTGAGGGCGACATTTCTATGAATTAATATTCATGATAATAAACTCGAATTATGCGGCATAAAAATGCGGATCATTACTCACTTGGAGACCGTGGCCAGTTTAGCATAACAGGAAAAGGGCTATCATAGAGAGCGACGGAACAACACCACACACACCGAAATGAATTGAAAGAGGTCATCTATAAGCGTAGTCGTCGGTGTGACTCCACTGCACTGGACCTGAACTGAGCTGGACTGAGTGATTATGAGGTGTCACTATGTGTGAATAGGAAATCATAATCAGTGTAAGTGCCACTGTCACACAAAACAATTTTTATATTTATCACTATAAATTATACTAAAAAGCATGAAGCATTTATACTCACTCACACAAGGAGGCGGGGCTGAACCGAGCATACAAATGCAATTCACAACAGAGCCACTCATAGCAAGTGAGCGAGCGAGTGTGGGGACTACTAAGCAATTGAATCACAACTGAATGACAGGTTACTTATCATAAAACTCAACGGCTTCTGTCACCCTCACCCTCTCATATATGTGTACATATTGATGTACATATGTGTACTATACTCGTATAAGTTAATATATATGCATCTACTCATACTCGTATGCTAGTGAAAATACTTCCCTGCAGTGAAATTTTGAAACACAATTCCATGACTGTTGAACTAGTTATGTACTAAATATTTGCAAAGCCATAAAGTAGCAAAGTTTCAAGGAGAAATTAGAGCTATACGCCTGTTAAGTATCCACTTCCCTGCAGTGATACTTTGAACTCCAGTTCTGTGCCTATTGTAAAATGAACTAATTGTGAACTACTTGCAAAGCTATATATAAGTAATGGTTCAAAGAGAAGTCTCAGCTATATTAATGATAAGTTTTCACGTCCCTGTAGTGGTATTTTGAAAGCCAGCCATATGCCTATTGTAAAATGAACTAGTTGTGAACTACTTGTAAGCCATAAAGGAGGAATTGAAGCTATACTATTGTTCCCTGCTGTGAAGCGTTGAAAGCCAGTTCCATGCCTGTTTTAAAATGAACTAGTTGTGAACTACTAGCAAAGCCATAAAGCTAAGCTACAAGCAAAAATATAAGATAAAGATAAGCTACACTAATGATAATAAGTTTCCACTTCCATCCAATAAATTTTGAAAGCCAGTTCCCTGACTGTTCTAAAATAAACTAATTGTGAACTACTGCAAAGCCATAAAGGAGAAGAGCTTCAAGGAGAAATCTTTGCTATACTAATATTAAGTTACCACTTCCCTTCAGTGAAATTTTGTAATAAAAATGAACTACTTGCGAAGCAATCATCATCAGCTAATTTCCTGCACTGAATTCATTATATATCAAGCGAGTTCAGTGAGGGATGTAAATGGACCAGTTGGATACTAGTTTCAAAGCAGTCCTATATTTATAATTCCTAATATATTATAAATAATATATAATATATATAGTATTCGAAAGAGAAAACATGAATCCCAAAGAAAGCATTTCATCACTAACTTTACAACTGGCAACCAAAAATAACTAGAATTGCTCTTCACTTTGGGCTATCCTGGATCGCACAATTAGCCAAATATTGGTGGAATAACGTCACCACTTTCAGAATAGCCGACAACTTTTGACCCTCAGACTACCTGGTTAGTTAGAATAGAATATATAGAATTGGAGTAGGCCGTAGAATCGCCGTAAAAGGAGGTGTCCAAGCACCCAGGCAAGTGATGCTTTTTGTACTATAAGCCTAGATGTGGAAGGGATATAGAGAATTTGTGTAAGAGAAGGTTGGAACGCTGGTTATATCTCCACTGGGGTGAGAGTCACAACGAGGTGGTGCTATTATTTGAGATGAGCCTAGTTCTTCGTCAATAGGAACAGCGAGAAAGGTCATCCCTTTTAACAAATTCTACCGAATCTTCATATACAGCTTTGAGAAAGAGACTGTAGAACACTTATTTGCGATTTTCTGGATGTCGAAAGAAACAGATGTCCTCTACTAAGATATTCGAATTATTTTCCGAGATGAACTTCATTGCACTTGACAAGTTCCTAAATCTGGCAGTTTTCCCGAGATGGACTTCAGTGGACTAATCAAGTTCCTAATCCTACTAAGAAAATCTGAAATATATTCCGAGATGAACTACCTTGGACTTATCAAGTTACTAAGTCCTGCTAAGAAGCTCTTGACATATTTTCTGAGATGAACTTCAGTGGACTTCTCTAATTGCTGAGAAAATCTGACAACACTTTAGTGGACTTATCAAACGAATCCCAAACCACACTAAGTCGATATGACCCAAAATCTTACAGAAAAACCAACAACGTCCTTCCTGGAATTTTTAGATGTTTTTTGATCTCGGAAGAATCAGATTGCATCTACTAAGAAAATCTGACAGATTTTTCGAGATGAATTTGAGTGGACTCAAGTCAAGTTTCCAAATAAAACGCAGGTGGATTTGACATCGATCCCCAACAATGTCCTTCCTGGAACTTTGTGGTTTCAAAGCGGCTCTCGTTGTGTTAATTGGAAGGACTTCTTAATATCCAATCAACCAGTCACCACATTAAGGAACCCTCTAAATTAGCTACAGTATTTCGGTTCCAGGTTTTCCTCCAAGTTTTCAATTTTCTTTTTTGTTGTTGCTGCTTTTGTGTTGTTGTTCCGCAGTGTTCCAACGATTCCACCTCAGTGCTTATGAAATGTGACATCTTCGTGTGACGCAAATTGACTGAAATTCAATATTTGCCTTTTCCTCACATTTTTGCATAAATGCATGCAACATTTCCATTACATTCTTCCCACTGTGTCAGTCCCTCTCTCTCACTCTCCTCTCCCCTCCCTGCCTCTCAATCTATTTCAACGGTTCGTTGGCAATATTTAAATTAATGCCACATTTTGTCAAAGCGAACATTTTTCCATTGTTGCAGTCACGTCAGTAAATGAAAAAAACATAAAATTAAAAAGTAGAAATTGTGTCTATTTGCTGCAGAGATTTTCCCTCTGTTTACACGAGTTCAGAGGGGTAATGAGGGTGCTGAGGGTGGGGAGGGGTCTGCAGAACGTGTGGAAAATATATCACAGCATACTTGTCGCACATACACAGCCGCGTCCATAAATTCATTAAAATGTTATAAAACATGTCAGAAGATGAGGCAGTGTCAGAAGCAGAATGAAGCTTCAGTAGCAGAAGCAGAGGCAGCGGCAGAGGTGGAGACGGTATTAGAGTCATAGTCAGCTCTTTCAGGCAGTGGTAAGCGGCAGAGGCAGCTGCCGCGGCACAGTTAAAGCAGCGGCAGCGGTAAAGGTACAGACAGTGTTAGAGTTACAATCATATTCATCTCTTTGAGCCAGCGGTTGAGATATTAGCAGCGGCAGAGTTATATTCATAGTAAATTATTTGTGGTAGCGGCAGAGGCAGAATTACCATCAAAGTCAACTCTTTGAGCAAACGGCAGAGGCAGCGGCAGAGATGGAAGCAGAGTTACACTTATAGTCAACTCTTTGAGGCAGCGACAGAATTACAGTCATATTCAGGTATTTGAGACAGCGGCAGAGATACTTAGAGACCGAGCCACAGTCAGTTCTTTGAGATAGCAACAAACTACGAGTACCTGTGACGATGAGTCGCATCCATACACACATTCATATTCCAGCCTCTTCCACACTTCAATATTTCGGTTTGACATGTGACGTTGTTGAGTTTGCAATGGGGAAAAAGGTTTTTTCCGAGCTCTTCAATTAGAAGCCATTCAAAATAGAAATGGGAAAGGGAAAATGTGAGGTATGCCCGCGTGTTTGTTTTCTTGTTCCGTGCGGCGCAACCTTGTCTCTTTATAATAGCTACAAAATTGTAGGTTGCGAGATTTTGTTACACGCTGTTAATCCATAAATGAAACAAAGCCAAGCCTCATAAAAAACAAATAAAAGATAATAAAAAAATAAACGAAATAATAATGAAACAAAAAAAAAAAAAACATAAAAATAAGAAAAATAAAAGAATGAGGAATAGAAACAAAATAAAACAAAAAGAAAACAAGGAAATAAAAGAAAGGCAAATAAAAATAAATAAAAACAAAATGAAAAAAATAGAACAAAAATAAAGAAAAGCAAAATAAAAATACACAAATATAAAAAATAAATAACATACAAATTTAAAAGAGGTAAATAAGAACACAAAAAAAAAATAAAATTAAATTCAAATAAATTAAACAAAAAAAAAAACAAAATAAAACAAAAACAAAACAAATAAATAAAACAAAAAATTAATAAAAACACAAAGAAAATAAAAATGAAATAAAAAACATAAAAACAATTAAAAGGTTAGGTTAAGTAATGGCTATCCTTAGACTCACTTAGACCTGTTCAAGGCCCATTGTGGCACCACTGGAGCTTTTCACCTCCGGATCCTCCTTAAGCCATCCTGGCCACTTTCGTTACCTTCATCCGGGAAACCTCTATAATGTCAAGAAATGCGAATCCACGCAGGGAACACCTTTTACTGTATAGGGCCATATACAGGAGGGGTTCCACTGTTCACTCTTCCTCAATATCTTGACAGCTCCTACAAAAGTTATAATAGGGTACCCCCAGTCTATCAATAAAACAATGATCTGTCAGTACCCCTATCACAAATTTAATATCCTGCCTGTTAAATTTCATCAGCAGTTTTTAACGGCCGCGATTCCATTCCGTCCAAGTTTCTCTACTTGTTAGGCAGGATGATAACTGTCCCCATCTAAATTTTGCCAAGCAATTTGGAACTTAATCCGGAAGGATAGTTAATGTTATCCGCTCCCTAGCCAGCTCATCAGCCATGCAATTGCCCTCAATATCCCTATAAGCCGGCACCCAGACCAAGTTTATGTTAAGTTGTGGAATTGTACTACGGTTTTCGACGATTGTCTTACTGCTTCCAGCGATTTTATGGCCGTTTGGCTATCCGAGTAGATATATATATATATATATATATATATATATATATATATATATATATATATATATATATATATATATATATATATATATATATATATATATATATATATATATATATCTCGTGGTTAAAGGAATATTCTTTATATGCACCACTTTCTTATTGCTATTACTGCTGCTTGGAACACACAACAATGGTCCGGCAAGCGAAAGGACAAACTGACGCTCAGCCTTTCAGAATATACACCTCCTCCTACCAGACCGTCAGTGTAAATGCTAATTTCGTTCTTATTGATCATGATTCCATTATCCCAATCGTCTTTTGAGGGGAATATAGTGTTAAAGGATTTTATTATATTCCGTTCTAATGAGTTACAGTAATCTGTAGTATCGGGAATAATAGAACATTGTTCTACTATGGTCGAATGACCTCTGTTACTCGTAGTTAAAAGGGAGACTTCCCTGAGTCTAAGAGCTGATTTGACTGCAAGTTGCTTACCATGCAAGTCAATTGGCAAATGGTCTAACATAACGTTCAATGCTGCTGTGGGGGTCCTTTTGAGAGCTCCGCTTTGACACTTTTATCAAGTATCGACCACCATAAGAGTATGCCGTTCATCAAAATCGGTCTAACCACTGCTGTGTATAGCCAATGTACTATTCGGGGGGCCATACCCCATTTTAATCCTACGGTCTTTTTATAAGAATAGAGAATATAGAGAAAAGAAACTATAATGTCAAACGGTAAAGCGGCGAAATAAGGCAGACGGACGTTGTACATGAATCCACTCAAAGTCGTGGTGAATCCACTCAAAGTCGTAGTGAATCCACTCAAAATCGTGGTGTGTTCGCTACGGACGCTGGCAGCGATGAAAGACTTTCATTTTATCTGCATTCTCTGCTGCTGATGCTTTCCTTTCTCTATTCTCTATATTTCACTTCCACTTAAGCTTCTTGTCAACAATCAGTCCATGTAGCGAGCTTTATCTTTAAATGATTATGTGATTCCATTCAATGTAGGGGGCCTTACATCTGGTAATCTAAGTTTCCTACTAAATTGTATTAGTTCTACGACTAAACCACATGATTTCGACCATGGATTTAGCTCATTTAATAAGCTCTGCATGAAGATAACTAAAAATAAAATAAAACAAATTTAAAATTTAAAAAAAAAAAATAAATAAATAAAAATATATATATATATATATATATATATATATATATATGTATATATATATATATATATATATATATATATATATATATATATATATATATATATATATATATATATATATATATATATATATATATTACATAAAAAATGGAGAAAAAAAAATAACAAAATAAATAACATAAAAAATATAAATACAAACAAAAAATAAATAACATAAAAAAGGGAGAAAAATAAATAGAAAATAAATTACATAAAAAAGCGAGAAAAAAGTAACAAAATAAATGACATAAAAAAGATAGCTAAATACAACAAAAAAATAAATAACATAAAAAAGTACGTGTTCATATTTAATCATAAAATGCTCAGGTCACAGGTAGGTGGATGAGCCACTCCAGCCAGGTAGAAGTGAATACCACGCCGTGTTTGACGTCAGCGAACGAGTATTTGCTGTTGAAAGATTGACGTATCAAAGCGAGGGCGGGAAGATGACTGAGTGCGAGTATGTGACTGTGTGTTTGTGTGTGTTTGTTGTATACGCTTGTAAGCACTTAACACTTTTCGGTTGGAGTTCTATCCGTACAAATGATTGAGTGCGTTCTGGTGTACGATTTTAATTGTATTGTGTGTGCGTTCGGCAATTAGGGAGCTGTAAACGGAGTTGTTAACAAAGAGAAAATGGGCGTAATATGACAGGATAATTTAGACAGTTTAAAGCAAACATAAACAGAACTTTTAGTCATGCTGTCACGAAAGAAAAAAGGAGATAAGAAAACTGTGAGGGATCACTACAAAATATAGCACATTAAAATTATCAATGAAAACGAGACAATTATAAAAGGAACATAAATGAAATAATGAGAAATAGATAATGACAGATATAGATTAGAAATGGGAAGATAACAATTCAACAAATATCATAACAAAGTTAATAGAACAATTGAAACTGGTTTAAAGATATTGAATTTAACATGAGATCCTTATTGAGTAGAATACAAATAATCAAAATGATATAAATATAATATAAATAAAATACGATACATAGATTATGGAATATCGGGAATATTCTGAGGTTTTCTGTTGGGTAGATTGTATTTAAATAAATGGAGATAACAAAGAATTTTATGTCAATTGACCTCTTAAGAACTTAATTTTTGCTTCAAGAAGGAAGAATATGTCTTTAGATCCCTTAAAAAGTGAATTTTGTTTTGAAGTCTATCTCTGGCGCAATATGATAGAAAAAAAGAAAAGGCTATCTCTGGGGAAATATAAGAAAAAGAATCTGCCCGTAGATCTTATGAGAAGTGAACTTTTAAGTCTATCTCTATGAACTTTGAAGTCTATCTATATGAACTTCGAGGTCTATCTCTTGGGAAATATGAAAAAAGTAATGTCTGAAAATCCCATAAGAAGTAAACGTTTTTTGAAGTCTATCTCTGGGGAATATGGCCTTAGATCCCATAAGAACTTAACTCTGGTTTCATTCTTTGCTCTGTCGGTAGATGCCCTAGGAACTGACCTTTTTTTCTAGTCTGTTTCTGGGGAATATGAGAGAAAAAAGTATATGTTAGTATGTTAGATCCCATAAGAACTGAACTCTTGTTTAAAGTCCATCTCTGGGGAAATATTAACGATAAAAAATATGTCTTTTGATCCCATAAGAACTGAATTTTACCTATTGAGATTCCCCATAAGAACTGAACCTCAAATCTATCGCTTTCCGTAGATCCCATAAAAACTGAACTTTTGTTTCAAGTCTATCTCTAAGTAATATGGCCTTATATCCCATGAGAACTTAACTCTAGTTTCATGACTATCTCTGTCTGTAGATGCCGTAAGAACTGAACTTTATTTCTAGTCTATTTCTGGGGACACTTGAATGAGAAAAACATGTTTCCTTAGATCTCATAAGAACTGAAGTTTGTAATTTTTTTCAAGTTTGTCTCTGGGGCCCTGAGAGAAAAAGAGGATTCGTCCATAGAACTCCTAAGAACTGACTATTGTTTCAAGCCTATCTCTGCAGCAATATGAGATAAGAAAATATATGACCGTAGATCCGAAAACAAAAGAACTTTGTTACAAGTCTATCTCTGTCGGTGGAGAAAGAACTGAACTTTTGTTTGAGATTGAAAAATTATTTATCCTTAAATCCCATAAGAACAGAACTTTGATGGATGGTGATATGAGTGAGAGAGTCTCTTAAGTTTTTCCCACTGCTCTATTGTGAACAATCAAAGGCTGAGTCATGGCACTGGGAATTGGTTAAGCCGTCTCTCATGTTAGGACCGTAGACTTTTTTGCCTTAAGCATTGATGATTTGTCCATTATCCTTTTTAATTGTTATGAAGGTCTTTTTCTATTCCTAATTATTATTTCATTGTTTTCTTTGAACACAGTTAAATTTTGTGATTCTGTTATATCAAGAGTTGCTTCATGAAATCTCCATCTCCTCTCCTTCTCCTTTTTAACTTCTTCTTATGTACAATTTTATTCTATTCCAAGTTATTATTTTAATGTTTTCTTTTAACATAGTTAATCTTTGTGATTCTTTTCCTTGATATCCAGAATCTCCTCCTTTCCTTTTTAACTATTTTTTATGTGCAATCCTATTCTATTCCAATCTAATTTTCATTGTTTTCTTTTAACATAGTTAATATTTGTGATTCTGTTCCTTGGTATCCAGAGTTCCCTTATGGAATCTCCACTGTCCTTTTTATCTGTTCTTGTGTTCAATAATTCTCTATTCCAAGCCATTTCTTGGAACATGGTTAATCTCTGTGATTCTGTCCCTTGTCTCGCATACAAAATTGCATATAATATTTTCCTCTTCATAGTTTTTTTAGCATGTTCCTTTTTAGCTAACTCTTCCGTTCCTCTTATTTATTACGTGCCATTTCTTAATCCCATGACTTTTTGCGAGTTTGGATTTCTTAAAACTTTGTTGTTCGATTATTTTCCATGAACAGTGTATAATTTCTTCCTCAAGTCGTCTCCTCCACCTGAATAGCCCTCGAGTGCAATTTCACAAACCTTTTCTCATTTCGCCACTAAAACACGTTCTCAGCAACTTCGAAATACGCAGTGCAGATTTTTATGTTGTGCGAATGAAGAACAGCAATTATGTATGTTTGTACATATATACTCGTTTATATACTTGTATATGGATGTATTTTTTATCTCCACCAAAACGTGATTTACATGGCACATGCGGGACTTCGTTTGGCGTTTGTGGGAAGAAACAAGTTTCTTCTTCCCTTTTTTTTGCGCTATGCTGCAGTGCTTCTTTGCTCCCACGAGAATGTCTTCAACTTTAATAGCAGCATCGGCTGCGGCCGTGCGGCTGCTGTCCTCTTAAACTAAGCGGAGATTCATAAAATGTACAGGCAAGCAAAACAGGGGAAGATGCTCATGATGATGCTCATGATGATAATGAAGCTGATGCTGATGCTGTTGCAACTGGGAGTCGAGTGTCTGGGTGCGCCATCAATGCAGTGGAATTAACTCTTCAGCGGCAACTGAAATGTGGGAGACTTGCTTTCATTTCAAATTACAATTGCATCTGCCGTCACTGAAATAATATGCAAGAGTTGCTTTTCGTCGGAAATCTGACGGGGACGTGCTTGGAAGCTGACTAAATAAAATTTGCCACTATGTAAGCAGTTGAGTTCAAGCTGGGTTTCGAAGGAGCCCAAACAAAAATGTCCGTTTCTTTATGTATAATAGCGAAGATAACCGATTTTGGACAGGAAATGATGTCACACAAAAACATAAGAAATTTCTGTAGACTAAGTTTTGCTCTCCAAACTCGATGAATGCAAGATCCACAAACGGATTGTAGAACTACATATTGAACGATATTACTATAGTATATAGTAAGTAGAGTAAAAAAAATTTACAGTATATGAGGTCTGGAACAGTGAGAGTGACACTGAATAGAAACTCCCCCAAATGATTTATGCTGTAACCCTCCACAAGACTGAGGAATCTGCATCAGGGATTACTTTGTATTCACATTCAGGATACTTTCTCTCTTCATACTAACGCAATTATGCTCTACCACTAAACATAAATATACACGAATTACAAACGTCATTTCTAGGGGGAACCTCCAGGAAAGATCACTTAGCCATTTAAGGACCATTGTAATTCTAACCTCCGTCAGTTATTTTCGTGGACTTTTCGAACTATGCTCCTCTAAGTTGTGTCTATTCACACAATCCCCAACATTTCTTATAGTTCCTAAGCTGCATAGTCTTCTATAAGCCCAATCCATTTCCGATCATAATACATTTTGATTTTCATTTCCTTAGTTCTCAAGTTGTCCCTACTATTAATCCACCATTTTTTCTCCAATCTGAAATCTTTATGCTTCATTTTAATTTTATTTTCCTAAGTTCCCAAGTTATCCCCACTCTTCTCCCAACATATATTCTCGACTGTATTGAAACCTTATCTGAAATCCTTTCATCCTTCATTTTGATTATCTTCTCCTTAGTTTCACCACTTGTTTGTGTTATAAAATCACCAACTATATATGTCAAAATCATTGAAATCATTGACTACATACCCCTTCTATTTTTCATACATGCTCTTGTGCTGATGTTGGCAATGTCAGTGAGCAGGTCGTATGCAATGCCACTGAACAGTTGGCATCAATATGGAAATACCAGTCACCAGCCTGCTTCATGCTGCTTTCTTGAGCCAAGAGCCAGAGCGACCAATGTTCGATTTGACATTATAGAGCGACCTTCGCAGTCACCAAATGTATTTTTTTGAGACGCACATTCACACTGATCCCACCTGTTAGTGGTTGTGTCATGCTTTTCCCCAGAAATATTCGCTTCTAACTCCTCACTTCTTCATTGCGCCCTCTGTAGGGTTACATCGACCAAAAGAATACACTGCCATAGGTGTGCCGCTGAAGTACGGCTTCTAATGTTAATGTCTCTATTGGAGATTTCAATTTAAGATAAGAGACTTTAACACAGCATCGCGTGATTAGCGATTTAAAACAAAATCTGTCCAACTTCTTGCTGCGAGCCAATGAAATTTAATCACTTCTAACGGTGTAGTTTACCCATTCACCCTCCCCCCAAGCATGTATTGCGAGCGGCTTAAATAATTTAATAGTTCTTGATGATATTGCCACATAAAAGTGTGGGGAGACATCAGACGGTCGTAAAAAAGTAAAGTAGTCATGCGGTAGATCGCTACCATGTTGTGGAGGCGTTGCCCCCACTCACGCAGGCATCAGTTTACACGCCTTCACGCTATTGTCTGGCAATAAAGTGTGTACAGATTTTTACTACCGTTCGTTGGAGTATACTGGGTGAACCCTAACACGCTGTAGAATGCGGAAGTTGGAGGGAGATGGTGAAAAGTGAACTTAATGGAGATGGGCTTGGTACGAGTTGGTCGGGAAGATGATGAGAAAAAGTGCTGAAGGAACCTTCATTTAAAAAGAAAGTGAGTGAGACCTTTTCCTGAGTGCTTGCCTACCCCCTTCTTCGGCGGTTCTCCGGATTACCATATATTATATTCTAAGTGAGACCTCTTCTCCATTGAAATTGGTACCCGCAATTTGAAACATTCAAAATACTGTGGAATCAGAGAGCAATGAATCAGAGAGGAACAAATTAGCATAGTTCCTTATGAAGCTAAAAATACCTATTTTCCGCCATTGTGAGAAATGTGGATTCGTGAACTCAGAAAATTCCATGAGATAGACTGCATGAGGTAAACTCCATGAGAGAAAAGGGATAGAAGATAATCGTGTTCAAGGCTATCGAGTCACAGGCCTTAAGAACAGAATATAGGCAGAGATATTCCCACCGAACAGAAGTGATATCTGCTGAAGTCCATAAAAGCTAAAGCTACCTGGACTACTCGTAGTGGGAATGGGTAGTGAACTGATGATATCTTCCCAGTATTTGTATTCTTTGGAGCGGTTATTTTAGGTTAAAAGGAGAGCCTCTTGGATAGATCACTTTGCCATTAGGGGAAAGTTAGCTTAGATTAATGTGGCCACCTCACTTATACCGGTAAGATCCATTGTCATACCTCTAGAGCCATCGTGAGCTCAGGACAAAATTAAGGACAATCTTAGAATTGACATTAGTCAACAATCTAAGTATTAACATGGGTCAATTTAAATAGAATCTCTAAAAGGTAATCTTCCAGAAGCATGAAAGCCTAGTATGTGCCCTTAGATCTGCAGATGAGGAAAGGAGTACAATATAAGAAGGCCCGGGTCATCGCTGGTATCAATCAATGTTCCTACTTTGATTGCCTCATATGTTTTCAAGTAATGAATCCTAGTAATTTTTTATCTCTCGTTCCTCATTATGCAGAGTATTTATATTAAGTTATTTACTGAGCTTAATTTTGCTTTTGGATGCCCTCAGACACCGCCCCGCTTCTCTCGAGGAAGTTGGGAAGAGAATCTCATATTCTAGTTGAATAAATAAACAACTGCGTTAATTGTGAGGAGCTTTCCTGCACACAAGACTCGTATACACTGACGGTGGGACAGCGGGAAGAGCAGCAAACGCTTCGGGGGGATTCTGAAATTGTGTACAATTAAGATACGAATTTTTGGTGTAACACCTAGTCCCTTATTTCCCCCCATCCCCTATCTATTCCCATTACTTGCTGCACCCACAGCGCTGGACGGACGCACAGACAGAGAAGCCCCACACAACCGAATAATTAACACGCTCTGTGTTTATCACGCACACAAGCCGGGCAGCTTCCTCCTCATAGGCACCGCTTAGGAATGGTGTCTGGGAAAGAACAACAAAATCAAAGCAGAGCAAAGCAAAGCAAAGCAAAGCAGAGCGGAGCGAAAGAAGGGAAATAAAAAAGCGTGAATGCGCAACGAAACTGAAATGCAGAAAATTTGTATACGATTTTGCCTTTCTTTTTTGTATCTTTTTGGGTGTATTTTTTCTTTCTCTTGTGTTTTTGTTTGTAGTTTTTTTCTGTTTTTTATTATTTTTTTCTTTTTTATTCTTTTTTGTGTTTGTTTTTTATATCTAAATTTTGTGTTGATGCTGTCATTTCGGGCAACGTGCCGCAAACCGCTGCGTCTACAAAAATCGATCGAGCGGCGGCGGTGGCGAAGTCGTCACCTTGCGGCTTATTGTGGCCTGGTGGGTTTGTTGTTGTTATATATGGTAGTGGTGTTATTGTTGTTGTGTTTCTAGTGTGTGCTAATTACGGCGCGTCGCGTACCACATTCAATTGCGAATGTGTGCCGAACATGAAGTTTACACTTTGTTTTGACAGCTGAGTTGACACTTGTGCTTGGGCGTTGCAGTACAAAATCAGAGACAACAACAACAACCACAAGACTCACTTGCAGCATTCTGCAATTTCCGCTGACATTGACATTCAAGCGTTGCTCTGGCAGAGAATTAAACCATTAAAGTGCTTAACGTGTTTATTGTAGACTCAGCTCCAACGAGCTCCAACACCATGTGTGCATAATAATTGACAGCAAATATGTATGCGTGGGGAGCTCAACCACAATTGCCTCTGACTACGAGCAGTAGTTAGGCTGAGCCAACCCACTCTTCAGTTTACTTTGCGGTTGTTGTAATGGTGTTGCTCACCACAAAAAAATTTGAGGTTTTTAATAGGAATTTCCAAGCTCCTCGAGGAGAGCTTTACTTACCGGAAATTCTTATAAGTCTGCTCAGAACTGATAGAGCAAGAATTCCCTCGAGGGAATTTATATTTTTATAAAACCTATGAAAGTCGCTGAATCCATCACTGTGAATCCATATCACTCTCTATCTTATCTCATGCGATCACCACTGTAAACAATGTGACTGAGAAGCGAACGATGATTCAATCTTTGAGAACACATCGTTCACATCTCTCGCTTATTCTCACGTAATTTGACTAGCACTCTGATAGAGATGATTCCGTAGCAATTCACATAGCTCTCTCTCATATAGTCTCATGTAACCTTACAACTACTGGAAGTGATGTCCCCTCCTTGATCTATTACTCCTTCACATGGGATGTTGTACATTATGATTATAATGTTGTTCATGATGGTGATAATGTTGTTCATGATGGTGATAATGTTGTTCATGATGATTAGGATCTTGTTCATGACGATGGAGATTATACTCATGCTTTGTTCGTGGATAATGCTGATTGTGAGATGAATATATTGATCATGATAATGAGTATGTAGTTCTTGATAACGAATATATTGATCATTATGATGAATGTGTTGTTCATGATTGTAAAGATGTGCTTCAGGATGGTGAGAATGATTGTGAATATGGTATTGAGGATAGTGAGAATGTTGTTCTTGATTGTGAAGTTGTTGTTCATGATTTTGAGAATATTGTTCAAGATTATGAGGATATTGTCCTTGATACTGGAGATATGCTTTGTTTGTTACTGATGAGTGAGAATATTGCTAATTTGTTGTTTTGAAGATGAAAACGCTTCTGTTGCTCATGATGCTAAAGATAAAAAATTCAGACTGAATCATAAGTAAATCACACTCCTACTTTAAGTATTTTCGTCTGATTTATGATTGTAAGCCTCTTTGAATCATGATAACGAATCATGTGGCTCACTTTTTTACTACAAGCGGCACTCTGATCCGCAGTCGCTTCTTCAGTATAAAGTCGGGGGAAATTTTGCTGCCTCGCTCCACTGCTGCTCCCTTGACTGTGACCGTGATTACCACGCTCTCTTTTGTCATTCTCTACGCTATTAGCAATTTAATTGGATTTTAATTTAATTACGAACCGTTTTGTCTGCCGTATGTAGTTTAATGAACACTTTTTTCAGACTAATTAATTCAATTAAGGTCAAACTGGGTTAGCTCCGCATTGAAGACGACAGGTCGCAGAGCCTCACAGCCAGATGGGCTGTGCGGAAGCAGGAGACTGAGTAGTTCTTAGATATTCTCGCAAGCAAGTGCCCAACTAATGCAAACTAATTACTTTCTTCCACCCACTTAATTGAACTAAATTGCCATCTGGCATCTTAAGAAGGTGATATAAAAAGTTCTCGACCTTAATGCAATGATGAATTTAGACTAGGAAAAGGATAGATAAAAATTTTTTGATGAGGGAATCCCCGAACATTTGGTGGAACAAATAAACAGGCAATAATAATGATAGAACTCTCAATATTTGACATTGAACATTATTCGGATAGTTATTCCCCTATTTATCTTCCATTAGTGGTGTGATGTTAAAAGAGCGTGAGTACAAATGTCAGATTTCACATAATAAGGTTATGTATGTGAGTTTCCTATGTGCCTTCCATTAGATATCAGATGCTTAAAAGTCGTTGAATCCAGATATCAGTTTGCACCTAAGAAGCATACAGTTCATTTCCATATTTGCCTTCTATTATAAGACAGATGTTTAAAACTGCCGTGTCAAGATCCTTATATCAATTTGACATAAGCAAGATAAATAAAATAAGTCTATATAATAAATGAGTATTTTTAATTGTCGTCATCTGATTACAAATTCGTGAGTCTGAAAGCTTCCCGAAATTCTATAGATGATTTCGGATAGAATACGTCGAGTTTCTGTGACCTTTTCGAACTATAGAGAAGATTTGGTTCTACCACTGAGTTACTTGAATTATGAACCTTCAATCCAGCTTGGAACACTTTATTTATGAGAAATCTGAACAACTATGAAATGTTTCAATTAAGATTGTTCACGAGTGTCTCTATTACCAGGACTGATTCACCGAAGATATGAACGTTCTGTCCAGCTTGGAACACTCCACATGAGAGACCTGAACAATATGAAAATATCCAATTCAGATTATCTACGAGATTCAGAGTTCCCAGGACTGAATCAGTTCGTATTTAAACCAATCCTGCTTGGATCACTCCACTAAGGAACACGGATCGAATAAATTCGGTATGATTCAATCCCAAAAAGTATCCACAAAATCCTGAGCTACATTACAAGCTGAGAAATTTTGAACCACTCTCGTATAGTTTGCATCACACATCCGAGTGTTCCCCCGGCTTCTCCCCATCTCGTAACCGTTGCTTATGCATGCTTAGATATTTGCGCTGTCACTACTTTTGTTGCGCTGTCAGTTATTTGCCATAGACACACACTTTTCCACTTTCGCTCATGCCTCGTACATTTTGCTATGGCTCACATCAACTCATCTCACCTCACCTTACCTTAACTCACCTCACCTCACCTCATGCCGCCTCACCTCGTGGCGCCGCACTTTCTCATACCTTTCGGTGGATTGTTTTGTTAGTATGCATGACAACAACCACCTCAACCGACCGACTACATTTGCAAGTTGACATAATTGCGCTTGATTTTGCTTCACTGTTCGCTCGTTCGGTCATTTTTGCTTTGTGGCCGCCGTCGCCGTCGGCGGCTCTGTCACGTTCGCGCTGCGTTTGCGGCAAATGATGATGTAATGCGGCTTTAGTGTCATAAGCAGTGTCATTATTTGACAGTTACTCGTATATTACTGCACTTAATGGCAGTCATGAGTGATTTGTACACGTATGCGTCCGAATAACTGGACCGTTGTGGAGATATTGCTAAGAAGGTGACCACCAACGAGGCAGGGCAGGGCGACAGATGTTCATTAGAAGGAAAAGGAAAATAACAATTGTTAGAAATCAGTTATTTTTGACTGAAAATCAGCAATTTAAAGGTGACTTTCGGCACAAAATTACTGACTTTCAGTTGGACATATTAAGTAGCAAAATTGCAATGATTCTCGTCGATGGATTTTTATGGAAAGATGTTTCGAGGAAAGTTGACCCTTTTTCAACTGATGACTTTGGGCACAAAGTAACTGACTTTCAGTTTGAGATATTGAGTAATAAACTTGTACTCAATCTTGTCGATGATTTTTTGTGGCATATTTATCCAGGAAGGTTGACTGACCTACTTTGAACTGATGGCAGAAATCTCCCATCGTCACCCTCATGCTTTCTACTACGATCTTATGGATTTTATTGACCATGGTTGTTTAGCTGAAGATGTTCATCAAAGATGGAGTTGGGTCACGTTTAAATTCATTCCAACCTGATTTCTGATGCTATAAATCATCGATCACCGATGAAAACTCACCTATAGTGGGAGCCATTTTCAGCCAATTAAACTATATTTTAGTTTCGTGTTTCCTTCAGTAGAACCCTCAGTCGTCAAATTTGGGAACTTACCATACTCCCATTGTACTGTGCGAATTTGATCCTCCTCTAGACATAAAAACTACCTTTAATATACCCCGCTGCCAACACTCATCACTCTACTCTCATATTTTCAAACCTTACTTTATTCCTTTATACCTTACTTATTAAACTTGGAATTATTACTATCTATAAAAAAAAATGGGGTGAGCTTTACCACTTGAAGAATACCTGAAGCACGATTCCCTGACGACATGACTCCAACTTTACTATAAATTTGCACCAAATATCAAATTCTCGACAAATTCTGCCATACCCAAGTCACTTAAATGTTAATTGGGCTGTTTCAAATCGGGCACACAAGCATCATAAGCGAACCTAATCGGGGTATCGATCCACTCTCTTAGAAGTGTTCATAATTGTCTTTTGTTTTGAATAACTCATAATACAAAAAGCTCCTTATCTGAAAACCTCCTTAAAGAAAAAGATGTTCAACCTCTTATGAGTGTGCTTCCGACCTCGTATGAGTGTGCTTCCTTTTCCTATGTGAGAATAGGCTTCTTTAGAAGAAAGAACAGATCGATGACTGATGAGTTGAAAACTGGTTTCGTAATCCTTCCATAAGAATTTCAGTTCTAAAGGATTTCTCCATTCATAATCCTCCATTATCTTTATCTTCAACTCATAGTACTGCTTTCTCAGACCACATCCACCAACACAATAATTTGAATACATAATAAAAGCTCCTTCAATTCGTACTGGTGCTGTCTAGGAAGGATTGGAGAACAATCATAGGTATACTGCCAGACTACAGTTTACTACCGGCACACGCATACCAGAGGGGAATTACCAATAACGACGGATGTAGGAAATGCAGGGAGCTGGGAACGTAGAAGTCTCTGGACCATTTCTTATGCATATCTCCTGCGTTATCAAGAACACTCTTCAAATGCTTGGGGCAGCACAATTTGGGAAGCTGGAAGACGTCTCAGGAATGGAACTTCAAGCACTCCTGGGATTCGCTAAAAGCGCAGACATCCTAAAAGATGGGCTATTAAAAATTTCGTAGGGCACTAGCTCCATCTGGTACCGATCAATAGGTCTATGTGTGGCTCACAGCCAGCCAGATCAACCAAAGCTAACTTAATGAAAACTCCCGGGCAGTTACTTATTCATCCTAAAGAAAAATATATGATAAGGACTGTTTGCATGACTACAGGTTCTAATTCAACGTTTCCACCTATGAGGAGCAATCATTTTCATAACTATTGTTTGCGAGAATTAGTTTATTGTTCGACTCACTGGATAAAGGAATACAAAATCTTTGGTTTGATTTCTTAAGCTCTCGTCATTTCATTCACTTAGGAATTAGTTAACAGAGTTTAATTTAATACCAGTTGTTGTTAGTTCAAGTTAGTCTTCCTGTAGCTGCTTTCCAGTCACAACTGAACTGCTATGTTATTATATGTCCCTCTTCATAGTTGATCTCTCTGCTTTCAAGAAGAAGGTTGTTTAATAGAAATCATAGATGGCTTAGATAGATGAAAGAGCACTCGTATGAGAGAAATAGACATCACAGGTGGCCTTATAGCATTGGCCATAGCGAGATGAGAACAGAAGCCCAATATATAATGATCTAAATATAATTTATTAATAATAATACTTACTTTTCAGTAATCATTTTTTATTAAAATTTTAATAATAACTTTATTCATGTTTACTCATGAGTATTATACACCATCTCTATTATTATTATATTGTTTTATCTTATTTATTAATTTAATTACCTTTTCTTCTCTTTTTAGGTAAGTGAATAACCTATTTTTCTCTTTGAAATTTTGAATTTTCCTCCGCTGGTGAGTTTAAATTGTATTTCATTTCCTACTTTCTTGAATTGGTCTTTTTTTACTGCCTGCATTACAATGTTGCACCATCCTCAGTTGCGGTCATAACGCATGCCATTCTCATCCATCACAACAGTCATTAGCAGTGGAGCAGAGCAGCTCTATTCAGCTTCGTATGTGTGCCTGTAGCAATAACCTAAATTTCGCTACACGGAGTAGGTTCAATGTCCTTGCTGCCAACATGTTCCTTTATGTTCATGCGAACCGCTCTTCTTCCCGCTCTCTCAAACTCATTTTGCATTCTCTGCATGCACAGAGACACATACGCTTACGAGTATTGCCAACGAACGCTCTCAGCATTTTTAGTGTGGTCCTTTTTCTGCTTGTGCAGGACGAATTGCTTAAGTGATTATTCCTGAATGAAGTCTGCATTTACTCTTGGCAAATGTTTGCTGTATCTGACATTAGACTTCCTGTGCTTCAGTACAGTACTGAATAATTTATGCATAAAAGGACTCCCCCACTGGGAAGCGGGAGTGGACCACATACACAACAGGGCGAATTTTCAGAGGAAAGTTCGTTGAAAGGTATTTTCCAGCATTTTAATAACTTTGACTTTAAGTGTGGAAGGAATTGTGAATGACTTTATTCGAGGAAATATTGAATTAAGTGGGTGTGGTAAATTTTGATGTTCGGAAAACTAAATCATTATCTAAGCAGCATATAGTCAGCCCCCAGGGTGTAAGGAAGCCAGTTGTTCACTCTTTGAAGTTCCCATAGCTTTTTTAGCACTCAGACTACAAGACATCCTTGATCACACATATCCTTCGTCATCAGTCTTGTTTTATCACAGTCAGACTTATTTCTATCTGGTCGTTCCATTTTTATTGTTCTTCGAATCTACCTGATTGGTAAAGAAACCTCAGCAGATCCTGTGTCCCTTGGTCCCCAAAGTTTGCGCTACTGAGGATGTCAGGGCCAAATGCCTCGAACCTGATTCTAGCGTGCCAAATACCTCGAACCTGATTCCTCTCCACCAGCCTGGTAAAGTGCACTTTATGCAATGCTTTATCAATTGCATAGCCCACGCAAAATGACCCGTCAACAGCCTACCTGCAGTCTACAGTCTCTTCTACCAACTGACAGAAGAAATATTGACGTTCTATCGGAACGAACAGACAGCATAGCCTTTGCCCATCAGGCTGCCTCTTACAGCCCCCCATTCGCGATTTTGTGAACAGGCCCAATCACTAATAGTGGCAGCAAAAGGTATGGGAAGAACAGGTTCCGGGCCAGCAAAACTGGTCTCAGATCCTTTATTCGCAAGTTTATCCGCGATTTCATTCAACATAAGGCCCATGTGTCCTTAAACCCATATTAGCATCAGACTATTATGCTTTCCAACATAATTTAATCCGGATTTGCACAACAGCACCATCTTAGAAGTGATAAGGGGGCTGAGCAAGGCCTTCAGCGGAGCCTGACTGTCACTCCAGACGAAATTACTTCTGCCACGCCATCTGCTTTCCGTTGCTTTTCTAGTCCATCGCCCTTAGGATTACATAAAGTTCCCCCTAAAAGACAGAAACATGACGACCAGGATAATGAAGCTGGACACCGTTGAGTTCTACGAAACCCCCAGAACCCGATCCAATATCTGTTTTGGAGCCATCGATGAAAATTTTCTTCTATCTCTTCTTGCTGTATTTGACCCTTCTTTCCCTCTTTGCCTCTTCTTTTCTTGTCTGCCTCTTATTTCCGTGCTTGCCTCTTATTTCTTTATTTCCCTCTTTTTTCCTTTTCTACCTCTTATTTCCTTGTCTACCTCTTATTTCTTTGTTTGCCTCATTTCTTTTTCTACCTTTTCTTTCCGTTTCTATCTCTTATTTCCTTGTCTGACTCTTATTTCTTGTTTGACTCTTATTTACTTGTCTGCCTCTTCTTTCCTTGTATGCCCCTTCTTTCTCTATCAGTCTCTCCTTGTGTTCCTATATACTCCTTGTCTTTCAATCTCTCCTTCTGTTCCTATATTTTTCTCTTTTTAATTCTTTTTTCCTTTTTATTATATTTTGTCTCTTTCTTCTTGCTGTCTTATTTCTTCTCTTTCTTCTTGCTGTCTTATTTCTACCCTCTATTTCCATATTTTTTCTTTTTCCATTGTTTTTATCTTTTTTATATTTCTATTATCTTTCTAATTTGTATCTATTATATTATTATTATATCGCTTTCCTTATTTTCTATATGTTTTTATCTCTTCTTTCTGCCTCTATTTCTTCTTTCGAATTCTATTTATTGACTATTAACTTCTTCCTTCTGCTTGCTTATTCGATATCATTGGAAAGAAGAAAGAAACTAACTTTAAAATATATTATATCACCGAAGTTTACTTCGTACATTCTCTTCCAGAGATGAGCAAATTCAAGAAAAAATTAGTGGTTAAGTTTTGGACTTGTACACTCGTCTTCTTATAATTGTACCCTCATCTTCTTCTTATTCCTGCCTCTAATAGACTTGTTCATCCACTACTAATCTTGGTATTCTTCTTCTTCCTGTATACTCATATGTTTCTTCCATACCCCCATCATGTTATTATTTTTCCACTGGAACACTGGTGTTTTCCTTGACATTGTTGTTCTTGGCCATGAATTCTGGTCGCTTCTTACCAAACTTATATTATTGTTGTTTCTATCTCCTTGATCACCTATCTCCCTGTTCACCTATCTTCTTCATTGCCTATCGCCTTGATCACTTGCTTTGTTTTATCACATATAGTACCAGTCTTTCTGTCTGGTCGTGATATTGTTCTAGCATTGCCAGTGTTCTTTTTATTCTTTCTCCTGAATATTGATCTGATTCTGGCTCTTCTTCTCTCCAGCAGGATTCCTCACAAAACTGAGGACCATCAGAATATGTTTATGCTCGCTTTTAGAGTTATAGAAAATCAATAAGAAGATCGTATTGTGACAAAATATTTCTTTCAATATTCATGATTAAATATGACTGAACGTTCGACTCTATGAGATATTAGTGAAGGTCTTTAGTAAAATGTCATTAGTTAGTCATTGATTAGTCATTAAGTAGAAAGACATTAATGAAAAGTCATTGTTGATGGTGTTATTATATGAACCATAAACAAGGAGATGTTGTATCTTTGCTTCCTTATATGAACTATAAATATGGAATCATAATATTGTTTTGTCATTATGTGATCTATAAACAAGGAGGAAGGAGTCATAATGTTGTTTTTGTATATTTGCTTCGTTATGTGATCTATAAACAAGGAGTAATAATATTGTTGCTATCGCTTTGCTTTGTTTTATGATCATAAATAAAGCTTCACTTTGTAGTAAGGGTCATAGTTGTGGTATGTGTAGAAAGGACCTCGAAAGGTAAAGTTGAGAAATAGATAAAAGAAGTATGCTTCGTTATCATCGAAATTAAGTTATGATGGAACTGAGTTACAATGGAATTGAGTTACGATGCAGTTTAGTTACGATTCAATTGAGTAACGAAAGAAAGGAGTTGCGATGGAGTAGAGTAATGATGGAATTCAGTTACGATGGAATTGAGTTACAATGGAATTGAGTTACAATAGAATTGAGTAGCGATAGAATTGAGTTGCGATGGAATTGAGTAACGATGGAATTGAGTTGCGATGGAATTGTGTTACGAAATCCAGTGATCGAATTAACAATAAAACTAATTTTCGTAATTAGTTTAATGGTGAAAATGCTTCCAAATTTGTACCCTCGACTCTTAATAGGATTCGGATTCATTATAACTAATAATCCATGCCAACATCAGCAACATCCCACTGACTCCGCAATCAGTCGTTGATCTATAAATCAGCACCACAACTTTCGACATTTGGCCAAGAGATGAAATCTGTACAAGGACAACTTTTATGGCTAAAGGAAACTTCTCTCAACTGGCATGAAGAATGAAGAGAAAAACAAACGACTAAAACTCTGTGTCGCCAACTAACTCATAAAATTGAACCATCGCTTCAGCTACGCACAACATCGCATGTTCCATAAAAATAAAAGTAAGAAGAAAAAGAAAAAAGCAGCGGCCAAAATGACACAAACACCAGATTACATCATATCAGTGGTGGCGAAAGAAGAGTCGGTCAAGGATACCAACAGAAATATACATTTGAATCACACTCACTCAGAGCAATAAAAGAAACCAAGTGAAGTTGGTCAATTTCGCAAAAATATTTTATACATAATTGCACAGCAATGGAAAAACAAAATAGCAACCCACTCGCAACCCACTCAAGCTGTTGGAGATTATCTCAATCGCCAGATTCATGCCCCAACGCATCCTTGACAAGACGAACGAGACGCTGATGAGACAAGACGGCAAGTTCAAATATTGTGGGCTTGGACTTTGGAGCGCAATCAGTGGTGCGCCTCGTTCAGCAACTCCGTAAAGCAATTGATTTATTTGCATAGTAAACAGAAACTGAAATTTACATGCGAGTACTTGGGCGAATCTCTTCCATGAGCTCAGCGAGAGTGTTGGTGGAGTGCATAGAGTTGCGTCACATGATGCCGCAGGCAAACTGCAAGAATGGCACATGCGATGGAATGCCGAATATGGTCATGAAGCGTGTTAGTTAAAAAGATATATAATGAGTATGAATTTACAGCAGCTTTAAAGACGTTTTGGAGCCAGATGCAGAAGCAAAGTGATATCAATGGGTGTCGTGAGAAACAAGAAAGAACCATAAAATAGAATTGCGAATAGCATGGAATTCGCATAAAATTATGACATCATTAATATTGGTTTGAGCAAATTGTGGGTCATCTAGAACCCAATAATCACGAACAAGCAAAGAAGTGCGATCAAAACCCGCAGAAGGATAATTCAAAGGAGTCTCGAATAATAAAAGCGCTGGAACAATTTCCAAAGACATTACGTGAGATGGGGAACATTTTGTCAGGTTCCTATAACAATTGATGGTTGAACAGCAATGATGAGAATTGGGTGTGACAGGCTAGAGACAAAGATAGATAAAAAGAGACGAGTTTGGATGTGAGTTAGAACTATGTTAATAGAAATGATGGAACAATTATCCCAACAAGTTAAGAATCGTTGTGAAAAGCTGGAATCACAATTGGTGGGAGATAAATCATCAAATAAACCTAGGAACGATAGTAGTATATAGAAAGAAGAATACGTTTTGAAGGATCTGGGGATAGTATATTTATAAAAACTTGGAAAGATGTCGTATGTTTAAATATCTGAAGAGTTTATATGAACACTCTAAACGACCATATGTGAATATAAGTTGAAAATATTCATAATTTTTCTAAAAAATTAACAATTTTTTGCATAGTACATAATATTTTACACTTTCAATGTGAATTTTAAGACACTTTTTACATATAATTTTATATTTTATACGCAATTTTTGAATTTTTCTTCACTCTTTACAAATAATTTTACATTTTATGCACAATGTTTGAATTTTTCTACACTCTATTATACTTTGTTTACAGGGTGTCTTACGTTACGTTACGTTATATGTTATTTAAAATCTTCTATAAGTGCTTTTACTGCTGGATATTGTATTCATATCATCAGCATATTTGATTACATTTTATACACAAAATTTACATTTTTTACTCGATATATTAATTTTTTACATGGTATTTTACACGTTCTGTTTTTTATTATTTTACGCTTTTACATTTTATTTAACAGATTATATATGTGATATTACTCCTACAGATTATTTTACATACTCCTACAGATTATTTTACATACTCCTACAGATTATTTTACATATTATTTTACATCTTATTACATATTATTTTACATGTTTACATATTATTTTACATTCTTACATATTTTTTACATCTTATACAGAATGAATTATTTTACATTCTTACATATTTTTTACATCTTATACAGAATGTTTTGTTTTTGTTAGCAGTTACTAATTATTCTAAATTTTATTATATTGAAACGTGATAGCTCAGTGAAAAGGGATTGCATACTTTTAGGATCCCATCTGGAGAATGAGTGCCCCCTGTGAGTCAAGATGCGAACTATTCGAATAAAAGCTTATTCAAGAACCATCCGTCGGTAATATCAAAAAGAATATTCTCGACTTCTGTCGAAGAGGATAGAAGCTTCTAGAAACTACGAGAATAGCGTAGAAGTTTCTACACCAACCATTCGAAAACTATAAAAGCGACAAGACTGTTAAAAGTCGAAGACAGTAGATCAGAGATCGTAAAAGTGTATACATCAGGCATTTTTAATCTAAGCAGCAGTATTAGCAGTATTTGTAATTTTGCAAAGTGATGAAATTCATTATTAAATAAAGTGATGAAATTACTTATTAAATAAAGTGACTAATAGTTTGTGAAATAAAGTGCAAATAATAACTAAGTAAACTTTAAGCCTAATATTAAATGTGTAAATAACAATAATTAAATAAAGCTAATTATTTTAATTTAACCAGCGATTGTTTGATTACTACACAATCCAGCGGTACGAGTCCGAGTACAGATAGTTAGAGAAATTGTCAGGAGGGCAATTTTGTAACAGAGTAAATTGTCAAGAGGGCAATTTCGTAACAATTGGTGTCAGAAGTGGGATTGTGTATCTGTAATAAACAATGGTTAAATTCGAAAAACTGAGATTGGAGCAGCTCAAGAAGGAGCTTGAGCGCTTAAATTTGCAAACACAAGGGCTTAAAGCGGAGCTGCAGGTGCGATTAAGAAGCGCTTTAGAGGAGCAGGGTATAGATGTCGATGAGCATGAATTCCAATGTGAAGAGCCAACGACATCTCGACACGAAGAAACACCGCAAGAAACTAACACGGGTAACTTTGACATGAGCGCACTTATCGGGATAATGCAATCCTTTAAACAGGATATGCAGCAGCAGTTACAACAAAATTCTCAAGCAGCCGATGAGAAGATGCAGTTGCGATTACAACAAAATGCTCAAGCTGTCAGAGAGGATGTTAAAGAACAGTTGGAACAGCAGCTACAGAAAAGCGATGACAAGTTGCAGCAGCGGTTAGAGCAGAGTGAAACACGACTTGCTCTACTAGCGGAACAAAACTCACAGCAGATGAAAGAAATGTCCGAGATGGTAGACAGGAAGGTTTGTGAAATTGAGACACGGCAGGAATCGTTCGAAAAATCTGTAGAACAAAAATTAATTGCGAACGAGCAAAAGCAAAACGAATTAGAGCAAAGAATTCACCTACTACAGGAAGGTGCATTGCCTGTGCCAGCTTTATCCTCAATAAAACTGAAGCCTCCTACCTATGATGGAACCACGACATTTAGCGTGTTCAGAATGCAGTTTGAGACTACCGCTAGCACAAATGGTTGGAGTGCTCGCGAAAAAGTGGCTGCATTAACCGTTTCATTGAAAGGTGCTGCCGCAGATGTGCTTCAAACTATCTCAGAAAGTGAGCGAGACTGCTATGAAAGCTTGATGAATGCCGTTCAGCGCAAGTATGGTAGTGAACACCGGAAGCAGATGTACCAAGTAGAGTTACGAACACGGGTGCAGAAGAGTGGTGAGTCTCTACAACAGTTTGCGGCGGAAGTGGAACGGTTGGCTCATCTTGCCTACCCAGGAGAGATCACTGAGAGGTGTATGATGGACACCTTTGTATATGGCATTCGCGATGCGGAGATAAAGCGTTCTGCAATAACTAATCCGAAAGCTACATATATGGAGACAGTAGCTAGCGCTTTAACTTCAGAGACAGCAGCCTTGGTGTGCCAGCCAGTATACAGAGCCCGTCAGGTACAAGTTGAAAGCGGCCAAAGTTTCACGGGCAAATGCTTCACCTGCGGAGAGGTCGGACACATGGCCCGTAATTGCCAATCGAGACGGAAACGTTCTAGATCACGCTCACCGGTAAGACCTCCAAAGCAAGTCAGATTCCAAAGTAGGGAATCAGAAAACGTTGAAAAGCCGTCGACAAACTAGATGGAGTCAGTCTCGAGGGGCTTGATCTGACTCCCACAACATGTAGCCCCAGAATCTTCGTTTCTCAGATGGCACGGAAAATCAACAGCCTAACTGTCGACAGCGTAGTAAATGGAAGAAAAATCGTGGTAACATTGGATACGGGTGCATCACATTCCATAATTAGAAGGGATCTCGTTCGGGGAATCGAGCCGCTTCTGGGAATAAGATTGCGTACGGCAACTGGAGATGATGCACCGGTACTGGGAAAAGTTACACGGAAAATAACTATCGGCACCACAACAGTGACGCACGAGTTTGTAGTTGCGGATATTGTGGACGAATTAATCTTAGGTGTGGATTTTATGATTCGGAATGGATTCACCCTAAATTTGAAATGCCGAATGTTGAAGTATGCGAACACCGAAATACCGTTATCCGTTGGTGAGGATAAGTATGGAGGTATCCGACAAGCCATTGTATCGCGGCGGACAAAAATCCCAGCAAAGTCAGAGGCAGTCATATGGGCCAAAATGGACGGAGATGTGGAGAAGAACAAGTTGTGGGTTGTGGAGACGGATGAAAAATTTGTACTGGATGACATCATCATTGGAAAAACCCTCGTAGAAGAACAGCAGAACAGAATAGTGCCAGTAAGAGTGGTCAATCTTGCAAATGCCGCTAAAACCATAGAGAAAGGACAGATAATTGGAAATTGCCGGGCAATTTCGGCAATTGTAAACTGTGAAAGCCAGCCTCGAGACACAAAAATGAAGATACCAGCTGATAAAAAGGTACTCGACGATCTTACGAAAGAATGGAGCAAAGACTTATCCACAGAGCAGAGGAGGACTGCCAGCCAACTTTTGGCAAGACATTGGTCAGTATTTGCTGAAAAGGGTAAAAACGAAGGCAGAACAAAGACGGTGAAACACACAATCAACACTGGTGATGCCAAACCCATTCGTCAAGCGTCAAGAAGAGTACCTCTGGCAAAGAGAGAAGAGGTGAATGTATTGCTGAAGGAAATGCATCAGAACAACGTCATAGAGCCATCAGCGAGCCCCTGGAGTTCTCCAGTGGTATTAGTCAAGAAGAAGGATGGCTCCACACGTTTCTGTGTAGATTATCGTAAACTAAATGAGGTAACGAAGAAAGATAGTTATCCATTACCTCGAATCGACGATACGTTGGACACACTTTCTGGTTCAAATTGGTTCTCAACGCTGGATTTACAAAGCGGATATTGGCAAGTGGCAGTAGACGAACAAGACAAGGAAAAGACAGCATTCAGTGCCGGTGATGGACTATGGCAATTTTTGGTGATGCCATTCGGACTGTGTAATGCTCCAGCTACATTTGAACGCTTAATGGAACATGTGCTAAAGGGTCTTCACTGGAAAACGTGTCTGGTGTACTTAGATGACATCATCGTTATGGGAAAGGACTTCGAGGACCACTTGAAGAATTTGGAAGAAGTATTGATGCGATTAAGAGCTTCAGGGTTGAAGCTGAGCGCAAAGAAATGCTCGTTCTTCAAGAAAGAAGTCAAGTACCTTGGACATAAAGTCACACCTGAAGGAGTACACACAGATCCAGATAAGATAGACTCAGTAAGGGAGTGGCCAAGACCAACTAGTTTGCATGAGCTACGCAGCTTCTTGGGTCTTTGCACCTATTACAGACGCTTTGTTCCAGGCTTTGCGGACGTGGCTGGTAGTCTGCATGCATTAACGAGGAAAAATTGTCCTTTTGAGTGGAAAAGCGAACAGGAGAAGGCATTCAACAGATTGAAAGAGCTATTGTGTACAGCTCCGATCCTTGCGTATCCAATACCTGGCGAAAAATTTATTTTGGATACAGATGCAAGTGGATTCGGGATTGGAGGTGTCCTGTCGCAAGTTATTGACGGACATGAAAGAGTAATAGCCTACTTCAGTAAGATCTTATCAAAGCCAGAGCGAAATTACTGTGTAACACGGAGAGAACTTTTGGCGGTTATGCAGTGCGTGAAGCACTTTAACAAGTACCTGTATGGACAAAAGTTCTTGTTGAGAACGGATCACGCTGCTCTGCGCTGGCTATTACAGTTCAAAAATCCCGAAGGTCAGGTTGCGAGATGGATTGAGAGACTCCAAAGCTACGATTTCACAATAGAACATCGCAGAGGCGGAAACCACGGGAATGCTGATGCACTATCACGACGTCCTTGCAGTATGGAATGTAAGCACTGTTCTAAAGCTGAAGGGAAAGAAGGAGTAGTCGATGTGCGCTTAATGGCTGTTTTACCAGACGATGAATGGACAGCGGAAAAGATAAAAGAAGAACAACGAAATGACCCAGATTTGGCAAAAATCGTATCAAGTAAGAATGAAGGAAAACGGCCTGATTGGAACGAAATCTCGACTGAAAGCCCCATAACTAAAGCATATTGGGCTCAATGGAATAGCTTAAAGCTGCAAGATGGATGCCTATTCCGCCTGTGGGAGAGCGAAGATGGAAAAACCACGAAGAACTTGATTGTGGTACCCAAGGCAAGAATAAGCGAAATTCTCAAGGAATACCATAGTGGGCCAAGCGGAGGGCATTTGGGAATAACAAAAACAGTCGAGAAAATTAAAACACGATTTTATTGGGTTGGTTGCCAGCAATCGGTAGTTGACTGGATTAGTGCTTGTGAAAAGTGTACAGCTGCCAAGGGACCGAGCCGTCGCAGCCAGGGGAAGATGCATTTATACAACGTGGGAGCGCCATTTGAGCGTATTGCAATGGACATAGCAGGTCCGTTTCCAATTAGTGATTCCGGCAACAAATATGTTCTCGTCGTAATCGACTATTTTAGTAAATGGCCAGAAGTATACCCCATTCCCGATCAAGAAGCTAAGACCGTTGCAGATGCATTTATCAATAATTGGGTCTGCAGATTCGGAGCTCCCCTCGAGTTGCACTCGGATCAAGGCAGAAATTTCGAGTCAACAATATTCAGGGAAATGAGTGAATTGATGGGCATACGCAAAACTCGTACAACCCCTTTGCACCCACAATCCGATGGAATGGTTGAAAGATTTAATCGTACGCTTGAGGAACACCTAAGAAAAGTCGTGGACAGAAACCAGAAAAATTGGGACCAACACATACCCCTCTTCTTAATGGCATACCGATCGGCTACTCACGATACAACATCTACAACACCAGCTAAGGCTATTTTCGGTTGTGACATAAGATTGCCTGCAGATCTGAAATTCGGTGCCTACTCATCTACGGAAGTTTCATGTAGCAGTTATGTAGCTGACAAACGAAGACAGCTGAATGAAATTCATGGAACCATCAGAAAGCGCACACAACTGATGAGTGATAAAATGAAAGCCAGATATGATCTACGAGCAAACTCCAAAGGATTTCAGGAAGGGCAGCTAGTTATGCTTCATAATCCGCAAAGGAAAAAGGGATTATCGCCAAAACTGCAAACACACTGGGAAGGCCCTTATAAGGTGATAAAGCGGCTCAACGATGTAGTATACCGCATCCAGTTGGCGAGAAATGCCAGGAGCAAAATGAAAGTCGTTCATTTAGAGAGGTTATCTCCTTATAAAGGTTGCAGTACTATCCTTGTTCGGGACGAACAAGTTTAAGCGGAGGGCAGTGAAACGTGATAGCTCAGTGAAAAGGGATTGCATACTTTTAGGATCCCATCTGGAGAATGAGTGCCCCCTGTGAGTCAAGATGCGAACTATTCGAATAAAAGCTTATTCAAGAACCATCCGTCGGTAATATCAAAAAGAATATTCTCGACTTCTGTCGAAGAGGATAGAAGCTTCTAGAAACTACGAGAATAGCGTAGAAGTTTCTACACCAACCATTCGAAAACTATAAAAGCGACAAGACTGTTAAAAGTCGAAGACAGTAGATCAGAGATCGTAAAAGTGTATACATCAGGCATTTTTAATCTAAGCAGCAGTATTAGCAGTATTTGTAATTTTGCAAAGTGATGAAATTCATTATTAAATAAAGTGATGAAATTACTTATTAAATAAAGTGACTAATAGTTTGTGAAATAAAGTGCAAATAATAACTAAGTAAACTTTAAGCCTAATATTAAATGTGTAAATAACAATAATTAAATAAAGCTAATTATTTTAATTTAACCAGCGATTGTTTGATTACTACACAATCCAGCGGTACGAGTCCGAGTACAGATAGTTAGAGAAATTGTCAGGAGGGCAATTTTGTAACAGAGTAAATTGTCAAGAGGGCAATTTCGTAACAATATATTATTTTATATGTTTACATATTGAAACGTGATAGCTCAGTGAAAAGGGATTGCATACTTTTAGGATCCCATCTGGAGAATGAGTGCCCCCTGTGAGTCAAGATGCGAACTATTCGAATAATAGCTTATTCAAGAACCATCTGTCGGTAATATCAAAAAGAATATTCTCGACTTCTGTCGAAGAGGATAGAAGCTTCTAGAATATACGAGAATAGCGTGGAAGTTTCTACACCAACCATTCGAAAACTATAAAAGCGACAAGACTGTTCAAAGTGGAAGACAGTAGATCAGAGATCGTAAAAGTGTGTACAGCAGGCATTTTAATCGAAGCAGCAGTATTGGCAGTATTTGTAATTTTGCAAAGTGATGAAATTCATTATTAAATAAAGTGATGAAATTACTTATTAAATAAAGTGACTAATGGTTTGTGAAATAAAGTGCAAGTAATAACTAAGTAAACTTTAAGCCTAATATTAAATGTGTAAATAGCAATAATTAAATAAAGCTAATTATTTTAATTTAACCAGCGATTGTTTGATTACTACACAATCCAGTGGTACGAGTCCGAGTACAGAGAGTTAGAGAAATTGTCAGGAGGGCAATTTTGTAACAGAGTAAATTGTCAAGAGGGCAATTTCGTAACAATATTATTTCACATGTTTACATATTTTTTTACTTTTTATTGCATATTATTTTACATTTTTACATTTTACAACTACATGTTTCTATTTTTTTACCAGTATTTAAAACTGTTTACATGCTATATTATTCTTTCTATACATTTTTTGGGCTTTTACACGCTATTCAATTCTACCTGTTATTTTACACTTCCTACACGAGACTATACTCTTTCTACGTGGAATTTTACTTTTTCTGTAAGGTATTTTCTTCTGTTTTCATGATATTTTCCTCTTTCTACATAGTATTTTACTTTTCCTACATGATATTTTTCTAAGCATAAATTTACTCAGATATTTTACTCAGTCTAAATTGTAGTTTACTCCGTCTAAATAGTATTTTATTGTTTCTACTTATTGTATTGCTTTTTCTACATGAAATTTAAATTTTATTAAATTTTATTTTATTGTTTTTATATAACAGTTTACTATTTTACATGGTACTCTCAATTTTTTACATGACGTTTTATATTTTCTACGTGCAATTGTATGTGTCTACATTGCGATTTGCTTTTCTACATAATGTATTATTTTTTAGCTGGTATTAAAATTTTTTTATTGTAGTTTACTCTTACATGGTACTCTAATTTTTATACGCATGAAAATGTTTTCCTTAAAAAATTTAATTCTGTCTACGTGGTGTTTTAGTTTTTTCACATATTATTTTTCTGCTTTTAATTTACTTTAATGATTTTTTACATTCAATTTATTTTCATGAATGATTTTCTACATTTAATTTACACTCTATTTATTACTTTTCTACATAATATTTTAATTTTTTACATTTCATTTATATTATAGTTATTATATAAGTTTTTCTACATTTAAAAATTTGTACATGGAATTGTATATTTGTTGCATTGTTTTTACTTATTCTACATATTATTTTTCTACATCATATTTTGATTTTTTACAATTAGTTTACTTTCTACTTATTACATTAATTTGTTTACCTGCATTTTTACATGTTATTTTGTTTTAATGGTGTTTTAATTTTTTGTTTTTAGTTTTTTACACTGTATTTTATATTTTACATGTGGTTTTAAATGTTCCCTTGCTAGTATGTGTACTCTTTTACAGAGTTCCGTAAATTTTCTGCATGGTATTTTAATATTTTTACATAAAGTTTTACTTTTTACATAGTACCTTGTTTTATCTACATGATATTTTTCGCTTTCTGTGGAAAATTTTATTCATGTGAAGTATTGTATTCATGTTTAAAATGGTCACTACTCTGGCTTCTATCAAATACTCTTGTTAAATGATTCATTGAACTCTTTCTACACAGCTCAGTAGAGGTAGATCAACCATATCCTGGCAGACCACACCTCCTAATAACGCACGATGGACTTGTTTCACACTCTACCAAAATTTTTGTATTCCAGTTACTTCACTCATCTAGAATGAAAAATGGGGGATCATCATTATTTGTATATATATATTTGGTATCCACCAAAAAGCACCCCACACAGCCCAATGTACCCCACCCCCCCCTTACAATCTCTTATTCCTGTACGAAATTTCAATTACAACATTTCCTCATGGAGTTCCTCCCCTAAAATATTAATTTACAAATTAGTACCAGCACAAACGGCACAGGCATTCATTCATCTGTAAAACTGCTGAGCACAATTTCCTGGCATATCCTTGAAGTATCCTTCATCGCCGCTACTACGACGTACGCGTATATGCCAATACTATATTTGACCCCTTCATAAACATTGATAGTATTTTTGATCGTAAAACTAAAGCCACATAAAAATGTATGTAAATAACTAATGAAGTGGTCTCTGCGCGTCACTAGCACAGAACCACCCCAAGACCCCTAGCCCCAGCCACACCCGCTCAGCCGATATGCTAAGCATGACTCACTGTCTGCTCACTGCGTACGTAATTCCTGCTGATTTCCTGACTACTGCAGACACAGCGCTGGATTACGTGGCACCAGCAAAGCGGAACATACTTCTACGACGTCTCCAGTTTGGCGCGCTTGCTTGGATCCTGTGACTGAGTTTTTCAGTGTGTGTGTGTTTATATGAGAATACAATCATCAACAGAAATACAAAGTAACACAATTCGAGAAGGGGGTGGAAAGTTAAAAGTTTAATAATATTTTGCCGGGCGGAAATGAAACATGCAACAAACAAACCAGCAACCAACTTGAGCGGGTTTACACTCTGTTCCATGAAAAACTGAGCATGAATGAAATTTGATGATTTTTCTAACATAATAGAGCGAGGGAGTTATTTGTAACACCCAAAAGAAGGCATGTCTGATGTGATTTTATTTTTATTATGTATTTATTATTATATATTTTCATATATTTTTGATCATTACTCTTATTGAGATCAGTTTCTAAAGACCATTTCCCAGAGACCAATTCCCAGAGACCAGTTCCCACAGAACATTTCCCAGAGACCAGTTTCCAAAGACCAGTTCCCACAGACCATTTCCCAGAGACCACTTCCCAGAGACTAGTTGTCAGAGACCAGTTCCAAGATACCCATTCCCAGGGGCTAGCTGCCAGAGACTAGCTCTCAGAGACCAGTTCCCAGAGACCAACTCCCAGAAACTAGTGCGTTAGTCCTCAGTTCTTCGTTAAAGAACAAATCTCCAAAGGTCATCGCTCTGAAGGACATTGTTGGAATATTGTCTTATATCATTCGACATCTCAGAAATATTTTGTCGTATAATACCAAGTATATTTCTATGCGGAACCCAATTCTCAGAGGAATATCGAGTCAAGACCTTCTTGAGACAAAACACCGTTGCAGAATTCGGCTTGAAAATCCAGACTATCCGTGGACACTCTAACTAGAACTTCCACTCTCGCGGACAATTTTTTATGAGTGTGAAGAACAGATCTCAGCAACCAAAGTGACATTTTAAACCTAGTTGCGTCCAGATAGAAGAACAAAACCAGCTCTGGTATGAATTGTGGTTTGCTATACTGTTTCTTTAATCATTCCCTTCCGATCTACTAAACTGTAGTCTGGCTGTGATTGCAGACTGCATTATATACTTATGTCTCCATTTGCTTATGACTATCCAGATACAATCAGAATCACCAAAATCTCCAGTTTAGAAGACCATCCACATTTCTATGATTGTTAAACAGTACGTACCTAGTTTCCTCGTTGAAGTACTCCTACTAACCCGAGCTGTTTCCATTTGATAATTATTATTAAGTGGAGATCTTGAACTCCGACCTTAGAGAGTATTTTTCTGAGTCCAGTTTCCTCGATAATTTTTGGTTATAAGCGTATTTTGCTGAGCCTTATTTATTCATCCGGTTCATTATTAGATGATTGCCCAAATGTTTCTTTCTTTCCATTTGATATTTGGAAGCCATCTTCTTGGGAGAATTGTATAATACCTCCGAAGTATAACCTACGGAAAGGTCCTTTGAATCCATTTTGAATATTCTACATTATTATTTGATACCGAACTGGTATGTGTCAAAAAATACGTCGGCTCGGCCTAAAGATAATTCCATCATTGGTAAATTCTGTAAATTTTCAAAATGATCCTGAAGGTATCAACAGGCTATTGCTAAAAGTTTTTAGTAGCATGGTGTCAGTAAATTGTCTCTTCCTATAATTTTTTGTATATCACTCATATATATCACTCAGACCACAAAGACATCCTTTGTAGTATATTTGCCATTTCAATTTTCGTATTTTTCTTTTAAAGTACCTGATCTGTGGATACATCTCAGTGGATCCTGTGACCCTAAGCAGCCAAAATTTACACTATTTAGTTTGTCAGTCCTCCCACACATACTACAAGTCATCCATAATGCTAGCTACATCTTTCTTTTTTGGTTGGTTCGTCTGAAAGTTCCATTATTTGGTATTCCATCTGAAGATTCAGACATAACTGTTCAAATATTAGTTCTTATATGGACTAGTTGTTCCATTTCGTTCCCGATAATAATATAAATCTTCAGTTTGTTGGTGTCTCTGTCTCTTATACTATGAAACTAAATAGTAAATTGTCCACGATGTTACACGACTCTCTTTTCTTCTTTGATCTTCATTATTGTCTAAAAGTCCGAGTACATGCCTACCATCTGACTATTCAGTCAGGCAGAACTGTTGAAATGTCTATTCTGCATAGAATGACTGCTCCCATTTCTATCGCTATAATGCTATAAGTCTTTCCTAATTTGTTGCTAGTGAAGTTTTGTCTTTCTCTCATACTAACAAGCGAAAACAATGAATCATCCATGATGTTACTCGTCTTTTTTTTTTTTGGTAAGGCTCGTCTAAAAATCTCATATCCCTCCCATCTGACTGTTGATTCAAACCAAGCAGTGGAAATATCCGTTCTACTTGCATTGATTGTTCCAGTTTGTTCCCGACTCATTTAAACATGGACTTCATATGATCTGACTGATCATTCAGATATAAACAAAATACGTTGCTCCAATTTAACTGTTCTCAGATATAGTCTACATATATTCATCCCATCTGACTGTTCATTCATATATGAACTACATAGGTTCCTCCCATTTTATTGTTCATTTAGATATGGTCTACATATATATTTCCCATCTGGTTATTCACTCAGATATGGTCTACATATATTCATCCCATCTGACTGTTCCAGTTGTTTGTTCACTAACTTGGCCAGATTTCACTGAATTTCCTTGAAAATTTCATCTGTGGTTTTTGTCTATGGTTCTATTTATTTTTGCTTCTTTTTGGGCCCAGGGTGTTTTAACCTGATTCGGTTGTGTACGGTTCAAAGGCTGGTCACGGTTGCCTTTTGTGTTTCTGCCTCTGTTTCGGTTCCTGTTGCCTTGCAGTTTCCGGTTTTGTTTTTGTTTTCGGTTCATGTTTTTATGACCCTTTCGCTGTGCGATTTTATTCATAAAAGTTGTTGCCAACATTCGCGTTATTGCGTAGTTGCTTTTATGTTTGGCTCTGGGTGGTGGCTCTGACGGTGGTGATGGTGGTTGAATTAACTGTATTCCCCCCTGCAAATGGCACAGCGTATTATTATCAAGGATTCTCGTGTAAGTGTGTGTGTCCTTTTGCGGCACATGCGCACTTAAATGGTTTGCGGCAAAATTGCGTTTTAAGTTTGCATGTTTTGGTGGCAACTCGAGAGCTGCTTCTCTGCTCGGTTCATGTGAAAATGCGAAGCAATTGTTTGACATAATGAAACTAGAAAATATCCTTGCCACATGCAGCCCAAGAAAAGGGGTGTGGAAGAGTACTGCCGCTGACAGACAATAAGCGCCGCTCTGTCAATTGTGACATGCCGTTTAGGGGGCGGACAAACGTGGGGTCGGCTGAGCTTGCTTTGCCCTTTTTGCCTTTAACTGCGGTGAGCGTTCCTTCCCTGTGTGAACTTTTCGGGGCATTCACCTTGTGTTCATTTACGAGAGTCTTGCAGACGCCCTTTCTTCTCTTTGACTCCGTCAGGCGTGTACCTACAGCAACGCTTATCCTCGCTTTATTGCCTTTTGATTATGACTGCAATTGTAAATACCAGTCTGCGCTTCGTTTTAGAACCTCCCCGGGGGACGTCATTTGTCATTCAAATTAAAAGCCAATATCCTTGCAAAATAATTGCTCTTCGCTTCTTGGAAAAAACAACCACACTTAATCGTCCTGCAATTGCAGGGAAATGGATTTAAAATTGCTTTGAGAATTTCCGCATATGTTTTGACGTAATTGTTAGGAGTGGGAGGAGATGGTGGAGTGAAGAAGAGGTTGGTTGGTAGACCAATGATGTATCAAGGCCGGAGGTGATGGGCCACTTAATACCTTTGAATCACTTGAGACACTATAATCGGACTAGCATATAGAAAGAGTTTCACTTAAAACTGAACCGAGAGTCTCATAATGTGTCTTCGGAGGTATTAAAAGGGTGAACACGTTTATCTTCCCCAGAGGCAGCCAAAGTATGAAGTCATTCAGCCTCGGTCGACAAACAGATTTCTACCTTTGATGAGTTGGAGAAAGGTTCTTCCTATGGAATGTTAAATTAAACACGTGTCACCTGATGTTTCCGATATACATTCTATCATATCAGTGCCGGAAATTGATCAATGGAATACTAAATAATGATTTAATCATCCACAGCTGTTATGTCTCCATTCAAAATAGGAACCATTTATCTCAATGAGCTTCTCCAAAAAAATAATCCACACATCCCAACACTTCTTATAGGAATCTCCACCAAAGAATAGTCCAGATATCACAACATTTCTTAAAGGAAAGTTATGTCAAAGAATAATCCAGACATCCAAACATTTCTGGTAGGAATCTCCTTCCCTCTTTTGTAGCTTTAATGGATTTCAAGAAAGCTTCCCACAGTGTGGTAATTGAGGGTTGGAGAACAAGAAACTCCTACTCGGGGATTTTTAAGAGGCATACGTTTGCCAAGTCTTTCATTGTGGTTTTGTTGTAAACTCAGCATACAAGATTCGATATTTGGGACGATCCAAAATCTAATATTTGTACTTCCACTAAACTGGTCTCTTCCCACGAACCTTCTTTATCAAATATCCGTTTCCACACCCATTATATAATGATACATTGACCCTTGGCCCACCAGAAATAAGTTCCTGGGCACGACTTTTGTATGATAATCAGAGGTATCTGTCAATAATCAGAGATAACAGTCAATATTTCGCCACGTATTCTCTCAGGCCGATACACTTACAAAATTGAGCGTTGACTCTTTCCGCTCCAAAAATAATATCCTGGGGACGACATTTGGACGATAGGTAACGATAACAATTAATTGACCTATTCCGGCGATCCTTCTCTCACAAACATTTTCCCGTGCCTTTATAAAATTGAAATTTGATTCTGTCCCCTCCGTAAAAGAATTTCTTGGCGACGACTCTTGGCAATAACAATCAAATGGGCTCTTCCGTTGACCTTTTTCCCTAACTCGAGGTGATCACTCGCTGGAATGTTAGTCGTACCAAATCACCTGTTCCGTTGACTTTATTACTGAGTAATTCCCGGTATTCGTATTTATTTGGCAAAATTGCGGGAGGTAGTGAGACAGGATTCAGGAGAGTTGGTACCGCTATCCATGAAGAGATTTTTTGTGAACCAAACAAGGTCAATTCTGATACCAATGCCAATTGTGATACCAATGTCAATTATGATATCAAGTTCGCCCTATTATACAATCAATTCGCTTTGCAGGATGCCCAGTGATGAAAACATTAACCATGGACTGAACTCAATCCTTGCTGTCGGTGGATGGCAGATCCTACAATTCACTTAACCATTACTTTGATGGGGATCTTAGAAGTCTATAAGTATGACTAGAGTGGAACATCTACGGGGAATATCTGGGACTGTATTCTTATCATTATCCAGTGCGGATGCTTTTGCATATCTCGTAAGCGAGTATTCCATCATATGATGCCCGTGATAACCATTTTCATCATCATTATCATTATCCTCAATGCGGATGCTTGTCCTTATCAGATAAGAACCCGTGATAACCACTATTATCATCAGCGTTATCCTGAAGCCGGCAACTTTTACAGATCTCGAAAGAGAGTACTCCATGTCCGTCACAGATAATGGCCCTTTATCATCCTCAATGCGGCTACTTTTACAGATCTCCAAAGATAGTACTCCATGTCCTTGATATCCATTATCATCATCCTCAATGCGGATACTTTTACAAACCTCCAAAGAGACGACTATGTCATTATCAGATAATGGAACGTTGGTAATCATCACTTCATCTGAACTCTTTTGGCGGAATGATTATTTTCGTTTTGCGGGTTTGTTTCGAAGGTTGCGAATGTGAATCGGTTGATAATATTTTTCTTTCAGAGTTTTGTTCGAAGGTTGCAAACGGTCTGTTGGTTGAATCGGTTGATGATTATTTTTCTTTGAGGGTTCGGCTCGAAGGTTGCAAGCGTTCTTTTGGTTGATAAGTTATTCCTCTTTAGTAGATTGTGATATGAAATAGTAGGGTCAGACCTAATAAGCTCAGAGGCTTTGCCCAATCCCGGAATAGTAGTTTGATCCCCGGCACTATAGAGCAATTCCGCCAGCTAAGCAGTTCGACATGGTTCCATGCCTTCCCTTAAGACTCAGGTGATTACGTCCCCTGTTTAAGTCATTCTGGAACTGCCTCTGATTAAGCCTTCACTTGTCCAATGTCTTTTTCCAGAAATCTGTAATGGCAGTGCTTAAGTTTTTGATTGTCTTATGATGTGCTTTATTGATGCAATGCATCCACTTGCCAAGGTTACTGCAACCGAGCCAGTTGAGTCAACAAGGCGTGCAGTTAATGGGCAACGCGAGTGCGGTTTGGAGATAAGTGCGGATCAGCTGAAAAATGCGCACATAAATTTCTTCTCGAACTGCACTTGCCGCAACACAATTGCATCAGTTGCAAATGCGGTAAATTTCTCCATGAGTGCATGAAATGCAATTGTTTTTATTGTTGTTTTATTTTACTTTTATTGTTTGTTGTTTTGTGCTCCGCGTGCATTTTGTGTCTATTTTCCCCTTCGCTGCACTTGTAGCAGTAAACTTTTAAGTGGTGCTCGTACACACTCGTTGAGTTGATTTGGCTGAGTTGGTCGGACACAGGCGGGCAGACGGATGGACTGACTGAGAAGAGGACGGGCGCACTGACTGAGTGTATGGCGGACGGCCGGTATAACTGAGGAGAGGACGGGCGGCCGGCCGGGGGACTGTGTAGAGGACGGATGGCCGGCTATACTGACTGAGGGGAGTACGGACAGACTCACATACTCATTGCTGGATAGTTGCCGTAAGTATTTATGGCAAATACCAAAGTGGCTCGATTTGATTGTTGCTCAACTTGGCTTGGCTCGGCTCGACTCTAATTGAATTGATTGCATTTGCCATGACGTAAATCCACGCAATGTTTAATGATTTTATAGTAATTGAGTTGGCGAAGTTTTGCTTTAGTGACAGTGTAAAAATATTTCACAAAATTATGGAAAAATGTTCCATTCAATAAATTGGTTGGTTCCATTACTAATCGCCACTATACCTGAACTCTGGGATTTTTTTGTACAACGACTTCCATTCTCTTATTTAATGGATGAGATTTGTAGTACCTTTATATAACCATTAGAAGAGTGAGGGATATTTATAACCATATTGCCTGAAGAGTTAAGTCTAACTTCTTATAATATATTCTAAACTCTCCTCAATCTATTGTCAATTGTTGTGGAAGTAATGTTCCACAGAAGAGAATATACTGATCGACTTTCTGGTATTACTCGTATTTGGTTCAACTTTACCCGAAATCCCCTTTTGGAAGTCGCTGCTCCTCATTACTCTAAGATATAAGTAGCACCTGACAACATTTATCAATTTCCGATCAGACTAGAGAAGGTCTGGCCAACCCGTGGTTCTCCCAGAGATAGGCTCAGAGACAGATAAATTGAGAGAGAGAGAGATAGATTGATAGAGACAGATAGATTGATAGAGACAGATAGATTGTGAATTAGAAATTGAGATGTAGATATTGAAAAGTGGAGATTGAGAGATAGAGATTGTGAGAGAGACATTAAGAGATATAGAGTGATAGGATGTGAGAGATGAAGATATTGAGAGGGATTGATATGTAGGTGGGGAGAGTGAGATTGAGAGAGAAAGAGATTGAGTGAGAGAGAGGGATTAATAGTGAGAGAAAACTAGATTGAAGGATACAGAATGATAGATTGAGAGTTGCGAGTTGGGGTTTGGTTGGAGCTAAAGTCCCACACTACGGCTTCGGCCATATAGTTTTGATGTTTCCCTTCCTCAGCAACAAAAAAAAAGATTGAGAGTTAGCTTGAGAGAAGAAGAGAGCTAAATAGAGACAGATATTTAGATGGAGAGATACAGATAATACAGGGGGATATATATTATACTTATTTTTTGACACCAAATCCCCTCCTGGAAATTTTCTTTCTTCACATTTTAAGCAAGAGAATTAGATTCCCTGAGATGTGGTCCCGACATACCAATACTCACTCCACCTAAACAGTCAGTTCCTTCTCAACTAAGATGAAGATGAAGTTTTATTCACCAAATGTTACCTTTCATCATATCGTCATATATGAATCAGAAGCTTTTTATAGAGGGTTGTGAAAGGGGAAGTTACACTTTTTCAAACTTTTTTGACTCTCATGAATTACAGAAATCTGTTCAGGGATAAGAAATGTACATTGTCCTTTCCAAATACATCTGATCCTCATTATAATGATTCCGTAGTTTCACATAAAGTATTTTTCGACGATCCAAGGTAATTTTTTTCCTAAAGACTATGGGGGAATTCTGCGAAGTTTTTGTTTCCGAAGTGGTCTCTTTAAGCTTGTGACCTTTTTTAACAACCACATTTTGTTTTCCCTCATCTGCTCTAGAAACTGTTTCCCAGTTAATAGCCTGACTTGCAATATAACTCTGACACATTGTTTCCTCCACGACGCGTCATAATCGTTAACAATAATTAGTAAAAATGTTTGTTAATAAATTTTCAGCGAAGCGCGGAGGAAACAAGTCACGGCTCTGTTGCAAATGACGTGTTAATTACGCTTTGTTGCACTTGACACTTTCTTTTCGTGGGATTCTTGGTAAACGCTTTCTCGTGGGAATCTGTGTAAACTCACGACTTGTTCAATGGGAGAATGAGATTGTGAGAAACGCGCCTTGGAGCAGAATTTTTTATTTGAACAGCATGACGAAAGAATAATGAAGACATTATATGCGAATTAATGGATACGGTGAGGGGGGAGTACAAACGGGGTCTTTTACACTTGACTTTGGTTGGGAATTTCGATGATTCCGAAAGTATATTCAAAAGATCGCTATATGAAAGACTTTGTATATATCTGTCGTTATATAAGGTGAGGAATTTCAAGATCTGAATTATAACACTCTCAATTTACATTGGCAAGTCGGATGTTTCGTATTACTTGACACAATCCAGTGATCGAAGTAGAAAGAAATTTTCATATTAATAGAATTTAGTCCAATTTGTTTCTTTTCTATTTTAATTTTTTTATACCATTTTTTTTCCTTTTGTGTTTTAAATCTTTTTATTCCATTATTTTTTCTTTTTTGTCTTAATTGTTTATCTGTATTTATTTATATTTTATTTAATTTTTATTTAGTTAATTTTAATTTTATTAATTTATTTTCATTACATTTATTTATTTAATTAAAAATTTGTATTTTTTATTATTTTATATTTTGAATTTTTAGTTTATTTATATTTCATTCCTTTATTGTTATTTACATATTATAATTTTATTTATTTATTTTTAATCTTTTGATTAATTATCTTTATTATTTATTTAAGCTTTTTATTATATTTTTATACTTTTTTATAACTTTTTTATATTTTTAATTTTTAGCTTATTTATTTATTTTTCATTCATTACATTTTTAATCAAATTTTATTTATATATTTTCATAAATTTCAATTTCATTTTTATTTATGTTTTTTTTTTACTTTATTCTAAATTTATTTTATTATCTTCATTATTTATTTACGTGTTTTTTATTATTTTATTATATTTTTTATTTATTTGTTAATTGTTCATTAAAAATATAAAATATAAGATTTTTATAATTTTTTATTGAATGTTTTATTATTTATTTATTTTTAGTTACTTTTTTTATTTAAACCATTTACTTGTTATTGTATACTTATTTATTTGTTTAGTTACTTATTACAATTTTATTGGTTTGTTGTCATTAAGTTTTATTTATTTCCTTATTTTTATATTATTTATTTATGTTTTTATTTAATTTGTAATAGTTTTTTGAAGTTTTGTTTTTTTGTGTGGTATTTATTTTATTTTATTTCTATTATTTATTAATTATTTTTTATTTATTTATTTATGTTTATTATGTTTCATTTTTTTGCACATTGTTCTTTATTATATATATTAATAATTTATTTTTTGCTACTTATATATTAAATTTGCTATTTATTTATTTTAATTTTGTTTATTTATTTTTATTATATTTTCTTAATTTTGAATTGGCTTTTTATTTTTAGTTTCTAATAATTTTCCCTTTGTTCTATTTTTTTATCATAATTAATAATTTTATTAAAATTCTATTATCGACGACCTCCGGTTTAATATAAAATCTTCTTCGAGTTAACGGTCCAAAAAATAACATTAATTTTATTTTATTATTTTACAAATCGATTTTAGTTTTTTACTCATTTATTTATAAGCCAATATTTCTGTTTGCTTCGGAAACTATCGTGATGCCAATTTTGGAGTCTATTTACTTGAGAAATTGTTTTACCAACCTTAAGAAGATACCAACTAATTAATAATGGTTTATATTTAGTTAATTATTATTGTTATTTAGATAGTTATATTTTATAATATATTTCTTATGTTTTCTGATTATTTTTATAAATATTTGTATTTGGTTTATGTTTTTATTTGTTTTGATTAATGTTTCTTTCCTTGTTTCTGAGTTTATTTATTTTCATTTGTTGTAGTAATTTTTTTATCTAAGCAAAATTCCTTTGGTTTATTAAAAGTAATTTGTTTTTCTTTGTTCATTTATTTACCGCGCCCGTTTTGTCTTTTGCTTCTCATTGAAAGGCGAATACAAATAGTATTTTTGTTTGTTTCTCGTAACCGCATTAATGAGTTCGAATCTTTTTGGTTGAAGCTTTTCAGGTTAGCATGGCATTAAGTTTGATCTCAATGTAAATTGAGGGTAGAATGCGCAGCAACATAAAAATTACTCTTTATTTATTTATTTATTTTGTTATGCTTTTAACTGAGGGTATTATACTCAAACTGCGACTTCAACACCAATACCATTCTGACGTCACCTCTGGCTCAAACTCCAACTTAAACTCCAACACTGATTCCAACTTCGACGCCATCTCCAACTCCGAGTCAAACTCTGACTCAAACTCCGACTCGAACTCCAACTCCGACTCAAATTCCGACTCAAACTCCGACTCCAAACGCAACTCCAACTCCCCAACCCTATTTCAGAAGCCAAGTGTAACACAAATAGTTTCATAACTTAGTTTTTACTTGGCCTCTCGGTAACGCGGCAGTTTACATTGCTCCATATCAGTTCTACAAAGGTTGTATAAAGGTTTTATATACACTTCTATATAATTTTTCACTGCTGCACTACAAATTTAAATTTGATCATCACTTTATTACGCTGCGAGTGGTCTCAACAAAAACTAGTTTTACGTTAGTTCCGAACAAGTCCCTTTACAGCAGGGATTTGGAATCCATACAAACACACACATATACAAATACACTCCAATACACACAAACATACGGTCAGACACACATATACACATATATTCCCATCCAGATCCACCTGTGAAATTATAAGCATCCATAATATAATTGGTATTTAAACGAGAGACCGACCGCAGCTCCACGCATTCACACATCTAAAATTAGATCTGCTTAGTGCAATTGCGGCAAGGTGATAATTGCCGCCGTAATTCCGGTCTTTAAAGATAGCTGCATGTATGACTGTGTGTGTGTGTGTGTGTGAGTTGTGTAAATGTATGTGTCTTCCTGTGTAAATGTGTTTGTATACTTGCAGCATTGCAATGTTGGCGCTTAAGTGGCACAAATGCTACATAAATAAATCCATAGATTTATGAGTTTTATTCAACAGCTTTCCACACACACACACATACCCTCACACACCTCACATACACTCCCTCACACTCTAATATATGTGTATTTATTTGTGCATAACTTTTCTGTCCACAGCTTGTCTCCCACTTCCTCAAAAAAAGAAGAACCTAGAAAGAAGTTGAAAGAAAAATTGGATGCCATTAACAATTTTGCATATCTGCCTCCACACACGCGTGTTCTGGTGCGCCCCAATTGTCATTAGGCTCACACCGCCGCTATCTTTCCGTCCGCCCATCGATAGAGCTATTTTTAGCGTCTCCTCATCTCCGAAGAGTACCCTTGAACATTTCGTCATTATTGCATGAAATTAGTTTGACTCCTCTTTAACGGGCGTGCAGCAGCGCGTCTTCCATTCACTTCGTCGCTTCCGTGCCGCCACGAGTGTGTGGAAGAGCAACGCTTCGTCGCACTTGAGTACGCGATCCAAATGTGTGTTCCTCTGTTGATAAATGCTTCTTTTTGCTCCCTTTTCTTTTTATTTATTATGTGTTGTTTTATGTCGTGTTATGTGTCTTCTGGTTCTGCCATGTAGGAGACTTTTCTCTCTTATAGAATTCTAATTTTAGGCTCTCCTGTAAAGCACAAAACTACTTCGGTGCATTTTGAAATTTACTTTAGTTTTATAGTGTTGGACACAATTCCTGGTGTTGTCGGAAATTCACATATTTTTTCCTTATATACATTTCGAAGATGCGAAGGGAAAGGTGTTCTATAACAGCACGTTTACTATTGAAACAATCTAAGAAACAAGAAGTGATAATACTGTTCAGAACAGCATGCTTATTGAGGAAACAAGTCAGGCAACCAGAAGATTGAATACTGGTCTAAAACCTCAGGTTTATTACCGAAACAACCTAAGAATTAAGGACAGGAAATATTGTTCTAAGTCAACACGCTTATTATCGGAACAAGACAAGAAAAAAGAAGAGGAAATATTTTTCATGATTATTACCGAAACAACGTAAAAACATGAAGAGGAAATATTGAGCTAAAACGAAACGATTATTATTGAAGCAAGTCAGGAAACCAGAAAAGGAAATACTGGTCTAGAACAGTAAGTTTATTACTGAATCAACCTAAAAAACAAGTAGAGGAGTACTGGACTAGAACGATTATTACCGAAACAGCCTAAAACGTGAAGAGGAAATATTGTTCTGAAACAAAACGTGGATTACGACGCAAACTAAAAACCAAGAAGAGGAAATATTGTTCCTAATTTTTACCGAAAAAAGCTAAGAAACAAAAGGGGAAAGATTGTTCTAGAACAGCTCGTTTATTACTGATGTTACTAGTAAATGCACCGAAGACTGGAATCAAAATGGAGGTGAATCTGGAAGAGACTGGGATCACCAGTGACTTGAATCTGCAAGAGGCGGCATTTAAAATGCCTTCAATCAACACGATGCTCGGATTGAAAGGCACTGGGATAAAAAACTTCAATTAAAAAGAATGCGGTATATAAAAGGACTTGAATCAATAACTCCACTGGGATCGTAAGGGTTTCAACCGACCAGAGAGTGGGATTAGAATGGTCTTAAATCAACATAAAACAACTTGAATCAAGAAGAGACTGGTATCAAAGGCACTTGTGATAACAAAGCACTGGAGAAAAGGGACTTAATTCAACAAGAGACTGGGATCAAAATGGGCTTAAATGACTCAGAGAATGGAATTTGAACTGACTTGATTCAAAAAGAGACTGCTTTCAAAATCCACTCAATCAACAAAGACTCTAGGGTTCAGAGAAGCTAGAGTTCGAAGACGCTAGGGATGCAAATCACAAGAATCAAATATATAAATGGACTTAAATCAAAGACACTGGGATCAAAATGCACAAGAACTGACAAAGTGTTTTATTATAACGGTATTGAATAAGGAAGACACGAGTTAAATCAAGAAGAGACTAGGATCTAAAGGACTTGTAACAGCAAATACGCTGCAATCAAAAGGTCTTGAATCTAAGCTTACCTGGGATGAAAGGGATTTGTAATAACTATGACACTGGTATCAAAGGGACTTGGATCAAGAAAACAATTAAAAAATACTTGAACCAAGATGGGGATGGGATTAGAACGACTTGCATCACGAAAGCACTAGAATCCAGGGAACTTGTAATGACAAAGACTCAAGAGCATCAGAATATCTTGAATCTAAGAGTACTTGGGGATCCAAGGGACTTGTAATAACGAAGATTCTGAAAAAAGGTCTTGAATCTAGGTTTACTAAGGGGGATGAATCAAGAAGATCAAAAGTTCAAAGGAACTTGATACTGGAATCAAAAGGCCTTTAATCTAAGTTCACTAAGGGGGTTGAAAAAGAGTTAAATCATAAATAAGCAGGGATCAAAGAGTTTCAATCAACATGAGATTGGGATGAAAGGGATTTATAATAACAAAGACACTGGAATCCACGGAATTCATTGAACAAAGACGCTGTCATAAAAAGTGTCTTGAATCAAAGAGAGATTGTGTTCAAAATTACTAGAATTAAAAAGACACAAGGAGTATCAACCAACTAGCGTCAAAGAGTCTTCAATTAAAAATAGTCTGGGATCAAATTTAGTTCAATTAACCAGAAACTGGAATCAAAGAATTTCATACACCACGATCGACACTGGCATCACAACGATTTTAAGCAAAAAGAGACTTGAACAAAACGACTGTGCTCCCATGATGGAGAATATGTCTTCAGCCAGGGATTCACTATATTTTCAAACAAAAATTAATGAAAGACAATATTTACAAAAATTTTTTGAATGAGAACAATAAAATAAAGAAAAGTGTTTGTTGCAAGCATTATTATAACACATTAGCAACGTGGCTTACATCTTCACTTTCCGGCTTTCTTATACCATGTCCACAGGGAAAGGGTTTTTTTTGCCGGAACAACTATTCATATATAGCACTCAGACCGACCACAAGACATTCATTGTACGTTCCATTTTTAAAAGGGAAAGTGGTTAATCACCCAACAAAGGAATGCATGTCTCTACAACTCTACCTCTTGTGTTGGTATGAGCTTTAATTAATACATCCTGACTTGTATCTCCACTTTCCGGCTTCGCGAGCCGTCAACTTTCGCTGACCCAGCAACAAAAACCCAACCGCACCAAAGCTGGCGCACAAAATTCTCACGCTGCATGGAACCATGAAGCAAGTATATTTCCTTTCATTTTTGATTTCTCAGCTGATTGACGCACATTCTTTGCATTCAACATTTCCACCATGAGTTGTTGTTGTTGTGGTTGTTGCTGTGTGGTTGTTGTGTTATACTCGCATGTGTCATGCAGCTCGTTTTTACTTTTCCTTCATTTTCATTTGCGAAATTTTTTATACGCATTTTTTGCTGGTTTTTCATTTTCTTTTTTCATGTTTGCTTTTTTCTGTGTTCCTTTTCTTCTTGTGCGGAAATTTTTTTACACACATGGGGATGGCAGTCGGCCAAAATGCTCATCTCCAGTTAAATTTTTTCATTGTCGTCATCGTTTAAAAAAATTTCATTTTTATGCGAATTATTTCACTCCGTTGTTGTTGTTGTTGTTGTTGTTGTTGTTGTTGTTGTTGTTGTTGGTTGATTTGCTTATTCTTTTGCCATGTAAATATTGTTTTAAATTAATTTCGCAGAGTAATGTGCAATGCAGCCAGGGTTGCCAACTACATTTCTTCTATGTTTTTTTAAATGAATTTTCAAATCCACAGAAAACTGAAAGAAGAATGAAGTTCAAAAGTGTGGCCCTGGTGGTCAGGGAGGAGAAATTCCATTATTCCAAGTTTGTATTTTTTTTCCATCATTCCCCTTCCTATCAATACCGCCTCCCCCCTTTATAGTGATATTTATAGTACTATATGGAAAGTGGGCCGATACTTTTCAGAAATGTGTCTTCAACCTTTCTTGTTCGAATTTACTCAAAAATAACGTGGAATAGCCCAGGTTGCTCTGGTGATACTGCAGGTTTGTTCCTCAGACTAGACCCTGCGAGCTACCCGCAGGTGCCTGATGGATAGTTTTACAGACGTTAGTGGTCCACCTACGATTTGCATGGGTTCTTGTTGCGTTGTGTCCCTTCTGACCAATTCACCGGCCTCATAATTGCCCAGGGTGTTTAGAGTAAACCACAATCTTAGAAGTGGTGTAGGTAGGTAAAATGACTGACAACCCTCGAGTCACCTCAATATAGCAATAGTGCTATTTTGATGCCTTATCATCGCAAGCCCAAAGATGGTGATATGCTTTGATAAAATTACAACCAGCCCAAGTTGCTTATAAACTGGGTTAGGTCTGAAAGTTCTAAACTAGAGCAATGCCCAGACTGCCTAGAAAATGACATCCGAAATATTTGAGTCTCATAATATAGACCCCAAAAACTGACTTTATAGCCAGTTGGCTCTCAGAGATGATAGCCACGTTTAATGTCCAACAGTCGTTCCACCACTTTCAGCATAAACATGACCTCTGCTTCGAAAACACTACGGAGAGCCGGTAGGCAGAAAGGGACAAATCCCCAGATTATCGGTGTATACAACGCAGCCACTATTTCACTCGATCGTTCTGTTTTGAGCCATCAGTGAGTACTTCTGTTGTGATATGAATGGAGAGGTGGTCTTCAGACAAACTTGTGTTCATAACTTGGTGGATGTACCGCTTAGTCGATGTCTTCCGCTGAGAGAGGATCATGCATGAGAATGTTGATGAATGACACACGACGTCTCTGGAACATTTGTGGATAGCATTCAGCCCCATGACAACCAGTTTGCAGACTGCTTGACTAAAAGATCAGATGGGATCCAGTTGGGAAGTGCAAAGAGTCCTTTAGTGGGAGTTGTCCAAAGAGCCCCAGTAGCAATAAAGGAAGCTATCCGCCTTACTTTGTGGAGGGGTTGCTGGTTTTCTACCACCGCCGGGTAGAGAAGAATCGGCTCCACCACCGCTTCATACAATCAGAAAAACAGTTTATTGTTTAATTAGTGAATTATAATTATATTAATTTCTTATATGCATATTATAATTGTTAGTTCTCTTTACGGTATAAGAACAAATTTAGGCAAGTTTTTAAGATAATACTTTAAATAAAGAATAGTTCAGTACCAACCACCAAAGCGACTACATTACAATTATAGACCCCACTTTTCAGCAGTAAATAGCGCTGCGGACCTTCTGAGCTCTCTCCACAATGTTAGCATTTCACATGAGCTTGGAATCGAACATCAAGCCTAGGTAGGTACTTGACCTGACTAAAATACTCTTAAGATAAATTCACTTTGAATTCTCACTTAGGATAAATTCTCATTTCTTCCTTGATTCCTTGATTCATAGTTTCTTGATTCATGGCTTCCTTGCTTCATTGCTTCTTTGCTGTCTTGCTTCCTTGCTTTCATGCTGACTTGCCTTCCTGCTTTCTTGCTTTCATGCTTTCTTGCTTCTTTGCTTCCTTTATTCCTCGCTTTCTTGCTTTCATTTAAGATCAATTCACCTTTCATTTTCACTCAGGGTAAATTCACCTTGGTAAAAATACTCCCCTCAAAAATTGTTTCACACCACCACCAACGAACTTTAATAATTCGGAGTATTCTCCATGAGAGTTGGGAGCCCTCCATTAGATTTGGCAGCCCTACACAGCACAAGCATGAAAGCGAGTCAGAGAGAGGGAGAGTGAGAGAGATAAAAATAAGTCCAAAGTACGCCATGCGACTTGCGGCTCTTTAGCATACGTAGGTAGTCATAATTGCAATCATATAGCGAGCCACCCTCCCCACCACCGTCCCTTGTCCGCATGCAGTAGTCAGTGCACTCGACCGACCAACCCCACCCCACCCACGTGAAATGTTGCGAATTGCTTGTTGCCGTGCTTGATTACTTTCCTCGCTCATCCAAAATTCGCGTGAAATATTTCTGATATAATGCACTCGGTTCAGAAATGATGATTGGAATTTTAAATTCTTGGCTTTGAGCCGAAAAATTTCAACATTAAAATAATGAAAACAAATAAAAATGAAAATAAATAGCCAAACATTCAACTGTGGCATTCCCACTCTTTCCCTCCCGCTCAAATAGCATACTCATTTTACCTAATTATCCACAATTTCTGTTTCAAAGCTTCGTTTTTTGTGTGTTTATGTTTTTTCTGAGGAATTAGGCCAGTTGGATGAGGTGTCTTCCATGTCTGCTGGCCAAGAGTCCATGCCAAAAACATTTTAGTGTGTTTCTTGAAAACAAAAACAATGTTTTGATTTATTAGCTACAAATTTTCTTTTTACGATTGGTATTTTATTTTATTGCTAATCGTGCTTGGAAACGTGATTTTTGTCAATAAAAATTCGTCGTGTTCTTATGTAGCTTTAAGTAAAGGGGTTTCCAATGAAGCATTTTGGAAAGTTTCTTCGTTCCTGAATCTTTCCAGTTATAAAGTGAAGTTTTTACAAACTGAAAATTTTAATTCCATGATTTGAAAACAAAAAATTTAAATAAAGGCTCTTCCTCCAGGCAGAAGACGCAGTTCGTACTCTGCATAAAGCCTATGATCGCCAATGAAGTCCCCTTGGATTGTGCCCCGTGATTCAACCAACGATCGAAGATATTTCCTTCGTAATGTTAGAGGGAAATCTGCAACTCATTTGTTCGGGCTCTCTAGGACGCACTTGGTTGTTTTATAGAACAATTGGTCCTGGTGAATAATAATCAGGTGGCCCTTCATCCAGTCAATAGCCCCTGCTAAACTCATACCAACTCTGTTCCCATTGTAGTAACCGTAGATCCACACTTGGCCAATTCATCAGCTATTTCGTTACCATGTACCTCCCAGGTCCCAGAGCCGAAATAAGTTCAATTAACTTACACCTTGCAATGGAATTCAGTCTTGACTTACATTCCTGGACATTATTTTGAAGTGGCTAACGCCTTTTCCAGGACCTTCAGTGCAGCCTGACTGTCTAAGCTGTTTACCGTCTCTAAGCTGTTTACCGCTCCATTTCTGCTCAAGTACCCAGTCCACCACTTACAGTTCTGATTTGAATACCGTTTACATACTTCCCATAGCCGAGAAGCATCTGAGATTTTCATTTAGCCCCAGTACCATTATCAGTTTTGGTAGACCCAGTTCTGTTTTCAGTTTTGGAGCCGTCAGTGAATAAGGTTTTCGTCCGCCTCCCTAGAAGTAACTCTGTATCTCTACATTGTTTGTTTATCGGGAATATTTTACTTTTAGTTTATTCCATAAGAAACTCTATTGTATTGTTCTGATATTCTCTCGAATGCCTCCCTAATTCCAGAGTTGTTGTCTTCCAATATCTATATGCATATAGCGGACATTTCGTTATACTTACTCGAACATTTTAATATAATCGCTGACATAACGCCGCTGGGCTTCCTGAGGAAGACATGTTCCCTGAAGAAACTCAAGCTCCTGGTTTCTTACTGAGCAATGTAATTCATTGATTATGATAATGATGATAATTTCATACTGGGTTCTCACGGCTTGAGCCACCCATTTCCCCAGTCTATAGTATAATGATGACGGTCTCATACTGGGTTCTCAAGGCTTGTGCAACTCATTTCCCCAGTCTACATTATAATGATGACAATCTCATTCTGGGATCTCAAGACTTGGGCCACCCATTTCCCCAGTCTACATTATAATGATGACGGTCTCATACTGGGTTCTGAAGGCTTATGCCATCCAATTCCCCTGTCTATATTATAATGATGACGATCTCATAGTTTGTGCCACCCATTTGAGTAGCAGTGTTCCATATACGTACTCGTACGTCGCAATGATCACCGATGGTCTTCTTGAAGTCTCGTAAAACTTGAACACACATTTTTCGTGGGTATTTCCCTTTGAAGACTTTCGGTTTGGTTTTCGTATGTCTTTGTTACTGCCCTCATTTCAGCACTTGTCTCTGGTTGTTTATTATTATTTGTGTAAAATATCAAAGAGCTCTGATAATGTTGATAGACGATCTCCAAATGTTTAGTAGTACTTTTTAGGTTCCAGATGTGGTCACTCAGTGACTAAGTTTCATAGTTGGCTTTCCTATTTCCTATTTCATCTTGCTTCCACTTCACTTACCGCCAACCTCATCTTCACCAATTTAATGATAATAATCATGTTTATTGTTGTTATTATTTTGTGTGTTTCTTCTGCTTCTCGTGGCCCATCTGCCGAACATACTTCCAGAGATATTCCCATGCATCAACACGGCAATTAATAAATGATTACACTATTTTTCATTTCAATACTATATTTAATTGTTGTATCAATTGTCGTAATTTTTTTATTATTATTTTTTCAAATCTATTTTTTTGTATTAATTTCTGTTGGTTTTTTTTGGTATTTATTTTGTTTGCTTCTCAAATTTTTCATCTTGCTATCATGGGCCATTTAAAAATAACCTTGCCCTGAACTTTTATTAATCTCACTCAGCGTTTCGTCGTGGTTGTTTTCAGCTCCTCAGTTCGTTTCGTTGCGAGTTATGCTGCGGTGGCAAACATGTGATTGTGCAACAGCGGCAACGCACACAATGGAAACGATTTAAATAAACTTTTAATTTTTTCTTTATTATTTTCGAGGCTACTTAATGGGCTTTTTGTATGCAAAGTGGTTGTTGTTGTTGTTGTCTAAATGTGTATTAAAAATGTCATTCAAATTTATGCTTAGAACTCACAAACAGCGCGTTTCAACAGTTCCCGTTGTGGTTGTTGCGGTCTTAGTCGGTTTCATTCAATGTTTCTATTATAGAATAGTGTGCAATATTGTGTGGCCTAAGTCCCTCTCCGCATTGTCGTGTTCTCTACACGTAGATCAATCTCCCCTGCTCCCCATTTGTGTGAGTTTGTTTCAGTGTTCGATGCCCCTGTGACACATCTATTGGACCATGACTGGTGACACATGACTAGGGTCTCTACACATTTTCCTCCATATGTTTATCACTGTTCCGGGGTTAATTCAGCAGTTTCTCTACCTAATTCGTCGTACTCCACTAAATTGTCCACCTCTGTCATTATTATTTTTACATTGATTTTCAGTTTTGAGGACCTGATATTTTCTATTCCTATTTATACTGTTAAGTCAGTGTATAAATTGCCCACCTCTGCCAGTATTATTTTTGTACTGATTGTCAGTGTTGATGATCTGATTAATTAATTTTATGCTTCCCTTATATTTTCGGCATATTTCCTACTGCTATTACTACTATTAAGTCTCTCGGGGTGTAAATTGCCCACCTCTCCCATTATTATTTTCGCATTGACTCCCACTTTTGATGACTTGATTAATACATTTTATACCTTCAATTTTCTTATATATATTTCCAACCCCTGTTTCCCTTATTTTCACTGTTAGGTTACTCAGTGAGTAAATTGCCAACCTCTGTTATTATTCTTATTCTTCAATTGATTCTTCCTTTTTTCATTTTATACTTCCATTATTTCTTTGTACATATTTCAACTCCTATTTTTACTGTTAAGTGACTCAGAGTGTTAATTGCCCACCTCTGCCCGTATTATTTTTGTGCTGATTCTCTGTTCTGATTATCTGATTAATAAGTTTTATACTTCCATTATTTTTTTATATTCAATTGATTCTCACTTTTGATGACTTGATTAATTCATCGTAAACCTTAAATTTTTTTATAAATATTTCCAAGTCCAATTTTCACTGTTAAGTTACTCGGTGAGTGCATTGGCCACCTTAGAAATTATTATTCTGGAATTGATTCTTATTTTTGAATAGTTCATTTTATACTTCATTCATTTTTTTATACATATTTCTGCCATTTCCACAATAGCCATTTTGCGATGCTTGGAAGCTACTTGACACGCCTATTGCCCACATCAACAATGGCTTCTCACTTCATATTTAAAATAAGATTGTTAATTTTGAATTTATACTGTATATTCTGGCCCATCAATATCAACGGACTCCACCTAATATTTGCCCACCTCTTTTGTTATTTGGCAATTTATATTCTACATATTTTTATTATACTTTGTATTTCTGTACATTTTTCATATATTTTTTAAACTGATTTCACATTTACAGCTGTAAAAGGGACTATTAATCACTCTACACATTATTTGCCCACCTCCGTTGTTTGGTGGCAATTTTATTTTTTCCACAATACTATTATTTTTTTTACTCCTGTGAATTTTCCAACTTTTACTTTCAGTTTGCGTGTTCTATAATACTCTATAATTGAGTTGGCACGAAAATTGCCCACCTCTGGAATATTTTTTAACTTGCTTTCTTCACAATTTTTACATACTTTCTCTTTCTGTGAATTTTTTAACTCTTACTTTCAGTTTGTGTGTTCTATAATACTCTATTATTGAATTGCCCGCCTCTGGAATAGTTTTTAAAGTAATTTCAAGTTTATTTTTAATTTGTTCACATTTTCTTAGTCTAATCTTTAGTTATCATTGCCGAATATACTTCAGCAGTTCCATACTAAAATTATTTTTCTATTTTATTTTCCCAACTTTTCTCCATTTTCTGCAATTTTTCATATACTAAACTCTTCAACGGCACTTGATTTGCCCACCTCTGTTGAAATAGTTGTTTGTGGCACACCCAATTATTTGTTCTAATTTATTTGCGCAACTTTTCTCCATTTCCTGCAACTTTTTATACTTTAGCACTCGCCCACCTCTGCTGTAATAATTGCATGTGCCACAACCCAATTTATTTTTCTTTTTTATTTATTTATATATCCTATTAATTTTTACGATTTTTAATAGCTTAGCATATGATTGCCCACCTCTGATCGAGTAGTAGACTGTCCATGTTCCCAAATTGGTTCTCCGTTCTTTCTCTTCTTTATTTTTCTTTTTGATTTCATTCTCCTGTAAATTTATTTGGTTCATTGCATTTTTGCATAATTTTCAAGTTCTTACACAATGTTTTTTTATGTGTCTAGAATTATTGAACACATGAATTGCCCACCTCTGTGGAAGTCTATCAAATTTGTACAATGTTATGTGCATATTTGCTGAATTTTCCTTCCTATTTGCTAAATCTTTCGTATAATTTCCACTGTTCAGTAATCAAGTATCAAGCAGTTTGCCCACCTCCGAAGTAATTTATTCAACTACATTTTACTTCTATTGTGAATTTTCAGATTATCTTTTGTCAGATTTCTACATTTTATATTTAGGTTCGCGTCTTTAAGACACTTCAGCAGACACTGTGTACAAAGTTTGCCCACTTCTGTATTTATAAATGTTTTTCTGAACAACTACAAATGTGTTTTTCTGAACAACTACAGAGACTTGTCTTCACTCTTCTACTTTTTAAGACAATCCTGCAGTCACTTGGCATAAAAGTTGCCCACCTCTGTTGCACTTTTTATTTGATTTGGCACCAGTTATTGGCTGGCACAGAAATTGCCCACCTCTGTTGCACTTTTTAATTGATTTGATTCCATTTATTGGTTGGCACGGAAATAGCCCATCTCTTTTATACTTTTCAATCGATTTGATTCCATTTATTGGTTGGCACGCAAATTGCCTACCTCACTTGTAATTAAATTTGTGTTCTCTTTGGCTTCTTCATTCTTCAAGTTAAGCACTTTTCTTAAGCTTCATCTCCACCATCCGTTTTCAAAGTCTTCCTTACGCAAGCAAGTTGGCCACTTCTGTTATTCGTTTTTTTTTTTTATAGATTTTGACGTTAATTTTGCTTTTTTATGGTTTTTGAGTGTACTTTTTGTGTGGCTTATCTCTTGGGTATAATTTTATTGGCCCGCTATTTGCCCATCTCAGTTCTGTTATAGTGCATTCATTGTTTCTCCCAATGAACTTTGCTTTTAACCCCATAAAAAATTATATTTTAAATGCATAAACAATTTTTCAAGATAGTGCCTCAGCATCTCAGCTCAACACCAGTTCCTCATTCAGTTCATTTTGTATTCATGCGGGAGTTTGTGTGTGTGTTAGTTTGCTTATAGCGCCTCTGCCCTCCTCTTCCAACGCACTCATTAAGAAATCAACACGTTTTGCTGCGCTTATCCTAATTGTTTAATGATGCAACTTTTGAAGTGCAGAAATTGTATTCATTTTGTAGCATGCGGAAATTACTCCATCCCACAATGCTGGTGGTGTTGTTGACTTTGCCGTTATGATTGTTCGCGCTCTGAATGAAGTTTTCTTGTTGAGTTTTGATTTGTTGAAAGATGGAGCAAACCAACAACAAACCAAAGTAGCTTATAACATGTCCACACCGACCGACAGAACGTGTTTATCTAGGCTGAACGTGTTCAAGTCATAAAATTAAACTAGTTGATTGTAGTCTTAGGTTTATAGGCCATTGATTGTAATGGTTGCTGGGAGCTGAGCAAGCTTCGTTGTACAACGCACTTAGAGCAAGGTTGGATTCACAACAGAACCAACTTCGAGATTCCCAAACCAAAAAAGCCCCAGAATTGGAGGAAGTCATTATGTCACCACATTTATAGTGACTTTTTGTACCACCTCATTTGAAGTGTCCATTCGTGCCACCTCCTCATATTGGAAAGTGTTTGAAGCTTCTCGCATACAGATTTCTTTGAATGTACCTTAAAATATGTTGGAAACATGAAACCTTTTTTGAAGTGTCTTTTTCTACCGCCTCATTTAAAGAGCCCCTTAGAACAACTCATTTAAAATGCTTCATTGTACCACTTCATATAGAAAAATTATTGTTTAAAAAGCACTTATTCGAATGTTTCTCAAAGTATACTTAAATGTCAAACCTCATTTGAAGTGTCCCATTGTACAACCTCATTTGAAATGTATCTTTGTAGCACCTCATTTGAAGTGCTTCTTTGTACCACCGAATTTGAAGTGCTCCTTTGTGCCACCTCCACATATTGGAAAGTAGTAGAAGCTTATAGCATACAGACTTCTTTGAATGTTTCTCAAACTATGTTTAAAACGTGAAACCTCTTTTGAAGTGTATCTTTATACTACTTCATTTTAAGTGTCTCATTGTAACACCTCATTTGAAGTGTCTGTTTGTACTACCTCATTTCAAATGTCTCTTTGTACCCCTGGAAAGTGGTGGAATCTTCTCGTACACAGACTTCTGTGAATGTTTCTCAAAGTATGCTTAAAACGTCAAATCTCATTTCTCTTGTACTACCTCAATTGAAGTGTCTCTTTATACCACCTCATTTGAAGTATCTCATTGTATCACCTCATTTGAAATGGCCGTTTAGTCTACCTCACATTGGAAATAGCTGTGAAATACTGACTTCTTCGAATATTTCTCATCATATGCTTAAAATGTCAAACCTCATTTCAAGTGTATGTTTGTACTCCCTGAATTGAAGTGTCTCATTGTACCACCTCATTTGAACTGTGCCTTTTTACCACCTCATTCAAAATGCTTCTTTGTATCCTCCTCCTCACATTGCAAAGTGGTGGAAGCTTGTCGCACCCGACCGCCTTTGAATGTTTCTCAAAGTATGTTTCGTGAAACCTCCTTTGAATTATCTTTTTGTACCACCTCATTTGAAGTGTCTCTTTGTACCACTTCTTATTGTAAAAATGCGAGGAATACAGACTTCTTCGGATGTCTCTTACAGTATATTCCAAACATTGAACCTCACTTGTGTGTCTCATTCATTGTTCCTCGACAAATTGCTATTTAAGTTACTGTAATGAGAATTTCGCCTAACGCCCCTGTAATGTAGGGGTCAAATTCCCCACACCGGGCACTTTAGTGTGAACACAGAAAGATCTGCTCTGGCCTTTTTACAACAATGCCTCCCATTGAAGTTATGCATGCCAAATTACGCACAAGCGGCGGAGGAGGAAGAAACAGTTTGCAAACAAAATAAAAAGTGGAAATCGTTTGAAGCGCACGCGGCACACACCTCCTCGTTCCTGCCTCCCGCACAATAATTATATGCATGAATTGTGGAGCGTCGGGAAATGGATGCGCAACATTTGTGCGCGCACTTTGTGGCTCAGCCAATTAGAAATAGTGGCAATGATCATGAAACACAATATCAAATGTAGCAACAAATTGTGTAATAAAAACACAAAAAAGAAACGAAAGAAAAATAAACGAGTACAAAAAATGTGGGGGAGAAATTGTATCACCGCAATAAAGTGGTCGCTTCGTTCTGCCCATCAACGGAGTGGGAGCACTTTTGATGTGTTTTCTTTGATTGCGTACAATCGGAGCCATTTATCTCATCTCTTCATTATTTCCCACAGTGTTGGAAGTTGAACGATGTTGTGTGGAATGATGTGCAGCACTTGAGTTAATTGTTGGAGTTGTTGAAGCATTGCTCGTGATGCGTTGAAAGTTATCACACGCAATATAATTGATGGTGATAATGAAGAGATCACTCAGAAGGAGCAGGGGAGTATGCCATGAAGTTCATTAAAAAGTTTCAGCTTTGGAATATTTAAGAGTAATTCAAAACAAGTTTCAAATAATTCTTAAAGAGTCATTAGAAGAAGAATAAGCAACACCCTATTTTGATATACTTTAAAATAATGCCATGCTGACACTGGTACTAAAAGTTTACTAAAAGAATTTCCAATTATAACTAATATCCTCTTATTGATGGCATATCACTCTGTATGTCTCATCACTAATTACTTCTCTCATGATATTCATGACTTATCAGTAATAACTTCTCGATGATGATTTATCACTAATGGCCTTTCTTTCCTTACTTATCACTAATGGCCTCTCTTTGATGACTTATCACTAATGGACTTTCTATCCTTACTTATCACAAATGACTTCTCATTGATGATTTAAAACTAATGATTTCTTATTAGTGACTTATCCTTAATGGGTTCTCTTTCCTTTCTTATCAGTAAGGAACTCTCATTGATGACATATCATTAATGAACTCTCATTGATCATTAATCACTAACGAATTGTCTTTATTTACTTATCACTAATAACCTCTCTTTGTTGACATGTCGGTAATGACCTCTCACTAATGACTTAAAACAAATGACCTTATTTTTGATTTATTACTAATGACCTCTCTTTCCTTCCTTATCACAAATGGCTTCTTAATAGCATTTATCATTTCGTCATAAGAATCATCACATGCCTTTTAAACGGACACTGTAGACTCAACTATCGTATGAATAAGTTGGGTCTATCTTCAGGTGCCATCTGCAGATTCTGTGAAGTAAGTGACGAACCCCACTGCACCTGATCACAGACTGAGGACCTTTGGCTCATAAATGGCACGGGTGTTTTGCACAATATATATATATATATATATATATATATATATATATATATATATATATATATATATATATATATATATATATATATATATATATATATATATATATATATATTAGATATGAGCAAGATCCCCTAGCTTGATTCCTCCAAAATACGTGAATTCCTGTCGGAAATTAACCTTACAGAAGATCTATGAATGAAACTATCTTTTACATAAATAGGGGCATCACAATAGATCTTTCAGATGGCGCTGTATAACACCCTTAAATAGATATAAATCTAATCATTTAGTCATGCTTAGTTATGAATGAAGAAATACCCATTTGGTCACAATATTCTTCACTGAGTTTCGCTCATTCGAGTTTCCCAACTTTCCATGACGTTTTTCGCATAATGGAGACTCCCTTCACTGCGAAAAATGTCTGTCCTTTATATTTTGAGTCCTTAATTTCGTTGGCCAGGCTCAACCTGCTGAATGTCGATTATGATCGAATTGTGGACATTATTACAACCACAAAACTTACCGTAATCGATATTTTTAACGACTAGTCTACATATATGGTCAAACCTCGATATTCCCGTTGCTTTATGTAACCTACTACCTTAGGCGCAGCGGGCAGGCGCTGGTCTGAAGGAGCAGAATGCAAAATAGTTGGACTAACCTGGCCTGATATAAACTTCAAGCGCTCAAAAGTCTTATGATATCTAAATAGACAAAATATAGGTCATGAGGGACACTGGACCCTGCGTACTCATGGTAGTAGGTTGAGGATTGTCTCAAATGACTTCTGCAGGAGTTGCATGAACGAGGAGGAGCCAGAGTCCATCGAACACCTGTTATATACGTATCTAGCGCTGTTCAAAAGTAGCACTTTCCTGGGTGACTACTTTCTGGACTCCCTGGGAGACATTTAAAGCGAAAAAACAAGTTCCATCAATAGCTTCAGAAAAGGGCCAAATGTCAGGACTTTTGAAACCGCACTTCCACTCGGAGGTATCTATGTCCATAGTGACTGCCACCAAAAATGCCAAACGAAGGCATACTCGACCTTGCTCTTGATTTCCGTATACATTGGAAGTACCATCCCTATTAAACCATTTGGTTTTCCAGATGAAAGTGAGAAGAGATAAGACCACTTTCGTTATCTCTGTCAAGTTTGTGAAGAAGCGCGATCCCAAACATTGAAGCCGTTTCAACTGTAGTCTTGAACATTGACATAAAAAGTGATGAATGGATTCTATCTCTTCTTCGTCATGGCAACTCCTGCATAGCCCGCTCGACGGAATACGTCAACGTTGAAGCATTGGTGCGATAGCACAATGCCCAGTAATGACCCCCGTAAGCACCCTTACTGCAGGTTTGTGGAGCCCTAAGAGAACCTTCGTTCTCTTCATGTCTAACCCAGGCCATAAGGCCCTTGAAACTTCGTCGTCACGATTAGTCCACAAGTTTTTTGTCACCGCAATAGTGAATTCATCTATGCTCCTAATCAGTTTATACATCGGGATTTGTATCTGCCTCGTTAATGTCCATTTCAGAGCCTCTTCTGGCCATCTTGTCCGCTAATTCATTCCCTTCTATATTGCTATGCCCGTGTACCTAGAAAAGTGAGACCTTGTGGAGTCCAATGTTCAGTAGTGAGGTAAGACATTTCATTACCAATTTCGATTTAACTGTCTTGGATTCAATTGCCTTAAGCGCCGCCTGACTATCCACACAGATAGTGATATTGGAGGGTCGAATTGTACTACTTTGTATCAGCCTGGCCGCTTTCTCAATTGCATAGACTTTGCCCTGAAAGACGCTGCATGCGTCAGGCAGCCGCTATGACTGTCTTGCCTGCAAGCCCTCCGAGAAGACATCCACCCCCGTTCCACCCTCTATTAGCCGTCAGTGTAGATGGAGGATAATGTCAGAATTGCCCGTTACAGAGCCTGACTCCCAGTCTTCCCTGGTTGGATAGAGAGTTGGAATTCTAGCTGTAAAGTCTATAGTAGAAATCATGTAGTCTGTAGCCGTTTCTAAGTCAGCCGTAACTATCCTTTGACCCTTCCGTTTTACTTCGCTCAAAATTGTATAGTGTCAATAGTTCGCAGATTTCCACGTGTTGCACTCCCTTAGTCTGAGAGCACACTTGGCGGCACAACCCTGAATGACCACTCCTAGTGGTAAGAGGTGAAATAATATATTTAAGTCTTCTTGAGGCGCGCAACTTACAGCCCCTGAAATTCCCAGGCTAGCAAGTCTTTGTACTTTTCCAATACGGTTTTGATTACATTTCCTTCCCAACGCCTTCCACCAGACGATGGACCCGTAGGTGATAATTGGTCTAATGATGGTGGTGTACATCCCATACACAATGTACGGAGACAATCCCTATTTTTTCCCAAAGATCCTTTTACATGCAGTCAAACCTTTCTTTGTTCTCTCCTCAATATGGTACGTAAGTATCTCGCTTCTGAAGAAAGATTCAACGTTACCCTACCTAACTTTTGGCAAAGGGAACTCAGGGATGTTTATTTTCCTGGTGAACAAAACTAGCTCCGTCCTAGTAGGGTTAACTCCTAAGCCGTTGCGCTCAGCCCATCCGGAAATCTCGCTCTTAAAGGGTAAGGTAAAGGTGACACAAACGGCCATCATCATCATGTCCTAAGTGTACCTCTTTGACTGACGACCGTTCAAACTACATACCTACTTATATGCGTGAGAGAAGGGTGCTGCCAAGTGGGATTTTTATGGTTTGTGCCTGGAATTAGGACTTTTTAGCATAAAATATTACTAGTGAGACTTAATTGGGTTTGTGCCGAGAACAAGGACTTTTCTATATAAAAATATAACTAGTCGACATGTTTTGTGTCCCTATTTTTTAGAAGTGGCACAGAAGCTTGTTTTTAGGCAATTCTATTTCTCTACGCCTAATCACTGAAGATGATTTCTGCTCGCTCGATAGGATTATATAACTTCATTGAATTATATAACGTATAGCTATTTCGGACACGCCACTTGTCCTCATCAGAGATCATTCAATGAACGGCAATTTTTCCCCAAGTATTTTTTATGTCTCCGAAATCAACAGCACACCAACTATGAAGCCTCCCAAGAAATTGAGCTGGGCCTTCAGCTATTGCACTCTGTCAATCCAGACAACTACGCTAACTGCAGGTGGTGAACTCACTGATCAAATTCTGTCTCAATCCACCGGACTCTAAACTACTGTGTCTCATTATTACCCCTAATTTGTGCCGTTAAGTGTCTCCCTCTTTTTTATTACATTTGAGTCGTGTCATAGTACATTACTTTTTTGTGGGCCATAATACTTAATATTTTATATATAATCTTTAATATTTTAAATATAATCTTTGATATGTACGACTAACATAGTGAGTCTATAAATCAATAATTGTAATAATAATCTTATATATGTACAAAAATTAATAGGTACATACTTATATGTGTGGGTTATCAGCATGTCTATTTTTGGTTCTGACTTGCCCCAGGCATTCTAGTGTTAATAACTCAACCATAGCGTCATTTAGCAGTGAACTCATCTTATCCCATTTCTTTTTTATTATCTCTTTTTTCTCTTTTATTTTATTTGTGACAATTTAGTTTATGAATCATTATGACATTTTTAATATTTTTGCCTCATTTTGTCATACTTAAAATTCGCACTGACTTAATAGGCTGGGCTACCAGCACGGAGGCAAAGACAGATGGCAGCCTGGGTAGACAGTCATTATTTTATTAGTATTTTAAATGTGGTGTCTCTCTAGGGAAATCATATGTGGCGATCACCTAAAAAGGAAGTCAATTTTGTCTTAAAGAGCAATCATATTAATTGTTTATTAATATGAATACAACTAAACTAATTGAGTGCGATTAAGGAAGGAAAGGGAGAAGGGCAACAGTGCTACTCTTATCCAATAAACGATTAATTCCAGCAGTATTCTTCCGTTATTAGCAAATATGGGTGCAGTACTCGTATAGGTGGGTTGAACGGTCGCCAAAAAACCCACACTCGGACCCTTTACTGACCCTTTGTGATACCGCATGAGACATAAGTCCTCTTCCCTTTCATAGGTCCAGTCATTTGGAGCTTTTGCTGAAGCCATTGATGTAGCTTATTTTTTCGCTGTAAATGTCTCACAGGGGGTCCAGAAAATAGTCACCCAGGAAAGTGCTACTTTTGAACAGCGCTAGATACGTACATAACAGGTGTTCGATGGACTCTGGCTCCTCCCCGTTCATGCAACTCCTGCAGAAGTCATTTGAGACAATCCTCAACCTACTACCATGAGTACGCAGGGTCCAGTGTCCCGTTAGGACACTTATGATACCTATACCTCTTTTACCTATACTTTCTCTTTTTAGAAATCATAAATCTTTTTGAGCGCTCAAAATTTATTTCAGGCCAGGTTAGTCTAGCGATTTTGCATCCTGCTCCTTCAAACCAACACCTCCCAGCTGCACCTAAGGATATTGTGTCAATTAATAGCTTACATGTATAAATGGAAATACCGAGGTCTGAGCTAGCTGGCTGAATCGGTATTCTTGTGCCCTCTCGGGCGAGTTCTTCAGCTTTGGAGTTCCCTGGAATATCTCTGTGGCCAGGAACCCAACTCGGACACAGACGAGTCTGCTTAGCTATCTTCCCTATAGATTTGCGGCAGTTCTTGGTGGCTTTTTAGGTGATAATATCCGAATCCAGGGAGAGCAAAGCCGCTTGGCTGCCATATATAACGCAAATATCTTGTCCAGATAAATTCTTCTTCCTGAGCAATGACAGTTCTTCTTCTATAGCCGCGATCTCAACCAGGAATAAAATGCAATGGGCGGGAAGCTTAAAGGACACGTTAATGTCCAGCTCATCTGAGAATACACCAACTCGTATACCAGCAGGACATGCGCAGTGAAAGTGGTCTGATCCTTCCATATCCACTTCACAGAATCGACATACATCAGTGCAGAAAAACCCAACTTTTGTAGGTACATACATAGGATACATCAGGTTGCAGTATAGGGCAAAGTACTCAGATAAAATTCGTATGTGTACCTTACTTATCGAAAGTAGCTTATCTGATATTCCCTTTGCCGGGATTAGGAACCGTTTTGCTTTACTTTGACCTGCGCTATTAAGCCAGTGGTCGGCAAATTGCTTTCCTTCCCATTTTCTGATAACTTCGTTTGTGTGGCCCACAGAAGGGCTCAGGTCCAATCAAAGGGCATTTTTACCCCTCGTTTTGCTAGATAATCAGCCATTGCGATGCCCTCGTGTCCTTCGTGTCCAGGAATCCACTCAACTACTACTGGTATTAAAATTCCCTAAGCAATCAATTACCATTTTTTAGGTGATCTTGGCTTGACTGTCTGAATGTATGTACTCGTATGTATATGTGAGTTCCTCCCATCTTTCTACGAAGACAGCCCCCCTCACACATATTTCGATGGCATGTATTTCTGCTTGAAAAATTGTTGGATAAACACCCATCGCAATTGATGTTTTGAATTTTCAGCAATTGCCCGGCAGTCCCGCCCCTGTTCCACTGTTTTCTAGTTTCGACCCTTCAATAAAACAGATCTGAGAGCCGGGTTTGAAAGTAATCGAAGTGGTTTTCCAGACTTCACGGTCGTTGATATTGACCTGAAAATTGCTGAAGAAAGCAAATTTTGATCAAATTCACTAATTTTATACTAAAGCATGTCAAAATATATTTTTATAAATAAATAATATTTTAAAGAATCGTTTTCATTAATTTGTTTGATTCTTCATTTATAAAATGTTTTAATAAAATTTGTTTTCAGTTCTAATTTTTATATTTATTTTCTGTTTTTTTTATATTTTATTTTACTTATTAAGTATTTTTCCAAATTTATGTGTACATTTTTTTAAATTTATTTTTATTATATTATTGTATATTTATTTTATTTCAAACAAAATAATAGTTTTCTAACTTTTAAAATGGAAAATTTTTTACTACGTGATAAGATTTTTATATACTTTTATTTATTATCTGTTTAATATTTCATTTATAAAATTTTATAAAAATGTTTTTTCATACATTGTTTTATAAATTTATTTTAATATTCTTTTTTTGAATCTCTGTTTAGTTCTTAATATAAAAAATGCTGTTAATCAAATTATTAATCATCTCTAATTTCTATATTTATTTATTCGGTTTTTTTTAATATTAATTTTATTTTTTTATATTTTTTTAAATTCTTTTAGTATGTAATTAAATTTATTATACTTTTTTAAAATTTTTTAAAATTTTTTTGTGCATAAATTGATAACTTTAAAATAAACTAACTTTTTGCTGCACTATGTCCAAAAATATTATTAAATACTCGTATATAAACAAAAAACATCATAAAATCAAATTCCCCTCCACTCATCATATTCGTTGATAGCACACTCGTGCCTATTACACTCTATCTTTGGAGTTATGTATTTTTAAGTAGCCATGTAAGAGGCTAAAATTGCTAATGCGGATGTCTGGCCTAATATGAAACCAGCCATATTTGCCGTGCAGTTGGGGTACATTGACATTGACTCCAGTCTCGGTTATAGTAGATGGAACGATGGAACCGTTATGCGGAAAGCAAATCCAAGTCAACTTAATAAGTGGCACAGCGACTGCCATCAGAACGCTAAACAAGCTAAGGTGGTGCATTATGGAATTCAAAAGTAGATAAGAAGCATTATAAGATCTTATAAATCCTTTATAGAGAATATTTAATTGTAATTGCGGTATTTTCTAAGGACTTGCGCAGGACTCTTATTGTTGGAGTATTATAGAAGACTTCAAAGTTTCAACAAAGTTGTCGTAGAACTGGTAGAAAACCATGTAAAACAATTATAATATTTTTTATTTTAGTACATAATAAATTTTTTAGTTAAAATTACTCTACATTTATATTGAGAGTATAAGTAAAACTAAGCTTAACATTATATTTGTATTTCTAACTTACATGAATCTGAAGATTCGTGTTATCTAATGAGTAATCCAGGGAGAAATATCAATGTAGTACATAAAGAGGGTGGTTCTTTCTAATGGGTAATGACCATGGTGGACATAAAAATTCATAATCTTACATCTTTCTTTATGTCCACCATGGTCATTACCCATTAGATAGAACCACCCTCTTTATGTACTACATTGATATTTCTCCCTGGATTACTCATTAGATAACACGAATCTTCAGAACCCCCCTTTTATGCTCACTTTTCATTACTCATTAGATAACACGAACTTTCTGAATCGTCCTCTTTATGTCCACCCTGGACATTACCCTCTTCATTACTCATTAGATAACGCGAACTTTCTGAACCACCCTAGACCCCATCCGTGTAGGCGATAAATCATCTTCCTATTTGTCCAATTATGATGCTGAATGATTGCAGTTGGTTCGTTCTGGTTGCCACAAGTATCGTTATCGTGGAGCTCCATTTTTCCGGTCCATGTTCCTTTTTCTAGGCACGCAATTTATGCCACTAAATTCGTTTAAGCAGAAATATTTCAATTAACTTTAATTGAGCTGCAAAATTGTTTTAATTGTGCCAATCCATGAATCACTCCATACAAATGCTCAGCATTCCAAATAAGTGGAGGCATGCCGCTTTGCCGCCTTCGCATGCCGTGCCTTTCCACGCGGCTTGGCGTGCCGCTGTGGTGCGACTTTTTATGATGTTTTTATATTTTTACTGCGTACTCGTAGAAAGTTGAATAATAATTTTTTACCTTTTTAAATTTGAATTATTTTGTGATTATTATTTTTATTTTATTCGCACATGATTTTTATTTATTTATGAGTTTTTATGCTTTTATTTGTATTAATTTATTTTTTGATTTATTTTTTTTTTAATAAAATTGTTTTTGTTATTTAAATTTGAATTTATTTTCGTTTACTAATTTTATTTTATTGGCACATAATTTATTTATTTTTTATTCGTACATAATTTATTTACTTATATTTTTATTTTGTTCTTCACGAACAAATTTTTTTTAGCTGAACATATATTTATTTATACATTCTTAAATAATCATGCAATTATTTGTTTAGCATTATTAATATTTATTTATTTTTTTATATATTTTCTGTTTAATTTTTATTATTATTACTATTTAATAGTTTTTGTGTATATTTTCTCATAAATTTTGTTTTTATTATTATTTAATAATTTTTTATCTTCACTCCTTTATTTCTTACAAATTTTTAAATATTTTACAAAAAAATCTTTTTTTAAATAATTTTTTAATTTATTAAAATTGGAATTATTTCGTTATTATTAATTTTATTTTGTTGAAGTGCTTTTCTTAAATTTTTTAATTTATTTGTTTTTTAATATTTTTTCATTTATTTAAATTTGAGTAATTTTACTTTATTCGCACATATTTTTTTACTTTATAAGTTTTTTATGCTTTTATTTGTATTTATTAATTTTTTAATATTATATTTTTGAATATAATAATTTAATTTACTATTTTTTGAATATAATTTTTTAATTTACTATTTTTTCAATATAATTTTGTAATTTACTCAAATTAGAATTATTTTGTATTTATTAATATTATTTTATTCTTTTCTATTTTATTATTTAATTTAATTGGATTTATTTATTTATTAATATATTACTTTTATGAACAAGTTTTGTTGATTTTTTCTTAAACATTTAAATTTACCGAATTTTATTTTCATTTATTTTTATAATACTTATTAATTCTTAAACAATCATATAATTATTTTTTGAGTTTTATTATTTACTGTTATTAATATTTATTAGTTTCTTCTATATTTTCTCTCTACTTTTGTATATACGGTTCCTTTATTTTAATTGCTTAATATAATATATTTCTTGTTTCTATTTATTAACTTTGGTTATTACATATTTTTATTTTAATGAATGACGAAATTTAATAATTAAATATCAATTTTTTTCAATATTTATTGGTTCTTTTTAAATATTGTCTTTTTTAGTTTTTTTAATTTTTATTTACTCTCATTTTTTTTTTAATATTTGAATTTTTCTTTTTAATAAAAATTTTTGGTTTTTATTTGTTTTTTTCATAAATTTTTTTATATATATTTTTGTATATATTTTTCCATACTTTTATATATATATATATATATATATATATATATATATATATATATTTTTTTTTTTTTTTTTTTTATTTTTTTTATTTAAATATTATTTATTTCTAATTTTTTTTCAATTTTTTAATAATTATTTTTTGTTATAATTTATTATTTGCAGCGCTTTTTTATAAAGAATAATAAATATGTGCACACTTTTTCACTTTATTATAGTTTTTTGTTAATATTTGCACTTTTTATTTAATGATTTATATATTTTGTATTCATATTTTTAGCAATTTTTTATTTTTATATTGATGTTTTTATACATTTTTTATTTATGTTTCATATTTAAATAAATTTTTTATTTTTATATTCATATTTTTATAATTTTTTTTTTATATTCATATTTTATTTATTATTTGTTTGTGTATTCATATTTCAATTTTTTTTTTATTCATTTTAATTTTCTGTTTGTTTTTAAATGTTTTATTTGTTGTAATTTTATTAATTAATTTATTTATACATCTTTTTTTTTATTCATATTTTTTTATTTATTTTTTATTTTATTTATATTTTTTTATTTATATTTTATTTATTTATTTTTTATTCATACTTCATTTATTTTTTAAATGTTTTTTAATAATAAATTTTAGATACGTTGTTTTATTTAAATAAGAATTTTTGTTCTTATTTACATTTCTTATTTATTAAAAAATTTTTTATTCATATTTTAATTGATCTTTTTTCATTGATATTGAAATTTTTGATAGTAGTTGTTTATAAATTTATATATTTTTAATTCATATTTTAATTGTTATTTTGTATTCATATTTTAATTATTTTTTTTATTCATATTCAATTTTTTTTTGGTTTGTTAACATTTGAATAAAAGAAGTGTTTCATTTTATTATTAATTTTATTTTTATTAGTTCGTTTATTTTATTTTTATAATTTATTTTAATTTTTAATAACTTTTTATTATTCATATTTTAATAAATCTTTTTCTTCATTTTATATGTTTGTATTATTAATTCATTCATTCATTTATATGTTTGTATTATTAATTTTTAAATGTTTTATTTCTTTTAATTTTATTGATAAATTTATTTATTTTTTATTCATATTTTAGTAATAATCTTAATCATATTTTACTTTCTTGTTTGTTTTATTCATATTTTATTTTTTGTTTGTTTTATTCATATTTTAATTTCGTTGTTGTAGTAATTTTATATATTAATTAATTTATTAAGTCGATTCATATTTTAATATTTTTTTTTTATTCATAGTTTTATTTTGTGTGTGTTTTTCATGTTTCAATTTTTTGTGTGTTTTATTCACATTTTTTATTTTGTTGTGTATTTTATTCATATATTAATTTTGTTGTTGTTGTAATGTTTATTGATTAATTTATTTATTTTCGTCTACGCACGTGAATTCACATTTTCTTTCGCCAACAAAAAAACAGTAACAAGTTTTTGCTCATGCTTGCGCACCCCTTGCATACCCACACGAACTCACACGAACTCACACTCACTCACACACGCACGCATACCTTCACATAACTGCAGGTGCAGTAGTGCGGCTTATTTGCCACTTTCTAATGCTGCCACATTTTTAATATTTTTTTAGTTTTTTGGCTGCTTGCTTCAAAGTCGAAAATCGTAATTTCACTTGGCTGGAAAGTTGATGAATGGTGTCGTTACACTGTGGCGGATTGGCTGCAGGTGTTTGCAGGTGCCCTCCACTCATCAAGCGGGTTTTTCTTCGTTTTGTGGGTCGCTTGGAATGCCTCTGCAAATGAGGCGCTTCCTTATATGAGAAAATATGAATGTTCAGAAGCAGTTCCACAAATTTACCCACGCAATTTGTGATATGAAAAGTTCGAGCACTTCATCACCTTCCTTCAGCCTTCTGTCTTTTACTCGCTTTCATATGAAGTCGATGCAGTGTGGAACGCCGGGGTCACCAAAAGAAAATGTGCAATGTGAAAAGCAGATGGAGAAAAAAGGCCTGCGAGAATTTGTAAATGGAAAGTGGCGGGGGAGTAGGGTTCTTGCATACTTTCCGCCTAAAGTTCTTACACACTTTCCATCTAGAATTCTTGCCTAGTTTCCATCTAAAGTTCTTACCTACTACACTATGGTTCTTACCTACTTCCCCTCACACCGCATTCCTTGTAGCCCCCACTCAGTCGCCCTGCTTGCTACCCTTTTCGAGTGGTTGTACGTGTGCTGATGGTGCGTCACAGAGTTCGCGAAAACATGCTCATTTCGTGGAACTCTGCTTGACTCCGTATTCGAATCGTTTCACTAATTGGCCCACTTTCGTGTAGTTTGCATTAATTTTATCCACTTATGTTCATTTTATCTGCATTTGCTTAATTTGCTGGCGTTTATGCCGAAAGAGGCGTTTGCTGGGCATGTCTGCTAATTGCATACTTGCTAGTACGTAACCCAGTTGCGTGGTGCTTCTGCAATTAGGAACGATTTTTGAATTCATAAAATGTTGCTACAAAGATTCTTTCCAACTTCAGTACAGTTTTAAACAGAAGGGTTCAAGGATATTGTTTCCATCCTCAACTCAGTAAAAATCCATTTAAAGCATTCGATATGGTCTGATGTTGCCTTCTCATTCTCGCTAAGACTATAAAGTTTATCATTAACATTGTTATCCTTGCTGTCATACGGTAATGACGAGACATGTCCACTTATCTCGTTCTCACATGTGATTTTCTCTGTGGGTCTACAAAGTGCTAGCATGATCTTGTGGTGAGTTACGGGGATCGCGATCTTGAGGTGAGTTTCGGTTAAATTACCAGTCTTGAGAGAAGCACACTTAGCCTGGCGATATTGTAATAACACCAGATCTGAGTCTTCTTCATCACTCACCCAACAATCGTGTGATTGTTTGAAGAGGCTGTTAAAATTGACATAAATAATACCGAAGATACCATGAACGATGTAAGCTTCCAGTTGAGTCTTTCTTTTCCAGCTGTAATAATAATTAAGAATTTGTCGCACCATTCATTAGGCTCCGTTTGTCCAATTGAGATAGGAGAGCAGGAATAGATGACAGTAGATTAATGAGTGAGAAGTGAGTACTCAGTTGTGAATTGAATACTGTAGTGATAGATGATATTACTAATGATAGATGAGATTACTATTGAAAGAGATGAGAGATGAGCTTACTATTGAACAGAGTAGTTCAATTGTGAATTAACTAATGTAGTGATGGATGAGAATTGGATTAACAGCGTAGTTCAGTTGTGAATTGACCACTGCAGTGACAAAAGAGATTACTAATGAAATGTATGAACAGGGTAGTTCATTTGTGAATTGAGTACAAGAGTGACAGAAGAGTCAGTTGTGAATTCACTATTGTAGTGATAAATGAAATTTCTAATGAGATGTATGAACACTGTGGTAGGAGATGAGATTACTAATGAAATGCATGAACAGAATTGTTCAGTTGTAGTGGTAAATGAGATTACGAACGAAATGGACGAACAGAGTAGTTCAATTGTGAATTGAGTAATGAAGCGATATATGAGATAGTTATCAATTGACTAATTTGGTGATAATGAAATGTGTGAACCAAGTAGTTTAGCTGTGAATTGACCACTGTAGTGAAATATAAGATTACTCAGAAAGTAATGCACTTGTGAATTGACTACTGCAGAGGGAGATGAGATTAGGAATACGCGGGTGGATTAAAAGTTTCTTGTATCGCAACTGCACTGAGAATGAAAGAGCGACATATGTATTATATACTCGTATATGTATGTATATTGTATACTCGTATATATCATAAATAGTTTCGATCCTTCGGAATTTATAGGCCAGGTACAGCTAATATGCAATAGATATATTATAGCACCAATCCAGTTTTTAGAATTAATCATAGTTAAGTTTATGTTTTCGATCAAATGCTTCCTGTGAGGATCTTGTCCAAGCTTACTAATGGAATAGTTGAAGGAAGAGTTGGGTACTATAGAAGAAATAGAGAATGGGGAGTAAACGTGATTGTTGTTGTTAACGGTTCGATTAAAGAATATATAACCGCACTTTCTAAGAGAAACTATAAAATAAAAATAGTTTCCTCAAAACTAATCAGTCAATACCTCTTGACTTACTTGGAAGAATCCCGTAGTTCCAACTATATGAACAAACCCAGATTCCTGTAATGATAATGATATGTATATAATTACGGATTATCAATCATTTCAGTATTCATGACTAAACACGTATAGAAGTTGCGCAAAAATAACATCTAGAACAGTCTATATGCAATCGAAACACGCTCGATGTGAACTTCCTTTAGCTGCCACCTGAACTTCAGTAACTTGTCACAATCTAGTGAACTAAACTATTTGAATTATCTAATTTTCGTAACCATATATACAATTTTTTTTCTTTTAAACTTTAATGTATACTAAAACCCTCTCTCTTCTTACAGAATGTGGTGGACCATCACTGGCAATTTCGGAAACATTCTACCGATAGATTGGTCAAAATCATTCACGCGTCAGATGCATATGCCCACCTTGAATTTGGGTCAAAACCGTCAGCGACAACCCAACTCATTGGGCGCTCAGACACCCGGCGACGATATCAACGATTTGACCAGTGAGGATGAGGCCGTTGCCAATGATCTCGATATGCATGCCCTGATATTGAATGGTTTGAATGCCGATCATGATGCTCCCATAAAGACGGTCGAAGAAGTGATCAAGGAAATCGATGATATTATGGACGAGGCCGAAACTCCATTGGATGAACCGGAAACATGCGAATCGGAAATTATGGAAAAGGCAAAGGAAGTTCTGGGGGCGCCTCTCTATGCGGAAAGTCAGTTATTAATGCAATTAAATTGAATTTCAATAAATTATTATATTATATTTATTATATAATAATTTTTATTAATTTATTAATAAATTATTAACATGATTTATATATATTTTTATTGCATAGAATTGCAATTTTTGACGATAACACAACTGAATGAGCTCTATATGGAAATGGAAGTGTTAATACAGGAATTAAGTGAGACTCTGATCAATGAGTTGGCTTTGCGCGATGAACTGGAATACGAGAAGGAGCTGAAAAACACATTCATTTCATTGCTTCTTGCTGTCCAGAACAAGCGGAGACAATATCACGTGGAGAAGAAGCGGGGCAAAATGCAAGGTATGATTTTGTTTGCTCATGGGTGCTTGAAGATCAAAGCTATGGTTCGCACATTAGAGTCAGATGTATTGGAAGTGGACCATGTAGATACTTGGCTTATCCCTGACAGACTTCTGAGATTCATAAAAGAGTCAAAGAAGTTTGAAATGGGGTAACTTCCCTTTCACAATCCCCTATCATAATCACACCTTCAGTTGAAAACTGGGTGTAATCTCACTACTCTGGGATACTGTGATAGGATCCTTCCATGTATTGTGATAGGACCTTTCCATGTATCCTGATAGGATCTTACCAGGTACCGCGTTAGGTAATTATGCCATTATGTGTTCCGAAAAACAAATTTTGTGAATCCTTTCGGATTCTTTATCCGACGCTTAATATTTTTCCTCACTGGAACTGTTTTTAACGTAGTGAGTTCCAGACACTACGCAAAACCGTTCTTTTAAGGTCACAGAGCACCCGCCGCACCATTAGCTCTCTGTCAGATCACTATCTAGGAGAGCCTCGAGGAGGCTGTGCCTCAACATGAGACGAAGGAGCGCAAGGATCAAATATAGTCTCGGCCGCTAGTAAGACTATCACAGACTTTGCCTTGTGTCCTCCACAACCAGAGAAAAGTTTTTCACACTTGTACTAAAGCATGGTAGAGTATAATGGGTGATAGAAAATTTGTTTCTCACCATTGTGCTAAACATGGTTAAATTTTGAGGGGCAGTTTTATAAAACGAGTGGTAAAAAAGGGATTCCCTCAACCTACTGAAAACATTGTAAGATTATGAGAGGTAGTTGTACAGAAACTATGATAGAAAAGGGACTTCTTCACACTTATATTTAAGCATGGCAGAATTATGTGTGATAGCTATAGAAAGTATGGTGAAAAAGGGACTCATTCACCTTTGTACTGAAGCATGGTAGAATTGTGAGAGGTAGTTGTATTGAAGTGTGGTATTTAACCAGTTTTAAATGGGAGAGAAAATGCAACTAACCATGCATTGAAAATGATTTTTATTTATAAGAATACTTGTATTGTACATTTTAATTTAATTTCTCCTTTTGCATAGGTACAGAGCCCAAATATCTCACCACTGTCATACCGTATCACTTGGAAAATGGCACACCAAATAATCACTCATTGCAAGTGCTGATTAAAAGTGAGTGCTGCGATTTATTATGAAATATATATATATATTATTATTATTATGAACTATTATATTAAAATCGAATCTCACCTCTATTTAATTATAGTTTTAAAAGCCATCAACGAGGATAGCCCCACTGTACCCACTCTGCTCACGGATTACATATTGAAGGTTCTATGCCCCACATAAATAAATTTAGTCAAAATACCAAAAATCAAAATCAAAGTTGAACATTTAATTTAAAACAAACATTTAAATTGAACACATCAAATACAAAAAAAAAAACAAAGGCAAAAAGAAAGGTATAAATGTAATTTTTAGTTTTAGTTTAAACGAAATATTTAAATATATATTTAAAGAGATGCAATTAGAACAATTGTTAAATAAGCATGAATAATGAAAGAAGAAAAGGAAAATTATATAAAAGCACACCAAAATTCTTTAACAAACGCTTCACAGTGAAATATGAAGTATCACAAAAATACACTTTTTAATTACCTGACCTGCCCCCCGCCCCGACGCTGTCACGTGAACCCCTTACCAAGTAATTAAACTGCGAGAAAGCACGAGCAAGAGAGGCAGGCGCTTTGCAGCCCAACTCAGGCAAATATCTTTGAACTGTTTTCTTTAAACTTTGCTCTTTAACGATGTTTGTTAACTAAAATTGTAAATATATTTTTTTTCCATATATAATTTAATGATTTTCACTGCCCATTAGAAAGTTAGGAGAGCAAACAAGCGATGGATGGTGGGGGAGAGAAATGATGCAATATTCAAAGAGACATGAAAATATATGGATATATAAATATATTTTTTCATATATATATATATATATATATATATATATATATATATATATATATATATATATATATATATATACATATATATATATATATACATATATATATATATATATATATATATATATATATATATATATATATATATATATATATATATATATATGTATATATATTTAAACTTTTTATATAAATTTCTATATATGCTGCACTTTTAAGTGGTCGAAGCACCTGCTCCCCAACCCAGATCGCTTCTGTTGCTCACCTGTTAAAAATTTTAAAAATAATAATAAGAATTATGTAAATTTTTATTCACTGAATTGGCATTTAAGACTTTTTGCATTTTGTTTAAACATTTTCTAAAAAAGTATATTAATATAAAAAAAAATATTTATATTCAAAAAAATATAGTTAATATTTATTACAATAATTTAAACATATGTTTAATAATTATTACAATAGTATACAAATTTTTTTAATAATTATTAAATTATTTTAAAAATTGTTTTTCCACATAAATTTCTGTGCTTGTGATTTAAAAAAAAAAAAAAAAAAACATTTTTAACAATCATTGCTTTCAGTGTTGTACACTTTCCCCCCAACCACCCCCTTCAAATTGATTTGGAGCTTATGTAAAAAGAGGCCTTTTTTATTAATAATTTAGCATTTATTTGAATTGCTTCAACCTCGTTTAAAAAAAAGTAAATATTTATTAATTATATAATGACATTTAATCAATACGCTTCATATTGATTTGTAAACAATTTATAAATATGTAAAGCCAATGTGTGTATAATTTTTTAATTAATATTAATAATTAATGTTAATCGTAATGATCAAGAATAATTATATTTTTAAATTGTTTAAAACTAGCAAAGACGGTTGAGAACATCATAGGTGCTTTGACAGCTGTGAAGTATTTGACAGCTTCGCACTACTTTGATAGCTTTGCAGAGTCGTGACATATTCTCAGTGCTTTGACAGCTGTGTAGTATTTGACATCTTCGCAGTGCTTTGACAGCTTCACAGTGCTTGACATCTTCGTAATGCTTTGACGTATTCGCAGCGCTTTGACAGCTGTGAAGTATTTGACAGCTTCGCAGTGCGTTGAGAGCTCCGCAGTGCTGTGACAGCTACGCAGTGCTTTGACAGCTGTGAAGTATTTGACACTTACCTCACATAACATAAAGATTTAAGTGTTCGTGTTGTTGTTCACTGGCACCCTCTGCACACAAAAGTGCATCGTGGTTGAAGTACTGGCAGAAGCATGGCAGAATCCTTAACAGGTCAACTCCTGCCAAAGGCGCCATCATTTTGATTGTAATATGTGGCAAAATTACCAGAGACTCATTGAACAAAGTAACCTCAATGGTGTCAATTGCACTCAGACCCATGTCAGAATAATTAAAAAGTAAACGCCTGGCAAAGACACAACGTTATGTGTATCAAAATTTCCAGGGACTCATTGAATGAAGCAATTAAATGAATGTCAATTGTATGTCATTTAAATCTAATTGGATTGCTTAGAATCACTGAATTTGTGGCGTGTGAAATACCATAATCTCCATTAGACTTTGATCTGGTAATCATTTGTCTACTATGTGACAATAATAATTTAATAGCCACGCGTTTGGTAATGTTGGACACAACAACAATTTGTACCCTAACTACTTTTTTCTTGGCATTTCATATCAAAGTTTTTATTGGCCAAGCTGTCGCTAAATTCTGCCTGGGGGTACTCCACCTAGTTAGTGTATCCCGATGTGTAAACTCCATAAGCTCTGCTGAAAATTGTTTTCTCATTTCCAATGATGACATCAAATTCATGGTGAATGCATTAGTTCCATTTTTAAACACTGATTTCGTCTAAAGCTGAAGTACGTTCAGTGGGGTCTTAGTTCCCAATACTTTGTCATTTGTGAACGATCAAAATGCTGCTATTGCTTCCACCACTATTTTTATGTCATCATGATTTGTCCCAAATTACATTCAGCTGTCAACATGCCTCTCTTTTTGTTGCAATACTTTCATTTACGCGCTTATTTTGTTATATATATGTAGATTTATTTTATTGTTTAACAATTTTTTAATGTGTATTATATAATAATTGTGTAATATATTAGCTTTAAGCTTAGAGTATTCGCAATCAAATGGCCATAACCCAAGCACTCTTGCTTCATTATAAACGTTATTTTAGTGCAAAAAGAAAACAAGATTTTGTATGTAGTAATTTTAAGTTTTATTTGAGTTGACTCACAAATTTATTTCTTCCCAACTGCTGTGGTATAATATTATACATTGATTTTATATATCGTTAAAATATATTTATATAAACATTTTTTTAATTATTAACATTTTTTTAATAATTTAAATTTTTAATTCATTAAAATTTTCTTATGAATTTAATTTTTTTAAGTTAATAAAATAATTTTTTTTAATACTATTTATTCAATATTATTTTTTTAATATTATATTTTTTAATATTATTTCTTTGTATTTTATTTTAATAATTAAAATTTTTCATTAATTAAATTTTTTTGAATTTATTATTGTTAATTTAATAAATTAATTTCTAATACTATGTTTTAATATTTTTTTTTAAAAATATTCTTTTAACCATATTTTAATTCTAATTTTTTAATATTTTTTTTAAGAGTTATTTTTAAGTTTTATTTTTTTTAAATTATTTTTTTAATAATATTTTAATTTAAATTTTTAATTTTTGTTATGTTTTAATATTATTTTAATTTTATTTTATAATATTCCTTTTTTATTAATTATGGTTATTAATATTTTTCTAATATTTTTTTTTGATAATATTTTAATTATTATTTTTTTAATAATCTTTTTATTAATATTTTTTTTTAATATTATTTTATTACATAATTTTTTTGATGATTATTTTTATAAATTTTTTTAACATAAATAAATTTTAAACAAAACTCAACTTTCCACTAAAAACAGTAAAAATTACCCACACGTTTACCGATAGTTCTTTACCGTATAAATTGCAACCATGATGAAATGGTGCCATACAAATTCTGTTCTCTATATGAGTGTGTTACCATACAAATTCTGTTCCCCATGAGAGTGTGGTGAGTAGAATTTGTATGGTGTGAAATATGCAAATAATGTTTGTAAGATATTTATTTTTAATATCAGTGCAACTTTATTAATATTTGAAAGAATTTTTCGTATATATTTAAAGTTCTTTTGATATATTGAATTTTATTCCCATTTATTCAATTTTATATCCCTTATTTTATTCAACTTTAATCCTCTTACTTCCTCAACTCAACTCTTTGAATTCTAAATTCACCACTATGAAAGGTGGAGGTGTAAGAAGGGGGATTTCTGAACACTTTCTTAGGTATTCTGCAAAACTTAAAAAAAAAAAAATTGAAAAACCCTTCAGGCAAAAGGCGCACAGAGTAACCTCTTTCAATCAACTGCAAATATCCCAGCAAATCAGACTCATTTGAGCAAAAATAAATAAAAATAAATAAATGTCGTAATAAAATAATTAAATAAATTATCATAAAAAAGCAGCTTCAAACAGAGATTTGTTAGTGTTATAAAAAAAATATTTACACAACCATACTCAAACACACTCCTCTTTCAAACGCACTCTCTCTCAAACACACACTCTTTCAAACACACACTCTCTCAAACACACTCTCTCAAACACACTCTCTCAAAAACACTCTCTCTCACACACACACATATATGTTTGTCACAAATTTACATATACACATACATTTCGAAAATTCTTAGGTACCTTACTATGCAAATACATACATTTATATATATATACACACACACAAATATATATATAAATATATAAAGAAAATCTACAACAAATATAAAAAGTAAATAAGTAAAATGTTTTTCTTGAAAATATTCATGTGTGTGCTTAAAACAATTGAATAAAAAACAAAAATAATTCCACTTTTTTTTTCTAAACATAAATTCCAACAAAGCAGTTTAAAAACATAAAACATAAATATAGAAGAAATTCAAACAAAAGTTTACAATATTTACTAATTGTGCTTATTTATACAGTCGCATATAATGTCTAAATCAAATTTAAACGGAATATTGTATGTGTAAATGTGAAGAATAAAGAATTTTCAAAGTCCATGTTTATGTAATTGATAAACGATAAAAAGTATATTTATAAAAATCTTTGCAAACAAAAAATTAAACATTAAATATAATATTAATTAATAAATGTAATGCAATTCTCTATATACAAATTTAAAAATGCTTAAATAAAAATTATTTAAAAAATTCAAAAAAACAATTGAGTTGAGTATATTTCTCAATTTTTATAATAAAATGGAAGACGATTGCAAAAGATTGCAACGTCTGGAGGTAAAAATTGTTGGGGGTCAAGGCTCAGTTAGGACCGGCGAGCCAACAATGATGATGATGGCGGTTGGACGCATTTGCTCTTCATTTCTCGGAAGTCAACCCTTTCCAAACAAATATCCACAAGAAGACCTCAAAATAGATGGATTTCTAGACACCCCATACCAAAAGGATCTTCCGATCCAGTACTTTAAAATCAACGAAGTTAGAAGAACCCTCAACAAAATATTAAAAGACCAGAAAACTCCGGGCTATACCTTATCACTAGCAGGAAACCTAACAGAGTTATCAGAGTGTGGCTATAAATTTATTGTACAAATATTCAATACGATTCTCCGATGAGACCACTTCACAAGCCATTGCAAAGTAGCTCAAATTATCCTTGCTCCCGAGTCTGGCAAACCGACAGAAGTGGTTGATTGGGTTGTTTCGGTGGTTGATAAGCATCTGCTAGATCAGTATCACAATTAGCTCTGTAGCGCCGTTTTGATACCATTTCCTCACCGAGTATCGAAACTATGGTATATACTAAACCAATCCCGTAGAGTTTAGATAGCATAGTAATTTCTTGGAATTGACCTCCGAGCAGTCCCATAGATTGTCAAGAAAGAAAACTCCCAGAAACCTATACCTTGTCCTTGCCAAAGCTGAGCACTCGCAAAGATAATGGAAGATTGTTTCTTTCTGGGTTAAGTCCCCACAGCTTCTGCAGTGTAGTTGAAAGTTGCTGCAGTTGTTGAAAGGGCTACGTAGTCTCTCGGCATGAGTACCCACACACCAGTGCCTAGTGTAAACAGCCGTTTCAGTGCGATCCCTGTTAATTAACTCGCGAATTCTGCCCTCATTGTATGAGGGCCATGTCGCGCGTGAGTTCGTTCAGGATGTTAGTAACCTCCACCTCCTATTTGCCAGTCGAAGACAAAGCAGGTAATCGCCTCTCTTTACGACGCCCAGGGAATCCGACACTGGTACCCTCAGGTCTAGAGGCGTCCCCGGCCGAGCTAACTTATCAGCTTTCTCATTTTCCTCAATGTAACTGTGGCCGGGAATCCAGATGGGGGTAATGTCAGCATGATGACTTAACTCGGCCAACACCTCTCTGCACTCCTTGATCACTTTAGACTTTATAGTGGTGGATTGAAGAGCCTTTATTGCCGCCTGAATGTCGATAAAAATAGCAGCTTTACGCCTTCTTGTGATGTGCCGTACTATGAGTCGACACGCCTCTCTAATCGCCAGAACTTCCGCCTGAAATACAGTGGCATTATTAGGGAATCGTATGGATGGATTTATGGCCACCTGAGGGGAGTGAACAAACGCACCTACCCCACAATCCATCTTAGATCCATCCGTGTGGTTACGTTAGTTACGTCCGACAGAAGTGGTTACCTTATTTAGACCAATAAGCTTCCTACCTAAAGTCTTTGAGAAACTGCTACTGAAGCGACTCCTCCCAATTATCGAATTAAAACTGCTTATTGCTTCCCAACAATTTGGATTCCGGAAACAGCAGTTTGAGGACCTGCTCTACACACAGGTCAGCCCAATCTCTGGAAAATAAAGTCCTGTTATATAAAGTAATATTGAAACCCATATGGACTAATGGTATCCAAATTTTGGGATACCATTAGACTAAGTCAAACCTGAACCTCCAGCAACGATTTCAATCCAAAGTTTTACGAGTATGTACTAATGTATCTCAAGGCTAACCTGGCCTAGCATCAGCAAGTAGCATACGATTCAATTACTCCAACTCGGACGCGACTCCATCAGCACTACGGTTTCGGTGCTGACGGGGCATTGTGTGATGGGTAGGCATGCGGCTAGGCTGTGTTTGCCCTGTAATGACTTCTGCAGTTGGTGCGGTGCTGAGGAAGAAGAACAAACAATGCTACAGCTTATGTGTCTGTGTCCATCCTTAGCCAGACTAAGAACATGTTCGGAGCTCCTTGCTTGATCGTCCTGACAGAACTCGCAACCTGTATGATTTGGGACGTAGCCAAATTTATCGAATTGTCAGGCTGGCTCCACACTTCCTAATCGGGGGAGTCGTGCTCAAGTTTCCGCTACTTAGGATGTTAGTGCCACATACCTCTAACCTGAACTCACAGAAAACCGGCCTTTTGCACAAAAAGTCCATCGCCTTAATTTCATTAAATTCTGTTTCTCAGTGAGTCCTATGCAATTCTATGTTTTTCATTATATAAAAGTGTTCCTCTTACTCTCACAGACAGCACCTCTCATAGTAATAATATCAGTATAAGCAATCTTTAATATATCAGTAAAATTTCAGCAACATTTTCGTGTTCAATTATATTCGACGTTTTTTGATACGTATATCAAACGTATTGAACACGTATGTCACTTTTTAGCTATGATAAATATAACAGTTTTACTTATTGTTAATTATCAGGTTTAGTAAGTTTAAGACAAATATTAGCACTATTTATTTCAAAATTTATTCGTTTCTATATTTTCCACATTTCAAAGTATTGACAAGCACTCTTGTACCATGATGATAATTTTCACCATATTTTTCAATGAATTGTGTGACACATATTTTCATTACCTAATTTTAGGTTTGAAAGCAAAAATTGAGTTAATTTCAATCAATATAGGTAATTAAGTATGTTTACGTGGCTGTCAGGACATGTATACTCGGGCAGAGGACGCACTTAGGCCATGAGCACGCCCATTTTGATACCATCAATCGTCCAGCAATCAAGAAAAACTATAGGGAATTCTATGTTATTTATAGTTTAAGTTTTTTAATGATTGAAGTCAAACATGTTATAAAGCAAAAATCATATATGTTAAAATGCAACCCTGTATGCTTAGATACGAACCCCAATTTGACAGCTGCGTCTAATGAAATGCGGCCGCCGCTCTGATGACCTCATCTTGTATTTCATCACTCTTGACTGTCTGGCATTTTTCGTAACACCTGGTCACCTTACTTAACCAGCCGCCCGCCCTCTGATCACGATCAGAGTGCAAACAGCGGCGTCCACTTCAAAAAAAGCACATTTGAATGTTTACAGACAAAAAATTTATTAAAAATCGTTTGCCGCGACGACTCGAGACGCTTATCAATCCACTTGGCTAAACAGATGATGATGAGAGAGTCGTATTTGAATTGCATATCAATCTTATCAGCAATTGTAGATAGTACCTTTGCATGTATATGACAACCTCTGCGCTGGAACTTGCGATAGACGCAGGGTTCTAGGCATGCACCGATCCCATGTCTCCTCCCTGCTCGGTTAGTAGATACGCTGCAGCTCAGAGCAATGGTTGAGAAAGTGATTTTGGCTTATTCGGGCGGCTTAGATACGAGCTGCATTTTGAAATGGCTGCTGGAGCAGGGCTACGTGGTCATTTGCCTGATGGCCGACGTGGGTCAGAGTGAGGATTTCGAGATAGCTCGCAGGAAAGCACTCAAAATAGGAGCCCATGAGGTACACACAAGAAACTGTATTTTTAAATACTATGAAAGCATCCCATCTCTGTTCTCTGGTTCAGGTGACCGTGGTGGATCTTAAGGAGGACTTTGTTGGCAACTTTGTATGGCCCGCAATACAGATGGGCCTCATCTACGAGGAGCGTTATTTGCTGGGCACCTCCTTGGCCCGGCCCTGCATAACGGTGGCATTGGTGGCAGCTGCCAAAAAGCATGCGGCCAAGTTCATAGCGCACGGCGCCACCGGCAAAGGGAACGATCAGGTGCGCTTCGAATTGTGTGCCTATGCTCTGCACCCGGAAATCAAAGTGAGTGAATGGTCTAGGTAGTGCGGTCACCTCTTCAGAGTAATGCTGTGCCTTTTTCAGATCATTGCTCCTTGGCGTGATGAGGAGTTCTGTGCCCGCTTTCAAGGTCGTCTGGATCTGATCGAGTACGCCCATAAAAATTCCATACCCGTGAGTGCAGTGCCGGCCGCTCCGTGGAGTACCGACGCCAACATTCTGCACATCAGCTATGAATCGGGTGTGCTGGAAGACCCGTTTCATCCGGCGCCCTCGTCCCTTTACGAAATGACCGTGGACCCAGCGACGAGAGCACCCAAAGAACCCGTACGCCTTTCTATTCAGTTTGAACGTGGCTTGCCCGTATCTTTGGGTTTGGGGCGTGTGGACTGTCAGCGTGCCTTCTCCACGCCCCTTGAGATTCTGCAGTACTTGAACGAGGTGGGCGGTAGGTACGGCATTGGCCGCATCGACATCGTCGAGAACCGTTATGTGGGTCTGAAGTCTCGAGGGGTCTACGAGACGCCGGGCGGCACCATACTCCATGCAGCCCATCAGGATCTCGAGATTTTCTGCCTGGATCGGGAGGTGCTGCGCACCAAGCAGTTATTGCGGGATCGCATGTCGGACTACGTCTACAATGGTTTCTGGTTCAGTCCCGAGGCTGAATACGTGCGCCGCTGCTTGGAGATATCGCAGGAGCGCGTGTGCGGCCAGGTTATTATAGAGTTGTTGCCGGGCCACTGTCGTGTGGTGGCTCGCAAGGCCACCAAAGAAGCCGGGGCCCTTTATAATGAAGAACTGGTGTCCATGGACGTGCACGGCGGTTATGTGGCCAGCGATGCCAGTGGATTCATTGCTATTAATGCGGTTCGTATACGGGAGCATGTCCGCGCATTTGGGGACTACAAATCGGAAAAACTTGGTCAAGAAAAAAATAGCATGCAATAAAAAATGTCATGTAATAAAAAATATCATACAATAAAATGCTTCCAACAAAAATATCAAATCAAAATATAATTTTTAATTTTCCTATTCAAAAAGACGTTAAATCAGCTCCAATTTATTATATAATTTCAACCGTTCAACCTGCAAACGTTGGCAACGGAATTGTTACTTAACAGCATAGTTAACGCCGTCTTTCAGCGTTGATTTTTTATTAGGGTATCAAAAATCTCGGAGTAAAATAATTGACCAGACATTTTTATTTTAATCTCATTATTTAATAAATTACAAAATTAAAAATGCACACAAAAAAAATAAAAAATAACTATAAGATTTCGACTAGATCTTATAGTTTTTATTTAAATTTGTGATTTAATACATTTCTTGACATTTCTTACGTCTTGGCTAGAAATTCTGTTAATTAACACCACTGTTAACATCATCCTTCAGAGTTGATTTTTTATTAGTGCTATTCCCTTCTATTATAATTGATTAGAATTTTTTTTTATTATTTTCTAATATTTTTCATATATTACAAAATTAGAAATACACAAAAGAAAAAGAAATATATAGTTTCTAGTAGAAGACCTATGCTGTTAGAATTAGTAAATATATTTAAATTTGACAGGAGCGCATATTGATTTTTCTGAACACAATTTGATCATGTCAATAAAATACTTTAAAAAAACCGTCTTTTTACATATACTCAAATAAATTTTGTAGCATCTCAAGCATTTTATCTTTTTTAATTCTTTTTAAACTCGAACTTTATTTAAAAATTTACTTATAAAATTTAATACCGAGTTGTGTACCGAAACCTCCGAAAGTATTAATTGAATGATATACTTATTATACCAGGTAGAAAATCTCGAGATACTCGCTCTTCTTCTTGGTCTTTTTTTTAAAGGTTCCTTAATTTTTTTATATTTTTTCCGTTCAGTTGTTTTCATAATTTAACTGACAATATAATTTTATTATTTGTTGTTGTTATAGTCTTGCGTCACCTTATTAGAGTTGCCTGGGTCCACCAATTTTTTAAATACGTTCCATTTCAAATTTGTTTCTATCATAATTTTGCAAATATAAATACCTAAAATTAATTCACTTTTTTCAGAATTTTGTAAATATATTATTTCCTATTTCTAAACACATTTCAAAAATAATTTTGATTTATTTTATATATATATATATTTTTTTTTTATTTTTTATTTTGTCGGAACAATCTAGTAAGCGCAGCACTCAGACAGAGTATATATCCATTGTACTGCACTTAAGGTTCCCTTTTACTCTTCTTTAAATCTACCCGACCTCCGAAGAAATAGAAGTAGATCCTGTGGTGCCAAGGAGCCAAGTTGGTTACTCCTCAGCACATCAGTGTCAAAAATCCCGAACCTGATTCGAGCAAAGGCAGGGCAGACGCAAAGAAAATGGTCCGCCGTCTCGTCTTCTTCTCCACAGGCTGGGCACAGGGCACTGTCTGATATGCCAATCCTTTCCATGTGCCTAGCCCATAGAAAGTGCCCCGTCATCACGCCAACCAAGAGCCTGCCGTCCCTCCTGCCTAAAGATAGAAGGAACCGTGACCATTGGTCAGAGATAGCAGGTAGCATAATTTTCGTCCATCCGCAGCCTCTCTCAGCCCGTACTGTGTGGACGCAATTTCTTTGAGCAGAAATTTTCTTCGCTACCGCACTCAACACATAGCACAACTGTTTGTAGAGCATATTTTTACGTTAAAGTGACCAATTTTTGTAGCAGCCCATTCACAAACCAAGTGCGCTGTTTCACTCACCCGACAGTGATCTTGTTGTTGGATTCGGCAAGCTGCGTATCTATTGGTAATTTATAGTACGGTAGCGAAGAAAATTTCTGCTCAAAGAAGTGTCGGCTGGTTGCAAAAAATTCGTAAAATTCTGGTCGGTTGAGTATCCGATGGGCTGCAAGAACGCAGCACTTGTCTTTAATAAATTAGTTTCTAATTCTCATTTTACCTCAGATTTTCCTTAACATTTATATTCTGTTATATATTTTCCTCTTAATATAAAACTGTTATCACATAAGCACGTGAGAAAATAGCAATGTTAATCTATATGGATATATTATATATAGTTAATAAATAATATCCTACCTGTCTATAAATAATTTTAGAGCTGATTTTCTTTTTATACCTATTAGATACATTGTGTTCTTTCTCGAAATATTATTATTATATTCAATTTTGAATTATTTCATATCATCCTCAGTACTATTTTATGCGCCATGCACACAAAACCCCGAACCAATAACAGCTGCGAATGCTATCCAGATTTTAGTTCTGTTAAAGTATTTTTACAACGAGAGCCACAGTGAACATCAACTCACAAGAAGAAGAAGATGAATTTTCGTGGTATTCCACCAGCAGCCGTAAAGAAAAGACCGAAAACTGTGAAAAGATTGTAATAAAAATTTTAAGTTCATAATTTTTTGTGTGGAGGAACCGTTCCGGTTGTGGGAAAATCTGGAGAAATGGCGTTGAAGGTGTTGGTTGGACAAAGTGAGTGTTTGCACATTTAACTTAACTAAATCCCAATTGGAGCGACAACATTTTTTCATTGCCCTTGCGAAGAGGTGCTGGGTGCTCCGTGCGTTCACGCCCCCCTTTGTTAGCAGCCATTTATTGCAATGGGAACGAGGGAAAATCATTTTAATTGTTCAAAACACTTAAAATTATTATTAAATTATGCATTAAATATGTAAATGTATGCACAAGAATGCATTTTTAATTAAGTGATGGAAAATTTTCGCAAGTATCGATTTTTTCCCTTTAAGTTTGTGTGACCTTTTTTCTCTCTACTGGATTCATTTTGACATTGTTTCTCGTTCCTCTCTTCATGTCAATTTACGTACTGTTATCGGAAAAGTGCGTCGCAAAAAGCTGCGCAAAGGGAAAGTGTTCACATGTTAAAATGACGTTTACAGGGTTTGTGCATTTGTTTTTGTTTTCCCATATGACGTCATTTGTTAGCGGCGTATTATTTTCTGCAACATTTTTTGCCTACGGTTTGTTGTTTTTGTTGATTCACAGGTAGTCGACGCAATGACTCATACTCCCACTTCATACTATGTATTTCAAATTCGCAATGCAAAAATAAACTTTGAAAGTGGGGGCTGAGTGGGGATAGCAAAATAAAATCTAAAAATAAAAAAATTTAAGCACTATGCTTCTTCTATGTTTTCTGTGTCCAATTATTTATAATTGGTACCAAAGGGACTTGAAACTTATTGAGGACCGTTGATAACTTAAAAATGAAGATAATATGGCAAAGGAAATTAATGCAAAATACAGTAAACTCTTGATTATATTGACTAATTCAGATAACTGTGGTATATAATACAAAAATTGTAACTAAGCAAAGTTTTAATTTTTGAAACAACACAGGAAAGGAAATACAGTCAGCGTCAAAATAAAGTATACAGATGCAAAGAGCTCATTTAAAAGATAATATCCTTGTTCATAATGAAAATATCCTAAATGCATTTCCATTTTTGGAAGAAGTTACTTTATTACTTATTTTTTAATACTAATATGAATAAAAAATATTTACATAATTTCACTTAAATTCAAAAAAGAGGTAAAAACTCACAAATTCACGCGTTTCACAGTTTCAAATAAATTGACAAATTCGATTCATTTATTTGCAACTGTATACTTTATTTTGACTCTGACTGACTGTATGTATATTGCAAATTATCAGGCTTAAAGCTAATTAAATACATCCCGGCGTAAAGTTCATTTAAAAGTTTTGGGTAAATTTGAAATCCTGTATCTCCCTGCTAATAGTAGTACAATGGGAATCAATAATTGAGTGCTTGGAGACCTCCTTTTTCAGCGACTCTCCAGCCTATATTCTATCTGCTTGTATCTAACCACATATGCCATCTCTATAAGTGTGGATATTCACAGCATTGGAATTATATGCAGCCTTACTAGTGAAGTTAGATAGGCTTGTGATTGAAATATAAAGAAATGATATGGAGTAAAGAAAGTCGAATCCACTCTATTGTTATTACTATAGGTAGAACCAAAATAGACTAGACTTAACGATAGCGATTGGACGAACGTCTGCACTCGTTACTTCGATTTTGATATTTAACCCAAAATGTGACGGTATCAGCCGCATCGATAGATGGCTTTTTACATAAATTCCAAGCTCATCCCACCCAGCGGCGATTAAATTGTAGCAAAATTCCGTCATTTTAATTTTAATTTCTTTAAAAAACAACAATCGTGTCAACAAAGAAGAGGTTGTGACGAGTAGCAGACGTTTGCAGTTCGATTCTTAAGGGCTAACCAAAATAGACGAGACGTAACGAGTAAAGAGCCGACCAAAATAGACGAGACGTAACGAGTAAGTTCAAGCATATGTGAATCAATGTTAATAGCCAAAATGGCCATACGTATTTGATCGAAACTGAACGAAACATTTAGACAAGACGATCGGTTCCCTAAGAACCGAACTGCAAACGTCTGCTACTCGTCACAACCTCTTACCCTACGTCTCCACGGGCAATTTTTGATGGCATAACATCTGTCAAATTTGATTGCAATGGTTGGCAATATTTTAATGGTGGGCATTGCGATGTTATGCCATTGTCATTTTGAAAATGCCGTCAAGCAATCTAGTTCGCTGTGTCCACGATTGAAAAAAATTTTTATTTATACGATGAAGAGGAAAAAAGAAGGAAACCGAAATTCTGGGTGAATCCTTTATTACAAAGAATGCAAATGCACAGTCTCCATTCATTTTAGCGTTTTTATTTATTTAATAGATGCGGTAAAACGAAAATGTCCGACGTTGCTTCCACTGTGAGCGTCACGAAAAAATGAAAAAAGGCTGTCAAACAAACAAAATGACAACTGATTGCAACACAGCACGTTGGCAATTTATGGCATAACATATTTCATAACATAAATTGCCAACTTGAAGCAATTTGGAGTCTCCATTGGCAATTTGCTTGAAATTGCCAATGGCATGCCATCAAAAATTGCCCGTGGAGACGTAGGGTTGTTTGGTGACACGATTGTTGTTTTTAAAAAAAATTAAAATTAAAATGACGGAATTTTACTACAATTTAATCGCCGCTGTGGGGGATGAGCCCGGAATTTATGTAAAAAGCCATCCATCGATGCGGTTGATAGCGTCACATTTTGGGTTAAATGTCAAAATCGAAGTAACGAGGGCAGACGATCGTCCAATCGCTATCGTTAAGTCTAGTCTATTTTGGTCCTACCTTTACGAAACCGATCGTCATGTCTAAATGTTTCGTTCAGTTTCGATCAAATACGTATGGCCATTTTGGCAATTAACATTGATTCACATATGCTTGAACTTATTCGTTTCGTTTCGTCTCGTCTATTTATGGTCGGCCCTTCTGGCCTTCGACTCGAAGAGAAAAACATTTTGAAAGAAGCTTTTTGGAGCCCATGCCCGGGGTGGTGAGTTCGAATTCCCAGGTGTGAGTCTAACCCCGACGCTACACGCGCCAGCACAAGTTCGAAAAACTCAATACCTTCAAAGATTTTCACCAATACTCTCACACATTTGCTACTGGCGGCGCTACTGGCAACGAAATTTCATAGACAGTAAATTTTTGACAAATGCGGCCAGTAAATGTCAAATTCATACTCTGAATCACTGATGCACAAGAGAGAAATAAAAAAGTACTCTTGAATTTAAAAAATGCTACAAAAACACCAACTACAAAAATTATTTTCACAAAATTTTTTGTTGTAATGTAAGAGTTGGACATTTTGGTACTACAAATAAGAAAAAAGTGTATAATAGTTTGAAAACAATAAAAAAGTACTAATACCAAAATAACTGTGCTTCGTATGCGACATACAAAAAGGCACCCTAAATGGTACGAAAGAAGAAACTAATAAATTAAAAGTAAATAATGTTTAAATAAAACTCCTATATAATTGCATATATATAGTCATAGACACACCAACATAAAGCCCTGATATGAACCCCATTGAAAATGTATGGGCGCAGCCAGTTACTGGCACGTGTGGCCGCAGTGTAAGATGCGTACCTTAGACGTTTCGTTACATCAAACGTTTCATTTCCACGTGTTCCAAACAGAATGGCAAACATTTTTCCAAATTTATCGTATTGATTATATTTTATTTGAGTGGAAAAATTTAAGCATATTTAAAGCGAAGTAGATTCCTTGAGTTTATTATTTCCGAGTGTTGAAGGGGAGGCTTGGAAATTTTCTTGACAGTGGACCATCAGATGGCGCCATATGTTTGTATCAAAAAATGTTTTATACAAATGGAAAGTAATGTTCCAACGTTAAATTGGACCTCTTATTTTTCTAGATTATTATAAATAAGCGGGTATTTAAGTAAACCGAAACTATACTGTAATCGTTTCCTTATAAGAAATTCTGAATTCTGGAACTAAAAAGGAATCTCAAATTCATATACAAAAATCATGGTTTCTCCTTGGAGCAAGCTCTTAGAAACTTTGCGTATGAAATAACAATCACGATGACAGAAAGCCAATCTGTAAAACCTGAAGCAGAACGAGTCGAAATTTAAGTTGAGTGCCAACTGATACAAAGTCATGATATTTAATATATATACATTTTGACAATGTTAAATTATTGATTTTTCCGGTACTCTGTAAATAAATAAGCATCATTCATCAGCCCTGTATATAAAGCCCGATTCTGGGAAGTAGCAGCTATCTTCAAATCGACCGGTTGGCATTTTATCTTCACTGACGGATCTAAAGCAACCAACACAGCCTTCGCTGTAGTGACAGAAAAAGATAAGTCAATATCGTATGGTCGGCTATTTCCTTTTTGTTCAGTTTTCACAGCGGTAGCTATTGCAATTCTTCACTCCGTTCAGTACTCCCAACAAAACAAAGGATAGTAAGTCATTTGTACAGACAGCTTGTCCTGCTTGTCCAAGCACTAAAAAACTGCAGTAATTCTAACTACATGATTTGTGGCATAAGAGAAATTCTGATGGCTTTTCCAAAGAAACTTAAAATAATGTGGGTGCGTGGCCATTCAAGCATTATTGGCAACACACTTGCGGATACAACTGCCAAAGAAATGATCAACACTCCCACAACTACCTCCATTTTCTTCATAAAGAGCGATATCCATCGCCTTATAGCTCAGCAGAGACATACTAAGATAGCGGTTGATTGGGTGAAGTACAACCACCACTATTCCAGAAGCAACCTTAACCGCACTAAACCTGGCTACCCGGCGTCCATTCCGGCTAACTACATCACTCCTTATACTCGCCTTCGTATTGGACACACTATCATCACCAACGCACACCTATTGGATGGTGGTCGGCTCAGCCAGTGCCCATTTTCCGAGTCACTGTCAGCGTGATACACCTACTAGCTTTTTGCCCTGACTGTCGACAACATCACCAAAATTCACAATTTTCCTAAGGATACTGACTTACTCGGCCGCATCTAAACCAGCCCTCATTCACCAGCCAGCCGAAAGCCCCTGACACTAGCGCTGTTTAGTATAGCTTATTTAATAATTGTTTTAACTATGTAAGCTTTAATAAAAAAAAAATAAAATCTTTTCTGTGTAAATATTTAGGGTTTTTTCAATTTCACCGGGGCAACACTGTACTCAATAGCAGGCTAACTATAATATTGCCGTGGGTTTTTGCCTACATACTGTGTTGCCCAAGTCATAAATAATTTATGTGTGCACTCTATGCCAAATATTCGTAGTCCTATACTCACATATAATCGATATATATTTGCGTGTGTATATCTTTGCGTATGTACACACAATTAACATTATTTTCTTTGCTATAGTTTACACAGTAGTTAAAATGATTCATTCCGACATATCTTCATATGTTTCATAAATTTCATATATGTGTGGTTTGTGCATATGTGTGAGCACTTAAAGAGGCACACATGAGAGTCACTGTCATCACTTAATTTAATTATTAAACAAGTTATGGGGATGAACTAAGCCAGGTGAGACGCTAATGACTGGCATACACCTTGCAGACATGAACATTTGTAGTATAGCAGCACACCCACAAATAAGGGTGTGGCCAGATTGTTCAGTGGCATCCATAATAAGGCCAAGCAAAATATATATACAAATGCCTACTTGGGTTCAATAGATTTATGTCATGTGGCAGTATTGACATCTTCATATTTAATTATTGGACTAATGTCAATTGTCTGGGTGCTGAATTATTAATCAACAATCATGGGCAGAAGAGCAAGCCTATGGTGTTGCCAGACAAACTTCGAATGGCATGGAAAAGTGGAGAACTACTCAACTACTACTTACTCAGCTACTCAATGTCATCAGAAACTCCATTAGAACAACAATCTCTGAGCTCAAGGACGCGTTGATTGGTAAACATGCTGAAAGACTAAGGTTGGCATTCAATGATTTCTGTTGTTGCTCGGAGAGGAAGTTTCCGCTCTGACAAAGACTCAGAGTCCGGTCTGAAGAAGACAAATTGGTACGCTCTGAAGAAGACAAAGTGGTACGCTCTGAAGAAGAGGTAAAGTCCGTTCTGAAGAAAAAGTAGAATCCTCTCTGAATAAGAAGTAGAGTAATCTCTGAAGAAGTGGAAGAGTCCGGTCTGAAGAAGGCAAATTGGTACGCTTTGAAGAAGAGGAAGATTCCGCTCCGAAGAAGAGGGAGAGTTCGGTCTGAAGAATCCAAATTGGGGGCCTCTTTGAAGAAGAAGTAGAGTCCCCTCTGAAGAACAGCTAGAGTCCGCTCTATAGAAGGGCAGAGTCCGCACTAAAGAAGAGAAAGAGTACGCTATGGAGAGGACAAAGAGACCGTTCTTAAAAAGACAAATGTACCGCTCTGAAGGAGAAGCAGTGGCCCTTTTGAAGAAGAGGCAGTATCCGCTCTGAAACAGAAGTAGATACCGATCTGAAGAAAAGGCAGAGTTCGTTCTCCATCTTAAGTGTCAGTACCCTCGCTAGCTGGGAGAATATATAAGTGTTTAGGCTCACCCTTCCTCAATGGTCTGATCGAATTATCATTCAAAATTATCAGGAACATAGTCAGCTAGGAGTCTACATAAAATGCGCGGTTCATCTTTCTTTAATAGTCTGATCGTAATATCATCCATAAGTATCAGGAATATAGCCATGTTCATATCGGTATCACAATGGTTTTCCATGCGGTAGATAACCAAACCTAATTATCTTCATTTGGTTTTTATACCATTACATACAAATCGATACCAAAGTGCGACCAAAAGAAACTGAAAATATCAATATAAAGCTTCCATAGTGGGTCCAAAAGTAGTGAGCGGGAGTCACTCTTTCTTATTTTTGGTGGAAAGAGAAATATGGTGCAAGCGACTTTTGATGACACAAAGCAACCAAACGCTGGTTGAAAGTATCACTAGTGCTACTATGGTGCTTGTAAAGGATCCATAATGAAATTTTGAGCCCTCAGTTGCAAGTATGTGAAATTTCAAGTGAAGTTCTACTGGAAAGCATTGGAATGACTGTCGAATGGTGTTAAAAAAAAGTTATATTAAATTTTAATGTTTTGATTCCTCAAATTTGGCTACGGTATGGCAGCTATTCTGCTCCCTAAAGGATCGAACTAATTTGGGTTATTAAGAGCAGCAAAAAACGTATAATAAGACACGTTAAAAGTAGTTCAAAATCATTGCTTCCAATCCACAAAATAGAATGTGAAGCAGTCATTCAAACGATTAGATGAGAACGCAGATCAGTATTCCCATTTGGGTTGTTCCATATTAGGGATAATCCACAGTAATGAATGCGTATGGTTCCTTGCGGGGGCAAAGGGCCACCATAGTCAACTCAACTCGTCTTGAACTTTATATTGTGTTGTTAAGTGTGCAAATACGATAGAAGTTTATAAATCCATTTTAAAATCATATTTTTATCATATTTATAATATCTTTAGATACCTCAGAAATCTAAGCAATATTTTTTTTGGTCTAAATCGTCATTGGTCCATATTTTTCCTTGTTAGTCTCAATTATTTCCTCAACATTTGGCATGATCACAGCAGTCTGGGAACTCTTTAGTAAAATCCGCTGGGAAAATGGTGCAGTGCTCATATGTGGGATAACGGGAGCATAGATTAACACGTATAACTTCGTCTTCCTGGCACATCATTTCGACGCATTCACCAATATTGGTGGGTTTTATAGTTTCACCCTTTTAATGGGCAGCTTCTGTGCCTTGTGGAGGCAGTTGCCAGGACTATCTGAAGTTGTAGACAATTATTATAAATATCTCAACTTCACAATATGTAAAATTTACCAGGATCAGATGAGTTGGGAATATATCGTTCGGCATTAACCAAGAACAAGCAAAAAGCAAAAATTATCCACGATTTAAACATGATTAACTGGATTAACAAGAGGAACACTTCTTCACTATTGGACAGACGATAAGCGACTAACTTGATGGGCAGTTTTTATAAGAATTTTACGCGGAATAATATTTGATAGGAATAAGTTGCCACACACGAAGTGAATTTAGTAATTTTGTTTATTATTTTAATTATAATTTAAGCCCATTTATAATTGTTTGTTTCGCCGTTCGTCGTGCTTCACCTTTAGAAATTCCCTAATTTGCATACAGACAAGAACCGGAACCTGAATATTGGCATAGATTAAAATTTTGTTTGTTTCTATTAAGTGTACAAATGCACCTCTAATTAAATGATTCCCTTACCTAGGTTTAGCCGGGGGTGCAGTGTCTTTTGATATCATGTTTTTAGTTTTAAAATCAGAAGAACTAGAATAGATCGTCGAACAGGCAGCAATACTCAAGCATTAATTTCAATCATAGACAATTGGTTATATATTAATATATTAAATGTGGATGATGATCCATTCATTCGCTGTCTGCTCAATGGACTAACCCACATATCATTAACTTGGTTGCCAGGTCATTGTGAACTCGCCAGACGCGGCTCAACATTAACTGACATTCGCACTCCGTTCGCTGCATGTGAACATAACATTGCTTCTAGCTTCCTCGAAAAGGCCAACAAAGAGTGGCAGGCGAAACAAACCAGCTAGGCAAAGAACATTAACCTTTGCCTTACTGGTTTACCTTGAATCCCCAGACACATAGGGATTCAAGGTAGCGGGCGTACAGACGAGCTTGTCAGGGAAGGGGCTTCCACAAATATATTAGGACCAGAACCTTCTCTTAGAATAGAATATAATAGAATAGAATAGGGATCCAAGGTAACGAGCAGGCAGACGAACTTGCTTGGGCTTCCACAAAAATAATAGTAACAAGATATTGTTATGGGATAAGAAGAGGAGTCTGGGGAAACCTTTTCAGAGTGTATGAGAACTGGGCAAGACAGAAACTCTTTTCAAGCCACGTAGGGATTAGACAATCTCTTGTTCGGCAACTTCAACAGCAAAAATCTTGCATTGGACTATCCAAGAATATACTAAGAATTTGAACCGTGCTTCTGACTGGACAGACTTAACCAACATCTGAGCAAGCTAGCAGGTGTAGCAAGCCCCATGTGTAGATTCTGTGAGGAGGATACTGAATCACCAGAGCACATAATTGGGATTTGTGGAGCATTGATGCACAAAAGGAAACAGCACCTGGGTTCCTTCCACGTACCAAATACTCTCTATAAAGAATATGCGACGTCCTCTCAGTTAGTATAGAGAGTATTTGCTTAAACATGGTGATAGTCAGCACCAGGACAATGCGTAGGAGAGAGGAAAAAGTAGCTGTAAGACAGCTCTGGCTTTCTTTTTGTCCCAAACGCACTAAAGCAACAATTTCCTTGAACAGGCAACATATTGGCTCTATTGTGGCAATTTGACAGAGCACTGTCTATTTTGCCGACATGACACCAGGCCGGAACTCAAGGCGCGGGCTTCTCCGGGAGCGGGCTTCTCCGGGAGCAGATGGAAAATCCCTTTTAATGCGCTGGACGATGTCAAATCAATCAATATAAAATACGCGTTAAGATTTGTCTGTAATGGCTTTAGTAAGGCTCCACAAAGATTCTGAGGAAACACACTTCTTGTCCCTAACTTGTGCCATCACAATGCACCTATGTATGGCCTAAGTGTTTCTTCTGGCCTAGTGTTCGTGCTCTTGACAGATACTTAAACCTAGCTGACCTACCAACCAAGACTTCTTCTTAACTGGTCAGGTGTGTCACAGGATTACAAACTCAGCTTGGAGCTATGCACATACTGTATCAATAATTTCTCTTATCATGCCATTAGTGGAAGAGGAGAAGGTAGGTAGAAAGGTTCAGCGGTCGCCAAAAAGGCACACTTAGGTCATGATTGAACTGTTGTGATACCGCATGAGACACAAGTTCCATTCCCTCGTCCAGTCATTTCGAGCTTTTTATGAAGTAGTTGCTGGAGTTTGTTTTCTTATCTGGAATGTCTCCCAGAGAGTAGTCACTCAGGAAAGTGTATCTCCTTAGGAGAAACCCGCTAGCAGAAACACATCGTGTGCAACAGTATTCCCAAGAAAAAAGGACGCACTGTGCCTAGAAGTTCTCTTATCTTGCCATTAATGGAAGAGGACAGGCTCGCTAGCTAAAACAAGTCATGTCCACTGTGCTAAGAGCTTCTCCTAAAACTAAAAATACCACAAAGAGTGTCTCTACGGTGGTCCCCTCCTTCCTCCTAGCACTTTCATAGCAGTGCACTCAATATGTGAAAAGGACTCCAGCGTGCGTGCTTTTCCGTTTCATGGTTCTTGCTATTGAGTACAGCTGAAGGTACCAGAAAACCTCACATTGGTCTCTTCTCTACATTTTCATCTATCAACTTTTCCAAGCCCCTATATATATACTCGTATTTTTAGATTTTGTCAATAACCTTATCTCAACTTTTAGTTGAATCCTTTCACTAATAAATATTTTCTTTCCCTTATTTATTTGCAGAAATTATGAACGAGGTGGTGAAATACAAACCACCACCTCCGAAGAAGGGCGGGGCCGTTGCGGCTGCTCCTAAACCGGGCAACATTGAATGGCGTGTTCTGGTGGTCGATAAGCTCGGCATGCGCATGGTTTCGGCTTGCACAAAAATGCATGAAATCAGCGCTGAGGGCATTACTTGTAAGTATAATTATAATTTAAAATCAATTCACCTTAAATTGCTATGTGGTGTTGTCTTCTTCTCTTTCCAGTGGTTGAGGATATTAACAAGAAGCGTGAACCTTTGCCCACCATGGACGCCATTTATCTCATTACACCATCCGATGAGTCGGTGCGCTCCTTGATACGGGATTTTGAGAATCCAGCGCGCCCGATGTATCGTTATGCTCATGTCTTCTTCACGGAGGGTATGTTGTAGAATACAAATATGCAGTTTCATTTAATTTTCTTTTATTATTTTAAATTTTTTCCAAATATTTTTTGTTTTTTATTTCTTTGCTTAAATTTTTTAAAAAGGTTTTTAATTATTTGTTTTGTTCTTTTCAAGTTATAAATATTTTATTGTTTTACAAATGTGTTTTTGGAATTTTTTTGTTTTACAAATGTATTTTTGGAATTTTTTTGTTTTATTTTTTAAACTTTTTTAAGTTTTTTTTATAAATTTCTTTTTTAAATCTTAAAAATATTGTTTTTTTTAACTTTTTAAAATTTTTTTATAAAACTTTTTTCTAAATCTTAAAATATTTTGTTTTATTTTTTCAAAATATTTTTTATTATTTATTTTTTTATAAAAATTTTAAAATTTATTATAAATATTTTATTGCCTTAAAAATATATTTTTGGAACTTTTTTTATTCTAAAAATTTTTTTTTCATTTTTCAAAAATATTTTTAATAATTAATTTTTTTATAAAAAATGGCATTTGTTTGTTTTTATAAAATTTTAAAATTTGTTATAAATATTTTTTTTGTTTTAAAGATATATTTATAAAATATTCTTTTAATTAAATCAATTTTGTTTCATTTTTTTAAAATATTTAGTTTGGTGTTTTAAACATTTTTTTAGTTGAAATTTTATAAAAAAATGTCTTAATATTATATATTTTTTATTATAATTTTTCAATTTGTTATAAATAATGTATTGTTTAGAAAATATGTTTCCTTAAAAATAATTTTTGGAATGTTTATATTTTTGTTAATTTAATCAATAATTTTTTTTTAAATTTTTTATAAATACTTTATTTCCTTCTGAATATTTTTTTACTTATTTTATGTTTTAAAAAAAAAAGTTTATATAATTATTTAATTAATAATTTTTTATAAATTATTTTCTTAATTTTTAAATTTTTGAAAATATATTTTTATTATACATATATTTTTTATGTTTTTAAAAGGTTTCCTTTTTATTTATTTCTTTTGTTTTATTCGAATATTAAATTTTTATCGAATATTTTTTCCTTAAAAAAGATTTTTTTAATTTTTTGTTAATTTTTTTTACTGGGTTTAAATTAAAAATATTTTTTGTTTCTTGTATTTTAAGTTTCAAAAATATTTTTTTCAATGTTTTCTAACATAAAAATTATGTTTAAAAATTTTTAAATTTCTTTTCATTGATTTCTTTTTTTAAATATTTTAATTTTTTTATTTTTTACAAATTTTTTTTTGTTTTAAAAATATATTTCTTATAAATATTTAATTAAAAATTTTTTTTTAAATTTTTTCAAAATATTTATCTTTTACAATTTTTTCAAAATATTTATCTCTTACAATTTTATTTTTTATATATTTTTATTTTTTACAAATTTTAATTTTTTTATATTATTTCTATATGATTTTTTCTTTCTTTTCTTAATTATAATTTCGCAGCCATACCCGAAGACATATTCCAAATGTTACAGTTGCGCAAAGATATTACGCGCAAATACATACTAACTTGCAAAGAAATCAATATTGCATTTTTACCCTATGAAGATAAGGTACGAGCCCCGAAGGCAGCTGACTTTATAGCGCCAAATATATACCCTATGTCCTTCGCTGCTGTACTAAAATGCAAAATCCATCCTAATATTTGTGGCTTTTTGTCCTTAACAATTGTCAAGTGTTTTACGATATGTTTATCCCCACTAACTAACCACTCTTATTCGTATTTATGTGTTTATGCAGTCAGCTTCCATGTCCGATAGAGTCGGGCAAAGTGTGCGATGTAACCAATTTAATGTTTTCATATTCGACTGGGTTCCCAATGTTGCGTTCGGTGATAGTCATTAAAAATATTATTTATAAAATTCATGTTTAAAATACGCTGATGCATTTCCATTTTCCTTTCTGCAATTGTTTTTAGTACTAGATAGAGAAGTGTCTTAAGTGTACTTTTTACAGTGGGTTTCAGTTAGCTCCTTCCCCCAATCCTCTCCGAGATATTAGAAATCCTGGGATCCATTACATGCATAAGAAAAGGGTGAGTTTATTAACAGGATTGTTTTTCTTATTAAATTGGAAAGAAAAATATTCCCAACAAAGATTTCCATTTAAACAAGTTTCACTTTTTTTTCGAAATCAATCTTATCAAAGCGTCTTTCAAACCAGAACCTATTCGAACTCTCGCTCCTCATGCTCATTTAATGTATTCTCTCAGTTTTCGAGATCATTCAAATACATTCGAGATCATTCTAACATATTGAGATCAGTCTAACACATTCGAGAACATTGTGCAATTGAGTCTATTAGTAGGTATCAGTTATGACTCATCGTTTATGCTTCATAGAATAAGACCACATCACTAAATAGCATTAGCGAGAACGCTATGTGATTAGCAAGACCTCTATGCCATTAGCGATAACTTAATGACATGAGCGAGAACTCTATAGCATTAGCAACACATACCAAAAATTCGAGTGTCAATATCAATATAACATTTATTCATATTTAGTCATGAATAAATAAATGTCTATTTCATCACAATACTTCGGGCATATGAAGACCATGGTTAGCTCCGATATATCACATTCTGTCAATTCACGTATTGTGGCTAGGAATCTTACTTCATCAATTACGGTAATTATTTTGACTACTCATGCAACAATAAATGCCGAATTATTCGCCTCATCCTGGAGAAAATATCATGATCCGTCAGGTTGCTAGAATCCAAAATCTGTAGTATCAATTCTCAGTACGATAGTTCGAAAAAATCTTATCGCTGAGTACTATTTCTACGTCGAATTACTCCGTAAAAGAAAATGATCACCTTCAGCTAAGTTTTCACGTTCATATTCCGTTTGGCACGCCCGTTTCTTCCCCTTTCGCATCATCTTTTTTCGCCTGTTGCCTCATCTAGCGAGAAGTTTAACTCAAAATCTAACGATAATTATTCTATTCACAAGCTCCATTGTTCGAATATTCCCAAACTTTGCATGGAATGGATAGAAAACTCTCCTATACTGTAATTTAGAATCAATTTTCTACATCAAATGGTACAAAATATGGGAATAGATATGGGAGTTAATTGCCTTGCAATTATAATGTTAGATGGCGCTGTTAAACCGTAACTAAACTGATATTAGTTGGGGAGTGCAGGAAATACAGCGAATATTCAATCACCTGTCATAGTCATGGCCTCTTGGCCCCAGTAAAAGAAGAGAACAACGTGATGTTCCACAAACTGAGAAAAATATAACAATATACTAGTACTATCCTTGTGGAGATTCCTTGTGGAGCTACCTTGTGCAGCTTACCAAGAATTCTTATTACTTTCTTACTTGATTACTGTCATTGTAAAATACAATATAAAAGGATTATGAGCCATTCCCAGTTTAGTACAAAATTATGAACTCATGGACTATGAATTATGCCACAATCTGGAGCCGTCAATATTATAATACGAGTATATAGTATTTGTGCATTATATATTAGTCTTTGTTTCTCCTGTACGACATACATGACATCATATTTAGCTGAGTATCCCATAATAAGGCAGCGCCATCTACTGAAGCTTCAGCTCGTCTGTCGTAGTATATTGGTATATGTGTCTTGCATACGGATTAGATGACATCGTATTTGGCTGACAGTCCTATAATGAGGCAGCGCCATATACTGGAGCTTGAGCTCTCATTGTAGATTGGCTTCTGTCTCAGATGACTTACATGAGATTTTCATTTGCCGAGAATTCTTTAATGAGACAGCCTCTTCTACTACAGCTTAAGCTCCTTTGTCATTGAAAATTGGCCTCTGTCTTTCCTATGCGACTTAATAACATTTTGATTTGCTGAGAATCCCATAATGAAGCAGCGCCATCTTCTTGTAGTCATTGCAAGTTCTGTGGGGGGAAAAGAAAAGTATCATATCCTTATCCCCAACACACACTTATTCAGAACTCAGGACTTTTTAGATCAGGTACTTATCTACTTGTGTACTTTTTTCTTTGATAATTATTTTGAGTTTTTTTTTTAAATTATTGTTTCTGGCTCATTTCTCTTCATTACTCTCTCTCTCTCTCTCTCTTCAACAATATATTAACAATTTCTTGCAGTTACAGGGTAAGATTGTAGACTTCCTACACACACAATTTTAGTATTTAACTTTGCTGCAGCAAACATTTTTCTTAGCTCCTTTGATCTCTTATCAAATTTGCATTTAAAAATAGCCGATTTTATGCATTTTCTGTTCAAATTATTATCTTATATTATATATTTATTTTTCCTTGATTTTATTTTGTAAATTTTTGCTCAATGCAAAAAGTTGCGTATCACCACTTTCTTTTTGAATTCATCACCCAATTGCCGTGCCATGCCCATACGCATTGGAATTACATAAACAAGTTTTAGTTTTGTTTTATTTTTCATTATGAAGTTTTATCATTTTATTGTAATTTATAGTTTGCCCGGAGGAATTATTTAACGATTTGTGTAAATCGTGCGCTGCAAGAAAGATCAAAACTCTAAAGGAGATAAATATTGCATTTCTTCCATACGAATGCCAGGTGCGACAACAAACTAAGAACACGCTCTCTCTCTATCTATCTTTCTTACACACACTGTCTCTATCTTTTACGCCCTGTTTCTATTGTAACATTAAAACTCTCGCCCTCTCTCTCTCTCTCTGTCTTTTTCTAAGTGTTGTAAATACACTTTATATACATATATATATGTGTGTGTTAAAAAATTATTAACCGAATCAAACTGATTCATTGCTGTAATTATTGAATAAAGTTGCGAGTATATTCCGAAAAAAGGAGGAATTTTCCACTCTAAAAATGCAGCAATGAATTAATTGAATTATATGAAATGTGTGTATAAAACAACTACGAGCTGGAAACTGAATTCCTTCGGAAGAGAGGAGAGGATGGTATGGTGGTGGCACATGTTCGACACCTTATGATAATGTAAGAAAGTTGTGTGGTTTTAAATCGGAAATGGATGACTACATTCACGAGCCCTTTGGCAATTTATTGGAAGCACCTGAAAATATGCTAAATTGTGCGTATAAATTCCAAATATCGAATTTATGAGTTATTGGTATGAAAACTAGTCAGCATACTATCAGGGGTTTCAATTAATATCTCAAAGCTTCTTTCATTTGATTCAAATTTGTTGTTATTACATTTATGAGCGTTAATATAGGCACCTGGAAATGTTGTGAAATCATTCATGAGCATTTTAGGAGGTTGATAGAAATACCCGATGTGTAGTGACATCATTCATGAGCATTTCAGGAGGTTAATAGACATTACTAAAGCAAACACGAATCAGAGATGTGTAATGAAAATATTCATGAGTCTTTTCTTGACATATATTTATATAATTGAACACAATGTTTTTAGTGTTCATCATATTTTCTGGAACATTAATAAATATTTAAAGAACACACGATTCAGAGAGCATACAGTTTATAATCCTTTTGACAGATCTCTATCAGAGACCAGCTGCGACAAATCGTCCTATTGAAGGCATCTTGACCCTGCATATTTAATTCAAGCCATAATGAATATAAAGTGATCTTGAAGAGGAGTAATTATGCCTGCCAGTTGTTCTATATTCTCTATGGTTGAGCATACTTTGACTGCCCGTCTTTTCGTCTTTATAGTATCCTTGGAATGCTCAGACACCACAAAATTAGGGGCACGAAACTTTCCACAACTTTTTTGAAAAGATCTCGAGTGCTCTCAATTAATCATTATTCCTCAATGACAAAAATATCCAAAAACTGAATTTTTATAATCAACGGAAAAAAAATCGATCTGGCAACAATACCTGCTTTCAGCCGTGCCCTCGTGACTTACGATAATAATAACCAGAATCGATATTAATTACCAGAATCGACAAGAACAACCAGATTCGATAATATCAAACCAGAATCGTTATTAATCACCAGAATTGATAAATATAACTAGATCCGCTAATAATCAGAATCGATAATTGCAACCATTATTGATAAAAACCAGAATCGTTAATAACAATCAGATGCGTTACTTGAGTTGCCCCAGTGCACCATTAACTAACCCACATAAAATATCTGCCACATTTTTGGATGCCCTCTTCCAGAGTAAAATATATAAATATACATACACAAATTCCTTTCATTTTACAGAATAATGCCATGAAAATGAATTCACATTTGGGGTCATTAAAATATTCTTGTACAAATAAATTTATACCCCCCGATTTGGATAAGATTTAAACAGCTTTCGAGTAGATATACTCACATTCCTATTCAATTTTGTGGGAAAAACATTCCGATGGCTCTATTTAAGGTGATTTTCTTGACCCTGTCGCTGCCACAACCGTATCCCTCCTCGCTTCTCTTGCAAAGAATTCGTACCCTTAAAAAAGATCTCCTTAAGTTTTGTTTAACTTGTTTTGTAGTGTTCAATTTAATGTATGTGATTGTATACAGAGAAGCAAATCGTCACAAAAATTGTATTATATATATATACTAACCAAAATATCCTAACAATATATGTACATAATATACATCTTATATGCCAAACTACACACATCCACACATACACAAATAAATGCGAAATATTTTAAATTGCGTAAATTTTTTTAAACTTTGTAGATCCAGTTTTAGTTGTATTTCAAAATATTGTCTTGATTTTATTCGTTTTTGGGTGTAGTCCTTGCACCGTTTAAGTTGGAATTTTAGTTTCTTCTTTTTAGTCTACTAACGTTCAGTTTTCTAAAGTTTACAGAGGCAATTTGAATTTCGCATTTATTTGTCAGTTTGTAATTTGGCATGTAAACACACACGAAAACTCACGGGCGACAGCAACAGAAACAAAAGAAACAACAACTTTTTTCTTTATGCATAGAACATTTACTGTAAATTAGTTTGCACGTCAAAATAGTTTAGTTGCAATTTAAAAGAATAAAAATTAGCTTGTCATACAATGCTAGAATTGCTGTCAGCATGACAGCAAGGAAGGTAGCGGAAGATGGTGTTAATTAGTGATGAGACTGGTGATTTTGTAGCTACCTCATCGTCACTGACGTGGCCACTAGCGACTTCTGTGCCTAACGAGAGACTTCTGTTACTGGTGACTTGCTAACATTTCTGTTAGTAGCCAGAGGCATAACGCACTGTTAAAATTACCAGCGCTGTTAAGTGACTGTTAAAGAAAATCGTCGCCCACGGTACATCTGCTAGCGATTTTTTTTTTGTCCAACGAGTGACTTCTGTTACTGGTGACTTGCTAACACTGTTAAAACCACCAGCGAATCTCAGCGCTATTAGTCAATATTAAAGAAAATTTGTCCCTTCCTCGTCGTCACCGGTACTCTGAATAGTGACTTCTCTGCCTAACGGGAGACTTCTGTTACTGGTGACTTTCTAACATTCCTGTTATTAACCAGAGGCATAATGAACTACCAGCGAATTTCGGCTCTCTTAAATCACTTTTAAAGAAAATTGGTCGCTATTTAGTAGTTTTATATGTTCAATTTCGCAGAAACGAATAAAAATAAATGTTAAAGAACCAAAGTTTCTCAATTTATAAGCCAAAAGAGGTTTGTGATACAGAATGACATTATATTTGTCTCTCTCCACTGCTCTGTGACATATACAAATCGCAGCAGAGGAACACAATTACCAGCTGAAGATCCTTTGTCCATATTTTATAACAAGAGATATGTTTTAATCTCCGCCTCTCGCTAATCTTCCTTGCATCACCCTCACAACACACTATCAAAAATGTATCGGTTAGATTACTGCATTAATCTCGTTCAAAGCTTTAATCGCCTAAACATACACACTATAAGCCCACCAAGAACACATTTTACGCACATCCACAATTTGTAAATTAAAATGCATGCATCATTGTAGTTTGATTGGTTTTGTTGTTATGTTTATTTGTAAATAAGTAGCTTTAGTATTCTATATGCACAGCTTGAAGAATTCTTTTAAATACGGGTCCATATTTGTATAAAATTGTGGACCAAATCATCCACAAACATGATTATTATAGAGGGATAATATTATATTTTATCTGCAAAGAAAACCTCTTATTTAGAGAATTAAAACAAAAATCGACCTACTATTATCAAAAAGAGGAGGAATTATCTGCTAAGCAACCTAGATTCCCGTGTGTTAATTAGTATATATAGCCTCTTATATACGAGTACCCAATTGGAGTTAAGCAAAGAAGAGAAATTTGTGTCTTACAATCCAGTATACCTGTCGTATTATTTATATATTACACTGATATTACATTACATATGCCTCAAAAGGGGTATATTATTCTGGGGGGATCGAGTATGGAGAACTTGAGATATTAAGGTTATGTATTACAATAACCTAAGATTGAGATCACAATATAATAAAATATACTTCCTTCATTTCAGACTTCGATTCAAACTTTCTCTTATACAGAACATTGGAAATGAGGAGACTTGTACAAAAATATTCCTTTTGATATTACCATGAATCAGTAAAAATATTATATATTCCTACAGCCCCAAGTGGAGCATATAGTTCTGACGTATTGGTGGCTCGGACACCGAGATCCCTGTGATCTTATAGAGCTATATTTAGGTTTCAAAATTCCAGAGGTACTTCAATAGACCAATCTCTATAATTCTATATGTACTCTAAAAAGAGCAAGTTTCTAGATCTATAGGTTAGATTGTAGGCTAAGAAGAAGGGAAGAGAAGTATGATATTTTAAATCCAGATCCTAATTATTAATAGAAGAACAATGTGGTATAGTCCCACATTTCCAAAGTAATCAAAACTGGAGAGGAGGAATTGGAGTCTAAGAAATTGTGTTCCAAATTATTGTAGTGTAACAAAAGGAAGACAAGGTAACTCTTGATTTTGACATAGTACTTAAAATACCAAAGAAAACATTTTGTTGCATGCATATCAAGTAGTGGGAAAAACCTCCCAACCCTCGTGGGCCTAGGGAAATAAATAATCGAAATGCTTGTGATTTACTATAGAACAGCATACATCGTCATCCTAGCTTAATTGGTCAGTGTCAGTACAAAAACAACTTTTGTGAATCCAAAGGCATTTACAAATAGTGGTGAAAGACACCGGATCCACGGGGTCCCTGGGAATTAAGAACTGAGTCTGAGTAATTAAAACAACATTGATCATCATCCCAGCTTTATTGGTCTTTGATGGACTAAGGACTAATTTGTTATGAATCTGCTCGAGTTTGGATGAATCGATTCCAGAGATATTTGGAGAATATTAGTCCAAATATCTTTGTTATAGGTGGTTCCCAACCTATTCATGCATATTCATACCAAATATTCTTGCTTTTTATACTGTCGCAAGTAGTAAAATGTGGACTCAGTATCGGACAATTGTGACAGAAGACTTGGTCCGTTCACCAAAATGTCTATATCAAAATTAGAGACTTGTTCCCTAGTTGGGATTAACAACGTAACCACCTGAAGTTTGAAATGTGGTACTTTGTGAGCCGAGAGTAACAATCGTAGTTTCCAGAGATCAGTTATCGGGTTGGTATATCTAGGGTTTTTGTAGAGTAATATTGGAGTTAGAGTAATACTGGAATTACATAATTTTGACTACAATTGAGGTCTTAGTGGCTTCCAAGTAGATTATAGAACTATAATGAAGGAATTGGTGATTTCAAATCGAGATCCCTGTGATATTATTTATTATGGATATATAATAATTGATTAAAATAATGAAGAAAAAAGGAGCTCTAGATACCAGGCTTCCGGCTCGATATCCTAATTAAATATTATGTAGGTCCCAGTTGCCAGTCGAATTGATTGTAAAGCCTCCAGAGAAGTTTGATCTTCAAAGTAATTTATTTATCACACGAGTATCACAGATTCTCATTGAACATTTATATTTCCAGAACAACAGAGGGGAACTCGTAATAAGTCAATATGTCGGTAGTATTAATTAAGTGTATAATTGAAGTTCCCTAAACCCAGGTCCCAGGTGGAGTGGATTATCAAGGATGAGTTTAGTCACATTCAAGCCACATTTAAGTTACGAATCCCCACTTCCTACCCTTAAACAATATCAACCAATTTCTTTTGAACTTAAATTAATATTCACGTTACTGTTTTGGTAGACTTTCCATTAAATTTTTATTCCGCTCAACCAACCAATTTAAAATCTGTTTTATATGTTTATTTTATCATTGTGTTAGTCGGTCCCTTTCAGTATAGTTTCGCTTTGTTAAACAACTTTCGAACCCATTTTCGTCACGCACAATGATAGGCTAAAATATTCGCAGAAAACCCGTCACTGCCTCAACCGCTAAAACTGACCCATAGCCACTCGCAACGCCACCTCCATAGCGGACCGAAATATATTCTCAAACCTATTTTGATTTTATTTATAAAGAGATTTCTTACTGCGCACATGGCAGAGGCACGCGTCCTTTATTGTTGCTGCTGCTGAATTTGACAGAACTACCCTTAAAGACGTCGATCAATATGCTGTGTGTAACAATAGCCAAGTGCCTTCCCCACTTCATACACACGAGTATTTGGGCTTTTTCGCTGCTTACTGCTATTATATTCTTCTGAGCTTAAACGTCATTTTTCGGTCTTCTTTGGCACATTGCCTCATTTGCCTCGGTTGTGTTTATTTTTACTTGGCAATGTGGTTTGTATAATGACGCCACAGCTAATATCTGAAGCAGACGTTCTTAGTTGCTTTGTGATTGTTGCCCCCAAAGGACAACTCAATGACTTTGTGGCTCGTATCATTTCCCATTAATCGTTAATGGGAAAGTTTTAGGCACGAATGTTTTTACTCTGAATAATCTTCGTCGGATAAAAATATCCACGAGCTCCTCACTCTCTTTAACTATCGCTTTAAATGTGTGGCAGTTGGAAGGGAAAAGCAATCGTTGCTATGTGCACGACTGTGTCATTAAACTAATTGGTGGTTAGTATAGTGAACGGTCGGGAGTAAACGTGTTTGCATGTAAACTGCATATCTCTGCAATTCCTCGTAGAACGGAACAATTCAATTTAAGGAAAAATGCCAACTTCCAGCTCTAGCGTGGTTGTTAGACCCCAGTGAAGGTTTGTTTCTTTAAGATTAAGCAGGATTTTAGACCTCAGTGGGGATTTTCTCCTTCCAGCTTATGATTTAGGAGAGTTTGTAGACGTCAATGTAGGCTTTTCCTCCCACCTTTAGGGGGGTTTATAGAACTCAGTGGGTGTCCGTTCCCATCGGCTTTAACAGGAGGTCTTAGACTCCAGTGGAGGTTTTTTTCTTCCAACTTTATAGGGGATTTTAAGTGTTCAATGGAGATTCTCCTTCAGCTTTAGTGGAATTTTCAATCCTTCCAGCTTTAGCGGAGCTTTTAACCTCAGTGGAGGCTTCTTTCCTTCTAGCTTTAGCTGTGTTTTTAGACCTCAGTGGATGTTCGTTCCTATCAGCTTGAGCGGGGGGTTTCGAGACCACAAAAAAAATATTGGGTCTGATTTCATTTTTACTATACACTAAAATGTATCAAAGATCCGAAGAATATTATGTACCGAAAATTCTCTGTAATGGATTTTCGGTACATAATATTCTTCGGATCTTTGATACATTTCTCGGTGTGGTTCTTCCTTTTTTTTCAAAGAAAAAGTTCTCGATGTTGATCTCTTTTTTTTAATATCAAGAAAAAAAACTCTCGGTACAGTAACTCTTCCTTAACAAAGTCTTGGGATTCACCTTCAATAAAACTACAAGCGTCCAAATGTCTGTTTTTTATGGGTTTCCAATGGTGTTCCCGACGGTTCCCAATCTTCTTCATCATCATCTTTAACTTATCTAGAAATACAGTCACCACACTACTAAATGGTCCAACGGTCTGTTTTCTATGGGTTGCCAATGGTGTTCCCCACTGTTCCCAATCCTCTTCATCATCATCTTCAATTTACCTCATATTTATATAGAATTCTTCAAGCTGTGCAGCATTGCAGTCACTATGCTTTAGAATAATTTAACATCCTAACTAGTAGATATACACTTAAGACCTATTATTACAGTCCATCCTGTCCGTAACCCAACTAACTAAAATTAAGTACTCGTATATTTGTATGCGCAAAACTGAACAAGTGAAGTGTCTAACCAAGAAACAAAAATCCATCCCTCCATATTCCCGCCGACGCTCGTTTAGGTCTTCTCGCTCGATTCGCCGGATACCTTTCAGTGTCTGTACTCGCCGGCGTTCGCTTCGATCCGCACCAAACACATCGAGCGCATTGCCGAGCAGATTGCCACCTTGTGTGCCACGCTCGGTGAGTATCCGATGGTGCGTTATCGTAACGACTGGGATCGCAACATCGATCTGGCCGCCTCGGTGCAGCAGAAACTGGATGCGTACAAGGCCGATGAGCCGACAATGGGGGAGGGCCCGGAGAAGGCTCGTTCCCAGTTGTTGATATTAGATCGCGGATTCGATTGTGTGTCGCCGTTGCTGCACGAATTGACATTGCAGGCGATGGCCTACGATCTGTTGCCGATCATCAACGATGTGTACAAGTATACGCCGGGGCCGAATCAGCCGGAGAAGGAGGTGCTGCTCGACGAGAACGACGATTTGTGGGTGGAGTTGCGTCATGAGCATATCGCCGTCGTATCGACTCAGGTCACGCAGAATCTGAAGAAGTTCACTGAGTCGAAGAGAATGACATCGAGTAAGTTTTTCCGCCAGGGTGGGTGTGTCCCTCTATGTGTGTGTGGGGTTACTTTAAAACTTGAAAAAATTTAAAAGATGAGCAATTTTCTGTCATTAGGGAAGTTCTTTTCTTTTGCAACATTTTTGCCACTTTATAATATTTGAAAAAAAAATTGTTCTTAGCCGATAAATCATCGATGCGTGATCTATCTCAAATGATCAAGAAAATGCCGCAGTACCAGAAAGAGCTGTCCAAGTATTCCACTCATTTGCATCTCGCCGAGGACTGCATGAAGTCGTATCAGGTGAGCGAGTCGTAAGCCACAGGAATTTTGTTGCATATTTCTAAGACTTCTTCTTTGCCCACTGCAGAACTACGTAGACAAGCTATGCCGCGTTGAGCAGGATTTGGCCATGGGCACCGATGCTGAGGGTGAAAAGATCAAAGACCATATGCGCAATATTGTGCCAATTCTATTGGATCAGGTAAGACCCCCACTTTAGGATTTACTTGGTAACCCTTTCTGATATTTTCTTATATGTTTTCCCAGAACGTCTCCAACTATGACAAGGTGCGCATTATTGCTCTGTATGTGATGATTAAGAATGGCATTTCCGAGGAGAATCTAACTAAGCTATTCACTCATGCCCAACTTTCACCGAAGGACCAGGATATGGTGCGCAACTTAAGTTTCTTGGGTGTAAATGTAATTGCGGATGTAAGTTGTTGTTTTTTTTTCATTCAATTGAATATTTTTTTAAATATTTAATGTTTTTGTTTAGTCTCGCAAGAAAAATTACAATATGCCACGCAAAGAGCGCATCACTGAACACACTTATCAGATGTCTCGCTGGACACCCGTGGTTAAGGACATTATGGAGGATTGCATTGACGATAAATTGGATCAGCGTCATTTCACTTTTCTGGCTGGACGTGCACAGAACACCAACTATCATGCTCCAACCAGGTAAGACTAATAATAGTGACGTAAGCTTACAAGTGGAATTAGGAACAGGGTTTAAAAACAGTCGTAGGCAAAAATATATTTTATATTATTTTTATTATTATTATTATCACCATTAGCACCATAATTACAATTTATTTGTTATTCAGACCTTAGACTCGTTAAAACTAATTTGAAAATTGACAAATCGGTTCACATTTTTAATTGTTTTTTGTTCTTTTGTTATCTCGAAAGATATCATCACATTATGACTTTTATCATATATGAAATTTTTTATATTTGTAGCAGTGCACGTTATGGCCATTGGCATAAGGACAAGGCGCAAGCCCAAGTGAAGAATGTGCCGCGCCTGATTGTGTTTATTGTGGGCGGTGCCAGCATGTCGGAAATGCGTTGCGCCTACGAAGTCACCAACTCAGTCAAGAACTGGGAAGTGTTGGTAGGATCATCGCATATACTAACTCCGGAGATATTCTTAAGCGACTTGGGCAGTCTCTCCAAGGAGGACTAAAATACAAATTTAAAAAGGTAAAAACAAAACAAACGAAACAGTTCGCAAACGTAGTAAAGTTTAGTAAATGAAATGTAATGTTATAACCGATTCAATTAGAGCGGATTGTCCAATTGTTTTTCTTTTTTAAGTTTCAAGTTACTTGTATTAAACACACTTATATATCTTATATACTTATATTATTACCCTATTACCCTGCCGTTATTTCTATTGTGTGGCCCGTAAAAAAGTTCTAATCGGAAACTAATAGTGAAGGAAATTATAATTTATCAAACCCCCAACAAAGTCAATAAATTTCAATTAGTAATTATTATGAACACGCAATGATATATGGAACATTTATCATATATCTTATAGCATTGTAACCGTTATTAAATTGCATACTTACATACTTATACAACATATATATATCAGCCTATTTGTATAGTATTTCTCTTCTCTTCAATGAAATGGTATTTGAACTACTTTTATTAATTCTTAAATTATGCGTTATATTTATTTAGAAACGAAAATCAAGTTACATAAAATTATTACTTATAAATGCACACAAAGAAGTTACAACAAGAAAAGAAAGCATCATTAAGAAAAACAATTTAATAATTATGTACACTAAATATATTTAAATGTATTCGATAAACCGTACTTACAAAAAAGCATACGAAACAAAGTTAAAATTGAAATTCATAATAAAATTAAAATATGTGCATACACAGAAAAACAAATAGAACACAATAACCGAAAGAAAATACCCGAAGGCGAAAATATGTTGAGCTAAAACGGCAAAATAGTAAATATCGAAATTGATATTGAATAAATTTGCAAAAACTGATGTTGTGAAAGGCAACAAAAAATACACAATTACACAAAATATATATTCGACAACCATATTAAGCAAATTTGTATACATATAAAATCTATATCTATATTTTAAAATACACTTCATAGTCGTAAGTACACATAATGAAAGAATACTTAGTATACTCTTTTTACCCATCTTAAGGTTAAGGGTATACTAATATTTTGAAAAGCTTGAGCAGAACTTGATAAGAAGAGATTATCGTGTATTGAAAAGCTGCGGACTGGAGTTACACACGCCACATGGGTGAAGAATTATGCTGATTTATGGCAACACTGAAAAGTGGGCGTGAATTATCATCATAATCAATGTAACGTAAACGAACTCCAAATAGAGCGGCAGCATATGTCGTTGACGTAAGCAGGTCTTAAGCGGGAATACATGACACAATTATACCACCATTTAAATGTCATTGACGTAAGCAGGTCTGAAGCGGGGAATACATGATACAATTATGCCACTATTTGCATATGTTGTTGACGTAAGCAGGGCTTAAGCGGGGTATGCATGATACAATTATGCCACAATTTAAGTATGTTGTTGACCTAAGTCGGTGTTAAGCGGGGTATACATAACAGATTTATGCCACCATTTAAAGTTGATAGAATAACAGTGAACAATAACAATTGTAAGAATTTAACATACGTGCGTCCTTCCTTGTGATCATTTAGAACAGATTATAGAAGACAATAGAAAAGAGAATACACGTTCAAAGACATATAAGTAAATATGGATATGCTACCATGTTTCCATAAGCATACATAGAATTAAGATTTAGAAAACCCCATAGATAAACATAGGTTTTTTCAGTATAATTTGTGTCAAGGAATAAATAAATAGAAAATAGTTTGTTAATCGGGTAGGTTACCATCAGAGAACTGCAGTAATGGCACTCATCGAGTGTTTTGTTTTGGTAATTTTTGAAACTTTTGAAAGTAGTTTGCACAATTTATATACCAATTACATATTTGAATTTGGTAGGTGTAATTGGTATGCAAAGTGCAGTAAAAAAGTACCAGAGAAGGCTCGTGGGTGTAGTTATGTAGTAAGTCTCTGTATCCCATGCATCGCGTTGAGTTGAATTGAGATTTTTAGACATTTTATTACATACTTATTTAATAATTACTATTAAGATAAATTAAGGTTTTATTATATTGTTTGCACTCGGCTTTGTTTCGTATACTCGCAATCACTTTGTAGTAAATATATTGAAAATAGCTCAGTTGAAGAGATGACGTACTTTTATATGGATAGGTCGAAAATCCAACTCAACTCTCTGATTCCATTCATACAATCCCGGAATTAATCGGTCCTCTGTTGAAGAAACAAACACCTTTTAATAGCAATTTTTTTCACCTTAGGGCTATATACAGGATTAACTCTAGTTACCATGGTATGTGTGGGCGGTATAATAAGCGTGGCGATTAAACTTCGCATTGAAAGCAATATTGGTAGAAGGATTACAAAGAAATTAATTTTTTTTAATTAAATAAAATTTGTAATTTTTAAAAGGTTCTAAGTGAATTTTTAGTTTATAATATTTAAATAATTGAAATTTTTTGTTTATTTTAGTGAATTTTTAATTTATAATATTTAAATAATTGAAATTTTTTGTTTTCTATTATTTTTGCTTCCTGAAGCATCTTTTAATTAATCCTTCACATTTGGCGTATTTGTCGGGGGATTAGTTTCAGTATTTACATCTGTATGTTCTAACTTAGCGTAGTCTCTCTTTTTGGTTCTTGGGATATTATGCGATTTCCATCAAGTGCGGACAGACAGGTGCATATAAATGCAACGAATCAGGAAATAAAAATGAGTGTAAAACGACTCAATAAGTGACTTCATCAATTATACCTAAGAGGTACAGAGTGACATAAAGCAAAAACGGCAACAGAACCAGGATCAGTGCATTTGCAACAGAAGCTACACAATTTAACGACAGAAAATTTGCGTTTGGCGACAGAAAAGAAACAACTTATTGTTAGAGGTTTCTATTCTGTCGCCAAACGTTTATTTTTGTTGTTAAATTTTGTAGTTTCTGTTCCAAATGCACTGGATTATGTTTCTGCTGCCGTTTCTGCTTTATACCAATCTGTAACTTTATAAATTACCAAATTTTTCTCTCAATTCGATACACATTTCTGTTGTCCCTATGCTCAGGTTATGCTTACAAGTATGATCAATGTCGTTTTATCGTCAAGTGTCCACCGCAGGCAATGCGGAAAAGTTCGTCTCACACGGGCATAACCTCGGGCGTAAATATATATCATTTTCGATGCGAGTACTATTTTATTTATACATTTATTTACAACACAAAACATAAACTTTAATCATAATAATACTAGAAAGAAAAAAAAACAGCACAGCACGAGGAGCACAGTCTTCAACTGAAGAGATGCGAAGATTACAAATCACTTCTGCACAATGAAATTGTTAATATATACGATATGCTTACAAAGACATTATAGAATCTGCATAGAACTTGGATGCGATTGCAAGTAGCGGATCAGTAGTTTTACAGGATCCAAAAGTTTCAGAAATATCATTGAATTGTTTGTGGTGTCACAATTGTGTGGTGTATTCCCTGATTTAGAGTGTAGGGAGAGAAATGTTGGGTTAACAGCACTGTTAACTGCAAAGGTGAAAAGAATGTTTTTCGCACATTTATGTTAATTTTTTTCGCTGACAAGCACTGGAAAATATTAGCGGATTATGCTGGGAATTTTACATACTCCTCTAGCTGGTTATACTTCAAATGGCACAACAAATGCAATCTCTCGCCTGTCAAATAGTAAACAAATGCCTTGCACTCACACAAGCTAAATAGTTAAGCATGTGTGTGTGCTTTGTTTGCCGTACAACATTGATAAATTGGACAGGAGAGAGATTGCAAAATAGTATTTTAGTTTGGGGGAGAAGTGGCAATGTTGTACCCTACATGTTGATGTTATACTCTACGTGTTGATGCTATGACCCACATAATATTCGTACGTCGTCTATTTGAACGTAGTATGAAGATTTGTTTTACAGGTATGAACATATTCACACATATGTATCTATATATGTGTGTATATTCTTTGCTCTTCGTAACATGATTTGTTTTTGCTTTTCCACACAATTAATGAACTCCCTTTATTCATGAATAAAAGGAAAATCTTTTCAAATTATAAACTCTTAATAAATATTTATCTTAATTTACTTAAACAAATCAGAGTTAGTTAATAACTATTACATTTGTGTTAATTAACATAAAATCTATTCAAAAACTATTCTGCTTAATAGTAGAAAGTTACGCTATTCAAGTAAACGTATAACTTACAATTTAATAATTAAAGTGTTTTGTCAAATTTCAATAAATATATATATATGAATGTAATTACCCATATTAGAATTTTTGTGGTACGTCCACCTTAGTTACGTATTTATCTTAAACAAAAGCAAAAAAAAAAACGAAGCTTCAAAGGGATTATTAAATACGTCGTCATAAGCACACGTAAAACAAAAAAAAATTAAAAAAATATTTACGTTACATTATTTAAGAAATTATGAATATAATCATAAAATAAAATTTTAATTTCCATATTTAAAACAATACATATAAAACTCAAACGGTTTAGTATTGTACTCCGAATAGTAAAAACTCACCATAGAATTAAGAGAACTGTCATAATATTATGCAGTACTGGCTGCGACCAGGTAGGAACATAGTTATTTCGATATAAACGTTATTTGCTTTATGCTCGCTAAATTACTTACAACTGTTACGAATTTAAATGTCAATTCTCTATTCTGACTTAATGATTACAGCAAAAAAATTAATAATAAGAAAATTCATACAATAATTAATTTATAAATATATGTCAAATTTGATTCATTTGAATTTGGCAAAAATTTTACTTTGAATAACGTTGGCAACTTGCAACGTTATTAATGTAGAATCATACATCCATAAAAAACTTAGAGCAATAACTACCATTATGCTATGGGAGTATTCGATAAAACACACAACTTAAACTGCGAGCGTAACGCTACTATTAACTTAACATTTTTGAGGGCTGCCCTTTCTTACTTCCATTCAACGGAATGTAATAACAGAATAACAGGTGGCGTTGCGAACGCTATGAAAGTGTGTGTGTGTGTGGAATCTCGCATATGTAAACTGTGAATAACGTAGCAGTAATAACGTTATTGTATATATTCGTAAAGCATCAGCAACGTAATTAACGTTATTTGTGCTAAACTGAAATAAAGTAGCACTAGTAACGTCTACATAGATATTGGCTATTCCACTATAAACGCTAATTTTTGTAGCATCCAGAATGCTCACTGTTTAATTAACGACAACAATAACATTAAGTAACAACAACAACTGTTTAATTGACAACAACATCTGTTTAACTAACAGCAACAACAATCGTGATCACAGTGGACGTTGCAAAAATGTATGCATTACACCCTATAATCAGTTTGTTGGCTGGAATCGGAGGTCATTTCAATAGTAATAACGTTATTTAATCAACTTTAAATAACGTTATTGATTGCTTAAAAATTCTTATAATATTCCGAAACCTTATTGACGTTACAATAATGTATCATTGTAAATCCTATTAATTGGTAAATTCATAGAAAATGTCAAGCAAACTTTCAATATCGTACTACTGACCACGTTATTCATCAAATTCATACAAAAAAAAAATCGTTTACGGTAATAATGTAATAAAAGCATATAAACAGCGTAATACTTATAACGTTAGTAATTATATAAAAGCATATATATACAACAACAAAAAACACCACAATAATTAATATTATTTACGCTTCAATATAGCACTAATAACCTTATTATTTTCATATAAAAATGTCTAATAAAAATATTATTATTGATACAAACTGTACATTAACAGTATTCTGTACAATCATATGCTATTCCAGTAAAGCACTCACACACTAGTGTTAATATATGCACGAGAGCTGTTGTAGCAGTGCCACAATCCTGTCGCTGCACAACAACAACAGACCACTCAACTAACATAAGCATAACTTTTCTTCTTAAATGTTAAGTATATTTACATATGTGAATGGCTAAAACACAACAACAAGAGAATAACATTAATGTTAAAATATAACAACTTATTTAATATTGGAAAGTACATGCAAATTTATAAAAACAAAATATATATATAAAAAATACAACATTTACTAATTAAACAATAACACACACATTTGAAGTGTTTTCTTAAAATCGATACGCTATTCTAATACAAACTTTACAGTGCAAATAAACTTCAAATCAAATCTTTAAAAAATTATTAAACAGAAAATGCATATAAGTAAGCAATTAAATTTGCATATGCGCCCCAAATCTAGTTATATAAGTCCAAGTTTTGAAAATATATTATTCAACAAGTGCGAATCAAGCAATTTAATATTTAAAAAACACACATTTATAAGTGTTATATGAAATATAAGCAAATCTTTTACCATTTATAATTCTACATAAATTGAATTTTCTAGCCATATAAGTTTCAAATACAATTATATATTTTAAAAAAAATCAATTATTATATAAAATTGTGTATTGCACAGCGCCGGTGTAGTCCCATGACCGCCCAACATCGCCTGGCCCGGTGGTTTGCTTTTAAATTGAGGATCACAGGCAAACTGCCATGGTCACCCATGGGGCCACACTGCGGCGTCTGTGCAAACATGTGTATACTTAGATTTAATTGTTTATTGCTTGTTATACATTAAAAGAAATGAATTAATAATATTTATAATATTAATGCATCTAAATTAAACGAACAATTGAGGATCACCGGTTAAGAAATGTATTTTAAAAAACAAAATTATTACTTAATGTTAAGAAAATATTACATTATTTCAACTTATAAAAAACATTTATTATACTTGAAAAAATGTGAAATAACTTATTATTATTAAATATCGAAAAAATTATAAAAAAATTTGTGAAATAACTTATTATTAAATATAAAAAAAAATTTTAATAATTGTGAAATAACTTATTATTATTAAATTTCAAAAGGCAGTAAACAAAACTGTTCAAATTAACACAAACAACACAACTCTTAAAAAACATCAAATATAAACAAAAACAACACAACAAAATATAAATAAAAACAACACACCAACTCTTAAAACACATCAAATACGAAAGCAAAAAACCACAAATTCAACGAATATTTGTGAACAATTTTGTCAATTTATTTTATTCTCCATAAACAATGAGAATGCACTTTTAATTATAACTTAACAACATAAGTAAAAATAACTACAAACAAAGCAATGTGCGAAAAGCTCAGTTAAGTCAACATGGAAGAAGAAAAGAACACATCAGTTTTGCAAATGTATTTAATCCCAGTTTTAATTTACAGCCGCCGCTCCGTAGCTGCCGAAATTCGTATTAACTTAATATATAATTAAATGAAATTGTTAGAAAAATGTATAAGCCCATACAGACAACAACTCGCATATGTAAACCCAATAATAGTAACGCTTTCACACACATAACGCAATTAATTACATACCAAAACGTGCGCAAACGTAACGCAAATTAAGCAAAAGTGTCAAAACTTGTGCGAATGTAGTGCAGAAGTTCGTAGAGAGGTATCACAATATTATTACCAACTAGTACGGTTTATTGTCCATCCAAGAAAATCTTAATAAAAATATAACTACAAAAAAGCCATCAAAAATGGTAACAATCCCGCTTTTTACTCAACTCGCTGGCGCGAGCAACTAGAATAAATGATTCAATGTAAATTGTTATTGCATTTTGCTACGTAAGTACTATGATTGTCCTCTGAACTGCTTGTGCAATAGGAGAGGGAAGGGTGCAGGGCGGTTGCGTATGCGGACAATGTTGCTATCAGCATCTCGGGCAAATATATATCTATGAGAGACTTCTTGCAACGTATGTTAAACGTTCTCACCAAATGGGCTACAGACTGTGTGTTGGGGTTAACCCGACTAAGACTAAGCTGGTAAGTATAAAATTCCGCAATTTATCGCTTCGGAACTAGATGTTAATTGCCAATTCGTTGTTCTTTTATCTTCTCTGCTGTCCATTCTTCGTCTGGTAAAACAGTCATTAAGCGCACATCGACTACTCCTTTCCCTTCAGCTTTAGAGTAGTGCTCACATTCCACATTGCAAGGACGTCGTGATAATGCATCAGCATTCCCGTGGCTTCCACCTCTGCGATATTCTATTGCGAAATCGTAGCTTTGGAGTCGCTCAATCCATGTCACAACCTGACCTTCGGGATTTTTGAATTGTAATTGCCAGCGCAGAGCAGCGTGATCCGTTCTCCACAATAACTTTTGTCCATACAAGTACTCGTTAAAGTGCTTCACGCACTTGTGAAGACCTAAATTTTATAACAATTTTAGGTCACACAAAATACCGCCCTCACCATATACCAACACCATGCGAGCACATGTAGCCAAACCACGCCACACGTGGTTATGCTCGAACATGACACAACGCCGAAATACGGGAATTCCGTATGCGCGAACACGACACAGTGCCGAAATACGGGACTTGTCGATGCTCGCATAAAAAAATGTATAAAAGGCCGGTGCGCGGAGGAACCGGTCTCTTGTGATTTCAACAGCGGCGGCGACAACAGCGGACGAGCAGGCGAGTAAGTGGGTATAGTATTCGCGGACATTGGCGACCACGGCAGACAGTTCCTGACTTTTGAGACTTCTTACGTGATTGGTGGTGTGAGGTTTTAACCGACATCACTACCACGTAAGAGAGTGCTCCCCCTAGACGAAGTAAACGCGAGGTTTTAACCGGCGTTGAATTTCAAAGCAGCTATTGCTTCTACGTCTGCCACTACCCCACTTCACTGCAATTAGACGAAGCGGAGATAATACAGAATTTAGTTATAATTAGTCTAAGATGAAGTTGTAATTTACTGAATAATAAAATAAAGTAAAACTCCATCAAACGTGTTGTGTTAAGGTCAAGAAAATAAATATTGTACAGGACTCTGGGAAGACTGAGCGTACCCCAGCTAGAGATTCTTTACATGGCGCCCGAGCAGGGACCTTAACACAACGAATTGATATGAAGCCGAAGTCAGGGTGGATCTATACCCTACGCAGAGACCAGCTAGAACAATACGCGGTAGAATTTAAATTTGACGATACTGGAAGTGTGGACGAACTGCGAAAAAGGTTCGCAGCTTTCATAGTTGATATCACCACTAACCCAGAATTCCGCAAACGACTGGAGGAATTGGAAATAAAGCACACGCAAGGGACAACAAGCACCACATTACCAAAAACGTCGAAGTCAACGTTAACACAACCATCTCACGTCCACGTAGAGGAAATGGAACGACACCAGGAACATCCATCTGGCGGTGCAGATAACATGAACGCCTTTTTGTCAACTCAATGTGTTACCGTCATTGAACAAGTTCGTAAGTGGCCAGTAAAATACGACGGCGATAAGGATCCGTTGGGATTTATAGAGCGCGTAAAGGAACTGGCAGACATGTATAGTCTCAACCGGGACTTACTCCCTCGCACAATGCCACAGCTTCTCACAGATAAGGCATTAACCTGGCACCGAAACAACAAAAGGCAGTGGGTCACGTTTGAAACAATTGACAGTGCGTAACAGGAATCCTAGGAAGCAACAGCAGAGGTCACCACAGAAACAACAAGGACAGCAAACGCTAATACAACAACAGTTGACAATAGCAAACGACGATCAACAGATAACCCCGCCTGCAGTGAGACGAGGGCATTCGATATGGAGCACAAACAACAGCAATCTCAGCAACAACAACAATAACATTAAAAAAATTGCCGCTAGCCTCTCAGCTAAAGCCGGCGCTGCCGAAGAAGCCAAAGCAGCCGCAACTACATCACCGGCTTCATCCACACCTATAACACCCCGAAACCACGGACGGAAGAAGAACCAACAAGTAACGCAAGTCCTGCAACGAATTGCTGACACTCTTGAGGATCAGGAAACACATCCGATGCCCGCCAAAGTGGCTAATATTGAATTAGCAGAAGGTTCACGTACAAGTGCACTCACAGCGACATCGCCTCTACTAAACGCAAATTATGATGAAACTCCAACGCTGGACTTGCACGATCCCAATTCCAATTCCAACGCTCACGTTCGTCTACCAAGCACTGCGCCTTCATCGGCACCGCAGCGCGATTATAAGATCAAAGACAAGTTCAAACGGACCCTTACGCTGGACAACCAGGTCAACTGCAACGCGGTGGTCCCGTCACCGAGCGCACAAGTATCCGCTGAAGGCACTGGTACTGCTGGCATAGTCGCAGCCGAGGAGGAACAGCAACGCGGTTCGGTAAAACTGGTCTTATCCAAAAATAAGGGTAGGATTTTCAAAAGTGGGGTACTTGTTCAGTCCGACCAACCCGAGCGGTCTGCAGTCAACAAGCGACAGCATCTGTACAAACATCGGTGGGGTGCTGAAGCCAACGGCGATGCTTCCTGCGACGCAATGCCTCCGAAATTCAATGACAAGCAAGCCATACGAATAGCGTCCGACGGCCTTTTTGAAGACTTCAATGAAGAGTCGAGCAAAAGTACACTTTCACGTAACAATAGACCAGTGGTCCCCAATCTATTTGATATGGACACGGACACAGCTACACCGGCCGACATTATTACCAGCTTTAAAGTTGACAGGAAGGGCAAACTGAATGTCGTAGCCGATGCGCAATCTAGACAACCGCTAGAAGCTCTTTACTCACGTACTGAACTGCAAGATGAAGAGAAGGAAGAATATAACGACGGAGGCACGTGGAAGAGAGGCGCTACATCATTGACCGCGCTATTAAATAAACTGCCCATTACAACTGGCCTCACTTTCTGCGACCTGAACGAGGTACATGGAGAGAAGGGGCAACACTTACCACAAACGGTCAAAGACGCAATAGCAGCGAGGGTGCAGATAGATCATAGGACTGGGAAACTGAAACGAATGCGATTCGAAATACCACCATACCGAATCGTCATTAACCCCACGTCAATAACCGTAAGATTGCGCACCATGAAGTAAGGGGGGGGTGTGAAGACCTAAATTTTGTAACAATTTTAGGTCACACAAAATACCGCCCTCACCATATACCAACACCATGCGAGCACATGTAGCCAAACCACGCCACACGTGGTTATGCTCGAACATGACACAACGCCGAAATACGGGAATTCCGTATGCGCGAACACGACACAGTGCCGAAATACGGGACTTGTCGATGCTCGCATAAAAAAATGTATAAAAGGCCGGTGCGCGGAGGAACCGGTCTCTTGTGATTTGAACAGCGGCGGCGACAACAGCGGACGAGCAGGCGAGTAAGTGGGTATAGTATTCGCGGACATTGGCGACCACGGCAGACAGTTCCTGACTTTTGAGACTTCTTACGTGATTGGTGGTGTGAGGTTTTAACCGACATCACTACCACGTAAGAGAGTGCTCCACCCTAGACGAAGTAAACGCGAGGTTTTAACCGGCGTTTCACTTCAAAGCAGCTATTGCTTCTACGTCTGCCACTACCCCACTTCACTGCAATTAGACGAAGCGGAGATAATACAGGATTTAGTTATAATTAGTCTAAGATGAAGTTGTAATTTACTGAATAATAAAATAAAGTAAAACAAACTCCATCAAACGTGTTGTGTTAAGGTCAAGAAAATAAATATTGTACAGGACTCTGGGAAGACTGAGCGTACCCCAGCTAGAGATTCTTTACACACTCCATAACCGCCCAAAGTTCTCTCCGTGTTACACAGTAATTTCGCTCTAGCTTTGATAAGATTTTGCTGAAGTAGGCTATTGCTCTTTCATGTCCGTCAATAACTTGCGACAGGACACCTCCAATCTCGAAGGCACTTGCATCTGTAACCAAAATAAATTGTTCGCCAGGAATTGGATACGCAAGGATTGGAACTGTACACAATAGCTCTTTCAATCTGTTGAATGCCTTCTCCTGTTCGCTTTTCCACTCAAAAGGACAATTCTTCCTCGTTAATGCATGCAGACACCAGCCACGTCTGCGAAGCTTGGAACAAAGCGTCTGTAATAGGTGCAAAGACCCAAGAAGCTGCGTAGCTCATGCAAACTAGTTGGTCTTGGCCACTCCCTTACTGAGTCAATCTTATCTGGATCTGTGTGTACTCCTTCAGGTGTGACTTTATGTCCAAGGTACTTGACTTCTCTCTTGAATAAGCTTCAACCCTGAAGCTCCTAATCGCATCAATACTTCTTCCAAATTCTTCAAGTGGTCCGCAAAGTCCTTTCCCGTAACGATGATGTCATCTAGGTACACCAGACACGTTTTGCAGTGGAGACTCTTTAGCACATGCTCCCTTAAGCGTTCAAATGTAGCATTTCACAGTCCGTATGGCATCACCAAAAATTGCCATAGTCCATCACCGCCACTGAATGCTGTCTTTTCCTTGTCTTGTTCGTCTACTGCACTTGCCAATATCCGCTTTGTAAATCCAACGTTGAGAACCAATTTGCACCAGAAAGTGTGTCCAAGGTATCATCGATGCGAGGTAATGGATAACTTATCCGGGGTGTAGATATTAATTGTTTGAACATACTCGTATGTACATATTTGCATACTTTTATATTAATGTGCATTTTCATATTTAAAGACAAACAACACAAGTTGCCTTTTAATCTTACTCCAGCAAAGTATAATTGGCTAATGCGCCAAGTATACGCAATTTAGAACACGGCTCATGCGCCTGGTCTAAAACTAAACATTATAATATAAAAGCATACTATACATTCATCTTGTTGAGGAAGCTAAATATCGGCGCTTAATCCTGGGTAGAAAGCTAAACTGGAAGGTTAAAATGGCTGCAAACTTAGCTGTAAGGCTAAAAGCTACGCATCAATGGGATGCAAGGAACGAAGGTCAAGCGACTATTTTAAGACGTTTCAAGGGTACACCTGACTTTCCATTACATCACACCAATGTATACCTTCAATGGCATATGCAGGAGACAGCCAGACAGGTTTAGACACACACACGGAAAGTTGTGCTGGTATGCGTGCGCATGGGAACCTATAAAAGCGGGTGCAGGGATCAAACCGACGACTTTTGACAGCCAGCTCTCGTTGGATAAACAGCTCTTTTGACACACAACTCTCGTTGGACAAACATCAGCGCTACGGAAAAGAACTCTCGTCGTAGAAGACATCGCGGAGATCTACTTACAAACCAAATTAGAGAAATTCTCAGGAACTCTGACTCAGAGGTAAGTGCTCAGGCAAATCTGGACAATAACGACTAAGCGAATCAATCGTTCGCGCCGAACGCACTTGAGCGGGCCAACACCCCTCGTTGACTGCCACTACAGGACTCGCGACATCGAGCACGCCTTTGAAAGGAGTACTATTTACTGTTATTAATAGTTTGTAATAAAGATTATAAATAAATAATTTAAACAGCAGAGATATCTTAGTAACGAACCCTGGCAAGCCGCTGAGCCTCAGCCTTACAATTGAAAAGACCCCGTGTCGTTACAGTACTGTAAAGTGGAACTGCCGCTGGGGGACTACCATACATATTTTTACCAGATAGGTCAAACCTCGATATTCCTATTGCCACATGTAAGCTCTTAATAAATACCATATCCTAAGGCACAGCGGTTAGACGCTGGCCTGGAGGTACAGGATACAAAATAGCTACACAAACCAGGCCAGAAATAAATGTCGAGCGCTTGAAAGATTCAGTATCTCTAAATATACTAAGTATAGGTTCTGTAGTTAGTGTACTAACGGGACACCAGATCCTGGGTACTTAAGAAGGTAGGCTGGGGATTGCCTCTAAAGACTTCCATCGGAGGATTGCCTCTAAAGACAACCATCACCAATAGTTCCGATAACTAATCCCTTCTCTGACAGTGAAGCAGCTATAAAGTCGCTTTCTGAGGTTTTAATCGCTTCTAAGTATGGGGTAGTGTGCCGGTCCGCTCTAAATACCCTCTCAAAGTGAAACGGCGTTCACCTCCGGTGGGCCCCGGGGTATTAATGAACTAGAGAGAAGGGGCACCACACAAAAAGAAACATCACAAAACGTGGGTGTACCACTCACGTCTGTATAGCTTCTTATCAGACAAGACTACAGACGTGCAACTAACAGGCTTTGGTCTGAGGAACAGACCTGCAGCATGACCAGAGAAACCTGGGTCTCGCTGAGACCGAATAGAAGAGCACAATTACTACAGCTAAGACGCGACTCCCTCGCCACAATAATTGCAGGCCATTGTGTCATTGGCAGACACGTTCGAAGGCTTAACCTTCTCTGTAATGACTTTTGCAGCAGCTGCGAGTCGTCATACGAGGAGGAGGATACCCAGACTTGATGTGCTACTTTCCTGCCCTCTCGAGATTTCGATTCCTGGGGGCACCTTTATCCTATATCAGTATAACCAGGATCGTACGCTTCATCAGGGAATCGCACTGGTTCCCTGTTCAGTCAGTGGAGAGTGTGTCAGTGGTACTACAACGGGGGGGTTAAGGGGGTAGTCCTCAGGGTAGTGATATGCGTAATATAGTCCTATGTTGGATCCTTAGCCTATACTCTACCAAGACCGTTAGTGCGTGACGACGAGGCGGCGGCCTGGAAAAACCGGTACCAGAAAGCCCTCTTCATCCTAAGCAAAATTGCTAAGAATGAGGCGGAAGGGTCGGTACATGAGTTTGACCAGGCGGACAAGGCCAAGTACCAAAGCGGTGTCGCTAAGTACGAGCAGTACCAAATCTCCCTCCCAGAAAAGGCGACGAAGCGAAACAGGTCACAGGATGTGACGTTTTCGGCTTCAAAAAGATACAAGGTCGCCAAAACATCTACACCAACAGAGGGTCCATCGACGAGCACAAGGCGACCATACAGCGAAGTGGCTAGGGATGAGCTACATGTGGCGCTCATCGACGATATAACCAAGGGGAGGAAGAAAGTCCTGGAGAAATGGGGGGAGATTGAATCCAAATTGGCAGAGATGGTGATGGAACACCTCTTGTCCAATGCGGATGCTTCTCCCTCTGGCATCGACTCCTCCAATGTGGTACGGGGATGCAGGGTGTTCAGGTCCGACGATCGGCCGTCGAAGGAACTCCTCGGCAAGTGCATAGCTAAGATTAGCGAAGCATGGGAAGGCTTAAGGCCGGGGATATCCCAAGACGACCGAGAGCCCGTATTTGGCTACCCATACTGAAGCTCGAGAACGGGAAGGTGCTCCAGCTATTACAGCGGCAAAACCCCAATATGCCAATAGCGACCCTGGACGCCAATGCTGCTGCCAAAAATGTACCACTCCTTCTGGTATGCGACGCCAACGCGAGGCACACGCTATGGGGTAGCACCGAGGATAATGAAGGGGTGAGTCACTTTTTAACTTCATAAATAATTCGAACCTTACAGTATGTAACAGAGGGATTACTCCCACATTTCTCTAATAAATGTGCTGGATGGGAAGAAGTCCTAGATTTAACTCTAATTTCAGAAGACGCATCAGCTCAGGTAGGAGAATGGAGGGTATCCAACAAGAAGTCCTTCTCGGACCATAGTTGGATAGTTTTCAAGGCAAATTTGAAAACCGTAGATGCTATTGTTTTTTACGAGGGTAGCTAGCTCAAAACTTAAAATTTCTAACACAATGAAATTTGAATCTGCTGAGGCGATAGACAAAAAAGTGGGGAATCTTGAATAAGCTCTTAATATAGCTTACAAGTGCGCTTGTCCCGTCACTAGGAGTAGAAAAACTCTTCCACCATGGTGGTCCAAAAAAGTATAGGATCTCAGGAAGAGAACCAGGAAACTGTTCAACCAATGTTATAGGGACGAAGATTGGGTACGATATAAAGGCAGTCTCAAAGTTAGTAAAGCCAAGAAAAATGGCTGGAGAGAATTTTGTGAATCAATTGAGGCAACCTCTACCTCAGCAAGATACTGTCCAAGGAACACACCAGCCCCTCTTTCCTTAGAAAGACGGATGGTGCATGGACGGAAACATCTTCTGAAACACTTGATTTCTTACTTCAAACACACTTCCCAGACTGTAAAGATACCGCGCATGTATCTCAATTACCCGTTATGGACAATCAGATGCCACCGGTTTGTGACCTGATATTCACGGACGAAAAAATCAAACACTCTATGAATTGTTTCTCGCCTAATAAATCGCCGGGCTTGGATGGGATTTTCCCAATCATGCTGCAAAGGTTACAGGTTGTGGTGATCCCATGGCTGAAGGGGATATATAAGGCATGTATACGCTTCAACTACATCCCACTCAGTTGGAGGAAGGTAAAGGTAGTTTTCATCCCAAAAGCGGGGAAGATTGGGCATGAGTCGGCAAAAGATTTTAGTCTTACGTCGTTTCTTCTTAAAACAATGGAGAGGGCTCTGGAAATCCAGTGGATCAGTTCTCCCTCTACGAGTCGCAAAACGCATATCTCAGGGGTAAATCTACGGAAACAGCTTTACATGAGGTAATTCGATCAGTAGAAAAGACAATCCACCATAAGCAGTACACGTTGGCGGCCTTTCTGGACATAGAGGGCGCTTTTAACAATGTTAGTAACAAAGCAATTCTGGACTCTCTCACCAGGGTAGGGGTTGAGGAAGTTCTTAGGGAGTGGATAGTTACAATGCTTAGGACTAGGGTCATTCAGTCTGAGCTGGGTAACACGGTTCTCGTCAACCACGTCAGTAGAGGAACACCACAAGGTGGGGTGATTTCACCCCTACTGTGGCTACTTGTAATTGACACCATCCTCGGCATACTAGATTTAATGGGGGTTAAGACGGTAGCATACGCGAACGATGTAGTGATAGCTGTATCACGCATGTTCCCCTGTGTAATAAGTGATATTATGCAAAAGGGGCTGGACAAACTGAATTCCTGGGCCACAGGATGTGGACTAGTTGTGAATCCAGAAAAGACAGAACTGATACTTTTCACTAACATGACCAAGATTCCGAGCTTTAAACTTCCGACATTTAATGGACAACAGCTAAAGCTAGCGGAGAAAGCGAATTACTTAGGAGTTATACTGGACCCCAAGCTAAATTGGAGAACCAATATAGAGTTACGGGTCAGGAAAGCCCACGTAGCTTTCTACGCATGCAAGAAAATGTTTGGCAAAAAATGGGGACTACGCCACCATATCACTCACTGGATGTACGAAGCAATCGTGCGTCCAATACTAACTTACGGTTCAATAGTCTGGTGGCCAGCTCTAGACAAGGGCTATAACATTCAGAGACTTAGTAGAGTTCAAAGAACAGCTGCCGCTAGCATTGTAGGGAGCCTGAGAACATGTCCAGCGGAGACACTCAACGTATTGCTACACATCCTTCCTATCGACCAGTACATTGAGAACTTAGCCTGCAATAGTGCGCTAAGGTTAAAAGCGACAAACTGCTGGTCTGAGCGAACGTACGGTCATGGGAAGGTGCTATACACAGTGCCGAGGGAATTAACACAAATGACGACAGATTACATAGTACCACAACTGGACTTCAAGGTTAGATTTCCCTCAAGAAAAGAGTGGTCGAGAAGAAAACTCCAAATGGAGTACGATATACCCATTTATACGGAGGGTCAAAAAAGGACTTGGGCGTGGGTCTTTTCCCCGCACGCTAACATTAACTACTGTACACGCCTACCCGATACAGCTACAGTTTTTCAGGCGGAAGTACTCGCGATCAGAGAGGCATGTCGACAGATCACCCACCACATTAGAGAAGGGCAGAGGAGCACGGTTGCTATTTTTGTGGACAGCCAGGCTGCCATAAAAGCCCTACAATCAAACACCATCAGCTCCAGACTGGTCAGACAGTGCAGGGAGGAACTTAGGGCGCTAGGTCACCATGCCGATATCATCTGGGCCCCGGACACAGGAATATAAATGGAAATGAGAAGGCTGATGAATTGGCGCGCAGAGGAGCCTCTGTCGATCTAACCCAAGTGGAACTAGTACCTGTTTCCATGTGGTATCAAAACGTCACTAAGGCGATAATTGTGATCCATGTGAGGACCGACTTAGATCATCCACTGAAACCAACCAAACAACTGCAACGGGCCAATTCCTGGCCTAGGTGAGCTTCCTTTTATTGCCACCCTAACCTCATAAAAATATATTTAACACAGAAGTCATTAGTTGAAACTTCTCAGAAATCTTTGTTAAGTAAGATAAGGTCGCAGGGGTTTCAAATGACCGGTGCCGACGGCACATAAGTGCAACAAAAAGCTCAACGTTACTATGGATATACATCGATCCATCACACAAGACAGCTTAGTGTTGGAGTCGTCTTCCAACTTAGATTGATCCATTCCCAACTGGGTAGCGGCATTAGTAGGCGAAGGCTGCAATGTTGTTGTAATAGAAATAAAGACACAAACTCACCTCACCGCTTCAAAGAGTTGGCATTTGATTTCCCCAATGCAACGAAAGGAGTTATATTCTCCATGGCATACAACCAAAAGAGTTCTCCCCCACGGGATACCGCAAAATAAGTTCAATTCCGAAAAACACTTGGATTATTTATTAATTTTGAGTTTTTATTTTTCTGTTAATTTACAACTTAAGCCAGAGTTCATTTATTAACTTACATTAATGTTAATGATCATTTCGTTTACAGGTAATGATGTTTATATTTAATTAAACTTACATTCTTACATTTTAAATATATAAAAAAAATTGTTTTTCATTTAAACTATTCTTTAATGCAAAAACTACTTAATTATTTACAAAATATTTTTAAATTTAAATTATTAAAGCGTTTTGCGATAATTTTTCCACTCTGAACTCTTGAGTACAAAATTTAGTTGTTAGGCTGATAAGGGGAGGGGGTTAATACAATCACGGCTTTCGCTTGTAAGGTTTATTTACAGGGGCAGTTTGTGATGGCAGCCACCGCCACAGTGGATAGAGAAGAGGCACTTCAAACGACAACATAGATAAAAATAAATTCACTCTGACGACGATTACTTTACTTACTAGTTAAAGAAAATCTTAGCAATAAATTAGGCTAAGGCGAAATGAAAGGCAACGTTTAAGATAAGAACACTAAACAAGAGGACTTCTAGAGACGCATATCTTTTTTTTTTATCCCAACTTAATACATTTTTTATCTCATACTTAATATATTTAAAAAATAAAAAAAAGAAACGAAAAAATTTCTATTATCTTTACTTGTCTAAATTCTAACGGTAATCAGGCGTTGTTGCGTTCTAGAGCCACACTCAGGCGTAAGTCACACTACACACACACACACATACGAACTCATACAACAACTGCGGCGTGCTGCTTGCACGGCTGTGGGCGTCGACGTTGACGGTGACGCTGCCTCTGTCGCCTAAAACGGTCGCCCATTGGTAGTGTTGCCGTAGTAATTGGGTCGGTCGGGTAGTTTCGGTGGGGCATTTTGCCCAGGACGACTGTAAAAATAATGTTAAGTTAATGTTAAATATAAAAGATTATTTTGAATGTGGTAAAAAAATGAAAAAAATTAGTAAGTGTTTTAAATATTTTGAAAGCAAAAAGTAGAGAAAAGTGAAAAATGCGCGGAAAAATGCATCGTTTTTGGCAATTATTTACAAACTTACCCCCATCACCATTTTTAGAAAGTGAGCAGCGTTTTTAAATAGTGCAAAGTAAATATTTAATATATGTGAAATAAAACAAGCGCATAAAATAAAGTAAAACAATAATAATAAAAATTACAAAAAATAAAATGTGTATATATATAATGGCCACCAATTTAAATATATATAATAAAAATTCTGTAAAACAGAATATATACAAAAAAAAAATCAATTTTAGTTGTAGTAATATACAAAATAATATTAATTAAAAAAATTAACAATTAAAAATTTACTTTCTATATATTTTGCTTTACAGAATTTTTATTTGTAAAATATATAATTATATATTTGAATTTAAATATAATTTTGTGATCACTATATATATATATATATATATATATATATATATATATATATATATATATATATATATATATATATATATATATATATATAATATATTATATTGATATATATTTTTTTAAATTATTATTATTATTATATCTTACACCATAATTTAATTATGACTGCAAGGGGTAGAGGAGTTTCATATTGTCATGTATCATGTATTTCATGATTTTATAAGAATATGTTATATAGTCTAATAGGTGAAATTCAGCTTCATCAAAGCCAAGCCGGACAAACGCAGGTCACATCTTTGTCTAGTAGACAGAGTGTGTCTTTAGAACACATGATGTTATCATCCTAGTATACTCGTAATTATATTGCCTTAAGGGAACCTAACGAAATTTTTCAAATTTCTCCAATTCTCGTACTTTTCATGTCTATCCACCCCACATCAGAGGCAGCCACCGACATTTTGGGAAGTTATTGTATAACAATTGCATTCGTTAAGCCGTTAGCTTTAAGTAACATAAAGGTTGTAATTTGGCTCCTTCTTCGGCCTCCGACCTCACTTCTATTCTACACAAAGAGATTCAGGTTTCAGACGTTAATCTTGATCATTAGTTGCAAGTGCAACTTTAGAATAATTGGTGGCAACACTTGAAATTCAATTTCAACACGGACCTTCTGTACTGAGTTCCTATAAGCAATACTAAAAAAGGTACTAAAATAGTCTTTCATTGTTGGTGTGGCTTTAAGGGTACCAAGAATAACTGGACAAAGGAAAAAGTGCCTTTTTCATATTTCTCACACGAATTAGAAATTCATTCATTTTTAAAAATTAATAATGAATTTTTTATTGTGGTGATCTTAAATTAAAAACTGTTTTATTTATTTTAATATATACTTTATTAATAACATTGTAGTTTTCTGCTAGATAATAGTAAGCGATTTGGGGCGGTGCTGTTTCGATACTTCGTGGTCGTAGTTGCCACCGCAGCCGGCCCCAAACGCATAGTTTTGTAACATGCATTTTATTTCAATTTCATTAACTCATTTTCTCATACTTGAAATATAATTTCATGAATTCTTTTGTTTTGTTTTTTATCTTTTATACGTTAATAATTGTTTATGTTCGTTTGTGGTGAAACGCTATAAATGCGATAAAACTTGTTGTCTAAAATGCACATTAACGTAAGAATAGCATTTTAAATTTATTTTTTTTTATATATATTTCTTTATCATTTATGTATATTAATATTAGTGTTGGTTTTTTTACTTATTTTTTTTTTGAATTTTCTGTGGGTGTCGAACATGTTAAATTTTTACTAAAAATAAACGCATTTTAACTAGATTAAGAAGTATTTATATATATGTATGTGTATGTGCATTTTGTAGTGTATATGTATGTGTTGTTGTGTATTGTTTTAGTATTTCCTTAGAATTCATTATTTTCACATGCATTTTACACTCACACATTTAATGTTTTTAAAATTCCTCGTTTTCATTGCTTTTTAACTATTGCTTTATCCAGCAGTTTGCTTCTGCGTTCACAAATTTTTAGATGTTTAGTTTATTTTTATAAAAATAATAAATTTTGAAATTAACTTTAAAAAAATTATTTAATTTTTTATATATGAGTATTTAATTTTTAGATGTTTAGTTTATTTTTATAAAAATAATAAATTTTGAAATTAACTTTAAAAAAATTATTTAATTTTTTATATATGAGTATTTAAATTTTAGATGTTTCGTTTATTTTTATAAAAATAATAGATTTTTAAATTAACTTAAAAAATGATTTAATTCTTTATATATGAGTATTCCAGTGTAATTAAATTTTAAATTTACAAATTAACATGTACGCATATCTTTATATTTATTTGTTTACGTATAATTACAGTAACACAAAATTTATTGCAAATTTTTAATTATTATTTGCGGTTTGGAGTTTTTTTTTTAAATTTTATCTCTATGTAAAGATTTTTTTCACCTTACACTGCAGTGGGGACGCTCAGATATGCATTATGCGACTGTGTGCATATATGTGTTTGTGGGTTTTTGTTGTATTTGTGTTGTTGTTGTATTAACGTATGGTGTGGGTATGTTAGTGTTCTGAAGTCTGTGTTGTTGTTCTGTATGTGTGACTGTGCTGTTTTTTTTTTGTTATGTGACTGAGCCCCAACTGCTAATATGGTGAACAATAGGAAGGAGTGGAGATCATTATTATTACTATTTAAATGGAATTCATATATTCATGTATATTTATATATATATATATATATATATATATATATATATATATATATATATATATATATATATATATATATATATACTCGTACATATATAATATTTATATTATTTTATATACAGGGTGACGAGTTTGGTAAAATTATCAACGCGTCCTTAAGCTCAATAAAAGTTATTAGAAAATTGTTGTGAGAAGTCACTTAGCAAAATTGCAGGCAGGGAGCAAGTAGGTGGGAGCAGCAATAATAATTTGTATGCTATGTATGTTAAAAACAAAACAAATAAAACTTTATAGCAGAGGTTGTGCACTATTGATTTTTGTATTTTTTCCTCATTTATTATTGTTAAGAAGTACTTTTAAACTGAAATCCAATCGCTTTTTTATATATGCAAGTGTCAGGCTCTGTGTCTCTGGTGTCAAGACGAGCAACACAAACACACTCCAACTGGCGTTAACGAGTAGCGTAACTCCTGACGTCACATGCACAACGAGTAACACAATGTTAAAGTGCAATTGCAGCAAAATCTGGTTCCTAACAAAATCAATGTTTCCAATTAATCAATTTTACCACCAAATCTGGTGATCAATTTTGAAACAGAGATAGCTAAAAATTAATGTTTAAACATTATTATGAATATTTTTACAACTTATTCTTGATCAAAAATTTCAAATAATTATTTTTAATAAAATTTCGAATAAAAATTTGCCAACTCTGGTACCTATTAATCATCGACAAATTTTAGAACAGATCTTGGAAACAATTTATTTTTGTTTCCTCTTTTTATCTTTTTTGTTTTTGCACAATGTTATGAATATTTTTCCACCTATGTATGTATCAGGAAATGCCCCAAACAAAGGAGATTTTGGAACGTGTCTGATGCGTATGTCCTGCGATATCAAGAACACGCTTAACATGCTTGGGGGCCCCACAATTTGGGACGCTGGAAGAGGCCTCAGGAATTGCACTTCAAGTACTACTGAGATTCACTAAAAGCGTTGACATCATACAAGATGCCTACCTACTATAACTCTACGTACGTAGAGGACTAGCTCCATCTGATGCCGCTATGGACCAAAATTTGTGGCTTGACGCCAGCCAGATCAACCTATCCGAACCTATATACATATGTATATGACATATCTAGGATGGTTATAAAATCGTGACTATTTTTAACCAGCAAAAATTTACAAAATCATGCAAAGAAAACGAACAGCTTGAGTTGCGTGTGCGAAAGTGGTGAGTTTAGAAGTAATTAACACACCACTCTTAGATGCTATTAGGAACAGAATTACCACACCACTATATAAAAGAGTGTATTGAAATTAGAAGCAACTCACACCACTATAAAATGATGTGGGGAAACTAGAAGCAATTACTACACACTACTATTAAGATAGTGTGATGGAACTCTTTTCACTACAGTTTTGTTTTATCATTTCATTGAACATAATATTTCAAATATCTCACTTAAATGCCTCCCACCACCTCTTATAATTTCTAATATTTGAGCAAGAGATACACGCGGTAAGTATTTTACTATTACCACTTCCCCTCACTGCTTTTTACAATATAATTTGCTTATATCATACACGTATTTAATCTTAATGCTTGGAGTACATACGATTTTAATGTGGGAATGCTTTTTTAAAGCAATTTATACACACCGAAAAAAATTGTATACCGATCTGATTATAGATATCGATCAGTGCTTATTTTATATATTGAAAGCGGTAATTCTTTTTTGTTGTTAATATTAAATTGTATATGATATTTTTGTTTCATTTATAGGATTCATATAGAATAAGTTTAATAGTCTATTAAGTCTCAATAATAGTTACGCAAATAATAAACAAGAGAGAAAAAATTATATGCAACATTAAAAAAGGAATTTTTAACATAAAACAGAAGATAATAAAAATAAAATTTTTGAAAAAAATTTGTTTGTTTAAAAAACTGTTTTGAAACGAAAATATAACATAATTTAGAAAATAAACACAATTTTTGTATAAAAAATGCTTTAAAAAAAGTAATGCCTAATTTAGAAAATAAATATAAATTTGAAAAAAGTTTCTTTTGAAAAAATAAATAAATAAATAAAACAAAAATAAAATCCAAAAACATAAAAAAATTAAATAAAATAGTGAAATTATAATTAAAACTTTTTGCCATCGAAAGTGTTTGTGTGCTGTTTCAGCCACTTAATTGTGGGTGGCCCCGTGTATGTGTGTATGTGAGCTTATTTATATAAATTCTAAAATAATTCAATTTCAACAATTAAATAGAAATAGCTCTAATGCTAAGAAGTCCAAAATATTATGTTTCTTTTTGGATTGCAGTTAATTAATGAATAGCATAAACTTTATTTGAAATGTTGTTTTGTTTTTGTCACATAAATATTACAAACTACACGAAAAACACATTAGCAACAATTATATATTTATTTTTTTTACTTTACAAGTATATAATTTAATATTTAAATGTTTGTCAATAATTGAGAGAGTATGTAGAAACGTTAGTTTTTTTTCTTTTTGGTTGCATGAAATTCCCTAAATAATTTTTTTATTTCAAATGGAGTAGGTTTTTACTTTGGAGTATTTATTTATTTTTCTTTTTTTGCAATGATAAACATTTTAGAATAGTGGTATATAATAATTTATAGACTAAAGTATATATTTACTACATAATATTCTTCAATTCAAACATTTTTAAGAGTAAATTTAGAGAGGTAAATTACATACATACTATATATCAATTTGGTGGTATGCGTAAGTGTTGTTGTAAATGTGTTTTCGTGTTTTACTCAAAGAAGAACAAAAAAATACTTTGAAGAAAACCAACAAAAAAATAAATATTAAACAAAAAAAGATTAAATAAAATGGATTTTTTATTTTTACCACATAGCTCTTTTATTTATTTTTTAAGTACGCTATATTTTAAAAATATACGAAAACTTTTAGTTTTTAGTTAAAAATTTCGTGTAGTTCTAATGTAGTTCGCTAAAAACTCATTTACATTTGAAAATTTTAGCATACAAATTGGAATGTAGTTGGATAAGTAAAATGAGCAAAGGAACGCAATGGAATGGAACAAAATCCCGTGACTCTATGTAAATGTAAACTCTCAAGGTCAGCGCAGTTTGAGAATAATCTCACTACTTTTTCTGCTTGACATTTATGGTAACTAGCGTTACTGGTGTTCTTACACATTAAAATTCAAATATAATCTATTTTGATGTTTAATTTAATATCATACGATTTTTTTCTAATAGCTTCAAATTTCAAATCAACTCTAACATATGTGTTAATAATGAAATACTTCTGTTCAAGTGTAAAGTGAGTTTTTAATCTATAATTAGATATTGAAATACTCCCGCTAAGTCCAAACTGAGTAATTAACATATGATTGGTTAAATATTGAAATACTCCTGTCTAAATCTAAACTGAGTATTCAACATATGTTTTAATATTGAAATACTCCCTGTCCAATTATAAACCGAGTATTTAACATTGTTCCTGTCACGTATTCTTGCATTAAAAAACTTTTAAAAAATTAAGCTTACCAAAATTAACATAATAGTATAAACAACTTGAAGGAACCAAGCATGCAAAAATTATTTAATTAAAAATGAATAAAATTTTCATGATTTTGTAAAAGGCAAATGGCAAAAACCGGATGTAAAGACAAAGGCACAAAAATCATAAAACGAGAAATTTAAATCGTAAAATTATATATATATATATATATATATATATATATACATATATATATATATATATATATATATATATATATATATATATATATATATATATATATATATATATTTATATACAAATAACAATTAATATACTCGTATATATTTGTGTAAATTATAAAAAAGTTTATGAAATGTATTGAGAATGTTCACGGATGTAGACGTGTTTTTTTACATTTGCTTAGATTCGAGTGTTCGTACATACGCTTAAAATGCTAACAGATATGCTTGTACTCTGTTAACAATTAACAGTAATTAGGTCACTTAACATACGACTTTATTAGGCGCACAGCAATAACATAACAGACAAAACATCATTTTAGCAGTTGTTAATGTGAATGCGGTTATGTTAAAATTGCATTGGCAAGCATTCATGTCACATTCTTAGTGTGTGTGCGTGTGGTTTCATGTGGTGTAGTAATATTGGTGGTGATGCTGATGGTGTTGTATTTCTTTTTTTGAGAAACTCGAAGCATAACACAAACAAACATGTAAGCACATAATTTACTTGAATCTGGTAGCAAAGACATTTGATAACTCATTCATGGCCGCTTGGCCCACCGCCTGATTCACTTGTCCACGCATACTCTCAGGTATATAGCGATTAGCTCCAGTTTGTTGAGTGATGGCGCCACCCACAGCTCCAGTCACGCGTCTTTATGAGTATGTAATTTGATTGTGATGGAAATTTGGTGGTTTTGTAATTTTTTTTTTGGAAAAACATTTAAAGTTAGCCAAGAGTTTATAAATTTTGTTCAATTAACAGAAATTGGAAAAAATTTTGTATGAAGATATTATAATTGTTATTGTTGGTGGCATATTTATCGAAACGTTTGAAACCCCTTTTTACAAAATTTTGCTTATATCTGGATGATTTACATTTCACAATTTATCTTGAATTTTATGAGCGTGTGTATGAATTAAAATGTTAAATGAAATTGAAAATAAGTTCAAATATAATTATAAAACCAAATGACATTGCAAAAAGCAGGAACATGGTTTTAAAATAAAATGTCAATGAAAAAATACAATAATAAAATAATAAAACAATTAAAAATAAAAGAAAATTATATTTAAAATACAAATACCAATAAAAAAATTTTTAAATCCAATGAAATTGAACTTAAAAATAAAATATTGCGCAGTTCTCGATTAGAAAATATAAGGAAAGGATGAGCAGAAAAACAAAGCATATTTTAGAAATGATTGAAATGATAAACAAAATATATATTTTAAATTAACATAATAAATTAGTATGAAAGTACCCGGTCAACATTACCCTAAAAGTATGCAACAGAAATGAAGTGAAAATATTCAAAGCTAGCAATCGACGTGAAAAATTCTGTCTTCTATTTAAATTGAGCATTTCAAATACTGTAATTAAATTAAAAATGTTTTCAAACAAAAGTTATAAAATAATATTAAAACAACCAAAAAAGTATATATAAATTATAATTAAAAGGAAAATTGGTAAAACAATTTAAATTGTATAAAACTAAATCAATATCAATCAATTATTGATTAGGGAAACCAAAAACAGGCACGAACAAATGTTGAAGTCGTTTACTTTGGAAATTCAACGTTCCATTATACTTGCTTCTTTGCTTCAGTGACTTATAAACAGTGATGCCAAGTCAGAATGTGAGTTTCTGCATACAATAGCTGTGTAAAAAACACCGTTTATGCATACAAGCTGTCTGTATCCCCTTGATAAACTTGAAACGAGGAAACTGATAATGTCAAAGACCGTGCTACCAAATCAGACTCGCTTAGAAACAAACACTGCTAATATGGAGCTTTCCCCCAGGAGTAGACTCCAAATCGATCTCGGGCTTAAGTGGTAGTACAGGGTTGAATATAATACCAATAATAATAATAAAAATATATTTTTAAAACATTAAGATTAAAAAATTAATTAATTAAACAAATACTTTATATTATAAGAGAAAATTATTTAATATTAATAAAAATCATTTTATTAAATAATTTATTAAAAATCAGAAAAATTAAAGAATATTTAAAATAAATTGTTTACTATTTAAAAAAATCGTTTAATATTAAAAAGAAATTTAATATTTAAAAAAAGTTATTTAATATTTTAAATATGTATGTAATATTTTAAAATATGATGTAATATTTAAAAAAATTATTTAATATTTTAAAATACTATTTTATATTTTAAAAAATTATTTAATAATAATTAGTTTTTTAACAAGTTTAAGGCCTGAATGACAAACAATTTGATATTTTTTTTTATATTTTTTGTCGATTGAAATTTTCCGATATTTCGGTTTCTTCCAGAAACCACCTTCAGGATAATTTTTCGATCTATCACTTAAATATAAATGACAGACTAAGTAAAAATATGAAATTATTTGTCATTCAGATCTGAAACTCGTTAGAAATCCAATAATTAAATTACATCCGGTGTCGACAATCAATTAATAATAAATGATTTTATATTAAAAATAAAATATGGATATTTGTCCTCCCAAGGATAAAATAATTTGATGCATTGGGACAATCGATTAACAATAAATCATTTAATATAACAAAAATAAATTAAGAAAAACCTACTAAGGGTCAAAATAATCTAAAAAAAATTTTATTTATAATATTCAATTAAAATATTTAAAAAAAAAATTTATATGAAAAAAGATTAATATTGAAAAAAATTATCATTAAAAAAAGCAATAAAAAATAAAAATGTTCTACCTAGAATAAAATAAATCAAAGGAAACCCTCATTTAATACTGGAATCCAGTATGTAAAAGTGTCCGTGTCCATTCCACACAAATTGAATTAAATAAATTAATACTAGCTTTGGTGGAAATACTCTTTGTTTTCAAATACCTCATACATACGTATGTTTTTACTGCATATAATTGATTAATAATTACTTAATGGCGTATGTTTTTTGTTTTTTTTTTTTGTATTTGTTTTATTATAATAATTTTATGTAAACAACAACACAAATAAAGGTACTTCAGTTAACTTAAGCCTGACTTTCTGCCTATTGAACACGCGAAAAAATCGTTAATGGCGCCGCCGCCATTTTGAACAAAATTATGTTCGCCAATTGCCTTGCATATATATAAAATTTTATACTTGTCGGTTTTTGTCTTTTGTATATATATATTTTTTTTGTGTATAGAATAAATTTCTGCTAACTTTTAAAGTAGAAGCGTTAAACAACAATTTAAATTAACATTTTTCACCATATGCGCAATTCGTAGTTTTACATCATAAGTTAAAAGTTGGTTTATATTAATATTTAACATTTGCTTTTTGTTTTTTTCTTTTAAAGATTTCTTTACTTATTTGTGAATTGTGGTTAATTTGAGAGAGAACGCGTTTCTTGTGTATCTATGTTAAGTTCAATGCAATAGCATATTCGCATGTTCTGTTAACGACCTGTTAGCGCTCTGTTAGCGCCAGCGAAAACTTAAATTTAACGACGTCTGTGTTAGTTGCAAAGTCGAGTATGTTAATGAGAGCACAATTAGACGTGTGAGAGGAATGTGAAACAAGATGATCGCGTTGATTAGTCGAAAAGAGAAAAGAGAGAAAAAAGAACAAATTTTTTAAATATTCTTTTTTTTAAGCATTAATATAAATCTAATTTTATATAAATTTTTTTACGATTTAATGTAACAAATTTTTTCTTTTTAATATTAATATTTGTTCGTGGCTCTACTTATGTATGTGTCTGTAAGTGAGTGTGAGAAGGAGAGCAATGAAAAAAAAACTAAAAGATGTTTTATTTTATATGGAATTAGTGTGCATGCGTCTTCTCTGCTCTTAAGGCCAAAGCACATACTATGGTTGTATGTCTTGCATGCAACACAAGGTAGTTTCCAAACACACATTAAGCATACAAGAAATTGGTAGAACCAAACACCATATACCATCGTGCGTATACTCCAAGGGCGACGGTACAATGGGCATCAAAGCCTGAGTGCTTGGAGGCCTACTTCTTCGGCGGCTCTCCGGCCAACCCCACTTCTATTCTCCACGGGCTTCTAAACAGGAGCCACTATCCGATACTTATCGAACTTGAAATTATTCGAAAGCATTACCCGTCATCATCCGTTCACTCCAAGGGCTCCTAAAGATGCACAATTTTCATATTTTTATATACCGAACTGCATCAACACCTGTGACGGCGCTTCAGTCACCTCAAAACCATACGTTTAAAGCTTCACTGAAATTCATATGAGCACAGACTTTCATCTGTCCACAGATATGCATATGTCCACTCCTATAGATGCTATTTGCCTTTACCGAGCACTGTTATAAATTTCTTTAACAACTGAGTACACTATGATCACTTGATATATTTGAGAGCCTTCTCTCATAGAAGTGTCAAATTTATATCAATAAAATTGTTATAATCTTTCAATGTACTGAACTGATTCAATACTATATTAAATTGTTTTTGGAGAATTTTAGCATAATGGGAAAGCTTTGTATGTTATATATACAAGCTCCTTATCTTTGCTTTTTCATAAAAAAATCATGTAATGCCAGTTTGTTGATGCACGCCTGGTTTCATGTGTTTTGGCCTTAAGAGAATGGAGTAAAACCTGAGTACTTTTTTAGCTCTCTCACCTATGAAAAGTTAAGTTAGTTAAGGCAAAAAAGCAGTTAATGAAATGAAAAATTAAATCTAAAAATTTTAATTCTCTTTAATAAATATAGATTTCCTACATAAGTTTCATATATGCATGTATATGTAGAGTCTTAAAAAGAGGTCCCAACCGTCGATAAATTATTATGATATTTGAGTCAATTTATACATTAAGAAAAATTCATTTGATATGCAGCGTCTTCGGTGTATACAGGGTGTGTGTGTGTGTGTGTGAAAAGCATTTAAAGTGTAAAGATAACTTACGTTGGTAGTAATGGTGGTGGAAGAGCTCCGCCAGGCCGGCCACCAGGCAATGGTGGTGCACCGCCGCCAGGGCGATTTGGAATTGCTGGCGCTGGACGTCCAGAAGCTGGTGGAGGAGGTGGGCCACGTCCACCGGCACCACCCAATGAACCCTGCAAATAATTAAAAACAACAAATGTTTAGAAATTGTCTGTAAAATGATTTTTAAATAACAATAAAAAAATGTAATAAAATTAATAACTAAAAAGTATTTAAAATATCCAAAAGAGGCTGATTTTGGTCCAATTGATATCCATGATATCCAAAAAGAGACTACAAAGAGTCTTATTTTACAACTTCAAAAAGTGCATGGCATCATATAAGAATGCAAAGTAATAGGCGCTGCCTCATTAGGTGATGAAAGCATATGCAATATTAGATGGATATTTTAACCGATGTCCTGAAACGTGTATCAGAGAAATCATAAAGCAAATGCACACACAAACGTAGCAGTTACCAGCGCCATCCAGTACTGTGCTTGATTAACAATTTTATGGTAGCAACTATCCATGATTGAACATGAATGAATACAGGTAGAGACCAGATTTATGTCTTGCCCCATTATATGTATGTCATCTAGTATTGTGCTCAATTGACAATAGTATTGTAACAAATCCCTGATTAAACATGAATAAAGCCCCTCGCTTTCTTATCTGCATACTATTTAGTACTATATTTAATTAACAAAGCAAATTCAAATATATAGCGTAACAAATATCCATGACTAAACATGAATGAATGTTGAACTTACAGATATAGACTTAACGTATCGCCTTATTATGAGTATGCCAACTACTACTTAATTAACAATAATAGCGTAACGAATATCCATGACTAAACATGAATAAATACTGAATATGCAAGTATAACGCCCTGATATTAATGTCTCGCCTTATTTTGTGTATGCCATCTTTTACTGTACTTAATCGACAATAGTACTGCAACGAATATTCATGACTAAATATACAAAATGCAGGCAGAAGGACCTGATGTATCGCCCTTTTTAATGATAGGAAGTCGGGTGTTGCAGTTTAACTTGGAGACGATTGTTACCGATCTTAAAGGCCGTAAATATAAGTTGGTCAAATAAGTATCGAAATATAGCCATATCTGAGGATCGAAGTAAATACCAGGTGAGTGTAAACCAAGTAAATTGAAATCTGTTTGCATGAGCACCGGTAAAAAAGCGGACTAATCTTGGATGGGTTAATCTTCAGACTAATCTTGGATAGATTAATCTTCAGACAAATCTTAGATAAAGTAACCTTCGAACTAAATTTGGATGGATTGATTTTCAGACTTATCTTGAATGGATTAATCTTTGAACCATGTTCGCAAAGTAGGTAAGAGAGAAAGTTCTGCAGAAGACCAAAGATCAGACGTTGAGACCTTAAACATTTTGGATGGATTAATCTTAGAACTAATCTTGGATGAGATAATCATCGGACTAATTTTGGATGACATAATTATCGGACTAATCTGGGATGAGATAATTATCGACTCATATTGGATGAGATAATTATCGAACTAATTTTGGATGGATTTATCTTCGGACATAATTTTTACCAAGTAGGTAAGAGGGCAGGTTCTGCAGACGGTGAGACCTGAAACAACTTCTACGTTATGACTCTTTAAGGGCATAACACACGCCGTGGTCTGATGATGACTACAGCATCTCCTGTAGTATCCCAGGATTTAGATGACGAATCTTATCCATCTAGCCTTCAGTTACACTTGTAGTCGGTACAGTGTTCACTCGCTAACAAAACTCGTAAAATTGTTAAAATTTTTTTTTTTTTGTTAGCAATATTAATATATTATATTATAATGAATATAATATTATTCAATTATCAAAAATATGATATAAATATGATTCAATACCTAAATTGTTTCTACCGAGTCAACACTGTACTAAAATCAGAGACGTGGGATGATAATAATAATATTTTAGGTTCCTCTACTTAAATGTTTATTTACATGGATTTTCATACATATTATTCAGGGTTATTCTACATAAAGATGTTTGCTCTTACCTGTGAAGTGGGTGTTGGTTTTCTGGGACCACCAGGACTTGGCGGGGATAAGCGTGGGTTATCCAAACCGCTTGGTAGCCAGTCATTTTTAACCGGTGGTGGAAGTGGTGACGACACGGTGGCCATGGAAATATCACCTAAATTTATATAAAATATGAATTTTATTTATAATTTATAATTGTTTGGAAGCATCCTTCCACTTACCAATGATATTCAATGCACTCTTGCAAGCGTGATACATCTGCAACATCTCCTTGCGCTTCGTAGCCGATTCGGCAGATTCCTCCATCAATTGCGTCTAAGAAAAAATATGCATAAATAGTAAATGGAATGGTTTTTGTCTATCAATGCCCCCAACTGACCTGATCTCCACTGGAATACAAATGAGCCAACAATTCACCATTAATAAAATCTTTGGCATTATTAATGATAAGCATCATTATGGCTTTGGGCACCATATCACGTGTGGTCTTTGTAACTATCTTCATGTAGGAATCGACCAGATTGCGTATGGTCTCCACTTGACGTTCCAATTGCGGATCCGTAGAGGTCTCTTCGCTAGTCGACTGTGATTCATGCATTAGAATAGCACGATGGGAGAGAAAAGGAAGTTTAATATTAGAGTGAAAAATATTTGTATTAAGCTGGTGCTTTCATTGATTAGTAATTAATAAAAATAGGGCGTGGAAGAAACGAAAAAGAGTAATTAATAAACGCATAAAACATCCACAGAAGGAGGAAGACACTGGCGCGGCAAGCTGTTAGGGAGGCACTAAAAAATCAATCAAACTCACACGGAATATTTCTAGAAGGAAACTTGAAATGTAAGTTAAAAAATGTCACAGTTGTAGAAGTGGTTATTTTAGTAACAATTTTTAAATTAATTAAATTATATACGAATAAATTCTACGTGGAAGAAAATAAAAAAATATTCTTGTGGAAATGAAAAATTATTGCTGAGTGCTGAAAAGTGGAGTTGACTGTTTGTAGACGAAAATATGCCCTAAATGTTGGCCTGAGTTAATTACAACTAAAAAGCGGGAAGGATTAATTTAAATCAACCTTCGCTTAGTTATGGAGCTCTACTGCATTTAATAAATGGCGGCGAAATAAGCTTTGATATATTCATGACTAAGTATGAGTCTACTAAATAATATAAATCTTTGCTGAGGGGTCCTTAGTAACAAATCATTAGGAAAAAAGCATTGAAAAATTTGATGATGTATTTGGCTGTCAAATTAAGAGACAGTGGCGAGTCATAAATGATGCCACCTGGAAAGCAGTCACAGTAAATAAAATGAGAATTATATTCAGTTGCGAGGGGGAACTCTGTCCAGAACATGCCTTACATGCTTTTTTTAACTCTGAATGAAATTCGTAATGCTGAAAATGCGTTTCCGAGCTTAGTACACTCTGGAAATAGTTACCGCCCCCATACAAGAGAGGGCGCTGTACAGCAGATGTTCACTAATCATTTCATCTTCCAGTCTAAATACCAAAATAACTCATAATGCAATTTGTAAGCATCAAGGCATCCTTCGTGTTATGAGTGTTGAAATACTTTTGAAAATTAAAACCAAGTGCAAGCAAAGAGAAAGTGCACAGAACAACTACGAATATTGCCTTAAGATGTAGGGTAAATGACAGCTATATTATTTTTAAAATACATATATTTAAATAAGAGTTTGATGTGAATAAATGTAAGAAATATGATTAGCATATATAAAAGATTATATTTGATTATATTTACATATTTATAATTTACATAATATTATTTTAACTATTTTCCTATAAATCTATAATAATTAAATGATAATACTAAGATTTAAACAGTGGTTTATTAGTTTCTATTTTGGCTAGATGGTGTTTTTGTGACTTTATTTGAAGTATCTGTCTAACGGGGTGTGTGCTTAAAAGTAAATGAGGTGGTTCAAGTGGTTATGCAATCCTAACGTGAATTATCCTTCGGATTCGAAAAGGACTCAAATAGTATACGGTGTTTATATTCGAATATCACTAGAATAACTTTTAATTCAAATAGCATTGGAATAGCTTTTAATTTCAAATAGCAGTAGAATAGCTTTTAATTTCAAATAGCAGTAGAAAAGCTTTTAATTTCAAATAGCAGTGGAATAATTTTCAATACAAATAACACAGCAAAAGATTTTAATTCAAATAGCAGTGGAATAGCTTTTAATTCAAATAGCACTGAAACAGCTTTTAATTCAAATAGATTTAAGATATAATTCAGATAGCAATCGAATATGATTTCATTACTTTTCAATTAAAAAACATCGAAATAAGATGCAAATAGAGATGAGGAAACTGGATTTTACAGATTACTGTTAAAAGTTGCTAACTTAACATGTCCCAATAACATGATTTTAGCTCGTTTGCTGCTATTTAAATCAAAGGCGTTTCTGGTAAGAAACAAGATAACATATACAAACAACAGTCGTCTGCAATTTGTCTTAGGCACGCTCAAGAGTTGCCGTCAACTGTTAACAGGTTTTAAATCGGTATCAAATTCTACTCAAATCCGAAGGAAACGTTCACAACTAGGGATCTGATTATTATTATTCTTGCTTTTATGAGGATTAGTAGACCAAATGAGATAAAAATTGGCAAAAACTAAATTCAATATATAAAAAAACGCTATTGAAAAAGCACTTATGAAAAACCCAAATAAAATACAAATAAACAAACAAAGCCAACAAACGAGGAAATCACGGCAAAATGTAAAAAAGAAACCAAAACGAACAGTGTAAAAACAAAACACATAAAAACCTGGTTTAACTTAATTCAGTATTAACGTACTTTTTTCTTTATTCAGTTATTTTTTTTTTTTTTTTGTATGTATAAAATGTGAAGAGAAAGAAAATAGGGAAAGAAATAAATTAAAAACTTTAAAGACACCATTGCAAAAATAAAACAATATTTGTCCATAAAATTATGCGAAAATGAAGTAAACAGAAAAAGAAGAATATGAATGAAACCGATCCAATCCAATCAATCCCACCCAATTGAAATTAATTTAAATGCGTGAATGATATAAAAATGTGATGTTTTTTAAATACTTTTTTAATGCAAATTAAATGCTATAATTATGGAAATGAAACAAACCTCTTGTCCTTCCTGCATGAAGATAATTCATTAGAACAAAGAAACATACGAAGAAATGTTAAGTTATAAATTTTTCCTTGTATTATTTATTTAATAGTTTTTTATTATATTTTAAATTAAGCGGATTTAAAAGAAAAAAATGTCAATATTTGTGCAACCTTTTATGAATTGTTGTTAAGGGACTGAGACACTAGAAATGCGGCAGCTGAGTGGTGGCTAGGCAGAAGCTTTGTTTGGGGACTATGGAAGCAATTGTCAATATACGAGGAATTCAGAATTACAAGAATTAATTATAAAAAAATATTATTTTACAGATCTTAAGGGCCGTTTTCGTCGAATCGTCGAATGATGATTTCAATTTGTGCCGAGTTCAGGCCAGGAATGGAGAAATTTGTACTACCCGATATTTTCACTAATTTTATTTGTTTTATTTCGTGATTTGTTTATTTTTTTTTTTTATTGTATTATGTTATAAATATTTTCTTATATTATATTATAATTTTCTAATATTATATTATAATTTTCTAATATTATATTATATTATATTATAATTTTCTAATATTATATTATTTATTATATTATATTAGATTATTATTTTATTACATTATTTTCTATTTAGATTATTATTATTAGATTATTATTTTATCACATTATATTATTTATCGGCTGACTGGGTGAAAGTGCTAGAAGAGCGATATATCGATACCTCCTATTTTGTAGCAGCAGTGCACCGCACCGCTGTCGACTTCGTAGCTAACAGTAGGTTTACGTGCCAGCTGATCAGGTAGGTTTACGTGCGAGGTGATCATACTACCAGCGAATTCAAACACTGTTAAAGCATTGGTCACTGTTATAGCATTGACTGCTGCATTGACAGCACTGCTATATTATTGATTGCAGTTAAAACATTGATCACTGTAGAATCATGGAACACTATTAAACTAATGATCAACTTTAAAGCATTGATCACTGTTAAAGCTTTGGTCACTGTTATAACATTGATCGCTTTTAAAGCATTGTTCGCTGTTAACGCATTGACCACTGTTAATGCTTTCGATCATTGTAAAACAAACCAGATCGCTGTGAAGTTTTATATGTAAAGGGTTTTTCAAAAGAAACGCTACAAAAGTAAATCGATAGTGACAGCAAACGGCCGCTGTATGCTTGAAAACCGTTGAAAATTGGGTTCAGCGTCTGGACTTCTGCAAGCGTGCCCGTGGCGGCCATGCAAAAGAAATCGAGTTCCATACATAATGGCATCGAACGTACTTTCACAGGAATAAAGAATTTCATTGATATCTAAAACCGGTTTTGTTTTATTTAAAAAAACTTTTGTAGCGCTCTTATTGAAAAACCCGATATTTTTAATAGTTTATGGTTCTTTAGCTGGAGAGCAAAAAAAGTTCTGGGAACGAATTTCGAATAAATCAAAGTCTCAACTAGGGATTTGTGTATTGACATCGAGTATTTATATTTGAATGACGGCCTTCAACTATTGTGAATAACAATAACTATAATTTTTAGCCTAAAAATATGCTATATTATATTTAAATATTATATATTCTAATTGCGCACAATTTAAGTTTCTAAAAACTCTCTTTCCAAAAGTTTAAATTTTTCAGTGACCTACAAAGCATTCCCCAAAAGCCTTCTTCGATAATTTAACTAATAAATTTTTCAATTGCTCCTAAATTTATGCAAATGTTTTTCATGTAAATTTCTACTGTTTTTAATTTGTGGCCCATGCCTAAAATGAGCACACAACTGTAAATATTTTGAATGCGCCTAAAACTATCCAATTTTTTTTCGAAATTTTATTTTATATTTATATACAATTAGAATTTCGATTTTCTGTTAATAGCCAATGCAAAAAAGCTGATTTAATGAAGATAATGATTTTTTAATGAATTTATGTTTGAACTGAGAAGCAATACGTAAACACATAGAAAATTGTTAGTAATACACTGATTATACACATGAGGCGTATAGGTGATTATGAACGATGGGAATGGATGATGATTGCAAGCCTGAGAGCTGATACTGCTTAAAAAATATTCCAATAAATTATCGAGTTGTTTTACAAATACTTCAATATACGAAGAAAATAATTTCCAGAGCTGTAAAAGATTGCTATCATTTCAGATCTCCAGTAAATCGATGGTGTTTTCAATTAATTGCAACCGCTTTTTAGACCACGACAGTGAATATAATAAAAAAAGGAGTGATTTTTAATTTGATTTTAATCTGGCAGTAATGGAGTCATTGGAATATATATAAATATATAGAAATACATAGAAATAATTCCTAATTATTTTAATTTACTGTAACGGATTGCCTATGGCACTGAAAGTGACCAGAAGCCTAATTTACGAGCATAATTTAAAAATTATTATTGTAAATTACATCTAGGAGGTCATTACTTCCAATTCCATTTAACTATCGTGACTACAAATGACGTTTAACTACAATGACTTCACAAGACCTTTAAATATCCTGACTTCAAGTGACACAATCACATCAAATGACTTTAGACTGACATGACTTTAAGGTACGCTTAGGACTTTAAGTGACTCTTATAGCATGATGATTTCAAATGACTTTATTTGCAGTAAATGACTTCAAATGGTTGAAAATTACTCCAAATGATATCAATATTGCAATGACTTAAATAGAAAATATGATTTCAAGTATGATTTTCTTGATTGAACATGGATGAAATGGTTGAAATCTAGCGCAAATTTAATATTACAATGACTTATAATGACTATATGCCTTCAAATGACTGCAACCGTCTTCTCTGATTCTTGACAACAAATGAATGCTTATCTTCACATACGTTTTTTAACTCAAACCCTTCCCCTGACTGCATGCCTTTAAATGACATGAGTTCAATAGTGACATGAGTTCAAATGACTACATGATTTAAAATGACTAAATGCTTTCCTTGGTTGAATACTTCCTTGGTTGAATACTTTCAAATGAATATATATACAATGGGTTCAAGAGACACCATGCTTTCAAATGACTGCAAGTGAGTTCTCTGATTGCATGATAACAAATGATTGCATAACTTCAAATGACTACAAGTTACTTCAAATGTGAATAAAAATTGTTAGCAAATGACTCCATGACCTCAAATGACTTTATTGCGCGAAGTGGCTTCATGATTTCAAATGACTACAATGGCAGTTTGTCTTGAAATGACTGGAATTGAGTTCTCTGGCTGCAAGACTGTCAATTCCTGCAAGTGACCTCCCTGACTGCATGATAACATATGACTGCAAATTTGAAATCCCTGCAAGTGACTTCGTTGACTTCACAATAACAAATGACTTCTTGTCTTCTAATGACAGCTTGTCTTCAAATGACTCCAAGACATCAAATGACTGCAAGACTTCAAATGACCGCATGATTTCAAATGACTCGCTTGATTTGAAATGACTTCAGGATTTCAAATGACTGCGGGATTTCAAATGAGAGCTTGTCTTCAGTTGGCTGCATAACTTCAATCGGCAATCAATGACCGCATGATTGCAGACTCAAATCATAGAATTTAAAGTCATTGAATACTATCCCAAAAAGCGATTTCATGTTCATATTTTTTGTTAAGTCATCAGTCAATGCCAACTGAATAATTCAAAACCCGTCCGAATGATTGCATCATTCAAAAAACCGCCCTCAGACTGCCCTGCTAAATGATTGCAATCTTTTACAACTCTCTTTGAGTATTTCAGAGAGGAAAGAGTTGATATGGTAAATCAATACTTATGTAAGTTGGACACTATTTTGATAATAAAAAGGAGAGTGCACAATTATGTGGAAACTTACCTCGTCGCCATTCTCCTGGGTTTCTTGCTTCTCCGGATAGACGCCGGCGCGTAAGAAGGATGCCTTCCACGACTCAACATCTTCGACAGTTTCGCACGATAGCTCAAGCTGCTTGTAATCCTAAGGATGGCCAGCGAAATTATATAAATTTATTTCTTTCTTAAACAAGGCGTGCTATTTAAATGTTTTATTACATACAGAAGTGGCGGTAGAGTGGTTTATTATTTGGGTGGTGGTGGTAAAAGAAAAGTTAATAAAAATATTCTTTGGTTTTTCTTTATAATTTTTTTTTTTTTTTGTTTTTCTTGACTAGCAAAAAATACGATTTATTTTGATATAAAAAATGGGAGCGTAAAAAAATCTCATTTGATATATGCGCAAGAGTGTCAATGACGATTTTCCGCATCGATTACAGAATGAGCCAAAAAGTATGCTACATTTTTTTTCGTCTGTTATGCGGAAGAGGGGAAATCCGCCATTGGGGCACGTCTTGCACAGAGACAAATGAAAACTGGGAAAAATGTTGATAAAAACATAGTAATTTTTATCTAATACAAAAAAATTTACGTATTTACCACAAATGTGTGCTTTTGAGCTGGGGGTGGAGCCGCTGGCCGCCGACCCCAGCCTAAAAGCACAGTTAATTAATCAAATAGCTGCGTTTTGCGGGAGAAAATTAAAGGAAAAAACTTCAAACAAAACAAAATTGTGTTTTGATTTAAAGATTTCGCTGTTTTGTATTTTTGGTTCTTTTCTTTCCTCGATTTTTGGATTTCGATTTTTTTTGTCATGGTCAATTAAATTTCCTGATTTTTTTGGAATATTTCGATTTTTGTTGAATTTACAAAATTTCCTGATCTGATTTCTTTTTTAAAGCTTTTGAAATTTAGTTTCTTTTTTTTTTTTGTTGTAGTTGGTAATTTTTTTGTATGCTACAAAAATTACTAACCTTATAAACATTACGTCCATCTGGACTGAACAAAGCAAATGTAACACGTCTCGACATTGACATAAAGCCCTGCTCAATGTCACGCAATTTCAAACCATCCAGCGGCAACATGAACTTCTTCTCCTTCTCGTCCTCGTCCTTGTACCACGAGATGCTCTCCGAGGTGAGCACAAACCAGTAGGGCCGCGAGCCGCCTGTGTGTGGAGGGGGTAGGTAAGCAGGTCGATAATTTCATTGCAGCACACATCATGTAGTACAGTTATAGTTTTAGCGGTGTTGAGGCATATGGTGGCAGGGAAGATCGTGTAAGAGACACACACACAGAGATAAAGAGAAAGGGAGAGAGAGAGAGAGAAAAAAGAGATACATAGCAAAAAGACACGTGCATGAAATGGAATAAAAAACAAATGGAAAATGATATTTAGTTCAAAAATTATCTCATCGAAAGTTTTACAATAATTAGCAAAGGAGTTGATAGGAACAAGCGAACATAATACGTAGGAGAATGCGTACAAGGATATTCAAGCAAGAACGCCACTTACACTCACCAATAAACGCTGCAGAATTCGTATCAATTGAAGGGATCGCAATAAACCTGGTATAAGGAGTAATAAACAAAATGCCCATGTCAAAGGTGCAACGAGTAGCTGGAAATGAGAGGCGAGAGCGGTAGTCGAACTAATCGAGTCAGTTATGGCGAGCAGCCAAACGAGTGGAGGCAGTAGTGGAGAGCAATCAAACGAGTCAATCGTGATGAGCAGCCAAGCGAGTCAGTCAGTCGTGGTCAGTTGTGGTGAGTGGCCAAACGAGGAAGTCGCTTGGAGCAGCGAACGAGTGGAGCCAGTCGTGGAGAGCAGCCAAGCGAGTCAATCGTGGTGAGCAGTCGAACCAGTCATTGTGGTGAGTTGCCAAACTGCTCAAATGAATGCAATTTGAGCAGCCGAACGTGTCAGTCGTAATAAGCGGCCGAACGGGTAAGTCGTGGTGAACAAAGCCAAGCGAGTCAGTCGTGGTGACCGGAGCAACGAGTCAGTTATAGGGGGCAGCCAAAGCGAAGGGACTTTGGCTTTTATTTGATGTTTAAAATTAATGTTATAATTTTGAAAAAATTTGTTTATAATTTTTGCACATTTTTTATATAATTTACCCTAAGAAACTTGTCTAGGTTTCTTTATTTTTTCTTTTCAGTTTATAATTTTTACTGATTTTTGTATAAATACGCATGTATTTTCAAAGTTTATACTAAAAAAATATTGAAATTTATTGAAGGTTTTTTTTTAAATAAATTTTGTTTATTAATTTTGTGCGCCTGAACTTTGCTATATTCCGGCCCCTTTCAAATACAAATTGCGTATGATATTCTGCTGCGTTTTAACCAACACTCACAGGACTACAACTAACATGCCAGGCTTCTAGGACTCAATCACAATCCTCACACACACAATTCACACATCTTGCATGCGGCTTTATCAAACGGTTAAATATAAGATAAAACACAAAAAACGGCACATAATTTTGCAAAAGAAAATGTCCTTAAACACATAAGAATAAAAAGAAAGGATACAAACCAAGAACTCGTGGCAAAAAACTCATCAAAGCTACAAAAATGAATAAAGAAAATCATAATAAGGAGAATAGACAGAAATTATGAGCATAAAAAACGTAGAGCAACGAAATTTATTGAAGTTTTTAGTTAAAATAACGACATGCATTAAAGAACAAACACACACACAAAAGAAAAACAAAGCCACACTCGAAACGAGAGCCAGAAAAAGGATAAAAAACTACATAATCAAATTGGAAGCAAAAAAACCTGGAATGGCGCTATGAATACACTAATTACACACCTACGCACATCTACAACGAGCGATAAGAAGTCGGTATAAAACGGCGTACAAACCTTTCATGATGCCCAAATTTTGTATAACCATATGACCCTTGCGAATCACCTGATTTCCCAGCTGGCGTGTGCCGGTCTTGTTGGCATTCTCCGATTTATTCTGAGCACTGTGGTGGTGGAGAATGGGCAAAAATAGTTGTATAAAAATGTAAGAAATATTTAAACAAAATATCATTCAAAATAATCAGGCTTTAATGCGAATATTCCCTGGGATGACAAATAGAACACGAATTGAATTTAAATGGGATCAAAGTGAATCCAAGTGTCAAATGAATGGGATTCAAATCTCACTCGAATAAGATTTAAATAGCATCGAAATAGCATTCAAATAGGGTTCAAATAGTATTCAAATAGCATTCAAATATTATTCAAATGGCATTCAAATAAAATAGCATTCAAATAGTATTAAAAAAAATTCAAATATCATCGATGTCAAAGGGATTCAAATGTCATAAGAATAGAATAAAAAGAGTAATTGAATAAGATTCCAATAGTATTCAAATAGTATTCGAATAACAATCAAATAGTATTCAAAAGGGTTTTAAATATATGAGTAGCAATCACATAGTATTTGAAAGACTTTCAAATAATATTCGAATGCCATTCAAATAATATTCCCATGGCATTCAGATAGTTATCAAATTACATTCAAATATTATTCGGATGACAATCAAATACTATTTGAGTGACATTGAAAGAGTGTTCGAAGACATTTAAATAGTATTATAATGATATTCAAATAGTATTCAAAAAACATTAAAATAACATCAAAAAATATTCAACTAACATCGAAAAACATTCAACTAACAACGAAATCATCATAATAACATCGAAAAGCATTCCAATAGGATTAAACTACTGTCGACCGGTATTCAATTTTCTCAGAATTGGATTCAATTATCATTCGAATGAGATGCAAACATCATTCGTATAAGCTTCAACTATCATACGATTAAGATTCCATCAGCGATCGAATAATATTTAAATAACAAATGGAATAATATTCAATAGTAAATGGAATAGCATTCGAATATGAATATTCCAGTTCTCTATCCGGGAAAATATTCACACAAAGCCTTGATCAAGTGTCAATGGGACGACGCACTTAGCAAATCCAATGAAATCCTCATGATTGGTGTTCATGTAGGCCAATTCGAAATCGATGAGTAGTAAAATTTGACCCTTGCAAAATTGTTCACGCTCACGTATGTGCGTAGCAATGATACGTTCGGTTTCCTCACGCAAGCGTGGATAGCGAGACATCTGGCCAGGAAAACGAAACATTGAAATAGGATCTTAAACATATAATTTATGGGGCTGGACTCACCTTATCGGTGCAGAGACGCACCACACTAGACAACTCTTGTACGACTAGATCGACACATTTAATAACGGGCTCCTTCAATTGTGCAATTTGGCGCTTAACAATCGCCTCGAAAGCCATATCGGGGGTGAAGAGACCCACACGAATACCGTGTATATTGCGAATAGCGAATGAGATCTCACGGCGCAGCTCCTTTTCGTCACAGGCCATTTTCACAATTTCAAAACGAAGACTACAAAAATTGCATGATTTTATTTAGTTATTTAGATAAAACTCAGCCCTCGGATCCCACGGGAATCCGAAGTAACTCAATTGTCTGTTTACAAACCGTTCATGAAAAATTCGATTGATCTTAGCACCGCCCGACAACTCATTTGTATTGACCAATGCGGAACCGGATCCCTCGATGGTGCGTTCAAAGTCCGATTGCAATTGTTGGATCATTCTGGAAAGAAATGCGTTTACTTGGGGATATCCATGTGCCTTCTCTCATCTGCACTTACTGCAACATGGCTTTGGTTTTGAGGCTCGTATCGCCGGGCTGGAAATGCTTGAATTCCTCCACTTCCTTCTCCAGTGTCAACATTTGCTTCTGCAGCCTGTCCCGCAAGCCGGGCAATGTGTCACGTATGTGATTGGTCAATTGCTGATTGAGCACCCGCTGCAGGTACGGTGTGCCCAAGCGGTCGGCAATGTGCCTGTACGAGGGATGACTCAAGAAGAACTTTCGCTCCGCGGCTAGCGCCATGTGAATATCTTTGCGCCCTTCAATGTCCTTCTGCGACCGATTGACCACACCAATGTAGCCACGCCGCAGCGGCAACAGTTTATTCTCCAGAATGTCCCGTGCATCTGTGCCCTCGTCCATCAAATCGAGTTTCGTGATCACACCGATCGTGCGCACGCCCTGCGGATCCACCTCTTTGGCCAGCTTCAAAGCATCCGAATTGGCCAAATCCGTGTTGGCCGGTGTCACCGCCAGTATCAGGCATGTCTCCTTGCGTATGAACTGGAAGATCATGCCCTTGATTTGCTGCTCAATGTCGACGGGCTGGTCGCCGATGGCCACCTTCGTCAAGCCGGGCAAATCGATCAGCGTCAGATTGAGTACGTGCGGCGAGTAGACGCGCAAATTGATCGGCACGTTCGAAATACCTTTGTTGCTGCCGGTCACACGATCCGTCTCATCCTCGATCTCTTTGCGGATCTCATCAAAATTTGTGAATTTTTTACCCTTGCAGTGCAGAAATTCACCATGTTCTGCGGGGAGAAAGAAACCGGGAAATTATGATTAAATAAAACTACAGAAATATAAAAAAAAATATGATAAAATAAATAAAAACGAAAAACGAGACAGAACCTTGAAAACTACTATAGAGATTCTGCACCATCGATTGGAACCATCCAACATTGGTTTACACCACTGGTTTACACGCTTCCGGTGCGGTCGTTCCAGCACAAATGACGCCGAAAGTTCTGGTCGCCCAATTGAGATCACCACACCAGAAATGGTCGATAAAAACCACGGCATGATATTGGCGATCGACGAGTGAAGGTGGCGAACTTGAAGAGGCTACAGGCATACCACATGGATCAGTGATATAAATTTTGAATAAATATTTGGATATGAAAAAGCTACCCGGAAGATGGATGCTGACAATTGACAATAAACGCAATCGTTTGACAACTTCAAACCGGTGTTTGGCGACCTTAAATCACATTCCGAAGGAGTGTTTGCGCCGTTTCGTAACCGTAGGTGGATTAATCACATTACACCAGAGACCAAGGTACTGTCGAGACAGTGAACTTCTCCTGGTGAATGGCCAACAAGGTCATGGCGACCATTTTTTGGGATGCGCGCGGTCTCATTCACATCCATTACCTTGAAAAGGGAAAACTATCACCGACGTATATGTTGGATCGATTCGACGCCGATTTGTAGCAAACATGACTACAGTTGGCGAGGAAAAAAGTTCTCTTCCACCAGGCCAACAAACCGGCAAAGGCAAAATTGCATGCATCCAGCACATTCTCCAGATTTAGCCCCCTGCGTAGAGGTCATCGATGAAACAAACGCCTATTTTAAGAGCCTCAAGAAATTGTATTATTTGGAGGGCATGAAGAAATTGGAGAAACGTTTAATGAAGTGTATCGTGCTAAAAGCAGACTATGATGAGAAATAAAACCCTTTTTTGCTGAATAGAGTGGGGTCCTTATTTCAATTTTCAAAGACTTATTGGCCCACCTAGTAAGCATAGAAACTAAAAAATTTAAATGTAAAAAATAAATACTTAAAAATATAAACAGAAGTATAAAAATTAAATATTATATATTATATATTATTTTGTTATATATTATTTTATTATATATGATTTTATTCTATAGTATTATATATTATATTCATTTATTAAAATTTCTAGAAATCTCACCAGTGATGCCATTGATCAGTTGCAAAATCAAAGGACGCCGTGTTACGATGCCCGAACCACGTGGTAAGAAATCCCTAAAAGCAAAGGAAAGAGCAATTGTTAATATATATTATTATAAGTGTTAATATTATATTATTTAAATTATATAGAAATAATATATATTATATTAAATATTGGCTTAAATAGCCTATCCACTAAATAGGTAATGTGCTCTGACGCCACTTAAATGTAATAGAAAAAGAAAGAGCAACTTAACGAAACAAATGAAGGGTAATAATGAGACACTGTAGTTTAGAGTGCGGTGGACTGAGACAGTACATGGACAGAATTTGATCCGTGAGTTCACCACCGGCAGTTAGCGTAGTTGTCTGGATGGACAGAGTACAATAGCTAAAGGCCCAGCTCAACTTCCTGGCAGGATTCATAGTTGGTGTGCTGTTGATTTCTGAAACATAATAAATACTTGGGGAAAAATTGCTTTTCATTGAAAGATCTCTTATAGAGGCGTGTTCGAAATAGCTATAAGATCTGTCAAAAGGTTTCAATAATGCTCCTTCTCACAAATATTACGGTGGCATAATCACGCATTTTCATCTACGGGGTGCAACTTGTCTGACAACAAATTCGAGAGTAATAATCTTGTTAAATATAATTGTTAAAATTACATAAAACAGAAAAGAAGAAATTATTTCATGGTTGACTGTTGGGAAAAATCACCCTCCTGCAATTCTTTTTATTTAGTTAGACTAAATTAGGTTGAATGGCTGTTCAAGGCCCATTGTGGCATCACCAGAGCTTTTATCCCCACACCTCCGGATTCTCCTTAAACCATCCTGTGGATTTGATAAAAGTAGAAGTTTTCGTTAGCTTCATCCGGGAAACCTCCTCAATACTGTCAAGAAATGCGAATCGAAGCGCGGAGAATCTTTTTCTGTGTAGAGCCATGCACTCACACAGGAACTGTTCCACTGTTTACTCTTCCTCGATATCTTGGCAGCTCTTACAATAGTCATAATAGGGTACCACCACCAGTCTACTTGCATGTCTACCAATCAAACAATGGCCTGTCAGTCAGCACCCCTAACGGATTTATTATATCCTACCTATTAAATTTCAACAGCAGTTTAGTACGGCCGCGATTCCACTCCTGCCTACTTATTAGGCAGGATGATAACTGTCTCCATCGAATATTTCCAACTTCGAGAGTGTGCAATTTGCATGTAGCCAAAGGTGTTTGTAGAGTCACTTTATCCGAGAGGATAGTTAACGTTGTACCTTTCCTAGCAAGCTCAGCAGCTTAGCAATTGGCTTCTATATGCCAGCCCCAACGCGATAAATGAGGCTTATATTGAAATTTGTACGGGTTAACAAAGGAGACTTTGCACAAATTGCTATTTAATTTTGATTTTTCTTTTAATTTAAGGGCCAAGTTAATTGCAGAATTAATTACTGCCTAATTAAAATTACAATTTCTCCATTTTGTTAACTTTAATTCCACAGTGAATGTGAAGATTGAAGACCGATGGTTCCGCTTCATGATTCATTCCACCTTTTAATTGTGCTATCGCGAAAATTGACAGTGAACTTCTGAGTAATTTTGCTATCTTCGCTATTTATTTATTTATACAGACATGCATTTAATTAAATATATATATTATTTTATTTACAAATTTGACATTATGCAACAATGCCGTTAATTATCCAGCGAACAAGAGAAGCGAAATAATTTGTTTTGTACGCGATTTGTGATTATTAGCGGGAGAGTGTGATACGAAATTTGTTGCGACAGCAGAGTGCGGACAAATGTCGACCCTCAGAGATTAGGGGTGTTCACAATGTGCTGTATATTTAGTACTCTACGCAAAAGCGCTCCCATAATATTAAACAAATTAAACAAATTCCCAAAAACCATGCGGAAAGCCCCAGCAGGTAGTGCTTCATATGATTTTAATTATAATTAATAAAAATAATATTAATAGGAATAAAAGAAGAGGCATTCAATATATTATTCAAAAACAAAGAATTCTATAAAATATATTTTAATAAAATTTTAAACAAAATTTAAAACAAAAACTAAAAATGTTTAAAACTTATTTCTAAAAAAAATTGCAAGGTTGTAAAATAAAATTATTAAAAAAAAAGTATCAAAAATTTATTATAAATATTATTCAAATTAAATATTTTAAAAAAATTTAAGAAAAATTATTAAAATATTGGTTTAAAAATAATAAAAAAAATAATAGTTAAATGTAATAATATTTATGTATAAACCAATTCTAAAAAAGCTTAAAAAATATAATTTAAATGACTTTTTAAAGTAACATTAAAAAATATTAAAAATGTTTGAATACATTTTTAAAAAAATTTTAAATAAATATATAATTATATATATATATATATATATATAAATATAATATATAATGAAAAAAATCATAAATATTTAATTATATTATTAAAAATGAAATTTTTCTGGTTAAATTTTTTTAAATAATAAATTTAAAAAAATAAATTAATATAAAAAATAAGTATAAATAATTATTAAATACCATAAATATCTAAATTATATTATTAAAAATAATTTTTTTTAAAATTTTTTAAAATCATAAAAAAAATTCTCAATAAAAATTACACATTAGTTTTAAACTATTTATTAAATAAACAAAAAAATATAATTAAATAATTTGAAAAAGAAAATTTATAAAAAGTAACTATAAAAATAAATAAATGTTTAAATTATATTATTAAAAATTATTAAATTATATTTAAAAACATAAAAAATTGTTTAATAAATATTATATTTACACTAATTTTAAAATATTTATTAAAAAAGTTTTATTAAAAATTAAATTTAAAAATAAACTTGACAAGAATAAAATTGAAAATAAATAAATAAAAACAGTAATAATAATAAAATTGGAAAAAACTAAACTAATAATAAAATAATTATAAAAAAAAGTTTTTAAATAACTAACTAAAAAAAATATATATATTAAGAGAACAAGTAATTTGTTTTGATTGAAAGTGTTTCAAAATCAAAAAATAATCAAATATTAAAAAAAAAGTTTTTTTTTTGTTTGAAAGTATTATAAAATCATAAAAAAGTCAATTTAAAAAATATTTACACTAATTTCAAAATATTTATTAAAGAAAGTAAATTGATGACCAACCGCAACACACAATTAAAAAAGAAATATTTGAAATGTTTCAAATGCAAACTTCATTTCTTAGGATGAGGCATGAGATATTTATAAACAAGAAAATAACTAACAATAATCTTGTTTAACTCTCATGCGTGGAGGAATGAATCATCAGTTTAATTGTTTTAATCAGACGTCATTCCACTTTGCAGAAGGAGGAGGCAATGAGGCAGCCTCACGTCCAGTGGAGTCGAGTCGCGTTGCGTCGAGCTGAGCCATTAAAATGCCAGTTAAATGGTTGGCGTAGAAAGTGAAAATAAAATGAGCAACTTTCTTCGAAGAAATGAGTCCGTAACTTTTGACATGGAGGAACTCATCATTTATGCTCGCATGACCTTAACAAAACCATAAATAATGGACACATTTATGGCATTTTATCTCTTTATTTATAGCGACATGTGTGTTTGCGTCAGAGCATGGGAGCTTGGATATGGGAGCATGGGCATAGATAAGTGGTAAAAAGAATGGGACCAGGTGGGAATGAGAAAACCCCAGCACAGAAGAGTCACGGTAGTGCGCCAATGAGCGTTATACTGAATGAGAGCAGGTTAGATTGGTCAGGTTTTCGTGGCAGCCATTTACAGACCAACTCACTCAGACCACTATGGGTCCATTGCGATACCACCGCGTAACACTGCATCTCTACTTTTACTTGTGAAACCATTTCGAAGCCCTAGTAAAGCGCAGGATTTGTTTGGCCTTCGCGCCGGACACTTCCGTAAGAGAGTTTATTAATTATTAGTCGTAATGATTATTATTATTATTGCCAGTCTATGTCCTCCAGTTCACAGTCTAAGGCCAGAGGAGTTTCATCTATTGTGATACTGAAGCGCCTAAGGCAGGGAAGAGTATATATAAGTGTACTTATACCTCCGACAAATTACAACTAGATATCCAAGGAGTACGTTTGAAAGAGCTGAATTAAAGATTGAAAAAAGATTTAAAGCTTTTTAATGACAGCTGTGAGCTGACCCTGTTCTAGGGGATCGCTTCGTCTGATACGTGATCGAAAGATCTCTTTTCTTTCCTTTTTAGAACGCAAAAACAGCTGTTTATGTGACGAGAGTTATTCCATCACGAATCAATTGTTTAGAGGTCTGATCTGATCTGCTCTAACGTAGCAATTAACTAATCTATACATTTCCAGTCTATCAATACGAATACGAGAGAAGGAGGCTACATCCGTAATGAATTATTGGGGGAAAATGAGACACCAAAAACAGCTCAAGTCGGAAGTTCCACAAATAAATTTAACATACGGAATCACAGTCATAGTGCATGTTTACTGAAATGGCCATTTCATCACAATATAATAGGTGTTACCTTGAAGGAAGTATAACCTTGAAGGAAGTATAAAAAGGGTTCCAGGGTGGGGAGATGTTCTCAGCGAGGGAGGGGGATGTTTTAGTGGGTGCAATTCTCGCATACCAAATCTGTGACGACAGTTTTGATGATGCGGCAAGCATTTTACCCTCACTACCCCCAAAAAAAAAAAAAAAAAAAAAAAAAACAGGTGTAGTAAAAAGAAATCAATTATTTTTCCAATGGATGGCTTTCGTAATATGTATCTCGCGTTGTATAAGTGCGATCGGTCTACGCTAGATGGCGTTAGAAAGATAAGATTTCGTACTAAAGAAACTTCTCAGCTGGTTTTGTGATTACTTGACTCAGTTTTGTTTGAGCGTGCGTCAAAAATGGACACCAGCAAAGATAAAATACGACCTATTTTACAGTATTTCTTCGATCAAAATGTAAAAAATGTTTATGGACCTGATACTGCAACAGCCAATCAAGCGCAATTTTGCTTTCGTCGATTCAGTTCCGGTAATTTTGATGTCAAAGATGGTCCACGCTCTGGAAGGCTAATTGTAGAAAATGTCGATAAAATCATGGAAATCGTCGAGTCCGATCGTCATGTAAGCATTGCTTTGATTGCTCAGGAGCTAAACATTACACAAACAATCGTTTGGAACCACTTGAAAGAAGCTCGATGTATGGATGCCACACGAGTTAACGCACATAAACCTCATGGACCGAAGTTCCATCTGCGAATCGCCGCTGAATCGCAACAAAATTGACCCATTTCTGAAGCGGGTGGTGACTGGTGATCAAAAGTGGGTAAGCCGGGACAAACGGTGGCCAAGCCACGATTGACGGCCAAGGAAGGTTTTGATGTGTGTTTGGTGGGATTGGCACGGAATCATCTACTATAAGCTGCCCCTCTCCAGCCAAACTGTTATTTCGGACCTATACTGTCAACAATTGGACCGTCTAAAGAAAGCAATCACCCAAAAGCGGCCATCTTCTGTCAATAGGAGAGGAATTGTGTTCCATCAGGACAACACCACGCCAGACATATCGATAGTGAGTCGCCAGAAGCTCAGGGAGCTTGGTCTGCAGGTTATTATGCATCCACCTTATAGTCCGGACCTGGCACCAAGTGATTACTACTTGTTCCTGTCTATGGCGAATAATTTTGCTGGTGAAACATTCGCCTCAAGAGAACCTTGTGAAAATCGACTGTCCCAGTTTTTTGTCAATAGGGGCGAGGGTTTCTATGAGAGAGCCATAAATAAATTACCTTCAAAATGGCAATCGAACAAATCGGTGCATATTTTTGACCTAAATCGGATCATTCTAACTACGCTAAATAGTATTCAATTTATTGCAAAAATAATGGTTTTCTTTTACCCCCTATACTTTAATATTTGTGTCGCTTTCCGCTCCAGAAACAACTCCCGATGATTTGATTCTGTTCTGTCGCAAACTGTCATTTGCTGTCGTTCAATTCTTGTGGTAATCTATTACAGATTCCTCGTGTTTCTGTTGCATATGTACTGGATTCTTTATATCTCTCTGCACTTCAATACATGATACCATATCGCAACAATTTATTTCTTATTTACTGATTTAAACAGTTTTTACTATATATCAAACATTTTCCTTTCCTCACGAAGAAATTGCACTTTCCACCAGTGTTCTTCTTAAGTGAATTCAGCCATTAAACAATCTCGCATCGCCCTGTATAACTTTACATTGTTTATTTATTATCTACAATTAATGAAAATTTTCATTTATGCTTTATTTATTATATTTATTAACATATTTTCTGTTTGCTTTAAGCATGTAAAATATTGTTTCTTTCGAATATATATAATTTTTTTTATCTAATCTCGAACAAAAGTACAAAAATGTCGGCTGTTTATAATGAGTGGGTATGCAGCCGGGTAATGTGTGAGGGTATGTGTGTGAGTGCGTGTGTGTGATTGCGTGTGTGAGAGTGTTCAGTGCATATGTAAAAATGCGATTTCTTGTTATCTAAAAAAGCAAAGAATGAGGCGGAATGGGCAAAGAATGAGGCTGCAATGGGGTAAAAATCAGGCGGAATGGACAAGAATGGGCAAAGAATAAGGCGGAATGGGCGACGAATGAGGCGGAATGGGCACAGTAATAGTGCGTAAATATAACAAAGCACGAAGCTATCACCAAATTATACCAACTGAACATTTTCCTACAACGTTAACTGTGGTCCAAAAACATTGGAAAAATGTGTGGGAGACAAAAAGAAAGTCACGATTTTGTTCAGCTTTTTTTCTCCCATGATGACATCAATCAATTTAATATCATATCCCTTTAAAAATGGTTTAATTAGCATTCAAGTTTAATGATGCCATAGCATTGAAATTAAAAATGCATTCTGGCGGGCACAACCACAAACCGAACAACAGCAACAACCACTCACTCCCCAGCATGGGCACGACCGACATTGCGACATGAGTCAAAAGCTGGACCGTGTGTAGTGCTGGTAGTGGACCCAATTCCAGTATTTGTACGTAGTATACTTCCACATAAACTGTCATGAGGCATCCAAGCACTTGAATTAAATTGTTTTTCATACTCAATTCAAATCATTTAATGTCGTTCACTTTGAGCTCGCATATTTTTTTTTGGCTTTGTATGAATTCGCCATGGCTTTTATACGAAATGGGAACGACGCCTGGTTCAAGCAACTGCGGCATGGATTATTAAGTGTGATATGGAATTGATCACTCAACAAAGTGCAGAACGGGTTGGGTGGTACTTGTGGCTGGCGATATGTGCGAGTGAAAGTAGCTTATCAAGAAATTATAAATTAAGAACAAGCAAGACTCTAAGTTCAGGAGAAGAAGAAATTGCTGCATGGCCACCACGCGCAGGGGAAGCGAACTTTTACGTTACAGAAGGCGATCAGGGAAGTAAATTTTAAGCAGCATGATAATGATATAAAAGTAAAGGTGAAACTGAATAAACTATTGTGGTGATTTAATCTTTGCAAACCTAAATTACTTTTGAATTCAACTACTGTGAATTAAACTACTGTGAATAAAACTAAATTAAGACTAAAGGGTCTAATGTCACTTCACACAATTCAGTGATCGAAGCAAAAAACTAATTTTCGTAACAATATTTTCAACAAAAATTTAAACTCTCAGAGACGGGGTTGTTCGCTGTTTCGTTTCTTTACTAGACTTGATGGAAACAACCGAAATTAACAATTAATAAATCAAATAATTAAATAAGTAATAATAATAAGTAATAATAAATATAATAAATGAATAACAAATAGCAAAATATAATAAATAATAAATTAACAATAACACAAGTATCCTCTTACATCCAAATTTGGAACACCGATACTGTCAAATAAATATTTGATATACGATGCAAAATCAGGATCTCAAAAGGATTCTACCAATTCACAAAATATATATTAAAATATGAATATGAAACGGGGAAACGCTGAACCACTTACTATCTTCAAAGTAGCATTGAAATATACTATGTGCGCTTTTTCTTCAAGCACTTGTAGCACTTCAATATGTGGCAAAATAAAATAAAGTACGTCATAAAAAATAAAACACTTCCAGACTGGAAACTATTCTATAACAACAGTTTTTATTTGGCATCTAAAATTGTAATAATTCCAGACTGGAAACTGTACTAAAACAACATTTTTCTTTATTTGTAAAAAAAGTATCTATGGCATGGAAAATAGGAATATTTCCAGTCTGGAAACTATGGCGACATAAAAAATATATTTTTTGGAAATAAATTATATATAGCATCGAAAATTGTAATAATTCTGGACTGGAAAAATGGAATCTATTGTGGAAAAACATTTTTTTTAATTGGAAGTGGCATCGGAAAATAGGAATATATATTTCCATTCTGAAAACTATAGTGAACGTTTTTTCTTCGAAATAATGGTATGGAAATTGGAATTATTCCCGGCTGGAAAATATTCGATAACAAAATTTTTTATTTGGAAAAGTATCTATGGCTTGGAAACTGGGACCACAAAATAAATGATTTGGAAGTTCCATCGAAAATTAGGAGTTTTTCCAGTCTGGAAACTACAGTAAAACTTTTTTTTCAAATAAAGTGTCTACCATGGAAATATTGAATTTTTCCAGGCTGGAAAATATTCTATAATAAAATTTTTGCATTTGGAAATAAAGTGTCTTTGCTGGAAAATATTCTATAATAAAATTTGTTTTATCTGAAATAAATTATCTATGGCATAGCAAATTGGAATGTTTCCACACCATCTGTGGCATCGAAAATTGGAAGAATTCCAGACTGGAAACTGTGGTGAATCAAAAATATATTTATTTTCGAGAAAAAATGGAATAATTCCAGATTAAACAAATTTTTTTTATTTCGAAATAAAGTATTTATATAACGAAAAATGGAATAAGTCCAGGCTAGGCACTATGGTGAAATAGTAATTTTTATCTGGAAATACGGTATATGTGATATGGAAAAATGAGATACTTCCAGACTGGAATATATTATACAACAAAAACTTTTTTATTTTTAAAAAAAGTATCTATTTCATTGTAAAACTGGAATAATTCCAAACTAGAAACTACTACTGTGAAACAAATTTTTTTTTATTTGGCTAGAAAGTGTCGATGGTATAGAATATTGGAATATTTCCATAATGGTGACAAACATTATTTTTTTATTTGGGAATGAAGTTAACTATGGCGTGGAAAAATGAACTTAGAAAATCGGATTAAGAAATTTTAATAAATTCTTCAGATTGGAAACTATGGGAAAAGAATTCCATTTGGCATCTCACGAAGTTATTTTTTCATATTCCAAAAAAGATTTAAGAAAATTACTGAAATTATACGATTATATTATGATTATTATTATATGTGACCTTCTCCGAGAAAAGGGACCTAGTTTTTGAAAATGAAGTTTTGAAAAAAACGCATTTAAAGTTTCATAACGAATTATCACTGTGAACACACCTTCAGTTGGGAGATGCCGTTTTTTGACACACTAGGTCCCTTTTCTCGGAGAAGGTCACATTATTATGATGATTATTATGATGATTATTATAATGGTAGTTATAATAATTATTATGATGATTATTATAATGGTAATTATAATAATTATTATGATGATTATTTTGATGATTATTATACATATTACTTTATGAAAAAATTCAAATTTTCAGTTCAAGTACGATGTGAATTTTCTGCATTTTTCTAGTATTGAATTTTCGCATGTGACTCTCATATACAACAATTCAATATTTTATCGCATTTCTTGAACTATTCTATTTAGCTTCCATTTCCGAAAATGGAGTAGCGAATAAGTAGCAAATATCTCTCACACCGGTCCTTACGATTCAATATCTTTAGAATGAAATTCACATTCAAAGGACCCTCGGAAAAATAGGGGCGCATGTAAATCAACAAAACTGTTGGGACATAATTGAAAAGAATTGAAGACAGAGAAAACTGCTTTGCTTTAAATGTCGCTTTTCCGAAGGACACAATTTCGCAATTTTTGTCCTTTAAATTACGTAACGCGACAACGACGAAGTCTGCAAGCCACCCAGCAGAGGCAACGAATGACATCTGCGGGTACGGTGGCCAGCGTTATAAACACAGTTAGGAGTACACCACGAGTACGCAGGCACACAAGCTCGGAACAACTACAGTGATGAATAAAAAATATAACAAAAACAAAGGCAATAAAGCAGCAAGGCACTGGAAGGCAATGGAAGCAGAGGAGACAGAGGAGGCAGAGGAAGCAGAGGAGGCAGAGGAAGCAGAGGAGGCAGAGGAAGCAGAGGAGGCAGTTATAGCAGAGGAGGCAGAGGAGACAGAGCAGGCAAAAAACAAAGCAGATAGCGAATGCATAAAACATTGCCACCAGGCTGACTGATGAATGACGACGAGCCGCGTGGAAGTGCGAATGGGAAACTATGAAGAGGCAGGCAAATAGGCAGGGGGCAGGGACAGAGCACTCTACCAGCAAACTATGCTCGCACGAACCATTGTACGAGGCAGTGTTAATGACCCAGTTTTTCGCCTTTAGTCCAAGCTTAGTTGAGCGCAAAATTAATGCACATGACTTAAATAGCGATGGCGCTGCAGACCAAAAAGGAATATTGCAACATTCCATTGCAGTATGTAGCAAAATGGCCTTAAAGGGTAATAAAATGTATAATTAATAATTAAGAAAAACTAAAAAATGAAAATGTTTTTCGTAAAAAAAAAAAGGAAAAAAATGGGAAATAATTGGAGAGCAGAGACGAAGGATGGCTTTCTGCGTTAAAATGAAACTAAGCATGGCTTTGAAAGCATATTTAGTGTGAATGATTTTTGAACATGGATAGATAGTTGGGTAGTTCATTGGATAGGTATCAGTACTAAACTATCAGTGAGTAGGCAGGCATTTCAGTGGTAGGGTAGGTAGTTCAGAGTATAGCTGCGTAGTTCATGGAATAGGTACGTAGTTCAGTGGTTGGGTAGATAGTTCTGGGGATAGCTATGTAGTTCAATGGTTAGGTAGGTAATTCATTGTATAGGTATGTACTATCAGTGATTAGGTAGGTATTTCAATGGTTGGGTAGATAGTTCAGGGGAGTAGGTAATTCAGTCGTTAGGTGCGTAGTTCAGTGGTTAGGTGGGTAGGTAGTCAGATATGCCCTGATACTGCTGCTAACCTCACTTAGCCCACTATAGACCGATTATGACTTTTTTTCCTTAGTCCCTTGAGTTCATATCGCTGACCGACGACAGGCCTGTAAGGATCTCTGTGTGGTATAAACCAAGGTATTATTTTCGTTTCGGTCACGAGCAAGTTTCGAAAAAGTGAAGGATTGATTCCTCTTCCCACTATGCTCAGTAGGTTGTTGTGAAGTCATAGGCTATATCTAAAATATGGTAACTATATGGGAAAAATTCACATATGATGATGGTCCTTCTTTCGTTATACCAGATGTACTCCAGAAATAGGCATATACAATAATATTCTACAAGGAAAATATTTTTGACCATGTTCGGCAAATCGTTAACAAAGGAATTTCTTTCCAATGGAAAAAATAATTGACTAACTTGTTTTAGCGAGACCACCAATAACAAATCAATTTTTATATAAATTTTAAATATTAAGAAATAATTTGAATAAATTATAGAATGATGAACAAAAATATTAAGAATATATTATTAACAAAATATTCAAATAAATTGAATAAATTGTAGAATGAGAATAAAACACCACATTGTTCATATAATTCGGAACGATATAAAAATATTGCAATAGACTGAAGAAATTTGCAGAATGAAAAGAAAAAAAAGTGCTCGATGAACGACTACAAAAATGTTAAAATAGATTGTAAAAAATTCCAGAATGAAAGGGAACAAATTGTCCATATAAATAAGGGAAGAATTATAATAATAGACAAATATATAGAAACAAAAGAATACTAAACCGAACTAACTTATCTGGCAAATTTAATTGGAGTTGAGATTTTAATTGCATTACGTCGCTCTTATGGGAAGTCCCTAAGGAACTTTGTCGTAGTAAAAATTTGACTGTCATACAGTTCCGATAAAGGGTTGAATGGCCCCACATGACCCATGGATAAATAATTCATACCATAGTGAAATTATGTTGTGTGGATATGGAACCCCTCCATCAGGCGAAAAGCTAAACTGACCAGACTCACATCAAATCTCTTTAAACTCAACAGTTCACTGTAAACTAAGGAGAATTTATTGTCGAAGTGGAAGCAAGAATAACATTTGATAGTACAAATTTGCCATTTACTTGCAATGTTACGCCCGCTTTAGTGTCAAAAACTATTTGTTTTATTAATTTGACTAATAAATTTCAAAGGTAGGGTCACTAATATACCCTTTGAGGCCGCATCACCATGAAAGCACTGTCATTATTTTTCATAATAAATATATTCAGAAACCAAGACGGGCAATTATCTCAAATATGAGTCGGCACTTAGTTCATTTCTAAAATAAAGTATAAATATCATTTATTTTGAAAAAAAACTAATAAATTGATTCTATAAATTGTTCATGCTCACTACCATCAACTCATGACTCTACCTGCAAAATTTTGGTCAAAGACAATGAATGGGCAACAAACTTTTTTAAGAACCCCTAGGTTTAGGTGGCTTTCAAGGGCATGAATACCCTTAGCCATACCATAGGCCCATTGTTAAAAAAAGCCTAACGAACAAAAAAGTATGAAGGTAAATTTTGGACGTGTGAGTAACTTTCGTTAATACTAAAAGGAAAATTATTTATACGAGTATATATATATATATATATATATATATATATATATATATATATATATATTATATATATATATATATATATATATGTATGTATGTATATATATATATATATATATATATATATATATATATATATATATTATATATATGTATATATATATATATATATATATATATATATATATATATGCATACGAATAATTAAAGGGGTATAAGAACAATTCATTAATTAATGGAACTAATCATTGTAATCAATTTTCTAAGCAACTTTTATTCTCAAATGTAATTAGGGCTGTGACTTTCATACAAATTAATGACCTTTATTTATTTAGTTCGATTAGAAATGCTTTCTCATTAAAAATAATTTGCCGTCGCATTTAATTATTTGTTTATTATTTATTAATAGACAAATAATAACTTAATTATTATCCTCCAATGAGATAGGAGCACTAGTTGCCACTAAATACTAATTAAATCTTATATAGTATTTAAAATATTTGTTTGATGACAAAATTTGTCAAATTTGCACATGGTATCGGAATTCACGGATTTTAAATATTTTGAGGGTATTAAGTTTGGGAATATTTTGGATCTGATGTGTTTATTTTTAACACAGCTATTGGGAATATTGTTTGTGGTCAGTAAAATATGAACAGGATTCCTTTTTTAATTAATAAGCTTATGAAACCAGCACACAAATTTGAAAGGGAATGGGACCTGTGCCTCATGCACTATCACAAAGGGTCAATCGTTGCCTTAGTGTGGCTGTTTGGCGACCGCTCAACCTACCAGCCTACCTAGATTATATTCACAAATAAGGTAGCAAACCTGATTATTTTAGAACTTAGATTGTATTAAATGGATTTTTTTATTATAAGGGAATGGTCTTGAAAAACCACTCAAAGTAACCCTCTATTTTGTTACATTTCCGTTGAAAACCTACGCCTAAGTAATTAGATTAAAATGGCAAATATTTATTTCTTTAGTTGGGTTTCTGACAAGTTCACTTCAACTACAAATATAATCTCTGATTAAATTGATTTGCTCGCACATAAACTTGTTCCCTGCCTTGTCCCTCGGATTCTTCCCCTACTTCCATCACTTCCGCAAATAGCAAATTCTTCGGTTAAATGTCAAAGGTGCACACTTGACATTTAAACACTTCCAATTGCTTTGAATATAAAAAATAAACATTAAAAACAATTGCACAGACTGTGAGGAATATTTAGAACTACGAGTATTTAAAGCTGCCCTTTGTAAAAATTTCTAAAGAATTGAGGGGCTTTTGTTTCAAATTTTACAGGTAAAAATCGGGATATACTACTTAGATGAGTCGCATGTATACAAACACACTTACACAAATCTACACAAAAATACACACATTCATACATACATACACACATACATATTTACACGCACACACCCTTGTATATCTATTCATCAGTGACCCCTTCGAGAGATCTAATTACTTACATACATACGAGGTGTGATCAAAAAATAACCGTTATTTTCAAATTTCGTGAGTTACGTATCTTCGATGTTCGCATTTTTTTTTCTGGTATGTTGGTACAAATGTCTGTTATATATGTTGGCAATACCAACCATTTTGGATTGTCAGTTTGTTTTTGACAGATAAAAAGGTTAGTCGTGTTTTGGTGTGCTCTTATATTTTGTACTATTCGAAAAAATGGATCAAAGAAACTGTATTCAAGTTTGTGTAAAAAATGAAATTAAATGCGCAAGGACATTTGAAATGTTGACTGTGGCCTTTGGCGACTCTACTATGAGCAGAACACAAGTTCAATTGTGGTATAACCGGTTTAAGGAAGGCCGAGAAAATGTCAATGACGATGCTCGTCCTGGTCGCCCGAGCACGTCAACAACCGATGAAAACATTGACGCAGTGAAGAAAATGATTTTGGATAATCGTCGAATCACTATCAGAGAGGTTGCTGATGATGTTGGCATATCGTTCGGCTCATGCCAAGCAATTTTTACGGATGTTTTAGGCATGAAACGTGCGGCAGCGAAGATTGTTCCAAAATTGCTAAATTTTGAGCAAAAACAACGTCGCATGGACATCGCTCAGGAGCTGTTTTTGGCCAAAAACAAAACCGTTATCATGCCTCAACCACCGTATTCACCGGACTTGGCCCCCGCTGACTTTTTCCTCTTTCCAAAACTGAAGACACCGATGAAAGGAAAGCGTTTTGCTACGATTGAGGAGATAAAAGAAAAGTCGAAACAGAAGCTGTTGGCGATACCAAAAAAAGCGTTTCAGAAGTGTTTCGAGGATTGGAAAAAACGCTGGCATAAGTGTATTATATCTGAGGGGAATTACTTTGAAGGGGACAAGATAGTTGTTGATGAATAAATAAATACTTTATTTTTTGATCACACAATAACGGTTATTTTTTGATCACAGCTCGTACATATAGATAATTAATAGTGTATTTCACCTTTACCTCTCTTAAAATTTGACATTTACTATCTACGCACAAAACAACCACACCAATCAATGATTGAGTACAGTGGGGTTACCGTACCCCAAAAAACACACATTCATTCGTTACTTGCAAATCTCTCTATTAAGAATATGCGACATCCTCTCTCCAATACTAAATCGTGTTGCTGGCAGATGGCCATCATGGAATGTATGTCAAACGATCTCACATGGTTTAGAGTCATATATTTTTTATATTTTTAGTATTTTTGATCATTTTTAAGTTTGACAATTTGCGCGAAATGGCCACATTTCATATCAAAAACACTTACTATTTTATGAAATCAAATAATTTTCTTCATTTTACACGTACATGAATATGTGTGATGAAGAAATTTAGAATGTATATGATTTAATTTTTTACTGATTTTCGTAAAAATGTAATTATTGGTACTCATATTTGTTGTGATTTTGTAAGTTTTGTTGTATTATAATAATAATAATAAATAAAAAAGTCTTATTTCTATTGAGTATGTTCGCCATTCATACCATGCGAACAGGGACGAACAGGACGCAAGCAGTATCAGATTTGCTGATTTACAATTTTCGATTGCAAATTGTTGGCCACTTTTTAGCCAGAGGTCCTCGAATCCTCAGTGAAATAAAACCCTTTTATTTTCTTTACTTTAATTTGAGTAATAAATATTGTTAATTTTTTTCCTTTTTTTAACATTATGGAATGGCTTTTACAATTTGAATACGATATCACTTTTTGATACCGTACAATTATTTATGAAATATCAAATATAATTTACATACTATATATATATAAAAATCATAAAATTCTATATATATTTTTTATAAAAATAGTATATTTATTTTATAAAGCAAAGCATATTATATATATACTTTGATTGCAAATGGTATCAAAAGTTGGAGTTAATTTGCTTCATTAACACAATATACGAGAGCCTTTATCTGACGAAGTTCAGTTTGATGAATTTTTAAAATCGATTGGGAATGGAGTAGCACCACAATTTCCTCAATTTGGTGAATATATTATACAAATTCCGCAGCTTTTTATCAGCGATGAGGCAATTTTGATAACAAATAATTTGGAAAATAACTCTGAGAACATTTTAACAGATCGCATGTTTAAATCAGTTATTTTAGATCCAAAAAATTATTATTGGAAATTAATCAAATCCGATATTTTGAACCGTTCGTCTGGTGCACAAAATGTGTATTATAGCTATGATAAAATTATTTGTAGTAACCAACCAAGTCAGTAATTAACAATTATCCTGCAGAATTTTTGAATTTCTAGCATTGAAAGTCAATTGTATTGTACTTGTCATTAGAAATTTGAATGCTAAGGATACATTAGTCAATGGGACCCCCAGATGAGAGTGAAAGTTAGCACAGGCAAAATAAAATTAATTCAAAAATTTCAGGTTAACTAAGGTTAGTCAGCACTGAAATGCTATTGTAAAAATGTTTATCATTAAAGTATATAGAATTAAATTAAAACAACTTTTACAATTTTGTTGGCATGTGGGAAAATGAAACATTCTTCAGGGGAATGCCGAATTTCGGCCACGGGCGATACTAGTTTATATTAGGCGCATTCGATTTGCCACTCTATCGTCGATAGTACAGACATTTGTATGGAAAAGATATCGAGTAAATTATACTCGGATTAAAAGAAGGAATTTTTCCATCCTCGACAGAAAAGTGCTACCAAATTGAAAATTGCTTGAAAACCACCGATATTAAAAATTCACTGGGTTTTTTTAAATTTTAGCTGTTTAAATATAGAGAAAAAAATTAGCCTTTGAATTTTGTTTTTTGATTTTAAATATTTTTATTGTGTTAATTTAAATTATATTCAGATGATTAGTTTGCATAATAAATATAAAGAAAGTAAATGTAAGTAAATAAATATAGAGCCCATAGCACAAGTTCGACTGAAGTGGGTGGAAGGCTCAATAATAAAAAAGTGGTTGCTTCACTTCTACAGGAGTCAAGTTTAATATTTTATTTATCAAATGAAAATATCATAAAAGCTTCACATTTGTTTAGCTTAAGCCTTTGTATTTTTAACTATATATGCATGCATATCTGTATGAATAACTATGTATGAACGTAAATATATAAATAAAATAAATAAAATTATAAAATAAGTACATACATACATATGTGCATATGTTTCTTTATTTCACTTTCCATAATTATTTCCTTTTATATTCTGCACCAAAACACTAAATAACAACTTTCACGGTACAAATTTAACCAAAAAAATTACTGAATAAAACAAAAATTTGAATGCCAAATAAATATTATTTTACATTTATTTATATAAATATTATCATAAAATGGGATAAATATTTAAATTTTTAATATAGAACACAAATTACCACATTTCTCTCATAATGTATGCATTTCGGCTGTTCTCTCATTTCGTGTGCGCCTTATGACGAGATGCGCAGAGAGAGGTAATTTTCGTACCAGCATTGGCGCAACATTCTATTCTATCATTCTTCTATTCTTAATAGACTATTTGGTAATACTCGTAAAGTACTCGTAGTAAAACACTCCCCTTTTTTATATATGTATAGTATTTTTTGTTGTTGTTGTTTTTGTTGTAAAGAAGTCTACATAAGGAATAGGAAGTAAAATAAACCAAACTAAATTGATTCAAAGCTGCGGCTTTATTCGGCACGGAGCACCACTGAGCAGCAATTAGCCTAATTTGTTTGAAAGGGCTCAAAACTTGGCAACTTGACATTTAAGTGCTTTGTGCAACTAAGTACAGGGTGAGTAAAGTACTTATAATAATGAGGGGGAGGGGAGGGCATATTTCATATTAATTTCAAATGAGCGCAACTCAAATTGAGTGAGTTCCACTGTCATCATGCGTATTTAGAGGTAAAGTAATATAAAATCAATAAATTATTATTGATTCTTATCTACAGCAACCACCTGCGATATTTCAGTTTTATTTGATAAAATGATTGCCATAACATTGAACACAACAGATTACGAGTAGGTAAGGAAAATACCTATAATGATGACTAATTTGCGGTGTAGCAGACAAGATCACGATGTGAGTGGGCATGACTAAGCCACTTAAGTGTAATGGTTATATTTCAACAATAGTTACAACATCATTCAACCGAAACTCCTCCCAGTTCACCTCACCACAGGACGCAGCGCATGACAATTGAAACATGATAAGAGATTTGCTATACACACCACTACAGCAATGCAACAACCCCAACGAGTGAGGGGAAATGCGGTTAACAATTTCCAATTTCAATGGCAACATTTCAGGCAGCATTCAAAATAGCGTTAAAAATTCAAAATACATGCACGCCAAAATTAATGAAAAATGTTGAAAGAAATCATCTTACATTGAAGAAAGATGTTGAATGTGATGAGGAAGATGAATATGATGAATAGGATGGTGATGGTGATATTAATGTTGCCGATGATGAAGATGACGGTAAAGTTACTGTGTGATTACGCAGAACATATTTGAATTCCTGGCAGAACAAAAACACTATTGACAAAAAAAAAAAAAAAAAATTCATAACCCAGCCAACAAAATGAGTAGACATAAAAGTGGTAGCGAGGCCGAGGTAAGTAATCGTAGTATTAAAGCAGAAAAGAGCAAAGGAAACATAAGATATGAAACGTTAACGAAACTACACAGAAAGAGAAAACGAAAACTGAAAGAAATGTCAACGCATTGATTTTTCACCATTCTATTGTGTAAGTGGGCGGTGAAGGTGGCCAACTAAACCAATGATTTTCTCCCTCTCCCCAACGACCAAATCATTGATTATTCACGAAGAATGCACAGATCAAAAAAAAATGAGAAGAGTTCGAAAATATAGTTGTACTTACTTGCCCACAAAATTTTCGAGCACAGAACTTTTTCCGGCCGATTGTCCGCCCACCACTGCTATCTGCGGCAGATCGAGCTGCATGTGTACACCCATTTGCGTGAATGCATCCTGCAATTTGTTCACAATCGGAATTAATTGCTCCATTTCGGCGTTAGGCTGCTCGGCTGTCTGCTGTTATGGAGGAAAATTCTGGCACCGGTGTTGGTGGCACCACCAAATCACTTTCTACGTTATTGAAACTCTTTTCTATCACTGCACTTGGTTTTTATAAATTATTTTTTGTTTTTGTTGTTAATATATTCACAATTTTGGGAGATTTATTTTAATGCCTCGGAAAATTGTTTCCTTTCCATCCACTTCTTTGGTATCTATCACGGTTTTGATTCACTCCTCGACTGATTTCGATTTTTTCGTTGTCGTTTCTTCAGTTTGTACGTTGCTGCTACTTCACATTCGTCGCCGTTGCTTAACGAAAGCACGAAGAATACTACACAGAAAATACACAAATTGTCAGAAATTTCAGAACAAAGTGACAGAAGCGAATAGGAACAGAGTGCAAACGAGCGACAATTGTGAGAACAAATAACCATACACATAACAAGTGTCTGATTGGATTTCAGAGCGTACACGATATAAACGAGGAAAAAAGATTTTTAAAAACTTCAAAATTCAATGACCAAAGCTGTAAGGCATCACTGTAAATTGTATTTTGAATTATCCTAAAAATAACACTGTTAAAAAATAATTCTATTCAACTAAATTTGAATTTTAACTGCCAAAAACCCAATTTTCAACTATGACTCATAATCTTTTAAGCAAATAAACAAAAGACCGATCTCACAGTGAATTGCTCTTCTCTTCACCCAAAATTCGCAATTTTGCCAAATTTTCTCTCACGCACTTCGTTAATACCCAAATTCCAGATGCATTAAACTGTAATTTTAATTTTTATTAGTTATAAATTTGGAATGTATAAATTTCGTTAGATTAAAAATGAGCAAATTAATTTCTAAATCATTTTTGCAGAGTATATTTCAAATTTTAAAAAATCTTCACGGAAGTGAAAATAATTTATAACCGAATGATAGAGAAGAATGTAAGGAACTGGTGGAATTGACAAAACATTTAACAAATTTCAGCTGTTAAACTACGAAACCTTTGAATGGGGAGAGAAAGAAAGAGATGCTTATATATTTATATATTTCCGTAAGTTGACGCAAATTGTACTAGATTTTATGAGTGATAAGTGTTGTAAAAAGATTAATTAACGCAACTTTCTGCGGGCAAAATATTTAATTTTAAAATTTTTTTCAGGTGATTTTTATAGACATTTAAAATTTGATCACTTATTTGCGTTAGTCTCGTAAGGCAAGAATGATAATTGTACGTATAATTTTAGTTTTTTGACTACAATTACTAACTCAGTTGTCTTGTTTCAAAAAAGAGTGGTCCTCACAATGTTGTCATGTTATGCTGAATTATTAAAGCGATTTAGTTTTAAAACTTTTCCTACAAAATAACTTTAGAAATGTGACCTTAAGTGAAATCTGGTCAAAGCTGATAGAACCCCGGATATATATTTTTAGCTACAATCCATCACTCATCTTGTGGAGTATATTGGAATGTACTCATCCGCCGAGTGCCTTGAATGGCAGTAATGTCTTACAATTTGTCTGTCTGTTGTAAACATTTTGACAAAAAAATATATATATGAAGTAAAATAATAATACAAATAAACAATGAAAAGAAAAAAATTAATTTAACTATTCTGTGGGTGTTTCCAAATTAGAGAAAAAAGTGTCACAGAAATTTCAGTGGTTCACATGATGTCTGTTAAGTAATCCATACATACATACATACATATATATATATATATATATATATATATATATATATTGTAGCCGTTGGCCTGGACAAATTTAACGCATACGTTACTGATACTATAAAAATGAAACGCGACGCTTTAATTATTACACTCAGTATTATGGTTTTATTTGATGTTGTTTTCCCGGCTGCTGACCAACGACTCGTTAGGCTCGCTTAAAACCGAAAACACGCAGCAACCGCATAACGGCGAACTTCTACATATGAGATTTACATGGTACATAAACGAACAAGTCACAAAGCAAATATAACAATAAAGGGCACAAACAAACACATCAGGGTGTAATAACTATAGGGTAAGTGGGCGTTCTGTAACATATATATATATATATATATATATATATATATATATATATATATATATATATATATATATAATATTATAAACACATACAATATTCTAATTAGAATAATACCACAGAAAATGAATTAGATTCGATTAGATTCCTTACTGTGTTTGAATATTGGACATTGGAAATACACAACTATAGCTCAGGCTCCACATTAATACATATTCAGCTGAAAGTTATTGATTAATTTGCTGTCCTAAGTGGCTTATTATTTTAATTTTAAGTTACTTTTTAATAAAAAAATTATCTTTTTTATTATATCGTACACCATAATTAATTATGGGTGCAAAGGTTTTTGGGGTATTGAGTACTGGTATCCGTGGCCTCCGATTCGAACAGAAAACGATTTAAAAATAATCATTTTTGAGACGAAACCGCAGGCTGAGGCCAGCTTGCTTACCACTGGACCACTGATACCTTTCTTTAATAAATAAATAACATAAGTTTTCGGTCAACTTAATTCTCAGAATTGAGTCAACTGCTTAGCTGAGTGCCCTGCATACAAGCCATGAACATAATACGCTGTTTTAAGGTAGGATCATCATCAATATTTACACCGCTTCGATCAGATTTTTCCACAATTTCAGAGAGCATAACGAGCTTATTTCATACATATTTTTTCTATTTGTTTCTTGTTGTTGGTGTAAATATTCTTTATATTTAATTCTTATATATTTATATTACATTGAGTGCGATTGCTTTACGAAAGTTAGACTTCAAATCACCCTATTGTAATGTAGTCGAAGAGGACCTAACTTCCCGAAATTACAGTGCAATGGAACGGATCTGCAAAATGACAACCGACTGACATCTTGGTCCGGCTGTCTTTTCGTTTCAAGTCTTTAAGCGAAAGTAGTGTTTTTTCTGTGCTGTTCGCGTTTCGTGTCAATAATTAAGACTTAAAGTAAGTAACTTAGTATAAAGCAATGCTGAGTCAAGCTGAGCTACAGTTTATTATAAATAAATGAATTAAATGCTTTGTTACGGTCAAGATGGAGAAGATATTTAATGATATAATTTTGACCTGAAAATACATACATACATAATGAAGTTGAAACTATCGTGTGAGGCGTCTTTCATTTATATATAGTATAAGTATATTTCTAAACAACGCTAATTATTAAACGATCTTTACTTTCAGAATGCGTTACGTGGCTGCATACCTGTTGGCTGTCATCGGCGGACTCGAGAACCCCAAAAATGCCGACATCGAGAAGATCCTTAGCTCGGTTGGTATCGAAGTTGATGCTGAACGTCTGACCAAGGTTGTCAAGGAGCTGAATGGCAAGACCATTGAAGAGCTGATCAAGCAGGGTCGCGAGAAGCTGTCTTCTATGCCTGCTGGTGGTGCCGCCGCCGCTGTTGCTGCACCAGCTGCTGGAGGTGCTCCTGTTGCCGCCGCCAAGGAGGAGGCCAAGAAGGAGGAGAAGGAAGAATCCGAATCAGAGGATGACGATATGGGTTTCGGTCTGTTCGAATAAACTTAACGATGCCAACTGAAAACGTGCAAAAACTTTTATAGGGTGAGTAGAGCAGAGGTGTATTATAGAAGTAATTCTTGTCCTATTCATGATGAACCAATTTATTAACCATCTTTCGACTGAAATATTTTGATGTTAACTTTTGAGCTGATCTTTTAAATAATTTATGTTTTATGTCTTTGCTATTTAAATAACTACTTATTTACTAATCTAGGGTTTTCTGTATTATTCTTGCAGACTTCTCGATGGTGAACTTCAGCTACAGCCGAGTTGTAAACCAACGGAGTACCTCAACAATCTTGTTACTTTGTGAAACTAGTTCAAGGGACTGCGTACAAAAATATTTAATTTCTATGAAATAAACAATGAAAGTTTTTACACGTTAAAATTTACTTGTATTTTTTCTCCAATGAACCGTGGAAAATGAATTTAATAATTATAGCTAATGGAAATAATGAACGTAAGAGAATTCACGTGCCGTATATTCCATTCACTCCTGACAACACATTCAATGCTAGATGGCCCCATTGATTGTGCCACTCTGGGTTAGTTAGGATTTCTGTTCATTTTCGTGTTCTTCGTGGATGTAGTCTTGCTCTTCGTACAAGCGTCTTTGCTCGGCGGTCAGCACATTTTCTGTGGTGTCATCCGTTGCCACAGGCGTCCACTCATTCCTGTCAAAATATCTTTTGCGATTTGGGTTATTTTTGCGACGTTGAGCTAGGAATCTTTCAAACTCTTCGGCGTTTTTAGTCGCATCTGCCACTCTGAGATTGACGCGCTCCAACTTGACCGTCGGATCGTTGGCGGCCGTGACCACTGCTTGTGTAGCAGACAACGATCCCTGACTATGTGAGTCCCAAGCCTGCTTGGATTTACGCATTTTCGTTAAAATCTTGGACATGACTTCACGATGATCCAAGCCGAGCACATCATGACGCATTGCTGGCAGTTTCTCATGCGGCACTGGCAACGCAGACTGACCAAAGAATTCATTTTTAGTTGTGGTGCTGCTATAATCGCCATGGGGATGTTCTGCATTTGCACTGTCATCTGGACCGAGATCCATTTTGCTTAGCAGGTCCTGTACTTTGTGTAAATTTAGATTTGTTTTGTCGCGCACAAAGATTATGCGCGGCACCTCGCCCATGAGCGTTAGTTGCGACAAATCGTGCCGCAGCACCCCACTGCAGCGTCGTAACTCTTCTTCGAGCTTCCCATCCTCCACGGCGTCCCCGCTGCCTAGCCAGTACACATTCAAAATAGTGAAATCTGGTGCGATTTTGACGCGCGTAATTTGTAAACCACGTCCTGTAACTGCCTCCGAGGCTTCGCCGGTGGCCAGCAGATCGGTGATGTGCTGCATGAAAAGTTTGTTCAGCACCGCCATGCGTCGCGTGATGTTCTTCACATTACCCGATGGTTTGGCGAACGGCGAAGCCTTCACACCCACATTCAGTGCGGGTGCATCCGGATACCAGTGTTTCTTACTGCCGGATACGCGATTGCCGAACAACTTTTTCATAATTTTTCCTTGTCTATAAAGACTGGCGGCCTGGGCAAAACGCGCTCCATTGCCTGTGCAAATATTATGATGCTGTTGAAGTTCAAATGTTTTCTGCAGTAGTTTTTGTATTGGGCGACTAATGCCATTTCGCAGCATTTTTCGTAAAAAAAAAATATAAATAAAAGTGTTTTGTAATATTCGGCCCGATATATTTATTGCACAGTAACAGCAGCACATATGAGTGTGTGTGTGTTTGTATCGAAGCAGCTGGTTTCTGTTTATACATATGTCAAACATTTCAAATGTTCAGTGCTGTAAAGTGAGTATATAGAAATTAGGCAAACATAGGCGATTGTCAAATGTATGATAACAAGGTCCAATCATACCATAATAAATAACAGGGAAGTGACATTTAAGTTATGTTTGAAGATGCCAAAAAGTATAATGTAGGAGACGTGTTGAAACTGAGTGAGAGAAAAGAAACAGCGAAGAATATATATGTATGTATGACGTATATGGCACAGGTTCATTGTGTACAAAAAATGTTACTGTTGTATTAGATGGGACTTCAAATCAGGTATTCTAACATTCTTGTTTTATTATTATTATACCTTCCAGCAGAATTAATTATGTCAGCAAGCGATGGGAGAATGAGTACTAGCAAATAAAGCCTTTTATATATCTCGTTTTCTTCTATTACTAATTTTTTTATATGTATATTTATTCGCTCGAAGGCCTGACCACAGAATCTATGATGACATCCCGTGTTGCGAACCCCCCTTGTTATAATATGGTGGTGACCCCGGCTAGCTCATAGCAACGGTCGTGGTTCTCAACCCGCTACACTGCATCGGGTGGGTCAACACTAGAAGAAGAGGAGAATTAAAACGGCATCCAACTCATCATTTTTTCATCCAGCCGGGCATCCTCCTCTTCGACGTCAAGCGAGCCCGCCCCATCGCTTCCGCCTTAGCCTAACATTTTACATATTAACTTACTACACATTTTACTGACTTGAATTAATAACATGTAACTTACAAATATTTTTTTTATTACCTATATTACTATATATATGTTACAAATACTGTCTATACTTATATATACATGTAATCTTAACTACACTTTTTAAAATTGTTCTATATGCGTGTACACCACACTTAATTTTATTTAAAAATAAATTTTACTTATCTTAACTGATTCCTTTTTTTCTGATGAGGCGGGCGGCAACTTCTTTTTCTTTTTTTATCCCTGCGTTTCCAATTTCCTAGGCAAATTACACAACCAAAGCCCGTAAGCTGCTAACACAAAAATTCAGTCCATCAGTTTTCAAATTCAAACACGTCCGCAAATTTAAAAAGAGACCGTTTTTATTCCCTACCACCGCCTTAAATCCTCTTCTCCACTTTCTTCAATCTCCTTTTTTCATTTTTTGGACTCCTCCGCTATTCTACAAATGACCTTTTCAGCGGTCAAGCCGGTCAATCAACCTATTTTCAAACAAACTAAAATATAGACGGTGGAAACAAAAAAAATACGATCGCAACACCCGCTACCAGGGTAGGAGCGACTTAAAAAACACCGCCAGGCGGCTCTGCTGTGAGTGCTCTTTCTCCAATCAGTTGTGCCAAGTGCTATTAGGAATTCTAGGCAATTCAAATACCTTTTTCGCTGTAGTTTCTTCATTGATACGATGGACATGACCCAGCCAGCGCAGTAGCTGAATGGTTATAAGGTGGACCACTACAATGTCGGCATGTAGCTAATACAGCATAGTCATCGCCAACGCGAATAGGATACAAATTTCTTCTTCCTCTCGAACACAATCAGATCGACTGCATCTGTTTGAGAGAGTACCCATGCTTCTGCGCCGTAAATTACCACGCCAGTTTTGTCGATCGAGAGTGTCATGTCCGCGTTATCTCCAGAATTTGCTTTCATTACTGAGCTGGAAAAAAGTGCACTGTGATCATTTATTCACATTACATTCTCTTGTGTATCATTTTATGCTCACTGAGCATTCTCCAAGCTTTCCTTGAACACAGCGGGGATTCAGTTACAACAATAGTGGTATTAAATGAGATTTTAAGCTGAATTGTCAATGAACTGTTCACTGCTGACAACCCACAAAAATAATTCACTCTTCTTCTTGCTGTTTTTTAGGTTCGGTAATATTTTTGGGTTTTCTTAGCGATCAGCTTTTTCATCTAATTGTCAATTCAACTGAAAATTAAACTTAATGAAATTGCTGTTGTTGTAAACTTGTTGCACCCATGCGGCCACCTTATTAATGCTCCCTGGGACGTGTCGGAGAAACAAAAACACAAAAATAATTGCCACAACTACAACTAAATACTCTATAGAGAGTATTTGGTTTCACTAGTTACATGTTCTCTGCTAGTAGCAATGTTGCCAACGATTTGCGAATTTCGTGTGGTTGGTCTAAACTATTTGAACTGAGTAATCGTTTCTTAAGCGGCAAACACGATACATCATGGTCATACTCAAATATAATGAATGAAAAATGGAGAAATCATTTGTACAAGTATGTGTCACAAATACTTGATTTTGTTGTGACCACTGATTGAACGTCGAAGATCAAAATCATTTTGATTTTGAGGGGAAATTTTCTTATGATTTTGATGATGATTATGTATGGATGATTGTCGTTTGTGGGCAATTTACATGTAAATTTTTGTCATTTGAGTTTGACTGCCAGTGTGAGATGTGTGCGGACAAAAATAAGGAAAATGCGTATCTGGAGTTCCTTGAATGCTATCGGTCGCTACCTGCACTGTGGGACGTCAAGTGCAGGGAGTACTGCGATTTTCCTTTCCACAGTACGAGTGTTAGCGCACACAAAACTTTATCATCCGACAGCAACATAACGACTATGCAAACATGACTTGATTTAGCATTTTGATCAACACCTACACGCATGAGTATGATCATGATGTACCGTGTATGGACCGCTTAACATGTTCTCTTCTAGTTGCAGTGTTGCCAGCGCTTTGCGAAATCCATGTTATAACTCAGTAATCGTTTCTTACGGTATTACAAGTGAGCTTCAAGGCTGCTTCCACTGGAACCTAACCTAAAAAAGTTATTTCAAAAAATCATTTACACCGTTTGTGTTTTTAAATTGTTTAAATATCCCGCCTTTATTTCTTGTTTTTTCCACCTTCCTCTCATTATTATGTTACAATAATATATCTCATTTCTGTTACTTATCACTAATAATTTTTATAATGCTATGAAATATATATATATATACTTATTTTATTTATTTAGCATAATACTAGCTTTATAAATATTTTAGAATTTTTTCTGTTCAAACTTAAACATGTATGTATGCTGAGTAATAAAAAAATATAGGTAAGTATAAAAACAGATGGCGATTCTCTCGGTTGCTCTTATTAAACAACAGTCCATTCAACTTCAAGTTCAGAGAGAATATTGTGTGTGGAAGAGCGTTGGAGGATAATTAAAAATATATATTCATTCTTTATACAAAAGTGTGTAATCAGAAAATATGTTCTGTTTAATGTTTGCGTATTGGCTGCTTATGGGAGGGGAGGTTGGAGGGGTTTGGGGGTTGTACTTTAGTGTAAGTTTAACATGTCACTGAGGTTTTTGTGTAGAGCTTTTAACGTGGTGTTTTAAGCTGACTGAAGCTTTCACGGTGATGCAGCGCGAGTCCGCAAATACGAGAGTTAAAAAGCTCACACATGAACTCAGAGATAACGGGAGTGTCGGGTTCAATTGATTTCAGTTTACAATAAAAGTTACAGTTTGAAATTTTCTCGAGATCTGAGCAATTTGTTCGTTATTGTGAAAGTTACATGAAAAATGGTCTATGAATTTTTAGGTTTTGTTGATATTTGTTTGATTGGTTAGTATTTTTTTTTTTTAGTTTTTTGAAGGCAATTTTCTGGTTTTTTGTTTCATTGGAGTTTTGTTGTTTTTTTATTGGGGTTTATCTTTTGTTTGTATTTCATTTTTTGGTGTTAAATTTATTGTTTTAAATGTTGAGTTTACTTTTTGTGTTGTCTATTTTTTGTCTGTTTCTTTCTTGAGTTTAGTATATTCTTTATCTGTTTCTTCTTGTATTTTAGTCCATTTTTTCTTCTGTTTAGCTTTTTAAATTAATGTTGTTATCCTTTTATTCCTTTGTTTTTTGTTAATGCATAAAAAATAAGTATTACAAAATTCGAGGTATTTATTTAGTTGTTGTTTCCGTTGTTAAACAAAGAGTGTTTATTTTAAGCTATTTTTGTTTTGTTGATTTTTGTTGCAGTTTATGATGACTTTGCGCGTTTTACAAACTATTTAAATTTCTATATAATTATGTCAAAAATATAATAATAATTAATTAAAAATAATAATGCAAATTTTAAATGCAAACACAAATATTCGTTTTCTTATAAATACGCACATTAAATAAACATGGCAAACATATTCAATTAGATACTATAATATTATTTTATATATTTGAGTCACAGCAACTGTACATTTAACAATTGTAGGTACAATCATACAATTGCAGTTATAATAAATGCATTAATCTATAAATTAGAGAAATATTTCAAACATACTCTTTAACTAAATGTGTGGGTAGGTAATTGCAAAAATAAACAGGAGGGTTTTGCAGCGAACACAAATTTCAAACAATTTATAACAAAATAGTAAATAAAATATTAAAATATATTAAATAGAATATTTAAATATATTAAACGAAAACATATTAAATAAAATACTGAAATATATTTAAAAAAATATGCAATTAGATTTATAAAGTATTCAAATATTTTAAAAGAAATTATAAAATATTCAAATATATTAAAAAAATTATTAAAATATATTTTAAAAAAATCTACATATATTAAACAAAATATGAAAAATATATAAAAAAAAAACAATAAATAAATTATTCAAATATGTTAAATAAAATATTAGCACATATCAAATACAATATTAAAATATATTAAATAAATTAATCAAATGTATTAAATAAAATATTCAAATATATTAAATAAATCATTCAAATATATTAAATAAATTATTAAAATATGTTAAATAAATTATTTAAATATATTAAACAAAATATTTAAATACATTAAGTAAACTAAAAACAAAATATTTAAATACATTAAGTAAACTAAAAAACTTTTTGAAACAAAATAAAAAAATGTATTTAACAAAATAAAAAAATATTAAACAAAATAATAAAATATAAACAAAAAAATTCAAAATTTTTAAGTATATGAAAAAAAAAAAAAAATATATATATATATATATATATATATATATATATATATATATAAAATCAGACAATTATAAAATTAAGACCTAAAATTTCGTAATAAAACCATAATTGTTAAAATGATATGACATGGTAATAATTTTAAAACTTAACACTATTTGCATACTTATGTTTCTCTTTAGTGGCTAATTTAAAAAGTATATATACTTTGAATACATTATAGGAAACCCATGAAAACTGAAGCAAGCCTGTGAAGTTTGGCAAACATAGGCGAGGGTCTGAGTATTTGGAAATTGTAGTTTCAACCTGCAACACAATAACAAAATTTTTTATCTAAAATACTTCTTTATAAACAACATACTAAAAACGTATTTTCTTTTCAAAATCTTTTCAAGCATTTGTGACGTCGTTTTGGCAGAATACACAAATATACTCTCTAAAAATACAGTCCCAGGGGACTTGTGACGTTATTATAATAGAATAAAAATTGCTCGTCACTTAAAAATACGGTTAAGAGGCTCGTGTGACATCATTAAGACAGAATGCAGATCTTTCCCCCTTCAAAAAATGCTGTCTCCACTTTTGTGACCTTTAAATAACAATAGAGATACTCTGGTCAAAATTCAGCATCCGGGCGCTTGAGTCGTTATTATAATAGATCACAAGTCCTTCGTCACTTAAAAATACTATTTAGCGACTTTTATGACATCATTATGATGGAATACAAATGGTTATACAGTCTCTAGGCACTTGAGTCGTTATTATAACAGAATAAAGATCCGACGTCACTTAAAAATACTGTTTAGCAGCCCTTATGACGTCATTATGACATAATATGTATCATTCCTTCTGTAATAATGCTGCCTATGAATATCTGTGACGTCATTATGACACAATAAAGATCGTTAGTCATTTTAATTTATTTCCAGGCTCTTATGAGATCTTTATGACATAACACAGATCGTTTCCCCTCTAAAAAATTCTGTCAGCGGCTACTTGTGACGTCATTATGAACCAATAAATTCCGCGTCATTTAAATTATTCGTTACAGGTTTTTATGACGTCATTACGACAGAATGCAGATCGTTCCCACTCTAAAAATACAATCTACGGGTATTTGTGGCGTCATTACGACAGAATAAAGATAATTAGGCAAGTAAAATGATTCTTTCCCAGCTCTAATGACGTCATTAATGATAATTATGGAGAATTTCTCATACCAAAGTTGAGAAATTGCACACAACTGCCCTTGCAAGTACTTTAAAATAGAGGAGGCCCTCTGGTATTCCATCATTCTTGACTAATGCCATTCGTAAACATTAGAAACGATTCTAAATACACTTAAAAAAACAGTCTAACGTTTTAAAAAAATTTTCTATAGATAATTATAATAAAAATTGTATAAATTTGGAACATTTGCCTAATTAATTAATGCGTAAAATATAACAAAAAAGTGCAATTTCCAAATTTTTCCAGCGCCATGTCGCCTTGACACAACTCGAGCTTAGAGACTACGACACAATGATTTACCAAATAAATGCAACAAAATGTACATTTGTGCATGCTAAACTAACTGTAAGTAAATAGTTTCACACATAATCTTAAATAGTAATTTACACACAAAAGCTAAATATAAAGTTAAATGCTAAACTATACAACATAATAAATTATGAGTAAATTGGCGTTTGTTAGTTTGTATTTTTGTTTTCTTCTCTTTATCTACTTTCCCTTCACTTACTGCTCCTGGCCAGTGGATGCTCAGGGATAGTTTTACATTTCGATTTATGTACGCAACTTAAATCATGTTCGCGGCCTCCTGTTCGTTCATTTTGTAGCTGCCGACTAAGTGGAAGGGCGGCTCCAGTGATGGGCTGCCAGAGCGCTTCATTTGAGCCAGGGCCTGAGACATGACCGCATTGGAGAGAGCGGACGCAGATGCTGTGCCACTGGCAGACGTCGACGCACCCCGGCCGCGCTTGCGCTTCGGCAAGATGCCCTTGCGCGCCATGTAGAAGCGTATCGTCGACACGGGTATGTTGTACAAGTTGCTGACGGTCTGAAATGTCTGACCTTTGGAGACGCACTTGGCGGCCTCCGCCAGTGAGGCCTCGGAGCGGCGCACCCGCTTAAACGAGCCAGACGCGTCGATGGATGTTTGCAGCAGTGCGGAACTCGCCGAGGTGTCGTGTTCGTTGTCCCCGGTTCCACCACAGCTGTCTTCGTCATGCGCCACATAGTTGTGATCATCTTCCACGGTCGAATCGAGATGCGGCGTGGTTGGCGGAGCGCCTGTCTTGGGTGTTGTGTAATGATCCTCATCCTGATCGTAGGCATTCGATGTGGAGTCGTCGGCAGAGTCATCTTCAGTGGGCGCATTCGAAGTGTTAGTAGTGTTGTTGGGCGTATCTTGTTGGGTCTTGAGTTGTTGCAATTGGAGTTGATGGTTCTGGTCGAGGGCGTTGGTACCACCGTTGGTGGCGGCCTGTGTCGTCAAATCCTTTCTCAGTAGTTGCTCTTGTGCCACTACTCGCAGCGACTGAGCCTGCTGCTGATGCTGCTGCAGCACACTTGTTGGAGTTGTTGTTGTAGAGTTGGTTGTAGTCGTGTCGTCGGTTTCCATGCTGTCGTTGGTGGCACCGCTACCGCCACCATTTCCGGAAACCACTGCGGCCGCAGCTGCAGCTGCTTTACTCGTCAACGCTTTCAGTTGATGCAGATTCAAGGCCGCATCGGAGCCGTAGAGGCCGCGTATGCGCAGTTGCTCTGCGCAACGCAGCAACTGGGGCAGCCCCGCTTGTGTCACATTCACCTCGCCTTTGTACATGAAATCGACCAGAGCCTGTATTTCCCACAATTTGATTTCGCTCGGCAGTATAATGACGGGATGCTTGCAAGGATTCTCTGCGAGTATGTTCTCGAAATAGGAAGAGCATGCTGCCAACACCAGACGATGGCAGTGCACCTGATGACCCTCGCAAGCCAGTGTCACATCAACGAAGCGTTGGCCTGCCAATAACTGGGGAAATGCAGCGCCAATGCTGCCCAAATGACTGTTCCAACGAACACAGAACTCCTGACGTTGTGAAGCGCTCATTTTCGGCGTAGTCATAAAACGTTTGCAAAGAAGTCAGAATCTTTCTCAATGCACCTATTCTACGGAATAATTCTAGACAAAATAAAACGTGATATCGTATATCCTTGTAGATAACTGATGATTTCCTTTTCTAAGGAAGAATTTTAGAGAATAAAAAAATAGTGGTATCGAAGATCCTTTTAGAGAACTGATGATTTGGAAGCGCCCTGTCTGCAAATTTCACGAAATTTTGATAGTTTCAAATCAAACTTTTATACTGCAAGTAAAAAATATGAACAAAAATTTATTGTTTAATAAAGAAATTTAAATATAATTTTAATTATAAGTTAGTTGAAAAAATAGAGAAATTTTAATATAAGTTTAATTAAATAAGGTGAATTATCGAATCAATCGATTGTGGTGAATTATCGACTCAATCGACTGCTGTCAATTACATTGTGCAACAAATTTGGGGACATCGCTTCCAGTCCATCGCTTAAATCGACTGCGTAATGAAAATGAACTACTAGCTAATTAAATGGACTTCACAAGCTAAAAGAAGGGGTTTACTCTATTATCACGTATTTATTTTTTATGATCCCCTGAAGTTGGCATATTTTTAGGTCATTTTTTCAATATTTTCCATATGTTGTAAGTCGAGTCAAAGAATAATTGTATAGAAATCAATAGTTGCCTGTCCTATTTTTTCGCTTTTGACTTAAATGGTGAACAAATACAAATAATTTGCTCGTTTCTTTAAAATCTTACTCATTCCCCAGTAACGAGTATTTACAAGTATTAGAAAGAGCGAGATGTGGGCTGTTTGAACTCTTTACTTTTTGCGTGGTGGGTGCGAGACAATTGTACCTTCGTTTAAACCTCACTAAAAAAAATATTTCTTAAACCAAATTTCATCACTAGTAATACGAGGGGTACTATTTATATTTAGGGAACTGGCAATACTAATGTCAATAGCTAAAATCTGGCAACATCATAATAAAGTTTGACATTTTTTAGCATAAACGTACTCACAACGGGTTTATGTACAAGTGCTATTTGTTTTGTTTACAGTGAGTTACGAAAATCAATTTGGCCAAAAAATGGAAATTTCAAGAGAAGATTTCGTTGGATTATTTTTCACAACTTTCGACGTGGATTCTCTCAACAAGAATGTATCGATGAACTTAGTTCTTTTTATGGCGATAAAGCACCATCAAAAACCACATAGCTGGTATAGTGAATTCAATCGTGGTCGTAGTTCGGCCGCCGACGAACTCCGTGAAGGTCGTCCAAAATCGGTTGTTGTGCCACAAAACATCGATGCAATGCGTGAACTGATAATGCTAGATCGTCATGTGACATATCGTGAGATAGAGGACACCTTGTCACACAGTCAATATTGCATAAACATTTGGCTGTAAAAAAGATTTGTTCGCGTTGGATCCCACATAATTTGACAATCGCTCAAAAAAGGTTCGTGTCAATTGGTGTAAGAAAATGATTAAAAAGTTCGACCGTGGTGCTTCAAAAGACGTGTATAAAATCGTGACAGGTGACGAATCATGGATATATGCGTATGAGCCAGAAACAAAACAACAATCGACCGTGCGGGAATTCCAAGACGAGCTAAATCCAACAAAAGTTGTTCGTGGAAGAATCACAGCGAAGCAAATGGTCGCCTGTTTCTTCGGCCGAATGGGTCATGTGGCCACTGTTCCGCTTGAGCAACGTAGGACGGTCAATTCTGAGTAGTACACGACCATTTGTATGCCGGAAGTCTTCGGAGAATTCGTAAAACCAACCGCGAAAGACGATCCATTCTCCATCATGACAATGCGAGCTCTCACTCATCTCGTCAAACAGGTGAATTAATGAGCAGTCAAAACATCGAATTGATAGCTCATCCTCCGTACAGTCCTGATTTGGCGCCCAGTGATTTCTTCTTGTTCCCGAATATCAAAGGTAAACTACGTGGTCAACGATTTACGAGCGCCGAAGAAGCAGTTGAAGCGTTCAAAAACCATGTTTTGGAGGTGTCTCAAGAGGAATAGAAAAGCTTCTATGACAAATGGTTTGAACGAATGTAAAAGTATATTTATCATCAAGGGGAATATTTTGAAAAACAATAAAGCCATTTTCATTTAAAAATGATCGTTATTATTTGCTTTTTTTTTTGTAATATATGTTTTTTTTTTATATTTATAAGTAGTTTTTAAGTGGTTTAGAAGTAATTTTTAAGTGGTTTTGAAGTAATTATTAAGTTATTCTTAAGTAACAGTTTTATGCGGTGATGCTGTCTCTTTCTCTCCCACAAAAATCAATGACGTTACTTTCAATTCGCCTATTATCTTGAGATATTGGACTGAAATTTTATATGTAGTCGATTGGTACCGGTTTCGATTTATACATTATATAATTTTCATATTACATTTAAATTGTTGGAATATATAATTTGTATATTACAGTGCTGACAACATTAATAAGATTTACAGATTTTTATGTGACTCCCAACTTATTATTTTTATTTAAAATTGATAAACTTTCTAATTTTATTATTTGCTTTTAGTTTAACGATAATATTGCCTACTCTTTTCTTATTTACAACGCTTAACTAATAATTTTAAGCCTTATCTCTAATTACAGAATTTAAATATCTATTCCTAACCCACATAAGTATAAGCGAGCTGAAAGCCCTGGCAGCTAGTGCTCCTAAATTTTGTATGATAAGAATTGATTCTTATCCTTCTTTTGTAAATAAATAAATAAAATAAATAAATATATTACATTATATCAAATTTAAATTATTGGAAAGTGGCTCAACCACTTTCCTTGACTGAAACAAAGTCCAGGACACTGGCAAGATCTATAATATTATCCGCGCTTTTGAATTATAAAGAAAGTGTTCGTTTCGCCAGTCTCAACTCGCTACGAGTATCGAATTTTGTATATGGGTATACAAAAGCAAAACTTAGCGAACTCGCGCTACTGTGAACGAGTTGGCATTGGTCTGAGCAGTCAAGTCAGAGTTTCAATGCAGAGTTTCAGCGCAGTAAGTCAGAGTTTCAATGGTGTGTGCAGTCAAGTCCAAGTTTTAACGGTGTATGCATAGAATAATTACATTTTTTACACTGTGTTATAAAAATTTCTAAATTGACAGAACAGTGCTCCCCAGTGCTGCAGACACGGACCTACACACTTGTCTTTTTTGTTTTCTTTTTTTTCACAACACCTGTGTCATTAGGATGACGAATCGAACGCGGCTCTTTGTGCACCTGACCCTGCAGGGTGCGCATTCTGGACCAAAGATTAGTTACACTACCAAGAAAAAGACTAAAGATATAATTTCGAATACTACTATTTGAGGAGTTTCAGCTTGGATGATTTGATATTATTTATTGTATATTTCATAGGAACTGTGTTGGAATTAGTTGGCAATGTTTGCTGCGCACATACAAAACAATGTTGGATATAGTTGGCTATGTCCCTGCCCCGCTTTTAAATAGAGTTCAGTTGACTCGGATCTGCACTTAGAACAAAAATTGTTATCACTTGAGAATCTTATTTTGGTTTTTTTCATTTATCACTTGAAAATTGCTTTTTTATTTTAAATACACTTTTCATTTAAATTCTAAATATAATGCACTGAGAAATTCAAATAATTGCAACAAAAACTAGACGCAAATTTCAAAAATTGTTCAAACCAAACTCACCCTAACATAAATGATTTATGAAATAAATTTAAATATACATATTTATGAAATACGATAGCAAAATATTCTCCAGCATTCAATCCGCCTTGCAACAACTTTTCCTCACATTATTGAAACACCAAAAGACAAAGGAATACTAAACAGCCAAGCAATAAAATAAAATAATACAAGCAACAAAATATGCTGCAAAACAATTTTGAACACTGTACTTTAGCATTTTCTAAAGGAGAGCCGCAGATATATAACAACCAATCAACTAAGAGGAGAGAACGGTGTGGTCGGTAGGTCTGGTCTGGTCTGGTCTTTTGGTGGTTCAGCATAAAATAACGCAAAAATAAATGACAACAAAAAAGGAGCAGAAAAACATTAACATATTCCTTGTTCTTTCGTCAGAGAATTGTGCACAATTTTAACACCAAAACAACAACAGCAGCAGCAACTACAGCAACAAAAACCATAAGCAAAGCAAGCAAGCAGGCAGCCGACACGCAACAACAACAAGTGAATGCGTAGTGGTATACCTACTCAACCCAGCGTGCAGGAGCACCGCATAAAGGAGATAAAACGAATGAAACTATACGAAAAGCGAACTTCATTTATGAAAAAAACAACAAAAAATAAAAAGATACTTTGCTTAAAATTAGTATACGACATAAGGTGCACAAGATATTAATACGCAATAAAAAAAACAACAACAAATAACAAAATTAAGAAGACTGAGACATGAAAATGCTTTCAACAAACAGAAAAAACAACAAAAATTGTACTAAGCAAAGAGCACAGAGAGCGAGAGAAACGAAGAGAGCAACCACACAGCACGCTACGAAGGATTCATTTGTAGTTGCCAAATTTAATTAAACAATCAAGATTTTTTTAGAGATTATTATGAGTTGAAAATTCGAGTATACAGGCAAAAAAAAAGAATCCAGGAATTAAAAAATTGATTTAATTGATAAGAATTATTATAATAAATTAAAAAAATTATAAAATAAAAAAAATATTTATATATATATAATATATATATAAAAATAAATATATAAAAAATTCAATAAAAATTTATATAAAATATAAACACAATATATAAAAAGAATTTAAAGTAGTAGTCCAATTAAATAATTTACTATATTATATTAAATTTATTAAATAAAAAAACTTATTTTATATATAAAAAAGTATAATTTTTACAATATATATAAAAATAATATATAAAAATTCAAAGAAAAATAAAAATCATATGAAAATAATATATAAAAAATGTAAACTTAAAAATAGAATTATAAATAGTAAAGCTATTAAATAATTTATTATACTGTATTAAATTAAATAAATAAAAATAAACTTATATTATATATAATAAACATTTTTTTGACAATATTTATAAAAAATATAAATAAAAAATAAATTAAATGGAAAATAAATATTATATGAATATAAAATATAAAAAAATATAGCCTCTTCATAAAAATAGAATTATAAATAGTAGAACAATTATATAATTTATTATACTATACTAAATTAAGACTGAATTTAGATTATATATAAAAAAAGGTTATTTTTTACAATATATACAAAAAAAATAAAAAAAATAATTAGATGGAAAATAAAAATTATATGAATATAAAAAGACAATCATAAATATCAGATAAATTAAATAGTTTATATTAAAAAGAAACTTATAAATATATATATATATATATATATATATATATATATATATATATATATATATATATATATATATATATATATATATATATATATATATATATATATATATATATATATATATATATAAACAAATAAGAATTCTATAAAAATAATTAGATGGAATACAAAAATTATATGTATATAAAATATAAAAAATATAAACACTTTATAAAAAAAGAATTAGCATTTAAAAAAATTTATTATATTAAAAATAATATAATAATAATATAAATTATTCTATTATTTCATATTAAACTAAATAATCAAAAAAAAACTTAAATATAAAAAAAAATATATAAAAATTCAATAAAGAAACATTGGATGGAAAAAAATAAAAAAAATAATAATAGATTCCCACAGATCCTTTGCATATGTATATATGTAATGAATTTGCAGTGAACTAGTCTGACAGCAGAGAGATTCAATGTAGTGAGAGCAGGTAGTGAAATTGTATTACCAAAAGAAAATAATTCCATTACTGAAAAACTAATAATAAATATTTTAAATATAAAAAATATTTTAATTATAAAATAAGAAAAAATATAAAAACAATCAAAATAAAATTATATAAAAATATAAATTATAATGAAAAAATTGAAAATTATAAAGATTTTTCTCAAGCGAACGACTTCTTTCGGTTTAACTCAAGGTGAATTTACTTGCTGTAACCATGGGTTTAACTGATTTTCATGCTGGCGTGTGGTGGTGTGAAACAAGGTGAATTTTTCTAAAATTTGGATACAAGCAAACTGTAATAAGGCAGCTGAACAAAATAAACGAATTCAGAAGAAAGCAGAAATTCATAGTAAAAAATGCAAAACAAAAATTATCATTATACACGAATTTCAAATTGCAATAGTTTGCATATATTTTTTCAACGCAATTTTCTATTAATTTAATTTTAACAGTTTTCTGTATAAAGTTTGTTTAAACAAATTGTTTCTACATATTCACCTTTAGAATAAATTCTCCTTGGTGCCAAATGCTGAGAGAGTAAGAAAATAAGCCCAGGTAGTATGTAGAATGAAAAAAACAGATATGAATTTTTTTTATTTTTCTGTTGTGATCATTACATATCTTATTTATTCACTATTTAATATTATGATTTTTATGCTCAAAATCCCGTGTGAACTATCATTCCATTTAAGCTCAAAAAGTGTTCAGATTAGTTGCTAAATAATTTTTTTTTTATAGTTTACTTATACTGGAGAAAAGGAAACCTAATAAACAGCTGATCTAAATAGTTGGAACTTAAATGGAATGACAATTTACACGGGTTATGGAATTAAAAAAATATTAAATGGAATGAGTTTTCAAGGGATCTGGAATTAAATGGAATAACATGAAAAAATAAAAATTAACTACTGAAAATCACTATTAATCAATATATAATAAATATCCACACACTCTGGTGCTAATATCTCCTTTAATAAATGTAATACCCTCTATATTTGTCGAAAAGTTAACTGTTCAAAAATTGATATAAGATTTAGTAATGTAAATATAGAAAATGTAAATAGCTTAAATATACTCGGATTAAATTTTGACAGCAAATATACTTTTAAAGAACACTGCAAATATGTTAAAAATAGTTTAGTTATAAGACTCAACATTATAAAATATCTCTCATCTGCACACTGTTTCATCCATCCAACCACATTGCTGAATGTTACAAAGGCGCTTATCCTGTCCAAGATTGACTACGGTTTATCGATATATGGTCATTGTGCTAAAACACATATAAAACAAATTGCCGCTCCATATCATTCGGCGGTCCGCAGGACCATTCAAGCTTTCCCGACTACCCCGATTAAGAATGTCTTGGCAGAGACAGGAATGCCCACTATTGCAGAAAGAGTTAATTCGATCACCTACCGCATGTTCCCTAAACTATTTTTAACAGAGAATAGTTTGATACACAAAACCGTCCAAAACATGCTGTCTCGCAAACGGATATCCAAGAGACCTTCCACAATTATGAAGTGTATTCAATTTGGCGGGCAACATGATCTCAACATGACTCCGGAGACCATTAGATCTGGATCTCTTCCAGCCTGGGAACTAAATTTATCATCCCTCGTTTTAAATTTAACTCACTATCCAAGAGAACAAACACACACTTCTACATATAAACATTTATTATTTCATATAAGTCAACCATACAAAAAATCCGGCTGGATTTTTATATATACGGATGGGTCAAAAACAAAGGAAATAACATCACTCGCTGTGGTCAGAGAAGATGGGTCGATTATCAAGTTTGGATTGCTGTTTAATTTTTGCTCTGTATTTACTGCTGAAGCTGTAGCCATACTACACGCAACAACTTTCGCTCGTGATTTCCAGGGGAAATTCGTGATTTGCACTGACAATCTAGCTTGCGTTAACGCCATCCGCTCACAGTTTAATAAGAACCACATTATAACCAAAATCAAAAACAAAATTATTCAGTGTCCTAATAAAATTAAAATAATGTGGATTCCTGGGCATGCTGCAATTAAGGGAAATGAATTCGCTGACACTGCCGCTAAAGAAACTTGGAAATATCCCACGATAATATCCCCCTTCTACATCAAAAACGATATTTTTAAACTGATTGGTGGAATTACCCAACAAGCTCAAAAACGAGAATGGCAGTCATATAACCACCATTACGTATCATGTAATCCTGAACGGAACAGATGTGAACTTCCTGCTTCATTACCATGCTACATAATAAAGATCTTTACACGTCTTCGTTTGGGTCATACTCAGTTAACCCACGCACACCTCCTCAACGGGACGGCCGCTCCTATCTGTAAATTTTGCAATAGGGATATTGTATCAATAAGGCACCTACTCAACACTTGCTGCTTCTTCAACTACAACCGGCAACATATTTTTGGAAACCAAGTGCCTACAGAACTTTTAATAACCCCATTTCCAGATTATATGAACAGAATTTACCATTATATAAAATTAGCTAACATTCAATCTATATAATATTCAAATATTCATTTTATAACAATGTATTTTATCTAATCCTAGTTTAAGTATAGTTAACCAGAGAGCTGATAGCCTTTGTAGCTCGTGCTCCTCTTTTATTACATTATAATTTTAATTATCATGTAATATTAATAATAATAATAAAAAATATTAAATTGAATGAAAAGGATATCAAAATCATAAACTGAGTCCTAAAACTTACTTTTAACTCAAAAAAGAAGTAATGATTAAACTTCACCCAGTTAAGAAAATGTCAAATTGATACAACAAATATAACTTTTCTGACAATATGAAACAGAACATGTGTGATCTATTTTATTTATTAAATTAAATTTAGAACTGAAATCGCCAAACATTAATTACTCGTTGAAAGTGTGTTAATTTTGCCAAACCTCCACCACAGATTCTTTACATATGTGTGTGTATGTGGTGAATTTATTGAGAGCAGTTGGTGAAATTGAAACACCAAAAGACAATAACCCCATTAAGGAAACCCCAATTTTGAAACGAATGTATTTACATATACATATTGAAATACATAATTATGTACATATCGAAATACATACATGTATTATTGTAAATATAACTATAATAGTTTAGAATTTTGGGCTGTACCGTTTCGTTATGTTAAAATTTATGGATCTCAAACCTCTATTCGCTGAATCCCGCTTATTTTGAATTACGTGAAAGCACTATTTTTAGCGAGTTGGGATTGTTTGGCTTAACCGGCTTATCGGCTTGAAATTGGGGAGCTAGCAAGTCTTTTGGGTTTGTGCAAAGAATAACATTATTTCAGTACAGAAATGTCATTGTTTATAGAACATTTATGGCCAGAGCTGCCAGTTTTCTGGAAATAATGGACTTAAGCGAATAAATCATATAACAAATTGTATGAGTGTTCCATGTAAGGTGAAATTTTTACACTGAAGTGTCAAATTTTTACATCGAAGTGTCAAATCGATCGAAAGTTATGTCAAAATAGTTAATATAAACAAAAACTGTAGAATATCTACCCTTGAAGGGACCTATCGATGTATATCTTTATGTGGCCTTTTATATATATAGAATATATGTTACTGATCGGACCTATCATGTAAATCTTTATGTAGTGCTCTTATATTTATGACAAAAATAATTTTAAAACTTCTTTATTAACAAAATATGGCAACTACACCAAGGATAGAAATAAATTTAAAAAACAAACCTAAGAAAACAGGATGTAGTAAACAATAACAACAAGTATGGCATTAAAACAACAGCATCTATAACAACAACAACAAATAGCAGCAGCAGCAGATACGATAACAGCAGCAAGAGCGCTGTGGCCACGGCAGGAGGATTAAATAGAATGGTGGAATACAAGAAAGCCAAAGACGGAGAAAAGGCAAAATTTGATTGGAAATTGTTAAACAAAAAGGAAAAAAAATTGACGGAAAAATAAAATAATAAAAAAAGAAAATTAAACTCGTTTAATGAAAAAAAAAAATTGTGGAGAAAAACCACCCCTAATGTAATGTACAAAATCTGCGCACCAAAGAGCGAAGAAGCCAATGAAGGCAGAATTGTCATCATTAGCAATAAAGAACTTTGGTATTAAAATTCGAAATAAAAAAAAACTATTATTGTTCAAATTATATGAACGCCACCCCAACGCCATCCGTCAAAAGGGAGGAGTGAACGAGTACGGAGAAATGAAAGTGTTAAGGGTGAAAATTGCACAATTTTAAATTTCAAACACTTGATAAAATTTTAATTTTTAAAGAATGATGATATAAAATGAAAGGCAGATACTAGGAATGCACATATAGAATTATATTATCCCGTAATTACTGAATTTAATTTATGTCATTATACTCTGGTGCCTTAAAGAAACCAATAGCATCCCAAATTAAGGAACATATAAAATGAACAAAAATTCTTTTGAGGCTATAATGGAGAAATAATATATTGGAGTAACTTAAAAGCCTCCTTGAGTCATGCTGAGTATGCAACACAGGAAATTTCTGAGAATTCCTGCACAAAGGATTATCACTGGCATAGTATTTTGCATAATAGTCCACATAAGACCCGGACTAGACTGTAGGATACTGCAAGACGCCCTACGTTGCCTCAGAAATGTTGTTAGGATGCTGCAGGAAAGAAATTGTAAACTTGAAAAGATTCTTAACATTGATCTAACCTCACAGTCTAGAGCGAGATATATAGAAACACAAATTAGACTGATGTCTTCGTTTTGGCCACAAAGAGCATTGAAATTTTTCAATTACCCTATTAATTATTTATATATTCCTTACCCAAAAACTTCAATAGATTCTATTTCTCACTTTAATATATACTTCACTTTCTTAATAATAAGATTCCTTGAAATTATTCACTTTTAATTCTGCCAACTTACTTTTAGAAAAATGCCAACACATTCCGAGAGGGCCACAAATAAACTTTATTTGAACAACCAACGCTAACTACACCACGAACGTATCTCGCTTCCTTGCTTTGCCACAGCGTTTCTTTGTTTAATTGAAAATCGTTAAATTTAGTTCTTTTAAAATTGTTGTTGTATTTCTGTCAATGTGCTGCAATAGTGGAAGAAGCGCGAGACTACAACAACAGGAACAACAACTACTACTACAAAAAAAAAAAAAATAAAACAAGAAATGCACAAAAACACACAAAAAATCTAAAAGAACGCAATGAACGCTCGCTGCAGGAGACATATAAAAAAGAAGCTGCAAAAGAAATGTGAAGAATTTGCAACAAAAAAATATAAACTTCTTACCTTATATTTTTGACTTATTTAGTCCTCCAAGAATGTTCACATTACTTTAATTTTAATATTTATTACTACGATTGTTCACTTCTTGTTCATTTTCGTATATTATTGATTTTTCTTCTCCATTACTTTGGGTGTTCGTTAAGCACATTTAAATTTTATTTTGTCTTTTAGCACTTTTTTTGCAGAATTAAAATTGTTTACATGACTTCTTCACTATATTCTACATTGAGTTTTCTTCGCACGCGCGGTTTTCGCATAGTTCCTTTTTAGTGTTTGTGTGAGTGTGTGCGTGCTATTATGTGTTCAGGGTTGTGTGCAGCAGGAAAGGGATTCCCAGAAAGGTATTATATAGGATTTAAAATATAAGAAAGGACCAAATATTAAAATATGCTCTAAGAAATTAATAAGAATCTAAGAAACTTCATAAGTTTATGGCAAATATAAATGGTATTTTCAAGAACAAATATGAAAATTACCTTCTTATATAGTTGAACAATATCATATTAGCTTAATATCAACAAGAAATTTTACTTTTCTCTTTGAATTTTGAATATTTATTTTATTTTTAAAAATTTATTCACAACTAAATTTTATAATAAACTTATTAGTGTAACTAATGAACTCTTCGAAGAATGTCAATAGTTTCACTATTATTGTGGTTTAAATATATTTAAAAAATTATAGAATTAATTTGTCAACATATTTCTAACAGGAGTATGTTTGATATGTTATAACTATAACTACTTGTGAATACCTTTATTGAAACAATTTTTGTATATATTTTTAATTAAAAATATTATTTTATATAAAGTTTATATATAAAAAAATGACTTTAATAAACAATTACAAATACTGAAGACTCCCATATAAAAAATATGTTTACATATTTCTGAGTTACATGATATCTATGATATTAAGAAAAAATTATTGACTTATATTATTTTTGTGCATTTAATTATATTTGCTGTATTAATTTGGTTCTCTTAATTATTATTGTTGCTTTGGTTCATTTAATTACAGTTTATTTAAATGTTATTAGCTTTGGTTCTCAAACAAACAATAATTTTATGTATAAAGTTAAATATTAATTTTAAATGCATGCTAAATAAGAAGTATATACAAAAATATCCTCACTTCATCAAAAACAATTATAATAATAATAAAGCTCTGTAGATTGCATTTAAAAAATTTATAAAATAAATCGATATATATATATATATATATATATATATATATATATATATATGTATATATATACACACAATATATATATATATATATATATATATATATATATATATATTTATATTCATATCATTATAACAATAAACAATTATAATTTAAATCGATTTTGTTTTATATCATGCATAGTTTGTGTAAAAACTGCATGCGCATTTATTTTTCTCTTTCTCAGTATTTTCTTTATCTGTATATATATTAAATATTATTATTATTTTTTGTTATTTTCTTTAGTAAACAACACAATTGCAACCAATTGCAACACTACGAAACTCAACTCTTCAAAAACTGCGGCGAATTCCCTTCTTAAATTCACCAAAGAGTTTCTCATTTATCATCTTCGTCTGTCATTCTGCAAGAATTTTTCTTGTCATTTTCTCTTTCGGTGGCGTACAAATCAATATGTTAATCGCGTTTTAAGTGCAATTTAGTAAAATTTCATTCGAATTTTAACAGTATAAACGTAATAAAGTGTCTGAATAATAACTGGTAATTGTATATTATATGAAATCTACAAAGCATGGGGTTACTATTTGGAAAAACATGAGTTCAACTCTCCTAGGCATAACTATTGTAGCAGACAAAAGTAAAATTTTTCTCTACGGCAAAAGAATCAAGTCGGAGGAAAAACAAGATTACGTCGAGAAAAGTTACAACCTTCTGAGTTAACTAATTCAATCTGTCCCTGTTTAGCTAAAGCGAAGAACATGCAGCTTTTTTGGTGCAAGTGTAACGCTATTGCTGTTCCTTTCACTGGTGGGCGGTTGGTGTTTTCTAGTTTTGTTTATGTGGCATAAGCGTATTGGAGAAATAAATAAAGTATAAATGTGTAATTTAATACAATTTTCGTAATACCTTTACTTCATTATAGAGGATGCCCCCATTTTTATACATATTTTACTTTGCTTATTCCTAAGTCAAACACTAATAATTATCTGAGTATATTCAATCACTGCAATAAGTGTTTTTGTAAGATAATGGTGAATTGATAAATACGTCAGCCATATTCCATTAGACTTATTAAGTAATAAGCGAATTGAATGCAAAAAATGTGTGTATTTAAGTGCTTAAATATATATAGGTTTTTTAAAATTATAATTTAAATAAATGTTATTAAAAATTAATTTTTAAATGTCATTGCAATCAACATGACATTCGCCCCCTAGAAACTATTCACCATAGTATCAATATTCACCATTTAGTTTTTTCACTTTGGCGACGACAGTTGTCGTTGGTCGTGCTCTCTATAAAATACGAATATATCATTTAAAAAAAGGCAAGAATATTAAAATATTCTCATTATAATTGGTAATTATCTGTTTGTGAATATCTGGTAACTGAAAACTAAAACGGAAACGGTGCAAGCAATAGTGAAAGTCACCAACACGGATTTTCGAAGAAAAAATTCCAATTAGCTCGTTGAGTAAAAAAATTCGTGCTATAATTTTTGAGAGGCGGTGACGAAAGATTACATTTTCTTTGTGTAGAATTATTATCAGTTTTAGTTGATTTCAGTTAACTTTTAACTTACATACCCACATTTATTTTGGTTTTAGTGTGTTTGATTAAAATAGTGTGTTTAACACCGGAAAGTGGAGTTTTCTGTTGGAATTTGGTTGTTTTTTTTTTAAAGGAAATGAGAACATAGTTAAAAAGCAAAAGCTAGTGAAAAAGAAGATAAAAAGAGACATTTATCGCTACGCTTTACACACACTTTCGTTGCTCACAGTATCACAAACTTCCTCTGCTGCTGCTTCATTCATTATTTTTGTGCAACGCAGCGGTAAAGAAAATTTATAGCAAAAAAAAAAGTGAAATCGAGTAATTAATCAGAACACACATTCGCGCAATACACCTGAGCCATCAACAACAGCGCAGCAAACGCCAGAACAGCAGCCGTCATCATCAGCAGTATTATCGGGTAGCTAGTGTATTGAAAGAGCTGCAGCGAACGAGCATAAAATGACGCAAGTTCTGCCAATACGCTTTCAGGAGCATTTACAGGTGAGTTGTCAATGTTTTCCACAATTGTTACTTAATTAAAGTCATTATTGGGGGAAAATTATACCTGCTGCAGTTATTGACTACATGTGTTGAGTTTGGTGGAAAGAAGTTATTGGCCCTGTCAAATCAAACGGAGTAATATGAAAAAATGAGTCATCATATGGTTTACTTAAACCTATTTCGCCGGAATTGTTGTTGCTTTGCACTGATTAAATTTTTTCGAGGCGTTTTATAGTACAGTGCTTATATTAGTTTTTTATTTAAATATTTTCTGCTTATCTGGTAGGGGTAATTTTATTATTTTTTCATATTTAAAACGAGAAGTATAAAAGTACATTGCTTTAGAATTCGTTTACGCCGGCTTTTTTGCCGTGTGTTTCCCGTCTGTAGAACCGGTTATTGGATATGTTAAAAAAGACAAATCAAGGCACTTCTTAGTCATTAATTTATATTCTTTTATTTGCTTTTAGATCATATTTATTTTAGGGATTTCGTACTTTCCTTTCCTTTTCAATGTTTCTATCACAAATACCAGCTCCAATTTGTTATGCCCATTAAGTGTTATTAAGTGTATGGCGATTGCTATCGTTTCAGAGAAAGCAACAATGAAAAATTTTTGTCATTAGTTTTACACCCCTCCATGGTGTTTGTATACAGAATTGCCTCTATAACCATCCCACCAAGTTTGTATGATAGTCATCCGACAACTTAGCGGCTTTATTAATGTTACAAAAGTGCCTATAAATTAAGTTTTTGCTTAACTTAATCATCTTCCCATCTTTGATATTTGAAAATTGTGTACTGTTATTTAGTCCACCGCCGCCCCCTCTTTTTGATTTTAATGTGTGCGTTGTGCTCTGTTGAACAATAACAATGAGTATTTTTTTACTACATAATTCACTACATACATTTATATATTTATTTAGTGTACATCATTATATGTATATGTATATGTATGTAAATATTCAAAACCACACAGGCATATGTACATATGCATATGTATATACTTCTGAGCATTTGTAATTCATGTACGCTGTGTACCACAGCGGTCCCATATGCTAATTTGTAATTGACACAGATCAGCAGTCGCAGTATTCGTATTAGTACCGCGCTTAAGTTTTTCTGCCCTAATAGGCAAAACGCCTCTTTTATGACTTCTGCTTTCTAATATTGTAAGGAGGAATGCTTTAGTGAAAAAATCATATTTTACATTTGCATGCGTACACATAAAAATGAAATTCAATTAAAATGTAGCAATGAACTTTTACGGCGTGTATGATTTCTCAAGGGCCAAGAATACGAAGACATTTGGAATTTGGTGCACGGGGATTTTTGGAATTTGGTGTACGAGGACTTTTGGAATTTGGTGTAAAGACAACTTATGAAAAAGTGTCTTTCAAGTATGAATCCAAATTTAATATATATTTTTTATATTTTTTACTTGATATGAGTCGACGTTATCACTAGTGCAATAAGTCATGTCATATAATGGAGAAATTGTGAATGAATTTTTTGTTTGCATATATGTACATATGTATGTATGTCACAATGGAAAAAAATATACACACTTTCATTACATTGCAGTACGAAATGAGGAGTACTATTGAAAAAAAACGCATGCGCGCTCAATAAATAATATATGTACATAATGTCAAATATAGCAATATTTTAGCTTGCCTTTTAAATAAGTCACTACTATTAGTGAGCAACGTGTTTCCAATTGGCGCACAATCAATTACACACATATATACATAGGACAAAAAGTCACTGACCAAGATAACAAAGAAGAATAAAAAGAGAGAGGAAGTAAATTACAATTGGGGAAAGAAAAGTTGTGTAAAGTCGCCCACTCAATTTTCTATGGAGATACCAACAAGCAGCTACATACATCCATGCATAGTTAAAATGGAGTGTAATATAGTATGTGTACGAAGTGGGAATGGGAGATGGCAAATCTACTACTACACCTATGGCAGAATTCTGTAGCAGAAACAGTACCTTCCATTGTTATTGTTGGTGTTTTTTGAACCACGTACGTTTCTTTCTCCCTCAAATTATAATAATAAATCACAAAGAGATAACAGTACTGAAAGGTAGCAACAATTTTTATAGGCGCTCAATTACCAGCTTCAGCAAGAACACACAAACACACAAACACACACAAAGCTACATATGTATGTATGTATTTGCCGACTCTTTTTTCTATTTGTATGGAAAATATTCCATGATCGAATAGATTTTAACCGGTACTTTTGAATCAATTTTCTTCTATTGAACAAAGCAACACGGGTACTTTATGTGTATAAATGTGTGTTTGTGTAAGAGTGTGTCAACAGGGTACAAGAACAGTGGGGTGCGGTGAGAGCTTCTCAATAAGTACAAATTTTCCTCTTTTCATCTTCTAGGAATAACTTTCGTAAACATTGCATTATAGAGAATATATTGTCAGCTTCCTACATTCACACATACAAGCATGTACATGTGTAACAATACATATGTACAAAAACTGCGCATTTTGCTGCTTTTTAGACTGATTTAGACTATCTTGACCTGTTTTGGTTTTGCATGCCAAACAAAGGAAATGAAACTTGAAAACTTTTTTTACTTATGCGCCACAGTGTGGGCCATGCATGCAACAGCACTGCAAAAAAGGTGATTAACCCCGATAATCTTGAAGGAATTTCAAAAATATGTACATACATACATACATATAAAAATGTGAAAAAAAACTTTCTTAATTTCTGATATAAAAGTTTGTTGCTCCTTTTTTTTAATGGGCTCATACAAATTTTCTTATCATTTTTTTATAGTTATTAAAAAATATTAATAAAATATTTGAAATAAAATAATAAAATATTTTGTGTAGAAATTGTTTCAACTTTGTTATTTATTTTTGAACTGCACATATTTCTAAATCTGTTTTCATTGTAAATACAATTAACCTTGAACTTGATTTCTTTCTGCGATATTTTAAATATAAAAAATAATTAAAAATAGCCTTATTTTGTTTTCATTCATTAATGCACATGTTTTGTAAATTTTTTTAAAACAATTTCAGTTGTTATCAACGAGACATACATAAATATAAACAACATATTTGAGTTAAATGTAAACGATCTCAGCCTTGAAGAGAAAAAAGTTTATGATCGAGAGTTCAAGGTGAAAATTGGGTTAAAACGAAGTGATTGCAATTTAATTTCATTCGTTGAGGTCAACAAAATCAACCAATATCATATAGCGAAATTTGTATAAAGCTCAAAAGTGTGCTAATAAAATATGGTCATATGCCAGTCTGTATATAATTTTTTATTTCTAGTCTGCTTTTAGGGATATGGTTGCAAATATTGGGAGAAATTGCCACATTATATCAAATATATCCCAAATCCCTACAGCCGATAGCCACGCTGCTAGTGATGTTCTTAAAATTATGGAAGTATAGTTATTAATGATCATATTTCTTTTTGTAAATAAATTCAAAATAAATTATTCCGATCAAAATACATAGCTGGTTCGAAAATTATTGCTATCAAGTTAACAATACCATAACTAGGTAAGATTAGCGGTCGCCAGAAAGGCACAATTAGACCATAATTGACCCTTTGTGATACCTCATCCCTTTCGAAGGTCCAGCCATTTGGAGTTTTGTATGAAGGAGTTGGTGGAGCTTATTTTCTTATTTGGAATATAACAATACCATAACTGAGGCATGAATCGAAATACATTAATCAATCTTATATATTAAGAGACATTTTTAGAGTCACATGAAAATATGCGACTTATTTTACATACATATTCAGTGTAATTTGTATGGAAAGTGTGGCATATTTACTGATGTTTTAAAAATATTCAAGGTATTCATGGCAGTTATTTTAGTACCTGAGTGTTTCGTAAAAAATGTTGGAGAATTTTGTATCTGTTTTTGAATGTTAATACCAAAATCGAAATACGTTCAATCTTTTTTTATACACCTGAAAATATGCAACATATTTTACATATTCGGTGTATTTTTGTAGTGCTTTGTATGAAAGTGTAGTATATTTATGGGTGTTTTGAAAAATACTCAAAGATTTTTCCCTGCACTTTTCTGGTACCTGACTGTTAACTGAAAAATTATGGAGAATTTTTTTTTTACTGGTTTTGATTTATTGTTCAAAATTAATAGTGAGACATTATTAGAGTTGTGCTGTATGATGCAATATGGATTCGTTGAATTGATTCACTGCTTAAATTTAGAACTTGTACGGAATATGAATGATTCGTAGAATTGATTCACTGCCTCATTGCATAAGGAGTTTGCATGATTTGTTGAATAGATTCACTGTTTCAATTTAAAACTGTGCGGATTATGAATGATTGACTAAATTGATTCGCTGATTCAATTAGAAACTTTCCGGAAAATGCACGATTGTTGAATGGATTCACTGTTTCAATTTAGAACTTTACGAAATATGCATTATTTGTTGAATTCATTCACTGATTCAATTTAGAACTGCTCGAAATATGAATTTGCGAATGAGTGATGAAGTGTACCAGGGTTTCCGAGCCAATCATACCACTCAGTCGCAATTGTTCCATATATCTAGTTAGTTCTAATTGAGCTGACTCCAAAGGAATGGAAGGGATCAACTAACACCTTCCTCTCGAAAAGAAAACGATTTAGAATGAGGCATTTTTGAGACCATGCCGGGGCGTTGTCATATTATGTGATTTGTGTATTGCAATTTATGTGAAAATAAGAAAAAATAGAAAAGAGGTAATGAACATAATAAAAAAATGTGGTCTATTTTTTGTCTAAAGTGATGCAATATTTTGTTAGTGGCAGTTCACGGTGAACCTGCAAATTGGCAGCAAAGTGGCAACAATTCCTCTGAGTAAAAACTCCCCGAGATATGAGAGAAACAGCTTTTAAGCAGAATATATATTTATTATATATAAAATTAACCAATGGTTTTTTTCATAATTAAAACTGTTCTAGTCCGGTTCCATATAAAAATCCCAAAGGAGTACTTTTCTATATGCTTTTTGTCTGGGAAAGTAGAGGAATGACCCGCCGGGATTTAAATAAAGATTCTATTTGAATAGTTTTATTGTTTTCTATATAAAATTATAAATTTTTTGAACTTTTTCTTGCAGCTCACAAATGTCGGCATCAACATTAATTCGATATCGTTCAGCACTCTCACCATGGAGTCGGACAAATTCATTTGTGTGCGTGAGAAGGTCAACGACACAGCCCAGGTGGTCATCATCGATATGAATGATTCGAGTAATCCGACAAGGCGGCCTATATCAGCAGATTCAGCTATAATGAATCCAGCCAGCAAAGTCATTGCACTTAAAGGTAATATTTGGTTATATATTTTTTTAGGCTCTTGTTTGGGTAGTGAGAATATATTCATGAGTCCTTTTTGGGTATATGTGGATAGACAGGTGTCTCTTAAAAAGTTTCAGTAATAAAAAAAAAATTTACAGTGAACATTTATGTATATACACACATATTGGATATAAATTTGGTATGAAGTGCTTCAAAAAACATTTAAAAAAGGCCCGTGAATGTATTTCTAGTATAATATCTATATATGCACGTTTTTATGTACATATATATGTATATCTATATATTTAATTATTTTATAGGCACCCAAAAATATGCTTTATACTTTTCATACAAATTCCACATAAATTAGGTATGAATTTGGCACTAAAAGTGCGGCATATTCTCAGGTGCTTCAATTCAATGCCTAAATTATTTATTACTTGATCGTTTCCGGATGGAATTCAATGAAGAAATCCTTATTTTTATATATGTATGACGAATTATTTTTTTTAAATTTAGCGCAAAAAACTTTGCAAATTTTCAACATTGAAATGAAATCGAAAATGAAGGCCCACACCATGACCGAAGACGTGGTCTTCTGGAAGTGGATTTCCCTCAACGCTTTGGCCTTGGTTACGGAAACGTCGGTGTATCATTGGTCCATGGAAGGCGATTCGACGCCTCAGAAAATGTTTGACAGACATTCCTCCCTGAATGGTTGCCAAATCATCAACTATCGTTGCAATCCCAGCCAGCAGTGGTTGTTGTTGGTAGGAATATCGGCTCTGACAAATCGTGTAGCTGGCGCCATGCAGTTGTATTCAGTTGAGCGGAAGGTTTCGCAGGCCATTGAAGGTTAGTTAGCAAGGAAATGTTTAAATTTTATAGCAAATTACCTAAAAGTTTCTTTCTTCCCGCCCTCAGGACATGCTGCTTCATTTGCCAGTTTTAAAATGGAGGCCAATAAAGAGCCGTCGACGCTGTTCTGCTTTGCTGTGCGTACCGCCACCGGTGGCAAATTACACATTATTGAAGTCGGTACGGCACCCGTAGGCAATAATCCATTCCCCAAGAAATCCGTTGATGTGTTCTTCCCACCGGAAGCGCAGAGCGACTTTCCCGTAGCCATGCAGGTTTCCGCTAAGTACGATACCATCTATTTGATTACCAAATATGGCTACATCCACTTATACGACATGGAAACGGCCACATGCATCTACATGAATCGTATCTCGGCTGATACGATCTTTGTGACTGCACCGCATGAGGCCAGCGGAGGCATTATTGGTGTCAATCGCAAAGGGCAGGTGCTCTCTGTGACCGTCGACGAGGAGCAAATTATCCCATACATCAATACCGTATTGCAAAACCCTGATTTGGCGCTACGCATGGCCGTGCGCAACAATCTCTCCGGCGCTGAGGAGCTCTTCGTACGCAAGTTTAATAAACTGTTCACAGCCGGACAATATGGGGAAGCAGCTAAGGTGGCTGCTCTGGCACCAAAGGGCATTCTGCGCACCCCGCAAACCATACAGCGCTTCCAGCAAGTGCAGACTCCCGCTGGATCGACTACTCCCCCGCTCTTACAGTACTTCGGGATCCTGCTCGACCAGGGCAAACTGAATAAGTACGAGTCGCTTGAACTCTGTCGTCCGGTGTTGGTGCAGGGCAAGAAGCAGCTCTGCGAAAAGTGGCTTAAGGAGGAGAAACTGGAGTGCAGTGAAGAGCTGGGCGACTTGGTAAAGACCTCCGATCTTACGTTGGCATTGTCCATCTACTTGCGCGCCAATGTGCCCAACAAGGTCATTCAATGTTTTGCCGAGACCGGTCAATTTCAGAAAATTGTGCTCTACGCCAAGAAGGTAAACTACACTCCCGACTACATCTTCTTGCTGCGCTCCGTTATGCGCTCTAATCCCGATCAAGGTGCTGGGTTTGCGTCAATGCTGGTGGCCGAAGAGGAGCCTTTGGCGGATATCAATCAAATTGTGGATATTTTCATGGAACACTCGATGGTGCAACAGTGCACTGCCTTTCTGCTCGATGCTCTCAAAGGCAATCGTCCCACTGAGGGAGCTCTGCAAACGCGTCTGCTCGAAATGAACCTAATATCAGCCCCGCAAGTGGCTGACGCCATACTCGGCAATGCCATGTTCACGCATTACGACCGAGCGCACATTGCTCAGCTCTGCGAGAAGGCGGGCTTGTTGCAGCGCGCCTTGGAACACTACACCGACCTGTACGACATTAAACGGGCGGTCGTTCATACGCACCTGTTGAATGCCGACTGGTTGGTGGGATTCTTTGGCACCCTGTCCGTGGAGGACTCGCTTGAGTGCCTCAAGGCCATGTTGACCGCAAATATACGACAGAATTTGCAGATTTGCGTGCAAATCGCCACCAAATATCACGAGCAATTGACCACCAAGGCTCTGATTGATCTCTTTGAAGGCTTCAAGTCGTACGAGGGTCTGTTCTATTTCTTGGGCTCCATTGTGAACTTCTCGCAGGACCCCGACGTCCATTTCAAGTACATTCAAGCCGCTTGCAAGACCAACCAAATCAAGGAGGTCGAACGCATTTGTCGCGAATCCAACTGCTACAATGCGGAGAGCGTAAAGAACTTCCTCAAAGAAGCCAAGCTTACCGATCAGCTGCCGCTGATCATCGTTTGTGACCGCTTCGACTTCGTTCACGATCTTGTGCTGTATCTGTACCGGAACAATCTGCAGAAGTACATTGAGATCTATGTGCAGAAGGTGAATCCATCTCGTCTGCCTGTGGTCGTTGGCGGTCTGCTGGATGTTGACTGCTCGGAGGATATTATTAAGAACCTTATACTTGTGGTCAAGGGTCAGTTCTCCACGGACGAGCTGGTAAAAGAGGTTGAGCAGCGCAATCGCTTGAAATTGCTGCTCCCCTGGTTGGAATCCCGTGTGCACGAGGGCTGTGTGGAACCGGCCACACACAATGCATTGGCGAAGATTTATATTGACTCCAACAATAACCCCGAACGTTTCCTGAAGGAGAACCAATACTACGAGAGTAGCGTTGTGGGCCGTTACTGTGAGAAGCGCGATCCCCATCTCGCCTGTGTCGCCTACGAACGTGGTCAATGCGATCTGGAGCTAATCGCCGTGTGCAATGAGAATTCCCTGTTCAAGAGCGAGGCACGATACCTGGTCCGCCGCCGGAATCCCGAACTGTGGGCTCAAGTTCTCTCTGAGTCGAATACCTACAAGCGTCAATTGATCGATCAGGTCGTGCAGACGGCTCTGTCGGAAACTCAAGACCCCGATGATATTTCGGTTACCGTGAAGGCATTCATGACCGCCGATCTGCCGAACGAATTGATTGAGCTGCTCGAGAAGATCATTCTGGATTCGTCCGTGTTCTCCGATCATCGCAATTTGCAGAACTTGTTGATTTTGACAGCGATCAAGGCCGACCGTACACGTGTCATGGACTACATCAACCGCTTGGACAACTACGATGCGCCGGATATCGCAAACATAGCTATTTCGAATCAGCTGTACGAGGAGGCCTTCGCAATTTTCAAGAAGTTCGACGTCAACACCTCAGCTATTCAGGTGCTCATCGAACAGGTGAATAACCTGGAGCGTGCATATGAATTTGCCGAACGCTGCAATGAGCCGGCTGTGTGGTCGCAATTGGCCAAGGCACAACTCCAGCAGGGACTCGTCAAAGAGGCGATTGACTCGTACATCAAGGCGGACGATCCCAGCGCCTACATGGACGTGGTGGATGTGGCCTCCAAAGCCGATTCCTGGGATGACTTGGTGCGCTATCTGCAGATGGCTCGCAAGAAGGCTCGCGAATCGTACATAGAGAGCGAGTTGATCTACGCCTATGCCCGCACAGGTCGCCTGGCCGATTTGGAAGAGTTCATCTCGGGTCCCAATCACGCCGACATTCAGAAGATTGGCGATCGCTGCTTTAGCGATGGTATGTACGACGCCGCCAAACTGCTCTACAACAATGTCAGCAACTTTGCTCGTCTCGCCATCACGCTCGTTTATCTGAAAGAATTCCAGGGTGCCGTCGATTCGGCGCGGAAGGCTAACTCCACACGCACCTGGAAGGAGGTCTGCTTCGCTTGCGTCGACGCTGAGGAGTTCCGTTTGGCGCAGATGTGCGGTCTGCACATTGTCGTGCATGCCGACGAACTGGAAGACTTGATCAACTACTATCAGGATCGCGGTTATTTTGAGGAGCTCATCGCGCTGCTTGAGTCTGCACTGGGGCTAGAAAGGGCGCACATGGGCATGTTCACCGAATTGGCCATACTCTATTCGAAATTCAAACCGTCTAAGATGCGAGAGCATTTGGAGTTGTTCTGGTCGCGTGTCAACATACCGAAAGTGTTGCGAGCTGCTGAATCGGCTCATTTGTGGTCGGAATTGGTGTTCCTGTATGACAAATACGAGGAATATGACAATGCCGTTTTAGCGATGATGTCGCATCCGACGGAAGCATGGCGTGAGGGTCACTTCAAGGACATCATAACAAAAGTCGCCAACATTGAACTGTACTATAAGGCGATACAATTCTATTTGGACTATAAACCTTTGCTGCTGAACGATATGTTGCTGGTGCTCGCTCCGCGCATGGACCATACGCGCGCCGTTAGCTTCTTCAACAAAACAGGCCATTTGCAGCTTGTTAAGCCGTACTTGCGCTCCGTACAGTCGCTCAATAATAAGGCAATCAATGAGGCACTGAATGGACTGCTCATTGAGGAGGAGGATTATCAGGGTTTGCGTAATTCTATTGATGGATTTGATAATTTCGATACGATTGCATTGGCACAAAAACTGGAGAAGCACGAATTGACCGAATTCCGACGTATTGCAGCCTATTTGTACAAAGGTGAGTTTATGGAGAGCAGCAAAAGAAGCAAAAGTCATAGTATGATAAATGAATGATACAGAATTAGAGAAGTCCTTTAGGTTGTGGTGGAGAATTGTGAATAATCACTAAAATAATATTTATTTATAGGCAACAATCGCTGGAAGCAGAGTGTGGAATTATGCAAAAAGGATAAACTGTACAAGGACGCCATGGAATATGCAGCGGAATCAAGCAAACAGGAAATTGCCGAGGAACTCCTGGGATGGTTTTTGGAGCGCAATGCTTACGACTGCTTTGCGGCCTGTCTATTCCAAGTGAGTGTTGAGTATATTAGTTTATAAATTGCCATTAACTTTTGGACGGGCGAATGTGACAAATTTTCTATGGAATTTCAATGTTTAATATCAGGGTTCGATTCGCTTAAATCGGCGGGAGTTTCCACGTCGTCCTTCACGCAACTCAACGACGCGGTGCTGAAGAAACGATACCCTTTCCACCTCCCGGTGGACGAGTTACATAAAAGAGGGAATGGTTTTTGGAGGATGTAGTTGGTTTATACGTTGCAAGACTTAATTAATCTCGACTATATATAGAAACTGCATTCAGTCAGACCTTAGTTGGAATCTGTAGTGATATATTACATATATTTTCGTCTCCCTGCAAATTGAAGTGTCTTTCAGACAGAAGTGATGGCAATACATCAACCAGCTCAGGGGCTTATTTGCATTAGAGGTGTGAATATTCACAATTACTTCGATAGCCAAGCAGCAACCAAGCCCCGTCTATGAATACGAGGCAGATTCCGCTCTGAAGAAGAGGACAAGTTAGAGGCAAAGTCTGCTTTTCATCTTCTGTGTCAATGCCCTCGCTAGGGGAATTCATAGATTTCTGGGCTCACCCTTCCTTAATGGTTTGATCGTATTATCATCCATAAATACTAGGAATATAGCCAGGTTCATATCGGTATCACAATGGTTTCCCACAAATTAGAAGGATCAGTCATGGTATCAAAACGAGCATTTAAGTGGGCTTAAGTATGGTTAAGTGTGCTTAGGCATGCTTAAGCGAGCTTTCTTGAAGAAGGTTGCCCCCCAAACATAACCTAATCTAAACACAGTGGAAATTTAGATTAGGCGTGGTGTACTAACTTAGGTTAGGTTAGGTTTTCGTGGCAATCAGTCTACATACCAACTCATTCAGACCACTAGAGGTCCATTGCGATACCACCGCGTAATACTGCATCTCTACTTTTATTTGTGAAACCATTTCGAAGCCCTAGTAAAGCGCAGGATTTGTTTGACCTTCGTGCCGGACGCTTTCGTAAGAGAACTAAAATCTTATTGGCCTAACAGCCCGCTCTACTTCTAGCTAGAGCCGGGCACCTGCAGAGCAGATGTTCCACACTTCCCACCTCCTCTTCATCCCCACAGCAGTATGCATGAGAGAATACTCCTAGCCTGAGAGCATGCCTGCCGAATAGCCAATGACTAAAACTAACTTATAGACACAGTCTTCCAATTGCTCCTGTCCAAAGTCCTGCTTACATTATTTTTGCTAATTTTATTCAATTTTCTAAATTTTCTTGTATTTTGCTTTGTAGTGCTACGATCTGCTGCGACCCGATGTTATACTGGAGTTGGCATGGAAACATAATATTATGGACTTTGCCATGCCGTATTTGATACAAGTCAGTTTTTTGAAAATAATTTGTCACCATTTCATTTCATTTTCTAAATATTTGTTGTATTTATTGTTGCTTAGGTTATCCGCGAATACACCTCCAAAGTGGACAAACTCGAACAAAACGAAGCGCAACGAGAAAAAGAAGATGAAACCGTCGAACACAAGAGTATCATAACTATGGAACCACAATTAATGATCACAGCGGGACCAGCTATGGGTATACCGCAGCAATACGCGCAAAATTACGCGCCAGGCTATGCGCCAAATATGGCATATCCCGGATATGGAATGTAGGCTACTACTCCAAGAGCATAGCGAAAATTTACACACACATATAAACACAACAAACATTTCTATATATATACATATATATTTATATATATGTATGCATATGATACCTATCTTCATATACGAAAAACGAACCGTGTCACACACAAACCAATTGTGCATTCATATACAGTAATTTAATTATTTTTTTTTTTGTATTTGTTATTCAATTTTGATTGTTTTATAAAAATACACACGATTGAATATTTGTCTACTGATACTGTTAACACACCCAAGCTGAAAACGGAAACAACACCACACCAGGCAGGATTTCACAGCAGCTTCACAATGCAATACACAAAAACGAGTCTTGAAGGGAACATGAAGTGAGCGCGCTTAAAAGGGGAAAAACAGGAAATGCAAACATACAAATTGCCTTAAACACAACATGACGTACGCGTAATTTTATTCAAAATTCCATAAATATGTTTAGACATAGATTTGTTACGTAGAAGTATTTAAAACTTATGTGTGCGAGTTTAGCAGCATTGTACCTTTGTTTGTGTGTGTGTATTGTAAGCACCACTGTGGCTTTGGTGCACTTCAATGCTGGCACCAACACTCCTATATTATTATCACCATTACAACAACTACAGCTGCAACCAGAGCACCGGCTCCATTCCCATTGATTACACATACACACGCACACACACACATTTGTATTTTATGTTTGCGTTTATTTTACACCTCACGATCTTTGTTGTGTAACTCCACTCTCCACTCCACTGAACACACACCAATGTGTCTATTGTTTTGGTTAGTTGAAATTTGTTTTTGTGGTATTTAATTTTTGCCTTCTTTCCAGAGGTGAAATGCATCGGCAATTTTTTCATACACAAATTTAATTCATTAATTTTTTGATTGCCTTTATTACGGTTCACAAACTATACTAAGTTGAGGTGTGTTTAGAATTATCCCTCTGAGTTGTTCCGAATTATTACACTAATTTTTCATATACAGAGTTATCGGGAATTTTCCCTCAAATTTGAATAGGATCCAAATATTGACATTCTTATGATACGAATTTAAATACAAATCCATGGGAACATTTTCAGGGGAGTTATTAAAAATATGCTCGGATTTTATAACCATATTCAGTTAAGTTACGAGGAGTTGTCAACCACATAAGAAGGACTAACAAGTTGGGGAACACAGGTAAAGAAAAAAGTCACTGAGGTAGAGACGAAGGTCATTGAAGTAAAGAAAAGGAATTTTTCTTTTGAGGTGAAAGAAAAGTTCGCTGAGACAAAGAAAAATATCTCTAAAGTAAAAAAGAATATCTCTGAAGTAAAAAAAAATATCTAAAAAAAATTTCTGATGTAAAGAAATTGGTTGCTGGGGTAAAGAAAAGTATCTCTGAAGTAAAGAAAAATATCTGGGGTAAAAAAAATGGTCGCTGGGGAGAAGAAAAATATCGCTGGGGTAAAAAAGAAGGTCTCTGAGGTGAAAAAAAGATAAGTGGGGCTAAGAAGAACGTCGCTGAGGTAAAGAAACCCTTGGTGAGGATAAGAAAAACATCGCTGGAGTAAAAGGAAGGTCTCTGAGGTGAACTAAAAGTTCGCTGAGGTAAAAAAAAGGCTTGCTGAAGTGAAGAAGAAGTTCGAGATAGAGAAAATGTTTGCAAATGTCAAGAACATTGTCGGTGGAATAAAAAAGAAGAGCTCTGAGGTGAAGAAAAACCCTGCCGACGTAAAGAAAAGGGTCGCTGGGGTGAAGAAGATGTAGAGAAGGCTACACTTATTACACAGGAATTTTGTCAATGGTAGATATAGGTCAAGATTGGTCTAGAGCCTCGAACCATTAACATCAGAACGCATCGTATAGCGTAGAAAATGTATATATAGAAATAAGTTCATAGGGCAGGGAGTGGGAGAAATTTCAAGTATATATTTATCCCACCAAAATAGTATTGTGAATCGTAATAGGGGCAATAACGACATCAATATATGATTTTAACTTAAATTTATTTGTGTATAAGCCTTTAAAATTAAATGAATAACTTAAAGTGTATGACAGTTGAAGAGAGATGAAACTGTTCTCTTGTTGACAATAAAATTGCCGATGCTCTCACCTGTTCAAATTAAATTCACCTCGGCTTTTGATCCCCCCCCCCACACATATTCAAGTTTACTAATTTTGTCCCCCTTCTTTCTCATTTCTTTTGCAGTTACAAATAAAAATCCAGGGGCTGGAGCAGTTGCATTCAAAGCTCTCGTGTGTTCGTTAGAAGCTGCACCGTGACGTCACGCCGCGCTCACCAGTTTGTTTAATGTGAAATTTTAATTCAACTAAAATTAATTATATTTAAAATTACAAACAAAAAGGGTTAAAAATTAAAGAATTAAATTAGCAATTGAAGTCAATACTAAAAGCATTACCAAGCCACCAACCAACCAATCAACCATTTATGCTAATTGTGTAATTAAATTAAACTAAAATAATTTAGATATACTTTTAATAAATTAAAATTCAATTATAAATTGCTGATTATTGTATTAATTAAATTGAACTTTAAAAGCCAAAAGCATATAAAACAAAATAATAATAATAAAAAACAAGCAAAGAACGGGGAAAATGTTGCAAACAACACCAACAACAAATCACAAAACATTCTCCAAATTATTAGCAATCCTACTTCCTAGCAGTGCCCTTTTTAATTAGTTTTCCTTTTAATGCATTTCTTTATAATTTTTTTTTTTACCGATTTCGTTTATTGTTTGTTCTTTCTTTTTCGTTACAATTTTCTTCCAATCTCATTTAAAAATTTGCAAGTAATTTTAATGTTAAAACTTAAAAACAAATTTAAATTTATATATAAATGCTTATATAATTAAATCTAAAAGAAAAAGTTATCTTTAACACAGTTACATTTAATTAAATGGAATCAAAGAATGAAATGTTTTGAAATCAAATTCAACAAAATTATATAAATATATGTATTTAGATTTATGATTATTATTTTTATTAATGAATATATTATTGTGTCTATTAATATTATTTCCTGTAATTGCTATTATTGTGTATTACAACAACAACAACAAGAAACCAACAAAAATATATAAGTAAAATTAAAATATTGTAATTGAGAAAGGCCTTTTATTGCCGATACACAAAGTAGGACCACGCCCCACGGGGTGTGAATGTGGTGGTGTTTATGAAATACAAAGAGCGCTGCGTTTATCAACGTATTCAGCTGCGCTGTGGTGTGTTGTGCAATTCACCTCAGTCGAAAATTGTATTTGTATTTAATATATCAGGGAGTACTAGCACCGCGGCCCGGAAGGACCTATTGTGCCAGCCTCTATAATTCACTCTAACTTTACGCTGGACCTTTGAAAGGGTTTTGGACATGTGTCTCATGCGGTATCACAAGGGGTCTATGGATGGCCTAAGTGCGCCCTTCTGGCGGGTGCTATACCTAGCTAAGCTTTTTATGAATTGAAGCACTTTGGTAGGTTGAAGTTTCCATTTTGTGGGAAGGTCTGTGAAGAACTCTCCTAGAAATTTTAGTCTCTTACTTTTGATACTAGGACACTCACATAGGATGCGTTCTGATATTGCAGCTTTCACCTGCCTACTCATGTGTCCGTCCGTTTCTGTGTGTCGTTTTCTTGTTCAAGTGGTAAATAGACATCGTTTTTTGCAATCTCATCTGCTATTTCATTCCCTTCTATGCCCTTATGACCAGGTACCCAATAGATACGCAGTCTTCTAATTGCGACTAGCCTTTCTATGGCGTCCCTGCTCTGTAGGACATTTTTGGATTTTACATTATACGAGTTAATCGCCTTTATCGCTGCCTGACTGCCCACGTATATGTTTATTTTTGAGTCATTTCCTGTCTTGGTGTATGCTAGCTCTGCGGCTTTCCTAACAGCGAAAATTTCCGCTCGAAAGATACTGCTCTGGTCAGGCAGCTTTATAGACTGCCTAATTCCCAACTCTGAGCAGTAGATGTCCGCTTCCACACCATCCATCGTTTTGCAGCCGTCTGTGTAAAAGTTAAAGGTCCTTCGGCTGGGCCTCAAGCCCTTACGCCACCCCTCCTCTTCTATTATAGTTCGATACCTTCTTCCCAATTAAAACGTGGAGTCATGTAATCAGTGTTGCACAAACCCCTTCTGCCTATTCAACTTTGCCCGAAGGTTCTGTAAGTGAATTCTCCCGTAGCCGTCAGTCTCCCCGCGGATTTCGCTGCAAGATTCTCCGCCACAAGGTCGATAGGTGGCATGTTGAGTACCGTTTCGAGAGTAGCCATTGTAGTGGTTCTCAGTGCGGCTGTTATGCAAAGTGCAGCGAGGCGCGTGATTCTTCCCATTGGCATTATATATGTAGCCTTCTTTGTTGCAGTCCACCACACTAAAGCACCATCCAGTAAGATTGGTCTAACTATTGCGGTGTAGCACCAGTGCAATAGCGAGGGAGAAAGACCACCAAGTAACGCCCAGCATTATTTTGCATGCATATAGCGCGTTATTGTCCTTCTTCGCCCTTTTCTCGACCTTGCGCCTCCACAAAGGCTTATTGTCCAAAATCACTCCAAGGTATGATCTTTGAGAGTAAGTTAACTGTCATTTAACTTCGGAAAGTTCCACGCGGGGACCTTGTACTTTCTGGTAAAATATATCATGTCCGTTTTATCCGCGTTTACGCGTATCGATGATGTATCGTTTTAAGAGTGTTGTTCATTACGTTACTGATGGTATCTACTTACTTTCCCGCTACTACTATTGCTATGTCATCTCCATATGCCACTAGTTTAGGTGCCTCCCATCAAACTCTCTAAGTAGTTCGTTTACTACAAGTAACCATAGAAGCGGCGATAGCACTTTCTCCCTGTGGGGTACCTCTGCCTGCCTCACTGGTCACTTTAGCTTCGTTCCATTCCGCTCTTATCTTTCTACAACCTAGAAGCTGCTTTATCCATAGATAAACAGCGGGATTTACATTAATTTTTACCATGCTATTCAAAATAGGATCCTTCGTCATGTTGTTGAAGGTTCCTGATATATCTAGGAAAACCCCTAGGCAAATTCTTTATATTCTAAGGCCCTTTCTATATTCAATACTAGCGAGTGCAGTGCAGTCTCCGTAGATCTGCCTTTAGTATAAGCATGTTGCGCTTTTGACATATTGTCTGGCGCAATTGTGTCCCTGATATATAAGTCTAGTTGTGTCCACGTATCTGCAGTCAGATATGCCTGACAGGCCTATCTTGTTAAGTGTAATACCCTAGGCACCAGTGTCCTGTCAGATAACCCTCCCGAGTCCTAAGATTCTCGCGGTTCAGGGTTAGTTTCTTTTGGAGATACTTCTGTTTGGGGTAGGAAATCTTTTTTGTCTGGTATAGTGGCACGATCCCAGTGCCTTAAGAGCAGCCTGGCTATCTGATATAATGTATATAAGCTTGTCGTTTAGTCTTCTACGAAGACATTCTCGAATACATGCTTCGATGGCAAGGACTTCCCATTGAAATATTGTGAGAGTCTTGCCCTTAGGGAGCACACAAGGTACCCATTATGCCTGCTCCTTTACTACTGCCTTCCGAATTGAACCCATCAGTGTACCATACCTGGGCACTTTGTGGAATATCGGTAATGTATTCCTCAAACCTATGTCTTGCAGAGATGTGAACCTAATAGAGTGTAGTGAATGATATTTTTCTCCACAGATTGCCAGATAACCTTATAAGGGGGGCATTCAGAAAGGGATTAACTACCCACATATGCCCCCAAATGTCACTACTTTTTATGTTGGAGATGTCTTGAAGGCATAAGGCTTTACCACATACCTCCCTCTCAACGGTTACGGTTATCGGAGGAATTCTCGTGATGACTTCCAGAGTATATGTGGGGAGCTACGCTCGCCCTCGTTTATTTAATTTATTACTGGCCGATTTTTGGCGTACCTTGGGCCACCAAGCCAAAGTTGCATAGGCAAAGCGACCTTCAGATTTGGAGCCAATCAGTGAATAAAGTTTTCGCCAGCTTCCCTACAAGTGGTTTGGATCTCTCCATTGCTCCCTTGCCAGGAAGCTGACTTTGTACTTTCTTCCAAAAGAAACTGTAGGTATGAGTTTATCATTCGTTGCCAGAAACAGCGGGTATTGCTCTGACAGCCTCTTGAACAAACAAGTGGACTTAGCCCCAGTTCTGCGCCACAAGACTTCAGCAGCATACAAGACTATAGTTCTGATAAGAGCTTTGTACAGCCAAAATACACCAGCTGGTTTCAGTCCCCAAGTTTTACCAAATGCTCATCGGCACTGCCCAAAAACCTTGTGTGCCCGAATAACCTTCAGCTAAACATGCGTCTTCCAAGTGAGCTTCCTATCAAGAACGACGCCTAAATATGTCACTTCCTTGGAAAGACTGACCTTTTAGTACTCAGGGCTTAGAACACGCCAACCAACTAGCGAAAAAAGGATTTGTAGGCCTGAACTATTCTGTGGACTACCTAAAGAAGACATACAAGAATTTTTGAGGAATTGGAGAAATCGAAAATTTTTCCGGACAATGGACAAGTAAACGTTAGGCTAAAAGATTTTTGTTCCCGAACAGAGCAGAGAGATCCTCATGCTAAACATATTCGTCAACAATTGAAGAAAGAGCTGCGCTTTGAACAAGCAGGTCCTTGGATTTAAGTATTAGGAATAATGAAGAGATAGGGAGTTACGGTAGGGGGAGGAGTCCCATCATTGCTGGATAGAGTCGCGGACAAATGGAACGATAATATGAGTTGTTTTAATCCCTAATGGTGGATTCTAAATATTTGTCCAACCTCGATGCAGTATGGCGAGTGGGTGGGAGCTGAGGGAGGTTGATAACAAAAAGTATGCTTGATAATATTATAGTTATAACTTGCATCATCATTAGTTCTGTCTGCGAGGGTTTGGGAAAATGAGTACTAGCAACCAAAGCCTGCGACTCGAAGAGAGAACCATTTAGAAAGAAACATTTTTCGGACCAAGCCCGCGGCAGGATTCAAACCCGCCATACCCAAGGGCGAGTCTAGCATGCTTACCACGGAGGCCGGCCAAGCGAAAGTGGTTTGCGATGGATTAACCCTCTATCGTCCACCCCGTTTCTCCCTCAGAAAAATCCAGCAGACACCTTGTAACAAGCAGATTCGTTGCTAAGGAAATATTTTCTTGTTATTCTCAGTTCGAACTAAAGAAGAAATTGTGTAAAGTTATTTAAAATTTATTTCAAACATTTTGGTCCTATTTATTTCTTCATCGATTGAAAATAAAACGCTAAAAATGCCGCGTTATAAGCCTACTACTAAAATCGATGTCATCGGCAGCTTGGATCTGAGTCCTGAGCTCGCTGTGGGCGATTATATCGAGTCAAAGCTGCAGAATAATTTCTTTGTGTAAGTTGTTAGCGGGGGTGTTCGAGACAAGGGGATGAAATTCATGCGCTTCCACTTACACATGGAATGGTCGAAGATACAGCAGATGGAAACTCTGCTCAGGTGTAGGTGGAGACAAATGAAGTGAAATCAAAGAATCAATTACCGCGGAATATTTCTATAGGAATGCAGTTCAAATTCGCAGGATATGATAGGATTGAGAGGGAATATACATAACAGCACTCATGTAAGTTTGTCTTTGTATTTTTCGATATGTGATCATCAGTTAGTCATAAAAGTTGACAGCTCTTATCGTCTTGGCAGCTGTTATCGTCTTGGCAGCTGTTATCGTTATGGCAGCTCTAACGTCCTGGCAGCTCTAACGTCGTGGCAGCTCATCTGCGTTACGCTCCTATTTTGCACTATTTACAATTAGCTTAGGTTAGGTTAGGTTAACCTGGCTGGCATAAAGCCACGCATAGACCGATAGGTCCCCAGCGTAACCAGATGGGGTCTGACCTTTAAGCAGATTTCTAGTAGACATCTCGTAGGATGTCAACGGATTTTGCGAATTTAAGCAGTGCTGTCAGCTCCATTCCTGAGATGTCTGCCAATCTCCAAAATTGTGGGGCTCCTAAGCATTTTAAGCGCGTTATTGATAACGCAGGACATATACAAAGGAGGTGTTCTAGAGCTTTCCTTACTCCAACCTCCCTACACATTTTCTACGTTCGTCATTGTCCGTAATTCCTATCTTGTGAGCATGTGCCGCCAGTAAATGATGGCCATGATAGTTCTGCAGTCTTTGCGTGAGACCGCGAGTATAAATCGCGTTTGTTTCCTATCGTCGACCTTACAAAGAATTTTTGCAATTTTGCAGGTGTTTAAACTGTGCCACCTAGCTTTCACCTGCCTACTCATGTGTCCGTCCGTTTCTGTGTGTCGTTTTCTTGTTCAAGTGGTAAATATACATCGTTTTTTGCAATCTCATCTGCTATTTCATTCCCTTCTATGCCCTTATGACCAGGTACCCAATAGATACGCAGTCTTCTAATTGCGACTAGCCTTTCTATGGCGTCCCTGCTCTGTAGGACATTTTTGGATTTTACACTATACGAGTTAATCGCCTTTATCGCTGCCTGACTATATGTTTATTTTTGAGTCATTTCCTGTCTTGGTGTATGCTAGCTCTGCGGCTTTCCTAACAGCGAAAAATTTCCGCTCGAAAGACACTGCTCTGGTCAGGCAGCTTTATAGACTGCCTAATTCCCAACTCTGAGCAGTAGATGTCCGCTTCCACACCATCCATCGTTTTGCAGCCGTCTGTGTAAAAGTTAAAGGTCCTTCGGCTGGGCCTCAAGCCCTTACGCCACCCCTCCTCTTCTATTATAGTTCGATACCTTCTTCCCAATTAAAACGTGGAGTCATGTAATCAGTGTTGCACAAACCCCTTCTGCCTATTCAGCTTTGCCCGAAGGTTCTGTAAGTGAATTCTCCCGTAGCCGTCAGTCTCCCCGCGGATTTCGCTGCAAGATTCTCCGCCACAAGGTCGATAGGTGGCATGTTGAGTACCGTTTCGAGAGTAGCCATTGTAGTGGTTCTCAGTGCGGCTGTTATGCAAAGTGCAGCGAGGCGCGGGATTCTTCCCATTGGCATTATATATGTAGCCTTCTTTGTTGCAGTCCACCACACTAAAGCACCATCCAGTAAGATTGGTCTAACTATTGCGGTGTAGCACCAGTGCATTAGCGAGGGAGAAAGACCACCAAGTAACGCCCAGCATTATTTTGCATGCATATAGCGCGTTATTGTCCTTCTTCGCCCTTTTCTCGACCTTGCGCCTCCACAAAGGCTTATTGTCCAAAATTACTCCAAGGTATGATCTTTGAGAGTAAGTTAACTGTCATTTAACTTCGGAAAGTTCCACGCGGGGACCTTGTACTTTCTGGTAAAATATATCATGTCCGTTTTATCCGCGTTTACGCGTATCGATGATGTATCGTTTTAAGAGTGTTGTTCATTACGTTACTGATGGTATCTACTTACTTTCCCGCTACTACTATTGCTATGTCATCTCCATATGCCACTAGTTTAGGTGCCTCCCATCAAACTCTCTAAGTAGTTCGTTTACTACAAGTAACCATAGAAGCGGCGATAGCACTTTCTCCCTGTGGGGTACCTCTGCCTGCCTCACTGGTCACTTTAGCTTCGTTCCATTCCGCTCTTATCTTTCTACAACCTAGAAGCTGCTTTATCCATAGATAAACAGCGGGATTTACATTAATTTTTACCATGCTATTCAAAATAGGATCCTTCGTCATGTTGTTGAAGGTTCCTGATATATCTAGGAAAACCCCTAGGCAAATTCTTTATATTCTAAGGCCCTTTCTATATTCAATACTAGCGAGTGCAGTGCAGTCTCCGTAGATCTGCCTTTAGTATAAGCGTGTTGCGCTTTTGACATATTGTCTGGCGCAATTGTGTCCCTGATATATAAGTCTAGTATATTCTCTAACCTCTTCAGAAGGAATTAGGTCAAACTGATGGGCCTCTATTCTTTTGAGTAGAGAGGGTTGCTTTTACCCGGGAATTGTGTACTGACAAGGTCCTCGAGGGATTCCTCACAGCTGTCAATCCAGTCTCAATTGCTTTTACGTATTAAATTGGGCATGGTCGGATTCTTAGAAACCAGTCTCCCGAGCCTAGCCGTTTCGTTTGTATTTTCTATATTGCTACAGAAGTCTTTCCAAGATTCCCTCTTGGCTACGCGCACTTCCGTTTTGTATTCCTTTATTAATTCCGTGTACTCGATCCAACATAACTCAGAGTCAGCCACTTTGGCCAACTTAAAGAATTCAAGTACCTTTCGCCTTTGCAACCCTAAACCCTTGTTCCACTAGGGAGATTTCGACTTGCGCTTTGTACGTGTTGGAGGACAAGACCTGTGATGAGCTTTAATGAGAGTACTTGTGAGTGAATTTACCCCTTTTTCAAGGTCAACGTGCGAGTTGTACCTTCTTGGTCTCATTCGTTTATTTTTTAGTATCTTCCTGTACAAATCCTAGTTCGTGTTTATAGGATTCCTGAAGTTTAAATTTTTACATTTAGTCGAGAATGTAACAGAGAAACTTATGTATTTATGGTCAGAAAATGATGGTGCACTAAGCACCCTCCAGTCTTCTACCATAAAACAATCATTTGTATAGAGTGTTACGCTTAGCTTAGTTCTTTTGTGAATATTGACTCAGATTTGAATAGGCTTTCATTATTATATAATTATATATAAGTTGAAAATTCCAACGAAGAGAAAACTGAGGGGGATATTCCATTCCAGGGTGTAACAATTGTCATTTCCTTGTCTCCCATCTCCCTGGTTTGCAGAACTTTCTCTGCTTTTGCCAAGGAATTATTTCAACATCTCTCATTTACTCATCTTACTTACACCCACCTTAGCAAACCGCCCAATTGGGATTCAGCTGGTGAATCCATCGAACTACTCTACATTCGGAATGATCGCGAACATGAGGCCATGTTGCGGCTTCAGGGCGAAATGCTCGACAATACGCGACGCCAGACGGCGATCAACACCAATCGCATACGTAAACTGTACAAAATCCAGGGAAATCTACGCAAGCGTTTCATCGAGGTGAACAGTTTCATTAAAGATTGCGTCGATAAGAAACGCATTGCAGAGAAGAAAGTGATCGAAGAGAAAGAGCTACACAAGGAACTGCGCCAGAATATTGAAAATGACAAGAGAGCTATAGCGGAGCTGACCGAATTTCGTGAGGTTCTCAAGGAAACCGTTAAAGAATTCGAACCCTATGAGCGTGTCATTGAGGATGTAGTAGAACAATCGGAGATATTTGATTCGGTGAAGGACTGCATGGACCGCTGTGATGCGTTGAGTAAGAGCAAAACTAAAGATAACCTAGATTTTCACGGTTGGGGAAGATATCCTGCTTAGTTGGTCTGTTTTAGGCAGGAGCTCTTATACTTGTAAATATGGTGAAAGTAAATATAGTAAAGATCAACGTCTTCTTTCACCGCTAGGTTGGTTCTGTTCTTGGCAGGATCTCTCAAGGGTAGGGGGTAGACGTCTTCGCTGTTGGCGAAAGATGCGTGCTGATAGGTAGGGTGAAGGTAAACGTCTTCGCTTGGCGCAAGGAAGATTCTGGTGGTTGCGGGAGCTCTCTTACCGATATGTAGGAGGAAGTTCAACGTCTTTTTAGTTCTGCTGTTGCTAGAAGTTGTCATACCGTTGGGTCTCCTCTGAATAAAAATCCTTGGTTGCAGATGGAAGAGGTTACCAGTTTTTTCATCACCAGATACTCTGACTTAATCTTGGTGGGTACTAGCAAATGAGGGTAACGCGCTCGGAAGTTGTGATACCGCCCTCTCGGCGTTCCATAGACTCCAGTTGCCTCAGACTAGGACCAAACTTCGGATACTCAAATTCGACTTAGAAAACCAAGTACTCCAAAATCATTTAATTCTCAATCTTTCAGGATCCATCCACCCTAAATTTCTTTTGGGGGTTGGGGTACGAGAGCAATGAGTAAAATATTACACACACTCCTTGCATAAATATATTTTGATTTATTTTTTCCATGGTTTTGGGTTGATGAGTTTTCTTGTAATGATGAAGTAGGTAGTCTCCAATCCAAATATTTCATCGGAAGTTTCTATTGCCAGTGCTGGCTCAAGTGGAGATCTCTCGTCTGGAACAACAGAAAATTCAAGAAATCGAAGAGATGCGCAAACGCATGGTCAAGGTGACCAATGAGGCCGCTCTCACCGTGCTTGGATTGAAGAATGATCTGGCCGAGTTGGAACGTTCGTATAACCAAGCACGCAGCGAGTGCCTTAAGTGGGAGAAAATACTGGCAAACGCTCGCAGTAGCGTGGCGAACAATGACCTCAATAAGGATCGAGCACTGGACGGCATACATCATATGTATCGGATGTTGTGCAAGCGCAGAAGTGAGTCTCCTCACAGTCACACGTCCCTCCAACGGGGAAGGTTTGCTCAATTATTTGCTGTATTGTCCATTTTCAGACATGGAGCCGGTCTACCAACGTCATGAAGTGGAGAGCATTTTGGATTTCATCAAGTACGAAGTGGAAATACTGCAAGAAGTCTTCAAGGAATGCACCAAGGAAACGGCCAAAAAGGACGGCAATAAGAGTGACTACATCACAGAGAAGGCGAATGTTAAATGTTAATTGGACACCCGCAAACAAGTAGGATTGACACCCAAGATTCTAAGATAACCGATCCTCATCAGATCTTACTTACGGTTTGGTTCTAGTGGCGTAAATTCGAAAATTGTTTGATCTTTTCACATAATTTTATTTTGAAACAATTAAAAATTTTTTTATTTCCATTCGATCCAATTCAGTGCAAAGCTTTATTCATCAAAGGATGTTTGAGGAACTTATTTCAAAGTTGCTTTCGAAACAGTATTGAATTGCATTTAAATATTCTTCGGAAACTGTACTCCTCCGAGAAATTACTATACTGCAGAGAGAGTTGATTCGTTTCGCTGATGTGGGTGATCAGCATGCCGGGCAGCCTCAATTTCTTGCCGCACTTATCGTACTGGATCTTCCTGGCGCGGTGTTTCTGGTACATGTGTCTTTAACGCTCACCCACCGTCGCGAACTTATGGTCGCAGTACTTGCATGTGTAGCGGCACTGGCTGCCCTGTCCTGCAGGTGCGAGTAGCGCCTATGTGCCCGGCAGATCGACCGGAAGCGATTTTCATAGTCGCAGCGCTCACTCGAGCACTAGACAGTGTTGCTCCAGATGAGCCTTGCCATCTACCCGGTCTTGGAGGCACCTAAACACATCATACGATATTTTGTCGCAGCTTTCTTTCATCTTGGTGAAATAGTCGTGGGCTTTTGTCAAATGTTTCGCTTGGGGGACATTGCAGTTTGGATAGTAGTAACGGACGCCACAGCGAGCAGGCATCTCTGGCGATACTACCTGGGATGCCAGTGGCGCAAGTGCTGCCGCATCATGTCACGGTTGTGATGACGCGATGTACACAGCCGACACTTGATGTAAATTGGATAAGAGTTGTTGTTTTTATTGTTTCTTATATTAAGAGTGCCATTGGTCCCTTTACTAATATTACCATCGGTCCCTTTACTAATATTTCCATTGATCCTAATAACTAATAATTCCTTATACCAAGAACCCTATTTGCCAGTATACCCAGTCTCATTGGTCCCTATGATAAGAGTCCCATTGGTCCCTATGATAAGAGCCCCATTGGTCCCTATGATAAGAGTCCCATTGGTCCCTATGATAAGAGTCCCATTGGTCCCTATGATAAGAGTCCCATTGGTCCCTATGATAAGAGTCCCATTGTTCCCTATGATAAAGAGTCCCATTGGTCACTATACTTAGACTTATTGTTCCCTATACCTAGAAACCCATTAGACCCTATACTGAGAGCCCCGTTGGTCTCAATACCAAGCGTCCCATTTGCCATTATACTAAGTGTATCTGATATGTGTGTATATCTACCAGCTACAGAGCTTTTACAGACTAGTTACAGAGCTTTTACAGACTAGTTACAGAGCTTTTACAGACTAGTTACAGAGCTTTTACAGACTAGTTACAGAGCTTTTACAGACTAGTTACAGAGCTTTTACAGACTAGTTACAGAGCTTTTACAGACTAGTTACAGAGCTTTTACAGACTAGTTACAGAGCTTTTACAGACTAGTTACAGAGCTTTTACAGACTAGTTACAGAGCTTTTACAGACTAGTTACAGAGCTTTTACAGACTAGTTATAGAGCTTTTACAGATCAGTGACAGACTAGTTCCAGAGCTATTACAAAAAAATGAGTACCTTATTGTTCATTTATTTTTTCCCCTAATGAATTATGCCTTCTAAGGTCTTTGAGAATGAGAACTATCCACGAAGGTCTGCAACTTGAAAAGATCATATGATTAATTTCCAGACCATAACTTGTAACGAATTTGAATCCACGAATGTTCGAAGTACTATTTGAACGGGGAATAAATGAGTGGCATGAGAAAAGACAAATTTGAAAGTCTCAACGTCCTATTACATCAGTTTGTTGTGGATCACATCATCCATCTCTAAAATACCCCGCCTAGGCTTCTTTTCATTCCAAATTCACAGCACTTAATAACCCTACAAATGTTTGCTGGCAATCATATGTTTTTGCCTTAATTGGCACCACTGAAAGGGAGCATGAAATCGTCAAAGAAAAATCCACTTTGACGGATTTGGCCGAAAACTTCCCAGATTTATCAACGAAAGAAAGCACTGACATAAATCCTTTATATATGTTTATATATTTATATAGAACTGCACGAACTGCATTTATTTCACATACAAAAAGAAAATACAAAAATATGACTTTAAAACACACAAAAAAAAGAGTAACAAAAATTGTTCCGTATATAAAAAAAAACAATAAAAAAATACATATAAACTTATAAATTAAAATCATCTCGTATGTGACATCTAGAATGTAAATATAAAGTATTCATAGTTTGTATACGTCGGAAGAAGTTTTCGCAAATCCAGTTGCATGATGTTAAATATTTGCGTGTTTAACGTCTATCAGGTTCAGAGAATCTGTAAGTAAAAAGGGCATATGTAAAAAGGGCATACCTAAAAACAACATACTCGTACGTGAAAATTAAGAAGAGAGTATATGTAAAAAGGGCAAGAGCAAAAAAAGTAGGTAAAAAAGAATAAGTAACAAAAAGGCAAGTAAAAAGAGCAAGCAAAAACTGTTAGTAAAAGAAGCATAACTAAAAGAGTAAGTAAAATGAACATACATATGTAAAAAGCAGTAAAAATTAAGTAAAAACAGCATAAGCATAAGTAAAAAAAAGCTTAAATAAAGAAGCAAGTAAAGACAGCATTAGTAAAAAAAACAAGGAAAAACAGCATGAGTAAACAAAGCATAAGTAAAAAGGTAAATATAACAATATTATAAAAGGAATATATTTTCTAGGATAATCCCTAAAGATTGATTTGACTGCCTTGTCCGCCGGAGGCTTTTAGAAGCTTCCTGCCTCCATTCAAGCTCGAAAATAAGAGGTCGAAATGTTGACGCAAATTTACCTGTGAATTTTGATGAAATCCTGTGACACTACCGCCATGTCCTGGGGTGTTAAGAATGAATACTGTCGGTACGGTCGCTTTTTGCCTTCATTGATGAGTAATCGTGTCATATACTCACGATTAACTTCGTCCTAAAATGTAAATAAACACAGACAACAATAAATTTCGATGGTTTAATACATAATTCAGAGTCTGGTGGAAAACTACGAGTGTCATATTTTCCGTCTACGGACAAGAAACTGTATGTTTGTCGGCCGTACCACGAGGCTGGGCCTCGGCATATGCGACTACTGTCGGAGTCGGCAATATCAGGATGAGGAGAGACAGTAGTGTACACAGAGTAAAATAGACCGGACCATTTTACCATGACAACCACCCAGGGTTTGATTTCAAACTTGGCATGGACTTACCGTAAAAACATCATATTCATCCAGAAAATAGAACGGATGATCGACACACGACCAGAGGGATATTAGGAAAGCTAATGTGGAATAGGAGCGTTCACCTCCCGATAAAGCTTTTGTGCTGTCAACGGCACCTTCCATGTGACTGTCGTGCGGCACTACCGTAATACTCAATGTTTTCGCCTTGTGATCCGCCTCAATGGAACCGGCAAAGTTGCGCATTTTTAATATATACTAAAAGATAACATAATTAATCTAAACTGCAAGGAATCTGATTATAGAAAGGCAGGCGTTTACATTGAAGGAGAACTGCACCATCAGAACCATGTGCTGCTTTAATTTCTTCATAAAATCGAAACGCTTCAACAGGGACTTCTTCAACTAAGGAGAGAAAAAGGTTTATGTTTTCTAAATGTGGGTGAATACATTCACGAAACTTAAATTCATTCATGAAACCTACAAGGCTCCTAAATATATGCTACATTTTTTGCATTCCCATTTCACACTAAATTAGTTTGAAATTGGTGTGCAGTGAGTAGAATAATTTCAGTTACCACAAACAAAGCTCAGGAATGGGTTCATTACACATCTTATATTCATTCATCAGACTTTTTGTATGCTCCTAACAATATGCTAAACTTTTTCCATACCAACAACAGAAAAAATTGCTATGAATTTGGAATTGAACAGAATACTTTTAGTTGCCTCAAAAACAATCAAAAACGTTCATCAATGAATTCACTATGCATCTTCTAGTCATTCATGAGGCTTTTATATGCTCCTACAAAATATTCTACAATTTTTCCATACTCATCTCATAGCAAATTACTATGAATTTGGAGAGCAAATTGAACAGAATACTTTCTATTGCCTCCAAAACTACCAAAATCGCACTTGAATACACTCACTTCACACTGTTAAATTATTCATGAGACTTTATGTTGGCTCCTGAAAATATGCCCAACTATTTCCATACCCATTTCATATAAAATTACTATGAAATTGATGTGTAAAATGATATTCAAACACGTTCCATTGCTTCAAAAAAGTACCAATTCGTTCAGCAATGTATTCAGTACGCCTCTCGTAGTCATTTATGAGACTTTTTGTAGGCTACACTTTTCTCGTATCCATTTCATATAAAATTACTCTGAAATTGATGTGTTAAGGGATCTCCTTCATACTTTCAGTTGCCTAAAATAACTACCAAGATCTTTTATGAATGCATTCACTGCTTATCTCTTATTCAGTCCATTCGACTGTTCGTATGCTCCTGAAAATATGCAATAATTTTTACATTCTCATTGCACACAAAATTACTATGAAATTGGAGTGGAAAGGGGGTGTACAGCATAGTTTCAATTGCTCAATATGTACTAAAAAGTATTCATGAATGTATTCTCTGCAATTCTCCTGATTGTGTTGTACGAACCATATCGATTGAGATTTCGAGATTGTCGGTGGTACTTCGATCCACCTGCAAACTGTGCTCTTTGGCCGTAATCATTTCCTGCACTTTCTTCGGATCTTCACTGGCTTCCTGTGCTTTAAGTTTAAGTTTTATTTTAATCTTTTGTATGTCGTCCACCAGTTGATCGGTGCTGAGATCCGTTTTTACGCGATCCCCAATTTCTTGAGCGGTGGTAATGATTGAATTCAGTTTTGTCTTTTTTTCCGCTTTTTTTATCTAGAAACAAAGTATATAATAGAATATTCCTCCTTATAATCTGGTCATATTCATAGAGGAAAGTAATTTGACATCTATTTCTCTACGGGGTATACCATTCGTAGGGTGATGATACATTTCCTTACCTCAAATTGTCGCAATTCCTCGTCAAACTCCTTCAACTTGATCTGGTTCTGACGGCAGACGTCATTTAGGTTGCGCAGAGTCGCTCTGCATTTGTCATAAACGGTCTAAATAAATTGGAGATGAGGAGAGGACACGAAACATTATTCATAACATTGCTGATTACTCTTGCAAAGGTTCACCCACCTTAATCGTTTCCATGTCCGCTTGGATTTGTTCCATCGAGTCCTTTCGTTCTTTTAACTCAGCTTCCAAACTTTTCTTTTCCGCTTTGGCTTTGCATAATTCCGCGGCTTTGCGTTCAAATTTTTGGGATAATTCCTCCAGCGTCTTCTCATTCTGTGCAAGATCTCTTTTCTAAGATTTAACAATAAATATATATAAAATAATGTTGTCTACAAAGAAAAGTCATATGAGGTTACCAAATAATCAACTGCATTCTCGTCAGGATATTCAAAATTGACCAGCTCGGTAATTTGCTGTTCCTGTTCGAGCTTCTTAGCAGTGTGGCGCGCCAGCATAGCGCGCTTTTCCTCAATACGGCGCGTTTCGCTGCCCAATTCCGCTCTCAAAGGTGACACTTCATCCTCCAACGATTGTATGCTGTTCAACAGTTCCTTCTGTTCCGCTTCCAGGACTCTGCAAGTAGTTCAAACCACAACAAATTAAGAAGCCACAAAATGTGACGCCACATTGAGACGCCACAAATGAGACGCACAAATATGAGGCCACAAATGAAAACTCACTAATGAGAGACCACAAATGTGAGGCCACAAACATGACGCCACAAATGAGAGGCCCAAAATACTCACTTGATGCGTTCTTGCACGTTCACTCGCAGAAAACGTGCTGGTCTAATCTTCAACGAATACATGCGATAGTGGGGATCGGGGTGGTACTCCATGCCATATTGGGGGACAATGACACGCCTCAAATTGTACGGCACATTTTCGCGCTCCGATGTGATATGCTCGGCGGTCTCCTTCGACTCGGTTAAAAGAATACTCTCGATACTAATGCGATCAATTAAACAGTTCATGACAACGGGATCGCTGCACTTTATCTCGTCCATCATCACGAACGTGCCTTGCGGTGGTTTCACGTATCCTTTTCGCACGTCGTACACCTGACAAAAAATAAAAAATAAAGGCATAAACAAATTTTTTAATTTTTAAATAAAAAAAGAGATAAATAGGGTCACATCCAACCTGATTGATGAACCGCGTCGTTATGATAGTGGGATGGTAGTTGGGGAATTTATGCTTGCGAATGGTCTCCAAAACAAGGCGATCTTTCTTGCTGCTCACCACGTAAGCCTGCAGCAGGGAGCCGATCTGTTGTTCAATGACATCGCGATACTTGCTATTTCGCACTTCGATGAAGTGGCCAATGGGGCCACGCGGCATCTGCTCCAATTTTCCCGCGTCATAATATTGCTGCAGCTGTTGCAGAAACGGCTTCACATCCGGACCGTATATGGAGATTCTATCTTTTCCACTGGCTTTATAGGTGTTGATTTGGGCGCTCAAACGACCTGAAGGAGGAAAATAAAAACATGGTAAATTTATTTTTATGGCCAAATAACTAAAAGGTTGAGGATGAAAGAAGTAACCGTATAGACATGCGAACATATTATAATCCTATACGGACATACCGTGATATTGATTACCCTCCCTCTTTGTTTTGAAAGAAATTATTGGGTAAAGATTCCTTCCAGACAGGAATGGCTCGAGGGGGATCCATCATCAGACACTCCCATCAAGATGTACACAGACGGAGCAAAGATGAATACCGTCGTAGGATCAGGGTTTTATTGCGAAACATCCTCATTCAGTGAATCCATCAAACTAATGGATCACTGCAGTGTTTTTCAAGTGGAAATAACCGCTATTCAGGAACCCTTGAATTGGTTGAGGATAACGGAGGCAGCCGGTAACGACAGCCAAGCTGCCCTAAGGGCTTTGGATACTACAAATAACATCAAGGAGCATCTTTACGAGATGGCTAAAAAATTCCATATCCATTTATGCTGAGTACCAGGTCGTATGGACATAACAAGGAACTGCAAGGCTGATCAACTTGCGAGAGACGGCACTTGTATGCCAAATGTTAGTAGGGTCTGGTTATCCCTCTCGCAACTTGTAAGCTTCTCATAAGGGAGACACTGATTAACTCTACCAATCAAAGGTGGATTTGTGCCACTACCTGCAAAATCAATAGGCAATCATGGATGAGGCTAAATCTACGTATGTCCAAGAATATCATTAGACTCAATAGACTACAAATTAGGACTCTAATAGGCACAGGCCATTGTCTAATAGGAAATCATGCAAGAAGAATGACAGTTTGTCGCAATTGCAGGAAGGAGGAGGAACTGGAAATGGTCCAGCATCTTTTCTGTACATGTCCAGCTTTTGCTAGAAATAGGGAAAGTTTACTTAGATCCCCCTTCATAACAATTATAGATAATATATACTAGTCAGGTGTTAATAACCTTCTTCGCTTTATTAAAGGCTCAGGTTGGTTCCGGTGGTCGAAGAGTGGCATCACAGGTTTCTAGGCGATGCGGCTGCCTAACCTACCTACATACTATATACAATCTGTTTCTAATATATAATTCCCCCTTACGTATATTTTCATCCCAATTGGACTTCTTTTTCCGCAAATGGTGCATTTGTTCTTCCTTTTGAGCCTTATTGTCTATAAATAGTTTCAAATCACGTTTGGCTGCCTCGATTATGGCCGTGTTCTCTTCCGCCAATTGGCGCACCTCACTGAGAGCCTTCTCGTTGCGTTCACGGATCTCAGCCACGTTGCTACGTCAAGAAATTTGGTTATTGAGTAAACAAGAGAATCACGTTTAAATATATAACATCAAAATTAACATAAAATTTTATGGAATACAAACGTTTGAGTGCGTTCTTCAATGTATTTTTGGAGCTCTTCAATCTGTCGTTCCACGTGCGCTTTATGAGTGTTATCCTTGTCGATGCTGCCGTTTATGGTCATGCAACTATCCTGCACCTTGTTAAATTTGGCCTTCAACTGCCCGTACTGAGTATTTTCCGCGGTGTAAGCAACGTTTTTCTCATCAATTTGACTTTTGAAATTACTGAAATTAAACAAGAAACCATTTATGAGTACAGTAAACACTCGATTATGTGGATAGTACACCAAGGTAGTTTATAACCAAATACATCCTTATGGTTTATACATAAATATAACATTAATATTAACAATAGATAGAGAGAAGTGGGGTAGGCCGGAGAACCGCCGTAAAAGAAGTTCTCCAAGGACTCAATGTGTTGCCCATTGTACTATAAACCTGGAAGTTGTAGGAGGAGATATGAGGGTTTGTGAAAGGGAAGGGACTTTTCAAGCTTCTTAGTTTGTTCTAGGAGTCTCAGAGGAGATTGGTTGGTTGACCAAAGTGGTCGTTCGTGACATGCATGCAACTAGCACTTGTAGTGCCACTTCCTCAGTTCTTTTCTGGTAGAATTTGTATATATACTCGTATAAATATAAAATAGCCTGCCTTATATCCAGTTTATTAAGTTTTAGAAGTGTGAGAACTCGTTTAAGCTTGTCTCGAATAATTATTTAATCTTATCGCATTATAGTTTGCCCAGAGTGTTGTTCCTTGCTCTCCATAGCCCTGGGCATTTGTAGAGGAAGTGTATCGCGGTTTCTTTCCTTCTGTTTGCTTGAAGCTACGACAGTAGTAGCTGTGAGGACGGTCACAGTATTATAGTTGAGGGATGCTCACAGTAGGAGTGGTGAGGTATCCCCATAGTAGTATAGTTATGAGGTATGCCTATAGTAGTTGTTATGAGGGATACCGACAGTAGTATAGTTGAGGGATGCCCACAGTAGTAGTTGTGAGGAACGCCCACATTAGTAGTTGTTCTGAGGGAGGTAAGGTAAGGTAAGGTAAGATGGCAGCCAACCCTTGTGTCGCACTAGTGCCAATTCATGACATATCCTCGCTAGCCTAAAGTTAGTTATTTGCTATGGATTCTGGAGAGTTGTTAATAAAGTTTGTTATGTCTGAAAGTTCTATTCTAGAGCAATGCCACAGACTCGTCAGAAAAGGCCTTCCGAAAAATTTGTGTCTCATGCAAGAGGGCTGGGAAATCACAAAGATAGCGGCCAACTGTTTCTTTCTCTTTTGGAGTTTTCCAGCTTCTGCGATAGGTATTGAACGGATTGTACAGTTTTTTAGCGTGCGAGCCGGTAGTCCAATGCCCTGCACCAGCTTACCTGACAGCTATAAGTTTGCTAATGGTGTATCTTGGTTTATTAAGAAGTTAATTCGTTCTTCTTGCACTGTAATTAGGACAGGTCGTTCTCAGAATGGACAATGTCGCAGTGCTTTTCCACTTCGACTGTGCCTTGCAGAATAAGTCATTATACATATTTTTCTTATTAACTGTTCGGGGGATGCACCGTCCATATAGAAACGAGCCAGTCTTTCGGCCCTCTCTTTGCCCGGTGAGGGAGCTCCCTTCATTTTTTGTTTATACATTGTTGTTTTTTTCCCAATTCTTCGGCCACAACGCTCTCCTGACCCTGCATTTCGTTGTCCTATTCCATTTGTTATTGGGGGTTTTTTAGAGATGCTTTCTGTGTATTGTTTTTTTTAACAAGATTTGAGTTTGGTGTAGACGAATCAAGTACCATGTTCGTGGCCTGGCTATTTAACAATCGAGTGTGGCTGAAGAAGTTTGGGTAGTTTGACGCAATTTGCGTGACTTAATCTCTAATTAACGAAACAAACCGTGGAGCAAAGAATTGTGGATTAAGGAGCATGACAATACAACGTCGTTGATGTTAGCAAAGTAGAACATTACAATCGCCCTATTCTACAGGTATGGCTGGTTCCATGCGAGTTTTTCCTATTCCCTGCTTCCTGTTAATTTCCATAATTTCCCTCCCTTCTTCTAATTCATCGCCTATACGAGCATTTATAGTGTCGGAACTAGCCAGTATAGTTTCAGTTGGAGAAGTATGATTTTATGTAAATTTTTGCTATTATTTACCTAATATCTTCTTTCAGTTTCTCTTCCATTTGGCTTTTGTTCTCCACAATTTTTAAAATCTCTTCCTTTTTCGTTTCAACTTTCTGTTTTAGTGCCTCGAACTCATCGAGATCTTTTTCCTGTTGCTCCACCAAAGCCCACAAGTGCTGAACCTGGCGAGTGCGTAAGCGTTCCTAAAAAAAATTCAAATTATTGAACCATTTTCATATAATAAAATAAACAATTTACGTACTTTTAGTTTTTCAAATGATAAGAGATGTTTAAGCTTCGCCTTCAATTGGTTGATTTCGTTCTCACTTAGTTTGAGTTTCTAAGGGAATAACGAATTTTTAAGTGTAAAACAGGTTTATCTAGAATAGGAACTTCAAAGGGAACAGTTACGGAGCAAAGCTGGGCTAGATGAAACAGTTACTGAGCAGAGTGTATAAGTAATTAAATGCTGGAGGGGAAAGCCGCAGTCGCTAGTGTTCCACTTCCAAATTGTACACAAATTTATTTTTGTGCAAATTATAATAATAATAATAATTAAATGCAAATATCATTAACTAATTCTGGGGTCTAATAACTAGAGAAATAAAACTCCTCAATATTAAACAAATACTCAACAAAATTCCTGATTATAATTCATTCTCAATTGTCATTTGTGCAATGACTTTTCCAGGCACATGTGACAATTCCGTATTGTTGGATACAAGGTTTTTGTGGTTCAGTTGTCGATTTTATGATTAAAGTTGAAATATAAAATAAATTTATATCAAAAATGATCTGTTATCAAAATCACATTTGCATTCAATTTCAGATGAAAATACAAATATTTTTAATTATAAAAAAACATTTTGAAAATAAGTACAATTACTCTAAATTATTATAAAAAGTTATTTACAAATAAAGTCTAAAATCCATGTTTAAATTTCACTTTAGGCACATTTTAATACGTGGAGGTGGGTTCTTCTATTAAAATATGAGCATTAATTTTCACTATTTTCCCCAAGGACACAAAACTTATAATCTTTTGTCCGTCGACACTCATTTCGGTATGGTCATTTCTTCTTCTAATGACTCAATTGTGCACAATGCTGATTTCTGTTCAAATCATCCTCCAATATTCCATTCCGCATTGGTTGTCTGGTTCAAAGTTTGCTGTGGAAGTGGAATTATGCTGATGGCGTGGAAGACCGATCTGATTTAGTATATTTCTCTTGCATATATGTTCTTATATTTTATACATTGTATCAATTTTCGCTCCCAAGTTAAGGACACAAAACTTTTAAGCTTTTATCTGGCGAGACCCATTTTAGTATGGACATTTCTTCTTCTAATGGCGCAATTGTTTCAGATGCACATATCAGGTTAGAGTATCCTCCACTCTTCCATTTCGCATTGGTTGAACAAGACCATTGTTAACTGTGCAAGTGGAATTATGCTGAGGACGTAGGTCCCTCTTTTTAGTACAATTTGCAACTGTGCTGGAATATTTTTCAGCTGTTCTTGAATTCATTGGAAATAATGGCTGTGACATGAGTTATCTAAAGTCATTTGCAACTGGCCATGATCAATGATGAAGAATTAAATAAACAGTTCCAATTCCTCTAGATGGTGTCTCCCTTCACATCTTCCCTAAGGAAGATACCCTAGAGGTTTGAAATATTGACTGAGGTTGTAAGTTGTCTAAAGCTACCTTAGAGAAGAAACTACTGACCGAGGTTGCAGGTTCTCTAAGGCTATCTTAGAGGAAAAAACTACAGACTGAGGTGGCAAGTTCTCTAAAGCTACCTTAGAGCTATGAAATACTGACTTAGGTTTCATCAAGTACTTCCCATCTAAACAGAACACAGTTCACAAACATATATTGAGTCTTTTGGAGGCGCTAACAACTACGAACTAGGTCGCTTCCAACTGCTGACGACATCCCTCTTTGAATTACCTCTTTAAAGCACCGTAAATGATACACTTGATCCCTGTGCGCATGTAGACACTCTGTTAATTTATCCATGATCATCTCGATTTGGGTGGCTTTTAAAAAGAATTTATAATTCTTGGATGGTTCTAAACTGAAATTGAAAAAGATTTCAGTTAATATAGTGCAAATTTACACTCTTCATTGAATAACTTCATGCATAATTCAGTTAATTTACAGTATTTTTGGGAATGACTCCATGCTTACTTACTCTTTCAGAAAATCACGCGCATGATCTTGATTGAGTACAAACACTGGATTATCCACCTGAATATTGTGGTACATTAGGATCCTTTGTAAGTCTCCAATTTTCTTAGATATAACACGGCCCATTTCATCTTTGATAGAGTAGCTGGCTGAAGATTGCGTTATCGAGCGCACTATGGTAATGGTGTTTCCATAGGTCTCGGGCTCGTACGCTTGCGTACCGTTGTTTGAGATTGTGATTTCAATTTTTGCCGAATTTTCTCCCGTTTTTATTAACTCTGCAACATATTTTAAATTCATTTGTGAAATTGGTACTTTTCTTTATATACTCACGTTTCATTGACTCGGAACGATTGGTGGCCTTAGCTCTGCCCCCCATTCCGAGTACTAACGCTGCCAGTATAGCACTTTTTCCACTCCCATTGGTACCGACCAGAAAATTCACACGTGGATGAAAGTCAATGACGAGATTACCATGGCACATGAAGTTCTGCAACTGCATCCGCATAATTTTCCCGCAACGCTGTGCAGTTCGTGACTGCGACTGAATTTAAAATAATACTCAATAATAATTAAGGGTTGCATTAGCATGGCTCAGTGTTTTTTCTCACTTGCGACACGGGATCATCATCTGCGATTCGCGCTATAGCCGTACGGGAATGTTTCGATTCTGGAACTTTTTGCGTTTCCACTTTTCGCTTACCAACCGTATTCAACGGCTGAAATTATTTAAATATTTAGCACACTGTTTTGATCGGAAACTTGTGAATTTCTTACCGCGGAACCAACATTTTCGTCTTCGGCTTGCTTGCTTTTAGGACGCTTGGAGATTGTAGACGGCTTCTCTCCCTCTTCAAATGCAGATACTTGCAGCCGACGCTTTCTACTTAAACTTAATGCACTCATCTTCGAATACAATCTAATTAATCCATAAAATATATGCAGTTCCCTCCAAAAACAGCTTCATTGTGTATATAAACAGTTTAATAAATTTTAATTTTTGTTGTATCAATGCCAGGGCTGCCATGTGTGTAAAACAGTGCAAGTGGCGCATCCTTTTTCACGATTGCTACATCAACTAAACGCTCAACAAATACTAATTGAAAAGTAAGTTACAGCGTACTCCTATGTGGATAATGATATAAATAAACCATTAATATATAATAATGCTAATAAATAAAACAAATATGCTCGTAGTATACAAGCATATTTTTAATTCAATGAGGAAAATTTACTATATTTTATTACATTGCTAAAACATATAAATATTATTACTATTATCAAAGCCTCTCAATATTTTTCAGTAGTTCTCCATCTTGCACTCCGACATTAGAGATCTATTGTGCCCCTTATTAAACGTAATTCATCAAATTTTTTTATCCGAAACCTCGCAGCTAGTACACCATTATTTCATAATTATAATAATTAATATAAAAATTACTATAATAATTAAACAATAGATATAGTAAAAAGAAATCTATTATTTTTCCAATAGATGGGTTTCGAAGTTTGTATCACGCTTTTGTATAAGTGCGATCGAATTACGCCAAATGGCGTTTTATGATTTCTTGATTCAATTTTGTTTGAATGTGCCTCAAAAATGGACACCATACGATATATTTTACAGTTTTTCTTCGTTAAAGGCGAAAATGTAAGGCAGGCGGCTGAAAATGTGAAAATTGTTTATGGTCCAAATACTGTAGCAGCCAATCACGAGCAATTTTGGTTTCGTCGATTCAGTTCCGGTAATTTTGATGTCAAAGATGCACCACGCTCTGGAAGGCCAATTGTTGAAAATCGTTGAGTTCGACCATCATGTAAGCACTGTTTCGATTGCCTTGGAGCTAAAAATTGCACAAAAACCGTTTGGAACTACTTGAATGAAGCTCGATGTATGGATGCCACACCAGTTAGCGCAAAAAACCTCATGGATCTAATTTCCATATGCGAATCGCAACAAAATCGATCCACTACGAGGGTTTCTATGAGGGAGGCCTAATGGAATTACCCTCAAAATGGTAACATGTTATCGAACAAAACGGTGCATATTTGACCTAAATCTGATCATGCAAAAAATGGCCGCAAGGGGTTACAACAATTTCATTAATAAGATTGTCATTTAAAGTGACAGTTAAGTGTAAAAAACTGATCTCCAAAAAACCGAAAAAAAATTAACGAACGTAAAAAATGATCAAGAATTAGATAATTGCTACCACATAATAAATGCGTCATGCTGTAATACAAGGATCGATAGACAATATGTGTCTATATGCGAGAATTAAAGAAGGAAAATTTTCATACACTTAACATCATAATACGATATATAATATTATTATTATATATCGATTTATAATATGATTATTATATATCGTATTTACTCAACACTTATTCTGTGAGTGTTGTTTTGATCAAAGACTATAGAGACAGGACACTTAAACGTCAAATTTACTGACGTTTAAAAAAAAAACACCTACATTGTTCGTGTGAAAAGGAGTTCCCTACTATTAAAAATTTTAAAAACTAAAGCATAGTAGAAAATTTAAAAATGGAGTAATTTTGATAAATAAGGTTTAAATTATACAGATTTACTTATTAATATAATTAAATAACTTTTTTACATAATTTCTGCTAAATATATCTAATATAGATTTTTATATAAGCAAAATTAATAATTTGTAGGTCTGTGTAGCATTTTCCACACCACCTGTGAGTTAAGTATTACTAGAGTCACAATATGTTAGCATTATTAATGCCATTTACAAACCATTAATTTAAATAGTGTTTATCTGATGTAATCAGTAGACTTAGCGCTGTTTTAAATTAGTATATTTTTATCTGAGGATTACCTTGAAACAAATTCCCGGATTTTAGATTCAATTATCTATTAAATAAGTATTAACAAATTTATGCTTTCAATATATTGAGTATAATTCCTAATATTACTAATGATCAAAATTATCAAATGGCAAAATATTTAAAAAAACTGATATTGGTACTTTTTGGCGCAAGAATAGTAGTTACATTTTAACGAACGACAGCCCTAAATATGATTTTCTACCTGTCCCCACTGCTTTGTTTATCATTAGTGGGAAATCTGGATTGGTTTGTTTATCATTGGTTCCAAGGTGAATTTATTTACAAGGTGGCTGCAAGGTGAATTTCGTACCTCTGGAATTGTCAAACATAGGCAATGTGCGATAAAAATAAACGAAATTGAGAGGAATGGAGGAATACATAAAAGCTGCTTAAAATGGTATGCAAAATATACAAATATTTATATAATAGTTAAATAGACTTATAATTTCTTTTACTTTCAGTATGTGAGTGAGAAATTATTCATTATTCATTCAATTATCCATTCTATCCAGAATTTCTTGTTGTTTCGGTAGATCTCTGCCATATGGTTCTTTTCCAGGGTAGTTTAATGTCGTTAACTTGGAGTTGTGAACATCAAACCAATCGTTCACTAATTGTATGAAATCTGCCGTGTCGTGTGGAAGATAAAATTTATTGCACACACATCTCCAGGACCATTTATGAAATCACTTGGCAAAAAATGGTCTTCACAAATAACTGCAGAGATTTTAAAATTAACACCACATACATCCACCCACTGTTGTCGGAAATACTCATTTTTGGGTACACGGAAAAACGATCCATTTCCTTTACCCGAGTATTTACTACACATCACACATTTGCTTCGCATATTGTTTATTTTTTAATATTTTAATGTTCAAATTTCACAAAAAATTACAATTAAAAAACTTATTCACACAAATCAAAACACAATTTGCAATTTTTTCATATCTGTTTTGGTCGCATTTTTCTAAACATTCAATTTTGACAGCTACTGAAGGAAAAACGATTCAAAAAATTTGCTCTTGCATCCACCTTGTAAATAAATTCACCTTGATTGGTTCGGAAAAAAATCAGCCACACTAGTACAGTTTTGCATATGGGTTAGTGAGCGCAAGCCAAGAGTAATTTCTCTGAATTCTCTGGTTTTGATCATAGGGCTGTAACTTAAACGTCGAATTTTTTACTGTATGAAAAAAAAACATATACAGTATATGTGAGTTCACCTCGAAAAAACGGGTGTCATTGTATTAAAAATTTCATATTACGAAATTGTAGTAGGAAAAGAAAAAAGGAACAATCAGAATAAAAGAGTTTATCACTTTATAGTATTTTTTATTAGTAAAACAGAATAAAAATATAATACAGAATAATAATAAGGAAAATTTCTATGCAACAATATTTAAATTATTTTTTTATCCAGTTCCATATATATATATTAATGCAAAGTTAGCTTTTTTTATACATTACATATCTAAAAATAAATCTATATCTACATAAATAAATTATTTTTCCCGGAAAAACCGCACCCAAAATCTCCATCCATTTGGCCCTCCTATTTTAAAATAAGGAAATATCTTAATTTGTATTAATCTGCCTATATAAATCAATATTAATCTGCCTGTAAATCAATAGTTTACTGGGAGAACTTTAATATATGTACATACATACAATAAAATACCTTTTTTCTTGTCAAAACAAACTAAGGAACACACGCAAAAAGGAAATATGTACCGCATCTACTAAGCCAAATGCAGCACTATAATACAAGACATTTTAGCAATTTGAAGCACTTTTGCCATTGCATCGAAGGACACACTTGCGCTGTTCAGACATCTAAATATTTGCTCTGTAATAATAAGTTTATCTTCAATTACAAATTTATAAACAATTTATAATTATAACTCACTGCTTCTGAAATTACGCTCTTTAATTTCACTTTTAAAATCACTCTCAATCACTACTTCATTCTACAAAATATTAAATGCTTTAGTTTCCGTTTAAGGCATTGGACGCCAGAATCGAAAATGGTGAACTTTCTCTCCGAGCTCGACCTGGATTGCCCATTACGATTATTTTTCTTAATTGGTTGTTAAGAATTTTTTTTTATTTTTATTGTGATATTCAATTGTTTGATTTTTATATAGTTTTTTGATAAATTCTGAAGCAATATTTAAATAAAAGAAGTCAACGTATTTAATTAAATGTTTCTTGCAAGACTATAGTAATGAAATTACATTATATTATAGTATTGCTTTCATACACGGCACTGAGCTATTCATTAAATTTTATGAATTTTGACAACGTTAAGTAATTCCATGTAGAAAAGATTTTGTACGCTACATGGTATTTGTTTTTTGTTATTTGTAATTTAGCTAATTGGGTGTTTGTGAAATGAATTCTCAATAATAATAAATATTATAATTATTATAATTTGTACAAATATGAATTAGTGTACAATTTGTAAGAGGAGCACTAGCAACTGCGGCTTTCAGCTCTCGTGTAATAAATATGGTATACTAGCTTTTTTACATTTAATACATGTTGTATACTTTGTTACTATTTTTAAATGAAATTAATTAAATTAGTATTTTTTATGAAACTATATAGTTTTTTTATATTATCGGTTGAAGGGTTATTTAGCAGCTCGCTGGGGAATTTGTCCGAAAGGAGATTGCTCCTCGCAATATTGAAGTGCTGGCATTCGTCCAATAAGGGGATTATTGAGACTGATTGTGTTTTGCAGAACTGGCAGTTTGGTGTGCCTGATCCATTTAGAAGGTGTTCGTGGCTAATTTTGATGTGCCCTAGTTTGAGGCGAATGAATGGACGGATCTCGGACCAATTGAGATGTGCTGGGTAGTTAGGGCAAAGTCTCAATGGGCTGATTGTAGCATAATGGTGTACGTAGTCAGCCCAAGATCTTTTTTGTATTTGGAGCATATATTCATATACATACCGGTGTATGTCTTTTTTTTCGATGGTGTTTAAAGTGTAAGCTGGAGTCCTTCGGGCAATATTGGCCATTGTGTCAGCATATTCGTTTCCGCGAATACCAGAATGGCTTGGATCCACATTATTTTGATTTTTTTGTTGAATTTTATAAGTTTATCTCGGATATTAGAGACTGTATCACTTCCTTTTGATAAATTGCGAATATAATTGATACTTGCTTGACTGTCTGAGCAAATTATAAATTTACCCCTGGCTTTGGCAGATTGGGTAATTGCGTTTTTGATTGCTGTTAGCTCTGCAGTGAAAGCAGAACAATGGTTGCCGAGTAGACCAATGCTTGATACATCACCATTATTGTTTACTACAGCGAAAGACGTCCCATCAATACTCTTTGAGCCATCGGTATATACGAGTATATATTGCCACGATTTTTCCAATCTTGATTTGTGTTCCAGGAAAATTTGCTGGTAGGTAGCGCTGTCAGTGTCCTTTTTTGAGTATTTTAACATGTCGAGTATAAAGGATGAGTCACTGAGCATCCAAGATGGATATAGATTATGAGATCTTTTAATAGGGTTAATAATTAGTTGTTCTTGTTTTAGAAATCGGATACATTTATCGATGGTACTAAGAATTTTTATAGGTCGTTCGTGATTTAAACATTTTGTGATCATTTTGTGAAGGATAGGGCTAAATCCGGACCATAATTTTGGTATTAAACGTAGGGTGGCGTATTGAATTCTTTCTTCTATTGACGGCATTCCTGCCTCAGCTAGAATATTTTTCGTAGGTGTTGTTGGTAATGCGCGTAGGCTTCTTCTTATACCAGTATGGTATGGTGCGGCTAGACGTCGAATATTGCTAGCTGCACAATTTCCGTGTATAAGGAGTCCGTAGTCAATTTTTGACAAGATAAGTGACCTTGTGATGTTGAGTAAGGTTTTAGAATGGGTTCGACAGAATTTAGAAGAAAGGAATTTGATAATATTCAGTCTTATGTCAAGGCTTTTCCTAATGTAACAACAGTGTTCCTTAAAAGTATATTTACTGTCTATGATTATGCCCAAGATTTTCAACGTATTTGCGTTTTGAATGATTGCATTTCGAAAGCTTATATCAAAACCGGCACACGATTTCTTCTTGCAAATATGTAGGGTGCTGCATTTGTTAAACGCTACATTCGCTCTAGAGATGTTTGACCGTTTAGATAAGTCTTCAACAATAGTGGTGAAAGTACTGCGTATGAGATTGTTGTCTTGGCAATTTGAGAAGATAACATCGGCATATATGTAGTGTTCTACATATTTTTGCTTTGAAATAATGTTGCTGACTTCGTCGATTGCTATAATGAACATAACAACAGACAGCGGTGATCCTTGGGGGATTCCGTTGGCGAGAGGCTTAACTCCCGACAAAGCTGAACCGATCGTAACTCTGATTTTACGATTTAACAAAAAACTTTTGACGAAATTAAATATTTTTGGTCCGATTTTCCATTTGAGCAATTGTTTAAGTACCATGTGTGGACCTATTCGGTCGAAAGCCTTTTCAAAGTCTATACTTAGGACTGTGATATGGTTCCTGCATGAAAGTGCTCTCGTTACGTAATGGTCAAAGTAGAGTAGAGCGTTCATGGTACCTTGTCCCTTTTTGAATCCAATTTGATGTGAGTTTATAAATTTACCCCTTTCGATGAACCACATAAGCCTTGTGGCAATTATTTTTTCCATGAGTTTTCCTATACAGGGGAGTAATGAAATAGGGCGGTATCTCGATAGTTCTATTTTTGGTTGTTTCGGTTTTGGTATTGGGATAATATTCGCTATTTTCCAGCTTTGAGGGTAAATGCCATAATGCAAAATATTGTTGAAAAGATCAGTTAATCTAGATGTTATCTCTTGAGGCAAGTTTTTTAACATTGGATACGATATTCTGTCAAGTCCAGGTGTTTTTCCTTTTGTATTATTCAGAGCAAGAGTAAATTCAGTTTGGGAAATATCAGTTTGGATATATTTAGCGAAGGAGCACATATGTAGATGTGAGTTATTAGAGAAATTGCAGTCTAGAGAATAGTTTGACCATTTACGCGCGAAATAATTGGAAATGTCGATTGGCTTAGATATGGGACCAGAATTGGTGTTTATCATCTTAATTGAATTTTGTTTAATAGTCCCACTTAGCTTTTTAATATCAAACCAAATTTTTTAGGCTTCGACAAGGGGTTGATTGTGCTGGTTAAAGTTTCCAAGCACCTCCTTTTTGCTTTTTTTACGTTGTATTTGAACCGTGCTGCCAGTTTTTTGTAGTTTAACAGATTTTCTCTGGACCAAGAACGTTTGAGAATTGCCCATGAATTTTGTTTTTCGGTTCGTAGTGCTGCGAGTTCTGGGCTCCACCATGGGACCGATGGTTTCTTATAATTGTTCTTTGTTTGAGGAACAGATAGATGAGCAGCAGTTCGGATGATTTTTGAGATTTTTGCAGCTTCTTTATTAATTTAAAATAACGTAATTATATAAACTATCAAATCTATTTATATGAAAATTAGTAATTGAAATAATACTGAATACATTGTTAAATGTAGACATGCTTTCGCAGAAGCATTATATACATATATATTTCCATTTACAAAATTCCGCGGAATTCATATATTTAAATACTGCTTTTGCATTGGAATTTTATAATTTGACTAATACATTGCAATTAGCCTGGAATATATTTTGTATTCATTAGATTTTTAGCTATGAATTGAAATTAAAATGTCCTTGAGGACATTTTAATTTCAAATAGTTGTTTCAAAACAAAAACAAAGTATATAACATTTATTTAATTAAATATACGTACAGAATTGTGTTGCTTTTTTCTCTTATATTTATTACTAAACATTTAAAGTAAGTTTAAGAACATACTTTAATGATAATAGATAAATATTTTATTATAATAGATAAATATTTTCTTGAATTTTTTGTACTTTTGTTGGCATTAAGTTCATTAAAAAGAATAAACAAGCCAAAAAAATTATAAATTAATATAAGAATTAAATAATAATTTTAATAAATTTATTTTAGCATATAGAGTAGTGTACCTAATATTAGTAATGATCAAAATTATTAATCAGAAATAGTATTCACTAAATTGAATTTGGTACTTTTTAGAATGAGAATAGTATTAAAATATTAATGAACGACAACCCCAAATAACTTTTTTTCCGAAACTCACCAGTTTATTTACATCCAGTGGGGAATGAAAAATTGGTTTGTTTACATCCAGTGGAGAAAAAATTGGCAGCCATACAAGTGTATTCTGTGAATGTATAAGTAAGTTTCATTTCTCATATTCTCTGGTTTTGATGTTGCGTGAAGCTTAAATTTATGGAGGTGTCTGAACTAAACAGCTGGCAACCCTGGATTCGGCAACAATGCTTCTCAAACAGTGCTGTCTTCAGTGGCAGTTCGATATTGGAGACCAACGGAATTAATTTTTAAAAATATAGCTGAAAATTATATGCTTGCTCTACAAACAAATTTTAGAACAATCAAACTATTTTGTGAAATAATTGTAAAATTATGATTAGGAAGCACTAACACGAAATTGGGACATAAAGTACGCTCTATGCGTATGAACATAAGCAACAGTTTTCAGAGAATCTTCTCTGGGCAAAGGGTATGCCGCCTATTTTTTTCCTATAGAGCGTCAAAATATTTTCTGTTACTTGGTAGGAGAGACTACAAACTTCTGGTAGGATTGATGACGAGCATTTTGGTGGGTTTAGCATATGCAAATTGTAGGCATTGCAAGACAGTGCACTCTGCCAGGCTGCTGGAGATAAGGATGAGACGTACCATGCGGGACACTGCTGAGTGCGAAATATGTCAGGAGGATGACACTTTGTTGAGTGCGACATGAGCCTGGAGGATGATACTCAAAAATCTTTTGGCCTGATATCGTTTTAAATTACTAGTTCATTGCCTGGCAAATTTGCGATCTACACATTTCCTCATCAATTCTTGGATGTGGTTTTTTGGTAGTCCACATAATGGTTCAGTGCCTATTTGGGTCCTTATTGCTCCTTTTTTTGGATTATTGCTTCATGCCCTAGGATGCTTCATGCCCTGGGATGCTTCATGCCCTGGGTGCTTCGTGCCCTGGGATGCTTCATGCCCTGGGTGCTTCATGCCCTGGGATGCTTCATGCCTTGGGATGCTTCATGCCCTGGGATGCTTCCTGCCCTGGGATGCTTCATGCCCTGGGATGCTTCATGCCCTGGAATCCTTCATGGCCTGGAATCCATCATGCTCTGGGATCTTTCATGGCCTGGGATCCATCATGCTCTGGGATCTTTCATGGCCTGGGATCCATCATGCTCTGGGATCTTTCATGGCCTGGGATCCATCATGCTCTGGGATCTTTCATGGCCTGGGATGCTTCATGCCCTGGAATCCATCATGCCCTGGAATCCATCATACTCTGGGATCTTTCATGGCCTGGGATCCATCATGGCCTGGGATCAATCATGCTCTGGGATCTTTCATGGCCTGGGATCCATCATGCTCTGGGATCTTTCATGGCCTGGGATCCATCCCGCTCTGGGATCTTTCATGGCCTGGGATCCATCCTGCCTTGGGATCCAATGCAATTCCATTGTATTGTGATGTCACAGTTCATTTAAAAAGTCTGGACAATCTTTGACTAATCTCGATGTGGCTATAAAGGCTTGCAACGCCGTCCAGGTCTTTTGACTGTCCGATAGTATGTATATATGTGTACCAGAGATTTGCCTGCGTAAGCATTCCCTTGCGCATGCCTCTATGGCATAGGTTTCTACCTGGGGGATTGTTCCTAGCCAGTTGCAAAACAAATGTAGATATGTTCCAAAACACCTTCCATATAACGCCTTATATAACACTGACCCCGAATGGAGTAATTTAAGTCATAATGAGAATGGGTTAAGTGGCTATCAGGGGCACGGACACTGGCCTAGAAGGTACAGGCCATTGCGATACCACAAGTTAGGGGATAAAAAGTGTACTTCCTGAGAATCTATGTGGAGCTTTACTTCAACCATTTTCACAATGTGAGGAATCACAAAAAGTCCTTTATATTGATTGAATTGAGTTCGTCCATGTCATTAAAGAGGGGGCATCCTAGAATATGCCATCTGCACCCGGAGAAGGCCGGACTGTGACAAAGTATATGGAAAACCCTCTTCCTCATTCTCTTGACAACTGCGACAGGAGTCCCACCAGCCGAGACTCAGCCCGGTGGCATGGCAGCCAAATGGAATTGGAGTTCAACATGAAAATTGCGAACACAGCTAAAATATGGAAACATCCTTGCGTATATTTATAAAAACAATGTATATTTTTGCTAGAACTTAAAAATTTACATAGCAATACATTTCTTTAATTTCGTTATTTATAATAATTATTTATGTACACTTTAATTATTATTCGTTATAAGGTAAACAATGTTTTCGATAATCTTTCGTCCATTCGAATGATTGATTAAATTTAGGCACGGATCACGAATTTTCTCCTCCAACAATTTCAGCAGCTCAATACGCAGGCAGTGTATCATTTCGGCAGTTTCGAAATTGTGCGCTTTGAGTATGATCCAACCATCCTCCAGCAGGAACAGGAAATCACCATTATGCAATTCGATTTTTAAGTCACTACCGGCGAAGAGTATCAACGGCACCAGGGGCAACATGGAGCATTCGCGTATGAAAATACGCGACGTCTTCACCTTCTCCTGATAGACGAGGAACGGCGACAGAAAGCTGCCTGTGTCCGAATTCACCGAGGACGGATGTATCGCAACGTAGCCATCCTCACGGGTTTTGAAGCGTAAATCTCTGGAAGTGGCTGGTTTGGCCATGGCCCCAGTGGCAGTTTGTATGTAAGTACGTTCGGGTGTCATTATTTTCACAATATTCGGATAAAGTGCTGCACAGAGGAGTGAAATGAGGAGACGATTATTGTCGCCATTTTTGTTCAGATCAATTCCTGGAAAAGAAAAAACAAAAACAAATTCAGATAACTATGGAAATGGATGTAGAAAAGTGGTAAGGATATATTGGAGATTAGAGTAGATAATATAAAAATGTGCTTCTGGATATAAAGCATAAAAATAAGAGCAACAAAAAGGTGTTTTGGCAAAACCGATATTCAAAATAGCTCCCTTCTGACTCAACACACCGATTTGCACGGTTGAAAAGCTTGTTGAATGAGTCTTTTAGATCGTCGACTATGCTTCAGGATATGAGATATCCTACAAGATGTCGTTACAAGCCTTTTGAATGGCTTCTACTTCCACAAAACGCTTTCCTTTCATCAGCAAATGCATTTTCCGTGAAGGTAAAAGTAGCACGGTACCAAATCAGGTGAATACGGGGAGTTGTTAACAGTTAAATTATCAATAGATGGCCTCACTAGAAATACCTATTTGCAAAAAGTCCTGTTAACTTAGATATGCCCCTTGTATAAAGAGAGACTAGATTTGGCTTTCGTGGCAGTCAGTCTATCGACCAACTCACTCAGACCACTATTGATCCATTGCGATACCGCCGCGTAACACTGGACCTCTACTTTACTCGTGAAACCATTTGGAAGCCTAATAAAGCGCAGGATTTGTTTGACGTTCGCGCCGGACACTTCCGTAAGAGAGCTGGAAGTGTCTTTGCCTAAAGAGCCCGCTCTGATTCTAGCAAAGAGATACCCACTTTACTCCCTGGCAGCTGTGACCTTGCTTCTTAAATTAAAACAGAGAAAGAGAGAGTATATATCCCGGCTTGATGGTAAATTAGAATAAACGGTTTTTAGGCGAGTGCATAGACAACTACACACGGATGTCTCTGATACTGTGTGTTCTGGTTTAACAATAATCTGATCCTATTCATAATAAGTCTTCCTGGATTACTTGGCACAATCAAATCATCGAACTTAACTAATTTTCGTGATATAAAAGTTTTGGTAATAACACAATCCGCATGATATAAAGGTATCCTTGACTCAACGAATTAGACAGATATAATTGGGGTAGCCCGAAAAATCGCCGTAGATGGAGGTCTTCCAGTATTCAGGAACGTGATGCTCATTCTACTATAAGCCTGGAAGTAGAAGGGGGCTATAGGATTTATGGAAGTAGAAAGGGTGGAGATATAAGATTTGTGAAAGGGAAGGTACACCTTTTCAAACTTGTTTGTCTCTTTTATGAATCTCAGAAGTCTATCCAGGGATAAGGTATGTAAATTGTCCTTTCCCAATACATCAGAGCCTAATAAGCGCCTTCTCATTCTGGCAAAGGCAGGACTTCTAAACAAATAATTACCAGTTAATTCCAGTACATTGTCGGTGGTATTTTTACGTTTGCGTGGCACGTCCACAGGAACAAAACCTATTGATACGAGCAACTCCAGAAATTGATACTTAACTTCTGATATTGTCTGCAGTGTCTTCAAGGAGAGAAAGTGTTCATCTGCATAGTTGCGACTGGCTAGGAAACTACGCTTCGATACGTCCAGCCATTTCTGAAAGGAATATATGGAAATATAAGAAATTATATAGTATGAGAGACAAGTATTTGTTGTTGACATGAATTTGCATTTTTTCAATCCATACAAAATGTACAGCAACAGTTGGCACACAAGAGGGGAAAGAAATGCTCCAAGGTTATTTTTCCTCCGAAAGAATTGCTTTCCAAACAATAATTTCTTGAATAAACTATGTGAGTCTCACCTTATATGCCAGCAAACAGGTTAAATGATCACTATTGCAGATGGCAAATTCGCGCTTGCACTTCTCCGCCTCGGTACGTTTGTTGAACGGACTCACAAACGGGGATTTGTGACTCAAACAAGCAGCAATCGTGAGGACACTATCGAGACACTGAAAGATAGCACCGAAGAGCATCAACTTTCCGATACGCACGTCAACAGGCAGAGTGGTTAAATGGTGACCCAGAGCAGTCAAGTTTTGCTGGTCATCCAGAGCACCCACATCCTCTAAACGCGTAATAGCCGATGTTATGCTCTCCTCGTTGGGCGGCTCCAGTGTTCCGCGCAATACTGCAATGGCATTCTGGTCATCAAAATTTGGCAGAGTCTTGATACGGAGGACCAGCTGCTCCAAGGGCACACGATGTATTTCAGGTACAGGTTGAGCGAGAATGTTGTGATTGAAACGATTGCTCGTATACAGATGTATGCAGACACCGGGCATAACGCGTCCAGCACGTCCTTTACGTTGCATGGCATTGGCACGCGAGACCCACACGAGCTCCAGGGACTCCATGTTGCGATTCGAGTCGAAACGCTTCTCCTTCATCAGACCAAAATCGATGACAAACACACAATCGTCGATTGTCACCGAAGTTTCTGCTATATTTGTGCTGAGCACAATTTTTCGCTTGCCCTTGGGTGCGGCACGGAAGACAGCAGTTTGTTCCTCACTCGAGAGTGTCGAGTGCAGAGGAACGAGTACAAATTTATCAGCTCTGAAAAGAAATGCAATATATAGAGAAGTTATATAACGAAATATTAATTAGAAAAAAATTCGTGATAGTCTTGGAACTGAATATGATGAGGTGAAAATTTATAGCTATCAAAATTCTTATTCCATTGGTCACACCAAGTTCTCCAGTTGCTTGAATCTAATCTTTGTGAACTGTATGTCAGAGGAATTATTTACAACATCGGATCAATTGCTTGAAGCAATTGATCCCATCCTTGTCAAGCAAATGTATGTGATGTAATTCACATCATCAGATTCATTCCAGTTGCATGAACGGATTGAATCTAACCTTTGTAAACTAAGAGTATATCAGAGGAATTCATAGCCACTGATTTGTTTCACTTTTTTTGAAGGGATTGCAATCAATCTTAGTGGACCAGTGTATGTTTTAGGAATTCACAGCATCTGATTTGTTCTAGTGTGACATATAATTAAGTTCATCTAAATTGTACTTTCTTTGGTGACTTGAACCAATTTGAGTGCTTGTTCTTACCTGGGACTGAATGTTGAGCTATCACAGAGAGCCTCATGAACTGCTTGAATTTCTTGTAGACCAGGCAAAAATATCAAAATAGAACCTGTTCGCGGCCACTCATGTTCGCCTTCGACTATGAACTTCAGCACGGACTCTATAAGATCGGTGTTGATCTTCATTGGCTCCATGAGGAAGATAGATTTGCAGGTTTTTTTGGAATACTCTGAAAAGTAGCAAAGAAAAATATTTAAAAATATTGTACAATTAAATTAGAAATGAGCGTTATTCTAAAAATAACCCAGGATATATATGAAATATTCTTTTGCAGAAAACGTTCGTGTTTCCTTCACTCACTTGGGTCATTTTATGTGAATTTTGAAGGAATATTTGCATATATATGCAGGAATATTTGTATATATATGCAAGGATATTTGTATATATATGTAGGAATATTTGCTATAATATGAAGGAACATTTGCTATAATATGAAGGAATATTTGCTATAATATGAAGGAATATAAGTAGATATTTCCCACTGAACTCCGCCCTCCCACATACCGCTATATCTGGCGTACATGGCTGCCAAATTCAGATTCTCATCCTTTATAGTGTTTGGTGGTGCCACATTTGCCGACTGGATATCGGCGTATTCCAATTCACGCATTAGTTCATCCTCTTCTTTTCTCTTCACTTTGCGACTAAACTGCGAATCACATTCCATTACGTAATTGCAGACTTCTAAAATATCCTCCAAAAATAATTGCTCTACAGGAAACGTGCGTCCAGGTATGTCCAAAACAGGTACACCGTTGAAATAGTCCGAAAAGAGTTTGGCATTCAGAGTGGCCGACATGAGCAAAACTTTGAGATTGCTACGCTTTTTCAATATCCCCTTGAGAATCATGAGCAAAAAGTCAGATTCCTCACTGCGTTCGTGCACCTCATCGACAATAATGTGAGTGACCGATTCCAGCAACGGATCTGAGGCCAAGCGACGTAGCAGAATGCCAGTAGTGCAAAATGTCAGACGTGTGCTGGACGATATCTTATTCTCCAGTCGTATTTGATAACCAATTGATTGTCCGACGCGCTCAGCACGTTCATAGGCTACGCGCTCTGCCACGCCTATAGCGGACAAGCGGCGTGGTTGCGTACATATGATCTCCACATGAGGCATCTTTTCGTTTTTCGACAATTTCGAAGCTTGAAATAGCCAATTATCGAGTATAAACTGAGGCACCTGTGTGGATTTACCGCAGCCAGTTTCTCCCGATATGACTACGACCTGCAATTATTATATAAGTTAATAAGTTGCGAGTAAAGTTAAAATGCTTTTTAAGAAACCTGAGATTTATCTATCAACTCCAGGATGTCCAACATCTGACCGAATGCAGGCAGTTTCTGTCGGCCGCTCATGGCTTTTCGGTAGCGATCATCCTTCTGCTTCTCTAAGAAACGACGCACCAGCGTTCGATCCTCGGTCTCCAGTTGCGTGGCCGTACGTTGAAAGCCATCGCTGCGAGCCGTTTGTCCACGTTCATAATGAGTTGGCAGCACTTTGTTAGAAGTGCCATTTTCCACTGCTTCCGCCTCTGAGTCTATGTGGAAGAGAGACTTTTCGCTGTTTGGAAAACGCGGGAGATCACACTTAATGCATTGCGACAGGTTCTCCAATTGCAACAGTTCGCAGATAGTGTAGACGCAGGGCATGCCATCGCGGCATATGTCACACGCCTGCCGATACAGCTCACGGGATATGCGCAGCAGAATTTCGCGCGGTATATCGTGGCAGGTGGTTTTGAGGTAGATAAACGGCGCCTCATACGGATATTTGGTGCCCGGTGGGAAACGTACTTCTAGGTAGAAGCACTTATCCGCATCGTCGTCATTGTCAGCTAAGGATCAAGGTCCATTTAAATATGCTAATAGAAATTAAAGGAAATATAGTGTACCTTTTTTTGTCTTCACTTCTTCCACTTCCGGCCGAACGTGAGCGAAACGACATTTCCCTCCGAACTTACACGTGCCATTCGCACTGAAATTTCGACATATTTGTTTCTTTTTCACCGAAGGTGCCGGCTTTTTGGGCGAAGCCGCCTCACACGCCTTACGCACCTCCGAGGGACTGTGCACCAGCAGGTGATCAATTTTGAACTTCAAATTCCACACAGAGTGTTCTTCCTTTTCTTCGTAAGCCTTGTCGTAGATCGATTCGAGGGCTGCTTTCTCATCCATGCGCATATCTAGCAATTCTCTTTCACTAACATCAATGCCATTCAGGCCATTAGCTGATTCCGCTGCATCTGGAAGCCGCATGTATTTGCGAAACAGTAACATTAGTGACGCATCAGTGTCACCATTGTGAAAATCATAAGCTTCAATGCAGTGTGACGCGGCGAATCCATAACTTTCCAACTTTAGCAAGGCATAGCGACGTATACGATCTTCAGGTGTTTGCTCTGCGCTCGCCGTCACCGAGTAGTTGGTGACACTTTGCACTATCAACGTGCCACGATCCTGCCAGTAGGACTTCTTCATGCTGCCCCCGCCACGTTCTTTGTACTTGCCAACATCGTCCAGCCGAAATTCGTCGCCGTGTATAGAGCGCAGCGTATCCATTGTCATCTGTTGCGACTCACTTGAGAGCCGCACCACTTGCAGCTCCGTTTTGAGAGCCACCTTTGAGATGGGCGTCTCATTGGGGGTATTTCTACATTGGTATTTGGAGTGTTTAGTATGTTTACATTAACCATTTATGGAAAAATACTCACGTAGTGCGTACATCGCTGACTGGGCGTAGAAAACAATCTTCTATCAAACTTTGAGATACGGCATCCATAGTTTTTCCACGTGTTTATTAGATACTCTTCTTACCCCCTTTGTGCATTTATTTATGTTGACGATGCAATTTCAATCTGTTGTGAAATTAACAAAGAAAATGCGTTTATAAGTGGAAAAACTAACGAACTCCTCCGCTGGAACGTTGTGCATGTGCAAATGAGATGGCGAACAGCTGTTTTTGACATTTTTACGCACTGCTTTCGCTGCCTTATTTTTGTTGTTTGTGGTGGTGGTGGCTTGCCTACAAGACTTGTTGCTACACGTTTGTTTGTCCGCTGGGCGTTTGAATATGAACTTGAATGTGAAATTCCCACTGTGAATGCGTTGGTTTTGAATTTTAACTATTGTGAATTATTTATACGTAGCTAATTTTGAAATTTCCGTAGATAATTTTGAATCGTATATATTATTCGTTAAAAGCAAATTCATTATTCGTTAAAATTAAGACACATTTTTTTGGTTAAATTTTAAAATTACAAATTTGGGTTACGCTCGGGTGTAGCGTATCCAATAATATAAGAGAAAGAAATAAAATTAAATTATTTTAATTTATTAAATTTAAAATATACTATGACGTATTTGTTGTATCGTATACATAATATAGAATTCGTTTCTGCAAATTTCTAGGAATTTTTTTAAGTCCAGCATTTAATATAAATTTTAATTTCACAAAACGCTCTATAACACTCCACACTAGCTTCAGCACAGAAAATGAGAACGTGTGCACGGCTCCGGCGCTGCGAACGGAAAGAAAGAATGGAAAAGCCGGAAACACGAAGTGTGTTGCTCAGCAGCCAACACAGGCTAGTTCCGGTTTACCCATAAACACGCTGTGCGACAGCGACAGCGTGTTAATAGATGGCGCGTGGAACTAACGCCTGCTTGCGTCGGCGTACCCGACAACTAGGTGGGGGTAGTGGTGTCGCCACAGGTATTCCTCCCCCAGTGATCGGCGCGGAGAACGATACCCATTTCGTCGGTCGACTCCCCGGCTGTGGTGAGGGTTGGTCCCCTGAGCGGGGCGGTGGTTGACTCCCTCAGATGACTCCTTGGATGGATCGCTGGCGGGTCATTTGTCGCTGACGATGACGACGGTTGCGGCGATGGCGATCGGGATGGCGATGATGATCGGGATGGCGCTGATGATCGGGATGGCGCTGATGATCGGGATGCCTGCAGCGATGGCGACGATGTTGAGTCACTCATTTCGAGGTGGGCCGGCTTCAAGCAGTCCGTAGAGATGGCTTTCTCGACGCCGTTCAAGTCGATGATGAAGCTCTTGTCGTTGACCCGGCGAATTACCTTATGGGGGCCCGTATATGGCGGCTCGAGTGGCCTCCGGATTTTGTCCAGCTTGCAGAATACGTGCGTGCAGGTGCGCAATTCTTTGAAGACGAACGGCTTCTGTCTCGAGTGGTTGGATGCTGGTACTGGCTTGATCGCTTTTACTAGCTTGCGCAACTGCTCGATGAAAACCGGTTGGGCGGTAGGGTCGTTTTGTTGTCCGAAGAATTCCCCCGGCAGGCGTAGTTGGGTGCCGAAGAGCATCTCGGCTGGAGTTGCTTTGAGGTCCTCTTTGTACGCCGTCCGCATCCCCAATAGCACTGCTGGCAAGGCGTCTGGCCATGGTGTGTCTGGACTGCACATCAAGGCCGCTTTTAGTGTGCGGTGTAGTCTCTCCACCATGCCGTTTGACTGTGGGTGGTAAGGCGTTGTGTGAACATGGTTAGCACCTGTCATTTTTGCGAGAGCCGTGAATAGCTCCCCCTCGAATTGACCCCCCTGGTCGGAGGTGATGGTGAGTGGCGTGCCGACAGTGCAGACCCAACTGTGAAAGAACGCTCGTGCGACGGTCACAGCTCGAATGTCCGGGAGTGGGACAGCCACCGGCCATCGGGAAAAGCGGTCGATGATGGTCAGGCAGTGCGACAGTCCTCTCACCAGTGGTAGCTTGATCAGGTCAACATGAACGTGGCAGAACCTGTCATCTGTCTCCCCGAAGCTTTGCAACTCGGCGCGATTGTGGCGATGGACCTTCCCCCGTTGGCATGGTTGGCATTCACGGGCCCAGCGGAGCGCGTCTTTGCGCATGCTTGGCCAGAAGTATTTCGCCACCAGACGTTTCGCCGTTGCTCGACCACTCTGGTGGGATGATCCGTGTACGATGCCAAACGCCGCTCGACGCAGGTTGGGTGGCAAATAGGGCCGTGTCGCCCCATCGGTAACCAGACAGTAGATCTCGCTGTCGTTGAAAGCGTGACGATCCAGTTGGATAAGTGGGTTCTCCAGCAGGTGAGGCAGCTCTACGTCAGAGGCTTGCTCTAGGCTGATAGTGGCTTCGTCGAGGATGGAAGGCATCGAGACGGTACAGGTTCGTGAAAATGCGTCTGCCACAACGTTTTCTCCCCCGGGAACGTACACAAATCGTGTGTTGAACTGGAGGATGTAGTCCAGGTGTCGGCTCTGCCTCGGCGTTGCCTTGTCCGAGCGTTGTTGTACGGCGTAGGCGAGCGGCTTGTGGTCCGTGTGGATTGTGAAGGCGTGTGCCTCCAGGATCCTCCTGAAGTGCCTGACTGCTGCATACACCGCGAGCAACTCCCTGTCGTAGGCGCTGTAGCGAGTTTCTGGGGGACTGAGCTTCCTAGAGAAGAACCCCAGAGGCTTCCAGGTCCCATCGGGTTGCTCTTGGTTGAGTGCCGCTCCGATGGCGGTGCTCGATGCGTCGGTGTAGAGAGCGATTGGCGCGGTAGGCGAGAGGAAGGCTGAATCTGCAGCTGCTGCGATACTCGCCTTGCACTGCTGAAATGCCTGCTCCGTTTGCGTCGTCCAGCTAATCGCCGCCTTCTTCTTCGTTAGGTTTCTCAGAAGCTCGTTGAGCGGGGCCTGTAGTTCCGCGGCGTGCGGTATACACCTGCGGTAGTAATTAACCATACCCAGGAAACGTCTCAGCTGGGTAGAGTCTGTCGGGCTTGGAAAGGCGTCGATCGCCTCGATCTTTGGGCGCGGGGGCCTGAACCCCTTCTTTCGAGACTCGATACCCAGCGAATGTAACTTCCTGGGCACCGAGTTGGCATTTGTCCAAGTTGATGCGTAGGTTCGCCGCTCTCAGCGTCTCCAACAATTGGCTCAAATGATGCAGGTGCTCGTCATGCGTCTCGGATGCGATGAGCAGGTCGTCTACGTAGCCCTTCACGAAGGGGAGTTTCCTCAGTAGGTGATTAATTACCCGCTGAAGCGTTTGCGCGGAGTTACGCAGGCCTAATGGCATACCCACGAACTCGAAGAGGCCGAAAGGTGTTGTGACTGCCGTCTTCGGGTTGTCAGCTTTGGCAACCGGGATTTGGTAGAAGGCTTTCTGCAGATCGATTACAGAGAATACTTTTCCCCGGCTCTCCTGGATCAGGTCCTCGATGATCGGTAGAGGATATCGGTCTGGCAAGGTACACGCGTTGAGGCGGCGGTAGTCGCCAGTGGCTCGCCAGCTTCCATTCGGCTTTGGTACCATGTGTAGCGGACTGGCCCATGGGCTCGATGATGGGCGTACCACCCCCTTGTCGAGGAGGTCGGCGAACTCTTCTTTGGCAGCAGCGAGTCGTTCACCGACGAGTCTACGGGGGCGCTCGAAAACGGGAGGGCCCACCGTGACGATGAAGTGTTGTACCGGCAAGTCTGGTACAGTGGCCATGACCCCTGCTGGTGAAGCGAGTTGCAGGAAGCGCTGGACGAGCTCTCTATACCGGTCGCCATGTGGTCCCTCAGGTGCATCAATGCGAGCCACTGTGGAGATGCCGCAGATTCGAGCCGGGTCCATGCGGCCCGTTGCCGCGATATTGGTAAGGGGGTCTACGATGCGTTGTCCCCTCAAGTCTACCAGAAGCCCATAGTATGCCAGGAAGTCCGCCCCGAGAATGGCAGTTTGCACATCGGCCACAGTGAACGCCCAAGTAAAATCCCGACGCAGGGCGAGGTTCAGCTTCAGCGTGAGCTGCCCGTATGTGGCTATCGGCGACGAGTTGGCGGCGTACAGCGTGAGGCTGTTTCGCTGTAGTTTGCGGGCGACCGTTCCCCTCGGCAGTAAGGAGACCACTGAACCCGAGTCCACGAGAAAGCGAGTGGATGTCGTTCGATCCATTACGTGTAGGCGTTTTTCGGTTGGTGGTCGGCCGGCGTCGTTCGCCCAAGTCGGCGTCGGCAGCGCTAGTTTCCCGACCGCGTCGAGGCGGCGGCCACGGCGGCGGCAAAGATACACGGTGGTCGGCACTGCTGTGCTGTCGCCCCGTACTTCAGGTGGTACCAACATTGGCCAGGCGCTGTAGAGCGATTTCGATGCCGGCTGGGGCTGCTGGTTTCAGCGCGACCCCTATGAAGTGGGGGCGTTATTTTACGCAGCAGCTCCTGATTCTCCCGCGTTAGTGCCACGAGCTGTGCCACTGACTGGCGCAGTGCGGCAAGCTCTGCGTGCACGGAGTTACCCGTTGAATCGTGCGACGATCTGTTCGCGAGTGGAGAGCGGGGTCTCGGAGACGAGAGTGGAGGTGACGTAGCTGCCACTGTAGGTCCGTTGTCGACCAGCTCGTCAGCTGCCTCTGCGAGCTCCTCCAGACTGGTGCCTTTCAGGATTTTGAGTAGCCGTCGCGTTGACGGCGGCATCAGGTCGAGCCACTTCACGCGGATGATGTCATCCGTGGCCCGGTCACCCGCTAGGGAGCGCATCTGTCGCAGGAGTTGGGACGGCTTCCTGTCCCCCAGCTCGAGTTGGGTGAGTAGTCTGTGGAGCTGTCGATCCGCCGAGTCGGTGAGGCGATTTAATATTGCCGTCTTCAGCACCTCATACTTGCCCACGGGCGGCACTGTGCGGAGTACATCCGCGACCTCGGAAATAGTCTCCGGGTCGAGCGCCGCAACTACTAGATTGTAGCGGCTGTTGTCGTTGCGCACATGGTGTATTTGGAACGCGGCCTCGATCTGGTAAAACCACAGATCGGGGTTACTCCTCCAGAAAGGTGGGAGCCGACAGCTGCTCACCGCCTCGATCGCGGGCGGCGACGAAAAGGAGGCGTGTCCCCCAGGTTCCCCTGCACGGTGTGGCGGCAGGTGGTGTGTCGGTATCAGCAATGGCGTGGGCATGGCCAGCTGTGCCTGCGCATGCACGTGCGGTGGTTGTGGCTGCTGGTGTGGTGCCGGCGGCGCCGGTCCTGAGGCTGTTGGCGAGTGGAGCATCCTATGCGTGTTTTATATCACGTCGGGGTCACCAATTTGGGTTACGCTCGGGTGTAGCGTATCCAATAATATAAGAGAAAGAAATAAAATAAAATTATTTTAATTTATTAAATTTAAAATATACTATGACGTATTTGTTGTATCGTATACATAATATAGAATTCGTTTCTGCAAATTTCTAGGAATTTTTTTAAGTCCAGCATTTAATATAAATTTTAATTTCACAAAACGCTCTATAACACTCCACACTAGCTTCAGCACAGAAAATGAGAACGTGTGCACGGCTCCGGCGCTGCGAACGGAAAGAAAGAATGGAAAAGCCGGAAACACGAAGTGTGTTGCTCAGCAGCCAACACAGGCTAGTTCCGGTTTACCCATAAACACGCTGTGCGACAGCGACAGCGTGTTAATAGATGGCGCGTGGAACTAACGCCTGCTTGCGTCGGCGTACCCGACAACTAGGTGGGGGTAGTGGTGTCGCCACACAAACACATTGAGAAAAATAATCTAATTAAAAAAAATGACGTGTTGGGATTTATACAGGATTGAAAATCAAAGCCTCGAACTCAAACCACCATTGTGCAGTTTACTAGAAAAGATCCTTACCATATGTGAAACCTATTCTTCTAAATGGTACACAGGTCGATATTAGCTCTGAGACTAATTACCTCGGAGTCATTTTGGAGTTATTGTGGAAGGCTCACCTGACAGGAATCACCAAAAGGGCTTCCTTAATGACATGTAGACGGCTTGCTGGTAAATCTTGGGGATGCATCCAAAATATCGTTCGCTGGATGTACATATACCATGATGGCGAGACCAATCATCACCTATGGTTCTGTAGCCTGGTCAAATAGAGGCAGATTTGAGAAGCGAAATCTGTCTTAAGTAAAGTACGACGCCTTGACTGTCTTATCATCACTGGAGCTATGCGCACCTGTCCAACGACAGCAATGGAAGATATACTAGATCTAACACCCTTACATCTATGTAGTAATACAAGTTTGCTAGGAAATCTCTTAGCATAATACAAGAAATTATTTCGAGGGAATCAAATTACACCCAAAATATATGGAGTAACAATTCAGCTCAATAATTTGGTATACTAAAATCTGACAAGGATTTTATGCAAAAAAATTCAACTTTGTACACAAATACAGTACAAAGTGGAGTTGCAAAAAATAATGGAAAGATCTAAATGAGACATATAAAAGTAGAGAAAACTCTTTCTTATAGTATACAGAAGGTTCTATGACTATGGACGTAACAGGAGGAGGAGTATTTGGGCCTCGGACCAACTACTGGGAACCAATGGGGTCTTTCCCAAGAATTTTTCAAGCGGAGATTCACGCTATTAAAAGATGTGCTCAGATCAACATTGGCAGGAAGTATCGGGGAAAAAACATCGTGATACTATCCGATAGTCAAGCAGTACTCAAGAGTTTGAGGTCGCCCTTGGTGAGATATAAATTTGTATGGGACTGTATTGGGAACTGAGCTCCCTAGGCAGTATGAACAAGCTATATCTAATGAGGATTCCAGATCACATAGGAGTGGAGGGAAATTAGAAGCTTGATGGCTTAGCAGGAAAAGCTGGGACCTCTCATTTCGACGGCCATGAACCCTTCTGTGGACTATCATCTAACACCATTGGACGTCTGCTGAAGAAGTGTACAGATGCAAAAAAGTCAAACCTGGAAAACTATTCCGGGATTAAGACAGTCCAAATGTACCATTTGCTGCAGATAACTTCTGTTGTCCTCGAAGTTGAGTTTTGCAAATAAGTTTAAGAAATTGTGTAAGCGGAATTGTATATTCAAAAATATTTTACTAATTTTTAAATTGCATTATAAACAAATCATAATTATTAACAAGGTATAAATTTGTATCCATTAAAATCCATTTTTCTCGATAGCACCAACAATTACATTAATATTCCTGAAGATTTCTGCTACAGAAACAATTCATCGTGAGTTGTTTCTGTTTCTGTTTCTGCCGTCAAAAGCCCAGTTTCTGTTGATCCTTATTAATTTAGTTTCTGCAAATGTACTGAATTCTGTTTCTGTTGTAAATGCAATGCATTCTGTTTCTGTTGCAAATGTACTGCATTCTGTTTCTGTTGCAAATGTACTGCAATCTGTTTCTGTTGCAAATGTACTGCATTCCGTTTCTGTTGCAAATGTACTGCATTATGTTTCTGTTGCAAATGTACTGGATTCTGTTTCTGTTGCAAATTTACTGGATTCTGTTTCTGTTGCAAATGTTTTGGATTCTGTTTCTGTTGCTGTTTTTGCTTCATCTGAATCTGCACCTTTAGCGTTCAATTATTTTCATCTAATTGATAATTGAACTGACTGACGGCTGAAATTGTTTGAGTGCGCCTGATAACGCAGAAGGAGGTCTCCAATCACTCAAGCCCATACATATAATTCCCATTGTACTATAAACTTGGAAATGGTGGGGTATAGAGTAGTAGTAGGGATAGAGATTTCTGAAAGGAGATTTACACCTTTTCAATCTTCCTTGTCTATTTTATGAATCCCAAAAGTCTGTCCAAGGATAACGAATGTCTATGTCCAATCCAACTTATCCTAATTATCGCCTCCTCCTTCTGGCTAAAACAGTTCAAACACATAGAAAATGCTCTGTGCCATCATACTTTTCCTCTAGACAGGAGATACACTACGGACTCTCGATGACGTGATGGTCTATGGTTAGGTCGGCTACTTCTGGGACTACCCTCGGATGTAGACAATGAGGTGGCAATAAGCCACTAGCAGATGTATCATATATTTTCACTTGATTTCTTTATTTGAATCTGAACACAATTGGAATTTTTATATATACATGTACATATATAATCTCACCTGATCATAGTTGGACAATATAAAGACACCCATAATTGCAGTTTATTTACACATTGTTATGAAATCTACAGACTTCTTGTGCGACCCACTGATCCGATCATGTTATCATGCCAGTAACGGTAAATAAAACAATTTCTTAACAATCGGAAATATTTGAAATATAAATGTAGATAAAAGTTTATTATATTCGAGATATAGCGAGAACACACAAATCATATGTCGTCATTTGCGGGTAATGTGCAAATAATGGTTTGTTTTTATTGATCGGGTTTTATTGTTGCAATACTCCCATGGCGATTATATTGATAATCCATAGACATAAACCAAATTGTTGATATCGTCTTGAAATAAGATTAAAGTATTGTCGGCCAGTTGATGACGTATTTAAACATGACTAAGTATGAGGAAAATGCATATGAGTGAAGCCTAACTTCAAACCTGATATATCTGAGTTGACCAACTTCGGTGATCGCTTGGTCAATAACTGCAATTCAAGCCAATATCCGGAGGGAATTTCTTTGGACAGTCAGTTTAGACGTAGAGGGACAGGTTATACAATTTATAGCACCTTTTATATATTATATGTATATATTTCGTTCAATGACATTTAATCGTATTCTGTCGTACACTAACTTTTTTAAATAGGGCCTAAAATTGGGATTTCATAAAAATAACGATGTTCGATTCACCAGGCTGAAGTCGATAAATGTCGTTCACAAGGATATGCCAGAAAACATATTTTGGGTAGCAGTGCCTGGTCCGTGGAAGTTCCCGGTTATCTGCCTGCTACCTTCTCTGAAATCATTCGTTATAAAACTGCCCCAACCCGTGGGCTTGTGGTCCGTGTGGATTGTGAAGGCGTGTGCCTCCAGGATCCTCCTGAAGTGCCTGACTGCTGCATACACCGCGAGCAACTCCCTGTCGTAGGCGCTGTAGCGAGTTTCTGGGGGACTGAGCTTCCTAGAGAAGAACCCCAGAGGCTTCCAGGTCCCATCGGGTTGCTCTTGGTTGAGTGCCGCTCCGATGGCGGTGCTCGATGCGTCGGTGTAGAGAGCGATTGGCGCGGTAGGCGAGAGGAAGGCTGAATCTGCAGCTGCTGCGATACTCGCCTTGCACTGCTGAAATGCCTGCTCCGTTTGCGTCGTCCAGCTAATCGCCGCCTTCTTCTTCGTTAGGTTTCTCAGAAGCTCGTTGAGCGGGACCTGTAGTTCCGCGGCGTGCGGTATACACCTGCGGTAGTAATTAACCATACCCAGGAAACGTCTCAGCTGGGTAGAGTCTGTCGGGCTTGGAAAGGCGTCGATCGCCTCGATCTTTGGGCGCGGGGGCCTGAACCCCTTCTTTCGAGACTCGATACCCAGCGAATGTAACTTCCTGGGCACCGAGTTGGCATTTGTCCAAGTTGATGCGTAGGTTCGCCGCTCTCAGCGTCTCCAACAATTGGCTCAAATGATGCAGGTGCTCGTCATGCGTCTCGGATGCGATGAGCAGGTCGTCTACGTAGCCCTTCACGAAGGGGAGTTTCCTCAGTAGGTGATTAATTACCCGCTGAAGCGTTTGCGCGGAGTTACGCAGGCCTAATGGCATACCCACGAACTCGAAGAGGCCGAAAGGTGTTGTGACTGCCGTCTTCGGGTTGTCAGCTTTGGCAACCGGGATTTGGTAGAAGGCTTTCTGCAGATCGATTACAGAGAATACTTTTCCCCGGCTCTCCTGGATCAGGTCCTCGATGATCGGTAGAGGATATCGGTCTGGCAAGGTACACGCGTTGAGGCGGCGGTAGTCGCCAGTGGCTCGCCAGCTTCCATTCGGCTTTGGTACCATGTGTAGCGGACTGGCCCATGGGCTCGATGATGGGCGTACCACCCCCTTGTCGAGGAGGTCGGCGAACTCTTCTTTGGCAGCAGCGAGTCGTTCACCGACGAGTCTACGGGGGCGCTCGAAAACGGGAGGGCCCACCGTGACGATGAAGTGTTGTACCGGCAAGTCTGGTACAGTGGCCATGACCCCTGCTGGTGAAGCGAGTTGCAGGAAGCGCTGGACGAGCTCTCTATACCGGTCGCCATGTGGTCCCTCAGGTGCATCAATGCGAGCCACTGTGGAGATGCCGCAGATTCGAGCCGGGTCCATGCGGCCCGTTGCCGCGATATTGGTAAGGGGGTCTACGATGCGTTGTCCCCTCAAGTCTACCAGAAGCCCATAGTATGCCAGGAAGTCCGCCCCGAGAATGGCAGTTTGCACATCGGCCACAGTGAACGCCCAAGTAAAATCCCGACGCAGGGCGAGGTTCAGCTTCAGCGTGAGCTGCCCGTATGTGGCTATCGGCGACGAGTTGGCGGCGTACAGCGTGAGGCTGTTTCGCTGTAGTTTGCGGGCGACCGTTCCCCTCGGCAGTAAGGAGACCACTGAACCCGAGTCCACGAGAAAGCGAGTGGATGTCGTTCGATCCATTACGTGTAGGCGTTTTTCGGTTGGTGGTCGGCCGGCGTCGTTCGCCCAAGTCGGCGTCGGCAGCGCTAGTTTCCCGACCGCGTCGAGGCGGCGGCCACGGCGGCGGCAAAGATACACGGTGGTCGGCACTGCTGTGCTGTCGCCCCGTACTTCAGGTGGTACCAACATTGGCCAGGCGCTGTAGAGCGATTTCGATGCCGGCTGGGGCTGCTGGTTTCAGCGCGACCCCTATGAAGTGGGGGCGTTATTTTACGCAGCAGCTCCTGATTCTCCCGCGTTAGTGCCACGAGCTGTGCCACTGACTGGCGCAGTGCGGCAAGCTCTGCGTGCACGGAGTTACCCGTTGAATCGTGCGACGATCTGTTCGCGAGTGGAGAGCGGGGTCTCGGAGACGAGAGTGGAGGTGACGTAGCTGCCACTGTAGGTCCGTTGTCGACCAGCTCGTCAGCTGCCTCTGCGAGCTCCTCCAGACTGGTGCCTTTCAGGATTTTGAGTAGCCGTCGCGTTGACGGCGGCATCAGGTCGAGCCACTTCACGCGGATGATGTCATCCGTGGCCCGGTCACCCGCTAGGGAGCGCATCTGTCGCAGGAGTTGGGACGGCTTCCTGTCCCCCAGCTCGAGTTGGGTGAGTAGTCTGTGGAGCTGTCGATCCGCCGAGTCGGTGAGGCGATTTAATATTGCCGTCTTCAGCACCTCATACTTGCCCACGGGCGGCACTGTGCGGAGTACATCCGCGACCTCGGAAATAGTCTCCGGGTCGAGCGCCGCAACTACTAGATTGTAGCGGCTGTTGTCGTTGCGCACATGGTGTATTTGGAACGCGGCCTCGATCTGGTAAAACCACAGATCGGGGTTACTCCTCCAGAAAGGTGGGAGCCGACAGCTGCTCACCGCCTCGATCGCGGGCGGCGACGAAAAGGAGGCGTGTCCCCCAGGTTCCCCTGCACGGTGTGGCGGCAGGTGGTGTGTCGGTATCAGCAATGGCGTGGGCATGGCCAGCTGTGCCTGCGCATGCACGTGCGGTGGTTGTGGCTGCTGGTGTGGTGCCGGCGGCGCCGGTCCTGAGGCTGTTGGCGAGTGGAGCATCCTATGCGTGTTTTATATCACGTCGGGGTCACCAATTTGGGTTACGCTCGGGTGTAGCGTATCCAATAATATAAGAGAAAGAAATAAAATAAAATTATTTTAATTTATTAAATTTAAAATATACTATGACGTATTTGTTGTATCGTATACATAATATAGAATTCGTTTCTGCAAATTTCTAGGAATTTTTTTAAGTCCAGCATTTAATATAAATTTTAATTTCACAAAACGCTCTATAACACTCCACACTAGCTTCAGCACAGAAAATGAGAACGTGTGCACGGCTCCGGCGCTGCGAACGGAAAGAAAGAATGGAAAAGCCGGAAACACGAAGTGTGTTGCTCAGCAGCCAACACAGGCTAGTTCCGGTTTACCCATAAACACGCTGTGCGACAGCGACAGCGTGTTAATAGATGGCGCGTGGAACTAACGCCTGCTTGCGTCGGCGTACCCGACAACTAGGTGGGGGTAGTGGTGTCGCCACACAAACACATTGAGAAAAATAATCTAATTAAAAAAAATGACGTGTTGGGATTTATACAGGATTGAAAATCAAAGCCTCGAACTCAAACCACCATTGTGCAGTTTACTAGAAAAGATCCTTACCATATGTGAAACCTATTCTTCTAAATGGTACACAGGTCGATATTAGCTCTGAGACTAATTACCTCGGAGTCATTTTGGAGTTATTGTGGAAGGCTCACCTGACAGGAATCACCAAAAGGGCTTCCTTAATGACATGTAGACGGCTTGCTGGTAAATCTTGGGGATGCATCCAAAATATCGTTCGCTGGATGTACATATACCATGATGGCGAGACCAATCATCACCTATGGTTCTGTAGCCTGGTCAAATAGAGTCAGATTTGAGAAGCGAAATCTGTCTTAAGTAAAGTACGACGCCTTGACTGTCTTATCATCACTGGAGCTATGCGCACCTGTCCAACGACAGCAATGGAAGATATACTAGATCTAACACCCTTACATCTATGTAGTAATACAAGTTTGCTAGGAAATCTCTTAGCATAATACAAGAAATTATTTCGAGGGAATCAAATTACACCCAAAATATATGGAGTAACAATTCAGCTCAATAATTTGGTATACTAAAATCTGACAAGGATTTTATGCAAAAAAATTCAACTTTGTACACAAATACAGTACAAAGTGGAGTTGCAAAAAATAATGGAAAGATCTAAATGAGACATATAAAAGTAGAGAAAACTCTTTCTTATAGTATACAGAAGGTTCTATGACTATGGACGTAACAGGAGGAGGAGTATTTGGGCCTCGGACCAACTACTGGGAACCAATGGGGTCTTTCCCAAGAATTTTTCAAGCGGAGATTCACGCTATTAAAAGATGTGCTCAGATCAACATTGGCAGGAAGTATCGGGGAAAAAACATCGTGATACTATCCGATAGTCAAGCAGTACTCAAGAGTTTGAGGTCGCCTTTGGTGAGATATAAATTTGTATGGGACTGTATTGGGAACTGAGCTCCCTAGGCAGTATGAACAAGCTATATCTAATGAGGATTCCAGATCACATAGGAGTGGAGGGAAATTAGAAGCTTGATGGCTTAGCAGGAAAAGCTGGGACCTCTCATTTCGACGGCCATGAACCCTTCTGTGGACTATCATCTAACACCATTGGACGTCTGCTGAAGAAGTGTACAGATGCAAAAAAGTCAAACCTGGAAAACTATTCCGGGATTAAGACAGTCCAAATGTACCATTTGCTGCAGATAACTTCTGTTGTCCTCGAAGTTGAGTTTTGCAAATAAGTTTAAGAAATTGTGTAAGCGGAATTGTATATTCAAAAATATTTTACTAATTTTTAAATTGCATTATAAACAAATCATAATTATTAACAAGGTATAAATTTGTATCCATTAAAATCCATTTTTCTCGATAGCACCAACAATTACATTAATATTCCTGAAGATTTCTGCTACAGAAACAATTCATCGTGAGTTGTTTCTGTTTCTGTTTCTGCCGTCAAAAGCCCAGTTTCTGTTGATCCTTATTAATTTAGTTTCTGCAAATGTACTGAATTCTGTTTCTGTTGTAAATGCAATGCATTCTGTTTCTGTTGCAAATGTACTGCATTCTGTTTCTGTTGCAAATGTACTGCAATCTGTTTCTGTTGCAAATGTACTGCATTCCGTTTCTGTTGCAAATGTACTGCATTATGTTTCTGTTGCAAATGTACTGGATTCTGTTTCTGTTGCAAATGTACTGGATTCTGTTTCTGTTGCAAATGTTTTGGATTCTGTTTCTGTTGCTGTTTTTGCTTCATCTGAATCTGCACCTTTAGCGTTCAATTATTTTCATCTAATTGATAATTGAACTGACTGACGGCTGAAATTGTTTGAGTGCGCCTGATAACGCAGAAGGAGGTCTCCAATCACTCAGGCCCATACATATAATTCCCATTGTACTATAAACTTGGAAATGGTGGGGTATAGAGTAGTAGTAGGGATAGAGATTTCTGAAAGGAGATTTACACCTTTTCAATCTTCCTTGTCTATTTTATGAATCCCAAAAGTCTGTCCAAGGATAACGAATGTCTATGTCCAATCCAACTTATCCTAATTATCGCCTCCTCCTTCTGGCTAAAACAGTTCAAACACATAGAAAATGCTCTGTGCCATCATACTTTTCCTCTAGACAGGAGATACACTACGGACTCTCGATGACGTGATGGTCTATGGTTAGGTCGGCTACTTCTGGGACTACCCTCGGATGTAGACAATGAAGTGGCAATAAGCCACTAGCAGATGTATCATATATTTTCACTTGATTTCTTTATTTGAATCTGAACACAATTGGAATTTTTATATATACATGTACATATATAATCTCACCCGATCATAGTTGGACAATATAAAGACACCCATAATTGCAGTTTATTTACACATTGTTATGAAATCTACAGACTTCTTGTGCGACCCACTGATCCGATCATGTTATCATGCCAGTAACGGTAAATAAAACAATTTCTTAACAATCGGAAATATTTGAAATATAAATGTAGATAAAAGTTTATTATATTCGAGATATAGCGAGAACACACAAATCATATGTCGTCATTTGCGGGTAATGTGCAAATAATGGTTTGTTTTTATTGATCGGGTTTTATTGTTGCAATACTCCCATGGCGATTATATTGATAATCGACTTAGACATAAACCAAATTGTTGATATCGTCTTGAAATAAGATTAAACTATTGTCGGCCAGTTGATGACGTATTTAAACATGACTAAGTATGAGGAAAATGCATATGAGTGAAGCCTAACTTCAAACCTGATATATCTGAGTTGACCAACCTCGGTAATCGCTTGGTCAATAACTGCAATTCAAGCCAATATCCGGAGGGAATTTCTTTGGACAGTCAGTTTAGACGTAGAGGGACAGGTTATACAATTTATAGCACCTTTTATATATTATATGTATATATTTCGTTCAATGACATTTAATCGTATTCTGTCGTACACTAACTTTTTTAAATAGGGCCTAAAATTGGGATTTCATAAAAATAACGATGTTCGATTCACCAGGCTGAAGTCGATAAATGTCGTTCACAAGGATATGCCAGAAAACATATTTTGGGTAGCAGTGCCTGGTCCGTGGAAGTTCCCGGTTATCTGCCTGCTACCTTCTCTGAAATCATTCGTTATAAAACTGCCCCAACCCTTATCTTCATCTATACATACCTAGTTTACCTACTTAATTGACCATAACAACCTGTTACCGGATACGGGCAGCCGTACAACCTCTCAAAGCGTCAACGATACACGCGTGATTGTCCAGTTAGTCACACCAAGGAATGATATGACTTGAGCAAAGGAATGATATGGCTTCCTCAACTTGATCTTTCTACTGAATTCTCAGCCGTCCTCGTTGACGTTGATCTCCAACTACCACATTGAACACCTTCTTCGCCGAAGCTTCGACGTCCATGGGAGAAACAAATCAAGCCAGCGTAGCCGCTGAAGGTTAATTCGCTGCACTGTATATCCTGCCTCACCTCGTCTTTGTTGTCCAAATACCACATTGAACAGCTTCTTCATAAAAGTTTCGACGTCCATCCGAGAGACAAGGCTGACACCATTTAACTAAGTCCATGTGCGTATTGTTACCTACCCCATATAATCATGTGCAGTATGCTGGACACGGCTAACTAGCACATGGTTGTGGGCTTAACCCGCCACATTCCATTGTGCTGGACAATAATTTACCCTCCAATTTGCCAATTATCCCAATTAGTGTTCAAAACTTGTTACGTCCCCATAGTAATCATACCTGGCACAGACACCCTGGCTAGCTCACTCCTTTTTTTCTTCTTTGGTGGGTTCCCAACCCGCTGTGCCAGATAGTGGGGCAAACATGAAGTTCTACTCTAAACCTATTCTACGTTTATCATTTATTTTTGATACCACTCACCTTTCCACCGGCTTCCTCCATCCCGATCAGCCTCTCCTCATCCTCCCCCTCCTGTCTCCACCTTAGCCTTCCATAATTTATTTATTTCTTTATAAAAACACACACATACACGGACAATTACTACGGCCTCCACTAAGCTGCGTATAGGCTGCCTAATTCAGGCAGCAAGGACTAACTCAAACTCCGCTTTCGCTCTACCACTATCTACTCTTAGGAGCTTCCTCGACCAGTGTAGGCTATTCTTACCGAGCGCGCCACCGCCACGCTCTGTTGAGACCGTATTACACTCATGCCTTAAATTAATGTATACATTCTACTCATACTTATATTTGGAACTTATGCTTATCTTAATACGCTGGACTTATCTTTATTTTTGCCGCTCTGGGTAGGAGGAATCTGGTCTTCAGCGGTCGATCCGTATCCATTTACTTCCCTTATAATCGGGAAAAATTTGAAAAATTGATGTCCCGCTGTAATTCACCTTTCTATGCGATATTATTACACTTTTTATACAAAGTCGAAGCCACTTTTTCACTTTTTAATTCGACGCCAATGAAAGGAAATCGAAACTACTTTTTTTACGCAGCATTAAACAACTTCAATACCATTTATTTTTAATTTAATAATTCTATTAAAATATCGTATTCCCGCGTTTTCAACACGACAATAGCACAGAAATTCTCACAAAAAAAATTGCACTTGATTTAAATGAAGATAGACGAATCGAACGACAACGACCGTAAATTTGACTTTCCTTCTTGCCATGCAGAATCTGACTCATTTCTCAAAAATTTTCCGCATTAACCACTGACTTCCAAAAACAGTCTCCTCCGGTACTTCAACTCCCAGCTCTCTCTCTCTGACACCCTACTTTTCACTGTCCTATCCACAACCTGTCCGTCCGTCTTTGTCCCATCCACTAAGCATACCCCCTGGCAACAGCTGTGCTTTGTGGGTCAACCAACCAATTCAAGGACAGCTACTAACCTTTCATCATCACTTTTCTTTTTCTTCTCCTTTTACTTACCAACTCGAACTCACGTATTTACCCCACATTAACACTCGATCCACCCACACATGCACCCATATTAGACCAGCTCTCGCGTATTAAAAGTTCCTCTCCACTCAACCTGAGCGTTCAACGCAAAAGCAGTCTAATTCTCTCACACCAAAAAAAAATAAACAAAAAGTGATGATATAAAATCTCTCCCACATACATACATATACTCGTATATATATACATATTTAGAGAGAGAGCACCAACCGGAGTATGCAGACACTAAACCGAACAGTCATCTGATGCACCAAATAAAGTAGCCGCCAGCTGATCGTAACAACACACGTGGATTAGAGCAAACAAAATCCCACACTAATCCGCGTGAAAAACGGACAGCTGCACCATCAAACGTCCATATTTGCAATTATAGCCCTGGAGCTAACCAGCATTTGACAGAGCCAGCCGAATTCCTCGTCTGGACCTTTGTCTAGGCCATAGCTAGGCCAAGTATCTTAACCTACAAACATTATACTCCTCAAAGTTTGCTAATCTCTTTCACTCTTTCAGATCCACTTCTCACCATTACGCGGACCAACGCCCCAGCGATGCAGAATTTCACAGTAAGTTTACAACTCCCAACATTTGCCCTTCAATCGCTTACCTCTTTACTGGCACCCAACGTGAGCTACACCCACAACCCCGAGACTACGAGTCTGGTACTCTTACTGTTTCAAATATTTCGCATGGAATACCCCCAACGCCTTACCCCGCAAGTCTTCTATCCCATACAAATTACCTCCCAAAACTTTGCTCACCCGACATTTTACAAATTTCTTACAGAATTTTGCATTTATGTTCTTCCTAAAGTCGCTAAGTACGAAGTTCCGTTTGTACACTTCCTGCCCTATTACAAATTTAATCAGCCTCGCCCGTTGATTATAATACCTGGCGCCTTTCTCATATGCTTTATGCATATGAGACCTGATACTCTCGCGGACTAACTCCAGTCTGTCCTGAGGTGGTAATATGTACAAATCACGATCCTCCAGAGCATTGAGCCGCCGCCCCAATGCATAGTCGGCGCCACTGGTAAACATCTGCTGACCGAACAACGCAAAGTACGGCGTAACTCCTATCGCTTGATGTACCGCACTGCGCAACGCACACTCGATCTCACTCAGGAATAAATCCCAATCGCGGTGGTCCTCCTTCAGGTAAGCCCTTATAGCTGCCAGAACCAGGGCCGGATTTAAACTTTTGCCGCCCTTGGGCACTGAAAAAAATGCCGCCTCATTATTTTTAAAAATTCAAATATCTAATGTATTGCAAATAATTTATTATATATTATATACTTTGATATGACATAAAAAATATTTGTTTTTGTTCTTAGAGCTATACATTTTGCACTCAGCTTGACTCATGTGTGCTGTTTTTATAAGTCGTTTGCCAAACGTCACTCAATCATCTGCATGTTGTTGTTGCCGTTACAACAACAAAAACAACATACAGACGATTGAGTGACGTTTGGCAAACGTCTTATAAAAACAGCACAATAATTATAATATAATAATTTTATCACAGGCAAATACGCCTGACTTTTTGAGTTGCGAATTGGTCGATTAAATCCTCACAATCTAAACGTTGAAGCACTTCCGATTCGATGCATAGAATAGCTAAGCTATTGAGTCTATTTGCACTCATTGTAGAACGAAAGTAGTTTTTAACCCTTTTTAAACAAGAAAACGATCGTTCTGCGCCACAGTTTGTTATAGCTAAAGTAATAAATATTCGATATGCGATTTCTACGTTCGGAAATTCAGTGTAAAGGTCGTTTGCTCGCAAAAGTTTCAGAAGATCGGAAGGTGAATTATTTTCCATCGTTTTTTCAGTGCAATAAGCATGGAAGTGCACGAATTCGTCATCCAATGAGAACTCAAGATCTGAAGAATAAATCTTTCTTAAACGTTCAGCTCGTTTACGAATCTCTCTATTATCCAAATTGCCAAATTCAATTATAACTGAGAACATTTCCTGTATCTTTTCATACGCAACACATCTTTTTCGTAATTCGAAATCCAGATTGTCAAGAATGACATTAAACGTATTGACTCTAAAGTAGTCTCGACCTGACAGTTGCACATCTCCATCCCGTGATTCATCAGCATGTAATTTTCTCTTCCTTTGTCTAGAAACTGTTGTTTTATATTCTTTAATCTCTGAAATATTTAAAGCATTTTTTTCATAGATTTCGAATTCATTTCGCGTATCAGCAACAACTTTAATCAAACCATGATAATCGTCGATCACGTCAGCAATGCTGCAATCAACTTTTTGCAATCTTTGACTAACAGCATTGAATCGCGAGAGTAAAAAATGCCAAAATATTTGCATAAATGCTGTTTCAAGTCGCTCCATTTGAATACGAATACCTTTTGCTTGTTGTCTTGTAATTGCATTTTCGTCAATATCTTCTTCAATAATAATCAATGTCTCGATTATTTCGTCGAAATATTGATTAAGTACATGAACAGCTTCATAACGAGCTGACCATCTGGTTGCAGATAAAGATTTTAACGCGATTCTTTTTCCGGTATGAGATTGTAAAATTTCCCAGCGCTGCGTCGATGCAGTAAAGAAGTTATATAAAGTTTGTACTGTATTAAAGAATGAAGCAGCTTCTGGTGCGCATTCTACTGCGTGAACTCCAACTAAATTCAAAGAATGAGCAGCACAAGGAGCATGTTCTGCTAGATCATTAATTTCATGAATTCTTGCCTGTAAACCTGAATACATTCCTGATACATTGTTAGCATTATCATATGACTGACTTCGACAGTCTGCGAGGTCAAGATCAAAAAACTCAAGAATAGACAATACAGCAACTAGCAAATCTTCAGCTTTATGTCCAGAATTTTCAATAAATATCAGAAAGCGTTCAACAGGCGTTCCATCTTTTTGCACATATCTAATAACAAAAGAAAGTTGGTCAACGTGAGATATATCAGGTGTGGAATCTACAATAATAGCATAATATTTGGCTGATTTAACTTCTTGAATTATGATAGAAGATACTTTTACTGACAAAAGCTGTATAAATTCTTCGTAGATAGTTTTCGATAAGTAACTTGTACTGCCAGATCCTTTATTTCCAAATTTTCGAATATGCTCTTCTAGGAATGGGTCAAAAGAAGCAAGAAATTCAATCAGCATTAAAAAATTGCCATTATTTGGTGAGCCAAACTTTTCATCACTTCCTCGGAATGGAAGCCCTCGAGAAGCTAAGGCTTTAGTAGCAGCGACTACTCTTCTTAAAACATTTCTCCAATAAGAGATTTCTGTCTCTGTTTGTATGACTAAGTCATGGTCTATTCTGTTCTTAGTATCCGATCTTTGCTTAAGGGTTAACATACATTTTTTATGATGTTTTGAGTTTTCATGCTCACCAACACGAACGCCTGCATGTTTCCAATCATCAAATCCGTTTTTGCCATTAAATGAACACTCTATGTCAAAAAGAAGACAAGCTGCACAAAATACAGAACCTTTACTAACTGAGTAAATGAGCCATGGGCGTGGAACTTTTTCACCGTTGATAAGTTTTCTTAAAAATAGTGATTCTGACAGCCATCTTGAAGTTCCATCGCTGTAATCACGTTTTGTACCGGAGAAATCCAAATTTTTATTTTGTTTACATCCATGGTTAGCTACGTAATCTCTGGTGAAATCGTTTATAACCCATTCTCCTGGATCATCGCTTATCACAATATCCCCATGCTCATTATCTTCTATATTTATTGTTGGAATTGTAGCTTGAAGTTCACTTTCGTGATGGTTATTCTGTGGCAGCGAAGAAGTCGTGGTACTATCAGTATCATTACTCGTAGACGGAGTTCGTTTTGAAGTTGACGTAGAACATGCATCATCACCTGCAAAAATTTACTATTATTCTATTAACCTAATTATGACAGTAAATAATGAATATACATTTTATACACATCGACAAATGAATCATTATTATACTTGGAAAAATATGAATACTTGAAAAAATATGATACAAACCTTCATAATCTAAATTCGTACAATCTCTATTTTTAGTTTCTGATTTTTGTGTAACACATACTTTTTTCGTAAAAAAATCATCTAGTTTGGGAGTTTTACTCAAAACCTCTTGTTCCTTTTTACTTTTGTCCAAAGCGCGCTTTCGATACTCAGATCCACTCAATTTTTGGCGTCCATCTGCCATGGTTGACAATTGATCGTATATTTATGCTCAACATTAATGCAATTTTTTGATATCGATAAATTAATTTAACACCTTACTCAATCAACACTTACTCTTTAATGATGAGCACGTTTAAAAAAGATAAAATAAAACTATGCAACACATAATCAATGATATGAAAAAGGGGAATCCCACAATTTAATATGTACAATGTACATATAGTGTTGCTGTGGCTTATTATTTTGTATTTTTGTATTTTTCTCAAAACACAACGAAAGCTATGCAACGAACTGTCAATGAAAGAAAAAGGGGAATGACACAATTTAATTTTGTAACGCTCTTGTGGATTATTGTTGTATACCTACATAAATGGAGGTTTCAGTTTTATTACCATTTTAAATCGTTAAAGAAATTAATTAATTAAATAATTTCGAATATAAATTTTCACTTAAGGTGCCAAAATTATGATTTACAAAATTTCAATTTGACAAATATTATACGAGTCGCATTTCTTGAATTATCTATTAAATAATATATGATTAATTAAAATATAAAATTTCTATTGAGAAATTTTGATGACAGTAAAAAATTTTTTTCACTTTCCAAATTTTGCCGCCCTAGAAAATTTGCCGCCCTGGGCTCTAGCCCCGACTGCCCCTAGTGTAAATCCACCACTGGCCAGAACTGACTGATTCACACGTTCTGCTGCATTCGATTGTGGGGCATAAAACCCCGTCTTCACATGCTTAATCGCATAGGACTCCATCACTTTACTAAATTCCTGACTCTCAAACTGCTTTTCATTATCTGAATGTATCGTTTCGGGTACACCGAATTTATGAAAAATGTCTTCAATTAAAAACCTTACTACATTCATCGCCGTGGCCTTACCCATACCATAGCTTTTAAGAACACGAATTTCGTAAAATGGTCCATGACCACAAACACGTATGCATGACCCGCCCTGGAGCGTGGATATATTCCTAAAAAATCTATATAAAGCCGTTGAAATGGCCGTTCGGAGCTGACTTCCTTTCCCATAAAAGGTCTAGAAACCTGATTGCTATGCTTCGTCTCCTTGCAGACCCTACAATCCCTCACGTAATTCCGCACCTGCACCGCCATACCAGGCCAATAATAAAATTGTCTTACCCGGTGCAATGTCTTAGCGACTCCCCCGTGAGCTGACAACTCAGGCTCATGGGCTTGTGCTACAACTGTTGAAGTTAATGCTTCGGGCACCCATAGCTTCCAACAGGGACCCCTGCCCTCTTCCTCATTAGCAATAGTACGTTTATATATCTTCCCATCATGTACTTGCAGATCCGGGAACCTTCCTACATTCTCTTCAATAGTCTGCTTTCGCTGAACATACTCAGGCGAATCGTATTCAGTGGTGTCCATATCAGGAATATTCAGAGCCACTTCCTCCATCAATCGGGATAGCGTATCAGCTACTACATTTTCACTCCCCTTTCGGTGCTCAATTTGAAAGTCATATGCCTAAAGCTGACGAGACCACCTGGCTAACCTCCCACTTAAGTCTTTTAATGACATGAGCCACTTCAAGCTAGCGTGATCCGTGATCACGGTAAAAGGCATCAGCTCCACATAGGCCCTGAATCGTCTCACCGCTAGAATAGCCGCTAAACACTCTTTCTCCGTTACACTATAATTAAGTTGACAACTGTTCATTTTACATGAATAATAGGCTATTGGCCGTTCGTTCTCAGCTTCATCTTTCTGAAACAGCGCCGCCCCGACTCTATAATTGGAGGCATCGCACTGAATATAAAACCTTTTCTTAAAATCCGGGTGCGCTAGTACCGGAGCCGTGGTGAGAGCCTGCTTTAACTTTACAAACGCGACACTTGCTTCCGGAGTCATGACAAACTTCACGCCTTTCCTAAGGGTGTCCGTCAAAGGCGCGGACATATCAGCAAAATTGGCCACGAATCGCCTATACCAACCGGCCGTCCCCAAAAAGCTCCGTACCTGTCTGGGTGTCTTCGGCACTGGAATCCTTCTTATTGCCGACACCTTCTCCGGATCCGTCTTCAACACTCCATGACCTATCACAAACCCCAGATATTTCAGCTCCTTACAGCAAAACTTTGACTTCTTCAGCCCCATTGTAAGATTCGCGCTGGAGAGACATTTCGCCACTTCCCCCAGCAAATACATATGTGTTTCTAAATCCGGTGATATAATCAACAAATCGTCCAGATACACAAATACATTTTCTTTGAGCCGCTGCGGAATAAGCTTGTCCATCAGCCTGCGTAGCCTCTGTGCCGCATTACATAGCCCAAATGGCATTACCCTGTACTGGTACAGAGGTCTTCCGGGTATAGTAAAGGCTGTAAAAGCTTTACTGCCCTCCTCCAACTCACTCTGCCAGAATGCGAATTTGAGATCTATGCTACTGATGAACACGGCCTCGTCTATACGGCTCAATATACCTTCAATATTCTGTATAGGGTACGCGTCCTTCACCGTGCGCTCATTCAATTTACGTGCATCTAAACACATACGATTCTTCCCCGGCTTCCTCACTAAAGTAACTCGGCTGCTCCAGGGACTCTAACTTTGTTCAATAACACCCAGCGCTAGAATCTGATCCACCTCAGCATACAACAACTCTTGCACTGCTGGCGATACGGGATAATACCGATATTTTATTGCCTCAGCCCCTTGCACCAACCGTATACTGTGTTTCTCCAAAGAAGTTCTGCCTAGCCCACACTCTTCTCCAGTTGCTCCTGCTGAGTCTCAGTTAAATCATGGCGCCCAGCGACATTAAACTTATCACTGGTGTCCATTTCTCCCGGCCCCGTGACCACTTCACTTACCCCAACAATTTCCGGAGCTAATCCAAAATCTTGCCAGAAATCAACTCCTAAATAGACCTCCTGCTGCAATGTGGGACATAGGTAAAATACTACACTTTTTACTTCTCCTTTGAACTGCTCTGGTACTATGATTCGCCCAAGCACTTGCTGCTTATGCCCTCTAGCTGTGCTTACCAGCGTGAAATACTTTTGCACTTCCAATCCCAATTCACTAATTAATTCCCTACAATTTTCCCTAGGACACTAACCGACGCCCATGTATCCAGTAACCCCCGCAACTTTCTACCTTGAATTTCAATCTCGGCGAATGGTCAGCCTCAACTACCTGCCGTTTTTTAAGAACTCTTAACTTGTACCTTAACCTAGCTTTTTCCACTTTCCGAGAGATCCCTCTTAACTGGCCTTCTCTTAAACCCTTCACCTGTTCTTCACACTGTTCCCGCACCTTATCTGCTATCTCCAAATCTACTACTAATCCTACATTTCCCCCTACACCCTTATTACTATCTAACTTATAACTATCTACTGCTCCGCGGGAACCTGTCGGGAGCACAACCTTCCCGCTGGCCTCATGATCCTTCCCCCGTTTCCCAACTTACATTTCGGGCACTCTGGAGTCACCACATGATCCGCCCCACATCGGTAGCAAAATAGCCTCCGTTGCTTGGAGGTACACTCTCTAAAGGTATGGCCCGCCCCATATCTGGCGAGTGGTTGCACAACTCTGATCTCTCTCTTCAGGAAGAATCGTTCTGCCTCGTGACACTCGTACTTCAGCTGCTCTACGCTATAGTAGGCTATAGGGTAAACAACGCTCCCAACGGCATCCCGGATGTTCCTTTTTAGCAATTTAATGACGTCAAACTCCGAAATAGGGTGCTCCATCCGTGCTCTCATCTTAAGCACATCAAAGAAGAAGGACTTCAGGCTCTCTCTTGGCTGCTGTTTCCGCTCCGTCAACTCTCGCAACAGTTCAAACTCACTTTGATGGGACTGAAATTGTCGTATTAGCGCATTTCTTAACGCCGGCCAACCGCTTACGTCGATGGTCCTCACACACAACCAATACCATTCCAATGCTGATCCTCTTAGCAGCTGGTAAAAATCTCTTAAAACCGCTGACCAAGGTACCACATACTGGGCTCGCAAATGTTCCAGGCGAAAAATAAATTCCTCTACTGACAGCCCCTCGGTCTTACCGTCAAATACTATGCCCCATTTATCTATCTTCACTTCTCTCTGTGTCACCTCCCTTTGACCATTCGAATCCCTTCTACTATCCTCCCGTCCTGGAAACGTGTTTCCTGCAGATGCTGAGTCTGATATGCCCCCCCTTGTTCTTGGCACTCTACCCATTCTCTCTGCGGGCTGGTTGTCATTCGCTGACAAAGCTTGGCTTCTCGTATGAGGCCCACCTATTTGTTCCTGCATCGTTTGCTGGGGTCTCACCATCTCATTTATCATTCTCATCAGCTCAAGGTGATTGGCTCTAACCGTTTCCATTATTCTACTGGACTCGACGTCCAATGCCATTCTATAGGTGTTGTGGCTCTCCAGGAGCATCAGATTTATAGCCGACCTATATTCACTTGGAAGCTCATTCTGCACTTTCGCCTCTACCTCCACAGATCTCTTGGGTACTGCCCCAGTTCTACTTCGTTGCCCTCCCGCCACTTTTTCCTCCCCTCTTGGGGGTGAGTGTTCTAGTGGCATCTCTCTACTTTTTGTGTTTTCTTCCCTTTCGTTTCTCGTGCCACTTCTCAAGTGCATTCCTTTTTCCACTACCTATTTACCTAAATTAAACTAACGACTTAATAATAATACTTATTATAACGATAACAACAATAAAAAGAAACAATTATTAAACATAAACAAAAACTAAATACCAGTATAATTATTATTTTTCCTTTTCAATTAATCTTAAGAGGAGGGTTAGGATTTGTTGAGATCGGTGACCAATCAGTACTTTACTATCACCCGTTGGAATTGTGGTAGGTGAGTGGTTTTATCCTAAATTTCACAAACATTCAATCTCTACAAACACTTTCTTTCAGTTTCTCTCACGCTAGGCCCCCTCTTGATGCTATTATGAATGAATTTCATGTCACAAGCCACCAACAGTTTGCCTCTTGAGAGGGAATCCTGCATGTGGCCTGCTTCCCCTTCCTACACCTCATAATCGGCAAGTGCAATTGAGTGGGTGCAACGCCATCACCAAGTCAATTGAACCCATTACTGTGCCTAGAATAACGATCACACTTTCTCCACCCGTCCGCATTCATACCAAGCCTGTGCCTCTCAATGATCACTGGTGCCGATGCTATTGGATATGTCTTTAATTACCCAAGCCATATTTACCAACGATCGTTACGAAGCACTACCTATACCTGTCGACAGCACAAATTACCCCTGCCCTTACTCATCGCGCTATTAGAGCTCAATCACTCTTGCCCCAAGCCGCCATGAGCCAGACAACGGTAAACCCCTCACGACAGCCATTTTTTTCTTTTATGCACTACTTATCCTAAAACAAAAATTTTCTTACTAATTTTTTTATTTTGGGCGCCATTCTGTTACGTCCCCATAGTAATCATACCTGGCACAGACACCCTGGCTAGCTCACTCCTTTTTTCTTTTTTGGTGGGTTCCCAACCCGCTGTCCCAGATCGTGGGGCAAACATGAAGTTCTACTCTAAACCTATTCTACGTTTATCATTTATTTTTGATACCACTCACCTCTCCACCGGCTTCCTCCATAATAATTCTATATACTTAATCTATTAAAATATCGTATTCCCGCGTTTTCAACACGACAATAGCACAGAAATTCTCACAAAAAAAATTGCACTTGATTTAAATGAAGATTGACGAATCGAACGACAACGACCGTAAATTTGACTTTCCTTCTTGCCATGCAGAATCTGACTCCTTTCTCAAAAATTTTCCGCATTAACCACTGATTTCCAAAAACAGTCTCCTCCGGTACTTCAACTCCCAGCTCTCTCTCTCTGACACCCTACTTTTCACTGTCCTATCCAGAACCTGTCCGTCCGTGTTTGTCCCACCCACTAAGCATACCCCCTGGCAACAGCTGTGCTTTGTGGGTCAACCAACCAATTCAAGGACAGCTACTAACCTTTCATCATCACTTTTCTTTTTCTTCTCCTTTTCCTTACCAACTCGCACTCACGTATTTACCCCACATTAACACTCGATCCACCCACACATGCACCCATATTAGACCAGCTCTCGCGTATTAAAAGTTCCCCTCCACTCAACCTGAGCTTTCTACGCAAAAGCAGTCTAATCCTCTCACACCAAAAAAAATAAACAAAAAGTGATGATATAAAAACTCTCCCATATACATACATATACTCGTATATATATACATATTTAGAGAGAGAGAGCACCAATCGGAGTATGCAGCCACTAAACCGAACAGTCATCTGATGCACCAAATAAAGTAGCCGCCAGCTGATCGTAACAAACTCACCTGCTTGTTTTTCTGCTGATGTACATCATCTTCTATCTCTTATACTACTTAAATTAACACGTACACACACCCGGACTACATAAGCGTTGGTACACCGCATACGTGGAATTCTCTCATCACAACTCTCCGGTGGTGATTTATGAATCCCTCCTTCAATCTCTCTTGAACCTAATCCCACCTATAAGAGCTCTTACGTTTCTGATTAAGATGGGATTGGCTGCCGTCCCCTTGACGGGAATGATACCCAATACTCAGCTCCACCAGCACCGTATCACAAATATACTTCATACATAGGTCGTATATTTATTTGATCGTCTAATAAAAAGTAACTAAATAAAGCTTAAATAACTTCCCTTGCGAAACTTTACAGCCGCTCGCAACACTATTTTGACACATTGTGGAATTACTCGCTACAATTTCTTCCTACGGGTAGCGAGTGACTCTACTCGTCATCTCAGTATCAAGTACTCCTTTTCTACTACTTCTGATCTAATTTCAGTTTGCAGAATTAATTAAATAAATAAAAACTGCCGAAGGAATATTCTTTTTATAATTTTTATTAAAAATTTGTTCATATTCGCTCTTGGAGTTGAGTTCTTATTGATAAAAATACACATACGAGTACAATAATAATATTTTCATTTGATCTATTTATGTTTAAACGTTTAAATACGAGTCATTCTCATTTATTTGAATACATTTTTGGCAATTGTCTGGAATTTTTTCACTATATATAATTTCTATAGCATACGAGTAGCTTACAAACTAAGAATACAGGGTGCGTTGCTTACCTTACAATTAATATAGAATTTCTAATTGATGAGTATCATCACTGCACTCACCGTATTTTTTGGAACTATGGACCTACTGCTGGTGCGAGCGGCCCTATGCGACCTACGTGCCTACGTCCGGCTTCTTTGCGCGTTCAGGCATGCTGTTCTTCCGCTGGGCCTGAGAAATCTGCACGATGCGAGAGAGCGGCGAATGGGTGCTGCTAGTGGTGTTGGATGGGCGTGGTGCCATACCTGGCGGCAAAGAGAGCAAGCGTGCTGCATTGGCGCTGGCACCAGTTGCGCTGGAGCTGGTGCCACTGGTGTCGGTGGAGCCAGGCCCTAATTGTGCAGGCATATTTGGCTCACGCGCCAGCGGAGAAGGTCGCAGTGATAGACGTCGCTGTAGGGCCGTTTGGGAGGCAGTGGTTGGTAGGTTAAGCACCGCTGGGGTCGTCGAGGCAGCTGTTGTACCTGTTATCGACGACATGTTGTTGATATTGACGCCGGGTGGCGGCGCTTTGCCCGGTGGTATTTGCAAAGCTGTGGGACGTATGCTGAAGCGGCGCTTGAATTTTGTGGTGGCGCCGCCAGGGGCCAACACTGGTTGCTGCAGTAAGTGTGCCGGAGTGGGCTCCTTTTCGCTGTAGCTCGGTGGTGGGTCGACGATTTGCATTGAAGACTGGCGGCGTCTGGTAAGCACGTTACCCGCTGCCGTTGGCGCTTGATAGGCAGTTGCAACCAGTGGTGAAGACGGCAGAGTGCCGACTATGGTGGAACGACGACTGTACAGGCGGTTTGCTGCGGTGGCGGTGAGCGTTCTGGTATTATCGCCAAAGAGTGAGAGTAACGAGGGCAATTCAGGCTGGTCCAGTCCGGCGGTGCCCATTTTGCGTTGCTTGGTATCGCTTTGGAAGACGCCTCCCAATTCTGTGTAAGGCTCGGCTTGCGCTTTGGCTGCGGCTTCATTCAACGCCACTTGTGTGTGCATAACTTCAAGAGCGCGTATTAGGTCCGCCACTGTTGTGTTCTCCAGCACGCTGAGATCCTCTTCAGAGGTGGCGGTAAACATACTGGGACGGCGCCCTACGTTGAGGGGTAAATTGCCGCCCCTTTGCGGTGGTACACTGACGGATACAGAAGCCGAGCTCCCACGACGCTGCGATAGGCTGCCGCGACGTTGAGTCAGAGCCGCAGCGCTGTTCGGCGGGAAGACACTGGCCCGCCTGTTAGTCGCCGCAAAGGCTGGATTTTGTGTGAATATGGATTCGCGACGCTTTTTGGGCATAGCCGCGGAGCCTTTCTGTTGATAGGCGTTGATAGGTAACGCTGTGTTAGGCATTTCGGCGGCGTCGTAGACACTGCCACGTCGTCCATGCGCCAGCGAAGAAAGTCTCGAGGAGATGCTTGTATCCGAGGCGTATGCCTGATTGTCGTTGAGCGTCGGCAAGGGAGCTTTGCCGTTCTGGAAGTAGGTGGGACTGGCATTGGCCGTAACCGTGCTATAATAGTCCAAGTGAGGCGCACGATGTTGCTGCGTCTCTGGCACACTCACTATGGAGAACTTACGATTGCCATTGACAGTATCCGTTGTAGTAATAGTTTCCTGCGACGGACGCTTCTTGAAGGGGAACACTTTACGTAGGCTCTCTGGTATGGAGAACTTCTTGGGGCGTTGCCTTCTCAACTCCTCATCTTCCATGTTGACAATGTAATCTTGCGGCGGTTGAGCAGCATTTGAGCGGTACATGTGCTCGCGATTGTTCTGCCGGAAACGATCGTTGATTGCCTGTTGTATTTGATTGTTGTCCCCACTCCAGGTCCACTCGTTGTGTTGTACGGCCGGTCGCTGCATCTGCCACATAGGATTAATATTGAAATCGGAACAGGCACGGCCACGTGATCTGGGTGGTTCATGGGCGCTGGGGAAAGACCACTCGCTAGCCAAGATCTGCGAATCGGAGAAGCCATGATAGCCGCCGTACATGTCACCAGCACCCAAAGTGGTGTCCTCCGTTGTTGGCGGCTTTATAGAAGCCAAAGCGGTAACCACTTTCGCCAAAAGTCCAGTCGTCTGGCGGAAGGCTTCGGCATTCTCGAACGACTTTTCCTTGTCGATTTTGTCCAGTTCAGTGTCCGAGGAAGCGTGCACTGGCAACAAACCATCAGCGCGCACCTCCAACACATCGTAGCACTCGGAAAAGGCTCTTTTGCGATTGATGGCAATGTGCGGTGGATCCACGCGATACATGCTGAGCTCCGGACAGGAGACGGAACGGTACAGCGACTGCGAGACATCTGCTTCGGTGTAGACAGGCTGAATTAATATGTGTGTGTGTGTCAGTGAGGGTAGAAATGTGGATGGAGAGAATAGAGAGGGAAAATTTTGGTTAGTTTGTGTTCTATGTGAGTGCTGAGTGCAACTGAGAAATGGTGGACATAAGTATATAATATGTACTCGTAGAGATCAAGTCAAGGAGCATAGATACAAGGCTGTGTGGTGATACTCGTATTCCTCGAATGATCTAACTAAATAGCATAAATGGTATGGTAGAAAATTAGGACTGAGAAACAGCAGGACGGCGACGAAGCTAAAATATATTTGGACAACGAGAGAAAGAGACAAATATACTCATTCCAGACATAAATATTCCTCTGGATTTGAAAAGGTTTCATTATTATTATTATTAGATCTTACGCCACACTTAATTATGACTGTAAGGTGTTGGGGAATGTGCTACTAGCTACTGAGGTCTTCGACTTGAAGAGATTTTTTAGAAGGAAGCATTTTTAAGACCAAACCCGCGGCAGGATTTGATCATGCGGCCCTAGAAGTGTGAGTCTAGCATACTTACCACTAGACCACAGAGGGGCTTAAAAGGTTTCAATTGCCAGGATTGTGAATGTTCTCTTCGGAATACTCCCAGTGGGAACTCATCCACGTCTGGAGGAATATTCATGAGCTGGTGTGTTATATCATGCTGACTGTTTTTATTGATTAATATCGACTGATTCCTGACCTATCCACACATGAAAATCATCATTTTGGAATTAACAGCAGATTACTGTTTTCATGCCGGCACATGTGACAATCCAATATTTAGACGTATACCCGAATATTGCTTAGGATGTGTTGTTAGTCAGTTATCGCTTCATATATATCGAGAAAAATGATATCATTAACACCTGAGTAGCATCATTACAGAGCACTAATTTGTACCAATTGCAGCATTATAGTTAGCAGCCAAGTGTCTATACTCCCTTTATAAGTGTACTTATACAGTAAATTTAAATAAAATACCAAAACTGAGTCGAGTGCACGTTAATTTTGCTAAATTTATTGCAAATATATTTAAAATTTGATTGAAGAGAGGCTTATTAGGTTTTTTTTAAATAGACTACTTACACCACAATTCCGTCGTTTTTCGAATTTTTTTGCGAAAAAACTATTTGTAAAAAAACAAATAAAAAACAAAATGGTTAAAATAAATTTACTTTCAAAAAATTATAATCCCATTGTGTTACTTTTATAGTGATCATGCGTATTTGTTGTGCGGAGAGTGCTGTTAATGGCGAATGGGTGGTGCGTCAGACCAGGGCACACAACGTTGTAGTAGCTACATGTACCGAAAAAGGGAAGGTGGGGAAACTCACAACCTTAAAGCTGTCTTACGGAAGATCACGATCCTCTTCTCTAAGAAAAACAGATCTCCTACGGTCTCTCCGCTAATATATAAAGGTGTGGAAATTCCGATGAAGGAGACAGTCAAATATTTGTTACTAATACTAGACAGGAAACTTACCCGGACACCCAATATTGAGGAAAAAGTTAGGAAGGCAAATATTGCTTTGTACACTTGTAAAAAAGCGGTCGGAATTGGGTGTCCCCTGTACATTTCTGTAGTCAGACCTATATTGTTATATGGACTACTGGTATGGTGGCCACCCGCTCAGAAACAAAGGTATTTGAAACTTCTGAGCAAGGTTCAACGAACAGTTCTTCTGTGTATTTCTGGTGCTTTTAGGACTACCCCAACTAAAGCATTAGGAGTAATACTCAACCTACCTACACTAGATCTGGTAGGGTAACAAGTGGCCGCCGCATCGGCGCTAAGGCTGAAATGCACGGCGTTTTGGAATGATCGGCAGACTGGCCACTCGGCTCTCGTGCATACCCCGAGTAGTTGTATCCAACACATTGACCACTATATATCTAATCTCAACTTTGGTAGGCAGTTCAAGACACATATTCTGTCTAGAAGGGAGAGGCAAACACCCATGCCAAGGAGAAGGGGGAACTTCTACACCAACGGAACCAAGCTTGACGAAAGAGTCGGCTTTGGAGTTTTCTCAAAAGAACTGGGACTGGAACTTTCGTTTTGTCTGTCCGACCATAACAAAAACCACTATAAATATCTACTCGGATAGCCAGGCGGCAATCAAGTCAATGAACTCAGTGGCACTAAAATCAAAGATTTCACGCCCTAAATGATATCAGCACCATTCCCAGGGTACGCCTAATATGGGTTTCGGATATTGAAGTGGAAGACGGGGTACCAACCTTCCTCTGTATACTGAGAGATGCGAGGTTGGAATACCATTTGCCACCTGCCAACTAATGTTGAAGAATCCCGTCGTGCGTGAGGTTAATAGGTCTTAGGCAGACGAAGGCACTTGATTAACGACTGTGTTAATGTGGCCGAAACTTGATAAGAAAAATCTAGAGACTTGTTTGGCCTGTCGAGAGAACATATCTCTGACTACAAAATACTCTCTTTTTATTTAGTATGGAAGACCATCATTGGAGAGTGAGGCAGAGTAAGAAAAATAGAGAAGAAAGTTTCTGTCAAAAATGACAGGTGTCAAATATATTTTGACACCTAGCATATTCTCCCGTTAGAATCGTTGACCTTATATATTTCTGCTATGCTTTTACTGCTACGAGTGTACGCCAATTCTTCTTCAGATTCGATGACTTTATATATATTTTTTCTATATTTTTACTGCTATAAATTTAGGGCAATTCTTCTTCAGATTCGTTGATTTTATATTATGCTATGTTTTTACTGCTACGAATTAATGGCAAAGGGAAAATATGAACACGATTCTTATGAAGTTGTTAAGTACCTGCTTTGTGTGCACTGGTTTAGACCGATATATAATATAGATAGGACGTACCGTGCGCGTATGATAATATTGCAATATTTATAGAAAATGGACTACAATTTACATGCTTGAATTTTTGTTGTTCGTTGAATTAATGCAAATATAACAAAATTAATGTGCACATTTACCCACAATTAAAAACTTACGGCTAAAACAGACATACAGACATAATAATTAATTATATGGGAACGTAATTGGATTTCAGTTTTCTTGGCTAATAAAATGCATATATACATAAATACAAGTAACTAATTTTATAAAGTGCAGAAATGTAAAACGTGCTTCAATTTTATCACTTGGCCACGATAAAAAATTTGTTTACGACTAGTTCGGAACAGCAGGTAAAGCACCGAGATACCAGCATTCTTCGCCGACGAGGCATAAGTCATAGCAGTGATATACAAACAAACAGCCGTTTGCACCGACTCGTCAGAAATTATAGCGAAAACACACAGTGGTTTACGCCGTGTCGACAGAAATTATAGCAATGACATCAGCGGTTAATGCCGAATCGGCAGAAATCACAGCCGAAAAAAACAGTGGTTTACGCCGTGTCGACATAAATTATAGCAATGACATCAGCGGTTAATGCCGAATCGGCAGAAATCATAGCCGAAAAACACAGTAGTTTACGCCGACTCGACAGAAATCAAAGCAATGACACACAGCGGTTTACGCCGACTCGGCAGAAATAATAGCGAAAGCATACAGTGGTTTACGCCGTGCCGGCAGAAATCATAGCAATGACATACAAACACAGAGCGGTCTACGCCGAGTCGGCAGAAATCACAGCAATGACACACAGTGGCTTACGCCGACTCGTCAGTAATCAAAGCAATGACACACACAGCATTTTACAGTCGGTAACTCGCTTATACGAGTATGCTGCGCAGTTGCCTCTGCTTTGTGTAGTTCCCAACAATATGTAAGGAAGCGCCGAGACGGTTGCCCAGTGAACGAAAATCGGTGTGATAATTGTTTCTGGTAAAATTATTTTCGTTGCTCATTTCAGGCTGAATTTTTAACCTACTCCAGCAGTTTTTGGCAAATTCATGCATAACCGAATCGATGCTGCAGTAATTTCAAGAAATTTACTCGTTGTTTAACTAACGAATTTTGCTATTAGGAGTACTGAATCACTGACTCCTTAGTGCAGGCCATAATTTTCGTTACTTTGCTTTTAACTAGTTAACGTTTGTTTCATTACTGAAGCACCCTTTTGGAGAGGCTCTCAAAATTGCTTCACAAACAAACTATTTAAAAATATTGCTGATCATTTTTTACCGGGAAGATAGCGAAATATGTACATATTATTTAATTTTAATTAATATTAATAATTTATAGTTTTAATTAAATAATATTTAATAATAAAAATACAATTTATAATATTATTCATACGCCAAGTGCACCCACATGAAAATTGCAATTTATTTGACCATAAATGTTTACAAAAAAATTATAAATAGTTAATTATTAATAATAATTATTATTAATAAAAATATTTTATATTATTATTACTAACTTTTTAATAATAATAATAACTATTAAAATATATTCATTAAAATAAATATTAATTAAATGTTAATAAAAATAATAAATAATTAAATATAATTTCCCCATAATCCCAAAATTAAATGTATTAAATATATTTTAATTATTATTAATAAAATAGAATTTAATAACTATTAAAATAAATATTTTATTAAATGTTAATAAAAATAATAAATGATTAATAATAATTTTCCCATAAGCCCAAAATTAAATTAAATACATTAAAAATAAAATTGAGATATGTTTTGGAATAGATTTAAATTTAAAGAAACATATGGTTTGCTTTGGAATAGATTGTTTTACCTTAAATTTTATTATATACAATTCATTCAAAATTCTACGCAGATAGCCAACGTCTTTGGTGACACCATTCCAAATACGATTCTGGGTTGCTTTAATATTCGTGGAGAGTTGCTGTTCCAGACGTGCCAACTTTTTACTTTGTAATCCTCTGAAAGCAAAGTAATTAATTTTGAACTTATGTTAGTGGAGGAAGGTAGACGATATATGTACATTTGTTCTACAAATTGGGGTTAATTTACAAGATTTTGGTGTTACTCATACGACACGCACACCAGAGATGGCAGATAAGTATTAGAGATAGGCGATAAAGAGAAATTTATCGATAATTTTACCAAATGATACTTACATGCAGAAGCTATAGAAGGTCTAATTTGGGCCTATAAAAATAGTGAAGCATAATCAAGCAGATCGGTGGAGATTGATCGTTTTGTTATGAAAAAAATTAAATAAATAAAATGAAATGAAATTAATAATATATATATTATTAGCATCCTTCTCCCTAATATTTTGACAGATAATTTGAAGCCTCGCTAAATGAACATGATATATATTATTAATATCATTCTATACTATTTTGAAAGATAATTTGAATTTTGGCTATATCGGTAAATACGAATATATCGCCCATCTCTAGTAAATATATATTTAACATGAAGATTATTTTTGTAACGAATTTATTGACAAGACAAGTTACAACAGTAGTTGCAATTGCGTATGTGGTTATGCCACCGTAATAATTTTTCAGAAGAAGAAGAAGAATTATTGAAAATTTTTTTTTTTTTTGGCATATCTTCTATCTAGCTATTTCGGACACGCCACTTGTCCTCATCAGAGATCTTTCAATGAAAGGCAATTTTTCCCCAAGCATTTTTATTATGTCTCAGAAATCAATAAATTCGTTACAAAAATAATCTTCATATACACAGAATTGACGACTATCGACTTACTCACATTTACAGAATGAATACGGTAAAAAGGTGACAACTATGTCTACTGACGAATCTTCACAAGAAATTGTAAACTTTATAGAATGTATCCTTAGAAGGTTAGTGTGATCAGGCTTAATTAGCCTGCCACTAACAAAAAGCAATGTACTATGACACCACTGAAATTTAAAAATTATTACGGTGGCATAACCACATACGCAATTGCAACTACTGTTGTAACTTGTCTTGTCAATAAATTCGTTACAAAAATAATCTTCATATACACAGAATTGACGACTATCGACTTACTCATATATATTTAACATTTATAAGTTCAGATGTAGTTTTGTTTAATTCTTGTATTCCCTCATTAATGTCAAAATATTAAGAATATAGGGTGTTTTTTACATTATAGATGCGACTTCATTATCGTTATAATCAAAAATAAACTTTAAAGCAAAATATATATATTATTAATATCCTTCTATAATATTATGACAGATAATTTATTCGCTATATCGATAAATATGAATATATCACCCATCTAAAGAAAATGTATATTTAAATTAAACTTTTAAATATAGTTCTTTTGTTAACTTGTTTTCAATCCGTCATTGCTATTAAGGTTAAGGATATAGGGTGTTTTTTATGTGTTAGATGCGACTTTATTATCCTTACAATCTATTGTGATTTACGAAATAAACTTAAATTTGAAATTATATCAAGCATAAAAACACTCCTTCATTAATATCAAAATGTTACTGATATAGGGTGTTTTTTTATATTATAGATACGACTTTATTATCCTTATAATCTAATATAATATATGGAAATAAACTTTAATACAAATTTTAAGTTATATCAAGCATAGAAAACACCTTTTCATTAATGTTAAGGATATAGGGTGTTTTTTATATTATAGATTCAATTCTATTATTTTCATAATCTTATATAATTTATTAAAAGAAACTTTAATGTAAAATTGAAGATCTATCATGCTTAAAAACACCCTTTATGTAGAGTAACATTGCAATACAAAAACATTCCCATTCATTTTAGTTCTAAATATTATAAAATTTGTTTCACCATTCTGCTAGTGTTAATTTTAGTGACTTGTTAGATTTGTTTTCATTGCCTGTTGAATTAGTTACCATTTAAAAAGGATCTCAAAAGTTTACTAACCTCGTTATAAAAGTCATTAGCATGAGTAAGTAGCCCAATGCGAATATGAACCAAACTATTATGAAAACTTCGTACACCATAAACCAAGCACCAAATTCTCGGGGCTGGAAAAATCGGGGAGAAAGCAAAAGAAAATCAATAAGTATTTCCAGTATCTTTAATGATATGTTCACCCACCTGATGCGGCTGAAATGTTGGCACAAAATCACCAAATCCAATTGTCGTGGTCGTAATATAAGAATAATAAAACGATATTATGTAGGGCCAACCTTCGAAGTACGAGAATACCAGCGAAGGCAGCAGTAAGAACAGCGTTATACCAGGTACTAGAGCGATGGCCACAATCGTGATGAGACCCAATTGCGGCGGTACATAATGTATATCGGTGGATAATTTGTACTTTTTATAACGACGATAAATCGCGTAAAACTGGAAGAGACAAATAATAAATTACCCATTAATAAATAATTGAATTAAGTATTAATGAATCTTCTTTTCTTCGGAGGTGTATATTGAAATATGGCAAAGCTTCATGGGCTGTCAAAAGCATACAGCTGTGATTTGACAGCTGCCTAAGAACACTTATAATATGGCCGCGTTAATCAGGTTATCAGGTTTGGGAGAATTTCCCTATACCTCTGTCAATAATGTCAAATGCATCCGCTATCCGCTACATACATATACCAATGACAGTCTGAAAGGGATTGCCACATTTAAATTTTCACCGACTATTACGTTACTGGAAGTTTTATATTAAGTCTCTTTCTATACCCTTCAAGACTTGACCGTTAAGTTTTGAGTTTTCTGAAGAGAGGACTCAGAGCATAGGGGAAGAATACATCCAATCCCTTTCGACACCGTTCAAGACTCAACTGCCAGACTTTGGGTCTTCCGAATAAAAGATTCATAGGAAATGTACAAACTACATTCATTAATTATTTATTTGAGAGCATGTTGAATGCCCCTCGAAGTCTAGAAACACTCTTATATATTATTGGAACGCGATTTCTCTAGTACTTCAATGAGCGCTTGCAGTGTAGTTTCCAAAGACCTGCCTTTGATGTAGGTATGCTCTGATTTGGTTATAAAAATAGGATTTATGGACCTGAAAATCGAAGACCCTTTCCAGGGTTTCAAAGGACATGCTCTATCGATCTATCATCATTATGCTTATTAGGAGCTTCTCTCCATCTTTTGTGAATGTACGATAATTTTGGGGAAACATTATATATTTCCAAAAGCCTCTGGCATGTGTAGAGCCATTTTGAATGTATTCGGGAATGATACTATCAGATCCGAATGAATGTGTTGATATCTTATTGAACGTAAGCATTGTCTATTTGGAAATATAATATAGTCGCTAGCAAAATGATCAACCTATGATCAAGAAAGATTTTCGTTCCCCTAATTATTGAGTATTAAAAAAGATCTCGTTGATCTCGGCTCCAGACTTGGTCCAGACATCATCGGATTTTTAAATAGAGTCAAGCAAAATACAAGAGAGTCCTTGGTGTTGGTTTGATAATCTACCGAAGAAATCCCCCCAACGCATTCTTTCAGTATTCCAAATAGCATATTTTAGTCCCCTTGGCTTGGATTTGAAATATGACCTTTGTTTGATGGTGACCTTTGTTCTACTAAAGAGTCTCTTGCAGTCTTATCTTAGCTGACCCAGTTCCACCAATGAAGTTTCGACTTGTCTGTTGGTCTCGATGGAAAGCAGACAGATTTCGTTGCACAGTCAAATAGTACTGTGATATCGGAGTAGGTGTTGATAAGGTTATATATACACTGTAAACCTGATTCAATAGTAGACCGGATCTAGTCCTGCAGAGTCTGAAGAGTCTTGGTAAACAGGGAAGGGCAAATTTTACGTTATAATCTTGAATTGTCTAAATGGGGAATGGCATTTCCTCTGATTAAACTTACCATTCCAGCAAAATATTCTCCAAGACCTGCAAATAGGATTCCATTAATCGGTATACCGATTACCGAATACACAATCACTATCATGCGGCCGAGATTGGATGTTGGCGCTATGTTGCCGTAGCCCACGGTGGAGCATACGGTGAAAGCGAAGAAGAACGAGTGATAGAATGTCCAGGTGTAGGGTATTTCATGTTCGTCGGATTTGTAATCGGTAACCGGTTTGCCACAGTATTCGGTGATCTTCTGCAGTACTTCATTTTGGGTAGTTTTATTTTCGTCGCCAAGTTGTTCGAGTAAATATTCTGAAACAAATGTGAATATTTATTATTATTGTTATAATCTTATATCTGTAAGGAGTGGGAAGGATGTGAATACTAAAATATTTTATAAAATAGAGAGAGATTTAAGTGAATGTTCTATTAGGGGATGATATGAGGATGTTTGAGCCAGTTTTGCACTTTATTCTCCACAAAAATGCCAATTGAGGTTCTCTGGTTTGCAGAACTTCCTCTCTCAATATACCAATATCAGACATCACAAGTGAAAGATTATCAGACAACCACCCGAAAGTACAGCTACACATATAGCTAACTAAGGCATTATAGCGACAATGTTACAGCTTTGTAGTAACAAAGTTGCATATAAGTAAACAGGACCTTTTAAAAATAAGAACAAAATGTTCCCTTCCGACTCAATACAGCAATTTGCACGGTCTAAAAGAGAGTCGAATGATTATTTTAGATCGTCGACCGGGATGTCCTTCAGTATGTTGGTACAATCATTTTGAATGACATCTACGCCCACAAAATGCTTTCTTTTCATCGGCCAATGGATTTTTCCGAAAAGGTAAAAGTCGCATGGTCCCAAATCGGGCGAATTCTGGCCGGGGCACTTAAAATGCGATTTTTAGACAAAAAATCGTTGAAAAGTGTCGATCGATGAGATGGCGCATTATCGTGCAGCAAACGCCAACTTCCTTCTGAGCGAAATTCCGGCCGAATACGACGAATAAGATGCATCAAACGACAGGAGGGAGTTGTTCATTAACGGTTTGGCCCGTTGAAACAAACTTTCTGTGGATATACTCTTGGAATCGCAAAGGAAAATCAAAATGTCTTCACTTTTGACTTCTCGAAACGAGATTTTTGGGGTTTTGGCTCGTCTGGTGTGTTCCACTCTGCACTTTGGTGCTTAATTTCTGGATCAAATTGAAAACGCCAAGTTTCATCATCAGCCACATCCGATCTAGCAACAGTTCTCTGCCAGACACACACGCTACAAGAACATAGGAACTCTGGGTTTCAATCGCTCTCTCATTGTTTTCGTTCGCATTGTTTTCGTTCGCATGTTGAATTCTAAGCAATTTTTGGTCGTTAGTCAACTTGTGGAGAACAAAGCGGGCAAATACTTTGCGGCTGCCCAAATGTTGGGTCAAAATGCTATAAACTGATGTTTTGCGATGCTCAATTCCAATTCCATGAGTTTCAATGAAGATTTTCGCTGATCTTTGATGAATTCCCGTACGATTTTGATGGAATCTGCGGTGTTCATGGATTTCGATTGACCAACATATTGCTCATCATTTATGTCCTCACGACACTATCCGTCAGCTTACCTCACACATATTAATGAATGAATGAATGAATGAATGAATGAAACAATGAGAGAAAATGTATCTCGACTAATTTGATCTATTGTACTCCTGCATGTACATATTAAGGGTCCTCTATCAGTCCAACAGTTCAAAGGAAACTTAGCACTTAGTTGGTTTCATTGCTCTAATATATCAGGCCTCGGGCCAGTAATGCCCCAGATATGTCTTCGTACTGCGAGCTAAGGCTTCGCAGTTCATTAGAAGGTGCTCTCTGGTGAACCTCACACATATATTCACTGAAATTCTTATTATGAGTTTAATTGCTAGAGAGCACAACGGTCAACAACAGGCGTAGCAATGTTGCAGTTACAATAGTTTGCTTCATATTACGAGTACTGGGAAATTGTTACACGTGGAAGTAATTCCGTTGCAGCAAACATATGAATCCAACATTGAAAAGTCCGCGACTATTCACACTTGACCATTTATTTAATTGATTCAATTGAATACTTAAATTGAATTAAAGAAATCCTCAAAAGAAACGCTTTAAGAGAGCCTTAATTCGCAGCGCTTGACAATAATTCACTTAAATCCTCTTCAATGGGCGGGACAATTGTCGCAGCCGTAATCACTGTGGCGACATTCAGAGCACTTAATGCACCCACTGTGGTGCACATTTGTGTTCTTGCTTGGGTTTGTGTTGTTGTTGTTGGTGGTGAAGGCAGCGGCTTAAATGATTGTGAATGAACTTTAAATGGAGTGTAGTGTGTTAAGTTGGAGAAGTGGGGAATATAAGAAAGTCTAACGGCCACCTTGGTGTGGTGGTATGCACGGTAGTCTCACGGTTGTGGGATCGTGGATTCGTTTTTTGCTGAGGGTATGGACTCGAAATGCTTATTTTACTCGTCGAGTGGCAGAAGATGGTTCATAACATAGTTCGTGACATAAATGATGAGCAACATTATGTTAGCCAACCGAAATACATGATCACCGCAGATTCCATCAAAATCGTGGGAAAATCTTCATTGAAATTCATGGAATTGGAATGGAGCATCGCAAAAAATCAATTTTTCGCATTTTGACCCAACATTTGGGTTGCCGAAAAGTGTTTGGCTTATTTGTTCCGCACAAGTTGACTGAAGACCAAAAATTGCTCAGATTATAATATTCGAAGGACACCATCAAGAACGGCAAAAATGGCAAAAAATTCGTGACTGGTGAGAAAGAAGCTCCAAAGTGCCGAGTGGAGGCGTCCGACGAGCTAAAAACCAAAAAAATATCGTTTCGGGAAGTCAAAAGTGAAGACAGTGTTGTCTTGCTTTTGCGATTTCAAAGGGATCATCCTCAAAGAGTTCGTTCAAAGGGGCCAAACTGTTAATCCACAACTCTATATTGGCGTTTTGAGGCATTTGGTGCACTGTATTCATCGTATTCGGTCGGAATGTCGAGCAGAAGGAAGTTGTGACCCCATACAAAATGCATAAATACAAATTATACAGCCAAAATGCTAAATTCATATTGTAGTATAGTTTCTGGCGCTCCCAATCGGAGCATAAGGCGCTAACAAACTCCATGGTACTCGATGTTGGCTTTCTGCTGGGTTGTTGTCATCCATGTTTGCCTTGGACGACCTCGGCACTTGCTGCCTTGCAGATTCCACTGGAATACCGTGTTTGCTACGTTGTCATCTTCTTGTCGCAAACTGCGACTAATCCACTTCCACGTCCTTCTCTTCATCGCCGCGTTCACCGATTCGCTGTTGGTGAGAGCTAGCAATCTTCATTGGAGATGATAGCTGGCCAGTGAATGGGGTATATGAACCTTGACAGAATTTCTGGAACCTATTACAGATAACATTTCAGACCATTCATGTCTGCGATCCATATAACAGCACTGGTTTAAAATCTTGAATCTTTTAAATCTGTAGCCTAGTATTCAGGGACAATTCACGTGATCGCCATACCTTTTATCTAGCTCTAGCTTTGTTTAGTAGAGCCACATCGTCATTTGTGGCCCCACCAACTAGCAGAACTCTTCAACGTCTTCGACACAGACAAACGATGCCATCACTGCTCAGAGTAAGTAGGAGCTGGTTTGATGTTACTACTCTCATCATCAGCTTGGTCTTTGTCATGGATTATCATCCGACCGACTGCCAAAGCGTTTTCTGTGAGGCGAGACAGTTTATCCTTAGCTCCTTGCAAAGGGTGTGTCATAAAACCGATGTCATCTGCGTAGTCTAGGTCACTTGGTTTCTGGTGCGGTTGCCATTACAAGCCGTCAGGAGCTTCGATGTTTGTTTTCTTCAGTACGCTGTCCAGTACCACAATGAAAAGTAACGACGAGAGTGCATCCTTGCCTCACACAAGTTTTTGTTTTTTTTTTAATCGAGACATATTGGCATACAACATTAATAGAGATAATTGGATAAAGAACTTCCTGTCTTTTTGAACCTTAAACTACTTAGAAATACCTATTATATAATAATTATTGTTATATAGAGAGTTCTATTGCATACTTTTAGACATATGACATATATTTGTGTCATTAGTAGATTATAAGTTATAATCTAAGCTTTATGTGAACTGTAGTCTGTAAGCTCTACGTCATAACATAAACATTGTCATTGGCAGTCAAGCCACGGGTCTCAAAGAAAGTGTGTGAATAAAGAACGGGATTCGTTTTTGCAATCTAAAACTCCAACGGATCATTATCCCGAGTATATTACAATTATAATAACACTAATAATTATAATAATAAGAAACTCAATATTGCGGAAATAACCGCTATTCACGAACCCTTGAATTGGTTGAGGATAACCGAGGTAGCCGGTAACGACAGCCAAGCTGCCCTAAGGGCTTTGGATGTACTCCAAATAACATCAAGGAGTATCTTTACGAGATGGCTAAACAATTCCATATCCATTTATGCTGAGTACTAGGTCATATGGACATAACAAGGAACTGCAAGGCTGATCAACTTGCGAGAGACGCCACTTGTATGCCAAATGTTAGTAGGCTCTGATTATCCCTCTCGCAACTTGTAAGCTTCTCATAAGGGAGACACTGATTAACTCTACCAATCAAAGGTGGATTTGTGCCACTACCGTGCAAAATCACCAGGCAAACATGGTCGAGGCTAAATCTACGTATATCCAAGAATATCACTAGATTCAATATACTACAAATTAGGAATCTAATAGGAGCCTTCACGGGACATTGTCTAATAGGAAATCATGCAAGAAGAAGAGTTTATACCCATGATGTCTGTGTCAGCTGCAGGAACGAGGAGGAACTGGAAACGGTCCAGCATCTCTTCTGTACATGCCCAGCTTTTGCTAGAAATAGGAAATGTTTACTAGGATCCCACTACATACCAAGTATAGATAATCTATACCAGTCAGGTGGTAACAACCTTCTTCGCTTTATTAAAGACTCAGGTTGGTTCAATATGGAGGGGCTGCCCGCGACTCACAACGGACCCAACTGGTGGTCTAAGTAGCATCACTGTTGTCTAGGTGAAGCGGCTGCCCAACATACCTACCTACCTAACGCAACATTGAAAGTTGCAAAGTGCTGAGTGAAATCTTGTCAACTTTGCCTCAGCTCTAACAAAATTCCGAGCTTATTGGTAAAATAGGGCCCTGTACACAAACGGTAAAGTACTTCGTAATTTACGAGTACCTTAAATAAGTCTGGCAGAGAACTTGATAAACTAACGCCGCAGTCGGGGGAATACAAAAGACACAATGAACAATTAAACGCACAAATACGACAATTAGAAAGAAGATAACGATTTAATTGAATGGTGTGCACGATCAAATTTCCAAACAACAAACAAATTAGGAAATGAAAATGTGTTCAAGCGAGAATTAGATTAATTTAGGTTCAAAGCGAGCGACGGTAATCTCTTCATTGTACAGAGAGATACAATAGAGAATAACACGGATAGACAGAGTCACAGAAAGGAGGACTGAGGGAGAGGAAATAGGGGGAAATTGACTAGAAAGAGAGGGGCAGAGTGAGACAGAGTGAGGCAGAGAGTAATAGACAGATAGAGATAGAAAGAGGGAGAGAGTGGTAGAGTGATATAGATTGATAGACAGATAGAGTGATATAGAGATGGAGAGTGATAGAGAGATGGAGAGTGGTAGAGTGACAGAGAGGTAGATAGACTAATAGAGCGCCAGAGTTCCATTGTGATAGAAACAATACATAGTAAGACAAGACTGAACACAGCAGCCACCGTGTAAGAGCAATAAATCTGATATAATCTGAGCATACTAATTAAATAATCACATTAATTGAAATGACATTTTGTCGTGTCTTCAACAAAAGCTATAATTTATTGCCATCTCTCCGGCCACTGAATGCGTGACCCTGTCGCTGGCGATCAGGTCTGTCATAAAACGCCTCATAAAAACGAATCAAATCATCATCACATGATTGTGTGTGATTGTGCCAGGGCAGCCTTAGAAGCTGAATAGCGCAGATTTAATATAATTTCGTGCGGGTGAATGGAGAGAATGCAGCGACAGCTTTGGAAGACGACGTTTTAACAATTTAAACGCTGCTTGAATTAAATGCAATTTAGTCTTTAGCGAAAATTACTTTTGCACAACAAAAGCAAATAAGTTCTGTGTGCAAAATGCAAATTATTCAATGTGGTTAAAGTGGTTAAATCTGACAATTTATGAGGAGTAAATTTGAACAAAAGGACACTTAAATGCTTCAAATAGTCCAATTGAAGGTGATTCCGAAAGGTCAAAGTATACTTTGGAAATCATGAGATCAGATACTCTACGAAAATGTTGGTACTACATACAAAAGGACAGAACAAGGAAGGTGACTGAAAGGTCGAAGTCTACTCTGGAAATCATGAGATCAGATACTCTACGAAAATGTTAGTACGACCTATGAATTTACACGCTATGAGTATGATATGATTGATGAGTGATTTGGAGGCGTTTAGGAAGAGTACTGGCTTCAATCACGAATATAAATTCTCAATAACAAACCAATTTCTGAAATGTTCTCTGTGAGACCCTAAGTATTATTAGAAAGAATCAAGGATTCGCATTAAGAATTGTTCAAACATTTACTCTCTCTGATAGACTCTAAACAAATGCATATCCTTCGTTCAATGATTTGCATTAAGAATTGTATAAAAATTGCGCATTGAGGCATACTAAAGTAATTGATATCCTTCGTTCAAGGATTTGTATAAATAATTGTCAAAAAATTTACTTCACATTAAGAGATCATAAAAATAAATATCATTTGCAGATCCCTTATTCTTCTAGTTGGATCAATGAAAACTGGGTAAACGAAAAATTTTCAAGATAAGTATTTTGAAATGGGCATAGAGACCTCCTTTTAAGGCGGTCCTCGGGCCTGCCCAACACTTCTATAGTAATTAATGTAATATCTGACATGAGTTCCAAGGAATTATATTGATAACTAATATGGGAACGGTTATTTCACCTCGAGGTTGCATAATTGATAGAGGTATCTACCGGATCTAACCAAAAACTTATCTTTTATAGATGACAACATCCACCCACCCAACCCGCATATGTACTGTCTCCAAATTTTTCTCGCGATCGCTGTCGTAGGAAGAATGTGATGATACCACGCAAATATGACATCTTATGTAGTATTGTTTGCAGAGACAGAATATTTGTCTTCAGTCACCGGAAAAAACGTGGAGCAGATGCATACATCCGTTCTGACATGATGAATACATCCTTCAGATTCCTGCAACCGTTGAGATCTTTTGTTCATTGTATAAAGTCCCCCTCAATCGTTCACACAAATTTGTCAAACATCCACTGTAGCTGTCAGGAAAACCCCCGATCAGAAAAATGTCATATACAAAGATTTACCCTAGCGTAGGCACTCCTCTTAAATGACCATCTGATAGTGGTGCTGTAGATAGGTGAAATACAGGCGGCGCCATTAACCTTTCCAACTTTAAGATGGTTCCATTCAGACTACTGGGAGTCTCTTGGAGTTCCTATAGTAAATCAGTGATATGTTCATATTACTGCGATGTATATCCACATTTGAGGAAACAAACCTCTCTTCGGCCCAGTGCTATTCTAATCGATTCTGTGGCTATTTTTATGCATTTGTTGGAAGATAGAATTACATGGAAGCATAGAATAGTTGGTTCCGGTATGTCCGCTATATAGAGAAGATAGAGTGTTGGTCCCAGTGAGCTTTCTTGGTGGACATCAGAATATATTTGGCGTAATTTGGAGCACTCGTCGTTATATTACAGATAGAAGTGTCTATCGTACAGGTCACTTTTAATTAGGTCGAAGTAGGAAGGTAGGTAGGAGTGGCAGCTTGTTTCACCAAAAGCACGCTTGCGGACATCGTATGGCCCGTTGTGATGCAGCGGCGCTGTTCAAATACTGGCTAAAATTCTCTTACTTAAAGATGGTGATAGTCAGCACAAGAACAGCGCAGAGAAAGGCACGACTCCCCCATTATGTCGCAGGAAACCATCCTGATAATTTTTATGAATAGTGAAGGATGACATGGGGCACCAATGGTGTAATTGCTTCTTCGGTCCAAGGATGGGCAGTAAGAGGTAAAACACCGTCTCCTCCTCCTCTTCGGAACCACGCAGAGGCCGATCTAAACCGACACAGTTGTTGACAGAAACTGGCGATCGAGTCGAAGAAGTTGATTGGTTCTGTGTAGGTCGAAGTATTCCGGTAGCATATTATTAAGCTTAAGTAAAAGACCTTCACCGCAAACACTATCGAAGGCCTTTGCTACGTCTAGATAAACTGACACATAATAGTTTCCCCCATCCAATTAATTTTATATTTTATCGGTTACTATATGAACTTGGTGTAAAGTCGAAACCCAAATTTCAGGGATCAGGATTTATAGGTTTTTCAATACGGTCAAGAAGCAATTTATTGAATATTTTAGATATAATAGGCCTTATCGACCTATATGATGCATCCTTCTTAGCACACTTCTACTTTGAACTCTAAATTTAAAGCAATTTAAACGCGACACAGTGCTATAATGGCCTATATGGAATAACCTCCCTCGCACAAAAGTTGGCAGAAAATCAGTCAACGATCGGCTCAGCAAACGCTACGAATGCTTTAATTGAACTCAGTTTAATACATAAACTACAATTAACTAGTTTAAGGTCATTACAAACTCATACGTTTCCTTTATAAATAAATGCTCATCTTCATTGAAGCTAATTTTTAGTTTTTACACGAAAATGCAATCAAGCATTAAACGCAAACCCAAATTCAATTCAATTTAAATCAATGTAAGGCAAAAACAAAACAAAAATTTGATGAAAACGTTCCAAAAGTGAAATAACAATCCGGAAATCATGTAAGCGACACCGCGCTACGCCATGCTAATCGCACCAGGCCACCGCCAATGCACTACAACAATACACACCACCACCGCACCACCACCACACCAGCCCCACTACCAAAAATAATAACAACATAGCGGCGAATTGAATTGCCTAAACAAAAATATAATCGCCACGAAATGTCACGCTGACATTTTTCGTACACTGGGGTACTCGATTTGACCGCCATCCGCCAGTGACGTCATGCAGGTCGCTTGCATTCCATCAGGCTTTTTGAATATTGAGCGAAGTTCAGATTTACATAACAAGCAACGGCAAAGGCGGCGTACCACAGAGTGTGTGTGTGTGTGTTTGCGTGGTTTCGTGCACTTGCCTCGTAATTTGACATTTTGTTGTTGTTGCCACCGGTCTCTGGCAGCTGCGATCATGCTCATGATCGCCGCCAGCGCCAGATATGCGCGTGTGTGATAAAGTTCGCCAGTGATTTAACTGGGTGTGTAATGTTGATCAAGCAAATTAATTGGCGTTTGTTATCTCTCTGTGGGGGGATATGAACGAAGGAGTGCTCGAACGCCGTTAGGTCAGTTTATGTGGCACATTAAAATGCTGTGACAGTTTTCAAGTTCGATGTCAAAGTTTTATTTTGATGCCAACTGCAACGGCCTGAACAGTTTGTTTAGCTCACGGTCATTTCAATTTACATGTGTGAAAACATTATGTCAGGTGTTTGGGACTCTAAACACAAGGAATTCGATATTTATACGAGGGTAGTCCCAGAAGTAGACGACCTAACCACTGGCGTGATAATATGATCGGATCAGTGGGGCGTGAGTCTGTGGATTTCATAACAATGTGTAAGTAAACTGCAATTATGGGTGTATTTATATTGCCCAACTATGATGATGATTATAAGAATTCCAATAGTGCTCAGATTCAATTAAAGAAATCGTAATATAAGGTATGATATAGTGTAAATATAGGTATGATATATTTGCTACTGCGATCGCTATACGATTGCAACTTCATTGTCAACCTACGAGGGTAGATATATACGAGGGCGGATTGATATTGAAGCTACCTAAGTAGGAAAAAAACATTTTTTTTTGTCAAAAACCATTTATTTCTCAACATAGTCTCCTTTTACTTCGACACACTTAGTAAGACGATATTCCAACTTTTTTATACCATCTGAATAATACGATTTCGGGAACCCCTCAAAATACGCGTTAGTTTCGGTAATCACTTCTTCGTTTGAGATGAATCTTTTTCCTGCGAGCCATTTTTTCAAGTTTGGAAACAGGAAAAAGTCACTAGGAGCTAAATCTGGACTATAAGGTGGATGATTAACCAATTCGAAGTGTATTTCACGTAATTTTAGCATCGTATCTAATGCTGTGGGAACCGGTGCGTTGTCTTGAAGAAAGAGCATTTTTTTCTTCTTTAAATGTGGTCGTTTTTCCTTGATTGCATCAATCAATTGATCCAATAATGCACGATAATACTTTCCTGTGATTGTGGATCCTTTTTCAAGATAATCGATGAGCAATATTCCGTGTGCATCCCAAAATCCAGTGGCCATAACCTTGCCAGCCGATTTCACTGCCTTCGCCTTCTTCGGAGCACTTCCACCAGCTTCCACCCATTGTTTCGATTGATTTTTGGTTTCAGGTGTGTAGTGGTGGACCCACGTTTCATCAACAGTTATTAATCGACGCCAAAAATCAACAGGATTACGCTTTATCATGTCCAAACACCGCTGTGAAGTGGTCTGTCGAACTCGTTTTTGTTCGACACTGAGCAAACGCGGCACCCATCTTGCCGATAGCTTTTCATATGCAAATGTTCATGCAAAATGTTGAACACGCGTTCATATGATATGTTTAATATTCAACAATCTCACGAAACTTGACTCGGCGATCATTCATAACGATATCGAGGATTTTCTTGATATTTTCTTCAGTAACCACCTCTTTTGGCTTTCCTGTTGATGGTATTGTTGCAGTGCTTGTTCGGCCGCGTTTAAATTCAGCAATCCAATATTTTACCATGTAATCTGACGGAGCAGACTCACCGTAATGTTTATCGAGCTTTTCTTTTGTCTCTTTCGCCGTTTTCCCTTTCAAATAATAGCGTTTAATCACTGCACGAAATTCGCTTTGTTCCATTATTCAAGAAACACAAAAATTGCTTACTTCACACGACTACAACAAATAAACTAATCGATGAATTTGGATGAAATTTTAACAGCTGACGTTTGACAGATCGCAATTTCTAAAAAAAAAAGTTTTTGTATTTGTGCTGCCATCTAGCGCTAGGTAGCTTCAATATCAATCCGCCCTCGTAGATATATAGATAGAAGTGGAGTAGGCCGGAGTGCCACCGAAGAAGGAGGACTCTTTAATACGTCTATCTTTGGAACCTCTTCCAAGTGCTTACTGATGACGTAACTGCTTCAATAAGGTTAGAGGTTGTGAGATGGGTCCCAGTCACTGCCTCCAATATCCATCGATTCTCTTCAAACATTGGACAGACGAAAATTATATGTTCTGCATCTTCACTCACTATGCACGTCGGTCACAGCGGGTCTGCTACAATATTGAACCTATTCAAATAGTGTCGAAAGCTCGCAATGACCTGAAATGAGATGCGTGGTGTAGAAGTCTGGCCACGCAAAGTCAATCTTGTACCACAATTCGATATCAGGGATCAGTATATGTATACTCGTATGTGTGTGGGTGCTTGAAGATCTCCTTCCAAATTTTCTGGCCTACTCTAATTCTACATATCTATCTATTCTATCTAGACGACCTATGAAAGATCACAAAACAAATTTGGGTATTAATATCTTTATTTCTCAACATAGCCTACATTTTCCCCCAGTGATATTCAACAGCTTCGATGCACTCGTTATGGCGAGAACCATCGAGCTCCTGAAAATAATCACCAACCTCAGAATTTTCCTTTTCATTGTGGCAATATATTTGACCACTGAGCCATATTTTCAAATCCAAGTGGGCTAAATCTAGCGACTAGGGAACGGGGCGAGGAAGTAAGGTCTTTAACTCATTGATTTTGGAGTCCACCATACTGGATGTGTCAACTGGTGTATTATCTGGATGAAACAACACTCTCTTTTTTAATAAATGCGATCGTTGTCTCTTGATATCATCTCTCAAACACTGCAATAAGTTCGCATAATACTCTCGCCGTTGACGTTTGGAAGATATTTAATGAAAATTTTGCCACGCCTGACGCCTTGCTAGCAGATGGAACTGTCTTCGGCTTTTCGATTTGAGGCGATTCGTCCCTTTCAGTCAATTGTTTTGACTGCTCCTTCGTCTCAGGTGTGAAGTGGTGGACCCATGTTATGAATGGACCCATGTGGTTATGAATCGATACAATTCGCACTTATAGCGGTAATTGGGCCAGGATCTGATGCCGAAAAGGGTAGCGCGTTTGCTGTACATCTAAATAATGTTTTTTCAGCCAAATTCGACAAATGGTAAAGTACTACGCCCACCATTGACTAGTCAAGTTACTACAAGGACCATAAAATTAAAAAAAAAGAAGTTATCCAAGTAATAAAAAGCAATTACACCCAAGAAAACCTCTTGTGGTTTAGAGGTATTAGAGGTACTGCTACCAAAAATATCTATTGTACCGCATATAACCTCATAACTATCAAGATGATTTTCGAGCTACCAGGAGTTGCATTCAGGCACCTTACCTACATATACATTGTAGTACTCAGACGGGGATGTTATGCTTGGAATGTGAAGCATCCACCAATCACTTCATTGAATCATCCTCACGACGTTACTTTTGTTCCATTGTGTGGAAAGAGCACCCTATCTTGAACACCGCTTTGTCATGTTCAAATGTTCAGTCAAAATGGATGTATCACTGCTTGGTGTCTGCTAGAGTTGGAGCTTTTCTCGAAGGTCATATCACCACGATGGTCCAATATATTTTTGTGGATTTGATTCCTCATTTCTGGCGTGGTAATTGATTACTGCATTGTGCGTCTTGGCAGCTTGTACGACCTCGTTTAAACTCTACCACCCAGTAGTTTATTGTTGTAAACGAAGGAGCAGACTCCCCCAGAGTGGAATCTAGCTCGGCTTTGATATTGGAGGGTCTTAGACCTTTCCAATTAAACTATTGTAAGACATTACGACGAGACTTTCTCCATGTTTACAAAGTCACTTAGAGCGCTCCCTACTGATGGATGTTAAATAAACTCTCTCGAAGAAGTTTTTACATGCCATGAAACATTTCATACTAATAGGATCTGGTGGACGAGTTAATTGTACCAAGGATAATAGCGCAGTCTGATGGGGTTACTAGTTAGTTCGCTATTAGACTGAATACATAAAGCAATGGCCGTGCCTAATGGGGGTTTGTGGGTTTGTGGAACCCCCACCCACAAATTCGTTGTACCAAATTTCTTCTTGACAATTAATTCCTCCTCTCATAGTCTCTCAGCACAGTGGCATTATTTCTTAAGCCACGAAATTTCCATGCTACGTCACTGGCTCTGATTGAGGGGTATGCAATGCAGACTATGCATGTGTGTGGGGTATATGATGTGTGGGGTATGTGAGTGTGTGGGCATATGTGTCTGTGTGTGTACCTGTATCAGCATGTCTCCACACACAAACTTTCTAATATGCGTCTAATTAGACCATTTTTAGTGGTGTTTACCTTCGGAATTCACACATTTCATTTTATAAACTAACAAAATGAAAATGTTTGCTAAGAAATCTCAAATTATTGCCAACGTATTCGAGACGCCGAAGATTATGAGCACGTAAGAAAAATAAATATAAATAAAAAAAGAATCGATTACGAGAAATTAGAATAAAAATGTTTTATGGCATTTTTAATAATCAGTTCAGACTGTTAATAGAAACACCGCAATACACGCACGATTTAAAAATGACAAAGCAGAAGTGCCACGCGTGCCTAACAACGTGGGTGCTCTGCTCGGAGTTACTCTACTGCTCGGAGTACTCTCTGCGATGAAGAAGTCTCAGTCACATGGCAACTGCGGATTAATCATATCATTAATCATACGCGGGGCATCAGAGATGTTATACGAACAGTAGAGACGGTAAGGAATGGGGATAATGTAACCGATATTCGGTTAGGTTAGGTTTTCGTGAGAATCAGTCTACAGGACAACTCACTCAGACCACCGCGTAACACCGTACTTTTCCGCGTCAAACCATTTTGAAGCCCTAATAAAGGCAGGGTTTGTTTGACCTTAACGCGTATTGGTCTAAAGAGCCCGCTCTGCTTCTAGCTAGAGCCGGGAACCTACATAAGAGATGTTTCACAGCCTCCTTTTCTTCTTCATCCTCACAGCTTCTGCAATAGTCATGACAAAATACTCCCAACTTGAGAGCATGCCCGCCGAATATCCAATGACCAGTTATACAAGCCACGTCTTTAGCGATGTCTTCTCTCGACAGGACAAGCATGTCTCTGGATTTTTTCCTATCAAGTTTCCGCCACATTAGCCTAGTCTTAATGGGGTTCCTTCAAAAAGGATACAAAACGGATCTCAAGCTTGGACCGCTGCTTCTTTCTCAATACTCAATAGAATCTAACTCAAAAGTCCAGAAGTACTCGTATGTTAGATTTATTTGTAGTGTGTCCCAAGACCAACATGGCTGAATTTACTACCTCCTTTTGTGTCACTTCTATTAATTTGCTCATAGCTGGATACATAAAAAAAATCGAGTCTAGTCTCACATGTTTATAATGTTAACTGGCAGACACTATTTGGGGATCACGTACTTCACACTGCTCTAGTGTTGGGGAGTGAATATGTCGTGAGCCTATGTGTGAATTTCGTTTACGTTTGCGGCACATTCTAAGGTACCAGCACATGTGCTCGCATCTCTATAATAGATTCACATTCTTCACTGTGTTCGTACTTCTAATTGTTCAATGAGCAATTAGCAATATAGTCAGACATCAGTGCACACATGGTTTGAGTTAGAGAGCAATGCACGGAAATCTGTGAATTTTCAAGCTCAAAGCTGTTTCGTAAATATTGTCTTCAAAATGAATGTCTTTGAAGTCTATGAAAGGATGAGCATTTTCAGAACTAAGGAAGAATTGCTTGTGAGAATAATTATCTGGCTCCATACAGGCCTCCATTTATATGAAGACTTCATCTGAATTGAAGGGGAGTACATAACATATTTACTCCCCTACACAAAGGCAGTATGAAGTACATAATCCGCAAATAGTGTCTGCCAGCTAAAAATAGAAACATGTGAGACTAGACTTTTTTCCATGTGTCCAGTTATGAGCAGAATATGAATAGAACTCGCACAACGAGGTAGTAAATTGTTCAGCCATGTTGGTCTTTGAATACACTACAAATAAAACATACTTCTGGCCTTTTGGGTTACATTCTAATTAGTATTGAGTAAAGATACAGCTGCCCAAGCGTGATATCAATTTTGTATCCTTTTTGAAGGAATCCCAAATTAGTATTGCGTGATCAGTTAGCCTCTTCATCAATAGCTTCATAAAAAGCTCCAAATGGCTGGAATTTTATGTATGAGAATGAGACTAGTATCTCATGTGGTATCATAGAGGGCCAATCCGGGCCTAAGTGTGCCCTTTTGGCGGCTGCTCAACCTACCTACCTAACCAGTCTCTTAACTTAATCTCATCAGCCGGGACCAATCTAAAAGTGTCTCTTCAACCACTTTTTTCATATACAAATTTATATATGGCTCGTTATCTCTCCACTTTCAGGCTTTCATTCTTCCCTTTGCAAAAGCCTTGTTTACCCATTTCTCTTCTTGTGAGAATAGTTATGCGGCTCCATACAGGCCTCCATTTATATGAAGACTCCATCTGAATTTAAGGCGACTACATAAAAAAGTTCATCCAAATTTCTGCTTTCACTCTAAAGATATGTTCTTCTCAAAAATAAAACCTTAAGGAAAGTGGGCGTGTTTGTGGCGTGGATTGTTCCAAACACTAAGCAACTGTTTTAAGGGTTGAAACTCATCAACATAACAAGTCAATATTTCATTTCATTGTTTGGTATTCCCTTACAAGCAGTGAGGACGGGCAGATAGACATAAATCGTTTTAGGAAGTGAAGACAGGCAGACAAGCATAGCTATATCGCCTCAGGAAGTAATAGTATGAAGAATGGATATATTTGAAGTAATGTTTCAAACCTTTATATTCCTCTTTCTTTCTAAATTGGCAACTAGCGCAAGCATTGTTTGCATTTCAGCTCAATATCTCGTTTCCATTCTGGTGTCATACTCGTTTACAAGAAGTGGGGACAGGTCATAACTAAATCGGTTCAGGAAGCGATACGGATCATCAATGGATATGTATGGAATAACGTTTCATATATTCATATACCTCTTTCTTCCTAATTGCCGGATAAAGTATTATTTGTCTTTCAACTCAATTTTTCGTTTCTTCAATTTCCTTTGTTATACTAGTTTAGAAGAAGTGAGGGTAGACAGGCGGACATAACTAAATCGCCTTAGGAAGTGATACTGATCAACAATGGATATATTTGGAATAACTTTTCATATACTCTTTCTTCCTAATTGCCAGACAGAGCAAGTATTGTTTCTATTCTTAGTTCCCGATTGAATAATTAAACTCTATTTCAATAATATTTCTGATGAAGATTCTCATGAAAAATTTGAGAAAGAATAATTAATATATATCTATAGTATTCCATAGACATACGTCCAATTTGCTGTGGACTTAGTTCCATGCTCTTCCATTCAAAGGAAGAGTATGGAACTCGTTCATAATGTATGGCTAACTTCTGTATATGTGGCCACGAATTTCCCGTTTCAAAATCCCGTTTCATATTAATTAGATTAGAACAAGAGTTGATCATTTTTGTCTCACTTATGAGTGGCCACGAATTTCCTCATTATCCTGTTTCAATATGCGTCCTACCTAGCATAAGCTTATCATAGGTTTTTCACCTCTTTTAAAGTTCTATTCCAACAATTTGGTCAGAACCCCTTAAGTGTTGTGAGGTGTGGTGAATTCTGCTGAAAAGTAAGTTGTTCAAACATACTCGTACTTCAAGGCCCCCCGGAATTTTTTTTTTATATGTTGGCCACGATACAAATATGCAGTTTTGACACATCACCATTTGTGGTTTGCTCCTTCTTCTCCTTCTCCAAAGACGCCATAAACTTACTACTTTAAGCAATTTGTAATTAATCCAGCTTCCCTCTTCACAATAAACATGCATATATATATAAAGATTGTACTCACCATTAATTTCGATGCGTTCCTTCAGCTGCTCGGCACGCCTGTCCTTCTCCAGATTGTGTTCGATGTGGTAGTAAATACTGGCGCCAAACATTAAATACGATATGTAAAAGATGAGCAATAGTATCCAACGCTTTGGCGACATCCTCCTGCCACAACAGGGCTCCTTCTGATGTGGCCGATGGTAGGAGGCTAATAAATTGGGATAAACCAACATATTCACCATGTTTTAAAATAAGTTTTCGGTAATATCACAACACCAGACTAATTTACAAAATACGAGTATATAAAAATCATTAAAAATTGTTTAAGTCGCCGCGATAGTAATTGCGATCCTTCTTTAGAACGGCGCTAATTCGCACATGTCGGCGGTTATGCCAGATTCACAAGAAATCGCGAACTGCCTTTGTATTTAACGGTTGGAGAATATTTATTTTGGTTTAATCATATCAGAGAACTTGGCGTATCGGACAAGAAAACAGTTGGTAATTAAAAGAATAAAACAAAAAAATAGATACGCGTTCAGTTAATACAACAACAGCAAAAAAATCAAAAATAAATAGGAAATAAAAGCCGGTGCTAGCGACTTGCCAATGAGCCCTGCAATTCTAGTTGAAAATTTGGTAGCATTGTGAACTTAAGATTAGGAAGATGTGGTATGAACAGTTCGCTCACCATGTTAGTGAACGGGAACGAAATCGAGTGATGAAACACCAAAAATGTTAATGGTACAAATGCATACAACAGGTTGATACCAAGGATAATAGAACAAAGACTTAACAGTGATGTTCACAGAGACACCACAGAATAGAGGGAACAGAGACGACTATATATAACAGTGATGTTAACAGAATAGTGAGTAAGTTCAACCATTTAACAGTAATATGTACAGAACAGTAGCAGTTAACATAACATAGTGAGCAGGGACGAGTATTTAACAGTGATATTTACATAAATGTATCATTTAACAGAACATAGTGAGCAGGGACGAGTATTTAACAGTGATCTTTACATAAATGTATCAGTTAACAGAACATAGTGAGCAGGGAGGAGTATTTAACACTGATCTTTACAGAATCATAGCAGCTAACAGAACATAGTGACCAGGGAGGAGAATTTAACAGCGATGGTTATAATGCATCATTTCACAGAATAGTGAGCAGGTACAAGTATTTAACAGTACCTATCTTTCTTAGGGTAGAATGAGTTGAAGGCCCTGGTAGTTATGGCTATTTCTCTTAAATTAGTTATGATAATTTATAATAATAATAATAATTATTATTATTTTTTTTACATTACATTATAATTAATTATGACTGCAAAGGGTTAGGGAATGAGCCTTTCGACTCATAGAGAAATATTTTTTGAAAGGAAACATTTTTGAGCCCTGGGTAGGACCCTCTGAATGAATGTAGCATGCTTACTACTAGACCACAGAGAGCGGCTGATAATTTATTATTGTGGTTAAACTTTTAAAGAAAATAAATAATTAGGGTAGAATAGAATAACGAATAATTGAGTAAGGTCAGCTTAAGTTTAAAACAAAATATCTCATTTTAAAAGGGAAGGATATATCTACTACGGCTTTCGCCTTGAAACTGTGTGTTCTGTTTTTACCATTGAGCTAGAAAGTACGGACTCATCGATCTGCTCGTTATGTTCCTTCCCTAAGTTCCCACTCACTGTAAACACTCAGAAAAAAACTGGTACTGAATTAAAAGAAATAACAAAGAAATAAAAATAAGAAAGCATCATTGCACAGAGGTTCTTGAAAGAGAGTCTTATAGTATATTTATACTCGTGAAGTGATGTAATCTCAGAGGGACTCTATTTTTATGTCTACACTCTGAGCTTAGATCATTGTGTTGGTAAAGCTTTGTGACGATTTTTCGATGGGCTTGTGAAACACACTTCCAAAGATTGATTTCTTGTTCTTGTTTTTTTGCTCGATTTACTTCCGACTCTTCATTCAGCTCTTGGTATGTTCAAAGACATCATTGAGCCAAATTGAGTGCAAATAAATTACCAACTAAAGAAATATTTCGTACTCCAAAGGTCAAAAATTCATGCAGAATCGGTGGAATATAATCGCTCCACTTCACATCCAATTATGGTTTTTCCAATGAGGTTGTTTTGTTCAATATGTCTGTTTTAAGTAATGGCATAAAAAACACGCTCCAAAATTCTCCTTTTCCGCGACTTGTCCACAATTGTTTACCTTGATACCCATGCCATAGACCACTCTGATACCCATGGCATGCATCACTCTGATTCCTCTCTCTCCCATGCCATGCATCACACTGGTACCTGTGGTCTGTGGCACGGGTATCAGAGTGGTCCATGACTCTGATACCCGTGCCACAGACCACACTGATACCCATGCCATGGACTAATCTGATACCCTTGCCATGGACCACTCTAATACCCATGCCATGTATCAGTCTGATATCCATGCCATGGACCACACTAATACCCATGCCACGGATCACTCTGATATCCTAGCAATGGAGTTCTCTGAAACCCATGCCATGGACGGCACTGATATCCATGCCACGGACCACTCTGGAGAACCATTTTGGAGTAGTCATTGTAAAAGTTATTATCGAGGTCTTTCCCTGTTCAAAGAAAAGAACAGTTATTAGCAGTGATTTGGCAAACATACCCTTATCTAGGTCAGGGGCTCAACGACAGGGATATTGTCATAGTTTTAACCCAATTCATAGCTTCTTTATCGAAAAAAGAGATAGCTTAGCACTATTCCAAAGATGCCGACAATCCTTATTTCTGGATTAAAAACAACTAATTTTCGTAACAATATGAAACAAAGAGAGAGATATAGAGAGAAATACACAGAGACAGACAGAGAAGGAGAGACAGCGAGACAAAGAGAAAGAGACTCATAGAGAGACAGCGAGAGAGAGAGAAAGAGATATAATTTCATGTAATTTATAACGATGAAGTTACATCAGACATTCTTGATATTATTTTACCTGCCATAAGAGAAACTTTTATTGATCGTAGGAACGCATTAGAAACATGGCACAAAGACGAATATTGAGAAAGAGAGAGAGAAACATAGAAAGAGAGAAATAGAATGATTATTTCATGACATTTATAAGGATGAAGTTAGATCAATCAACTTCGACATTCCTTTATCTGCAAAATGGGAAACTTTTATTGATTCAAAAACGCATGAGAGGCACATACAAAGCGAGAGGGAGAGAGAGAGAGGAAAAGAGAGAAACAGATAACGTGAGGGATACACAGAGAGCGAGAGAGATATACAGAGAGCGATAGAGATAAACAGAGAGCCAGAAGGAACTAGGGAAACCGTGAGAAAGTGGATGATATAGCGTATTCCTATCAAACTGTTATTTGACTGAATTTTGTTCTGCTCTCAGAATTATATAACAAAATTAAATTAAAATCCCGATTGGGAGGAAAAAATACTCTTTACCACAGTTCATGAATGGAACCAGGTCATAAAAAGATGGATTCAATATAAATGCGGAATTGGAAAGAAAAACCCCATAATCAAATTCATTCAAAATTCATGTTCCCATGGTCTATTCAATTATTCCTTCCTATTTTCTGCACATTTTCAACAAAAAGATTATATATGCTAATCAAGTATACAAAGGAACGAAGAAACCAACAAATTATATAAAATTATATATATATTAACCAAATCGTGTTTGGATAATCTACGGCAAGGTAGTAGAACTCTTTTAGGTGGTGGATCATAATCATACTTCATCTAGTAACCTACATATAATCCCACCATGATACCCTTATAATTACACCATGATACCCTTCTACTTTCACCATGATATCTACTTACTTCCACCGTTATGCGCTTATACATCCACCATGATCCACTATTATACCACTATACTTCTACCAATATACGCTTACAGTTCCACCACTGAGATCCTTATACTTCCATCATAATATCCTTATACTTCCAACATGACTTCCTGATACTTCCACCATGAAACACTTATACATCTACCATGATGTTTTTATACTTCCAGCATGATACCCTTATACTTCCACCATGAAACAGTTGTACTTCCACAATGATACCCTTATACTTCCATCATGATTCCCTCATACTTCCGCCATGACACCCCCATTCTTCCACCATTATGCCCTTATACTACCATCATGATTCCCTTATACTTCCAGCATGATACTTTTATACTTCCGCCATGACACCCTCATTCTTCCACCATTATGCCCTTATACTACCACCATGATTCCCTTATACTTCCAACATGATACTTTTATACTTCCATCACGTTACCCTTATACTTCTACCATTATACCCTTACAGTTCCACCATTGAGACCCTTATACTCCAGCATATTATCCTTATAGTTCCAATATGATACCCTATACTTCCACCACTATACCCTTATGCTTCTACCATAATACCCTTATACTTCCATCATCATACCTTTATATTCCCACCTTGATGCCCTTATACTTCCGCCAAGATACTCTTATACTTCCCCCATGATTCCCTAATACTTCCACTATGATACTATTATACCATTACATTCTTATACTGTCACCATGATTCGCCTCTAATACCACAAATTATTTCCTGTTTTATAAACTCGCTCATTGACGCTCATTCCGTAACTCCTTTTACGCTTTTAACATTGTTGAAGAAGGTACGGTACTCACTTTTCTACTCCCTTCGGTAAACTACTACCCTACTTAGTGTGCCCTGCTTATTTTGAAATTTTATACACTTTGCTCTCATTATCATATTAAAAATAATGCAGTAATTGTATTGGAAAGCAGATGCTTATGAGAGACTTGATTCTGATAGATTCCGTTCTATTCTGGTTCATGGATTCTAACTTCCAACTTTTACTTTCATTATACGAGTATGTCTGTATTATATAGAATCTGGAGCATCCCCATTGCTCCCACAGTTTTTGACGTTTGGTTTTAACTGTCTCCATTCATTATCTCATTTACTCATCTTCAATAAATGAGCCACTTACTCATGTTCCTTAAATGAGAGATTTACTCGTCTTCGTTAAATGAGTTGAGTGAAGTGTTCTATCATTATTCTTTGAAGTGTTGATTTACTCAATCGAACATTTACGGTGCATCTTGTAAGAGTGGAAGCACACGGTACGCAAACGCTGCCACAAGTAGAGCGTCAATGGCAGCGCCGTAGACCAACAACTTTCTTTGTCTTGTGCTTGAATTGCTCTCCGCTCCGCCCTCTGCGCCACTAACCGTGTGTTTGTGTACTTAATGATGAAATCGTGTTTGTTGTTGACCGAGGAGAGAGATACTCGTATAAAAGTATAAATAAAACTGCAAATTGAATAAGTGGGTGGCATTAGTGACAAAATTGCAATCAATTTTTATAGACTGCAGTATATTAACTTTTTTTATAGCTGATTGCATAATATTTCTTCTGCGTTACTGCTCTTCAAGGCTTTGCAATTGCTTCAAGGTACGCGTACTTTAAGGAAATGTTGTAAATTTATTGATTACTGGTGGAGTACCTGACTCCAGTTCCTCTCCAATGTGGCACAGTTCTATTTTTACTGAGCCTGTATTTAAGAGATTAAGAAAGAATTTATAGAAGTCTCGCTTTACCTTGGTTGATTGGTATCAATGAGAACTTAGGATAATAGTTGTGTATAGTACTTTACCCAGTTATCTTTTATGAGTCCTATAGAACATTTCATTCACCTCATTTTCTAATTTTTGCGGGATACTTTTATATAACCTGCATAAAACAGCAAAGATCAATGAGAACTTAGGATAACATCTCTTACTATGATACTTTTATAGAATCTGTATTAAAACATATGAATGAGAACTTAGGATAATTTATCTCTACAGAACTTTTGCCTAGTCTCTTTTGAGAGTTCAATGAAGCATATAAATTCATCTTCCTGCCAAGTATTGAGGTGGCACTTTTATATAACCTGTATTACAATATGAATGCTCAATGAGAACTAACTGTACTCTTTTCTATTCTGCTTTGTGAGTCTTTACTCACCATCTTTTCTAGTGTTTGCGATGATACTTTTATAAAACCTGTATTAAAACGTGTCAGTGAGAACTAAGGATAATACTTCTTTCCGCATATTATATTTTATGAGTCTCATAGAACATCTTCATTGGTCTTCTTTTGTAGTTTTTGCGTTGATACCTTTATTGAAGCGTATTAAAACATCGAAGTTGAATGATAACTTAGCATAATATATCTCTAAAATCCTCTCCGCTATTTGAGTCTTATTTACATTTTTTTTTAGGGTTGGGAAGTTACTTTTATAAATCCTGTATTAAAACATTAAAGCTCAATGAGAACTCAGGACATATCTGCAGTAGTATCTTCTGTTCTATTTTGTCACTTCCGTAGAACATCTTCATTGACCTTCTTTTCTAGTTTTGTGTTTTGACTTTTATAGAACCTGTATTAAAACAACAAAGCTCAATGAGTACTTTGGATAATATATTTCCACAATACATTCCCTTATTTTGTGACTTCCGTTGAGCATTGGAATTCACCTTCCTTTCTAAAGTTGGGGTGTTGCTTCTATAGAACCTGTATTAAAACACCAAAGTGTAATGAGAACTTAATACAATTTGTCTTTACAGTATTTTTCCCTATTATATTTTGTAATTTCCGCAGAACAATTTAATTCATTTCAATCACCTAGTATTGGGGTTATCCTTTTATAGAGCCTGTATTAAAACATCAGAGTCTATGATAATATTTCTCTACAGTACTTTCTTCTAGTCAATTTTGTAACTTCTCTAGACTATATTGATTCACATTTCATTCCAGTGTTTGGATGTAACTTTTGTAGAACCTTTATTAAATTATCAAAGTTCAAAGAGAACTTAGGATACTATCTCCCTATAGTAGTTTCCCCTTCTCTACTTTGTAAGTCTTTATTCAGCTGCTTTTCTATTTTTTGGATGTTGCTTTTATAGAACCATTATTAAGTGATCAAATTTCAATTACAGCCTAGGATAGTATTCCTCTACAGTACTATCCCTTATTCGGCTTTGTGAGATTTGTACAGTATTCTAATTCACCTTCTTTTCTTCTATTAGTTAGTTGGTTTCAAGGTAAAGTTTCCATTAAAGATATTAAAGAGAATTTAGATTAGTAACTCTGTGCGAGAACCATGCTTTGAACGTTTCTTTATATGCCTACACGTGCTTCGAAGCAAGTCCTCTAATTCCAGTCCCTTATTTCCCCGAACTCCCCCACCCCATATTAAACACATAGAAAAAAACATCATAAATATCAATGCTGGTATTATCGTCTGGTATAATGGACTGGAAAGGCGGTCCAAACAAGTCATAAATATAAATGTTGCGTTTTTAGTTCCTACGCGAACATATTTAGAAACGCGCACTCATCGATCTCTCTATGGTGGTCGGCGGCCTGTGCCCTTGTGTGGCGAAACCACCGAACATAGCTTTCTAATTTATATCTTTGTTTATATTCTCGATCGTTCATAATCTCGACAATTATGAACGTTCATTTCACGTTTGTCAAATTTATGTGTGAGGGTAGGCCCCCGGTATTGTGTGCGCACGCACGAGTGTGTGGTATGATGCCCCTGATTCAGGTACATTCTTCCACCAGTCGGCCAGAGATAAGAGTTGTTGTTATTACGACATAATAAGGTAGTTACTCGGTTGTTATGGGTACTTTGGATAAGCGCCGTCATTTAAGTAGTGTCTGAACTTTGATTTATACGAATTGATTAACGCAGCGCACAACTCAGCAAATAAGCTGCGAGTACAGTCGAATAAAGCAGTTTAATTAGGTGTTATGACTGGTTCCTGGTACCAGAATTGTCTGGAAATCGGAAATTTTTGGTTTAATGTTGTTTACCATTCAAAATTTTCATTTTGAGGCACAATTTTGGAAGTGAACTCTAAAAACTTCAGAACTAATCTTTTTATTTTGACCCTGAAAGAAAGTCAAATATAAAAATAAAGACAGACTAAGGAAGAGAGTGTGAGGGAGAGAGGGTGTGGAAGAGTGTGGGAGAGAGTCGTGGAAGAGTGTGTGGGAAAGTGTAGGGGAGAGCGCAAAAAGAGTGTGGGGGAAAGTGTGGGAGAGTGGTTGTGAGAATGTGAGACTGTGTAAGAGAGTATGTGAAGTTATCTAAAGAAAGATTGATTATGTAGGCCACCAAGTTTTGCGCGAAAGTCAACTCTAAATCAAACTGACCTAATTAGATAGAAACCAGGCGATTCAGACAAAAACATAAATATATACTTCTGGTTCAGGGTAGGATTCATATTTGTTGAAATTCCCTAGACGTAATCAAAGTCAAAGTTTGCGATATTTTTAGATATGCCTCCAATTGAGGCCTTTCGACTCGGAAGGAAAAAATAAGTAGAAATAAGCTTTTCGCGACCATTTCCTTGGAGGGTTTCGAAGTGGCGCCCAACGACTGCGAAACTATAATGTCTCCCACTAGCCCAACGCGGCTGAATAGGATTGTTATATAACCCGGAAATATCCGATTTGTTCAACGAGCGCAACATTGTGAAAACAATAAAAATATACCAACTCCGGCGGGGTGGACACGTAGTAAGAAGACATGACAACAACCCAATGAGAAAAATATTGCCAATATAACCGGCGGGTCGACGAAATCGAGAATGGTGATGATCAAGGTGAAGAGATTGATGACGAAGAGGATGACACAGGAAAAGGCGATGATAATGATGTTGTCGAAGAAAGACAATAATGATGATGATGAAGGTAATAAGAAAGAAGATAATTAAGATGATGTTGAGGATGAAAATGGCGATTTTGCGGATGAAAAATACGATGTTAATGGCTTTGACAATGATAAAAAAGATGATGAAGATAATTATGATGATGATGTTAATGACGAATATGATGATTAAGATACCGATGAAAACGATGTTTAAGATGGCGATGGAAATGATGATGAAAATTATGATTATGAAGGTAAGAACAAAGATGATGATTAAGATGATTATGACGATGAAAAATACGATGTTAATGAGTTTGACAATGCTGATGATGATGAAGATTAAAATTATTATGATGTTGATGTTGATAAGAATGATTATGACGAAGATAAGAAGGATTATGAAAATGAAGATAATTAAGTAACGGGACACTAGTCTCTGGTTACTCATGTCAGGAGATTAGGAATACTCTCTAATGAGAATGATCAGGAGTCTATTGAACTCTTATGGTCGGCTACTTCCTGGGCTCTTTGGGAGACATATCAGACATTAAAATATGTTACATAAATAGCTTCATTAAAAGCCCCAAATAGACGGACATATGAGAGAGAATCGGACTTGTGTCTCATGCTAACAAATTTAGTCCCCTGTTGTAATTCCCTCACCTTGAGTGGCCTTTTATTTCTGCCAACTGAGTTTCGTGAGACCCTCCCTAAAACATTCCAGCTATATTATTTTCCAAACTGCCAATGGTGAAATTCCTAGGAATATTTGTTTTCTTATCACTTCCATCAAATATTTGAATAGGTTTTTAATGCGCCTCAAATGAACGCAAAGTCAACCACGTCCGTATCGCTAATTGTTAATCAAATCCAATTTTAAAGGTTATCTGAACTATTATTTTATGACACTGTATATTCGCACTATAAAACGTAGGCCACTCATGCTAATCTGATATATAGACACTTTACTTGATTTATTTTCGGCGGTTAAGCGATCACCTTACGATTTCCAGCCGATTATTCCATTAATTAAGCGAATACGTTTTGATTTGAACTCGATTCTTCCGATTGGGGGGTTTTTAGTGTGCCGGGGTCGTACCATGAGTCTGATGATCGTATATCGAGTCACGTAAAAGTGGAAGGGAATACACTGAGCCTATTGGTATATTATGGATATGAGCTGTGAGTTGAATCCGATCAAGTTGAGTCCGATCATGGAAATAAAATGGCTTTCTTAGAGATCTAATATCATTCAATATAGTTATAAATATAAACTGAAAGTAAGCTTGAAAAGAGAGGCCGAAATCCTTGCACCATACTTCTTATAGGAAGCTGTCTTTCGTATTACTGGAAACTGTCTCAATAGTTTTGAAATTACGACGATAAAATAATCCATGATGCCTCAAGAGAGGAGCGAATGCAATTCGACTCTATAGATTCAGTTTTAGTCTTACTGAGATACTGAGTCTAGAGCAGTGTGCTCCACTTCTAAGCCTTGAGAATATGCTGAGCTACTCAACTTACAGTGATCAGTTCCATTCTTTACACTCGAAGTTAACACGTTGAACTACTCAACTAACGCATGGGTCCTAGGGAAATTAGTTCAAAAAATGAGTTCTTTCCTTACCTTCGAACAAATTCACCTTGCATGAGTGGTGAACTCTGGTGAAAGTTTCAATCAACAGAAAAATATGGTTAAAAGCTAACCAAAATTTCATGAGATCTCACCTTACGAGTAGAAAAGGAGTAGTCCCCTGATCAGGAAGATCTTCTCTGCCCCTAATCTTACCAAAGAATGTTAAATGAAGTTCTCTCAGAGAGAAAAGCTTTAACGCTCTTCGCTCTATTCTTCACTGCCAATGACATGCCTATGTAAAAAAAGGACAAAGTGAATACTCCAAGGAGCAATGGGACTTAGCAGAGGATAATACAACTTCCTGCTGGGAAGATCCACACAAATACGTATGAAAACTCGATAATGTTTAGCTATGAATCAAATCAAATGTATTGCTTTTCTCATATGGAACATACTCTTGGGTAATTTGTTCACTCTCTTTTTGAATTTATTGCTGAGGATGTCCGCCATTTTGTTTTCTTGCTCATAGTTCAGTTCACTACGTTTTCGTTTTCAAAAGTATTACGAAGTACTTCACTGACCTGCCACATTGCACTATAATGAATCGAATATTATTAAGTAAATAATTAATTGATTTAACAAACAAATTATAATTTATCTCATATTTGTACAAAAACAATTTTTGAGACCCCAAAGTGCCGACACTCTTATAAAGCCATCAACTATATAGCAATATATTAGAAATGAAAATAGAGGGCTGAAATAATAAAAATGAAAAACAAATCAATCAATTAAAATAATCCGATTAAGTGAGAAAAACAGAAGAAACAGAAGCCGGTGAACAGAAGAAACTATTCCATTACTATAATACTGAAGCGTTCCCCTGTCCTTTTTCAAAGGTCTCCATGTGAGGTGAATACATTCTTGAGGAATGATGGGAATTTTTGCCTTATTATACCGAATTTATGTGTAAACTGAGGAGAGATCATCTTTGTAGAAATTAACTGCGCAGAGATTAACTGTGTAGAGATTAACTGTGTAGAGATCCAAAAGGTAGAGACTACATGTTTAGAAATCAGCTGTGTAGAAATCAACTGTATAAAGACTAACTGTGTAGAGATTAAATCTGTAGAGATGAAGTGTGTAGAAATTGACTGAGTATCTTATCTTCCATCTTCTCAACGAGAAACAAAATAGTTGAAACTAGTGACTTTATTGGCCTTTTATGTTTTTTAGTGAAATTGTGGATCAATTTCATGCATCTCTTAACAGTCAAGTCGCCAGGCTTTGTTGTTGAAGCCTGTGGCCTCCCATTTTTAATCATAGCATACTTTTCATTTCTCAGTTTGCTACGGGCAGCAATCTGTCACATAGGACTTAAGACTTCTCGTAGAGGTACAAATGATGTTCCTACCCTATTAATTATTTTCAGCACGCTCAAAATCTGATGCGATAACCTTCTGAGAAGTAATATAGAGGAAAATGAAAGTCATGGAAAGTCTTTCTAACGAAGATTAGGTCGCCCTCTTCTGCGCGTTCCACCACCATGTGTCGAAGCATACACCCTCTTAGCTGAAGGGTCCTCATCCAGTCGCTCAACATGGCCAAGCCAGCGGAGCCGCTGGATTTTTAGGCGCTTGACTATGTCGGTGTCAGCGTATAGCTCATACAGTTCATATATCTTATTGTTCCGTCTTTTTCGATACACCTCGTTTACGCTTATTGGACCATAGATCTTCCGAAGTATCATCCTCTCGATTGCTCCTAACAGCCTCTCATCATTGGTGGTCCACGTCTCATTTATACGGGAAGTATGAGGATCTTATACGAGTAGAACGTTACTTCCGTTCGTCGAGAGAGGGCTCTGCTTCTCATCATAATGCTGGATCCTAGAGCATGACTCTCTTGTAAAAGATGGTGTCAGAGCTCATGGACACAATTTTATCCGCGAATTCACCAGCTGAAGTTAATGTAGTTGTCTGGATGGACAAATGTACTAAATGAAGGCCCAGGATCTATTCCTAGGAGGGAGTTGGTGTGCTGTTGGTTTCTGAGACATAATATCTACTTGGGGAAAAATTGCCATTCATTGATAGATCTCTGTGGTGATTCAGTATCTCTCTAAATAATGGAAATATTTATGAATATGAATCGATTTCTTTTTGGTTTTTATAGCTCTCTGACCAACAACAACAATCTTATATAATTTTTGATGTACCCCGGGCACCAATAACATCAAACACTGCTGTGGTATCTTTGCCCGTGATGATTCAATATCTCTCTAAACATGAGAATGGAAATATTTGTCGCTCAATAACATTTGAGAGTAAATATGAAAAGTTTCAGCTCATAAAAAAACCAGTTGAGCATTTGTGCAATAAGCAGCAGATAACTCCCAGCGCTGCCAGAGATAACCTATCATCGACTGGCCAACTTAAGTGGTGAACCACTCACCTATAAGGCAACAGTACTCGTAATATAGATAGTAACACAGACGCCTATTTGCACGGAGCAAATAGTTAAGTATTTAGCGAGAGTGTAATGCTATCCTGGTATCTTAGCTGTAAATACGAAGTATCTCGAACAGGTAAACACGCTGCTGTGACGTTGCCTACATCTTTATAGACCCCAGCCAGTGATAAGAATTGGCAAAGTGATATAACAGAAAGAGAATGGGTACAGGGATTTACCAGGGAACGGGATACAATGGCAGACAACCGCTCTCTAGTGAACGCTGTTATTGGTGTTGTTGGTAGCGGGGTTGGCATTGTTGTTGTTGGCGTTGCTTTTGTTTCTGGCTTTGGTGTTGTTGTTGGTGTTGTTATTTTCATTGCTGTTGGTGTTGTTATTGTCGTTGCTGTCGGGGCGCTCATTTATGACGTTTCCTATGCATGTTTATTCAGTTTTCCGGCGGTCGACCCAGACTTTTGGGCGCGTCAACGCGTCAACTTTTGTTTACTTCTTTTCCAAATCCCCACCATAAAGCAGGGAGCGCCTCTCGCTGAGTTAATCATTTATATTCTTTTCAGAATATATTTTGGGGTCCCTTTCTTTGTTGTACTTTTTTGTGGGTTTGCCCGGCACACGTTTTACTCAATCTCGCTGTGGAAGTGAATACATTTTTATGGATTCAGCAAATAGTGGAAAATATTTTGTCATTGAGTGTTCTCCCATTTAAATTGGAGTGGAAATTTTCTGTTTATTTGTTGATCATTCTTTGGCGTCAGCAAAACAGCGCTAAAAAGAGCTGACAATGCGAACACGCTCGATACGTGATTTCCACAGAATTACTTGACTTAGAGTCATATTGATTTTATTATAATTGTGTGTAAATATTTTTAATTATATATAACAATTTGTGCAAGTTGTTGTTGGGGTTGTCGTCGTTTTATTGTCATTGGTGTTTAGAATGTTTTGCACACGTTTGCGACAACATTTATGAAAATGTAGAATGCGGAAAGCCAGCCAGAATTTAGTTCAAGTATTCGGAAGGGGCAGTCGAAGCATTCCAGTTGAACAACAAACTGGAACTTCTTACTGGAAGAGACTGCAATGGAAAACATGGGTTAGCTCGGGACTTTAACTAAGATTAAATGGAAAACATGGGTCAATCCGAGACATTAAGTAAGGCTACACCGAAAACTTCGAACAACCCGGTATATTAAGTAAGGTTACATGGAAAACATGACTCAGACCGTTCATGTGTCGAGCTACGAGTGTGCCAGAGCTTTTTCTTCTTACCTGTAGATGGCCATTACCAGACGTTGCCTGATGACGACCTCGCCAATCAAAGAGCCTCTGATAAGCGCGAGCGTTGTCTCTAATATCTGCCACCAATTCTAGGAAGGCGCCCCTGCTAAACGCGTCCAGTCTCTTATTTCGGACATCAAGTCCAAAAAGTGTGCCGCAGGTAATCGCGCACTGTCTCCAATTTCTGATATCAAGTCTAGATAGGTGTACCTTTATCCCTCCATCGGAGTTTCGGTCGTTCTCTTCGTCTCCCACCCATAAGTCCTTTTTGGCAGGAGCATCGTCGTCCATTTTAAAATGACCCAGCCAGCGGAGTTGCACTGTGCTACTTGTGTCCTTGCATAATCCGCTTAGCCGCATCGATGTCATTGAATAGCTGAAGGTTAATGCTTGCTTCCTTGCTTCCTTGCATTTTTGCTTCTTCGCTTTGCTGCTTCCTTGCTTCCTTGCTTTCTTGCGCCCTTGCTTACTTGCTTCCTTGCTTCTTTGCTTCTTTGCTTCCTTGCTTTCTTGCTTCTTTGTGCTCAAGGTTAATTATTGCTTCCTTGTGTCCTTGCATCCTCACTTTCTTGCTTCCTTGCTTTCTTACTTCCATGCTTTCTTATTCTTTATTTTCTTTTTGTCTCCAAGATCGTACGATATATCGGGGAAAAATTGCTCAGTAATTTCCCAATAGGAAGCTATTGGGAAGCAGAAAATCTCACAGTACTCTTTATACTGGGGTTGAAGATGGGCTGCGAAGTAGAACCGAAAAAAAATCTGCATGTATTGCATCATGATCCCAGTCAATTAACATAAAAACACTTCAATCAAAATAGAGAAGAGAAATATCGATTTGATTGATGACTCAATGATTGAAACTCAATCTAAAAGCGCCACAGTTCACAACTAAATCATCAATCAAAACAAAGAAGACCACAGCACAGACCACGGTGCAAGTGGAAGTTGATCTTTGATCTTGGTAAATATTGATATATTGATACAATAACATATTGCTATAATGATAGACTGATATATTGATCGATTGGTATATAATAATTTATAAGGTTCATGTACCACTTGCAACAGTTTTACCTCCAAATCCAGCTAAAACTTTGTTATTCCCAAGAACACACACAATCTATTGAATCATCTCACGGTATATTTACTTTGATCGTAGAAGCGTTCGTCCATAAAACGTGCTAAAATTACAGTTGTGAAAACATGTCGGCTCAATTACAGTTGAAATAAAAACTAAATAAAGAAACGTACCCGCAAAGATTTACAAATATCTGTTATAATTTTAAGTTGCCACAAATAAATCGTCCATTGTCGTTAATTAGTACGCGGTTTACAATCTCAGCTTTCAGCTTGTGTGCGCTTACCTACTCGTGTGTTTTGGAGGTCCAGCACTGACGTCATCAAATATTGATTCAACCAATTTACGCGTACCGATTTACAATAGTCGCATGTCAAGTGGATTTATGGGGAGTATCAATTCGACACCGTCAGCAATCCATTTACTAGATGAACACAGATTTCAGGTGGAGAAGACAAGCACAAGTGTGGAGTGATGACTCGTTGATTTTAGCACCGAAGCATTTATTAGAGATGATATGCAACCCAAGTTATATAGAGTAGATATCGCAATGGACCCATAGTGGTCTGAGTAAGTTGGTCTGTAGACTGACTGCCACGAAAACCTATATAGAATAGAAATTCCCGTGGATTTGGTTTCTCTTTCATCTGTTGATGTATGGAAGGGAGCAAAAATTGTCCGATCAACTGAGTATGATATTTGAAACTGAGTGTGATATTTGATCAGAAACTGATGGGGATTATGATGAGATTGCTTGATTGCACAAAAAGAATGAATATAGAACAACCAAAGAAGCGGATATTGCAAGAATATCCTCTTAAATGATTGGATGACTGTGTTCCAGTATATCACCCAATCAGAGATTAATATGGACTTTGAAGATTGATTGATATTAAGTAACCACATAAATCAAATACTGAGCATTTCCTTTGATTATAACTGGGGAAGGATGGTCACTGAAGAAACTAGAGACAAAGAATACTCGCAAAAGGAGGCCACACCAATATTCACATGAAATAATGGAAGAAGTTGAGACTGAATATTAATAAGTCACTCATTGAGAGATTTAAGATAACTATGATGACATGAGTGTTGATATTAAAGAACCAAATAAATCGAATTCTGATGATAACTTTGGAACTAAAAAAACTAAGGATGTCGAACAATCGCAAAGGAGCAGTCTTTAATAAAATTCAAATGAATGAATGAAGGAAGTTGAGATCAAATACTAGTAAAGTCACTCAATCAGCGACGAATGAGAACTTTCGTGTTTTTGTTATCAAATGCTGGACAACAGTTTCTTAAAGGGTCTAAGAAGTTGTCCAACAAATGGAAGAAGCATGTACCGAAAAACTTATCCAGACCAAAAAAACCGACTCATGGAAAAATATTATATCTTAGGTAAATAGGTTAAAGAGGCTATCAAGGCACGGGCACACGGTCAGTAGACACACTTAGGCCATAAACAGGCCCAATGTGATACCACAAGTTAGTGGATAACCGACCACCTTCCTCTTGGCGTTTCTTAAAGGGGTTTATGGGTTGCTTTGAAGAGACAAGGTTTCAAATATATAGGTAGGAATCATATGTCTTTCCTTAACACTGTCTTCATCCACATATATCTGTGATCATATATGATCTCATCTGACTCCCATAATTAGCTGCATCATCTGTCCATACTTCCATATTTCCTACCACATTTCATTTCCTTATGCATAATCTTCTGGGTCCACTCAGAGTTCACTTCTCCATAATATTCCCAAATCGATGCTCACTTCATCTCCTTATCTCTGATTTCTTGGAGTGAGTGGACTGAGTGTAACGAACTCTCGCAACCTATTGATCTGCAAAAACACAACGTTGTTGTTGTTGTTGCCTTTTTGCAATCCTTAACTTAAAGTGATTCTTTATCAGTTTGAAATATTTCAAGTTGCGCCTCAGTGGGCAGACGGACGGGTTTGTTGACAAGACTAATCGCGTTAACCTTATCAACTGCAGCAAGTACAACAAACTGGGCTGAGTTATTTATCGCTGCCGCGTGTTGTTCGACCCAATGCGATGCGGTTACTCAATTGTGATTTAATAAACAGTTCGATACCATTTAAGGTGTATTCTTCGTTAATTGCCCCTTCATTCCAGGTCTGTGTGGACACGGCCTGCGATGGACTGATAAGGTTCGCCACGATTTCTGTGTACTGCTAAGACACCAGTGAAGCCCCCGTTTCGATTGATTTATGCTCCTGTCTGCGGGTGAGTATTCATTAAGTAGTTTATGGGCGTTTGGTGGGTGCGTGTTCATAAATGTGAGCAAATATTTAAAATTTATTGCAATTTAAATACGCTGAAGTGATCGATTGTTTTTAGAACGACGCCCGCTCAAGTTATTTATGGGGTCTTTGGGGACGTCACTATTGGGATTTGATATGTCAGTTTATATTGGCAGTAAACCCGCCATAATTCAACTTCAGACACGCTTGTTTGAACTTAAAAATTTAAATATTTTAAACCAAGACTGCGATTGATCGATAGTTGAGATATGACTACAGACTGACGACATGTTGATTCGGCCCCGATAACTGCGTACGTCGTAGTGTCTGATGATAAGTACTGCGTACAAATTTTAAACAGTCATTAAATTGATATAAAAGAGGAAAGCAGTTTGTAGGACGGTGAGACCGACTAAGGAATCCCCTATGTCCTAGAAGAGTAAGCAGTCCTAGAAGAGTAACCTATCCTGGAAGAGTACCCTGTCCAGGCAGAGTACCCAGTCATAGCAGAGGACCCTGTTCTACCAAAGTACCCTGTGCTATCATAGTACCCTGTCCTATAATAGTACCCTGTCCTACCAAAGTACCCAGTCCTACCAAAGTACCCTGTCCTATAATAGTACCCTGTCGCAGAATAGTACCCTGTCCTAGAAGAGTACCCTGTCCTAGAAGACTACCCTGTCGCAGAATAGTACTCTCTCCTAAAAGAGTACTCTCTCCTAGAAGAGTACTCTGTTCCAGAAGAGTACAGTGCCTTACCAAACTGCACTGGCCTAAAAGAATACCCTGTCCTAGAAGAGTACTTTATCCGAGAATATCACATTGTCCTAGAATGGTACTCTGTCGCAGAAGAATATCCTATCCTAGAAGAGTACTCTGTCCCAGAAGATTTCCCTGTTCTAGAAGAGTACTTTATCCTAGAATATTACCCTGTCCTAGAAGAGTACGTAAATTAATGTTGTTATAAATAAGTCAGAGTTCGAGTTCTACGATTGTTTATATAAAACTATTTTAATTTCCTTTGGAGTTCACATTGTTATGTAAATTAATATTAGTTCGTTCACTGGATTGTGCCAAGTGAATGAAGAATTATTTAAACTGGTTCTTTAGCTAAATATCAAAGAGAAAAAGATATCTGGACAAGTTATTTGCATTCTATCTGACAGCCAAGCGGCTTTGCGCTCCCTGGATTCGGCTATTATCACCTCAAAAGCCGTCAAGAGGTGCCGAAAATCTGCAGACGAGATAGCCAAGCAGACTCGTCTGCATCTGAGCTGGATTCTCGGTTACAGGGATATTTTAGGGCACTGCACAGCAGTTAAACTCGCCCGAGAGGGCACTTCGACACCGATTCAGCCAGCTAGGTCAAACCTCGGTATTCCCATTGCTACATGTAAACTACTAATTAATAAAATATCATTGGACGCAGCGGGCAGACGGATGCTCTGAAGGATTATGATGCAAAATAGCTAGACTAACCTGGCCTGAAATAAATGCCAAGCGCTCAAAAGTTCTACTATCCTTATATATAGATACCGTCAAAACGTCCTAACGGGACACCGGACTCTAGGAACTCATGGTAGAAGGCTGGTAGCTGCCTCAAATGACTTTTGCAGTAGTTTCATGGATAAAGAGGAGCAATATTTATCTAACATCTGATCTGCACATAACCAACGCTGGCCAAAAGGAGAAATACTTTTCTAGGTGACTACCTCCTGGACTCCCTAGGGAACATTTCAAATAAAAAAATAGACGGAGATCAAGCTCCAGATGGCTTGACTTTTGAAAGGGAATAGGACTTGTGTCTCTTGCGGCATCACGAAGGGCCAATTAGTGTGACTTTTGGGAGCCGCTCAACCTACCTACCCACCTGGGATAAAGCTCATTTAGTTCTCGATCAAAATTGGTGTTCCAATACAATCGACCTTGAATCAAACTCCGAATACGTATATATTCGTACATTATATGAGAAAATAATGAGGACACCACCTCGTACAATAATGGTGAACGGAACTACAACGGAATGATGAAAATGAAACAGTAGCGGAAACACTAAAGCCTCTCCCTCCTATCCCAATAAAAAATCAATTCAAATAACTAAATACAATCAGATAATTTCAAAGACATGGTGGAAAATTCAGCTTTGGCAGAGAATTATGCGGAGTCTGAACAGAAGAACTTAAATACGATGGCAACACAATCGACCGTGCTCCTCTGATGTTGCAGCATACATAAATAAGTGGCGCTACAAACATGGTTCTGTCCTGTGATCGCTGACGACAGTTGGAGATTCCCAAGGTTGACAGGTCCTGCATAACTTGACCTCTCCAACAAAGATGGGGGCTTCCTCTTCTTCGTCTTCCACCCTGAGGTACCGTCTTGCCAGACCTTCCTTCGTTCATACGCGAAACATGGCCAGGCCAGCACAGCGGCTCTATTTGTATACGTTTCACTATGTCCACGTCCTTGTATAGCTCATCTGTATGAGCTGTTCTATCAAATAAGGTGCTCATCGTCTACGCGGAGGGGACCGAAGATCTTACGGTGTATTTTTCTCTCGAACGTCCTCACTGCATCCTCATCAGCAAAGAGTATTACTCCAAAATTCCTTGCCATTGAAAGGGGTTCTTATATTATTCCCATCTCATATTTTCCCTTCTTTAGGGTATTAATTTTCAAAACTTTGTCCTTGCGTTTCAGATGGGTTCTTATTTTACCACCTCATACTTTCCCTCCCCAAACTCTTTCCGGTTTTAATATTCAAAGATTGTCCTTGCCTTTAAGATGGGTTCTTATTTTACCTCCTCATATTTTCCCTCCTCAAATTCCCAGTTGGCAACTGTCTGAATATGAACCAACGCAGATCTATTTTTATTTCATTCCCATTCGCTTCAGTCCCCAACAGTTATCAAGACTGATCTAAGCTGCCAGAAGAAAGTGGAAGTGAAGTTATCTTGACACCTGACTGAGACAACTGAGGGTAATGCAAATATGCTCAGTCACGATTAAAATAGCACAGTTGTGCTACATCTCGCTGACGTTGGGGACAGGAATTTGGAGTGGTATGCACCTCGCATTTAGTCAGCGCTAATATAATAGCAACAAGAATTCTAGAAATGCGGCCAGCAACCCCAGCAGAACGCAGAGCTCCAACATCGCACATAAATACTCGTACAAGTGGGGATCCTGCTTGGGATCAGTGGGCACGTTTGCATGAGATGCGAGACGTCACGCGAAAGATAAAGTACAAAAGGCAGGTAAATATTTATTTACTCCGAAGCACGCTTGCCAACGTGTTGGCCATTTGATACTCGTCTAGCTGCAGCACACAAATGGGTCAAGAATCTGCAGATAAGTCGCCGCAAGTTTGCTTAGATGGAACACAGTTTAATAGTATGAAACCAGTAGCAATAATGGGGTATAGAAACCACAAGGCAAGTTAGATTATATGAGGCATATTTAGGAACGCTTTGAAGCAAAAGAGCTGGACGAAGTGTGGCAAGTAGCTAAGGCACCCCTAACATCCGGCATTATACTAATAACATACACGGTATAACTTCATTTCAGATCAGATCCTTATCTCAGATCAGATCTTAGTTTCAGATCAGAAAATCATTTCAGATCAGATATTATTTGCAGATCAGATCTTCATTTCAGATCAGATCTTAATACCAGATCAGATCTTAATTGCAGATCAGATCTTAATATCAGATCAGATCTTAATTGCAGATCAAATCAGATCTTCATTTCAGATCAGATCTTAATATTAGATCTTAATCTCAGATCAGATCTTGATTTCAGATCCGATCTCTATTTTCTTATTCAGTGCTGGAACCATTTAGTATTCCAGTAATGATAGATAATGAGGAGGCGCTTATTAGGGTCACTGGACAATGTACATTCCTTATTCCTGTACAGACTTCTGGCATCATAACAGACTCAAAGAAGTTTGAAAAGGTGTAACTTCCCTTTCACAATCCTCTATCTCCGCAATCCTAATATTTCCAGGGTTAGAGTACAAGGTGCATCAATGACTGAGTGCTTGGAGACCTCCTTCTTTGGCGGTTCTCTGACCTACCCCACTTTTATCTATCTGTATAATGCACGTAATCGAATGAACTCTCAGAGTATCTTACACCTTAGTGAGTGCCAGAGCACGAAATCAGGAAAGTGAAGAACATTTTTCGTTCCTTGATCGTGAGATTTTATCTTCTTCCCATTTATATTGGTATAAGAAACAATTTTCTTCGAGTTTTCTTCCACATCGGGCTAAATAAGCCTTTTCATTACCTTATTTGTTCCCATTCTTACGCCCTCAACGATGATACCTACAACAATATTGTGGTCCTCTTTATTATCGCCAATTTCCTAAATAGTAAAACTTCAATCTAAGCTCCTGTGGATTCTTCAATTCTCTTATCATATGCTGCAATATCTACCCTTGATTTAGTACTTGAAGCAATGCCATATCAAATAAATATATTACGCGTCTCCTGTTAGCTACTGAACTCCCCATCTTTCATTTACTACTTGAAACAAAGCCATTTCAAGTAAACCTATCCCCCAAATCAAATAAATCCACCACTCCTATCAAATAAATTCACCACGATATTGCTCATCAATTGTATTGGGAGCTACTGAACGCTCCACTTTTAATTTAGTACTTAAAATAATGCCATATCAAATAATTCCACCATGCCTATCAATCAACCACGACTTTGCTCATCAACTCTCTTGTGAGCTGCTGATCTCTGCACCTTTGATCTAGTACTTGAAGTAATGGCATATCAAATAAATCCACCACACCTATTAAATAAATTCACCAAGCCATTGTTTTCCAGATGAATACTCCTTTTACTACTGAGGAAGAGAATTAATGCAAGAGTTTTAAAACTGTATTTTCTTCTCCGTTCATGAAGCTTCTGGAACTACCCATCTTCCCCATTAGATTATTATGTCCAGACCCCGAAATTTTTTTTTTTTTGCTCTACAGAGATACATCAGAGAACGTGCAATTTTATTTCAGTTTAGGTCCATTTGAGTGCAGCTGCTTCTAGAGTTGAACTCATATTATAAGGAGCCCCGATGTTTGAGATCAAATTTCTATCACTGAATTTCCTGACATCTTTATTAGAGGTATTGCCATCTCTGAAAAGTTCATCTACACTACAATTACCTGGAAGGATCCGCTACCTAGCAAGGGCAAAAATCCAGCTGCTCTCACAGCCACTCTCAAAGCACCTCTCACATCTGCTGGCAAAGAGAAAGAGGAAGTTATAGAAAGAGTGCCATTCGCTCTTTACTGGCTCGAATTTCACTTGTTTGTTTTGACCAAACTACATTTACAAGGTACTATTAATTGAGAGAGTGAGAGGAAAACGGTCTACACATGTGTCAAACCTTCTCTCTTAGCGAATGTTGTATACGCGTACAAACTAAAAAAGGGAAATAGTGATTGGAAACAAGTCGGCTTCCAAAGTGTAGTGAAAATCACTTAAAAAGAAATAATTAAACAATAATAAAAATACATATGGTGCATTATCGTTGTGTTATTTGCCATACTACATGGAGAAATGAAAAAGTTAAATTTTTCAGCGTACCTAAAGACGCTACAAAGCGAAATCGGTGGACCGTGGCTTGTGGCGTTGAGTTACAAGAAACATCAAAAGTGTGTGAAAAGCATTTTGTTACTCTTTCCAAATTCTGGGCCATCAGTTTTTTATGGTACATTGGGAAAACCGCGTGCAGCCGCTTTATGTGCGACATCAAATCGGTAGAGGACATTTTTATTGTATATTTAATGCATCGTAGAAGAACAGTCGAGGAGCCTAACAAACGTAAAGGCCCAATACAATGGCACAAACTGTCAGGAGTATGGTCACTTAAAATCTTTCTGCACCCTACACGCTGAATGCGTTGCGTGTGGTGGCTTCCATCCATCAACCGAATGCAAGCTGAACAGAAGTGAGAAAGACTCAAAAAATGCAGCTATTGTGGGGGTAATCACACTCCAATCTACTTCCATATCTTTAGTGTTGGGGTGAGAGATTAGTAATTTTATCAGTTTATTGTCCACGTAGGTTCTCTACTTCTACAACCGATTTTGTAACTTTCTTTGAACCGCTCGGGAACAAATTTCTCTCAGCCGGAGACTTCAACTCTAAGCATACGTACTGGGGTTCACGGTTAATTAATCCTAAAGGCAAGCAATCATTTAATGAACTAATAGACTCTCAATCTTGATATCATCTGGAAAACCCACATACTGTCCACAGATCAAAGAAAAATTCCCGATCTTATTGACTTTGGCATAATCAAAAATATAGAAAGGTCTTTGTTGGAAACAGTCCTGTTTCGAGTTATCATCCGACCACTCGGTAATAATATATTCTTAAAAAACCAGAATTCATGGGAAAAACAATAAAATTGACCTCCAAGAAAACACACTGGCTCAAATATCGTAAATTTATTAGTACACACGTGTGCGTTAATACAAAACTCAAGAGTAAAGAGGATGTTGAATCGGCGACGCAGGCTCTTGGATCAATAATAAATGCAGCTGCTAATAGTGCCACGCCCGAACAAAACTCAACCAAATCCAATACGACACACACTACATCACTCCACGTAGAATGCCTCGTTAAAGAAAAGAGGAGATTAAGGCGTGAGTGGCAAAAATATAGATCTCCAGCACTAAAAGTGAAACTAAAATCAGTCCAAAATCAGCTGAAAAACACTCTTCGCGAGGAAAAGGAAGAAAGTCCAAATAAATATCTGGAAGATTTGGCTCCTCTCAAAGTCACTAAGTACTCTCACTGGAGAGCCACAAAAATGGTTAAACACCGATGGATAGTGAATCACCTCTAAGAAAAAGTGATGGTACTTGGGCAAAAAGGGATGAAGAAAAAGGCAATTCATTTGCAGCGCACCTCAGGTCAGTCTTTCAACCTAATCCGTCTACTCGCAGCAACAATAGCATTCAGAATGTTTCAACAACGACGTCAGCAGTACCAATTCATTTTGAACCAAAAGAAGTCAAACGCTTGTGTACAACGCGTCTCAACCCAAAAACCGCACCTGGATGTGACTTAATTACCAACAAAATGATAACTGAATTGCGCAAATAGCTTTGATGCATCTTATGCAATACTCCGTCTGGGCCACTTTCCTACAACATGGAAAATATTCGAAATAATAATGATACCAAAGCCAGGAAAAACCCCTACTCAAGTATCTTCGTATTAGCCCATAAGTATCCTGCTAACCCTCTCTAAATTGCTCGAGTGGTTATTGCTATAAAAATCAACATCAAAGCTCAGTTCAATTATTCCTCATCATCAATTTGTGTTCTGCAAGTATCATGGAACTATTGAGCAAGTGCACCGCACTACTTCTGAAATAAGACGAGCATTCGAACCAAGGATGTACTGCTCAGGAATATTCCTAGATGTGGCACAGGCCTTTGATAAGATCTGTAAAATTAGAAAGTTTCTGCCGAGGAATTCACACAGGCTCCTGGAGTCATATTTAACAAATCGGAAATTCAGAGTTATACGAGTATATAACACCAGACTTTGAAATTATGGCTGGAGTACCACAAGGTAGTGTGCTTCGCCCTATGCTATACACTTTGTATACTTCTGATTTGCCAACTGATAAAGGCCTCGTTACCTCGACTTTAGCGGATGATACAGCTATCCTGAGCACCTAAATCCGCGGATAGCTTCGCAGAATTTAGAAGAACATTTAAAGGATATATAAAGTTGGCTAGCCGATTGGCGCATCAAGGTGTACGAGTACATGTGATATTTACCCTCAACCCCCGGTCCTGTCCAGCAGTTTCCTTAAATGGCATTGAAATCCCGCAAGCATCAGAGGTCAAATACTTAGGAGTGCATTTCGACCGACGGCTCACTTGGAGAAAGCATATAGAGCGAAGAAAATCCAAATGAAACTCAGGGCAAGTTCCTTATACTGGCTTATCAACAAAAAATCGAAGCTAAGACTGCAATATAAAGTGCTTATGTACAAGGCTTTAATTAAGCCAATTTGGACTTACAGTGTCCAGATTTGGGGCATTACTAGTGCTTCAAATTTACAAATAATCCAAAGGGCTCAAGCCAAAGTTTTCAGAACGATCACCGGCTCTCCATGGTTCGTCAGAAACGAAAATATTCACCGCGACCTGAATATATCACCGGTTGAAAGAGAACAAGGAAATATAAAACCAACAAAGTGTCATCCCAATCAACTAGCAAGGAATGGGCTTCAAGGGATGTATACATCTCGTCTTAAAAGACCACTACTTTAATATAATTATTTATAATTCTAAAACTAAAATTGCTCCAAGCACTGGCGCCGAGCATCAATTTATTTATTAGTTAGTTGTAAGCTTTGAAAAATTATTGTTGGCTTTCTATTGAAAAGACACAATAAATGAATTTATGTTGAATTAAAAAAAATTTATAATAATAATCAATGAAAAAACCAAAAAAATAAAGGGCTCTTTAGTTTTTACTTATTACAAAAAACGGGCAAAGCCCAAAAATAGCGGTAAAAGTTTACAAAAAAAGTAAAACTGTTTATTCATTTTGACACTTCTGTAGACCGTGAGAGAATGCTATTTGGAGAGCGGTCTTCTATTAATAGTACCTTGTAAATGTATTTTGGTTTGGCGGAGTGGATAAGGGAGCCCCCACCGCACGTTAAATGCATTATGTTAAGAAAGCAAGCGAAGAGTATATATTGAAAAGATACTCTCTTGAAATTTGAGACGATAATTGTTCGTCGTGGCATGTGGGAGCTCCCCATAATTTTGGTTGGGTGGAGGAAAGTTTTGTCAAGTCAACCTCATTACTATAACAAATAGATATGTAGAAAGAAGCCAACCAACGAGAAGAAGACAATATTGCCCTTGATTGATATCTTTGATGATATGGGCAATTTACAGTATTTCCTGGATTTGGTGATATGTTGGATTTAAATAGGGACCTCCCAGTCGCCGCACCAAAGTTCACAAGTGAAAGTTCGTAAATACTCTTTGCAACCAAAATCACTGATTCAAGCAAGGTAACCATGGTAACCAGGTAGTTATACAGAAAATCCTGGTATCCTATATTGATTTCGGATTCCAATTCATCCTGACCCGATCTAAGTAGGCCAATTGAAATACACTTCAGTTGTAGTCCAGCAAATAAACAGCGTTTTTCCATACAAAGTTTCTGACTAACAACAATTCTCCCATGATTTTGTATACTACAATTATAACAAACCTCACTGTTTTCCTTGAATTTTTGATTGAATGACTTCTTTAGTTTAAATATAGGCCAAAAACCTCATATACCAAAGGCTCAAAAACCTAATATACATCAGTAATCTTCGAGAGTCGTCTATTCCGGTAGTTTATTCCAAAATCTTCTTTGTCAAGGGTATTCGACCTTCAATTAAATCAAATTAACCACTCGACAACCTGTGATGATAATAATCTAATAATCGCGAAGAACCATGATAAATTTCTAACCAGTCAAGCTGGAACCATACTACCTGGAGTTCGATATATTATTTATGAATTCCAGATATTGTATGGACCTCTCCCATAAATCAGAACACCCGTAAGATACCAGTGTATTTTCAATTGACGCAACATCTCATAATGTAACGAAACAGTGCATTCGTCAGTCATGGCTAAACATGAATAAATATATAATGTGAGCGAAAAGTCATTAGTGAAAGGTGTGAGTGTCAACAGAAATAAATAAAATTGCATTCAGTAGAAGAAATGAATCACTGCTGAGCCTTGCTTCCATTCATTCAGTAGAAGAAATGAATCAATGCTTAGACTTGCTTCCATTCATTCAGTAGAAGAAATGAATCAATACCTTGCTCCCATTTATTTTATAGCAGACATAAACCAAATCGGAGAAGTGGTTTTACTTCCACTTTCCAAACGACTTAAACAATTTTTGTTGGTTAATTATACTTATAAATTTATTATTATTTATATATACTTATAATCTTATTTCCCCTCTTCGACTATGATGGAATTTTAAGTATGGTAAACACTACTTCGTCCGGATCCTTCTAGTGAGCGTACATCATGAAATAATGGAGATGGTACAAGTTTGATTTTAACATAAAGTTCGATTTTGATATAAAGTTCGATGTTAGCATAAAGTTCGATTTTAACATAAAGTTCGATTTGAATATAAAGTTCGCTTTTAGTACAAAGTTCCATTTTAATATAAAGTTCGATTTTAATATAAAGTTCGATTTTAATATAAGTTCGATTTTGATATAAAGTTCTACTTTAATATAAAGTTCGATTTGAATATAAACTTCGCTTTTAATACAAAGTTCCATTTTAATATAAAGTTCGATATAATAAATTTTTAAGACACTGAAAACTTCTTTTGTTTTTCTCTTTTTATTCCCTTTCCAAAAATTTACTTTCATTTTAAATATCGAAATGAGAGTTTAATTTCATATATTTCAAATATGTTAAACAGTACTTTGTTTTGATCCTTTATATCGTTCCTTTCGATCCTTTCTTTAAGTGCACATAATGAAATAAATTCGAGATATAAGAACTTTTAAAGAGAGTGAAAACAACTTTTGTAATTCTCAATTCAAAAATTTACTTTGCTTTTAAATATCGAAATATTAAATCAATTTTTCTACTATCGCCGCTATTTCAGGATGTCAGTTCTATACATATAAAGGTGGGGTGTGTATACTCTCGGAGATTTATAAGCCACAAAATTTTTCTCGTTGGATAATTGAATTCATGTTGATTGGTTTCTAGTGGGCTGATTTCTACAAAAGCACGTGTGACAATTCAATATTGTGACCAAAAGAGACTTTGTTATTTATTATTGGTCTTTTATACTTTTTATATAAATATAAATTAATGCCTTGATACTGATCAAACACAGTTCATAATATTATGGTGATCCTTATGTAGGTCTTGAACCTCGCAAAGAGGTACCGACCCGATTTGAGCATGCAATAGTGATTCGCAGGATTCACTTAAATATTACTATGGGCTAATAGCCCATTGGTTCTAGAGAGTGGGAAAATACTTTGAAAGTGAGTGGAGAAAACTTCCTCTGTTGAAGTGTAGAAAGTGCTCCCAATCTTCGTTCCAGAGAATGTGGAAATACTTTAAAACTAAATGGAAAATATATACTCCAAGAACTGCGGCACATTTTATTATTTAGATTAGATTTTTAGATTTATTTAAGGGTGTTCTACCCCGCGATCTGAAAGATCTATTGTGATGATTTATTTAAAAGATAGTCTCATCTCTATAGAGGATTCTGTCACGTTAATTTCCGACAGGAATTCATGTATTGTGGAGGACTCAAGTTGAGGCATCTTGCTAGTAAGTGGAGAATGGAACCAGAAAATTCTGTGTAGATTCCCTGCAATTCTCCAAAAATCGATTTCTTCAGATGGGAGCTGCTAACACAGCACATGAAAAAATCTAGAACATGGAACTACCACATATACTACTAAAGTTCATCAGGAGGCTCAATGTAGGTGATTAAATAAAGGCTTCGCACAAAGGATCAAATAGGTCTAACTGAACTATAGTCAATAATAATAATATTGACTACGCAGCCCGAAAGTGCAGTCATGCTCGGTGAAAATGAACCCGCCTCGAACGTATGCGTTGGGGAGAGTGAATGAATGAATTTTCTATTTAACATACTTATACATAAATCGTTCTAATAAAGTCAACATTCATGAATATTGAATTGTGTGATTGTGCAATTGCTGATGAAAAATTTCAATATTGAATTGTATGATTGTGCAATTGCTGATGAAAAATTTCAATATTGAATTGTGTGATTGTGCAATTGCTGATGAAAAATTTCAATATTTAATTGAGTGATTGTGCCTTCATTGATGAAACATTTCAATATTGAATTGTTTTATTGGACATTCACTGTTTATATTACATGAAACATTTCAATATTCAGTCTCTAGTTGAGTTGAGTTATTTTTGCAGCAAAACCAACGTTTCCATCACAATCGAAGAGGAATTAAAAATTGCATATAATATGATTTTGTTCCTACTCTGAAGTGACGGACTAAAAGGACCTACTTGTAAATAAACGCTGTTGATGGGCTGCTCCGCTTCTACTCCGCTCACTCGATCAATCACTGTATCACTCGTCCAACCACTCTATCACTCGATCAATCCCTCACTCTGAAACTCACTCACTCCTGTTTCGAGCGAATTCTCTGAAACCGATTACTTTTATTTTTGTTTCTGTTTCTATTTTTCAATCTTTACTTTTCCACTTAGTAAAAATGCTCGCGGTAAACACAAATTCGCTTATTTAAGCCACATTTTGAGCGGAGTGATCTGAGAGGCTCATCACAAAATATCATTCCACTTCTTCACTTTTATTATGAACTTCTTGAACTGTTCCAGTGGCAAAAATCGATCTTAACGCGAATCGCCTTTAAGCCGCAGCTTCCGATCCGTCGATCGGATTTGAGTTCTCAGAAAATTCGCAGACTCAATCAGTACGTGCGTCCAGCGCTACGTCCATCATATGACTGGAGATTGGTTCTGGGGGGCTCTGTTATGTTTTTTCTTTTTTTTTGTTTTGCAGTTTTCTTGCTTTATCAGAATTATCTTTTAATACAAAAAACAACGAAAAAATAATAATGAAAAATTTTTGAATCTTTAACAATTTAGCAGTGAGAAATCTCATCAGCACCAGCAGCAGCGGCGACGGGTTTGAATGCAACTGCCCGCAAGTAGCTCCACTACTGCGAGTACTCACACGACAATCAAACAGAGGCTCCGATCGACAGTCCGTCAGCCACACACAGACACACACGCTCCGCTCTTGAAACTGCACGGCGATTTTCGCTTTTGAACTAAATCGAAAGAGTGCTGAAAATTCTTAAATAGTGGCCAGCCGCCTGTTCCGTTTTGGCAGTTACGATTTTCTTGTTTGTCGATGTTTTAGTGTGCTTTATGCCAAATAACAACAACAACAACACCAGCTACAATACCAGCTACAACACTAGCAACAACAAAAACAGTAACAATAATAATAGTAGAGCAGTTGTTACTTTTATAAACCCCCACATCACACAGACACTCCCATACGCTACACTTGAGCTCATACGCACACACAAACACACACACGCACACACATATGCACACACACATACAAGTACGCTGCCCAGATACGTTAATTTAAAAAGCGCGGCGAAAGATAAATCGCATTAGTTCAATTGAATAGAGGTTTCTTCTTCTTTTAGTATCAGTAGAAGCCCCGCGGGCATGATCGTATTCGTATTCCCGTAAGAGCAGTTAATCCTGTGTACCTTCACAGAACCGGGTAATCGTACATATGGACTTGAATTAAGTTAACCCGGTTACTGACAATTAATTAAGTGAGACCTGCGCACCTTGTGACAACTAGGTACTCTTTAGCTACTCAGATACTCTATTGTTGAACCCGATTGATGACAATTAAATAAGTTACTCCTGCAAAATTTGTGCCAACTCTCTAGATACCGAGTTACATTATGTAAACCCCCATACTGGCTAAATTAATCCTAAGTCCATTGTCAGAAGCCACTACTCTTTTGACACAAATACATTAAATAAACCCGGCTACCAACAATTAAAAAGCGTTTTCCTGTGCATCTTGCCAGTCCGGGTACTCTTTAGAAACCTAGCTACTTTAAGTACACCCACTTAAATAATTAAATAAGTTAATCCTGCGTACTTTGTCAGAACCGGGTACTCTCTAGATACCGAGCTACATTATGTAAACCCCATTACCGAATAAATTAATCCTGAGTACTTTGACGGAAACGAATTCTCTTTTGATACCCAAATACATTAAATAAATCCGGTTACTGATAATCAATTGATTTACTCCTGCGCGCTTTATCAGAACCGGATATTTTTTAGATACCCAGTTACTTTAAGTAAACCTGACAATAAATTACCTTCATTCTGCGTACTTTTTCCGAACTGAATACTCTTTAGATACCTAGTTACTTCAAGTAAACCCGGCTACTGAGAAGTAATTTAGTTAATCTTGCATACTTTATCTGAAACGGGTACTCTTTAGATACCCAGTTATTTTAAGTACAACCGGTTACTGACAGTTTACGCGTCACCTGTTTAAGTGCATACTTTGTCAGAACCGAGTATTCTCTAGATACCGAGTTACATTATGTAAATCCCATTACTGACAATTATTTAAATTAATCCTGAGTACTTTGACAGAAGCGAGGACTCTTTTGATACGCAATCAAATAAACCCGGCTACTTACTTTCTAATTGAGTGAAAATATAGGTGGACAGAAGCTCACTCAAACAACGCCTTTACGATAAATTACTCGGAAAAAATATCCGTATCAGTAAAGCGGCTACTTTGGAAATGTCGACGCCCCGAAATTATAATTCCGTATTTATATGCACACACACACCTTGTCAATTATCATTAGAATAATAAAATGCCAAATATCACATGGATTTTTAATAAGCTTAATTAATTAGACTCGATACGAAGCGACTCATAAAAGATCTCCCAGTGACTTAACACCCACGATAAAAGCGAAGCCCTCTCTGACGGGGGGATCACTGGGAATAAAAGCAGCGACAAACTCGACGGCTCAAGATGTTAAAAAACTGATATAACTTAATTTGCATTTACATTTACAGGTTTCATTTATAAACTTCAACAATTTTTGTGTTGAAGTGATCAAATAATAACGATCGCAACACTCAATCATGCGAAATTCACGAATTTATTCGATAATTTTGAGTGATTCAGTTATGAGTGATATCTGTGAAATGAAACAATCGAATGAAGGAGAGGGACGCTGAAAGTCAACAAGTGATTGAGTTAAAGAGTGAATGAGACAACGAGTGAAGGAGCCAACAAGTGATTGAGTTAACCTGCGAATGAGTAAGCAAGTAATTGAGTGAACAAGTGAAGGAGTGAACGAATGATTGAGTTAAAGAGTGACGGAGTCAACTGGTGAAGAAATCAACAAGTGACTGAGTAAACAAGTTAAGGAGTCAGCGAGTGAAAGAATCAATGAGTGATTGAGTTAAACTGTAAATGAGTATACTAGTGAAGGAGTCAACGAGTGATTCAGTAAATGAATGATTGAGTTAACCAGTGAATTAGTAAATAAACCAATGGATTTGCTACTAATCAAATCACAGCTTAACATGTATATTCTTGAGATGAGGGTAAAGTAAAAAGTATTGGAAGGATTACTCTTTGAACTTAGAAAATGAGGACGCACAAAGAAAATATGGTCGAAAACGTACAATTGCGAGCTGTGTAATTACTATGACTGACAAATAGAGCAGCTTGGAACCTCCTTAATGAAGCATTGGTTCACTCTAATGCTGTAATCTTGAGATGTTGATTTGTATAATAGAAACGAACTGACCAAAATAATAGCATAATAATAATGTTTCCATAAATGCGTTCATTACTTTAGTGGGATGCCTACAGCAATAAATTTCGGGAACCTAACAACAACCTTATAACAAAAAGAGAGGGTGATTTTATTTGTGCTCAGCAAACAAGCCACGTTAAAGCAAAATCAGGTAGCATAATAGTGATTAGACACATATCCTCCAAAAAAAATTTGAAAAATTCCCTGGTCATTTGGTATCAAAGAAAGTATGATCCACTATGATAGACTTAGCTTAATCGTCATTAACTCATAAAATAAGAAGAGTTTTCCAAGAAACTATGATCCACTATGGTCCAAGCTGAGATCAGTTGTCTATAACTCTAAAATAAGTAGTGGTAGCAACGAACGTATCATCCACTATGGTCCGGACTTAGCCATATAACTCAAAGAATAATCTAGTGTTTTTCGACACTAGTTCCAACTCTGGAAAATTTAAATAAAAATAAAATAATCACTTTCTCGAAAAAATGGTTGGATTGATATGCGAACGAGTCCATCCTTGGAACCGGAATTAATTACACTAGTTTAGTAAGTTATTTATATAAAATTCGAATATAATTTTCTATGCATTTTGGCCTCCTAAAAATGCATTTGGCATAGAAAAAATCTTCGTCTGATTGTTTCCGAGATATTTCGATGTTGGCAATATGGTATATTTCTATATTCTATATAATACAGATCATGGGTCTACGCTAGTTTGTGCTCTGGTAAATATTAACTCAATCATTTTTTCTTTGAAATCGCTTTTAGGCGTGTTTATTAATGTGAAGATGTCCACCCCAGAGACCTGCATCAACACCTTGCTTGAACAATCCACATTTAAACTTTGCTTGCACCTTCGATCTCAGTTGCCCGGCTGCCTTCTGGATCACACGCATGCAACAGCATTTCAAGGGTAAATAAAGAGATGCGCTGATCAAACAATGCACACTTAAATGTGTGAATTATTAAACCCCACAATCGACCGTGCGCCTTTCAAAAATAATCACAATTAAATTAAATTCAATCAAATTTGCATAGCAATGCACATTTTTTATACAAAAATTTAACGGTCATAAAATACGTCAAGCAAGCAAACATACAGGCGGAGGCAGGGTTGCCACCTCATGCGAAAGGAGACCGAATAATCCCTTTAACCGGAAATGAACGGGGGTTTTTTGTTGAATTTGTTTATTTATATATTTAAGCTTTCAAACATATTCTTCGTTACTGAAGAGAATATGCAAATGGGGTTTTTTGTGTTATAAATCTCGACAGGTGTCTCTGAAAAGTCAGGTGCTAATTTGCTAATTTATTTAAGGCAAATTATAATCTGGCAAATTATATACAGACAAATTATAATTGGATAATTTTGCATATCAAGAATGTTGTCAAGGCAGTAAGGGGAGGAGGTTACATCTTTTCAAACTTCTTTGACTCTTTTATGAATTTCTCAAGTCTGTCCCGGGATAAGGAATGTACGTTGTCCATTTCCAAAACATCTGACCCTATTATGCGCCTCCTCATTCTAGCAAAGGCAAAACAAGCGGAGAGAAAAAACTCTGAGGCGTCCTGTTCCTCCTCCAGGGAGCACTCTCAGTTCGGACTCTCGATGATGCCTATGGTCAATGATTATGCCCCGTGATTACCCTAACCAATGATCGAAGATCTTTCCTTCGTAATGTTAGAAGGAAATCTGCAACTCTCTTGTTTGGGTCTCTAGGAAGCACTTGGTTATTTTGCAGGCAACGGAGCTGCACCATCGGTCCTTGTGAGTATTGTTCACATGGCTCTTGATTCAATTCATAGCCCACCACGTCCTAAACTCATACCGATAATTGGCTCTGGCCTCAGATCCACATCTTGCTAGTTCATCAGGTATTTCCCCCGTACACAGCAGTGTCCCAGAACCCAAACAAGTTCAACTAAATTCCATCTTGCGATTGAGTTTGAAGTCTTGACTTACATTCTTGGGCAATTTTTGAAGTGGTCAACGCATTTTCTTCGGCCTTTAGTGCAGCCTGACTGTCACTACAGACGCCATTTCTTCTCAATTACCCACTCCGCTACCTTCAGTATAACAAATACTTCCCATTGGAATACCTGCCATACTTCCAATAGCCGAGAAGCAGTTGACATCATATTCACTCAGATGCCACCCAGCCCGTTTAATTTTCTATTTTGGAGCCAATCAGTGTAGAAAGTTTTCGACAGGCCCCCTAGAAGTAATTGTGTTTGTTTCCTAGTCGGGAAGGTGACTTTGTACTTTTTTCCAAAAGAAACTATACGTATGTATGAGTTTATCCTTCGGTGCCAGACCCAATGGGTATTGCTCTGACAACTTCTTGAACATCTCTCTATGGCCAGTTATTTTCGTCGAACTAATAAATATAACCGACATATAGTTTTCATCGCTTCCGGTTGAATCATAAAATTCAATTGTGGCAAGTTCAGCAAAGTATTCAGAGCGTCACCAGATTTAGTGCTCATGGCATACACTTCTCTGCAGACTGTTTAACCCCAAACAAGTGGACTTACCCCAGTTCTGCGCCACAAGAATTCAGCAGCATACAAGACTATAGTTCTGATAAGTGCTTTGTACAGCCAAAATACACCAGCTGGTTTCAGTCCCCAAGTTTTACCAAATGCTCTTCGGCACTGCCCAAAAACCTTGTGTGCCCGAATAACCTTCAGCTGAGCATGCGTCTTCCAAGTGAGTTTCCTATCAACAACGACCCCTAAATATTCTTCAGAATTTCGTAGAATCCGCTTATTTTGATTGACACACCATTTTAATTATCATTCCTACGGAACAAATTTCTTATAGGAATGAGGGAACAACACTGTCCGGGACTGTCCTGACAGAATCGCAATGGTTGGCAACCCTGGCAAATGTTATAAATTGATGAACTAAATGTTTTCATAATATCTTCATATTATAAATGTTATAGTGAAAATTATATTTTAAATGTTATTATCTCTGACAGCGAGCAATACTACAAAAATTCATAAATAATCAGATATGACGCTCAAGTCTATTTTTATATTATTTCACTTTTTAATTTTTTTTTAATCATATTTTTTTATATTTATATTTTTTTTATATTTAGACGTTCTTTATTTATATTGATTTTTTTATTTAAATGTTGTTTATTTATATTTAATTGTTATTTAATCATATTTTTTATATTTAAATGTTCTTTATTTACATTTTGTTTATTCATATTTTTTTCCATATTCAATTTTATTTTTTTAATAAAAATTTTCTTTATTTATTTTCTTTTACTTCAATTTTTTTATATTTATTTATTTATGTTTTTTGAATTTTTTTTTTATTTGTTTATTTATATTTTCAATTCATTTTGTAAAATTTTTTTAAAAGTATATTTCTTTAATTGTATTTATTCTTTATCAATTTTGTTTATATTTATATTTTTTGTTTGTTTTATATTTCCTATTTATTTGTTTTTTAAACTTATATTTTTTGTTTATATTTTTTTAATTAATTTTTTATTTATATTAGCTTTTTATTAAAATTATTTTTATTTATTTATTTTAGTTTATGATATATTTATTTTTTTATATATTTTGTAATTTTTATTTATTCTGTTATTTTTAGTTAAATTTGTTTATTTAATTTATCTATTTATTTAATTATCTTCTTCGTTTATATTATATATTTTATTAAATTATATTTTTAATTTATTTATTTTTATACAAAAATATATATTTCTTATAGTAACTTTATTAATTCACTTCTTCTTTGTGTTTATTTTGTTTAAATTTATTTATTTTTAGTTGTATTATTTATTTTATATATTTCTATTATATATATATATATATATATATATATATATATATATATATATAATATAAATAAACAATGAAGATAAATAAGAAATTAAATTATAATATATACTTATACATTTATTTTTTTGTATTATCATTTTCTATTAATATTTTTTTATTTCTTTTTGCTTCATTATTTTTTATTTGTTTTTGTGATATTTTTATTTGTTTTTGTGATATTTTTATTTATTTTTAATTTTTGTTTATTTGTATCATTTTTACATTCATATTTTTTTATCTAATTTTTATATTCATAATTTTGTTTTGTTATATTTGAAATTTTGTATTCTGATTTTTTATTCATTTTTATATTCTTGTATAAATTCAAATTTATAGTTTTTTATTCTTCATTTATTTCAATTCCTTTATTATTACTCATTTTTTATTATTTTTTTCTAAATTCGTATTTTTTATAATATATATTTTTTTACATATATATTTTTATAATTTTATATTTTTTCATTTTAATATTTTATTTAAATTATTTTTTTTATTCCAATTTTTTATATACATTCTTTGTTTATTTTGTTTTTATTTATAATTTTTTATATATAATAATACTTCTCTCATTATTTTTATTTAATTCTGATTTAAATTTTTTGTATTTTTTTATATTGTTTTTAATTTTTTTTTATATTGTTTTTTAAAATTTTTTTATATTGTTTTGATTTTTTTCCTATTTTTTATTCATATTTTTTATTTAAATTCTGTTTATATTTTTATTTATATATTTTGCAAATCTTTTTTCATCATTTTTTAATTTGTGTTCAATGAAGATGATGTCTTCCGTCAATGAATTTACTCCCTCAGTAGCGGATCATTCTAAGTGCTCCAAGAGGAGTGGCAGGAGTGGTGTCCTTTTGGTAGTTCTCAAAAAACACCAAATACGCTTGCAAGGACTTCTGCTCGCTTACGGTCAACAGGTAATTTTGCAACTGCTTCGCCAGGGTCAGTCTAAAACGGGAGGCCTTGAGAAGTGCTCCACATACAAATCGAATTCGGTGCTTTACTTACATTTCGGGCACCACATTTGTATTGCTCAAATTCAAATCCTCGATGAAGACGTTCAAATGCCGCAAAGCGTCCAAACGATTATTATGGGCTTCAATTTGCAGTACGCTTAGAGACTTTGCGAGGATTTGCAGCACCACCAGCACGATGTGCACGTTCAGTATTTCCGAATTTCTGTCGCCGGTGACCTTCTTGTTAATGAATGCCTTGTATGCCTTGATGGAGGCCTGCAAGTGTGTACGGCATTAACATGGGGTTTAGTGGCAAAGCCTACTTACGCCAGCTACTTACCAGCACCGCTTGGTCGGTTAGCGCCGGTTTGCGTTTAAATAAATTGTAGATTACCACGGGCAGTATGTGCTTCAGGTTCTCGAAACGATGAGTGGCGAGTACGCAGAGCAACTTTTCCAACTCCGGCTGAAAGTTTTCAGAGCGCTTTATACGGATTACAAAGAATGATGAGCAGTCATATACTAAAGATATAATTAATTAATTAGGGTATATTTTGGAAAATCGCTGGTCAACTCCGGTAATCTTTTTTGCCATACCCAGGAATCTCAAGAAAAATAATTGCGAAATCAATTGTGTAAAGAGGAGGAAACGTAGTCAAATCTATAAGATGGATTGTGATACCTCACGAACGTGGCTTCTTCATCTAATCGTAGAGACCCTCAGAAAAGTAATTTCACATTGGGAAAAGTATTAAGAAATGTCAACTCGAAGTCTCACAATAATTAGAGAACATTTCTACAGCAAATTTGAGAATATTTGAGGTCCAACTCTAATTTGAGAAGATTTCAACTCCCCAGTCTTATATTAAATTGAGAAGATTTGCACTTCAAGTCCATTTATAATTTGAGATGATCTCAACTCCAAGTCCAACTCTAAATTGAGAAGATTTCATCCCCAAGTCCACAGCAAATTTGCGAATATTTGAAGTTGAACTCTAATTTGAGATTATTTCAACGTCAGGACTCACTCTAATTTGAGAAGATATCAACTCTAAGCCTCAGTCTAATTAGAGAAGATTTCAACTCCAAATCTCACTCTAAATTGAGAAGCTTTTAAGTCGCAAGTCTCACAGAAGATTTAAAGTCTGTATCCCACTCTAATTGTAAACGATTTCAACAGCAAACAAAATCTGAGAACATTTCCATACCAAGTCCAACCTTAATTTGAGAAGAATTGAACTTAATAACCAACACACCCATTCGACTGGCAGTCCAAAAAAGAATTTTGCTGACCTGGTGAATCTAATTTGAGATTCTTTTGGGAAGGATGCTACACCGTAGAATGGCAGACACCCAATTTAAACGGGTATTTTGTATATTTGATAAGAGACCTTCTATCCACTTCTCATGGGTTCGAAATTTGGGTAAGATATCCGAGTTATCCATCAAGTTGGCGAACCAAGGTATTCTGGAATGACCGAAACGATGATTATATGGTCAAAGAATTTTTCCTTCAATGAATTGATTGTGTGTCACGCGCTGAGCGACACGTTGCGGCCATTTTGTTGCAACCAAAGCTCTTCCACATTATTGCCATTCCATTGGGGAACAAAGAAGTCCGTGACCATGCAGCCATAGCGTTCTCTATTGACTGCAACTTACTGATCGTCATCGTTTTTGAAGAAATGTGGCCTGTGGAGAAATGATGCAAAGTGGATGTAAGGGCGTCTCAATATTGGCTTTTGTGTATGTTCTTCACTCCATATGCGACAATTTTGCGTGTTGACGTGGCCATACAAACAAAAAAAAAACGAAACCTCACGATTTCCAACATAAATTTGCACAGTTTGCAAGCATTCTTACGGCGTTTAGGTTAGGTTTTCGTGGCAGCCAATCTACAGACCAACTCACTCAGCCCACTATGGATCTATTCCGATACCACCGCGCAACACTGCACCTCTACCTCACTCGTGATACCAATTTGAAGCCCTAATAAATGATGATGATGAAGTATTCATAGGGAAATGGCACTCCAAAAAGTGAGCACAAATCAGTTGGTTGTCCTACGAATAGGGTGGGCATTTCGGAAGAGCAACTTCTAAAATAAACACCCTATTTAAGATTGGCTGCTGAGATAAAGTTGAAGATACAACCGACTATATTTATAGAAAAATCTCATATAATTGGTGTTCTCATTTTCGTATACTTCTCGAACGTTGTTATGCAGAATTCGGATGCATGTCGGGGGAACCTCCCGATATGTGTCTGTAAACTAAAAAGGGGGAAAAGAACTACAACATATTCCCACATGGAGGCCAGTACAAAAAATCAACTTCGAACTTTGTGTTCCATGTAATTCTCTTTTCTTGATCCCAATTCCATGTATTCTCTTCTCAAATGCGCCCAATAGCACAACTAACTATCGGATTCCATACTTACCAATCCATAATGAATGCACAACTTCCAGACCGCCTTCGTGGGTATCTGAACCTCTTCATTGGCGTGTAATTGAGCAAATTTGAGGAACATTATTTGCTGATATTCGTAAACACGTTTTGGATGTATTTGGGTGCTTTCGTCACAATTGGCCGTTTTCTGTATTACCTTCGTCTCAAAATTGAGCAGCAGCAAAATGCGCACCATTAAATGGTACTTATTTGTGGTCAATTTTAAATAATATGGTTTCCTTGGCGAAGAATACTCATTGCATAATTTAATGAGGCTGACGAAGTACTGAAAATTGGTTTAGAGTCACAGATTAATGACAATTAATGCAAGTCTTTGTAAAGGCTGAAGAGTACCGCTTTAATGCGCACCATCGGCACTTGGAGCAACTCTGGAGTGTTGGTCAAGAAATTCAAAATATGCTGTTCCAAGGCAGGTACATGTTTAGCTATCAATTGATTGTCAATTTTGTGTGATGAACCTGGATCCGACATTCTCAGTAAACAGGAAACTATTATTTCTATAGCGTAAACATCTACGACCGAAGCAGAAAATTATAGATAGATATGCACGAGTATTTAAGTACCACTCTTATTATTCTTACCGGTAAGTGTATTGGTATTTATGTAAAATTCATTGCTGCTCTTACTGTCTATAAAACGAGCCTTCATTTTCTCAAATATAAATCGGATGGGTTCTATAATATCTAAATCAACTTTCAGAATTAAATCCATCTTCTGTAGCAAGCTGCGCAGTGAGTAGACGAGAGACATTTCAGGCTTCTGCAAGTCGACACATTAAACATAGTATTAAGTTAACAAGGGAAGTTTACTACTTTTCCCTCCTGCTCCACTTGCGCAAAGACCTCTTCCAATGCCGTATAATGCCTCATAATGCTGGCAATAGCTTCTGTAAGCAAATGCAATTGTTCGGTAACCATAATACAACGGGAGAGTTGAGTAAATAAACTCATCAGCACCGGATATTCCAGTTCCGTTAGACTCTTAAATGCATTTATGGCGGTAGCTTGGAAATTCTCGATTATCTGGCATAAAGGATCAAATTTATCATATATACGAATTGTGTTTATCTGATATTACCCGCGGATATGATAGGATATTTTCAGCTAACATTATATTATTAGACAAAGCAAATATTTGAACAAGATTGCCAAAGACTATATTGCAGGTCACTTTATCCTTAATTTCAAGTGGTATTTCCGTCAGGAGCTCCGGCAAAGTTTTCAGTGTGAACTCAATGCTAGGTATAAATTTACCTACAAGCGGGTAAATAATAAATGGTATAAATGTACAAATTAATGTAATAAATGTTTAATGTAAAAATAAATGTAATAAATATAATATGTAAAAATACTTTATAAATGTAAAAAGTAAAAATTAATGTAACAAATGTAATAAATGTAAAATGTTAAAATTAATTTAATAAATGTAAAATGAAAAAATTAATGTAATAAATTAAAAATGTAAAAATTAATGTATTAAATGTAAAATGTAAAACTAAATTTAATAAATGTAAAATGTAAAAACTAATCTAGTAAATGTAAAATCTAAAAATAATTTATTAAATGTAAAATGTAAGAATTAATGTAATACATTTAAAATGGTAAATTAATTTATTAAATGTAAAATGTAAAATTTATGTAATAAATGTAAAAATTAATGTAATAAATGTAAAATAATGCAATAGACTTGAAATGTGAAATTAATGTATTAAATGTAAAATGTAAAAGTAATTTAATAAATGTAAGAATTAATGTAATAAATGTAAAGTGAAAAAATTAATGTAATAAATGTAAAATGTAAAAATAAATGTAAAAATAAAATATAAAAAGCAAAAATTAATGTATTAAATGTTAAATTAATGCATTAAGTGAAAAATGTAAAAATTCATGTAATAAATGTAAAATGTAAAAATTAATGTAATAAATGTAAAATGCAAAAATTAATGTAATAAATGTAAAATGTAAAATTAATGTATTAAATGTAAAATGTAAAAATTAATCTAATAAATATGAAATGTAAAAATTAATGTAGTACATTTAAAATTTTAATTTATTTTTTAAATGTGAAATGTAAAAATTAATGTAATACATTTAAAATGTTAAATTAATTTATTAAATGTAGAATGTAAAATTAATATAATAAATGTAAAATGTAAAAATGAATGTAATAAATGTTTAATGTAAAAAAATTTTATAAATGTAAAATGTAAAAATTAATGTAATAAATGTTTAATGTAAAAAAATTTTATAAATGTAAAATGTAAAAATTAATGTAATAAATGTTTAATGTAAAATTAATATAATAAATGTAAAATGTAAAAATTAATCTAACAAACTAAAATGTAAAAAATTGTATTAAATGTAAAATGTAAAAATAAATGTAAAATGTAAAAATTAATGTAATAAATTTAAAATGTAAAAATTAATTTAATAAATGTAAAATGGAAAATTAATGTATTAAATGTAAAATGCAAAAATTAATGTAATAAATGTAAAAATTAACCTAATAAATGTAAAATGTAAAAAAATGTATTAAATGTAAAATAAAATGTAAGAATTAATGTAATAAATGTAAAATGTAAAAAAATTAAAAAAATTTAAAAATGAATGTAATAAATGTTTAATGTAAAAAATTTAATAAATGTAAAATGTAAAATATAATTGTAATAAATGCTTAATGAAAAAAATTTAATAAATGTAAAATGTAAAATTAAATGTAATAAATGTAAAATGAAAAAATTAATGTAATAAATGTAATAAATGTAAAATGTAAAAATTAATGTAATAAATGAAAAATGTAAAAATTAATGTAATAAATGAAAAATGTAAAAATTTATGTATTAAATGTAAAATGTAAAATTAAATGTAATAAATGTAAAATTAAATATAATAAATGTAAAATGTAAAAAAATGTATTAAGTGTAAAATGTAAGAATAGTAAATGTAAAAATTAATTTAATAAATGTAAAATGTAAAAATAAATGTTATATATGAAAAATTTAAAATTTATGTATTAAATGTAAAATGTAAAAACTAATGTATTAAATGTAAAATGTAAAACTAAAAGTAATAAATGTAAAATGTAAAAATTAACCTAATAAATGTAAAATGTAAAAAAATGTATTAAATGTAAAATGTAAGAACTAATGTAATAAATGTAAAATGTACAAAAATTAAAAAAGTTAAAATGTAAAAATAAATGTAATAAATGTAAAATGTAAAAATTAATCTAATAAATTAAAATGTAAAAAATTTTATTAAATGTAAAATGTAAAAATTAATGTAATAAATGAAAAGTTAATGTAATAAATTGAAAATGTGAAATTTATGTATTAAATGTAAAATGTAAAAGAAATTTAATAAATGTAAGAATTAATGTAATAAATGTAAAATTAATGTATTAAGTGCAAAATATAAAATGCCAAAATTAATCTAATAAATGTGAAATGTAAAAATTAATGTAATACATTTAAAATATTAAATTAATTTATTAAATGCTAAAATGTAAAATTTATGTAATAAATGTAAAATGCAAAAATTAATGGAAATGCCAGTCGTAGCGATATTCCAAATTTGTTTATAAGTTATATAAATAATTTGAATAATTTAAAAAATAAATTGAATAAGAGAGCATTTAATGATGAGAGTCAATTAAATGGGATGAGAGTGAATTCGATAAGAAGAGACGCATAAACAACAGGGAACGAGATACTAGAATTGGGGGAAACCCATATAATTTCAGTGTACTAGATCGAGCGTTTCAGTGTACTAGATCGATCGTTTCAGAATACTAGATCGTCAGTCACTGTGTTCTATACCAATCGTTTCAGTGTACTAGATCGTTAGTTACTGTGATCTATATCAATCATTTCAGTGAATCAGATCGATCGTTTCAACGTAATAGATAGATGGTTTCAGTTTACTCTATCAATCGTTTCATTGTACTAGATCGATAATTTCAACGTACTATATCGATCGATTCAGTGTACCGGATCGCCTGTTGCTGTGTAAAATATATCGATCTTTCAAAATATTCTACAGTTTGTTCGACAGGAACGTGTCCACCTCTCCACCCTCTCGAGTAGGAGGTAAAATTACTGTGTCAAATTCACCTTAAAATAGAGCAAAACATAATTCTCGTTCCTAATCAAGTGGATGAAAAGGTGTAAACAAAATTGAAAAGGTAATGGGTGGGTGAGCCAGGGCGGGGTTACAACAAAACCTCCAACATTTTTTTTCGAAAACTTCAAAACTTCAGTTTGACGCAGAACCGAAGAAATCCTAGCTAAAAAGGAATGGGCCACAACACAGTTAGAAGGACTGAATCACAATAGTCTTCGTAAGCAGATATAATTCTGGATCTCAGTGGAATATCGATTATAAACCATTCCAGTGAGTCAAAAAATCTACATAAACAGTTGTGTTTTTCTAAGTATCTGGTCTGAGTCGCCGCTGGATGTATGTAGCAGAGTGAGCGTCGATGAGTAAACGGTGTATAAAGTCGGGTATTGGAGTCAAAAGAGTTATTACTTCTGTTATAGTTGTAGATTTCCATTTAAGGTGACTTTTCGGCACATCATTTTCTGAACTAATATAATTTAAATTGCAAACTAAAGTCCAATTTTTTGAAATGGGTTGTTAGAGTTTGCAATTTGATCGTATGGAGTAGGAAATGATGATTGGATCCTCCAATAAGATTATGAACCAGAATATAGTAGTCGGGAACAGCTAAATGGAAGGTGCCTATATATTGGCCTAAACATAGTCCATAATTGAATCCAATTAGAAATACGTGATCTTCAATCAAAATCAAACTAAAATAAAAAATATTTGGTATTATAAATCATCTTATTCGGCTTTTTATACGAAATCGGGAAGTATCTGGGAAAGAAATATGCTAGAATATCAAGATAAAGTTGCACTAAAAAATAAACAATTACTTGTATATATAATAATGGTGATAGAGCATGTTACTAACTTACATTGGAGTGTTTTAATATTATAATTAACAAATTTATATTTATTTTTAAATACACTTCCTTCGAGCACACTGTAACCCCAGAAAAACTCATCGATTTGCTTTAAAGTACGATTACTTAAGTGTTCTTCTAGAACAATTGATTGATGGTTATTTTATACCATTTTAAAATTAAAATTACAATATAATTAATTTTTCTCTTAATACATTTACTTACTGTAATCGAGTAAAAATAGTTTATAAGCTGAGAGCAGCATGTGTGATGTCAAAATACGCATTAAATTACTAGTATTATTGCTTCTAATTATTTCGAAGTAGACATCAGGTGACTGCATGTAAAAAAAATGGGGCCAAAGTGCTCCCACATATTTCACAACGAAAGCTGGAGTTTGCTGCAAATGGTAAAGGTTGAATAAATTATAAAAAATGATTAAAATTTATCAACACACAATCATGCCTTTAAAGCTTACCTTATTGTTCAAATAAAATTCCAGCATATGTTTGAAGACAATTTCTTCATCGAACTTGCGACACATCAGTTTAATATATAGCTTAGCTGCAAACATAGATATTCGGCCATCGTTGTTTAGCACCAGAGACAGAACTGACTCTATGAAAACATTGGTGAAACAATCCAATGATAAAAGAGACTTCTGTAGATGATCTAAGAAATATAACACCAGCGTCAATGGTCGCTTCGATTTGTCTCCCTTTAATACGGTAAAATAAATCTCTTGCATTTGCTTCTCAACAAAAAAGTTCGTATAAAATGTTAGACGACTTGATTGAGTGGTAATAACGGCAGCAGCAGGAAAACATTGCAGCATATTTTGGAAGTGTTTGAAGATTAACACGAATGTCCGTGCTTGATTCTAATATTATTATACACAGATTATGAATTTGTTATAAGTTTAGTATTGATAATTCAAAAATGTTGGTTATACTTCGACACTAAGCGCTTCATAATAAAATCTTCTCACGTCCACTCTCGTCTTCAGCTCATAAAATGTTTCAAAATCTTTTTCGATCATTTCCAAAATACCAGAGACAATTTTATAGTGGCTCTGTTCATAACTGCAGAAGAAACAATTTAATGTTAGCATTGCATAAGCAATTTGTTGAACTATTAAAAAACATTACTATATTCCTGGCACTACAGTATGATACAGCCGGATGTACAATTCATCAAGAACGGGCAATCGTGAGCGGTAGCTTTTGCGTAAATTATGAACTCCACGCAACAACTGAAAATCTAAAAGTTGAAGTATAATTAATTATTTACAAACAAAATTTATAGAAAACTATCACAGACTTATTCGTGCTGTGGGTTCCTCAAAAAATCGTCCATTGGGTAGTTCTGACTGCTGAGGGAAAAATATGCACACCTCGTACCATTTGCGTAGCAATTGTATCATCCATTCCAGCGGAGTTCTGCCAGGATAAAGAGGCTCGATTGCCCCTGGATGGCCCAATAAAAATTCATACTCTAACTTATGGATTTCTTCACAAAATTCGAATAGGAAATTCTCAATCGGCGTGAAAGTCACAGAGTTATAACGGAAAACGTACACCAGCCACTCACGAGGCCAATCTTCCAATTCCATGCCCGTATCTATCTCTTCCCGTGAGAGAGTGCACATAAAACCTATAGCCTTGAAACATTCGTTTATGAAGTCCACGACTACCAGCATGAAGGCAGAATCGTCCTCAGAATCGGGGTCGGCATCGCAAAGCGAGAACACATCAGCGGCACATAATTTCGCCGCCGCCTGTGTTAAGCAATATTCGCATGTGTCGAAAAAAATTACTTTATTTATATATATGCGGTTAATAATCTAATTGTACTTACTTTTGGTTTTATTCCACTAGTAATTAATGTAAAAAAACGCATTTTATATTCCCGACATTGGTTATAAGGTGAGTAGTCCATGTTGATTTGCAGCAACGGTTTTTTTAAATCATTCTCAATAGATGTGACAAACCATGATGAAATTATGTTAGTATACCAGTAAAAATATTTCATATGAACTAACAACGCTGAAAGGGTGGAAACAAAATACACGACAGTGACTTCCTTTTTAAAAGTGGATTTGCACCTGCAGCTACTAATACTGTGAGGATTCAATGCTCATATTTATTTGTAAAAAAAATATATAATTTTGAATAACTATACTATTATAATTTTAAGAACAGCACTAGCATCGTGGCTATCAGCTATTAGTGCATATGTATTTCTTTACTCTATTTTTAAAGCATAATTTTGGAGCAATCTAATGTAAATTATTAGTCAATATTTGGAAAAAAAAATTGTGGCCAATTGTTATGGATATATATTACAAATAAATGGTGAAAAAATACCAAAAGTTGCAAAATTTTATGAATTACAAATCTAATTCACATACTATCTATCGATCCTATCGATATATAATAATTAATGTAGGGAACATTTATAGTTTATTAGTGTCCCAAAGATTCAAGTCCGAGTTTATTTTCAGTTCACTCTGTGCAAGTTTAGTTCAATTTTTGTACTTTCGCGACGAGAGCAGAAAAAAAGTGCTATGAAAGTTCAGAATTTCAGTCTTGGTTTACAATTAACAGCTGTAAAGTTCAAGTGAAGATAAATAAAATAGAACAAAATGAAATAATTATTTAAGTGATTCTATTGAAAAAGAATATACATTACTTTCTAACAAATGAAATGATATTTATTAATTTTTTTTATTAAAAAAATGAGTATTTTATATATAATAAATGTGCGTAGATCATATTTGAAGTACATTTTTAATATTAGATTTATAAAGGAAATAAATTGGAATATGTTCGTTAACTTTCAAAGCAGGAATGTGCAAAATTTTAAATAACAAGTAACTGTTAAATGTTAAAACGGAGTATGAAACTGAGCTGGACTAGAAAAACTTCTATTCAGCTGGTTTATGATTGAAAGAAGACAAAACCAAATGAACTTTACGTTGCGAACAAACTAGGACAAATGAGCTTTCCGACACGAATAGACTAGGACAAATGAACTTTACGGCGCTAAAAGACAATTGCAATGAACTTTGCGAACACAATTCAGGGCAGTTAGTTCAAAATGTCGAGCTAGTTAATGTGACGCGAAGAAACCTTTATTGTGTGCGGGCGAATGGTATGGAACTAAATACGATAGATAATAATGTATGGGAGAATATGCCTAATCTATGTATACTGTATCATTTTTACAAATTCATTTAAGACAAAACACAACATTAGAAAATAACAAACAAATATTGATATAAAATGTTCACTAAAATTCCTGAATAATATGTGATTTAAGATGTAATAATATTTTCGTGCTAATAAAGTTGGTAATAAAACACAAATATTGTTCATCGATTGTCGACCTCCGAATAAAATTAAATTATTAGTATTTTTATCAAGTTTCAGGTCTGCATGACAAATAATTTGTTGACTATAATTGCGTCTGTAATTAAAATTAAAGTAACAGATCGAAAAATTACCCTGATGATGGATAAGTTCGTCATATAGCACCTGATTTTGATTCCACCTTATTAGGCGCATTCGATTCGTAATTTGTTTCGAGCTCGTATCGAGTTCTGCAAATAAAACTGCAAACGAGTAAGTGGTACACTTAGCAGCACTTTTTTATATTTTTTATACAAACTTACTTAAATATAATTTAAATCAACACAATAATAGTTTTAAAAATAAAAAAAAATCCAAAGATTAATATTTGTTTTCTTTAAATTTAATCAGCTAAAATATAAAAAATCCCAAGGAAATTTGTATGGGTAATTTTTAATCTCGTTGGTTTCAAGCAATTTTCAATTTGGAACCACTTTTATCGAGGATAGAAAAATTCGCTCGCTTCATCCGAGTACAATTTGCTCGATAACTTTTCAATACAAAAGTTTGTCCGATCCTCGATAGAATCGAATGCGCTTAATATTTTAGTTACTCTTTTACTTATCCTACCTACTGTTAGTATCATGGTAACTGGTACAGTACAACTGCCGAATGATAAAACTTGGCAACTTTACATACTTAACTCAGCTGTGTATCAATCCAAACAGTGACAGTAGAAATCAAGTGTACAGAAGAAAATTCTTAAAACAGAGAGAGAAAGAATTTATTGTACTTTAAAAATTGAAATTAACATTAAAAACGTTTTTGAAAAGTTCCTTTTGCATACAGTATAAATTTGTAAAATTACTTAACTGCCAATTCGATAAAAAGTGACCTATAGGCGGGAAAAAAGGGCGAAAACTTGTGCTTGTTTGTACTAAATATATATAATATTTGATTTTACTTAACGGGTACGAAAAACAGCAGCAAAATAAGTCACCGCAAGAGATTCTACACATGTAATGCATTAATGCTGAAGGCCATTCTTGGCTCGGAATCGACAGAGTCGACGGATGAAACCGGCGGAGTGGGCGGCGGGAGTGGTAGTGGTGGTGGCGGTGGCCACAGCAGTGTAGCGTCCGGATCAGTATCTAGCAATTTAAGTGTTGCATGCAGCAGCAGCAGTTTAACAGTCGGCGGGGTCGGTATAGGAGGAAGCGGTGTTATTGGTACTTCAAGCGGGTATTGTCCTGCTTGCCAAGCAGTGGGCTCAGAGAAGTGCAATACAACTGGCAATCGTAAAAGTCGGAAAAGTTGTTTATCGCGCAGCAAAATGTCGCATTCCAATTCAGGTTCGATACGTGGCGCCAGTGGTGGCAGCAGCAGCAGGTGCAGTGCATTTGATAGTTGCAAGTCCGTGTCGCCTGGTAGCTACAGCTGCAATGCTCTGAATGTTGATTTTAGCACTTATACGGCTACGCATCAGTGGACAAAGATGTTGGAATGTGCGGAATTTGTGGGCGCCAAGTATGTCCTGAACACGTATGCTAAGCTTGTTAAGAAACTGTAAATTTGTTATTATATTATATAATATTTCTCTTACATGAGCACAGACGTAGCAAGCACACAGTGGTGGCATATAAAGATGCAATGTTCGTGTTTGGCGGCGATAATGGCAAAACCATGCTAAATGATTTGATCCGGTTTGGTGTTAAGGATAAGTCATGGGGCCGTGCGTGCGCTACGGGTACGCCACCAGCTCCACGCTACCATCATTCGGCTGTGGTATACGGCAGTTCCATGTTCATCTTTGGCGGCTACACCGGAGATATACACTCCAATTCGAATTTAACAAATAAAAACGATTTATTCGAGTACAAATTTCAGAGCGCCATGTGGGTGGAATGGAAATTTTCCGGACGGTTTGTGAAGTTTATAAATTGAATGATTGTAAATATTTTGTATACTAATTTTTTATGCTTAGCATGCCAGTACCAAGGTCGGCTCATGGAGCAGCTGTTTATGACAACAAGATGTGGATTTATGCCGGCTATGATGGCAATGCACGCCTAAACGATATGTGGACATTAAATTTAACGGTAAGTGTGAGGGGGGGGGGGAGTTTGATCTAGCCCAGAATGTAGAAAGACTAAGAAAACTGTTTCAAAACAAGCCAAGCATAATACCCAAAGGCGAAACCTAGTGCCCAAAGGCCAAGCATAGTACCCAAAGCCCAAGTAAATGATCCTGAAAGTTCACATCACATTCGCCTACTTTTGATCCATAAAGCTTTAACTATCAGCATTCTTTTTTTATTAATTTATGTATTCCTCTGAAATTGACCCATATAATTCGATTGGTAGGAACTGAACCTGTAAACTAAAATCTTCTGAGTAATCTCAATAAAAAAGTTGGTTAAAATTCAAAAGAGATGCTTTCAGCGCTGTGGTATTACAATACACCATATTGGTCTAAGAAGACTCGCAAGGGAGCGGCCTTTTCTGCTAGATACTTAACAAGTAGACAAACCTGGCCGGAATGGAATCGCGGCCATCCAAAACTGCTGTTGAAATTTAATAGGCAGGGTATTAAAAATGCGATAGGGGTCTTGACAGGTCATTGTTTGATTGTCAGACATGCAAGTAGACTGGGGGTACCCCATTATGGCTTGTAGGAGCTGTCAAGGTGTCGACTAAGAGGAAACAGTGGAATACCTCCTCTGTGGGTGCATGGCTCTATACAGAAAAGGTTCTCCACCCTTGAATTCGCATTTTGTGACAGTATTGAGGAGGTTTCCCGGATGAAGCTAATGAAAGTGGCTACTTTTGTCAAATCCACAGGTTGGTTTAAGGAGGATCCGGAGGTGTAGGGAAAAAGCTCTAGTGACCGCAATGGGCATTAAACAGGCCTAAGTGAGTCTTAGGACAACCATCTAACCTACCTACCTATGGCTTAGAAATAATTAGGCGCGCATTTCTAGAACCTGTTCCCTCTCTTTAGAATGTTTGATTTAACAACTTTCGTTTTATGATACTTAAGGGTGAGAATCATCAATGGGAAGAGGTGGATCAAAAAGGCGAGCGTCCGCCAACCTGTTGCAATTTTCCTGTGGCCGTGGCTCGCGACTGCATGTACGTTTTCTCTGGCCAAAGTGGTCTCCAAATAACTAATTCACTCTTTGAATTCCATTTTAAGACAAAAACGTGAGTAAAAGTAACTTTAAAAAGAAGTTATATTAAATGTATTTCTCGCACTTTTCTCTTGTTATTTCTTTCACAGTTGGCGTCGTATTTCGAACGAGCATGTATTGCGTGGCGCTGCCTCTGCCCCACCCTCGCGTCGCTATGGCCACACCATGGTGCATCACGATCGTTTTCTGTACGTTTTTGGTGGTTCTGCTGATTCAACCCTACCCAACGACCTTCATTACTATGATTTGGATTCGCAGTTGTGGTCGGTGATTACGCCGGAACCCAATTCGGATGTTCCCTCGGGGCGGGTGTTCCATGCCAGCGCCGTTATTGGCGATGCCATGTACATCTTTGGCGGCACCGTCGACAACAGTGTGCGTCGCGGCGACACGTATCGTTTTCAGTTCTCCAGCTATCCGAAGTGCACGCTGCGCGAAGATTTCGGAAAGTTCTTTCGCGAGAAGGAATTCTGCGATATACAATTTATTGTGGGTCCAGAAGAAGTGAAAATATTGGCGCACATCGCATTTGTGGCAGCACGCTCCAAGTATTTGCGTTCGAAAATTTTAGCCGCCCGCGATGCACGCCAGCAGCAGATGGAGAAGGTGTTCGGCCTGGTTGTTGATGTGCATTCGTTGAGTGGGGGCAGCGATCGCACACCCATACTGGAAGTACGCCTGACCAGTGCCTCCCCAGAGGCCTTCGACATTATACTAAACTATATTTATACGGATCGGATTGACCTGAAGGAACCATACAATAAGAACATCATCATACTCATCACTGACATATATCAATTGGCGGGTCTATTTCTAATGCCTCGTCTCGCTCAGGGTTGTATACAGTATTTGGATTTTAAAACCAACAAGCAAAACGTGCTGGAAGCGTTGTATAATGCAGATAAAAATAAGTGAGTCGATAATTTTTGAACTAGTTATAATTTATATTAATTTTAGCAAATCTCTTTATACTCTGCCTAGAATTCAAATAATAAAAGACCACTGCATGCAATTTATTATCAAGGATGAAAACTTCGCGGACGTGGTTATGTCCAGCGAATTCAGTGATCTGGATAAACCACTGTTGGTGGAAATCATACGCAAACGTTTAAACCCCAGCAAAGTTGTGGTGGATCCAAACTCTGAAAAGAGCGTGGGTGTGTATACTGACGAAATACGATTTAAAATTATTTTGTTTATATAAAATACTCATGCTTCAGGCACCACACTGGAGAGCGATATGGCTCTATTTTTGGAATCTACTGGCAAGGATTTTTGCGACATTAATTTAATTTTGGACGGGCAAGTGATACCAGCTCATAAATCTGTGCTATCAGCGCGTTGCACGTACTTTCAGGGCATGTTCAGATCATTTATGCCGCCGGATAACACAGTCAATGTAAGATGGGAATTATTAAGCGTTTAAAATCAAAATCTCAGCCTTATCGTGACTAAACTAAATATGGGAGATTCGAGATTAAGCGATGGAAGTCTTCATTAACCAACCTTTCCTCATACAAATTGGTTCAAAATGGTATCAAATGGTTTAAGATATTCTAAGCCAATAGGAAAATGCAAATTGGGAATTCATCACTGAGATTATAAGTTGTCACTGTAGACTCCACTATCATATGAATAAGTTGGATCTATCCCAGCTGGCATCTGTAAATTCTGTAGAAGTTGATTATGCAAGCTAGCAGTCATCACTGGCGTGTTAAGGGGTCACTGTAGACTAAACTATCATATGAATAAATTAGGTCTAGCCCTAAATGCTATCTGTAGATCCTGTAGAGGAACTGAATATGTAATTAAGAATCGTCACTGGCATTTTAACTGGTCATTTTAGGCTCAGATATCATATGAATAAGTTAAGTCTAGCTCCAGCTGCCATCTGTAGATTCTGTAGAGAAAGTGAATATGCAACTAAGAATCATCACTGGCGTTTTAAGTTGTCACTGTAGGCTAAACTATCATATGAATAAGTTAGGTCTTGCCCCAAATGCTATCTGCAGATTCTGTGGAGAAAATGATGAAGCCTCACTATACCTGAGCACATACTCTGGAGCTCTGGTACACAAAAGACAACATATGAGTGAAATGCTTCAACTTGATCCCTCCAAAATATATTAGTTCTTGCCTGAAAGGAGCCTGGCAGAAGAACTATAGATGAAACTATCCTTATCGTTAGTAAACAAGTGCATCATCTTTTAATTCGCAGTGTATAGAACCCTTTTAATAAATCTAATCTAAATATGAAAATACTACACTACAAATAGCAAGGAGAAAACTGAAAATTCCTCCAAACCCTTGATACCCTTTTTTCATTATAAATTTGTCTTAATAAATTGTTGCCTTTCCAAAATTCAGATACAAATTGGCGAAATTTCACCATCACTGGAAGCGTTTCAGACGCTGTTGCGTTACATTTACTACGGCGAAACGAAGCTACCGCCACAGGATGCTCTCTATCTTTTTCAAGCGCCCTGTTTCTATGGTCTCGCCAACAATCGCTTGCATGCCTTCTGCAAGTACTCCCTGGAGCATAACATAACATATGAGAATGTATTGCAGACGCTTGAAGCATCGGATATTACAAAAATTTACGATATCAAGGAGTACGCTCTAAAATTGATTGTAAAGGATTTCGCTAAGGTAGCAAGACTACCAAAAATTGGCGGATTATCACGTGAATTGCTATTAGAGATAATACGAGCCGTTGCCGATTCGCATGGTGAATTCCTCACACGTATTAGTATCAATACCGATATCTGAAAACTAGTACTGCTGCAACCAGCCTTACACTTGCTCTTAGCCTGGTTGCAAAGCGGTCAAAACGGTTAGCGGTGCGGATACGCGGGTGTGTACTACGAATTATTAAATTATTTTACTCTCATTTATAGCAAAGCTACATTTTTATATACTATTCTATTTTAAATCTAAAGTGGCCAAAATGTACCCTCAGCGGCCCGATTATGCAAACAAACATGATTTTTACAAATGTAAATTGGCCGTCATTCTCTTAGGAACAAGTGGAAATGGAATATTCGATGTGTTCGTGCTAAGGGAACTATACGAGAAGCGACTGTGAAAAAAGTAGCAAAGCGAAAAAACCGCCCGCGTACCCACTTCGAATTGCATAATCGGGCCTCTGTAATTAATTATAAAGCAGTTATTTGCTTTCCTTACTTCCTTTTAAGTTAAAATTTATTCTCAATTGTGATGTTTTTTTATATCGATTTGCTAATTCCACACATTAATTGGCAGAAAGTTTTACAAAATAATATTTATACAATTTTTTTTGTTGTTGTATAAGGAATATTTAATATACATAATTTTTAAAATTTTACATAAGTATGAATAAGTGCTCACCTTTAAAGAACTCCAAATTTTTTAAGTATTTCTATGCGTAATAGTATTATAGCGAAATTATAAAAAAGTAAGGGGAAAAAATATTTATTTGCCAATAAAATATATAACTTAACAATAAATGGAAATATTATTATTATTATACCTTACATCATAATTCATTTTGTCTGCAAGGGAATGGGGGAGCTTAGGCTAAGGCTTTTGAATCAAATGAAACATTTTTGTGACCGTGCCATGATTCAAACTCGCAACCCCCAAAATTTGAGTCTAGCACATAAAAGTGTGGGGTAGGCCGGAGAGGCACCAAAGGACGAGGTCATTGATACCATTGTACTAAACAGGACATACGAATGTTATATATTTTACGATACGAACATATATTATATATTATTTTGTTATAGAAATATTTTATATATTTTTATAAACATGAAGACAAGGAATGGAATTAATTTACTCTGCGTATATACTCGGTTTACATCTCGAAAACGTAGATCTATCAATAATGGACTATTGACAATGGCCGTGATAGCAACTCAGTGGATTTTTTTATGCTACGCATACAAAAGTATATAATGTTCCTCTCAGAAAATAACAGTCCCCCTTCTTGACCAACATATTCTAATTATCGTAGTTTAACTCTTAACGGTGATATACCAAACCCTTAAGAGTTAAACTAAAAATAGAATGCTGCGAGTGTCCATCTGAGCATTCAAAGCATCTCCGGGAGAAATTACAACGAATTTATATGTAATTCCAGATACATATTTGAAGCATATGTTTCTAAGATATTACACATTGGACACAAGTATATAAGAAGATTCTTTGAAATGTTTCTATGTGGATACACGCAGATTTCGAAAGGAATGCCTTGAAGAATTTCTTTGTGGTTATACACAAATGTCCAAAGAGATGCTTTGAAGGATTTCTATGTGGATATACACAAACGTCCAAAGAGATTCGTTGAAGGGTTTCTATGTCCAAAAAGATTAAAGCTTAAAATATGGCATATATAAATATGTTTTTTGGATTCATATCACCTGACACACCATTGTCTTTCTAGCTTGGAACAGGTCAGCGCAACAGCAAAGAATCCTTTGAACAAGGATAATTTAAATTTCAATATATTCCTGAATGTAAATGCATGATTTTAGAATTTCTCAATGTGCGACATACCTGAATACTGATATATAATCATTAATAATTAAATAATTTAAATTTAAAACTATTTACGACTTGTCTAAGCTTCCAAACGGCGCCGCGACAGAGTCGGATTTATTTAAAATCCTTACAAATTTACACAAATTGCACACTTTCTACTAGTTTCCTCTGAGTTATGACACTATTGTAACAGCCGCTACCAACGAAGTCATACTCTAAATAAACAAACAATATCCCACAATACGGGAATTCTTATCGTCCGTTAAAAATATTCCACTCCGCCTAGCTTACTACTCTTACTGATTAGTATTCACCGATTTCACCCTTTCTTCCAGTTTTAACAAATTTACTGTGCGCTGCAATAGTTGCATTTGCTCACATAAATCTTTGTGCTTCTTTGCTAGCAAATGATCGTCAGGGCGTAATGTTTGGGCACCGATATCCAGACTATTTATTTCCTCTAGCAAGTCAAACAATTTCACAGTTTGGCTTCCAGATTGCTCGCTGTTAAGTTGCTCGTTTACAAATTGCTCATGCTCGCACAGTTCTTCATACATCCCCTCCAAACGAGTGTTCATGCGGTCAGCCTATTATTAAACAAAATTAATAGAAAATTAAATTTTAAAAAATTAATTAATTATTTTTGTATAAATTAAGTACCCAAGCCAGACGCTGTTCCAGTGTCATGTCTCTTAGGTCGTCGGACATGTATGTGAATTAATAGAATATAGAAAGCTTAAATTGTGGGTTCTTGTGTTACTATGCAAATGATTTCGCTTAAAATTGTATTATTTGTGTTACTTCGCAAATGTGTTAACTAAAAATTATAAAATAATATTAATTTTGGCGGCTTCAATTCAAACGATTAAGTTAGTTGTCAACCCATGACCAAGAAGCCCAGCTGAGGGAGAGGGTTGCCGATAAGAACGTTTTTAACGCTTCCTTCTCCGATCAGCAACATTTTATTTAACCATGATGTAATATGGTGAAAACAACAGAAACAACAAATTGGCTTGCAGGCACATCAAAATCACTTTTGTTTTTACTGAACAGTTTATTTTGTATTTTTATTTAGTTTCAATATATAAAAAATAAAAATTTAATACTATTTACATTCAGTTTAATAGATAGTTACTTTTATATATAATATATGACTACACAATTCCTTTTAAAAAAAAAAAGTTCTTAAATTGCTGCTCAGAATTTACTACTAGAAGTACTTATATATATATATATATATATATATATATATATATATATATATATATATATATATATATATATTTATATATATATATATATATATATATATATATTTATATATATATATATATTTTTGAAAAGGAATTGTGTAGTCATATATTATATATATATATATATATAAGACAAGTACATCATAATTTGTTGCCAATATCCTCTGTATAACAAAAAAATGAAAATATATTTTTTCAAGAAATTCAACCTATTAAATTTGCCTATCCCTGTAATATTTATTTAGTATATTCCATGTCGACTACCCTCTGTAATGTTGTGGTCTTAATGACGGTAACGCAGCGACAACAATATAACAAATACTTTTATTTTAATACAAAGAAAATCCTTTTGCTAATAAATTGCTATTTTTATTATTTTTTAAGTGGTTTATTTTGTATGATCTTGTGGATACTTTTTTCCCCCTAATGCATATAGTTAAGGTATCTGTATTTCATTGGGCCTGGTCAAGTAATCCCTAGTACTGTTTGTACTCCCGAGTAGACGCCTTTTCTATGAGTGACAGCTTTTCTTTTGATTTTGACAACTTTCTCAGCTGGTTATAGAAAATTTAAATTGATCTTTAGAGGAGAGTTTTGTAAGGAAAATGGAATATTTTTGAAAAAACTGAATTTTAATTGTCTCTCGAAGAAGGCGAAGAGGAATTACGTTTTTACAATGTAAATGATAATTAATTATTGTTTAAAATACAGACAGTGTGAATTTTATATATATTTCAATTTAAAATTATCGATATTTTACAGATTTCAGTGTAAACAAAACTCAAAATTTTCAAACATATCCTCAGGAAGTCCAAGCGCTATCTATTGATATATAAAATCTGTAATAAAATGCAATGTTACGAAGCGGGAAAAATTGTCGTAAGTACCGCTCTGCAGTACACGAAATCAAGAGCATGTGTAGTTGCTGTCAGCAGCATCTAAGCAGGAGTAATTGGCCAGGCCAAATAGAATACAGTTATTGTCACGAAAACACTCAAGGGAGAGTTCTATGAAATATTAATCTAGAAATGCAGCTAAAATGCATTTCAACCCCATATTGATTTCTTCAACTTTGTTTGCTGTAATTTTGACATATAAAACAAATTTTGATTCAATGAGTAACGCTTCTATGAATCCTTACGTGATCGATTTTTCCATGACAATCTACTAATGGGAAAATTTACAAACCTCTTCATTTAAATTGTAATTGTTTATTTTTGTCATAGTATGGAGCTATATAACTATATATATATATATATATATATATAAACAAATATTTTCGACTTTGACATTAATATTCCCTTCACTCCGGTGTATTTTCTTTTTCTTCGGATCCTAGCACTTGATTACCACGCAAAAATTCAACAATTTTACACAATTCACTGAGCAAATGTGCTAGCTCTCTATTTTGCGGCTCCATTGCTTGCATATCAATATAAATATTCTGTAAAGTTTTAATGAGTGCAACCAATTTTAAAGAACTCATTGAATACCCATTAGCTTGATGCTGCACTTGGATTGCTTCGTATTCACGCAGATCCGCATAAACTGCATCCAAACGGAGGTTGATTGCAGTCACCTGTTTGTGGTTAGCGAGAGGGATAAATCAATATGACATGGGACCATAGTTCCATACAATTATCATACTCACCCACGCCAGGTTTTTAACAAGTGGCTTTATTTGATGTCTACTAAAAATCATGATGTGATATTAATTCGTTACATAGTGCCTCGACTAGCTATAATTCCTGGCAATGTTCATGTTCATGTCAGGGTAGCTGATGGCTGTCAGAATATGAAGTGGGAAAATTATGTTAAAACATTTCATTTTTACAATGGCTTTGAACAGTAAACAACAGAGGTGCGTTCTCGCATTCAATGCTTTAAGAGAGTTAAAAAAACTGCAATCAGAAATTGAACAGTTTGTAATTGCACAAACACTCAAATTCTCGATAAATAATTATTAAATTAATTATTTCGGGTCTATTAAATTTAATTTGTGCCATTTTTAAAAAGACAAACGTTAAAGTCGAGTGAAACTTCAAATTTATATCAGGGTTTCTGGCCGAACTGCTGTCTTGACATATTTAATTTTTTTGGTATGACATTAACATATGGAGTCTCCACTCAATATTTTGATGTTAAGACATGTTGCGATCGTTCCTTCGTATCGTATTATCGTATTCTCTGGTTCCTTTAGCCGCCATCGTCTGTATGTTCATTTTTTTATTTTTATTTTTTTTCCTTCTTTTCTTGCTTCCATTTTGGCCACTATTCTGGTGAATGCAACCAGGAAAAGTCTGAGGTAGAGATGGCGCTGCCTCAGACTAGTCTAAAATTGAAAAAAGTGAGGTGACTGACCGACTTGACCGCTGAAATTGTCAAGTTGGAATAGCGGATGAAGCCGGAGAAGAAAGAGGAAGCAGAGATAAAAAAAAGAGGAAAAGGACAAACGTTTTGGGAAAAGGTCAAAGCAGCCTAATGCGGATGTTCGTTGGTGCAAGTCGGATTTTGTGTGGATAGTCTCGTCTCGTCGGTTGTTCCCGTTATTTGTTCTGATACATTTAAAATGTGAACGATTCCAAAAAATTTTTGAATTCAATTACAATGTACTTGTCTAGAAAATAAAAGTTAAATTTTTGAAGGGGAGCGATTTTATAACTGATCAATTTAAACCAAATTTTCCACTTGCGACTCTTTGCACGTTGATAATTATTGAAAGCGCCTAAAATTATCGAGAATCGGAGTTAAGTTTTGACCGTGGAGGAGTTGACGTTAGGAAGTTTACATTGATTAGTGATTGTGCCGAATAGATTGATAACTGCTTGTTTCCGGCCCATCCCGTAAGTACTGAAAGCGCCTACCATTTCGAGAATCGGAGTTAAGTTTTGATACCGGAGGAGTAAGGAGGCTGCCGCCCGCCCCCTAGAAATAAGGGTAAGCTAAGTATATTAAATTTTAAGTTAGTAGCATGTTTAAATTTATGTATAATATGTTAGGCTAAGGCGGAAAGTATGAGGCGGGCTCGCTTGTCGTCGAGGAGGAGGATGCCCGGCTGAAAACAAGAAAATGGTGAGTTGGATGTTTTGTTTTTCGGTAGTGTTGCCCCACCCGATGCAGTGTGGCGGGTTGAGGACCACGCCCATTGCTGTGAGCTAGCCGCGGCCACCACACTGCATCCTAGTGGTGCGGTAACTGCATACTAGTGGTGCGGTAACAGACATGAACATTGCCATGAATTATAGCTAGTCGAGACACTATGTTAATTTCAAATATATAATTTTTTTTTAAGTATATTTGAAAATTTTATTATTAGTTGGATTTTAGTTTGAAAATTTACGGAATGATTCCAATTTATATATAATTTCGATGTAGAATATTCGACATGAATGCCAACTTCTATGGATTCATAACAATATTTTTAAAAATGTTGCGATCGTTTCTTTAGCCGCCACCGTCGGCTTCGTTTTTTATTTTGCTTCCCCCCTTATTTTTCTTGTTTCCCCTTGTCCGCTTTTCTGGTGAATGCGGCCAGTCAAAAACCTAGTGACGATTCTGAGGAAGAGATGGCGCTGCCTCAGACTAGTCAAAATTTAAAAGTGAATTGACTGACCTGCTTGACCGCTGAAACGGTCAATGACGGAAGAGCGGAGGAGGCCAATAAATTGGAAAAGGAACGGGGTTTTTAAAAAAGGTTGAAAGTGATTTAAGGCGGTGGTAGCGGAAAAACGGCCTCTTTTAAGTTTAAAAATTTGTCGGATGTGGGCTCGGAGCGGAAGTTAAATAATGAGAAGAAACGTTGTAAATGAAGGAATAGTTGGTTAATGAGAAGGAAAGTTATATAAATGGAAACTTAAATTTAAAAAAAAAAAAAAAATATATATATATATATATATATATATATATATATATATATATGGTGCGCCTCGTAAGAGATAAACTGCAGACATGCAACAAAAGTGAAATATTTCCTATAAGTGAAATTATGTTTTTACAATAAAATGTGGAATTGATCAAAAAGTCAGGAAAAAAATATCAATGAGACGATTTCAAATTGATTTTTTTTTTTAAAAGACTAAAGAGGCATAATTTTGTGACTGGTACAACAACAGTCGTTATTGGGTGCAGAAAAAAGGAGCTGCCGCATCAAGATAAGTAGAAATGCAAATAAATAAACAGTTATAAGTTTATGTTATTTATTTAAGTATTAAAGTATAATGTTTAGTTATGTGTAGTATATTAGGCTAAGGCGGCGATTATGGGGCGGGCTCGCTTGACGTCGAGGAAGCGGATGGCCGGCTGAAAAGAAAAAATGGTGAGTTTGAATGCTTTTTTTTCTGTAGTGTGTTGCGATCGTGGTTTTTGGCGTCTACCGTATGTATGTTTGTTTTGCTTCTCTCCTTGTTTTCTTCCTTCCACTTGTCCGCTTTTCTAGTGAATGCGGACAGTCAAAAAACCTACCTGACGATTCTGAGGTAGAGATGGCGCTGCCTCAGAATAGTAAAAATTCGGAAGAAAGGTAACGGACCGACTTGACCGCTGGAGCGGTCAATGATGGAATAGCGGAAGAGGCCGAGGAAATGGAAAATACGGTTTTAAGAGAAAAGGGAAAAAAAACATTTAAGGCAGTGGTAGGGAAAGAACGGTCTCTGTGCAGTTTAAAGTCTTTGGGAAGAAAGTTGTTTCCAATTAATTTTGTTGCCGCGCGCGTTTAAAATTTGTGTTTTTACTGTGGATGTATTCGGATTAATTATTGATTGTGTGACTGTGCACTGAAGTCAGAAAAAAATAATATAAATTGAATTTGAGTGTTTTATTTCTAACAACGTATTTCAATTACGCTCATTTGAGAGAGAAAAATAACCTTATTTACATTCGTGTACTGAAAATATTCAAATTACCACAAAGTCCGGATTTTGCTGTTTAGAAATTCTCTCGTCTCGTCGGTTGTTCCTGTTATTTGTTCTGATACAGTAAAAGTGTGAACGGTTCCAAAAAAATAAAAAAATTTTTGAATTCAAGTACAATTTTAGATTAGTGATTGTGCTGAATAGAGTGATAACTGCTTGTTTCCGGCCCATCCTATTCGAGAATCGGAGTTAAGCTTTGATACCGGAGGAGAATGGAGGCTGCCGCCCGCCCCCTAAAAATAAGGATAAAGCTAAGTATATACGTATATATGGTACTTATTTAAATTATTAAGTAGGTATGTTATTTATTTAAATTATTAAGAAAAGTATCATGTCTAGTTATGTTTAAATTTATGTATAATATGTTAGGCTAAGGCGGAAAGTATGAGGCGGGCTCGCTTGTCGTCGAGGAGGAAGATGCCCGGCTGAAAACAAGAAAATGGTGAGTTGGATGTTTTGTTTTTCGGTAGTGTTGCCCCACCCGATGCAGTGTGGCGGGTTGAGGACCACGACCATTGCTGCGAGCTAGCCGCGGCCACCACACTGCATTATAGTTAGGGGTGTTGGTAACAAAAAAGGTATTTGTCGGTTGAATAAATACGAATATGAAAAATATTAGAAATTATAATGGAAATACTATGTAAGGTTCTTCCCGAGTGGCCCTCACTGTGGTAGAGATCGAGCGCTCGCATAACCTGTCAAAATTTTGGTTTGGAATTTCAGTTTCCGGATTGATAACTTTCACTAGATATTAGAAAGCATCAGTTGATACATTAGCCAGTAAAATAAATTCTTATAGTATACAAAGAGTAGTAATAAATATTTTATATTAAATCCGAATATATTTCCTGTGTGAATTGTCAAACAAATGTAAAGCTCAAAATGCATCTGCTTACAATAGGTCTGTCGCGTCGCAAGAACAATCTGGACTTTTTGCACTATCTGCCCTAAACTGTGTTCGCGTGGCAAATTCTTTTGCACTCTCCTGCTCGCGTTGTTGAAAGATTGCTTTAAGGTTCATGAATTGGCTGCACCGAAATTTTTCTATAGAAGCTCAGTTCATATTCTGTCTTGAAAATTTTCGAATTTTTTCCTTTCATTTTAGTAAATTTAAATTTTATATATATATATATATATATATATATATATATATATATATATATATATACATATATATATATATATATATATATATATATATATATACATATATATATATATATATATATATATATATATATATATATATATATATATATATATTGTTACGAAATTTACCTCTTGACAATTTACTCTGTTACAAAATTGCCCTCCTGACAATTTCTCTAACTCTCTGTACTCGGACTCGTACCACTAGATTGTGTAGTAATCAAACAATCGCCGGTTAAATTAAAATAATTAGCTTTATTTAATTATTGCTATTCACACATTTAATATTAGGCTTAAAGTTTACTTAGTTATTATTTGCACTTTATTTCACAAACCATTAGTCACTTTATTTAATAAGTAATTTCATCACTTTATTTAATAATGAATTTCATCACTTTGCAAAATTACAAATACTGCTAATATTGCTGCTTAGATTAAAATGCCTGATGTATACACTTTTACGATCTCTGATCTACTGTCTTCGACTTTGAACAGTCTTGTCGCTTTTATAGTTTTCGAATGGTTGGAGTCGAAAATTCGACGCTATTCTCGTATTTTCTAGAAGCTTCTATCCACTTCGACAGAAGTCGAGAATATTCTTTTTGATATTACCGACGGATGGTTCTTGAATAAGCTTCTATTCGAATAGTTCGCATCTTGACTCACAGGGGGGCACTCATTTTCCAGATGGGATCCTAAAAGTATGCAATCCTTTTTCACTGAGCTATCACGTTTCACTGCCCTCCGCTTAAACTTGTTCGTCCCGAACAAGGATAGTACTGCAACCTTTATAAGGAGATAACCTCTCTAAATGAACGACTTTCATTTTGCTCCTGGCATTTCTCGCCAACTGGATGCGGTATACTACATCGTTGAGCCGCTTTATCACCTTATAAGGGCCTTCCCAGTGTGTTTTGCAGTTTTGGCGATAATCCCTTTTTCCTTTGCGGATTATGAAGCATAACTAGCTGCCCTTCCTGAAATCCCTTGGAGTTTGCTCGTACATCATATCTGGCTTTCATTTTATCACTCTCCAGTTGTGTGCGCTTTCTGATGGTTCCATGAATTTCATTCAGCTGTCTTCGTTTGTCAGCTACATAACTGCTACATGAAACTTCCTTAGATGAGTAGGCACCGAATTTCAGATCTGCAGGTAATCTTATGTCACAACCGAAAATAGCCTTAGCTGGTGTTGTAGATGTTGTATCGTGAGTTGCCGATCGGTATGCCATTAAGAAGAGGGGTATGTGTTGGTCCCAATTTTTCTGGTTTCTGTCCACGACTTTTCTTAGGTGTTCCTCAAGCGTACGATTAAATCTTTCAACCATTCCATCGGATTGTGGGTGCAAAGGGGTTGTACGAGTTTTGCGTATGCCCATCAATTCACTCATTTCCCTGAATATTGTTGACTCGAAATTTCTGCCTTGATCCGAATGCAACTCGAGGGGAGCTCCGAATCTGCAGACCCAATTATTGATAAATGCATCTGCAACGGTCTTAGCTTCTTGATCGGGAATGGGGTATACTTCTGGCCATTTACTAAAATAGTCGATTACGACGAGAACATATTGGTTGCCGGAATCACTAATTGGAAACGGACCTGCTATGTCCATTGCAATACGCTCAAATGGCGCTCCCACGTTGTATAAATGCATCTTCCCCTGGCTGCGACGGCTCGGTCCCTTGGCAGCTGTACACTTTTCACAAGCACTAATCCAGTCAACTACCGATTGCTGGCAACCAACCCAATAAAATCGTGTTTTAATTTTCTCGACTGTTTTTGTTATTCCCAAATGCCCTCCGCTTGGCCCACTATGGTATTCCTTGAGAATTTCGCTTATTCTTGCCTTGGGTACCACAATCAAGTTCTTCGTGGTTTTTCCATCTTCGCTCTCCCACAGGCGGAATAGGCATCCATCTTGCAGCTTTAAGCTATTCCATTGAGCCCAATTTGCTTTAGTTATGGGGCTTTCAGTCGAGATTTCGTTCCAATCAGGCCGTTTTCCTTCATTCTTACTTGATACGATTTTTGCCAAATCTGGGTCATTTCGTTGTTCTTCTTTTATCTTTTCCGCTGTCCATTCATCGTCTGGTAAAACAGCCATTAAGCGCACATCGACTACTCCTTCTTTCCCTTCAGCTTTAGAACAGTGCTTACATTCCATACTGCAAGGACGTCGTGATAATGCATCAGCATTCCCGTGGTTTCCGCCTCTGCGATGTTCTATTGTGAAAGCGTAGCTTTGGAGTCTCTCAATCCATCTCGCAACCTGACCTTCGGGATTTTTGAACTGTAATAGCCAGCGCAGAGCAGCGTGATCAGTTCTCAACAAGAACTTTTGTCCATACAGGTACTTGTTAAAGTGCTTCACGCACTGCATAACCGCCAAAAGTTCTCTCCGTGTTACACAGTAATTTCGCTCTGGCTTTGATAAGATCTTACTGAAGTAGGCTATTACTCTTTCATGTCCGTCAATAACTTGCGACAGGACACCTCCAATCCCGAATCCACTTGCATCTGTATCCAAAATAAATTTTTCGTCAGGTATTGGATACGCAAGGATCGGAGCTGTACACAATAGCTCTTTCAATCTGTTGAATGCCTTCTCCTGCTCGCTTTTCCACTCAAAAGCACAATTTTTCCTCGTTAATGCATGCAGACTACCAGCCACGTCCGCAAAGCCTGGAACAAAGCGTCTGTAATAGGTGCAAAGACCCAAGAAGCTGCGTAGCTCATGCAAACTAGTTGGTCTTGGCCACTGTGTGTACTCCTTCAGGTGTGACTTTATGTCCAAGGTACTTGACTTCTTTCTTGAAGAACGAGCATTTCTTTGCGCTCAGCTTCAACCCTGAAGCTCCTAATCGCAACAATACTTCTTCCAAATTCTTCAAATGGTCCTCGAAGTCCTTTCCCATAACGATGATGTCATCTAGGTACACCAGACACGTTTGCCAGTGGAGACCCTTCAGCACATGTTCCATTAGGCGTTCAAATGTAGCTGGAGCAATACACAGTCCGAATGGCATCACCAAAAATTGCCATAGTCCATCACCGGCGCTGAATGCTGTCTTTTCCTTGTCTTGGTCGTCTACTGCCACTTGCCAATATCCGCTTTGTAAATCCAGCGTTGAGAACCAATTTGAACCAGAAAGTGTGTCCAACGTATCGTCGATTCGAGGTAATGGATAACTATCTTTCTTCGTTACCTCATTTAGTTTACGATAATCTACACAGAAACGTGTGGAGCCATCCTTCTTCTTGACTAATACCACTGGAGAACTCCAGGGGCTCGCTGATGGCTCCATGACGTTGTTCTGATGCATTTCCTTCAGCAATACATTCACCTCTTCTCTCTTTGCCAGAGGTACTCTTCTTGACGCTTGACGAATGGGTTTGGCATCACCAGTGTTGATTGTGTGTTTCACCATCTTTGTTCTGCCTTCGTTTTTACCCTTTTCAGCAAATACTGACCAATGTCTTGCCAAAAGTTGGCTGGCAGTCCTCCTCTGCTCTGTGGATAAGTCTTTGCTCCATTCTTTCGTGAGATCGTCGAGTACCTTTTTATCAGCTGGTATCTTCATTTTTGTGTCTCGCGGCTGGCTTTCACAGTTTACAATTGCCGAAATTGCCCGGCAATTTCCAATTATCTGTCCTTTCTCTATGGTTTTAGCGGAATTTGCAAGATTGACCACTCTTACTGGCACTATTCTGTTCTGCTGTTCTTCTACGAGGGTTTTTCCAATGATGATGTCATCCAGTACAAATTTTTCATCCGTTTCCACAACCCACAACTTGTTCTTCTCCACATCTCCGTCCATTTTGGCCCATATGACTGCCTCTGACTTTGCTGGGATTTTTGTCCGCCGCGATACAATGGCTTGTCGGATACCTCTATACTTATCCTCACCAACGGATAACGGTATTTCGGTGTTCGCACACTTCAACGTTCGGCATTTCAAATCTAGGGTGAATCCATTCCGAATCATAAAATCCACACCTAAGATTAATTCGTCCACAATATCCGCAACTACAAACTCGTGCTTCACTGTTGTGGTACCGATAGTGATTTTCCGTGTAACTTTTCCAAGTACCGGTGCATCATCTCCAGTTGCCGTACGCAAACTTATTCCCTGAAGCGGCTCGATTCCCCGAACGAGATCCCTTCTAATTATGGAATGTGATGCACCCGTATCCAATGTTACCACGATTTTTCTTCCATTTACTACGCTGTCGACAGTTAGGCTGTTGATTTTCCGTGCCATCTGAGAAACGAAGATTCTGGGGCTACATGTTGTGGGAGTCAGATCAAGCCCCTCGAGACTGACTCCATCTAGTTTGTCGACGACTTTTCATCATTTTCTGATTCCCTATTTTGGAATCTGACTTGCTTTGGAGGTCTTACCGGTGAGCGTGATCTAGAACGTTTCCGTCTCGATTGGCAATTACGGGCCATGTGTCCGACCTCTCCGCAGGTGAAGCATTTGCCCGTGAAACTTTGGCCGCTTTCAACTTGTACCTGACGGGCTCTGTATACTGGCTGGCACATCAAGGCTGCTGTCTCTGAAGTTAAAGCGCTAGCTACTGTCTCCATATATGTAGCTTTCGGATTAGTTATTGCAGAACGCTTTATCTCCGCATCGCGAATGCCATATACAAAGGTGTCCATCATACACCTCTCAGTGATCTCTCCTGGGTAGGCAAGATGAGCCAACCGTTCCACTTCCGCCGCAAACTGTTGTAGAGACTCACCACTCTTCTGTACCCGTGTTCGTAGCTCTACTTGGTACATCTGCTTCCGGTGTTCACTACCATACTTGCGCTGAACGGCATTCATTAAGCTTTCATAGCAGTCTCGCTCACTTTCTGAGATAGTTTGAAGCACATCAGCGGCAGCACCTTTCAACGAAACTGTTAATGCAGCCACTTTTTCGCGAGCACTCCAACCATTTGTGCTAGCGGTAGTCTCAAACTGCATTCTGAAGACGCTAAATGTCGTGGTTCCATCATAGGTAGGAGGCTTCAGTTTTATTGAGGATAAAGCTGGCACAGGCAATGCACCTTCCTGTAGTAGGTGAATTCTTTGCTCTAATTCGTTTTGCCTTTGCTCGTTCGCAATTAATTTTTGTTCTACAGATTTTTCGAACGATTCCTGCCGTGTCTCAATTTCACAAACCTTCCTGTCTACCATCTCGGACATTTCTTTCATCTGCTGTGAGTTTTGTTCCGCTAGTAGAGCAAGTCGTATTTCACTCTGCTGTAACTGTTCTTTAACATCCTCTCTGACAGCTTGAGCATTTTGTTGTAATCGCAACTGCATCTTCTCATCGGCTGCTTGAGAATTTTGTTGTAACTGCTGCTGCATATCCTGTTTAAAGGATTGCATTATCCCGATAAGTGCGCTCATGTCAAAGTTACTGTGTTAGTTTCTTGCGGTGTTTCTTCGTGTCGAGATGTCGTTGGCTCTTCACATTGGAATTCATGCTCATCGACATCTATACCCTGCTCCTCTAAAGCGCTTCTTAATCGCACCTGCAGCTCCGCTTTAAGCCCTTGTGTTTGCAAATTTAAACGCTCAAGCTCCTTCTTGAGCTGATCCAATCTCAGTTTTTCAAATTTAACCATTGTTTATTACAGATACACAATCCCACTTCTGACACCAATTGTTACGAAATTGCCCTCTTGACAATTTACTCTGTTACAAAATTGCCCTCCGGACAATTTACTCTGTTACAAAATTGCCCTCCTGACAATTCCTCTAACTCTCTGTACTCGGACTCGTACCGCTGGATTGTGTAGTAATCAAACAATCGCCGGTTAAATTAAAATAATTAGCTTTATTTAATTATTGCTATTCGCACATTTAATATTAGGCTTAAAGTTTACTTAGTTATTATTTGCACTTTATTTCACAAACCATTAGTCACTTTATTTAATAAGTAATTTCATCACTTTATTTAATAATGAATTTCATCACTTTGCAAAATTACAAATACTGCTAATATTGCTGCTTAGATTAAAATGCCTGATGTATACACTTTTACGATCTCTGATCTACTGTCCTCGAGTTTGAACAGTCTTGTCGCTTTTATAGTTTTCGAATGGTTGGTGTAGAAACTTCTACGCTATTCTCGTAGTTTCTAGAAGCTTCTATCCTCTTCGACAGAAGTCGAGAATATTCTTTTTGATATTACCGACGGATGGTTCTTGAATAAACTTTTATTCGAATAGTTCGCATCTTGACTCACAGGGGGCACTCATTCTCCAGATGGGATCCTAAAAGTATGCAATCCCTTTTCACTAAGCTATCACGTTTCACTGCCCTCCGCTTAAACTTGTTCGTCCCGAACAAGGATAGTACTGCAACGTTTATAAGGAGATACTCTCTCTAAATGAACGACTTTCATTTTGCTCCTGACATTTCTCGTCCACTGGATGCGGTATCTAGCATCGTTGATCCGTTCTATCACCTTATAAGGTCCTTCCCAGTGTGTTTGCAGTTTTGGCAATAATCCACTTTTCCTTTGCGGATTATCAAGCATAACTAGTTGCCCTTCCTGAAATCCCTTAGAGTTTACTCGTACATCATATCACGCTTTCCTTTTATCACTCATCAGTTGCGTACGATTTCTGCTGTTTCCATGAATTTCATTCAACTGTCCTCGTTTTTTAGGTATACAATTGCTGCATGGAAGTACTGTATGTGACTCTTTAGACCATTCTTTCGCTAGATCGTCGGGTACCTTTGTATTAGCTTGTATCTTGCTTTGCGTGACTCGCGGTTGCCTCTCACAGTTTACAATTGCTGAAATTCTGTGGCACCTTACCTTCTTTTTCGCTATGGTTTCAGCGGTATTTGAAATATTCACTACTTTTTCTGGTACGATTCGGCTCTTATGCTTCCCAACATCTCCGCCCATTTTGGCCCGTATAACTGACTTGGGTGCGATTTTTGTCCGTCGCGATACAATGTCTTGTTTAACAGCTCCATACTTATCATCACCTATAAATAACGGTATTTCGGTGTTCGCATATTTCAGTACTCGGCTTTTAAAATCTAGTGTGAATCCATTCCGGATCATGAAATCCACACCTAAGATTACTTCATCCACAATATCCGCAACTATAAACTCGTGCTTCACTGTTGTGGTGCCGATAGTGATTTTCCGTGTAACTTTTCCAAGTACCGGTGCATCATCTCCAGTGGCCGTACGCAAACTTATTCCCTGAAGCGGCTCGATTCCCCGAACGAGATCCCTTCTGATTATGGAATGTGATGCCCCCGTATCCAATGTTACCACAACTTTTCTTCCGCTTATTACACTGTTGACAGTTAGGCTGTTATTTTTCCGCGCCATCTGAGAAACGAAGATTCTTGGGCCATCAGTTGTGGGAGTCCGTTCATTTCCCGGCTTGACAATCTTTTCCGATTCCCTAATTCGGACTTTGTCTTGCTTTGGCAATCTTACCGGAGCGTGTGTTGCATAATGTTTCCATCTCAACTGACAATCACGAGCCATGTGCCCCACATCACAGCAGGTAAAGCATTTGCCCGTGAAACTTTGTCTGTTCTCGACTCTTATCTGACGGGCTGTGCATTCTGACCGACACACCAATGCTGCTGTCTCTGATAACAAAGCGCTAGCTACTGTCTCCATATATGTAGCTTTCGGATTAGTTATTGCAGAACGCTTTATCTCCGCATCGCGAATGCCATATACAAAGGTGTCCATCATACACCTCTCAGTGATCTCTCCTGGGTAGGCAAGATGAGCCAACCGTTCCACTTCCGCCGCAAACTGTTGTAGAGACTCACCACTCTTCTGCACCCGTGTTCGTAGCTCTACTTGGTACATCTGCTTCCGGTGTTCACTACCATACTTGCGCTGAACGGCATTCATTAAGCTTTCATAGCAGTCTCGCTCACTTTCTGAGATAGTTTGAAGCACATCAGCGGCAGCACCTTTCAATGAAACGGTTAATGCAGCCACTTTTTCGCGAGCACTCCAACCATTTGTGCTAGCGGTAGTCTCAAACTGCATTCTGAAGACACTAAATGTGGTGGTTCCATCATAGGTAGGAGGCTTCAGTTTTATTGAAGTTAAAGCTGGCACAGGCAATGCACCTTCCTGTAGTAGGTGAATTCTTTGCTCTATTTGTTGCTTAAATTCGTTTTGCTTTTGCTCGTTCGCAATGAATTTTTGTTCTACACATTTTTCAAACGATTCCTGCCGTGTCTGAATTTCACAAACCTTCCTGTCTACCATTTCGGACATTTCTTTCATCTGCTGTGAGTTTTGTTCCGCTAATAGAGCGAGTCGTGTTTCACTCTTCTGCAACTGTTCTTTAACACTCTTTTCGACGAATGCAACACTCTTTTCGATGGATTTAGCATTTTGCTGTAACTGCTGCTGCATCCTCTCTTCGGCTGCTTGAGTATTTTGTTGTAATTGCTGTTGCATCCTCTCTTCGGCTGCTTGAGCACTTTGTTGTAACTGCATCTGTATTACCCCGATAAGTGCACTCATGTCAAAGTTACCCGTGTTAGTATCTTGCGGTGTTTCTTCGTGTCGAGATGTCGTTGCCTCTTCACATTGGAATTCATGCTCATCGACATCTATACCCTGCTCCTCTAAAGCGCTTCTTAATCGCACCTGCAGCTCCGCTTTAAGCCCTTGTGTTTGCAAATTTAAACGCTCAAGCTCCTTCTTGAGCTGATCCAATCTCAGTTTTTCAAATTTAACCATTGTTTATTACAGATACACAATCCCACTTCTGACACCAATTGTTACGAAATTGCCCTCTTGACAATTTACTCTGTTACAAAATTGCCCTCCGGACAATTTACTCTGTTACAAAATTGCCCTCCTGACAATTCCTCTAACTCTCTGTACTCGGACTCGTACCGCTGGATTGTGTAGTAATCAAACAATCGCCGGTTAAATTAAAATAATTAGCTTTATTTAATTATTGCTATTCGCACATTTAATATTAGGCTTAAAGTTTACTTAGTTATTATTTGCACTTTATTTCACAAACCATTAGTCACTTTATTTAATAAGTAATTTCATCACTTTATTTAATAATGAATTTCATCACTTTGCAAAATTACAAATACTGCTAATATTGCTGCTTAGATTAAAATGCCTGATGTATACACTTTTACGATCTCTGATCTACTGTCCTCGAGTTTGAACAGTCTTGTCGCTTTTATAGTTTTCGAATGGTTGGTGTAGAAACTTCTACGCTATTCTCGTAGTTTCTAGAAGCTTCTATCCTCTTCGACAGAAGTCGAGAATATTCTTTTTGATATTACCGACGGATGGTTCTTGAATAAACTTTTATTCGAATAGTTCGCATCTTGACTCACAGGGGGCACTCATTCTCCAGATGGGATCCTAAAAGTATGCAATCCCTTTTCACTAAGCTATCACGTTTCACTGCCCTCCGCTTAAACTTGTTCGTCCCGAACAAGGATAGTACTGCAACGTTTATAAGGAGATACTCTCTCTAAATGAACGACTTTCATTTTGCTCCTGACATTTCTCGTCCACTGGATGCGGTATCTAGCATCGTTGATCCGTTCTATCACCTTATAAGGTCCTTCCCAGTGTGTTTGCAGTTTTGGCAATAATCCACTTTTCCTTTGCGGATTATCAAGCATAACTAGTTGCCCTTCCTGAAATCCCTTAGAGTTTACTCGTACATCATATCACGCTTTCCTTTTATCACTCATCAGTTGCGTACGATTTCTGCTGTTTCCATGAATTTCATTCAACTGTCCTCGTTTTTTAGGTATACAATTGCTGCATGGAAGTACTGTATGTGACTCTTTAGACCATTCTTTCGCTAGATCGTCGGGTACCTTTGTATTAGCTTGTATCTTGCTTTGCGTGACTCGCGGTTGCCTCTCACAGTTTACAATTGCTGAAATTCTGTGGCACCTTACCTTCTTTTTCGCTATGGTTTCAGCGGTATTTGAAATATTCACTACTTTTTCTGGTACGATTCGGCTCTTATGCTTCCCAACATCTCCGCCCATTTTGGCCCGTATAACTGACTTGGGTGCGATTTTTGTCCGTCGCGATACAATGTCTTGTTTAACAGCTCCATACTTATCATCACCTATAAATAACGGTATTTCGGTGTTCGCATATTTCAGTACTCGGCTTTTAAAATCTAGTGTGAATCCATTCCGGATCATGAAATCCACACCTAAGATTACTTCATCCACAATATCCGCAACTATAAACTCGTGCTTCACTGTTGTGGTGCCGATAGTGATTTTCCGTGTAACTTTTCCAAGTACCGGTGCATCATCTCCAGTGGCCGTACGCAAACTTATTCCCTGAAGCGGCTCGATTCCCCGAACGAGATCCCTTCTGATTATGGAATGTGATGCCCCCGTATCCAATGTTACCACAACTTTTCTTCCGCTTATTACACTGTTGACAGTTAGGCTGTTATTTTTCCGCGCCATCTGAGAAACGAAGATTCTTGGGCCATCAGTTGTGGGAGTCCGTTCATTTCCCGGCTTGACAATCTTTTCCGATTCCCTAATTCGGACTTTGTCTTGCTTTGGCAATCTTACCGGAGCGTGTGTTGCATAATGTTTCCATCTCAACTGACAATCACGAGCCATGTGCCCCACATCACAGCAGGTAAAGCATTTGCCCGTGAAACTTTGTCTGTTCTCGACTCTTATCTGACGGGCTGTGCATTCTGACCGACACACCAATGCTGCTGTCTCTGATAACAAAGCGCTAGCTACTGTCTCCATATATGTAGCTTTCGGATTAGTTATTGCAGAACGCTTTATCTCCGCATCGCGAATGCCATATACAAAGGTGTCCATCATACACCTCTCAGTGATCTCTCCTGGGTAGGCAAGATGAGCCAACCGTTCCACTTCCGCCGCAAACTGTTGTAGAGACTCACCACTCTTCTGCACCCGTGTTCGTAGCTCTACTTGGTACATCTGCTTCCGGTGTTCACTACCATACTTGCGCTGAACGGCATTCATTAAGCTTTCATAGCAGTCTCGCTCACTTTCTGAGATAGTTTGAAGCACATCAGCGGCAGCACCTTTCAATGAAACGGTTAATGCAGCCACTTTTTCGCGAGCACTCCAACCATTTGTGCTAGCGGTAGTCTCAAACTGCATTCTGAAGACACTAAATGTGGTGGTTCCATCATAGGTAGGAGGCTTCAGTTTTATTGAAGTTAAAGCTGGCACAGGCAATGCACCTTCCTGTAGTAGGTGAATTCTTTGCTCTATTTGTTGCTTAAATTCGTTTTGCTTTTGCTCGTTCGCAATGAATTTTTGTTCTACACATTTTTCAAACGATTCCTGCCGTGTCTGAATTTCACAAACCTTCCTGTCTACCATTTCGGACATTTCTTTCATCTGCTGTGAGTTTTGTTCCGCTAATAGAGCGAGTCGTGTTTCACTCTTCTGCAACTGTTCTTTAACACTCTTTTCGACGAATGCAACACTCTTTTCGATGGATTTAGCATTTTGCTGTAACTGCTGCTGCATCCTCTCTTCGGCTGCTTGAGTATTTTGTTGTAATTGCTGTTGCATCCTCTCTTCGGCTGCTTGAGCACTTTGTTGTAACTGCATCTGTATTACCCCGATAAGTGCACTCATGTCAAAGTTACCCGTGTTAGTATCTTGCGGTGTTTCTTCGTGTCGAGATGTCGTTGCCTCTTCACATTGGAATTCATGCTCATCGACATCTATACCCTGCTCCTCTAAAGCGCTTCTTAATCGCACCTGCAGCTCCGCTTTAAGCCCTTGTGTTTGCAAATTTAAGCGCTCAAGCTCCTTCTTGAGCTGCTCCAATCTCAGTTTTTCGAATTTAACCATTGTTTATTACAGATACACAATCCCACTTCTGACACCAATTGTTACGAAATTGCCCTCTTGACAATTTACTCTGTTACAAAATTGCCCTCCGGACAATTTACTCTGTTACAAAATTGCCCTCCTGACAATTCCTCTAACTCTCTGTACTCGGACTCGTACCGCTGGATTGTGTAGTAATCAAACAATCGCCGGTTAAATTAAAATAATTAGCTTTATTTAATTATTGCTATTCACACATTTAATATTAGGCTTAAAGTTTACTTAGTTATTATTTGCACTTTATTTAACACTTTATTTAATAAGTAATTTCATCACTTTGTACAATTACAAATACTGCTGCTTTGATTATAATGCTAGATGCACACACTTTTACGGTCTCTGATCTACTGTCTTCGAGTTTGAACAGTCTTGTCGCTTTTATAGTTTTCGAATGGTTGGTGTAGAAACTTCTACGCTATTCTCGTAGTTTCTAGAAGCTTCTATCCTCTTCGACAGAAGTCGAGAATATTCTTTTTGATATTACCGGCAGATGGTTCTTGAATAAACTTTTATTCGAATAGTTCGCATCTTGACTCACAGGGGGCACTCATTCTCCAGATGGGATCCTAAAAGTATGCAATCCCTTTTCACTGAGCTATCACGTTTCAATATGTTAAATATACGATATAACAAATATTTCTGTTTTTATTGGCAACGCAACGTTGAGCACGCGAGCAGCCAAATTGGTGACCCCGGCGTGATCGTAAACACATACGCGCTCCATACAGAGGGGTATAAAACATACGCACAGGATGCTCCACTCGCCAACAGTTCTGGACCGGCGCCGCCGGCACCACCGGAGCAGCAGCCGACTCAAGCAACGTACGCTCCACACCAGCAGCCACAACGGTCGCCCGCAAACTACAGCGAAACAGCCTCACGCTGTACGCCGCCAACTCGTCGCCGATAGCCACATATGGACAGCTCACGCTGAAGCTGAACCTCGCCCTGCGTCGGGATTTTACTTGGGCGTTCACTGTGGCCGATGTGCAAACCGCCATTCTCGGGGTGGACTTTCTGGCATACTATGGGCTCCTGGTAGACTTGAGGGGACGACGCATTGTAGACCCCCTTACCAATATCGCGGCAACGGGCCGCATGGACTCGGCTCGAATCTACGGCATCTCCACAGTGGCTCGCATTGATGCACCTGTGGGACCACATGGCGACCGGTATAGAGAGCTCGTCCAGCGCTTCCTGCAACTCGCTTCACCATCAGGGGTCATGGCCACTGTACCAGACTTGCCGGTACAACACTTCATCGTCACGGAGGGCCCTCCCGTTTTCGAGCGCCCCCGTAGACTCGTCGGTGAACGACTCGCTGCTGCCAAAGAAGAGTTCGCTGACCTCCTCGACAAGGGGGTGGTACGCCCATCATCGAGCCCATGGGCTAGTCCGCTACACATGGTACCAAAGCCGAATGGGAGCTGGCGAGCCACTGGCGACTACCGCCGCCTCAACGCGTGTACCTTGCCAGACCGATCATCGAGGACCTGATCCAGGAGAGCCGGGGAAAAGTATTATCTGTAATCGATCTGCAGAAAGCCTTCTACCAAATCCCGGTTGCCAAAGCTGACATCCCGAAAATGGCAGTCACAACACCTTTCGGCCTCTTCGAGTTCGTGGGTATGCCATTAGGCCTGCGTAACTCCGCGCAAACGCTTCAGCGGGTAATCACCTACTGAGGAAACTCCCCTTCGTGAAGGGCTACGTAGACGACCTGCTCATCGCATCCGAGACGCATGACGAGCACCTGCATCATTTGAGCCAATTGTAGGAGACACTGAAAGCGGCGAACCTACGCATCAACTTGGACAAATGCCAACTCGGTGCCCAGGAAGTTACATTCGCTGGGTATCGGGTCTCGAAAGAGGGGTTCAGGCCCCCGCGCCCAAAGATCGAGGCGATCGACGCCTTTCCAAGCCCGACAGACTCTATCCAGCTGAGACGCTTCCTGGTTATGGGTAATTACTACCGCAGGTGTATACGACGCATCGAGCACCGCCATCGGAGCGGCACTCAACCAAGAGCAACCCGATGGGACCTGGAAGCCTCTGGGGTTCTTCTCTAGGAAGCTCAATCCCCCAGAAACTCGCTACAGCGCCTACGACAGGGAGTTGCTCGTGGTGTATGCCGCAGTCAGGCACTTCAAGAGGATCCTGGAGGCACACGCCTTCACAATCCACACGGACACTTCACAATCCACACAAGCCGCTCGCCTTCGCCGCACACCAACGCTCGGACGGCAACGCCGAGGCAGAGCCGGCACCTGGACTACGTCCTCCAGTTCAACGCACGATTTGTGTACGTTCCCGGGGGAGAAAATGTTGTGGCAGACGCACTTTCGCGAACCTGTACGGTCTCGATGCCTTCCATCCTCGACGAAGCCACTATCAGCCTAGAGCAAGTCTCTGACGTAGAGCTGCCTCACCTGCTGGAGAACACGCGTATCCAACTGGATCGTCACGCTTTCAACGACAGCGAGATGGGGCGACACGGCACAATTTGCCACCCAACCTGCGTCGAGCGGCGTTTGGCATCGTACACGGATCATCCCACCAGAGTGGTCGAGCAACGGCGAAACGTCTGGTGGCGAAATACTTCTGGCCAAGCATGCGCAAAGACGCGCTCCGCTGGGCCCGTGAATGCCAACCATGCCAACGGGGGAAGGTCCATCGCCACAATCGCGCCGAGTTGCAAAGCTTCGGGGAGACAGATGACAGGTTCTGCCACGTTCATGTTGACCTGATCAAGCTACCGCTGGTGAGAGGACTGTCGCACTGCCTGACCATCATCGACCGCTTTTCCCGATGGCCGGTGGCTGTCCCACTCCCGGACATTCGAGCTGTGACCGTCGCACGAGCGTTCTTTCACAGTTGGGTCTGCACTTTCGGCACGCCACTCACCATCACCTCCGACCAGGGGGGTCAATTCGAGGGGGAGCTATTCACGGCTCTCGCGAAAATGACGGGTGCTAACCATGTTCACACAACGCCTTACCACCCACAGTCAAACGGCATGGTGGAGAGACTACACCGCACGCTAAAAGCGGCCTTGATGTGCAGTCCAGACACACCATGGCCACACGCCTTGCCAACAATGCTATTGGGGATGCGGACGGCGTACAAAGAGGAACTCAAAGCAACTCCAGCCGAGATGCTCTTCGGCACCCAACTCCGCCTGCCGGGGGAATTCTTCGGACAACAGAGCGACCCTACCACCCAACCGGTTTTCGTCGAGCAGTTGCGCAAGCTGGTAGAAGCGATCAAGCCAGTACCAGCGTCCAACCACTCGAGACAGAAGCCGTTCGTCTTCAAAGAATTGCGCACCTACACGCACGTATTCTGCAAGCTGGACAAAATCCGGAGGCCACTCGAGCCGCCATATACGGGCGCCCATAAGGTAATTCGCCGGGTCAACGACAAGAGTTTCATCATCGACTTGAACGGCGTCGAGAAAGCCATCTCTACGGACTGCTTGAAGCCGGCCCACCTCGAGGTGAGTGACTCAACATCGTCGCCATCGCTGCAGGCATCCCGATCATCATCGCCATCCCGATCACCATCGCCAACCCGATCGCCATCGCCGCAATCGTCGTCATCGTCAGCGACAAATGACCCGCCAAGATCCATCCAAGGAGTCATTTGAGGAGTCAACCACCGCCCCGTTCAGGGGACCAACCCTCACCACAGCCGGGGAGTCGACCGACGAAACGGGTATCGTTCGCTGCGCCTCCTCCGCCGATCACCGATCACTGGGGGAGGAATACCTGTGGCGACACCACTACCCCCACCCAGTTGTCGGGTACGCCAACGCAAGCAGGCGTTAGTTCCTCGCGCCATCTATTAAAACCCTGTCACTGTCGCACAGCGTGTTTATGGGCAACCGGAACTAGCCTGTGTTGGCTGCTGAACAACACACTTCGTGTTTCCGGCCTTTCATTCAATCTCTTTCTCTTTCTGTGCTGAAGCTGTGGTGACGTGTTATAGAGCGTTTTGTCCAATTAAAAGTTATATTAATTACTGGACTTAACACGATCTCTAGAAATCTGTAGAAACGTATCCATCACATATTATATATACGATATAACAAATAAATTCGCAGAAACGTATTTTATCATATACTATATGTACGATATAACAAATATTTTTATTTTTATTGGCAACGCAACGTTGAGCACGCGAGCAGCCAAATATATATATATATATATATATATATATATATATATATATATATATATATATATATATATATATATATATATATATATATATATATATAAAATTCACACTGTCTGTATATAAAATAATTCATAATTATTATTTCCATTGTTAAAACGTAATTCCTCTTCTGCTTCTAGTGAGAACTACAGAATAATATACCAATTATTTATTATTTTTTTCGATTTTATTAACTAAATTTAAAATTATCGACTACATATAAACTTTATAGCGTTTAATTGTAAGTTAAACGTGATATTATGAATTTTTAGTTCCTCTTCGCGTGGCAAATATCAAAATGAAGTGAACTCGCATTGCACGAGTTCATACGACGCGAACACACTTTAGGTCTGCATTATTCCTGCGACGCGAAGAAACCTAATACGAGTATAAGGCACCTATTCTTATTTTGGAACCAAAAATGATAGAGAAGAAGATTACGCATTGCGCAGGGCCGTTATAATTTTCTTTCTGAGTTTGACATTTCGTCGCTGGGCTGTGACGTCAAGATAGCAAAAACTACATAAGCCTCGTTTCACAAAACGGCAACGGCGCGCCACGGCGATGATAAATATACACAAAACTGCACAACAAAGTCCCAAAACCAAAACAATATTTAAATTTAAGGTGCCGCAGTCCGACTCTATATGAAATTAGTCACCAAGTGCGACAAAATCATTTTTCCCCAGAAGCTAAAAAAAGGTCTCCTCCGTTCTTTTTTGTGCTTTGTGTTTTTATTGGATTTCTTATACAATGGAGCGTAGATATACGTACATACACTTTGCATTAAGGCAATAATAATTCAATTTGAACTTTCTGCAGTCTCATATGTAAGTAAGTAGGTATACAAATTTCTTCTGCAAGTGCCAAAATATCAGATTTTTTTCCCCAGAAATTAAAAAAAAAACGAAAAAAATGCAAGCAGAATTGTCAAAATAAACAACAAAATCGCTGGACGGTTGAAAGTTTCCGCCGGCAACTATGCGAATTGTGCAGTATTCTTTATTTTGATTTGGCATTTTTGTTTTGTTTTTCAGCCGCAATCATAGATTGTCTGATCGTGTGAAGCTCTTGGTATGAGCATACACACTTTTTGCCGTTGTTGTTAGTTTTGTGCAGTTTTGTGTATATTTATCATCGCCGTGTCGCGCCGGTCCTGTGAAACGAGACTAATGCGGATAGGTATTTTTTTGACATTTCTCTTTGCAACCATGCTATTGTGACATACACTGCGGCCACACGATCAATTTCTTGACCATCAAGTCGCAATACAATCGTACTTTTTACAAACACATACATATTTTTAGGACTTGAGTCGACTTGACTATCAATTTATGTTTCAAGACGAGAATCAATTCGGCTTTCAATTATCTGTCAGCTGTTTTGTGTGGGTACTGAGTAATAAAGGACAACCCAGATTAAATTTAAAAAAAATGTTTCAACCTTTTTTAAAATACATGCAATAAAAAAAATTTAGATAAAATAATATATAATAAATGATAAAATATTTTATTATACATACATATGTGACGACGGCATTTGGAAAATAAATTAAATACCATCTTGCCCATCAAGTTGAATGCAGCCTACATCACAGACGCAACTTGAACAGGTTTTGACAGACAATACATTTGAGAACTTGATGGGCAAGAATATGATCGTGTGGCCGCAGTGATAGATGCGCAGAACGACAAATTTTTGTACTCAGCTTTGCGCAATCTTTGTTTCTATTATTTTTGTTTTGGAACGGTTGTTAGTGCACTAAAAGAAATTGTTCATCTTGGTTCTGAGCAAAGTAAAAATGATGATAAGTTTTGCTAGTTTTTAGAGCATCAGGGTTAGTTGCTTAGTCGGTTGTTGATAGTATCTATCTCAAAGTACCAAAAAAACAAACAGGGCGCACTTTTTAAGTGGTCGCACAAGAAAATCGCTTTTGATCGTTCTTGCGATCTTTTAGAGACTAACTATTTTCATCTAATTGACTATTCAACTGACAATCTAATTTAATGGAATTCTTGGTGTAGCCTAGGTCAATGTTACACCTTAGTGCTAATGTTACAATCAATAAATAAACAGGTCAGACTTTTTAGCCGATTGCAGAAGAAAATCGCTCTTCTTCTTGATCATTTTTTACGATCTCTTATTTTTTACTATATTTTTTTAGACACCAGCTGTTTTCATCTAATTGACTATTCAACTGACAATCTAATTTAATGGATTCTGGTTGTAGCCTTGGAGCCACCTTATTAGTGCTAACGCTTAAGCAGCGATTTAATCAATCAAAAATGTTTGACGGAATTTGCAAAATCTGCTTTGGCGAAAAGAGGGAGAAAAAGAAAAACAATATGAAAGAATATTATTCTTGCTCAAAAATGAACCGAAAAAACGTACTACGATTTGATACTTGCATTGGAAAATGTACTTTTTTTATGGGTTGATAATTTCTCCTTGGAAAATACGAATGATACATTGTAAGGGGAAGAATGGGAGAGAAGAACCAAGATAGAAAAGATAACAAAAAGCTTGAAATTGTATCATGCAGACTTAAATATAAATATTAAACTCACATTTCGTAAAAATGCTTAAAATATAATAAATTAGTGTGAAACCTGCACGGGTGCCTTCCCTTTAAGATCGAATAAGATGTCTGCAGTACAGGGCACTAATCTCGGAAGTCCGACAGAAAAAATGAATGAAAAAACCTGTGGAACGCAAGAAGCTGAAAGCCCCGCAAATCCGTGGAGTATTAAAAAGGAACCCATGGACCAATGTACAAGCATTTTACCACATATTCACGACAATGAACCCGTAAATCCAATGGAAAGAAATGAAGCGATGTCCGCGAGTGAAGCATCGAAAAGTGTACCATCAATTTTCGTGCGAATTACAACTGAACCAAAGGAGCATGTTTCTAGCGGTGAACCAGAAACACAGAATAGCGCAATTCGCAAGGACGGAAATGCAATGATATTCCCCAGTGAAGCTTCGAAAAGTGAAACACCAAATTCTGTAAGAATTAAAACGGAACCTTTAGAGGAAATTGCAGGTTTTTTTCAAGAAATGGGGAGCAATGACCACGGAATTCTGATGGTCACAAAAGGCCCACCAGCGTTCAGTGAAGCGTCTAAAAGTGTACCATCAAATTCTGTGGCGATTTATACGGAATCCTTAGAGACCATCGTTTCTAGCTATGCAGGAGAAATGACGAACAATAGCAGAGGAACTTCCATAAACGCTATTGAAACTTTATGCACCAGAGAAGCGCCAATGAGTGAAACATCCAATTCTGAGCGTATTAAAACGGAACCTTTAGAAGACATATTCAGCTGTATACTAAATACGGGGAACATTGGAAGAGGAAATCCGAAGGACGCAAATAACCCGACAGCGATAATTGAAGCGTCAACAAGTCTGCCATCAATTTGTGTGGGAATTAATAACGAACCTATAAAGGACGTGTCCAGCTGTGTACCAGAAAATCCCAACAATGTCACAGAAATTCCCATGGAGGCAAGTGAAGGATTGAAAAGTCAAACACCAAATTCAGTACGAGTAAAAACAGAACCAATAGATCACGTACCAGAAGCAGGGCAAATTGAAAGCGGAATTTCAATGGACACCAGAGACCAGCCAGTGGCCAGTGAAGCGTGGAAAATTGTAGCATCAAATTCTCTGGGAATTAATACCGAATCTCTAAAGAACGTTCCCAATGGTGTACCAGAAAACCCGAACAGTGACAGCGGTCCTCCCATAGACGCATCTACAACTTCAGCATCCCTCGAGGCGGCAAATTTTCTGTCAGTAATTCGTCTATGCGTTAAAAAAGAGCCTATAGAGCAGGATTCCAGCCACTTACCAGAGGAGCGGAACAAAGAACCCGGTACCTTGTTGGACAGAAATGACTCCACGAGTACCAATGAAGATTTGGAAGTAGCAGCAGTTCCTGTTAGAATAAAAAGTGAACCTATAGAACGAGAACCACAATCTTCAACAATACACAAAAGCGCGGAGTCTGGAGTCAATACGAACACAATTGTACCATTTGCAGGATTATCGCCACAAACAGAGCGAAAGTTCGTGTCGGATGCGGCAACTTTATTGTCAACATTTGCGGTTAAAGAGACAACTCATCCTACTGAAGTTACGACAACTCCAGTGACAACTTTACAGGCAGTTGAGATCTTGTCTGCCTTTGCAGTTGCTAATGCCGGTGAACGTGCTACCCCCGTAGCCGCATCAGTGTCTGAAGTGGTCATGCCCAGCACTGAAACTGCTATTGCCAGTGTTGCCAAAACACCACTTTCTACATTGGCAGGTAATGAGACCGAGCCTACCACTGTATTGTCCACATCACTGGTTAATATAGGCGGGCCTGCACACTACTCACCCGATGTTCCAGTACGCATCAAACCAGAGCCCATGGACGTAGAGGATATTGACAATTTGCCTGACGACTTTTTCGACGACTTAATATCAAACGCAGAAGATATTAAAGTGCCCATGCCGCCTATGGCTCCGATTGTGGCTTCATCAACTCAAGTTACTGATTCACACAATGAGGTGGTGGCTCCGGCGCGCATAAAAAACGAAGTACCTGAACCGGAGCCAGACCCTGTTCCAGAAAATTTCTTTGACGATCTGCTTAATGATCTTATGCCGGAGTGCACCGCAGACGATGACGAACTGGAAATTAAATATTCCGCGAGACTAAAGGAATTGGAGCAATTATGCAGCATGGAAAAATATTTGAAAAAACAGAAGAAAGCTATGAAAAAGGCCCGAAAGCGTGCACGCAGCCGCAGTCGCAGTTGTAGTCCCACCGCCGAACCGCAAGAAAAACAACGCCGTTCCCGTAGTCGCAGTGTGGAATTGGTGGCCAATGATGCCAATCGAGAATTTGTCGATTTAAGTAACGATCTAACAGCTGCGAAATTACCAGACTCTGGACTAGATGCACCGCGCCCAATGTTGCGTGTGAGGGCGGAATTTCGAGATAAGCCTGCAAGTCCGACCCCAGACGACTCAGCAGCTCGTCTGTTGCTGCAAGTGAGAGCGGACTTTCGCTCATTTAGTCCACCGTTCGGTGACGGTGATGTAGAATGTTTGTCAGTGCGAGCTTATTCACCAATGTGGCATGACGGTGAAAGTGCAGCCGACGCTGATTGTATTAGTTTAGGAACCTTTAGACCTGTTAGAGGTAGGTAGCCATTGGTTGGTATTTAAAATGTGGTAATATTTTTAATAATACTCTTTTGCAGTGAGGGACGAGCAGTCGGAGGCTAATAAACCTGAGCCAAAACTTACGCCACAGCAGAAACGAGAGAAAGGTAATTTAAGTGATATGGTGGAAGACTCTCTTATATATTTATACTATTCTAATTCGCCCTCTTCATTACCGGTTGATTTTATTCCATTTTCCTTCCTCCACAGGAGTGATCTGGTGTACAGATAGCTCCAAATTTACCGTAGTAATATCTGAGAAAAGAAGAAGGACCTCCGTCGTCCTATACTTTAAACGAAAATGTTCGCTTCTCCAATGAAGTCAAATATATCTAATCTTACTAAACACTGATCTATCTGAGAATCCACTAGTAGCTCTATAATTAGAGCCACATGATTGCTTCACACTTGTAGAAGCATTTTTAAAACTGCCTGGAGCAATCTATCTACAATGTCCAATGACTTTACATTTGTTCTGGGTCCAACAATGGTAATAGTCAAGTAGCTAGTAAAGCTTTGACTGATGTGGTTTAAACTTGGGTAGTGAACGACAGACGGAACCAACTGATCTGTTTCACTGAACAGAACTAACTGAACTAGTTCAGATCTGTTAAACAAAATAGTTCGCTTGCTCACTTATTCATATGGTTCAACCGTTTATTCACTCATATGAGCAGTTATACGAATATATACACACAAACATTATCTCGAATTTTGTATGTATATGTAATTGAATGATGACATACGTATGTATATTGGTACCAATTAGAACTTCAAGGGACATAGGGAATACCAAAATTTGGATACTATTATTACTAACTTAAAATTGTTTAAAGTGAATGTGAAATCGGTGAAATATTTGAATAATGGCTCCTCGAAAAAAGTACAGTGCTATATGGGGACATTTTGTTAAAAACGCAGACAAAAAAAGCACAAAGTGCAAGTATTGCTCTCTGCTTCCTTCCAGTTTTTATGAACGAACGAACGAAAGAGTAAATTGAGTAGGTGAGCAAGTGACATGTTTAAATAATCATGACATAACTGAGCGCAATTGAACTGACTGAGCAACTGAACGATGTGAACGACATAGTTCAATATGCTCAGAGAACGAGAATGAGCGGATCAGTCAGCTGAACGACGAAGTCCAACTCTAATGTGGTTTCAAATTTCTCAAATGTTCAAGCAGTGTAATGCGGAGTCTTATCATACTGTTATACTTATCATAGGACGCTGTAGGCTCAAAGAGCATCTGAGCAAACAAGGAATCGTAGAAAGTCACAAGTGTAGATTTTGTGAGAAGGATACTGAATCACCAGAGCACATAATTTGGATTTCTGGGACATTGACACATGAGTTCTTTTCAAGTACTCAATAGCACGACTTGAACCAGCCAACATCCCCAAATTTTTGAGGCCCTCAGGGTTGGATAATATTTTAGGGATTTCCTATTAGAGGGTAGTACAATAGATCTTTTTTAATCGCAGTACTTCACATATCTCTTTATACATTACATCATACTACGAAACATAACAATCACATCCCTTTGTGGAACGCCTTTCATGCTAGGAAACATAGCAAAAATGCCACTAATTTGAGCGCCTTACCATACTAGGTAACATACCATCACATCCCTTATCTGATTTCCGGGACTTTGAGAAGCAAAGTAAGGGTGGTACAATGCGCAATTCTGCGGCCCACCCCCTTCTAAGGTAAGGGACCTCTTCAGACAGTGCTCCACCTGGAATAATATTATCATTCTAAGCACATTACATGAGAGTCCATGAATATTTTCTAAGATTTGCCAAATTATTAGTAGGCTCAACACTACCAGGTTAGCCAAAGGAATCTCCTCCTAATACAATTCAACTGAAACCAAAAATCTTCTCTTAATGGGATTAACTGTTATCACTGTGAATCATTTGCCAACAGGGATTGATCAATTCTGCCCAATGCTCTTAATCTGTTCTCTCTTTCAGTTATAAAAGGCGCTCAGGCTGTTCTTAAGCTAATGAGAAAGCGACCACAAGATTCTAAGGCCGCCAAATTTACTTACACGGCAACAAGCAGAATCACAACCGATGCAAGTGATGAGTTCCGCTCCCCGTTGTATAGTGTGCAAAACCCCAAATACAAGTTTAATTCTCGCAGCGAATTCGATTTGAAAGTCTGGGGAATTGAGGAACTTTCCAGCACGCTGGCTGATATTGCCGAAAAAGTAAACATGAGTATAGAGATGTTTAAAGCTAAAGAGGCGGCCACGAATTTCACCGCCATCGTGCCACTCATCTTGGCGGAAAATGAGAAGCCAACGTCCGCGGCAGTCGACAGAACTGGCTGCAACTCAGACAGGATGATGCAGTCCATCAATGTCCTCTCACCGGATAACGAAGCCGCCGAATGCATGGACGCGTCTCGAGCAACATTGCTGCAGAACGCCAAAAATATCGGCACCACCAATTTTGGGCCCATTCTGCGTAAGATTAAGGTCGAGAAGCTTGAAGAAAACAACACCATGACAGAGTCACATACCGAGCTATTCAGTAGACGACTTAGAAATAGGGGCCAGACTCGAAATGAGACCGCCGCTAACGATGATCTAACCTGTAGAAAAGACTCGTATCAGAAGGCTCCTAGCACCGACTCAGTGAGCACTCAGACCAGCAAGTCCGCCGAGAATTTGCCCATTTGGAGACGTTTGAATGTATTAACACCCAGCCAGCTTGGGGCTGCCAACAAGTTCATTGAGCTGATGCTACATCCTCCTAATCCCACCCCCTCAAACGCACAAAAACTGCAAAAACATTTAATGGGCCTATTTCTGTCCACAATGTCGAGGTCGTATACCGAGCAGTGCAGTGGTGGTAGTGCGTCCAGAGGCGCTGTATCACCCGGGTGTGTCGAGCACAAGTCACAATTGAACGCTCCTCCAGAGCTGCCATCGTATAGTGGAAGGGATCCTAGAGCCTCGTTGGGACACGGATATGCCGAGCACAAACCGAAATTGCGTGCTGCTCCGGCTATTCCAGGAGATCCCAGGGTTCATGAGTATGCAGAATACAAACCGAAATTGCATGCTGCTTCGGAGATGCGTGCGGACCCCAGAGGCATACTACCACACGGTTATGCCGAGCACAAGCCAAAATTACGTACTGCTCCCGATCTGCGCCCGAGTGTAAGTGATCCTAGAGCCCAAGCGAAACATGGTTATGCCCAGCACATACTCAAATTGCCGGCTGCCCCAGAAATGCGCAGCAGGGATCCCAGAGGCAAGGTGGCACATGTTTATGATGAGCAAAAACCAATATATCTCGCTGCTCCGGAGCTGCGCCCCACCACTGGCAGAGATCCCAGAGCCATAATAGCACATGGCTATGTTGAACAGAAACCAAATTTGCAAGATACACCGAAGTTGCGCGCCAACAGTGGCAGACCCAGAGGCATGCTGATAGAAGGCAGGATGAATCCCGATCCACGTTTACGCCAAACGCAAACTAAAGATGATAAAAGCTTTGTGATGCGTGGCTATGAGCACGTGGAATTCAAACCAGCTTGATAATTTAATTCTACCTTACAACAAAATCCACCATCTTGGAATCATGTGAAGTTTATGGAGAGATAAGTCAAGATATTATGTGTATATTTTATGTGATTATTTATTAACTAAATTCAGAAACTATTATAAGGTATCAATCCGTATTTCTCATTATCATGGCTATTATCTTATAAGTACAGCTTACGGAAGTATAAACCGGCGATACCCACCTAAATCCCGTCGCGGAGCTTAAAGCCACTGCAACAAAAGCAGCACCGAAAAATAGTGTAGCTGTGCAAAATGATTTAAGCTCAGAGCGAAGATTTTTCATATGCTAAAAATCAACGCTCTCTTTCGCACTCTCTCTCTGTGCTAAGTAAAGTATGCGTTGGCGTTAACATAAAGGTTGCATTAACGTTAACATAAAGTCTACTTTGGTGTTAACATAAAGTCTGCGTTAGCGTTAACAAAGAACACATCATCTCTCTGCTTACTTCAGTGTAAAGTTACGCCTGTTTTCACAACGATCAAACGCAGGGTGGGTAACATCTATGCATAACCCTAACCTAAAATATATGATACTCAAAATTGGGTCATTCCATATAAGAAGTGTTGGTGAAGGTCACTCCTACCTCACTGGTAAGGTCAACGGAAATTAACAATATATAAGCGACTATAGATCAAAACCAAAATATAAGAATTTATATTCAAGTTCCAAGTTTTATGCAACTCCTTTATATAAACAGAACCCAAGTATTAACTATAATAAATTTGGTACGATGTTTTGTTGGTCAATTATTAATATGAAAAATCAATAAAAAAAAAAATAAAAAGTATATTTCTGAATGTGGTTGTTGCAGTAATCTGAAGAATACATAATTATAAAAGAAACGTTTACAGGAGTTCAATTACACAAGTAAATGCTGTGAAATGTTGTTTACAATTAATGAAAAAAATTCAATCAAATTGTTGGTCAACTACGACTAAGAATATAATAAGAAACTAGATTAGATTCTGTTGTCATTTCATACTTTATTGGAATGTTAAATATATCTGCAATAGATCATCGAAATAGTGCAGCGACTTGTCCTTTAATATTATAGAAAAGGAAAGAGTCAACGTACAAATAAAGTTAAATAAATATTGTTACAAAAATAATTTTTAGGTTTTTTTTTTGGAGATCAATTAAAAAGATTTTTAGTTACCATAATATTAGGAAAATTAGTTTCTGCTTATAGTTCGACTCACGGGAATGTAATACTGAAAGACGTTGCGCAAAACTCGAAATTCTTTAGGATTGCCGCACCGTGAGTTAGTAAGTGGCTCGCAGCACTTGTCCAGCAAGTTTGAGAAGAACCGTTTCCCAGCAGAGTAAAAATTTTCTAATAATAGGACTCGCTACGAAAAGAATAGATTTTTGTTTAAGCTTTTTTAGAATTTCAGTCGATCACGACTCGGGTAATTAGCTCCCCTACATGTTCTTCTTCTTCATCATCATCATCTGAAGACTTCAAAAGAAAGAATATGTAATTTCCATATGCCACACGCTTGTTCTCGAGTTCATCATAAGAAATTTCGTTACAATCCATAAGAAAATCGATACATTTTCTCGCCATCAAGTGATAGAATAGCGAAAACAAACATTTCGCACGTTTGGTAAAAATGTCGCTCGCTCCGGACTGCAGTAAATAGCCCCCAGATAAATTTAGGTATTTATATTGTGCCACAGTACCTTAATTTCGGCTCAGCGTTTTGTACACATTTACGTGGAATAAACGTACGGCGATGTTAATGGTTTATTTCCCTGCTGACTTGATATAAAAGATAGCTGAGAGCCTCCATTTTGAAATTATAATATAACTCAGTAAAGAGCTTACGTGATAACATAAGACGTAACCATTGCAAGCTTCTTTTGAATTGACAACTGAGTCCCTCGGTAACTCACTTACGTAATAGGGTGAAACAGTTGCAAACTCCTTTCGAATTTGAAATATAACTCAGTAACCAGCTTATATAACGTAACGTATACGTTATGATTGCATGCTTTTTATTCTTTTGAATTTAAAATGAAAGCCCACAGTAACCAGCTTACGTGATGTCGTAACCAGCTTTCACTTGAAACCAGGTTTCTTCACTTGAATTTAAAATGGAGACCATCCGCTTCCGTGATAACATTATAAGTCGTGTCGATTGCGAGCTTCTTCTTCGTTTAAATCTAAAATGGATCTCTTCAGATACCTACTTACGTGATAACACGACAATACGTACCGATCCGAATCACTTTCTTCGTTTGAATTTAAAATGTAGCCCATCAGTAAACGATCTCAGTCTTCGCCTTTTGAAATTAAAATATAACTCAGTAGCCAACTTACTCAATAACCAATAAGTAACGATTCCAAGCTTATTTTGAATTAAAAATGGATGCCATCAGCTCACGTGATAACTTAATAAGACGTAACGATTGCAAGCTTCTGGTTCTTCTTTTGAATTTAAATGGCTAGCTTCTCCTTTTGAATTTAAACGGAGCCACTCGGTAATCATTTGCACGCTAAAATGTATCGATTGGAAGCTTCTTCTTCGTATGAATTTAAAATGGCACCCCTCAGTAACCAGCTTACGTAATAACGTCTGAGCCGTAACGATTTCAAGCTTTTTTTGAATTGCCAATTGAGTCCCTCAGTCACTTACGTAATAAGACTTAACAGTTGCAAGCTCTTTCTTTTCAATTTAAAATATAATGCAGTAACCAGTTTATGTACATACGTAACGATTCCATGTTTTTTCTTTTGAATTTAAACGGAAGCCCACAGTAACCAGCTTACGTGATGTCGTGATAGGACGTAACGATTGACAGCTTCTTCTCTGCTTGAATTTAACATAATAACGTGATAAGAACGATTGCCAGCTTATTATTTTGAATTTAAATTGGAGCCCCTATATAACCACCTTACGTGATCGTGATGGAGAGTAACGATAGCAAGCTTCATAGAACGTGACAAGCCGCAATAATTTCAATCCTTTTCTGCTTCCTTTAAATTTAAAATTGACATAACATTGACAGTAACCAGTTTACATGAAAACAGGATTGTTTAATTTGTTCTACGATAATGATGATGGCATTATTTGTAAGGAAAGAAAAACGCATTCATGTATTTAATACGAATACTTCAATTATATGTATGTGTATTACATTTTATTTAATAATTTCTCTGTTACTTAATTTTCTTTACGATATTTATTATAATAATGAAAAATATGTTCCGAGTTTGCGTTTTTCAAAATTAATTAAGTGCATGTGTGTATTTGTCAATGCAAACTTTTCCTTTTTTTCGTATAAATATATGCATATATATACATACATATTTATATATAGTATATAATAATTACTACACACTACTTAATTTGCGTTAGAGGACCTCTCGCTTGCTGTTGGTTGGTGTACCTTTTTTGTTTGATTTGTTTTTTATTTCATTTTTATTCTGCCACATTTCATGTAAGCAGGTTAAAAGCTTAAATATTTTAATATATAAAAAAATATTTTAAAAACACGCAGTTTATTTGAATAAATCATAGAAACAAGAGTAAACACGACTATGTGTGTGTGTGTATATATTTTGAATTTGTTAATGCATTTTCAAATAATAAACAATTTTACTTAAAAATGTACAAAAATAGAAATAAATTCACAAATACTTTTATTTATAATTTCAATGTTTTCTTCTAGTTTTATGTGTTTTTTTGTGTGTATTTAAAGTCGCTCACACTAGTTTTTAATGTGTTGCATACTTTTAGGGAGTTTCCTTATTGGACTTGCTATGGAATTATTTATAACTATTAAGAAAAAAAATATAAAAATACGTCAAGGAAAATATAAAAACGCTTCTGGACATTGCTGAGAACGTCGCGATATTACAAAAAACAAATACTAAAAAATATATTTCATCGTCGTTTTCGTGGTAAATTTCTTTTATTTTGTTTTCTCTTAAAAAATGTTTTCTTTTCTTCTCTTTTGTTGGTTTTTGTTTTCTTCAATTTTTAATCGTCTTAATTGTTATCAGCAATTCATATAAATATATAATTAGTTATCGTAAAAATTTCGTCATATTCTAATGCGCCTAAAAATATGCTAACGCAAAAAAGAATTCGTTTGTTAAATTTAATATAATTATAAGAATATCTGTGCTTATGCTTGACGCTTTTAGCGCTTTGCTCTACTCCTGGGTTTGAGCACACAGAAATTTACTGATCCATTGCCTCCTGACTGGTGTCGTCGACCTCCATGCCAGCGGGCTCATCCTTGGACGGTTCAGTAGCGTCAGTCGCCATGTCGGTGGCGCCTGTCGACTCCGCCATAACCACCTCTTCAACGAGCGGTACTTCTTCCAATGGTACATCTTCCATCGGTTGATCGTTAAGAGCCAGAGTGGGTGTGGTGTCAGCAACGACAACGGTGGTGGTATCGGCAGTGATAGGTTCAGCGACTGTTTCCGGTGTTGCTGCGGCAGCAGTGGGAGAAACTACGGGCACATCCTCCTCCTCAATGGACGCGGCGGCAGTAGGTGAATCTGCTTCAATAGGCGTTGGAAGTGAAGCGTCAGTGCGAGCTGTCTCGGTCTCTGTTTCTGTGGGGCTGCTTTCAGTTTCTATGGCGGCGCTGGTAACGCTATCTTCAGCTTTCTTTTCGTCAGCTTCTGCTGGTTCTTTAACTTCAGTCTTTGCTTGTATGGAGGAGGAGATAGCATCGTCTATGTCGGTTTTATCGTCCACTTTCGCTTCCGTTTTCGGTTCAGAATCGACAGCGTTAACTTTTTCGTTGGCAGTTTCGATGGGTTTCGAAGTTTCTTCTTTCGAATCTGTTGGAATGTTTGTTTTATCCTCAGCACTGGTCTCAGCCGCTGCTGCTGTAACGGGTTTCTCAACAGTTGTCTCTGCTTTTTTATCTTCCGTTGCAGACGTTTTGTCAACGTCATTTGAGATTTTCTCTTCTTTCACTGGCTTTTCATTGTCCACCTCCTCCTTCTCCTCCTCCTCTACCTTGGACTCTTTAACATCTTTAGTTGTTTCAGCCTCAGTCTCGGTCTTCTTCTGATCTTCGGCAACGTCTTCTTTACTAGCCGACGTTTCCGTTTCAACTGTGGCTACCACGGTCTCCTCCTTCTCACCCTTTTCAATCTCTTGTTTTTCGACGATTTTCTCTGGTTCCTCTGCGGGTGTGTTGTTATTCTCGCTAATCTCTTTTTCCTCTTCCAATTTTGTGTTGTTTTTCGCCGCATCCACTTCAGTGACTTCTTCTTCCGACTTAGTAGTATTTTTCTCAACCACTTTAGCCTCCTTCAAGCTCCTTTCGTCCTTGTCTTCTGTCTTCTCATCCTTGTTCTTTTCCTCATCCTTTTCTTCCTTCGTTGTCGGAGTTTCCTCCTCCTCCTCAATCACTTTCTCTTTTTGCTCCTTTAAACTTTCCTCAGCCTTCTCTGCCACGTGGTTCTCTACCACTTCTTTCTCTTTTTCCTCTGGCATTTCAACTTCATTGGTCTCCTCCTCCTTGTCAGCTACCGGCACTGCAATATCCTTTTCTACATTTACTTTCTTAGTGGCTGTGGCCGCCACGGGTTCTTCGTCTACTTTGACCTCGACCACTGTAGTTTCCGCCTTTGCTTCTGGCATGGGCTCTTTTTTTGCTATTTCGGATTTTTTCGGTTCATCCTCTCCCAAATCCAATTTCGCTTTCTTGGGACATGGCAGTATATCGTCGTCCGTGTGTTTGTCCTTGCGATCAGATACGGTATCTGCATCTCCGGCTGTTTCGGATGCGGCTGTTCCGTTGCCATTCTGCGTTTCCATGCTGAAGAGTGGCTCGTTCTCCATATCAATGTCTACATTGACATCTAACGACAAATCCCCATTGACCACGGAATCAAGTGAGTCGCCATTCTCGCTCTCCGTACGTTTCCGGCCGGGTTCAATCGTACTCACTGCTGAAATGAAGGGTAATTATATGTTATAGTATGAAGTCCAATTATATGCTATTATAAATATATCAAGGACGAAATCTAGACTGGCTTCTAGTGGAAATAATCCAGGGTAAAAGAGAGAGAAGTCTTGCCTAACAGGAAGAAAAGTGCGACTAACAGGAAGAGAAGACTGACTAACAGGAAGGAGAGTCTGACTAACAGGAGGAAAGGTCTTAACTAACAGGGAGAGGGGTCGAACCAACTGGAAGAGGAGATTTATTAAGAGGAAGAAAAGGTATACTAACAGGAATGAAAGACTAACTAACAGGAAGAGGTATCTGACTAAAAGGAAAAAATCTCTGACTAACTAACAGGAATGGAAGTGTGACTAACAGGGAGAGGAGTCGAACTAATAGGAATAGGGAGTCTCATTGACAGGAAGAGAAGTCTAACTAACAGGAGTTTGTTTAACAAAACCAGGAGGAAATCCCATCACATTTTCTATTCAGGTACACTTCTTTTACAGGAAACAGACTTAAGGATTTTCACAGATCCTAACAAACAAAAAAAAAGATATATATACCTGAGATGACAAATCTTATTTTTGGTTAAACTGACGGGTTGCGAAATCATTTTGAGCTTCAGATAAATTTCCAAGGATACTTTGAGGGTGGTCACTTCCCTAATAAAATCAAAATAGTGTTTTCGAAGGTCTTATTCATCATCATTGGCAGACAACCATTGTTGATCATTGCCGAGTAATTAGCCTTCTTCTCCAGTCTTCTCTGCTAAGCGCACGCTGCCGCCAGTTGGAAACACCGAGTGCAGTCAAGCCTTCCCGAACTTGGTCCTTCCATAATAACGTTGGTCTTCACCTCCTGCGCCACCCACCAGGATCTTATAATACATAAGATCCGCGAACACCCGCTACACCTACCTATATAACGACCTTAGTACATATAAAACCAATAGAATGAATGACCTCCGAACATAGAATGACCCCGGTACATATACACATAAAACTCGCATCATATATATAAAGAAAATAAAATGAACCCAGTACATATTTATATAAAAAGCAACAAAGAATACCTCGGTACATATAAACAAAAATTAATTGACCTCAGTATATATTATTTTTTTTTTATAATTTATTATAATAAAACATGAAAAATTTTCATTCATACGAGGGCGGATTGATATTGAAGCTACCTAAGTAGGAAAAAAACATTTTTTTTTTCAAAAACCATTTATTTCTCAACATAGTCTCCTTTTACTTCGACACACTTAGTAAGACGATATTCCAACTTTTTTATACCATCTGAATAATACGATTTCGGGAACCCCTCAAAATACGCGTTAGTTTCGGTAATCACTTCTTCGTTTGAGATGAATCTTTTTCCTGCGAGCCATTTTTTCAAGTTTGGAAACAGGAAAAAGTCACTAGGAGCTAAATCTGGACTATAAGGTGGATGATTAACCAATTCGAAGTGTATTTCACGTAATTTTAGCATCGTATCTAATGCTGTGGGATCGGTGCGTTGTCTTGAAGAAAGAGCATTTTTTTCTTCTTTAAATGTGGTCGTTTTTCCTTGATTGCATCAATCAATTGATAATGCACGATAATACTTCTCTGTGATTGTGGATCATTTTTCAAGATAATCGATGAGCAATATTCGGTGTGCATCCCAAAATACTGTGGCCATAACCTTGCCAGCCGATTTCACTGCCTTCGCCTTCTTCGGAGCACTTCCACCAGCTTCCACCCATTGTTTCGATTGATTTTTGGTTTCAGGTGTGTAGTGGTGGACCCACGTTTCATCAACAGTTATTAATCGACGCCAAAAATCAACAGGATTACGCTTTATCATGTCCAAACACCGCTGTGAAGTGGTCTGTCGAACTCGTTTTTGTTCGACACTGAGCAAACGCGGCACCCATCTTGCCGATAGCTTTTCATATGCAAATGTTCATGCAAAATGTTGAACACGCGTTCATATGATATGTTTAATATTCAACAATCTCACGCAACTTGACTCGGCGATCATTCATAACGATATCGAGGATTTTCTTGATATTTTCTTCAGTAACCACCTCTTTTGGCCTTCCTGTTGATGGTATTGTTGCAGTGCTTGTTCGGCCGCGTTCAAATTCAGCAATCCAATATTTTACCATGCAATCTGACGGAGCAGACGCACCGTAATGTTTATCGAGCTTTTCTTTTGTCTCTTTCGCCGTTTTCCCTTTCAAATAATAGTGTTTAATCACTGCACGAAATTCGTTTTTTTCATTCAAACGACTACAATAAATAAAATAATCGATGAATTTGGGTGAAATTTTAACAGCTGACGTTTGACAGATCGCAATTTCTAAAAAAAAAAAAAGTTTTTGTGTTTGTGCTGCCATCTAGCGCTAGGTAGCTTCAATATCAATCCGCCCTCGTACAAGACTTACAATGGACCAATATGTGAAAGATCAAATATAAATAAATATACATAATTATAATATATGATATATATATAATTATAATATATAAATATACATAAATGAGATGAAAGATATAAAGTTAGGAAAAAACTCGTCAAGAATCTTTTATCCGAGATTTCCAACGGAATTATATATGGAAGAAATTACTTATGTTCCTAAATGTCATAACATATGTATCTTGGTAGTGTTGAAAGAAAATTTCGATTAGATAGGTAGAAGTGGTTGTCCTCTTTACGAGGGCCCGTTTCGACCAATATTACTCATGGTGATACCACCAGAACTTATCCCTTTCTCCTGTTCTTGAAATAATCGGAACTAATAATGAAGTTTATTTATTTGGAGTATTTGATATCAACAACTGAGATGTCGACTGGATTTTCCTAATGTGACAAGCTCTGTAGTTGCAAAACATCCCAAAGTTTGGAATTCATTAAGAATTCTTGATTTGTCCGCAATTTCTGGTGGTTCTAGATAATAATTTTCTAAGTAACGAACTCTGGTCCAGATTAGACAGTAACATTGATACAACAAATGTTCAGATGTTTCCTCTTCTTCGTTTCATAACCAACAATAGTCATTTGGGCTTACCTTCATGTTATAGAGGCGTTTGATTACCCTACAATATCCAGTTAGAAAGCCTGAGACAATGCGGGTACCTGTTGTCGTTAAACCTAGAATTACTATAGTTCTTTTTGGCATGAACATTTTTGCGACTCTTATATCTTTTGTTCCCATCCTATATTGATTTGATTTTACCTCTAGCCATTGATTTAGGTTTTATTTCGTGGAACTCCATAGGTCCGGTCCAATAACTGGCTGCCCCTTTCCTAGCGAGTTCATCTGCCTCTTCATTCCCTATATGTCCACTGTGACCTGGCGCCCAATTCACATGTCCTCCGTTTTTACTTTCTGGTCTTTTCAGCAGTTGAAGACAATCCCAAACTAGTTTTGATTTTAGAACAAAGGCGTTCAGCGCTAGTATTTCTGCTTTGCTTTCAGAGTGGATAAGGATGTGGCTATTGTACCTCTATCTAGTTCCTCTCTAAGGCACATCTCGATAGCGTGAGTTTCAGTGTGAAAAACCGAGTTTTCTCCGTCCATGCTCGTGAATAAGTGACCCCAATAAACCCTAGTCCCAACACCCCCTTCAGTTTTTGAGCCGTCTGTGTACCATATATGAGTGTTAAGAGGTGGGTGTTGTCTATTTTGTTCCCACTTAACCCTACTCGGGAATGTGACCTTGAAGTTATGTCTGAAATCTTTGAACTCCTAAGTGTTTCTTCCATATATGTATTATATTTCGTGATATTTTCAATCAAAGTCGGACGAAATATACATCTTTATAATAAAGATATGGCCCATTTCTATATTATTATACATGTAATATAATAGGTATACAATAGCAAGATAACAAATTATATAATAACAATATAAGATATTTTATAACAATATAATATATTATATATTAATAAAACTTAATAATATAATATATTACATAATAATATTGTTAATCGATTGTCGACCTCGGGATGAAATTAATTATCTCAATTACCTCAAAGCCTGAATGGCAATTTATTTTTTAAATAAAATGTTTGCCTTTATCGAAATATTCCGATATTTCGGAGTCCTCAAAAAACTATCTTCAGGTTCATTTTTGGATGTCACTTAAATGTAATTTATATTTATTTGTTATTAAAAAAGAACCAATTGTCATTCAGAGCTTAAACTCATTAAAAAAACAATAATTATATAATAATTAAGATTATTTCGCAACGAATTTATTGACAAGACTAGTTGCACACGATAGATGCAAATGTGTATGTGTGGTTATGCCACCGTAATAATTGTTAGAAGGAGAATTATTGATCTAATTTTTCGGACACGCCACTTTTCCTCATCAGATATCTTTCAATGAAAGGCAACTTTTCCCCAAGCTTTATTATGTCTCAGATATCAACAGCACACCAACTATGAACCCTCCCAGGAATCGAACCTGGGCCTTCAGCTATTGTACTCTGTCCATCCAGACAACTACACTAACTGCAGGTCAAATTCTGTCCATGTACTGTATCATTCCACCGCACTCTGAACTACTGTGTCTCATTATTACCCCTCTTATTACTTCGTTAAATCGCTCTTTCTATTTTTAATACATTTCAGTAAATTACTTTACTATATAATAATATAATATAATAATGTTTATATAACATATATATATATATATATATATATATATATATATATATATATATGTATATATATATATATATATATATATATATATATATATATATATATAATATATTTTTTATAATATATTACAAAATAATAAATATACATATATCATATAATAATATAATTATTATAAAACTAACCAATAATAAACTATTTTAAGATTAAGACTTGTGCTCCCAATTATTATTCTAATCCTAATTTAATCCATAACTTAAAATTATTTACAAACATATCAATATCCTCTTCATCATCATCATTATTGGCTCAACGGTCCTAGTTGACCTTTGACCTCCCACATATCCTCTTACTTTGAGTTAAAAATTTTATGCCGATATCTCAAATATATAAATAAGAAGCTAATTAAAAAATACATATCTAACGATATGTATGTATGCTGATGTATACGTTCTAAAATGAGTGTGAATGCAGGAAATGAAACGGGACGTTATGATCTATGAAACTGGTATAAATACTTGAGAACAGAAATAACTTAACGGAAACAAATGAAAAGGAAAATCTTCGCTATTCTACGTTTTATCTATTCATAATTTCGATATAGCGGTAAATCCTTCAAGACGAACCATAACTGCTTTACACGACAGGTCTGGGTCTGCATAATTAATTCTAATAAATCCATCTCTCTGTAAACCTAATTCACTCTTCATTAGCTTAAATTGTTAACACTTCCAGTAATTCATAATAAGTGTCTAAACATCCACGTACTTACCTAAAATGTTCTTTTCCAGGGCGCGCATAAACTTATCGATACGGCTGTATTGCTTCCGCGGATCGATTAAAAGCTCACACAAACGTTGAATTGTAAACGGAGCGGCATTGAAGAGTTCCAAACGCTCCAAGAGCGACGATTTCATGCTCTCATAATTAAAAGGATCTACGTTCGGGTATTGAGGAATTTCTGGAAATTCAACAGAAAAAGAAGAGAAGATGCAATTAAAATTAAAAAGAAGGTAAGGAACAAAAATAATGTGTAATCAAAATGAATGAAACCTGAACAAAATATCTCACACAATATTGTCTACATAACTAACACACGAGAAAGAACGTCTTGAGCGCAGCCAAACAAACACATTCATAGATGAAAAGAGCTAGAAACAGAAGCCAAAAAGGAAACTACGAGCATACGGGAAAAGGGTTATTGTACTGTGTTGGGAACGAGCGCACGCGTGTGCAGCCAGCACAAACACACACAGCCATAAAAACCAAGAATTGGAGTAAAAACACAGAAAACAACTACAACACTACACGGCTCTGTGTACAGAGCACTGGTTCTCGATGCTGTGTAGCGTATATTTTCTGTTCTACCAATCAAACTTACTCATTGGAAACAGTACGAGAGGTGGTAAGTAAATGGCGCTTACTCAATATTTTCGGATTTGAAAGTGTTATTGCGAAAAAAAATACAAAATAAAATGAGATACTTTCGGTGAACGTGCAAAAATTTTAAAAATATATCAGTTAAATGCACACATATATATACATACATACAATATTATATACATTGTAAATGATACGCAAAAAAAGCGTTAAAATTCACAATATGAAGTTGCACTCATGATGGCACATTGTTACACTCAAGTAGTACATGTGTCTGCATGTATAGACGTGAATATAGTAGAGCGCAGAACTGGGGGTGCTGCAGAAAATTTAACTATCTTGGCCACAGAAAATCCATGCGAACTGCACACGCACGCATACACTCGCTCTCCGTCTCTTTTATGCACACATCCGCACACACAGAGCCATGTGCATATATAACTAAAATATACACATAAAACCATGAAAAGGCCGGCAACCGAAAAATTCAAAATCATACATACATACATACATACACCAGCGTAACACCGGCAAAAAAATTTTAAGCTTTGGCTTACAAGGAAATTTGCACATATTATGTATGAATGTGTGTGCACATATATACAATTTGCACACTGGAAAGGTGGTAGGGTAAAAAAGAGAATTACGATCTGCTGCTGTAGCCTGGCCTGATGTAGTTATTGTTGTTGTTACTAAAAATAGAAGCACTTTTATCGTGGCTTTTGTTGCGTTTTGAAGTTTAAGACAAGAAGAGAAGTTCGAAAAATTCATTTCTGTCGTACCAGGTTTATGAAGGTGAAATAAGTTTTTGAATTAAACGGAGTTAGTAAAAAGTATATAAAGTTAGTTTAAGCAAATTATTGTTGATGGTGCGCAGGAGCTGTTTTCTACTATGTTTAATAATTTTTATGATCTACATATTTTATAGTAAATTAACATATTTTGCAGAGGAAGAGGAAGCAGAAGATGAAATTTCAACCATTAGTGAAATTCCCGTCGCTGAAGTTTGTAACGAAATTCTTTTGTATGATTTGTGGAAATGTTCTGGGTCGCTCATTTCATTAACTATGCATGCATGAGATTTCAAGGGATTGTGCAATTTCCCCTCTTAGTCTCGTAGCTGAGAACATAGCGCAACTTTTCATGAGAATTCGAACACTTATTCCCAGCGGCACTCACAATTAACAATATTTTCGTTTCCTCTCCGTACCAATTTGAAGTCTGTTTCGAAAATTTGAATTTACCCGTTAAAATGTTTTGATAACAATAATTTTTTTTCGCAGTTTTTTTTTAAGCCCACTAAAATCAACAACTTTTTTGCCACTGCGGGAGAAATTTCAAACCCAAGTTTAACTTGATAAATAACCTACTGTGAAATACGAGTATATTCTGTTGTACCCCCTCCCCTTCTCGACGCATTAAGCACAGCTTATTGTATGAGACAAAAGCGATTTCTTTTCACAACAAAGGAAAAAATGTTTATACGCAACAACGCCCTATTTTTTGGTTTTTTTTTTATAAATTTTCCTTTGCAAAAACTTCTTCAAATGGAAATACACTTTGGTATTAAACGAGATTTTCAGCAAAGGGAGAAAGTTTTGGCTTGTGCAACTAAATCAAATAAAATATGTATGTATGTACCACATTGCAGTACAAAAAATAATGTGTGTGTAAAAAGCCGGTCTGGGTCTGCCGGTGGGTTGTCGTCGTTGTCGGTATCGGTATCGGTCACTTACCATCCACACGCGGTGATGTATCATGAAAATGTTTAATCACATTCAGTAGTTTTTCGCGAAACAAATACTTGAGGCTGGACCACTTAAAAACGGGGTCGCCAGTTTTGGCCACGTACTGCAAATACTCATCCAATTCCTTTGGAATTTCCTTTTGCTTCAGACGCGTAAAACGGTCGAGTATTTGCAAAACTTCCTCGGCATTTTCCATGTTAACCATTTATGAATGTGAAAATGTGTTAAAGTTTGCAAAAATATATTCTTTTTCAAGTCCAGACGAAAAAAATTTGTTTTTTCACAAGATGTCTTCCCTGCGTTGTACAGACACAGCGTTTGGTTGTATGCTGATAATGTTGTTGTATTCGTCGTCGTCGTCGTTTTTTTACGTTTGCAAAATGTGGCAAAAACGAACAAACCAAATGTTTTACAATGAATTTTAGCGAGCTCAGAGATACAAAACTCCCACCGGAATGAACTATAAAATTGAAACGCTTGGTTCCGCTCTCTGAGACTGACTAAACGCAAAATGCAGAAGCACGAACGTTGGATAGATGTTGGCTGGAACCGGCGGCAGGCAATGCCTCACTTCTTTAGGTTTTTTTTTCTGTTTTTATATATATACATACGTATGTATTTGTACTCCTTCTTTCTTTCCTGCTTTCTCACATTCACTTACTCACTGAGCACGCTTTTGTTGTCAAGCAACAAAGCGCAAGGAATTGATTGAAAACGGTTGCAACAGCTGCAACTCGAAAATTACAGTTCTTTCAGAAAAGGCAAAATGTTCGAGTTCCGATTTTGCGCACCTGAACAATAACACATCGAAGACGAGCAAAGGACACAGTTTTAAAGTAGGTATTTTAATTTATTTAATTGCGATACGCTTAAAATGCTTTTAAATTTGCAAAAATACGAAGGAGGCACTACAAACATATACTCCACTGATTTTTTAAAACAGCTGATTTTGTCGACTGTCATGTGGGATAGCAGAGGAGCCAATACGCAATTAACATTGCAGTGCTTCTAAAACTCTTTCCAAATTGTATGTATACGTGAAAACGTAAGCGTAAATGGAATACAAATGTGCCAATGTTAAAAGTAAATAGCTAGAAACAGGTGTAACGGTATTTCAAATTATTATTATTATATTATTATTATACCTTGCACCATAACTAATCAATTCAAATTTGAGCTAATTTATGTATATAAATATTTTTTATTATTCTATCTTACTGCGTAATTAATTAATGATCGACAAGAGCGAGCTGGATAGGAAGAACCCCCGGAAACGTAAATTTCTACCCCACTCAGTTAAATTCGGCCACGGGCACTTCTGCAGGTATCTACACCGAAAGGTTAAAATCGAATGGGCTGAGTGAATATACGGCGATAACAATGCTGATGATGCAGAGCAGACCTTTTTCAAATGCTCAAGGTGGCTAACAGAGTGCAAAACTCTAGAAATGGAAATCGGGAAAACTTTAGCTGCCGAAAACATTGGCAGCAAAGAGAACTGGGACCACGTAGCGAAATATGTGGAAAATTTGCTTCGGAGGAAAAAGTGGTTCGTGGACGCAGGAATAAAGTTGAGAGTTCTATGAGGACGAAGTGAGAATCTCCACTTTGAAGGAGGTATGAATAGGGTTCTAGGGTGGAGAAATGTTCTCAGTGAGGGGGGATGGTTTAGTGAGTGAAATATTCACATACCTAAACTGTGACGACAGTTTTGTTGATGCGATAGACATTCTTATTCCCTTTACCGGAAAAAAATTAATTATGGCTCCTAGGGGTTGGGGGGAACAAAAGCTTGTATGTTAAGTAAGTTTTTTGTTTTGCGACATCAAATATGGAAGTCTTGTGGTCTGATTGCTATATATGAGTTGCTGCTGCAAATATAGTACAATGGATATATGACTTGCTCTGATAAATATAGTACAATAGATGTCTTGTGGTCTGATTGCTATATATATATATCTTGCTCTGAAAAATATAGTATAATGGATGTATTATGGTCTGATTGCTATATATGAGTTCCTCCGACAAATATAGTGAAATTGGATGTCTTCTAATCTGATTGCTAAATATATTTTGCTCTGACAAATATAGTACAATGGATGTCTTGAGGTCTATTTACTATATATGACTTTTTCCGCCAAATATAGTACAATGGATTTATTGTGGTCTTATAGCTATATATGACTTGTTCCGACAAATATAGTACATACGACGTATTGTGGTTTGATGGCTATATATGACTTGTTCCGACAAATATAGAGCAATGGATGTCTTGTGGCTTGATTGCTATATATGACTAGTTCCGACAAAAAAAAAAAGAATACTGCGCGCATATTACGATATTTCCAAATGCGTATTTTGGTACTAGCAAAAACATATTTGATGTCGAATTTGATAAAGGCCCCAAAATTGCATTCAAATATGCAGTAAGGAATTGATTAATTTCAGACCCAATTTTGTATTTAAAATTTTGTATATAAAATTTGTGAAACCACCACTTACCAAGAACTACAACTGTATTCAAACGCATTAGAAAACAATAAAATTTGTCTTACAAATCCGTGTTTCGTATCAGTTTAGTTGGTTTATAGTGTATGAGTTCTGTGAAGTGTCTCACTCCAGACTCGTGATCACCATCTAATATCGTGATCTGATTCACATTGCACGTTAACTTCGACTTTATTTAAGTTAACGTTACGTAACGTAAATATATACATTCTTCAGATAGCTACGTTTGGTCATTTAAATTCAGATGCTCAAGTTAAAATCGTGTTCGGAGTTCAAGTCACCCACAAATTGTAAATATTATAAGCAAGTAGCATAAATAATGATCAATCTTGTGTTTATTATAAAGACCGAAACATGTTTTCATTCATAGAGTAGTATTTAAATCAGTTACGTTGAAAATAACTAAACTGAAACATTTCACTAAATTAAGTTGCGTTGTGTTAACGCCCATTGTGGTTAGACTTTCAAACCGATAAAGAAACAAATTGTTGCATAAGCTCCATATCCATATCCGCGTCCAACGAAAGAAAATGAGCGAATTCCATACGCATGTAATCTTACTTGTTTTAGAAATATTAGTTGAATTCCTGTATAGCTAAGCAGACAAAAGGGCATCATTTGCCCACAGAGAATGGAACCTTTTTTTTATGAACCAAATTTACAACCATCTCACCTACCGTGCAAACTCAGCTTGCCATATCCGATCTGCAGCAATTAGTATACACTTATTTATTTTACCTACTTGCAAAAAGTATGAACACGCGTCTACCTGCCAAGAAGGGCAGGTCATCTCTTTCAGTTCCAAGGAATTAGAATAATCCATATAAGGAAAATAAAAGACAGCTGCTGGGATTAATGTTTATTTTATTATATTTTGTTTATCATGTTTTTGGTACATTTTCTGTATGCCAATCGATTTTGAACGCAAATTTTCCTCCCTTTTTAATAAAGAAAAAAAAAACACATTTTACAATTATTGCTAACGGCATTTTTTTTTCTTTTTGATTATCACTTCAAATATTGACAACTTTTTCTTATTCAGTTTAATTATATAATAATTTGATAATTATAAATAATCTTAAATGCAATTAATAAAAAATTAAACAGGTTTATTTTAAATATTCTGCATAAAAAGTATATCCATAGTAAAATTTTCTTTACAGCACAAACAATTTCAATTTGAAACTTACATTTTAGTACAACTTTGTCTCCTTAATATTTATGGTATGTATTTTGTTAATTTCCAGTTTGATTTTTATCATCATTTAAGTTGTAAGAGAATATAGAAACTTTTGTTAAAAACCATATTCAAATATAAAAGTTATAGGAATTAATTGAAAACATTTCAATTTTATATGTTTTTAACTGTGTATAAATAGGTCATAACATTTTAATTGTGATTTAGTTCTTATATAGACAAATTTTGTTGGCGTTTCGGAATCAGTACTTCTCTTTAAAGTTGTTAACATTTTTATATAATTTTTTCGATTATATCTCCAATATATAATAACTTTGTTCATAACCAATATATAATAATAACTTTATTAATAACGTTCTCTATACAAAAAGTAACATATTTTTGTTTTTGTGCTATAAATATATAGTATAGTACATAAATATATAGTATAGTACATAAATATATAGTATAGGTAAATAAACAAGAAATTTATAAAATGTTTTTTCTGTTTTACATATATAAATTATTTTACAAAAATATTACATGCAATTTTTGAATACGAGTATATCATTGTAATAGAAATGATAACAAATTCAATAAAATAGTATGCTAATATGAAAAAAATATTACATGCCAATTATGTATATATCATTGTAATAGAAATGATAATAAATGCAATTGAATAGTAATTCTGGTGGTTAAATATTAAATTGTTTATAATAAGGCAATTGGAAAGTGCAATTTTATATGGTATCAGACATTTGGTTTTTACATATAAGAATATTTATATGTAAATTAGTTAGTAATTTTGGACAATTTGAAAGAAAAAAAATTTATATAAATTTTAGCATGCTTTAATTCCAACATAATTCACTTTGATTATTTGTATATTATGCATAAACACAAACCTAATAATGTAGTGCCATTATAAGTTTATTGAAATGCATCTCCCAAAAACGTAATTAAATCAATTAAGACACGTATGTATTGTGCTTGTAACGTTACTCAGGTAACAGACCCACGCGTAATGAGAAAAATGTTGTGGCTGGATGGAGACCATTGCGTGACAAACTTACTACGTGATTATGATATTTCTGATATGTTCGCATAAGAATTATTCCATATGTGCAGAAACATATATTATATATGTAAGTTTATACATGTTTTCATATGTTGTACGTAGATTTTTTCTATGTCATGTGAACTTTTAGCGTAATTCTCGCATTATCTTTTTTTCTATCTAATTGTTTCATATCTCGTTTGACAGATGAAGAACAAATTTTAAATATCAATATCAGCAGTGTCGTTGATTACGTTATGGTGATGTTGAAATTCAGAGCCCCAATGAGTTTGTGCAATAATGTTTAACTTACGTCATAATCACAATACAGGTAAATCAATTATAAATTAAAATTAAATTAATTTATTAAATAATAAATTTAAATGAAATTAATTTAAATATTAAATAAATTTATTCAATTAAAATTAAATTAATTTACTGAATAATAAATAAGCTACTGACCTCCGCAAACGAAAAATTTACTTAGCTTCCATGAAAATTTAAAAAGTTTTCACAATTAGAGTCTCTCCTCATAGCAGATGTTTAATTCCCCCAGATTTTTATATTATTAGTGCAACATACTAAGAAGAAAAGAACTAAAACAACACGATTAACAGGGAGCAAGGCTACAACAACAACAATTGCATTAAATCAGATTTTCAGTTGAATTGTCAATTAGATAAAAACAGCTGATCTCTAAAAAACCTAAAAAATTAAGGAACGTGACAAACGACCAAGAAGAAGAATGATTTTCGCTTGCAACCACCAGTTAAGTTAGTACTCCCTGACGGTTAAGATTTAGGTTACTTTTGGAGTGGTTATGGGAGTAGTGGTATAAAGGAGGATGAGTGGTAGAAAGGAGGAATGATATATATGAGGAATGGCAAAAATGAGGAATGGTATACATGAGGAATGTTATAAATGAGTAAATTATGTATATTAGACCATCTAGAAAACCTTGCTTTATTAAAGATTTAGTGAAAAAATATATTATAGCATACTCCAGAGGACCTAATTCTCAGCATTTTCTCTACGTTATTTCAGTGTTATTTTCGTTCGTAAGAGATAAAGAAAGGAAGAGGGCAACGATATGACGTAGTGAAAATGCTTAATTCTTTTAACGACTCAAAATGGTACTTTACATCATAGTTTGGGTGCTTTGTTGCTGAAACACAAAATCTGTTCAACACACTCTCAACGGACAATTTAAATTAGTGTAGTGGCGGTGGCTGTAGATGTGTATGTCAGTTCTATGCCTGTTCCTGTGTATGTGTGCAAGAGTGTGCCAGTGGATTTTCACTTAAAGCTCAAGCAGCATACTCAAGGTTGATTTACAGCTGCACTCAATGCGCGAACTGCACACGCAATACAAATGCTTACAGGGGGAAAAATATATCAACAAAGTAATGACGTCAAGACTTATGACGTCAGTACAATCAGACAATGAAAGAACTTTACTAAACAAAAACAAAAATATTTGTATGTAGGTTAGCAATTGCAGCAGACAAGACAAATCACTCACTCACACACACTTCCTCACTCACGGGCAGTCAAATATCAAATGAGAAATTAAACCATGCTAAATACAATAAACAACTACTGACAACACAACAAAAAACGTCACCACACCACCACCTTCTGCGCTAGTCGGCCATTCAGCAGAGCAGTGGTGTGGGGTGCACTAATATTTAAGCATGCAACTCAATTCGGCTGTTGCTGTTGTTGTTGTTTTGTGTTGGTTTTTAATTCGATGCGTTTCTTGAGCATTTGAAATGTTTGCTGCATGCTGCGCATCTGATAGCGTATCGATGTTGTGACGTCACGCTGCAATTGCTGCACCTCCTGTATGTCTTTGCGTAAATTTTGATACTCATTCTTAACTTCAGTCATTGATTCGAGCAATTCCATAACACAAACATCATCCATCTCATCGAAACTGGTATTATCGAGACTTCGTTCCACTTCGTGCAGTTTATTCGCCACCGTAAATAACTGTGTGCCAGCGTGAGCGACCTTTACGTACGTGCATTGGCAAATGGGTGGGTGAAATCCATACGTGCATGTTTTTATGAATGTGTATAAACATTTTTTGCATGAGTGTAGGTATTTATAAAATATTAGGTCAAATTTTACATTAGATAAAAGCAATTTTCTGTTACCGATTTCTCCAGTTGGCTAATATCCTGATAACCGTTCATTTTATGCTCTTTCTCTCTCTCTCTGTGTTTTTCCTGGATATGTGTGCCAGGCTGTATGGCTTTGTACCTGTTTCGTATGAGCTGCTTTTGCAGTATCAGACTGATTTTTAGTTGATTGATAAATTTTATTAATTAAATGAATTTTATTAATTATATGAATTTTATTAATTATTTGAATTTTATTAATTATACAATTATAAATAATTTTTAAAAATTTTGTAAAGGTTAATTTTACTTTAAATTATAAAAAATATCATTGCTTTTAAGATGATTTATGCAGTATTGTGTACAATTTATCAGTACTTTGTATAATTTATTCAGTATTTTGAACAATTTATTCAGTATTTTGTACAATTTATTCAGTATTTTGCCCACAATCTCAGAAAGCAATAAAAAATTCTGTATAGTACTGAACTTTTTTTATGTGGCTCCTTTTTTATGGTAAACAACTTTTTTTTTTCCAGAAATACTAATAAAAATGTTATCATTTAATCATTTAAATACTTATTTTTTAACCCACACACTCTTTAAATTTTCAGATAGATTTAAAACCACAAATTGTTTATTATATTAATATTCATATTAGAAGTATTTATTATATTAATAGACATATTAGAATTATTTTCCATTATCACCAAAATGATTACGCTTTGTCCTTTGCTGTGGCTGCCTACAAACTCAATGCAAAGTTTTCAAATGCTTTCGTTTCGCCCAAGAGTCTTCGGTATTTATACTGAACTTACATATATTAATTTTTTGTTGATACTCTCTCCCATACATTTGACATTTTGCTGTTGTGTGCTTTTACGTATTTCTCAACGGTAATATTGCAGCATTCTTCCTCATCACCCATCCACAGGCTTCAGCTTCTGCACGCACTTATGTATCTTTCTAACAGGAGAGCTGTTGATTTTGTTGTTGTTGCGTCTGCTCACCAGCATCCCACTGAGTGCTGCATATTTGATATGAAATGCATGGCGCTCTTTTGAGTCGCCGCTCATGGCAATAATAAACGGTTGTTGACTTGCCTACCATTCATAAATTTATGTTGTGGAAATGCTTTTCGTAAACTCAGGAAATAAGGCTGTCATTTGTTTATAGTATGTGTTGACAAAACCTATCAATTGAGTTGGGCGAGTAAACACACACACCCATACATTAATATAGTATATGAAAGTGGTTCACAGAGCTTCAGTCATCTTTTAAAAAGGAAAGTGACATATCCATTCATACGGGAACTTTTATAACAGCACTACATACTTCCATCCATTCATTCCCACCCATACTAACTTACATATTTTCTTCCATATAAAGTGACATATCCGTTCATACGAGAACTTTTATAACAACAACACAAACTTACATTCTTCCACACCCATACTACATTACATATTTTCATACATACATATATGATACGATTACGATTTTCTAATCAAACTAGTGAGGGGAACATGTGGAAAGGAAACTAATGAACCAAAATAAGATGATAGGATGATTTTTATATGCATAGGTAATTTTTTTTATTGCTGCTATTTTACCACATAGGTAATAATTTTGACTAAAAAACGTTTAAAATCCGTGAATTCCGATACTATTTGTAAATTTTAAAACTTTTGTCATCAAACAAATAAAATAAATACTATATTAGGTTTAATTAGTATAAGCGAGCTGAAGGTCTTGGCAGCTAGAGCCCCCCTTTCATTCGAAAATAATATTATAATTGTAAGATAATTAGTAATTATAAATCTCTCATTGTAATATATAAAATTTTAATCTAAAATTATTAAGTTATTATTTATTAAGTTATAAATAAATAAAATACATTTTAATTAATATACAAATATTTTAGTAATTAATTTATTCCCGAATTTGACTATGGAATAAGAAATAATTAAATAATAATAATATTGTTCTTATTTTTAATTTATAATTTGTAATTATAATCAAACTTAATAATAAATTAAATAAATAAGGTATTATTTTTCAAGTAAGAAATAAATAAATTAAATTTTAAATAATATACAAATAATTAAAAATAAATGAATAAAATATATTTAAATGTATAATATAAAAATTTTTTAATAATTAATTTATTCCTAAATTTTACAGCAGAAAAAGAAATAATTAGAAAATAAAAATAATAATCCAGTGTTTATTTTCAATTTATAATAGTTTATTAGTTTTCAAGTAATAAATAATGAATAACTAAAATAAATTTTAATGATAATAATAATAATAATAATAATAATAATAATAATAATAATAATAAGAAAGAATCATCTAGTGCTTTTCTTAAATTTATAGTTTGTAATTATAATTAAACTTAATAGTAAATAAATAAATAATATAAATTTGAATTAATATAAACAATTTTTAAAATTATTTTTCACTAAATTTGTGCGTAGAATAAGAAATAACAATAATTATCTAGTGCTTTTACAATTTGTAAATAAATAATTTGTGTTTTTCAATAGCAAATAATAAATAAGTAAAATACATTTTAATTAACACATACAATTTTTTATAATAAATTTCAATTTTTAATAATTAATAATAAATAAATAAAATACATTATAATTCTTAACCCAATATTTTTTATAATTTATTTATTCTCAGATATTCAGAATAAGAATAAAATCTTATTTTACAATTTGTATTAAATTAATAATTCATTTATTAATTTCATATTCATTTATTATTTACTTATATTTACTTTTATTCATGTATTATCTAATTACTTTATTATACTCACTCTCCCAACACCTTGCACTCATAATTAATTATGGTGGAAGATATAATAATAATGATAATTATTATTATTATTTTATGTATTTATTAAATGGATCAACCTGGAAGCAAATAAAGAGAACACAAAGTTTTTCCATGAATAAAAACACCGCACACCTCTTCAATTCATCTTGTGTCTAAGTATTATATTATATGTAACTACGCGTATGCCTGATGCCCTCAGCTCCAACCTTTCAGCGTGTCGAGGGAACAGCATAGCATAGGTCAGTGCTATATATATTGCGCACGTGATATAACAAAAGAGAGGCAGAGAAAAATACAGAGGGAGAGAGAGAGCCTGATTGAGGGAGGGGTGAGGAGGAGAGAGACAATGGGCGAAGGCATTTACTAGTAAGTGGGCAGGAGGGTTACTTTCGTGCTGGGCCATTCATTACCAAGAACACTGTTTTGCTAATTAAAATTGAAGGAAACCTTTGAAAAAAAAACAACATATAACCTGGAGGTAAAGAGCTGAGCAAGTGCAGTGACATCTCAACAGGAAGTATTATATTTATAGACCATGTTAATAGCCATGCCAGAGTGTAAGGAAACAGACTATATCAATTATAGGCACAAAGCTTGCAGTCACTTTTACACAAATAACTCATTCAAAGGACTAACTACTTCTGCCGTATAGTTGGAACAAAGTGAGAAGTGCCTGAAAAGAAGTTTATTTAAGGAAGCGACTGTAGAGCATACTTTGCACCAGGAAGCGCTATGGTCAATGCTTCAAACTACTTGCCACATTTAACGGTGTTGGGAGACAAGTAATTTATGAAAAAATATACTAAATTTTAGTATGAAAAGATGAACTGTAGTTGGTGATGAGTTTACTAAGTCGTAATATATCCGCCTGCATTCAAGTGCAGTGCTTTAATAAGGCACAATTTCCGGTTGTTGGTTTAAACCGAAGGACACAATAGGCTATTACTTAATATACATTCGGGTAAACTTGTAATTTTAACTCAAATAATAACAAACTTATTTAGTTATGGTGATAATTAATTCCTATGATTCGGCGGTCTATTAAATAGTTTCTTCCTAAATTCACATTCAAAGTTAACGAAAATTGTTCCTCACAATTTGGCGAATAAAAAGTAAAGTATATTTTTAGGGGTCACAGAAAACTTGTGCTATATTAAAAATGTATATTGAAACGTGATTTCGAAACAGAATAAATTGTCAAGAAGGCAATTTCGTAACAGAATAAATTTTCAAGAGGGCATTTTCGTAACAATATTATTAAAATATATGGTATGATTCATCATTCCGCATACTATTAATATTGTTACGAAATTGCCCTCTTGACAATTTATTCTGTATTGCCCTCATGACAATTTACTTTAACTATCTGTACTCGGATTCGTACCACTGGATCGTGTAGTAATCAAACAATCGCTGGTTAAATTAAAAAACTAACTTTATTTAATTATTGCTATTTACACATTTAATATTAGGCTTATAGTTTACTTTGTTACAATTTGCACTTTATTTCACAATGAATTTCATACTTAACGTTCTAGATCACGCTCACCGGTAAGACCTCCAAAGCAAGTCAGATTCCAAAATAGGGAATCAGAAAATGTTGATAAGCCGTCGACAAACTAAATGGAGGCAGTCTCGAGGGGCTTGTTCTGACTCCCACAGCATGTAGCCCCAGAATCTTCGTTTCTCAGATGGCACGGAAAATCAACAGCCTAACTGTCGACAACGTAGTAAATGGAAGAAAAATCGTGGTAACATTGGATACGGGTGCATCACATTCCATAATTAGAAGGGATCTCGTTCGGGGAATCGAGCCGCTTCTGGGAATTAGATTGCGTACGGCAACTGGAGATGATGCACCGGTACTGGGAAAAGTTACACGGAAAATTACTATACGCACGTTTCTGTGTACATTATCGGAAACTTAATGAGGTAACAAACAAAGATAGTTATCCATTACCTCGCATCGACGATATTTTAGACACACTTTCTGGTTCAAATTGGTTCTCAACGCTGGATTTACAAAGCGGATATTGGCAAGTGGCAGTAGACGAACAAGACAAGGAAAAGACAGCATTCAGTGCCGGTGATGGACTATGGCAGTTTTTGGTGATGCCATTCGGACTGTGTAATGCTCCAGCTACATTTGAACGGTTAATGGAGCATGTGCTAAAGGGTCTCCACTGGAAAACGTGTCCAGTGTACTTAGATGACATCATCGTTATGGGAAAGGACTTCGAGGACCACTTGAAGAATTTGGAAGAAGTATTGATGCGATTAGGAGCGTCAGGGTTGAAGCTGATCGCAAAGAAATGCTCGTTCTTCAAGAAAGAAGTTAAGTACCTTGGACATAAAGTCACACCTGAAGGAGTACACACAGATCCAGATAAGATAGACTCAGTAAGGGAGTGGCCAAGACCAACTAGCATGAGCTACGCAGCTTCTTGGGTCTTTGCTCCTATTACAGATGCTTTGTTCCAAGCTTCGCAGACGTGGCTGGTAGTCTGCATGCATTAACGAGGAAGAATTGTCCTTTTGAGTGGAAAAGCGAACAGGAGAAGGCATTCAACAGATTGAAAGAGCTATTGTGTACAGCCCCGATCCTTGCGTATCCAATGCCTGGTGAAAAATTTATTTTGGATACAGATGCAAGTGGCTTCGGGATTGGTGGTGTCCTGTCGCAAGTTATTGACGGACATGAAAGAGTAATGGCCTACTTCAGCAAGATCTTATCAAAGCCAGAGCGAAATTACTGTGTAACACGGAGAGAACTTTTGGCGGTTATGGAGTGCGTGAAGCACTTTAACAAGTACTTGTATGGACAAAAGTTCTTGTTGAGAACAGATCATGCTGCTCTGCGCTGGCTATTACAGTTCAAAAATCCCGAAGGTCAGGTTGCGAGATGGATTGAGAGACTCCAAAGCTACGATTTCACAATAGAACATCGCAGAGGCGGAAACCACGGGAATGTTGATGCACTATCACGACGTTCTTGCAGTATGGAATGTAAGCACTGTTCTAAAGCTGAAGGGAAAGAAGGAGTAGTCGATGAGCGCTTAATGGCTGTTTTACCAGACGATGAATGGACAGCAGAAAAGATAAAAGAAGAACAACGAAATTACCCAGAATTGGCAAAAATTGTATCAAGTAAGAATGAAGGAAAACGACCAGATTGGAATGAAATCTCAACTGAAAGTCCCATAACTAAAGCATATTGGGCTCAATGGAATAGCTTAAAGCTGCAAGATGGATGCCTATTCCGCCTCTGGGAGAGCGAAGATGGAATACCACGAAGAACTTGATTGTGGTACCCAAGGCAAGAATAGGCGAAATTCTCAAGGAATACCATAGTGGGCCAAGCGGAGGACATTTGGGAATGTCGAGAAAATTAAAACACGATTTTATTGGGTTGGTTGCCAGCAATCGGTAATTGACTGGATTAGTGCTTGTGAAAAGTGTACAGCTGCCAAGGGACCGAGCCGTCGCAGTCAGGGGAAGATGCATTTATACAACGTGGGAGCGCCATTTGAGCATATTGCAATAGACATAGCTGTTTCCAATTAGTGATTCCGGAAACAAATATGTTCTCGTCGTAATCGGCTATTTTAGTAAATGGCCAGAAGTATATCCCATCCCCGATCAAGAAGCTAAGACCGTTGCAGATGCATTTATCAATAATTGGGTCTGCAGATTCGGAGCTCCCCTCGAGTTGCACTCGGATCAAGGCAGAAATTTCGAGTCAACGATATTCAGGGAAATGAGTGAATTGACGGGCATACGCAAAACTCGTACAACCCCTTTGCACCCACAATCCGATGGAATGGTTGAAAGATTTAATCGTACGCTTGAGGAACACCTAAGAAAAGTCGTGGACAGAAACCAGAAAGATTGGGACCAACACATACCCCTCTTCTTAATGGCATACCGATCGGCAACTCACGATACAACATCTACAACACCAGCGAAGCTATTTTCGGTTGTGATATAAGATTACCTGCAGATCTGAAATTCGGTGCCTACTCATCTACGGAAGTTTCATGTAACAGTTATGTAGCTGACTAGTTGAATGAAATTCATGGAAACATCAGAAAGCGCACACAACTGGAGAGTGATAAAATGAAAGCCAGATATGATGTACGAGCAAACTCCAAGGGATTTCAGGAAGGGCAGCTAGTTATGCTTCATAATCCGCAAATGAAAAAGGGATTATCGCCAAAACTGCAAACACACTGGGAAGGGTGATAAAGCGGATCAACGATGTAGTCTACCGCATCCAGTTGGCGAGAAATGTCAGGAGCAAATTTAAAGTCGTTCATTTGGAGAGGCTATCTCCTTATAAAGGTTGCAGTACTATCCTTGTTCGGGGCGAACAAGATTACGCGGAGGGCAGTGAAACGTGATAGCACAGTGAAATGTGATTGCATACTTTTAGGATCCCATCTGGAGTTTGAGAATGAGTGCACCACCCTGTGTGTCAATTAGTCAAGACACAATCTATCTACTAAAAGCTTCTTTCGTTTGTAGAGATGGTGGTGTAAAGAATTTTCTCGAAAGAACTTCCTTTCAGGTGTATATCAAATTCTAGAAACATCCAGAAACTTCTACGCTATTGTAGAATTTTCCACATCAACCATTCGAAGCTATAAAAAGCACAAGACTGTGCAAAGTAAAAGACATTCGAACAGAGATCGTAACAGTGTGTACCTCGTGCATTCAAATCGAATCAGCAGTATTTGTAATTGTGAAATTCATTAATAAATAAAGTGATGAAATTCATTATTAAGTAAAGTAATTTAGGAAATGTGAAATAAAGTACAAATTGTAGTCAAGTAAACTTTAAGCCTAATAATAATTGTGTAAATTGCAATAATTAAATAAAGTTAGTTATTTTAATTTAACCAGCGATTGTTTGATTACTACACGATTCAGTGGTACGAATCCGAGTACAGAGAGTTAGAGTAAATTATCAAGAGGGCAATTTCGTAACAGAATAAATTGTCAAGAGGGCAATTTCGTAACAGAGTAAATTGTCAAGAACAATATTGAAACGTGATAGCACAGTGAAACGTGATTGCATACTTTTAGGATCCCATCTGGAGTTTGAGAATGAATGCACCACCCTGTGTGTTATTAGTTAAGACACAATCTATTCGAATAAAAGCTTCTTTCGGTGTAGAGATAGTGGTGTAAGAATTATCTCGAAAGTAAGAACTTCCTGCGGTGTGTATAAAATTCTAGAAAGATCCAGAAACTTCTAGTGTATTGTAGAAGTTTCTACCTCAACTATTCAAATGTATAAAAAGCACAAGACTGTGCAAAGTCAAAAGACATTCGAACAGAGATCGTAACTATGTGTACATCGTGCATTCAAATCGAAGCAGCAGTATTTGTATTTGTGATTTGTAAAGTGATAAAATTCATTATTAAATAAAGTGATGAAATTACTTATTAAATAAAATGCTTAATGAATTGTGAAATAAAGTGCAAATTGTAACAAAGTAAACTTTAAGCCTAATATTAAGTTTGTAAATTGCAATAATTAAATAAAGTTAGTTATTTTAATTTAACCGCGATTGTTTAATTACTACATGATCTAGTGGTACGAATCCGAGTACAGAGAGTTAGAGTAAATTGTTAGGAGGGCAATTTCATAACAGAATAAATTGTCAAGAGGGCAATTTCATAACAGAATAAATTGTCATCAGGGCAATTTCGTAACAATATTATAAAAATATATGGTACGATTCATCATAACTTTAGTTGAACCGATTTGCGATATATAAAAAAGTATGAATGAACAATTGAGTATTGAGGAGGCTTCCAGGCTGAAGCTAACGATAGTGGCACCCTTAATCAAATCCACAGGATGGTTTCCAGAGTTCTAAAGGAAAAGCTCTTATGGTGCCACAATGGGCCTTAAACAGGCCTAAGTGAGTCTAAGAACAGACTAACTTGACAAAAATATTACTTTCGATAATTTTTCTATTTAGTGTAGTAAGCAAACTAAAATTTTCTTCGGGTGTACTAAGGATGCGATTCACAAATAACGATTGCAGGAAATGTGGGGAGCAGGCCACAAGGGAAACTTTGGAGCATCTCCTGTGTTCCGGAATCTCAAAAGCGTGCCGATACACAAGGGAACCCCCGATTTGAGGGGCTGGACGAGGTCTCAGCAATAGGAATAGTTCGCCCTCAAAGTTCACTAAGGAAGTTTCTCTTTTTCAGGTGGACAGTTGGAATGTTTAGTTTAGTTCCGTAAGTAGTCTTTCGTTTCTGAAATACCATGGCGCATTGGTTATTGTGCGTAGTATTTGCTGGAGCAGCCCACAGTTGAATATCGTAGGTCCATATGGGTTTAATAAATACTTTGTATAGAAGAATAGTATATATATATATATATATATATATATATATATATATATATATATATTCCATGCTCAATTTTGACCTACTGTTTAGGCGACCAAGTGTTTTGTCTTCCAGGTGAGAAGTCTATGCAAATGAATAGATCACATCGCTTGCTTGCCGGATCATTACACCATATAAGGATAAGGGAGGGCATGTTTCGTGTTTTAAGGTAAAGGCTTGTTGGTCTATATGAAGTTATTTGTGTTGGATACTGTGCTAATTTATTGATCATTATAATAGTAAATAATTAGGTCATAGGTTAGCACTTGGATTAGATTGTACTGAGAGCGGGAACAAGACACCAAGTCACTGCGGCCAATTAGACCTATTGTGACATGCTCTATTTTTACAAATACTCCCCAAGTCTAGTATTCATTACGAATGCAGAGATTTCCTTACCTATAGTGGTCATTTTGGGTGATTCTCATGTTGTATAGGTGATTCATTACTCCACAGTCCCCACTGAAACCTGTGACAATGCGTATACCTGACCCAGTCAAGCTCAGTATCTTTTTAGTTCTCTTGAGAGAATGGAATGACATGAAAGTTTTAGCTATCCTAATATCTTTTATTTCCATCCAATATTGGTGCGATTTTTCTTCTAGCCATTCCGTAGTCTCGTATTTTGTGGAGCTCCTAGGTAAGCCACAGAATGGTTCAGGTTCAGTAGTTACAGGCTGCCAATTTTCTAGCGAGCTGATCTGCCTCTTCGTTCCCTAAGTGCCCACTATGCTCTGGCACCCACATCAGGTGAACTCTGTTTTTGATGCTAGTCTCCTCAGTAGACGAAGGCACTCCCAAACACTTAACATATATGTAAAATGAATAATTGCTTTTGGTGTTTGGTATGTTTATTCTTCGTAGCTTGTCCAATAACTAATTTATTTCTTTTATCTTCCGTACTCTACTCAGTAAATTCATTAAATTCGTTACGATATCTAATACGATATACATTACGAGATCTAATACAAGTCAGAAAGCATGTTTATTTTATTCAAGCAAAAACATACAAAATTAATTTGTTATTATAACAATGATTGCTCACTTTCAGTTAATTGTGCTCTAGTAAAAATATCTAAAATAAAACAATCTAAATTATTTACAAAATATATCAACCTTTGTTTCACCATTTTTCGTTTGTATTAATTAAATGATTAACGATAAATTCTAGCTATACATCAAATTTACAATAATTGGCATGGGCTATTTTTGTACTCTCTCCTCCTCACTGTCCTCTAGGGCCCTCATATAATACAGACAATAGTCCTTTTTTAGTATTTGATGTTTCGCCATTTCGTAGGTGAAAGTCAAACCACGTTTTTTATAGTCTAAATATGTGCGTACAAAGTGACGATTTGTCTCGTGAACGTTGGGATTCACTAAATACTTCTCTATGGGCATCCATTCCGCTTTCGCCACTTCACGGTTGCACGGCGTCAATTCGTAATTATGCGGCGTTAATGCAATCACAATGTAAAGATCGGAACATTCAAAGCCACCACCATGAGAGTGGCGTATGCTAACGACAGTCTTGAATGTGGACTCGATGCCAGTCTCCTCGCGAACCTCACGTATGGCAGCATCGATAAAGTTTTCATCTAAAAGGTAAAACAAAATGAGTTCAAGTTTAGGTGGAACTTACAATAGATGGGGGGGGGGGAGGGAGTCTGTGTTTTTTCGGAGCAACTAGTCATATATAGCTCTCAAACCACAAGACATCCATTGTACTACTTTGACGTGCCATTTTTTATTTTTCTTTGAACCTACTTGATTGGTGAACAAACCTTAGTATGGGAGGCTTAAAAAGTGATCTAATCCGAGAGATAAAATGCTTTTGTAGTGCTGAAACGAGTTATGAAGTGCCGCCCTCTGTGATTTAGGGTAAGCATACTAGACTCACCCTTAGAGAATCACAGGTTCAATTCCTGCCTCGGTCTTGGTCTCAAAAATGCTTCTTTCTAAAAAATCATTTCTCCTCGAGTCAAAGGCCTCAGTAGCTAGTGCTCATTCCCCAAAACCCTTGGAGTCAATCAATTTTTTTCTGGTAGAGAGGGTAAAAATGTCGATCACATCATCAAAACTGTCGTCACAGATTTGGTATGTGAGGATTGCACTCACTAAAATATTCCCCTCCCTCACTGAGAACATCTATGCACCCTGGAACCCTTTTCATACCTCCTTCAAGGTGGAGATTCTCACTTCGTCTCTATTGGAGTCTCAACGCTATTCCTGCGTCCAGGTCCCGTGTTTACCGCCGGAGCAGCCTTTTCTGCTTTAGATCTTTAATTGAATTAACTTAGCATAATTGAATCAGCTTATCAAGCAAGCACCTCTGAACTTAGATTATCTGTTGGAAATTCTTTTATAACTTACTGGGCTCCACATAACCACTGGGCAGTTTCCAGCTGTTTGGTATTAAGGCATAACGATCGCTCACAACAAGAAGTTCATCCTTCTCATTTACAACTAAGCCACCGACACCCACCATTGTGTGCGCATAGGATGGCAGATTCAGGTACTCATCTGTTGGCAACCAGCGATACATCAGCACGAAACCAGCTCTGGCATGATGGAAGTCAAAACCATTCTATAGTATACGATCAATATGAATAATTGGAGAATACTTTTTCTATATACTCATTACCTTGATCAACAATGGTATCCACTCGGCATGTGTTGTGAGTACATTGAACCAAATAGCGCGACGTTTATTCTCAATCCAGAAATCCAAGGATTCTGAAAGGTTTAAGTTACACTATTGGGTTTTTGCTGTTCACAGAGCATGCACTCACTTTCTAATTTCTCATTGAAATCCACATTTGGTTCAAATTCGTCCTGAGAGAGCACGGTAATGCCATTGAAACGGTCAATTAAACCTGAAATTTTAAAATGGAACATATACATATTAGATAAATATGGGAAACCCAACAATGACCACTATTTGATAGATTTACCTCGAAAAACACCCTCTGGTACGTCCATAGCCAATCTGTACCTTTAGAAGACACGAAGTAGCAAAATTAAAACCACTTTATAAATGTATAGAATTGAAAACAAACTTATGAAATGCGCCACTGCCACCGTCGCTCCTGTTTCTAGTGTCCCATTTAGCAAACAAGTTCAAAATGTTCTTTTGTGCCGTTTGGAGGAGCAAGGATTGACAGCGCGCCCATAAAATCTGGTTTGGTGCTGTGAATACTCTGTTTATCGTGCTGTACAAAAGTGTCGACATTAAAAAATTACCAATTTGGAATTTTTCAATGATTTTTGCTCTTGCTTCTTCTTTCACTTGTTTTCGAATATTAATTTTAAGGTACTTCTTCCTTTATAACTAATAAATTAGGTTCCAAACTATTGGAAAAATTCCTTTTATCACTTTTGAGTTTAGTGCTGTTTTCTTGCTGGCAGTCAAAATTTCTTCAATACAGATTATGAGTTCTAATTTGCACTTTGATCGAAATGCACTCGACTTAATTAAAAACAAAGCCAAATAAATTAGCTGAAAGAATGTGCTGATTATTTTTCAATTTGTCGAAGCAGCTGTTTTGTTATTGCAATTATACAATAACATTAGGTTACAGTGCTGCTGAAACTGTCGTACATTTTTAGGAACAGAAGTTAAATTACTGTTAAAGTTAACATTGCTGAAAACGATAATGAATCTGGTTTAGGCTGTGTGAGTTGAGCCAAATTGCATGAAGCATCATGCTAAATTATTGTGGAACAGTAATTGAAACTATTTCTCAAGCGTACTGGATTGGGCAATAAAATATTATTTAAAATTCCTTATGCTAAAAGTTCAACCTCGTTCGTAGTTTGATGGAAAAATCTCAGTAAATGGCAAATTATGTAAAAAAAACTCCCAATATTTTATGACTTTTGCATCAATTTATATAAACTTATATCAAGCCTTTAGCGATTACGATGTTTTCCATTATATAGACTTATGTGCTATATTTCGCTATACCCATAGCGTTATTTTTTAATACAAAGAAACGAAACTGAAGTCAAACTATTGCATCCGTGAGCGATTTATCAAATGAATAAAAGAAAATTTTCTGACGTCACGAACTTTCAACATTCAAATGAGACTGAGGAAATAATATTTTTTAAACAATTTTATAAATGAATAAAAAATTAATAAAACGAGCAATCAAGAGTATAAAAATTTGTTAATATTTATATTATAAATAATGTTTCCTTTACAGTAAATCTAGGAATAATATATATCGTCGTACGTATTCGTTTATTTGCTAAATGTTCCGGTTGACTGTAATTTTCCCGTTACCGCAATCTCAAACTTCGTTCTGCGTCGATAGTGGTGCTTCTCCGAAAATTCAGGAAATTCAATTTAGTGCAGCGAGTAAATTTCATATGAATTTTTCTCTCTTTATTTTTATGTCCGGAAACTCGTTAACATAAAATACTATAACATAACATAATAACATAACATAATATAACATAACATAACATAACATAATAACATAATATAACATAACAAAAATAAACTAAATAAGTATCGAACAAATCAAGTCGTTTTATTACTCGTCCACGAATTCCATCATATCAAACTTCGTTACTCGTTACTACTAGAGAATTTATTCTTCTACAGAATTTATTCTTCGATTAATGCGGGAAAACGAACGTACGTTACATTTCAATTCTGACAAACTTATCAAATGTCATTTATATATTTCATATTATATTTGGACATTTTTTTTTATATCAGCACCTAACATCAACATAGGAAGTGGACTAATAAAAAAAACCTTGCAACTACGTCAGTTGATAATATATTTTATTACATTTTTAAGGAAAATTCTTATTTAACGGCATGCCGTACATGATTATGAAAATGCTACTTGCAGAACATTCAGCGATCTATATCTGAAGCCATATCGAATCATACAAGATGGTTGTTAATATATTGGTCTTTATCTGCAGACATCTGGAATAACTAGGAAGATGGACTACTATCAGCTTCAAACAGCACCCGTACCATATTTTAGGTCTTGCGTATCTTTTTCTGTGTTGGCCAGTTTTTCCTGACCAGACGTCTGTGGATCGTGCGAAGTCGCAAGTGACTGGTATTTCTCAATCCGCGGCCATACTCCCCTATTGGTCAGTGCTATATGAATAGTGACGATTTATTGAATGTCATCCATCTCATTGAATTCAGACTCGGTAGGCTGGAGAACCACTGTTGAGAGAGAGGAGTGATGCTCAATGTGCTAACCACCATAGGAAGAGTTCTCCAAGTAGCAGACAAGGGATGCTCATTGTGCTTTAAGCCTGAAAATGGAAAAGAGAAGGGTTCTTTTTCTTTAGGACTGACCTAGAACTCGTCTAGCTATCTAGAAATTTGCTAGTGTTCCCTTATGTTGGAGGCGTGTTTGGATCCATTTATCTTTTAAATGGCAAAGTGAGCTTGAGAAAATTATCTCTTCGATGATCTTGGGGACGAAGTATACACTTTCGCCAGAAATATATCATTGTTCGGGATTAAATGCGGAATAGGGAAGGCCCCAAGGGACATAACATTGCATCCGACTTCTGTCGATAGCCAGACCATTTGAATACCAGTCTTACCCCAATAAAAAAAGCGTGGACCATTTCAGTATGCTACAGATGATTTTTCATTTATATTTGCCAAACAACAAAAAATTATCATTTATACATGTCGATCCATCGGTTTAGTATATCGACGACTTCCTTGCCTTTCGTTGCTGGGTTGCAAGGCGAGTCCAATTTTGCGAGTATATAGACGGAGCTGAGTGATACTTGCGATGTATTGACAAGTTATTTAAATCCCTTGAAAAAAATCTGTTATGGTTCGGCATAGTTTGCTGGAAAATCTCTCTTTGGTTTGAATCCTTAGCTCTATCCCCGGTTGCCTTCTTTGGATCAGCACACACTTTCATACTTAGGCCTCCATTTTCGTGTGTATTAAGTGCACTGGCTATAACTTTCTGGACCTCTTGCCTAATGAAATTGATGTCAACTTTGGGCTCAGGTCGAGTTGATCTAAATGCGCTCAAATCCTTCTCGAAAGACCTCCCGTTTATGGCCCGATATGTTCGGGCAAATCGCTTTTCTACCATCCCAATACGTTGCTTGTATATTTGCAAAATTTTTAGAAGGTATCTATTCCGCTGGTTCATAACCTTCCCTCCTTCTCCAGCTCCATCGGCCATTTGGTTTCGGTTGCTTCTTAACTTTGCTTTCGCCGCCTTAAGATTGAAGTGTTTGACCACAATACCGTCGATGTCCGTTTTATTTACAATGTCTTCTGATATGTTCAGTTCTTCTAGTATATCATAAAATTGATCCCGTAAACAAAAAGATATGAAGTTCTCGGTCGAACTGCAGGCACTACGTAGCGATAAATTCGAGCCCCTTGTGCTCAGTTGGCGGTTGCTTGGATCAAGTGGAAGATTGCCATTGAAGTATTTGTTGCTGTGCATTGAAACCATCCTTGAATTATGTTCTTGAGTTAGGTCGTTTCTATATTAAGGAGTTCCTTTGAAAATATATTTTCCAAAATTTAACTTCGAAGACTCGCAAAGCACCTTTACCAGATGTTAACGGAAATTTAATTTTGATTTTTAAACGAAAAATAAATGATCCTATAATCTTTCCTTTTTGGATTTTCACAGAAAATTTTGTTTATTTCCAATTTAAATGTGGAAGAAAAATTTTGTGAGGAATATCAGTAAAAAAAATTTTGATTTCCATTCGAAATCTATACAGAAACGAGTATAAAATGATGTAGAAGTGATTGTTCCTAGCTCAGTGTTTGCAGGTAGAACTTCTTTCAAGATATGAAGCAGCTTTCCAAAATGTCTGAGCAGATTATACCCTACCAGTAAGGAGGAAACTAGATTAAGGGCGAAAAGTAGATTAAAGGAGATATCTCTCTTAATCTTGTTACCTCCTTGTTAGTGGGGAACTGGTAGTCAATAGGTTCAATATTGATCGGACATCATTTGATCTTTATAGAGAACATAACAGTCTTGTTTGCATATCCTTCCAAGTAAAATAATAGTGCTGCAAAGAGCTGGATCTCATATTATAATGTCCTTCTTCCACCACTCAAAACCAACTAAACGACCACACGCAATATCAAGCCGAGTATTGGTGTCTCTTTGCGCAAGTCTGTGGACATTCTGCTGAATGTAGAGAAGAGGCGAGATCTACGCAGGACAGGAGAAAAACTAACAACCGTCAAGATAGACCAACAAAATGTTCCTTATCTCAATGACAAAAGGTGGAAAGTGAGTGTTGCCTCTATGTAACATACTTAGGTTCGTTGTGACGTTATGGTACCTTCTTGTCCCTTAATTCCTACCGTTCGAACTACTTTGAACTTACACGGAGCTGGTCAAGTTTCCCCAGCGTAGCTGGTCCGGTTTCCGACGGGTAGCTGGTCAGGTTTCATGCGTAGCTGTGACAGGTATCCATGGGTTACAAATCTACATCTTTCGTTTGCTTCCAACGTAATGGCAGTCCTTACAGACCATTGGCAGACACGCTCAAGGGCTTGGCCTCCCCTTCGATGACTTTTGCCGCAGCTGTGGGTCATCGGACGAGGAGGAGGATAAAGCCACAATTGATGTGCTACTGCCCTGCCCTCGCAAGAAGAAGATTTCGATTTCTGGGGGTATCTTTTCTCGAGAATCTTGCGGAGATATTCTCCATCAGTATAAGCAACATCGCTCGCTTCATCGGGAAATCGCGTTGGTTCCCCATTCAATCCCTGGAGGGTGTGTCAGTTTAAGGCATGTCTCTGTGGTATCACAAGGTGAAGTTCCTTTTGCTCCCACCCTATCCTTCCAACATATTACATAGAGACAACACCGCAGTTTGACTGAACCTGTACATGGTCGAACTTAGACTACAAATATTCTTATTTGAATGTGAAGGTTAATTTTGAATCTTTTGTTGACTCACTTAAAACGGGTGCCCTGCGTTATCAAGAGCACACTTAAAATGATTGGGGGCCCCACAATTTTGTATGCTGGAAGAGGTTTCAAGAACGCAAATTCAAGCATTCTTGAGATTCGCTAAGAGCGTTGACATCCTACAACATGCTTATTACAAATCGACTAGCGGAGTAGCTTCATCTGGTACCGCTAAAGACCAATAGGTCTATGTGTGGATTCCGCCAGCCAGATCCATCTAACCTAACCTAACTTAAATCGGACAAGTCTCTTAATATTACACCTGGAACCTGCTGACCTCGATCTTTTTTAAAGGGTTCCTCCCGGCGTTCCCCTTATTTCTATCAGTCTCTTTACGGATTCAGTATGGTTTCAAAAGTGATTCTTAGAATTCGTCATTATCTGATTGGGTCTCAGGCCTCGAAGGTGGTTCCCGTCTTGTAAGAATTGCTGCCTAAGTTACGGTATTTAAGCTGAACAGAAATTTATCTTTAGTCTCCCAATGCGTCCCTCGCTTTTGTAAGACGAAGGAAATCAGTTTTTGGTCAACAATTTAAGGGAATCGCCAATCTCGAGGAAATTTTAACCATAACCCCATATTCAGGGGTTTAGATTAGACTATAAACTATTCACACTTAATCAGACCAACACGGATACCCACTTTGGTGTAACTCTCAGTGTATGACTTATACTCTGTAATCTCATATTTGAGACTTCTAAACCGCAGTAGTCTCAGAGTAGATGTCAATATAAACATCTTCCCTAATTTTATTTCATTCACGAGAAAGTTCAGGGAGTAAACGAAAAACCCGAGATCTGGTGGTATCAAATTGGTCCCTACTGGTTTCAATGTGTCTCCGTCGAGGATGCTTTTTTAACACCTTCAGCTTATGGCCATGGCAAGATATATGTATAGGACAAATGGGTCCTTCATCAACATCCCAGTGCGACAAATCGACTGAATTTCGGAGATTGTGCAATGAAGACAATTAGATGCCTCTATTAATTTATTAACTTCTCCGTTTTAAGTTAGGTTAGGTTGATCTGGCTTGCCACACATAACCTAAAGGTCTTTAGCGTTACCAGATGGAGCGAGTCCTCTACGTAAATTTGTAGTAGGCATCTTGTAGGATGTCAACGGTTTTAGAGAATCTGAGGCATGCTTGAAGTTCCGTTCTTGAGACGTCCAGCGTTTTAAGCTAGTCAGCAAAATATTCAAAATAAGCCTTCAAATTCAAATAAGAATATTTGGTTTAGGGTTCTTATTCAGACATTTAAAGTGTGCCTCTAAAATTATGGTATCCTGTCGAGTATATACAGGGCACACCTAAAAGGTAGTCGCAAGGGAGAATTTCTCTTCTTGTTTTCGTTTTGACGTTTCCTCAAAAGCTTCGAAGCTTTTATTTGAGATCAGGGTTGTAAACAAAGTTTGAACAGGGCACATCTAAATAGTTAGTGCACACTGCAAATAAAAAAACAATGTTATAAAATAAAAAATTAATACTTTATTGGATATACTCTCTTGTTGTTGCAATTCCACATATATTCAATATTGGGGGTATTTTCACAAGAATTATTGCTTTAAATAATGCAACTTTACTGACATTGGAAGTGGGCCCTGCTGTCTATTTGTATCCGTATTATTTATAGGTATCCAATTCGTTTGAACTGCGTTTTATTTGCATGGGCTCTTGCGATTTCGGCAGTGCATTGTTTCGCTTCGGTGCATAATCCTCATAGTTAACTGTAAGTAAATAATTATCAAAAATTTAAGCTGCCTGAAAATTAGCAATCATACCATTTAGTTGCAGCTCCTGTTGGGGGGTTGAATTAGGATGCCGCATTTGCGTTAAATTGAATAAATAAATTACGTGACTGTTTTTCCTAAATAATAAATAATTGTAAAAAAGGTTAACATTTTTATAAGAAAACCATTTGTTACCTTTGGCCAAGCATCTTCTAAAATTCACTGCACATGCATTTTGTTATTCACTGCCGCTGGCGGCCGCCCATTGTCACTTGGTACCCCTCCCACACAATATTGTGTACAGCGGGAGTAGTCGGGCCACTTGCTCCACTGATCCGCTAGCACACACAATATTCATCATTTTTTCATTTAAACATTTTTACATTTCCACTTATTTTAAACATTTTCACTTTTGCACATAATTTAATTTTGCAGAAATCTCTGTTTTACATATATCTAATTTTATCTAATTTTCCTCACTATTAAAATCGCAAAATCTTAATTCAAATTCAAATCCAGGGTACACCGATTTGTGCTCCCTGTTCGATGCTAAAATTGGATTATAGGTTGTCAAAATCGAGAGCTTTTTCACTCCACTGACAAGCCAAACATTGTTGTTGTTGTATAATTGTTGTAGCCTTGCGGCCACCTTCTTAATGCACACTGAGTATATATGTATAAGCAACAACAACTTACCAATGTTGCAAATAAAACTATAGAAACACAGTGTGCAAAACCAAACATAAGCACACAAACAGGTATTGATCGATACATAACAATAAAACGAAAACGCAGCCTGATTGCCAAGGCAGAAAAGAATAAACTTGTTAAAAATAATACAGATACCCTAAACAACAACCGTTTTGCTCTATTAAGCGATAGTGCAGAGTCTGAACCAACTAAGAGTATTGCATTCAAACCACCACCAATTTACTTGCGGGAACGCAGTTCCAACTTATTAATAGACAGTGTTGCCAGCTTGATTGGTAAAAATAATTTTCATGTGGTCCCGCTGTTGAAGGGTAAAATAAATGAAACAAAAATTCAAATATATTTGGAAAAAAACTATTCGGCAGTTGTTTCTTTCCTTGAAAATGAAAAGAAAAATTACTATACTTATCAGATAAAAAGTAGCAAAGGGTTGACAGTTGTTATTAAAGGTATAGAACCTGAAGTAGACCCTATAGAACTAAAATATGCACTCCACGATACTGGATTCACAGCAAAATCTGTGTTTAATATAAGGTATAGGGAAAAAATTCAGCAACCACTCTTTAGAATAGAACTAGAACCTGGGAATATTAAACTAAAACAAAACGAAACCCACCTCATTTACAACTTAAAATATTTAATGCATCGTAGAATAATAGTCGAGGAGCCTCACAAACGAAAAGGCCCAATACAATGCACAAACTGCCAATAGTATGGGCATTCGAAATCGTACTGCACCTTACGTACTGTATGCGTTGCGTGTGGCGACTTCCATCCATCAAAGGAATGCAAGCTGAACACAAGTGAGAAGGATACAAAAAAATGCAGCAATTGTGGGGGGAATCATACTGCTAACTACAGAGGCTGCCCGATATATACACAACTAAAAATCAGTATGAACCAAACTGCTAAGACAGTTCGAACCCAAAAATATAGTGCTATACCTACCAACACAAACCATATTGGAAGCACCACCGAAAACATCTCTTCATCCACTAGCTATGCGAATGTACTGAAAACTGGCGTTTCTGATAAACCGAGTCATCCTATGCAACCTCAAAATTTAGAAACGTTAATATTTAACTTGTGTCAGTGTATTACTAACTTCATGTCCTCGATGCAATCTATGATTCAAGAGCTTGTACATAACCAAAACTTACTTATGAAAACTCTACTTTCACAAAAATGAATGTTCTAAAAATATGTCACTGGAATGCTAACGGTATTAACCAACACAAAATTGAATTAAAAAATTTTCTAGACAGTAACAGCATAGACATCATGCTTATCTCAGAAACACATTTAACTATAAAATATAACTTCAAACTAGCAGGCTATAATTTTTACTCAACAAACCACCCACAAGGAAAAGGTTATGGTGGTACGGGGATTCTAATTAAGTCTCGATTAAAGCATTACTTTCTGGAATCCTATGCAAAAAAAAACATCCATTCTACTTCCATCTGTTGGGGTGAGCCAATAGTAATTTCATCAGTCTATTGTCCTCCTATGTTTCCTATTTCCACAACCGATTTTGTTTCTTTCTTTAAATCGCTCGATAACAAATTTCTCTCTGACGGAGACTTCAATTCTAAACATACCTAATGGGGCTCACGGTTAATCAACCCTAAAGGGAAGCAATTGTTTAATGCACTGATAGACTCTCGGAATGGTCTAGACTTTGTATCATCTGGAAAACCTACATACTGGCCAACTGATCAAAGAAAAATTCCCGATCTTATTGACTTTGGCATAACTAAAAATATTGAAAGGTGTTTCTTGGAAATCGAGCCCTGTTTCGACTTATCATCCGATCACTCACCGGTGATAATATATTTAAAAAAAAGACCAGAGTTCATTGAAAAAACAATAAAACTGACCTCCAAGAACACAAACTGGCTCAAATATCGCAAATATATTAGTACCCACGTGTGCGTTAAAACAAAACTTAAGAGTGGAGAGGCTATTAGTGCCACGCCCGCACAAAACTCAACTAAAACTAACGCGAGACACACTACGTCACACTATGTGGAATGCCTGGTTAGAGAAAAGAGGAGATTAAGGCGTGAATGGCAAAAATACAGATCTCCAGCACTAAGAGTAAAATTAAAGTAATTACAAAATCAGCTGAAAAACACTCTACGGGAGGAAATGGAAGAAAACCTTAATAAGTACCTTGAAGATTTGGCTCCTCTCAAAGTCACCAATTACTCACTCTGGAGAGCGACAAGAATGGTTAAAACACCAAAGGGTAGTGAATCGCCTCTAAGACAAAGCGATGGAACTTGGGCAAAAACAGAAGAAGAAAAAGGCAACTTCTTTGCAGCCCATCTGAGGTCAGTATTTCAACCTAAGCCGCCGACCTGCAACAACACTAGCATACAGAACTTTTCAATTACGAAGTCAGCAGTACCAATTCATTTCAAACCAAAGGAAGTTATACGCCTATGTACAACGAGTCTAAACCCAAAAAAGGCACCTGGTTGTGACCTAATTACCAATAAAATGGTAAGTGAATTGCCGCAAATAGCTCTAATACATCTCACACACATTTTTAACGTAATACTCCGTCTGGGCTACTTCCCTGCAACATGGAAAACATCGGAAATAATAATGATTCCAAAACCCGGAAAAGACCCCACTCAGGTATCTTCTTATCGGCCCATAAGTCTCCTGCCAACGCTCTCTAAAACGCTCGAACGCTTATTGCTGGAAAAATTAGCACCAAAGCTCGATTTAATCATTCCTCATCACCAATTTGGTTTCCGCAAACATCATGGAACTATTGAGCACCGTATTGCCTCTGAAATAAGGCGAGCATTTGAACAGAGGATGTACTGCTCCGGAATATTTCTAGACGTTGCACAAGCCTTTGACAAAGTCTGGCACGAAGGACTCATATATAAAATTAAAAAACTTCTGCCAAATAGTTCGCATAAGATTCTGGAGTCATATTTAACAAATCGCAAATTTAGGGTTAAATATAAAGAATTTGTAACGCCAGACTTTGAAATTATGGCTGGAGTACCACAAGGTAGTGTGCTTGGACCTATGCTTTACACTCTGTACACTTCCGATCTGCCAACGGATAAAAACCTCGTTACCTCGACTTTCGCTGACGTCACAGCTATCCTGAGCTCTCACCTAAATCCACGGATAGCCTCCCGGGATTTAGAGGAACACCTTAAAACAATAGAAAGTTGGCTAGCAGATTGGCGCATCAAAGTAAATGAGCAAAAAAGTGTACATGTGACATTTACTCTTAAGCCCAGTTCTTGTCCGGCAGTCACCTTAAATGGCATTGTAATCCCGCAAGCAACAGAGGTTAAATACTTAGGTGTGCATTTTGACCGACGGCTCACCTGGAAAAAACATATAGAAGCCAAGAAAATGTAAATGAAACTCAAGGCAAGTTCCTTGTATTGGCTTACCAACCGAAAATCAAAACTGCGTTTAGAGTATAAAGTACTTATCTACAAGGCTGTAATTAAACCGATTTGGACTTATGGTATTCAGATATGGGGCACTACTAGTGCATCAAACTTGCAAATAATTCAAAGGGCTCAATCGAAAATTCTGAGAACGATCAGCGGCGCTCCATGGTTCGTCAAAAACGAAAATATTCACCGCGACCTTAATATAGCACCCGTTGAAGAAGAACTAACAGTTTTAAAAACAAAATAACAATTCAAACTTCAGTGTCATCCTAACGCACTAGCAAGGAATCTGCTTCGTAGGATGAATACATCTCGACTTAAAAGGCCGCTTTTTAAAAAAAATAGAGTTTCTTTATATTAATATTTTTATATTTATTTTTTTTTCTACATAATTTATATAATACTTGAACTAAAATTGCTCTAAGCACTGGCGCGGAGCATCAATTTATTTATTAGTTGTAAGCTTTGTAAAATTATTGTTGGTTTCGATTGAAAACATGCAATAAATAAATCCATGTTGAATTAAAAAAAAAAAAATAAATTCTGAACCATGATCATTGTGTACAATTTATATTGGGAATGTTGGCATTACATTATCTCTGTAAATATTGATTTTATCATTTCAAGATCATGTTAAAACATAAATTCATGTTAACTTTACAGTAACAATTTAACATTTTTCATGTAATAACGAGACAAAATGTTAGTTTTGGACTTTTTGTCGTTATATTAACACTTTGGCTTAACATTAACATTAGGTAGGGTTAGGTTTACGTGGCTGTCAAGGGTACGGATAAACAGAGTAAAGGTAGGACCAAAATAGACGAGACGTAATGATAGCGATTTGACGAACGTCTGCACTCGTTACGTCGATTTTGACATTTAACCCAAAATGTGACGTTATCAACCGCATCGATTGATGGCTTTTTACATACAAATATAAAATAATTTAACTGGCGCCCGAGCAGCGACCGCAAAGAGTGTACAGGAATAATCATCAACAAATAATAATCATCTTTGGTTAGACAATTACGCCCGCGACCTCAAGAAGCTCCTGTGCGATCCACAAAGGCCTTGTCCTCAAGTAGCACCGTTCCCGTGAAAGTTGAAAGGATTAAACCTGTTTTGCACACATGATTGGTTTCAAGTGCTGCTATACGTCTCTTTGCGGTGCCTAAGTCCTGTTAGTGCAAAGAAAAGAAGCGCCCTAGTAACTATATGAAAATATAGAGGAACGGGAAGTGATTGATTCAGTAGCAGCTTTGCCTTGGACATATAATAAAAAAAACTCCTATAATCAAATAAAAATTATCAATAATCATAAAATAAATTTTTTTTCTTGGAAAAATAAAACTAAACTAAAAAGTGAAAAAGAGCAAAAGAAATCAAATGAGAAAATTGAAATAGAGAAAAAATTTATTAATTGAAAGTGAAAAAGAGAAAAAGAAATCAAATAAGAAAATTGAAATAGAGAAAAAATTTATTAATTGAAAGTGAAAAAGAGAAAAAGAAATCAAATAAGAAAATTGAAATAGAGAAAAAATTTATTAATTGAAAGTGAAATAAGATTATATATAAAATTTATATTGAAAACAAATAATTTATTAATTTTTTTCTCACAAATGAATTTTACGAAAAAATATTTAAACAAAAAATTATAAAATTGACTAAATGAAAGTGAAATAAGATTAATTGAAAATTAAATTTTACACCTAGAAAAAAAGATGTTGGCTCTTGCTGTTATGTAAGTTATATTATATAAGATTTAAAGATTAAGTATACACATAAAAGCTAATAGAAATTATCCAATTTATATACTGTAGTAAAAATTTAAAATTACATATAAGATAAATATAACAAGGAAAAAAACATTGTAAAACATGGCAAACCCAAACATAATAAGACCCTCAATCCTCAGAAATCCCACTAATAACCCTGAACCACCAGCCACTATGGCCGATTCATTATTTAACATCCCAGGACCGAGTGTAGCGCCCAGGCCGTCTATTCCAAATGTAACTCCCGAATTGGAAGTAATCATAAGTTCAATTGTAACCAGAATCTTTGCTTCAGAAGGAAAAAACTTAGTGAACGCGGCAATCAACCCAAAGCACGAACTGAACGAACCGACCGACCAGGAAATTAATCCTGAACACAGGAATAAAATTGACGATTTTGACAAAATACCGGACATAGTTAGATATTTGAGGGAATTTTCTGGAAATCCTGGAGAATTCGGCTCTTGGAAGAAGAGCGTAGAAAGGGTTCTGCATATTTATGAAGAGACTCGTGCTACACCACGCTATTTCGGGATTCTTAGCGTAATAAGGAATAAAATTGTAGGCAACGCAGACACTGCGCTGGAATCCTACAATACGCCTTTAGATTGGAAGGCTATTTCCAAATGTCTAATGCTGCATTACGCAGATAAAAGAGATGTAAATACTCTGGAGTATCAAATGACATCTCTGGTGCAAGGGAGCTCAACGGTAGAAGAATTCTACCAATCTGTTTATACATATATCTTTACGACTCTTTACTAAAACATACAGAGACAAAGCTCTCGATACCGTTGTCAGAGGACTTAGGGGAGATCTCCCGAGACTGCTTGGGATTCGAGAACCAGCAGACCTACCCCAAGCCCTACACCTCTGTTTGAGATTGCAGAATCAAAGCTTTAGAGCATCATATGCTACTACCTCCCACGGCAACTTCAGGAAATACAACTCAGAAATGACACCGCCTCCATTACCACTTCGACGTACAAACACACATACACCAGTAAGACAACGAGAAGCTTTTTACCCACAGATAGCCTATATGACTCGTGCGGGGAATAATTTCGCACCCAGACCTAACTACTCATATTACCAAAGGACTCCGTACTATGGGCCACCGAGAGGAAACAATAACTATAGGGCCATTCAAGCAGCACCCGAACGATATCCACCACAACGACCATTAGGAGCCAAACCCCCGGAGCCTATGGAAATTGACCAAAGCCTCAGAACTGCGGCAGTAAACTACGCAAACAGACCTCGACCTTTCAAATATGCCGGAAAAAGAAACTTTGCAGGATATGGTGAACATCCAGGGCAGGCGAAGACCCAAAGAAATTACCACATCAGAGCTGGACAACCAGAACTGGATAAATACAATCAAACCATACTAGAAGCCGGGTTCAACCAAGAGGAACCACCAATAGAACACGTGGACTACCCACTACAAGAAGAAGACCAAACCACTACAGGAATAGCCGACCAAGCACAGATCCATTTTTTAGCCAACTCCCTTACTTCGAATGTAGGACCCAGAGCGGCGAGATTCTAAAAAATTATTAATCGATACCGGACCCAATAAAAATTATATACAGCCACAATTAGTAGACGTACTGATTCCCAATGACAAAACCTTTCTTGCAAACACAGTGGGAGGAAATATAAAAATCACTCACCATACAATAGCGAATCTCTTTGGTAGAGAAGGAATGGACATCAAACTCTTTTTACTTCCACCATTAACATCCTTCCACGGAGTTTTGGGCAATGATAGTCTTCGAGACCTCTCCGCCATAATCAATACAGACAAAAACTACATGACCATAAAATACGACATTAAAATCTTAATCAAACAGCAACCCTGAGAAGCTGTTAATACAATAAATATACGGACAGAACACATGACACAGGAACAAGAAAGATCCTTCAGAAACATGATTCAGAAGTTTCCCAACTTGTTTTCAGAACCAAATGTGAAATTGACGTTTGCAACTCGAGTTGTCGCCGAAATCCGTACAACCTCAAATGATCCTGTTTATACTAAGTCATATCCGTATCCGATGTCACTCAAGGACGAAGTGGAAAAACAAATTAAAGAACTCTTAAGAGATGGCATAATAAGACCATCACGGTCACCATATAATGCACCCGTTTGGGTTGATCCCAAAAAATCAGACGCTTCCAAACAAAAAAAATACAGAGTAGTAATAGATTACCGCAAACTGAACGCAATAACAATAGCTGACAAATAACCCATACCAGAAATAAATTACGTATTAGCTCAATTAGGGACAGGAAAATATTTCTCCGTTTTGGATCTCAAGAGCGGTTTCCATCAGATTCCCCTGAAGGAATCTGACATTGAGAAACCCGCCTTTTCAATAAACAAATTTGAATTCCTAAGGTTACCTTTCGGACTAAAAAACGCGCCGTCTATATTTCAAAGAGCTCTTGATGACATCCTCCGCGAACATCGGAAAGATATGCTACATTTACATAGACGATATCGTAGTTTTCAGCGAGTCAGAACAAAAACATTTCGAAAATCTTAAAAAAATCTTTGAAACCTTACAAAAAAGCAACATTAAAATACAATTAGATAAGTGCGAGTTTTTTAAACGGGAAGTCGAATTCCTCGGACTAGTCATTTCATCCGAAAGACTAAAAACTAATTGCAAAAAAGTTCAAGCCCTAGCACAATTCCCAAAACCTCAAACTCTTAAGGACCTCAGATCATTTTTAGGAATGTATGGGTACTATAGACGCTTCATACCGGATTGCGCCAAACTGGCAAAACCCCTGACATCCCTTCTCAGAGGGGAAGATAGGCGAGTGTGCAAAAACCTATCAAGCAAAAAATTAATCTCATTAGACAACAATGCTCTAGAAGCTCTGAATAAAATCAAAAATGCACTAATTTCTCCCGACACTATTCTGATATATTCCGACTTCAATAAAAAGTTCCATCTAACCACGGATGCCTCAAATTATGCTCTCGGAGCTGTTTTAGAACAGAATGGTAGACCTATTACATTTTTAACCAGGACCTTATCCAAAACCGAAGAACAGTACGCCGCGAATGAAAAGGAAATGGTGGCCATAATTTGGGCTTTGCAGGCTCTACAAAACTATTTATATGGAACTGCAAAAGTCAAAATCTTTACGGACCATCAACCATTGACGTTCGCACTAAGTAACAAAAACACCAATAGTAAAATGAAAAGGTGGAAATCGATTCTAGAAGAATACAACTATGAATTGACATACAAACCAGGTAAAACAAATATAGTTGCGGATGCACTATCGCGACCTCCTCGGCCAACCCTTATTAACTCAATGACAGCCACTGTACACAGCGACGAAAGTTCATCACAAAACTTAATACAGTTTGTAGATGCCCCAATCAATGAATTTAAAAACCAACAATTATTTAACCTAGCAGAAACAAACAGTTATCAATTTATAATTCCATTCCCCACTTACCATAGACACTTGATAACTCAAACCGATTTTACAGAAGAAAGTCTCACAAACACACTAAAAAAATTTCTCAACCCATCAGTAAAAAATGGCATTAAAGCTACCGAAAGAGTTTTGGGGATGATACACAATATTTACCCGTTACACTTGTGAAGACCTAAATTTTGTAACAATTTAAGGTCACACAAAATACCGCCCTCACCGTATACCAACACCATGCGAGCACATGTAGCCAAACCACGCCACACGTGGTTATGCTCGAACATGACACAACGCCGAAATACGAGACTTGCCGATGCTCGCATAAAAAAGGGTATAAAAGGTCGGTGCACAGAGGAACCAGTCTCTTGTGATTTCAACAGCGGCGGCGACAACAGCGGACGAGCAGGCTCTCTCTCTTGTGATTTCAACAGCGGCGTCAACAACAGCGGACGAGCAGGCGCGCCCTCTTGCGATTTCAACAGTAGCGGCGACAACAGCGAACGAGCAGGCGCTCTCTTGTGATTTCAACAGCGGCGGCGACAACAGCGGACGAGCAGGCTCTCTCTCTTGCGATTTCAACAGTAGTGGCGACAACAGCGAACGAGCATGGAGTAAGTGGGTATAGTATTCGCGGACAGTGGCGACCACGGCAGACAGTTCCTGACTTTTAAGACTTCTTACGTGATTGGTGGTGTGAGGTTTTAACCGACATCACTACCACGTAAGAGAGTGCTCCACCCTAGGCGAAGTAAACGCGAGGTTTTAACCGGCGTTTAACTTCAAAGCAGCTATTGCTTCTACGTCTGCCATTACCCCACTTCACCGCAATTAGACGAAGCGGAAAGTATACAGGATTTAGTTATAATTAGTTTAAGATGAAGTTATAATTTACTGAATAATAAAAGAAAGTAAAACAAACTACATCAAACGTGTTGTGTTGAGGTCAATAAAATAAATATTGTACAGGACTCTGGGAAGACTGAGTGTACCCCAGCTAGAGATTCCTTACACACTTCCAACAATACCGTGCAAGATACACACAAACCCAAGACGAAGACATTACCGAACATTCCAAACGGGAAGAAGAAATAATCAAAGAACAGAGAAGAGTACACCGCGACGGACGAGAAAACCAACAACTATTGGAAAGGTTATACTTCCCACAAATGAACGCGAAAATAAGTATCGTCGAATAGTGAAACAATGCACGACCTGCAAGGAACAAAAATATGACAGACACCCAAATATCCCTGAGATTAAAGAAACTCCAATTCCCGAACATCCAGGACATATCGTCCACGTCGATATTTACTCTACAGAAGGACATCTAGTTCTTACCGCATTAGACAAGTTTTCAAAAATGGCACAAGCAAAAATCCTCCAATCTAAGGCAGTAGAAGACATCCGTCAACCTCTAAGAGATATGCTTTTCTTCTTCGGAATTCCCAGCATACTAGTAATAGACAACGAAAAATCCCTTAATTCTATTTCCCTCAACTTCATGCTGGAGGACCAACTAGGAATAAAAGTATTCCAAACCCCCCCTTACACTAGCATCTCCAACGGACAAATCGAAAGATTCCATTTCACTTTATCCGAAATTATGCTTTGCCTCAAAACAGACAAAATACATAGAACATTCACAGAACTTTTAGAAAGAGCAGTCAACGAATACAACTTTTCCATCCACTCGACTACAAGACAGAAACATTTTTTGGACGAAGAGTAAGTTCTGACCCAGAAAAACTAGAACAAGCCAGAAAGGACATAAAATATGAATAAATTACAAACAAAACAAAAAAATGGCTTGGAAACACACAATAAGAAAAGACAGATTCCAAAGACTTACGATGCAGGACAAACAATTTTCGTTAGAATAAATAAAAGAATAGGATCAAAATTATCACCCAGATACAGGAAAGATATTGTAAAGGAAAATAGAAATACCACTATACTTACAAATTCAGGCAGGATAGTTCACAAAAAGGATATACCAAACTAGAATCATTCGAATAAATTAACTGACAACAGTACTTCTCTTTTAATTTAATTACTGGTCGCGTCATGCTCTGCAGACATACCAATTTTGGACTATTCAAATTCACAAGTAATAACGCTACATGCAGGACCAGCAAAACTTCAAACAGGATCTTTCAAGTTAATTCACCCTATCAACTTAGAGCACTACATAAAATTGAATAGAGAAATCGAGTACGCTGTTAAACATTCAATCAATGAAACTCACTCATCCCTTACTCACATTCCTATTGCACGAAATTTCTCAGACTAACACACTTTTAAATAGATTTAAAGCCTAAAAGTAAAATAAAGAGATCACTCGATTTCATTGGTTCAGCCTGGAAATGGATTTCCGGAAACCCTGATCATCATGATTGGCAAATCGTAGAAGTTAAGGTTAACGATGTACTTGAAAATAATAATAGGCAAGTACTTATAAATGAATTAACTGTATAGAAACTGAATCAAATAACAAATATAACAAAAAATATAGTAAAATTTGTAAAATCAGCTGAAGTAGCATTAAATTATGAAATAACAAAATTAAAGTATAAAATAAAAATATTGAAAGAAGAAATTGTTAATTTAGAGTATGCATTGCATTGGGCTAAGGCTAATATAATAAACTCATACATACTTCCAAATGCGGAAGTAGAAACAATAGAAGAATTATTAAAACAAGGAGAAATTCCATTTTAAAACATGGATGAGGCTTTATAATTTGCTCAAATCAAAGTGGCATCAAACAGTTCCACAACAATTTGCATTATGAGTTTCCCTATTACCTTAGCGCAAAGCTGCGAGATCTTATTTTTAAAAGCAGTAAAAAGAGCCAACACAATCTATAAATTGCCATATGAGAAAAATTTAAAATGTAATTCTAATGATATATATATATACTCGTATATGGAATAAAAGAAAATTGTAAAAGGTCAGATAAAATAACAATTTGTCCAAACAGTCACCTAATTAATCTAAATGAATCCCACTGCATACCGCACCTGCTAACCAGCCGACTACCTGATTGCGTCATTGTCAACAACCAACATATTCCAGATTTTGAAGAACTCCAACCAGGAATTATACTACTTAATAACTAGAATGGCATTATCCAAATTGACGAAGAAATAGGACAACTAGAAGGCACATATCTAATTCGTTACCACAATACAACCGTAAAAATTGGCAACACTGTATTCATATCAAAGGAAATTGCTTTTGCAAAACCATTACCAGCCATTCTACAGCCATCATCAGGAAGAGGAGAACGAGAAGAAATGCTGTCGTTACCAATGATGAAGGAACTTCACATCTATAACACAGAGCACATCGAACAACTAAGAACCCGCAATAAAGTCAGCCGTGGACTTAATCTCGCCGAAATGATGCTCATAGCCGCTGCCCTAATCATCGTTATCCTAAAATGCTACAGGACAAGAAGTCAAATTAAAATCGCAACAATAACTGCCAGAGAACCCGATGTACCAGAAACAGAAGAACCCATATCAGGCTCCACTTCACAATTCAGCTTAACAGCGACAACTCCCGCAACAAATCCAATAACCCGAATTAATAAAATACCATTGTTCTAAACTCCGACGAACGAGGACGTTCGAATTTAAAGATGGAGGAGTTAACACAGAACACGCTTAAGAGCAATGCAACACACGCTTGCACATATTTCCTAAATTCTTTCCCCATAGGAGAAAATGCTGACAACGTGTCTACGCCACATCCGGAATACCTTCTCACGACGGTTGGCATGTGTAGGTTCAAGGCGATTTAGTTTCAAGAGTGGTGGAGGAAGCAGTGCTTATAATCATCAGAATATATTGAATTCGTCGAATTTCGGAAAGGAAGCACAAGAAGGAGAACCCGCGAAGGAGAGCCTGGCCCCTTCCTGATCAGCACAAGATAAAGAGGGCGCAGCAAGCTAAGTCAAGTATTAGGGAATCGTATAAAGTATATAAGTATACTTATTGGTGTAAAAATCAAATTAGAAGTAAAATCGTAACTAACCTAATGGTTTCCGATTTGGAGTGAATATGGAATTTGAAAACAAGTTTTTTTTAGTTTACTAAATTAACAATATTAAAGAGATATTGAATACACATACCTACTGTAATGATTAGACGGGGTTTTTAAATCCATGGTTTAAAATGTAACTTTATTTACCGAACATTAATCATTAACAGTCGACTATCTACTGTCTTGCAATTACAATGTTGGACTTATATTTATACTTAAAATAGTTGAGTCGTCGATGACATCACTGTTCGATGACTCAAGAGGTATCGATGGATAAGGGTCAGTTATTTGAGACGTATGTGTGCTGGCTCACATTTCACGGTCGTTGACCGTCGCCTTGAATGTTGGTGTCTCATATCGGCACCACTTTGGAATGTTGCACACTTTGCAATTGTTAATTGATTTTAGGTCATTAGATTCATATGTCTGTTAGTTCAATGACCGTTATCCATGACACTACATATACGAGTATATAAATATATCATTTTTTTTGTTGTAAGATTTACACGGTGTCGGCCGAGCGTGGTGTTGTTAGTCGTTCTACATGATCGGAGACCCGGCCTTGGTGAAAGAGCTCTTTTCGGTAGGCGACAGGGGAGTTAGATTCTGATCGCAGTGAAGATCACGTCGTTATCGCTCTGTAGGGACCATACATATAGAATAAAAATATAAAATAAAAGAAAAAAAAGGAAAATAAGAAAGAAAAGAATCGATTACAAATTAGATTAAGAATTAATGTTAAAATGCAGGAAGACAGTTTAGGTATTAAAGTGAAAGATAATTAAAGTAATGTTTGAGTAGAGGGGACGTGATTGGAGGGAGGGGGGGCTGTCGCTGAGCTGGAAGATGCAGAGGAAAGAACTGGAGTGCTAAGGTGAGTGATGGTTATGAGAGAGAGAAAAAATATAAATGTTTATTGTTGATACCTGGCGTCGTGGGGCTGGTTGAGGACCACGCCCATCTAAATTGAGCTAGTCATGGCCACCACACTGATGCGACAAACAGGAGGACGTAACACCTTCAATGACTTTTGTCGCAGCTGCGGTTCGCGGACGTCCAGGAGGAGATCCCACACTTACTGTAATATTGCCTTGGTCCTGTGAGGAGGAGATTTCAATTCCTGAGGAGAAGCTTCTTTCAAGGATTTCGCTCCATTAGTATAAAAAATATCGCTCGCTTCATTAGATAATCGTAATGATTTATCTTCTAGTTTCGGGGAGGTGCTTCTTTTTATGGGACCCACGTTCTCTATGGTAACATTTCGTGAACAGTCTTTTCGGGAACTAAACTAGATTTTAGTGCGTACGGCCTAAGCCAGAAAGAAAGGATTTAGAGCTTTACCTTCTTCCCTCTAACATGCCTTGTTTCTAAGCTCCTTATCTACGTACCACTAATTTCCATTTACTATTAATACTTATAATCAAATCAAAATTTAGATCAAGTTAACAATCTTTATATTTTGGTTGACATTATCTTTCAATATTTTTCATTTTCGATACGTACACATTTGGATTTACAATACACGGTTAATTTCCTAAAAATCCTCCACTAGGAACATTGGAACTTGCATGCGCTTTGACGGATATTGATAAATTGCGACATCTTCTGGCTTTAGGTATGGACCAGCCAATGGTTTAAAATTCAACGCAACCGTTGTGGACGATTTTTTATAGATCTCAGTGTTATAATCACGTTGCCGACGTTCGTAGTACAACATTTCGTAGGGACATAACTGGCGTTTCTCCTCTGGAGTGTGCGCACTCTCCTTCTGCACCGCAAAGCGTGGAACAGGAGCCGCTTCATGTCGTCTCTCTGCGGGGTAATGTTGTTCCATTTTGAGTTTTGCTTTTGCCTTTCGGCGTGCTATATTCTCAGCATCCTTCAGTAACACTTTGTTAACTGTCAATCTTTTGATATTATTGATGGGTATCTCTCTTTTGTGTTCTTTGCTAGCTGTTTCTCTTTTGGTATCTTTGCTAACTGTCTCGCTTTTGCGTTCTTTTCTAGCTGTCTCTCCTTTGGTCTCTCTGCCCGCTATCTCTCTTTTGATGTCTTGTCTAGCTGTCTCTCTTTTGCTGTCTTTGCCAACTGTCTCCCTTTTGCTGTCTTTGCAAGCAGTCTCTCTTTTCGTCTCTTTGAAAGATATTTCTCTTTTGCTCTCTTTGCCACCTGTCTCTCTTTTGGTCTCTTTGAAAGATATCTCTCTCTTGCACTCTCTGCTAGCAGACTCTCTTTTAGTCTCTTCGTCAGCTGTCTCTCTTTTGATCTCTTTGAAAGATATCTCTCTTTTGTTGTCTTTGGCAACTGCCTCTCGTTTGGGTAATTCCTTTCTGAAGGTACCTAGTTCATCCGCCCCTGCTTTGGCTAACTTTTGTCTTTCGAGATAAATCTTCATTTGACGATGCACCTCTTGTCTTATGAAATCTGCATCTACCCCGACTTTGCCCTCATCATTCTGACTACTCAACAAATCCTGAACGCCCAAAATGCGCTCCTCCAGATTCGAGATGCGATGCTCCAGTATTTGAAAATTTTCAACAATCAACTTATCCCGATCGCTATCACTCAGAGTTTTAATGTGGTGCGCACTGTGGAACACACTCAAATGCATATGTGCGTCATCGGACTTGGACGAAATCTCGTCGTCTTGTGAAGTGGGTACCTGCGCCTTCACGCCGACGTACTTTTCGACAATTTCGTCGATGTCATTTCTGCACACGTAGTGGTCGGATATTTGCATCTCATCCATTATATTGTAAAATTCTTGGCGCACCAAATCCGCGATGGTGGAACGTTGAAAAGTTTCACCAGAATCAATCTTCCCCAAGGATATTTCCGAATTCATCTTTGACCTTTTCGTTTAAATCACTTTTGAGGAGTTCGAGTGAAATTTTTTTAAAATTTTTGCAGATTTTTTCCTGAAGATTCGCATCGATTTTGTTCACAAGATAAACGCCAATGTCAATTTTGCCTTAAAAAAATTTTTTTTATATTATATTTTAATATTTTGTAACCAAGAAAATTTGCCTATTTTCGAAATGATCAAAAAACTAAAGAAAAAGTTTTCACATTTGAAATTTTCATATTCAAAATTTTAAAAATAAAAACAATATAAAGTACTTTCATAGAACAAGGTTGCAATCTGGAGGGGTTGAGAAACTGAAATTCTCTTTATGGCACCAACTACATGGAATCACAAACCGAATGGTAGGACACGCCGTCCAAGCATATTGCGCACTATGGGGTGCAAACTTACTTCTCTTCTATTTAGAATAGAAGTGAGATAGACCGGAGAACCACATACTAAAGCTGCACAGGTTTACTAAAGCTCCGTGAGGAATTTAAACAGCGATCTGGACGATCTCAAATCAACCAATATATATGACCTGTGATTTGCCGCCATTAACACAAAAACAAGCTTAGCCTGAGATTAAACGAAGAATCACGCTTGCTAATAAGTGTTACTATGGGCTTTTTTTTCCATAATTGGAACGGAGGTGGAAATCTTCAAAAGACACTGGTAACATTACGGCACCAGTAGTGTGGGATTCTTACCCACTAAAACCACCTCCATCGCAGCCTCCCCCCGCGGGACCGCCGGAAGGTGTACTTCTCCGGGGGGGGTAGTATGGTCAGCGGACCCCTCCTAGCTATTTTCCATTGCTCGTCTTCGCCACTCCTGGTGGCGGAGGTCTTTCATAATAGCGGCGGTGGTGTCACACACCGCAGCCCATTTCTCCGGGCTCTCGAGCATATGCTGCACTATGTTGTCGGGCACCACGGGCTCTCCACATACTCCTTGTAGTGCCACTCTAGCACTTTCATAACGTGGGCAATAGAAGAAGACATGTTTGGGATCTTCTATCTCTGTACCTCCACAGTTTGCACAGTAGGGAGATTCCTCCAAGTGGAATCTGTGCAGGTATGCCCGAAAACCTCCGTGGCCTGTCAGCAATTGTGTGACGTAGAAATTCACCTCACCATGCGACCTGCTTACCCATTGCTGAATGTTGGGGATCAGCCTTCTTGTCCAGCGGCCATTTGTAGAAGTATCCCACTGGGCTTGCCACTCTTGAAGGGTCCTCCGCTTTCCAATTTCCAAGAGCTCCTCTACATTTGTCGCGTGTGTCCCTTTGGCGTGGTAGAGGTTCATCGCTTCTTTCGCTAGCAGGTTCACTGGAATCATGCCGGCTATTACCAAGGTGTCATCTGTGGATACGGTGCGGTATGCGCAGATCACTCGTAGTGCACTTCTCCTGTATGCTGCCTCAATGGTGCGGACATAAGCCTTCACATCCGCATTTTCGGCCCATATTGGCGCTCCATAGAGAATAATGGATCTGACAACCCCGGCGATGAGTCGCCTTTTCCGCTGCCTGGGTCCTCCCACGTTGGGCATTATTCTACATAGGAGAGAACATGTGTTTGCTGCCTTATCTCCCACGCGCCGCAGATGTTCTTTGAAGGTAAGCCGCGCGTCTATCCACACTCCTAGGTACTTGAGGTGTGGAATCGTGGTTATGGCACATCTACCAACTCTTATTTCCACTACCTCCAATACTCTGCGGCTCGAAACCAGGATTGCCTCGGTCTTGTGTTCAGCCAAGCTAAGTCCAACGTTTGCAAGCCATCTTCCGACGGTAGCCACAGTTCGGTTGGCCTCTGCTACCACTTCCTCCAAGTATTTAGCTGTGATTGCCAATGCTATGTCGTCCGCGTATCCGATGATTTTGACACCATCAGGGACCTGTACGCGGAGGATGCCGTCGTACATAGCATTCCAGAGTAACGGTCCAAGCACCGATCCCTGGGGAACTCCTCCGATAATCTTGTGCGACTCCACACCTTTTTCGGACTGGTAGAGCAGGATCCTATCGCTGAAGTAGCTGGCAATCATTCGCCTCAGGTAGATGGGTACCCCAAACTCTGCTAACGCTTTGGCTATGCGCTCCCAGCTAGCTGAGTTGAAAGCATTTTTGACATCTAGGGTGACCACAAGGCAATACCTCTTCGTTCCACCCCTCCATCGTTTCCCCTGGATCGCTGTTTTAGCCGTCTGGACAAGTTCGTTGATGGCGTCCACGGTAGATCTCGCCTTCCGGAAACCATATTGCCGTTTTGAGAGCCCTCCAGATTTTGCAATGGCCTCATCAATCCTGTCACAGATTATCCGCTCCAGAATTTTTCCCGCCGTATCTAACATGCAGAGTGGGCGGTACGCTGAAGCGTCCTCTGTTGGTTTGTTGGCTTTCAGCACCAGGACCAATCGTTGCCTCTTCCATCTCTTGGGGAAAATGCCTTCTCTCAGGCAAGCGTCGTACATTTTCCTCAGTGGCTCTGGGTTCAGTGCAGCTGCGGTTTTGAGCACTCGGTTGGGGATTCCATCTGGGCCGGGTGCTTTCTGGTCTCCAAACTTCCCAACCGCGCGCAACACCTCATCTATAGTCACACTGGGTATTGATTCCTCCGTTTGCTCCAGAGGGAGCTCGTATGGGACATAGTTCTGTACTGGAAAGAGCTGTGCCACTATGCGTCTGAGCAACATTGGGCAGGTTGGGGCTGGCTGCCTATAACAGGGCAATTTTCGCATGACAAGTCTATATGCCATGCCCCATGGGTCGTCCTCAACTTGTGCGCATAATTCAGCGAATCTGGTGCTCTTGCTCTTCTTAATTGCCTTCTTCAGAACATTTCTGGCTTCCTTGAAGGCCTGGTGCTTCTGCAGGGAATCCGGTTTCCGTATGGAACGTTGATACCTTCTCCTCGCAGCATGGCATGCTTTACGGAGCTCGCCTATTGCATCCGTCCACCAGTAGACAGGTTTATGCCTCCCACCATATGCTCTCCTGGGCATTGCCGCGTCGCAGGCGTTTTCTACCTTCCTTGCCAGCTGATTCGCCATTTCTTCTGCACTGCCTTCCAGCACCAAACCTTCAAGCATCATTTCTAGGACGTCTTCGTCAAGGCTGTTTGTCCTCCAGCCTTTCAATGTCGGACCTATCCGCTGCCGATTCCGGGGCTTCTCCAGTTCGCAGATGATAGCTTGGTGGTCGCTGTGGGTGTATATGTCACTCACCAGCCATTTTGCACCCCTCACCAGCCTGCTACTTACGAAGGTTAGGTCAATCGCAGAACTGGCACCTCCTCTGGCAAAAGTCATCTCGCCGGTATTCAAGAGGATCACGTCAAGTGCTGCGAGTGCATCCATGAGGATATGACCCTTTGGCGTAGTTCGGCCGCAGCCCCATTCAGTTGCCCATGCGTTGAAATCGCCAGCAATTACTACAGGGTTCCTGCCGTGTGCATCTAGAACGAGTCTATCTACCGCCGACTCAAACTCATCCGTAGTTAGGCTTGGTGCCATGTAGCAACTGTAAACCGTGGTTCCTCCTATGGTTGCCCTGACGTATTTTTCATCCCTCCTGACGTCCGCGAGTTGAGGTGGTTTGACTCCACACACCCATATTGCAGCTCGGCAAGTATTGTCCTCGACCCAGACTCCTTGGTGCTTCCGACGATATGGTTCACTGAGCACAGCGACGTCGATCTTGTGCTCTCTCACCGTCTGCTCAAGTAGGTCTTGTGCAGCTGCGCAGTGATTGAGGTTAAGCTGGAGTAACTTCACCATGCGTTTTGACTCCTTTACTGCTTGCTTATACGACGGGCATATTCTGCATCCTGTCGAGTGCTCCGTATCCTTGCGGCCTTTGGTCTTGCAGAGTGCACAGGTTGGGCTTTTGCTACACTCGTTGGCGTTGTGGCCTTCGGCGCCGCATCTGTAGCACCGATTCCGCCAGTCCTCCTTGCTACTGCACTTTTTGGCAATATGCCCAAACTCCATGCACTTGTAGCAACGTGTGGGTACTACCTTTCCCCGCACCCGACAAGAGGTCCATCCGACTCTCAGTTTCCCGGCCAGTAGCGCTGCGGCTGCCAGAGGGGGCAAACTGATGGTTGCTGTTTGCGTTCCACCGTACGCTTTCCGAAGGGACCTAATCGCGGTCACGGGGAGCTTTTCGAAAGTGCTCAGCTGTTTGCACAGCGCTTCGTGAACTTCCTCTACCGTAGTGATCTCGTCCAAATCCTTTATTTCCAGCAGAGTCTCCTGGGTGAGTTGTCGCACCTCCACAGTAGTCCCCAGTATATTTGCTACTGCTTCCCGCAGAGTGACCGTCTTCGGGTCCGCTGTCGTGGCTAATTCGAGTAGCAGCTCACCTTTCGCGGTTTTCCTTATTTTGTTCACTCTCTCGCCCAATTCCCCAAGCCGCGGCTCTGTCTTTATCCTCCGCAAGATCTCCGCATAGGTTGTCACTCCCGTTCCCTTGATGACAATTGCATCAGGTCTGGTCGGCTTCGCTTTAGCGAGTGTCTTCGGCTTTGCCCGGGGGCGAGCACGAACCATCGTCCACTCTGGCTTTTTCACCACTGCGTCGGGTTTACCCACTTCTGGCTTGGTGGTATTTTTAGCTGCGGCGGCCTTCACCATGGCCGCCCTTGCCGCATCCGCCTTCTGCCTTTTGGGTACCGCTCGGCTCGTCGGGCTGGTTCCGTCGTCTTCTGCGTTTTCGCGGGGAGGCTTCGGCATTGCAACGGAATCCGCGTAGCTCCTTGCCAGTGGCGATACGCTGGCTTGGACCTCCTTGTCCTCCTGCGCTTTGCAGGTTTGCATATTCTTGTCGGCTCGATGCAGTAGTGGTGGTTGAACGTTGACGATGTCATCGGCATCCCGTTCTTGTGCCACTTCTAGGCACATGTCGCGGATCTTCGCCGCCTTTCGTTTAATGTCCGAATGGACATTATGTCGCTCCGCAATGTAGCTGATGAGTGCCTCGACATGCCACTCTAGCACAGCCATTTTCCCCTTAGCATTCACTTCCGGCGGCGGATAGATTGCCATCTTCCCTAGCATGTCTGACTTACATGCCACCCGCATTTGCATCTCCCCCGGATCCCCCAGGGAGTTTCTCCGCACCGTCAGTCGCTGGTCTTGCCCACCACTAGGTGGGGTCCGGCGCAGTATGGAGCTTCTATTGAAAGGGTCCTGCTCCCTGCTTTTTTTTGCTCCCTCGTTATTGTTGTTGTTTTCTTTATTTATTTTGTTCATGCGTATTGGGTCCCCGCTCAGAGTCGTTATCGCTGCCCGTAGTACAGTCGCCTTCATGATCCCATGGTTGTCTATGCCGCAGCAGGGAGGCCATGCAAGGGTTGACACAAGTCCTCATGGGAGCTTGCATACAGAGCCAGATCAGCGTTAGTCGGGAATGTTACATCCGAGCCTGTACCGCCAACTTAATGGGGTCGGACATCGAGCGTTCTCCGAGACCTGCCAAGGTTTTAACGGGACGGAGGCAATTGTGGCATTAAGCTGCCAGCCATTTCGATAAGATTTCACTCTTATGTACTAAAGTGACAGCATGCCACAATCGTCAGCCCATATCCATAATTCCCAAAAAATGTCCGGTATCACAAACTTAAGGCCTTACCGGTCTCGACCTTAGTAGCGCTAAGCACTTGTCGTACAGCTGCCCCAGGCATGTGGCAGCTGACCAAGGTGTTGGTTATCTGAATTCACTCTTGGATTTTTATGGTCCAACGATGATCCCACGAAGTCCCTCGGTGGTGAAACGATGTTCCGCGTCCGTCCCTCGATGGTCCATCGGTGCCCGTTCAGCCGCCCCTCCGGGGTCATCGCTGAAAGAGTCGTTGCTCACTTCGGCTAGCAGCCAGCGGTTGCTGGTATACCATTGCCCGGGGCCGCCACGAGGAGGCAGTGAGTTTTCTTGGAAGAGTTCTCTGTAAGGATCGCCCTGGCCTCTCCCTGGTGAGTGGCTATCAGAGTCTTTACCTTAAGATTATCAACCCTGACCCCAGTGTTACTATGGGCTCAGTAAACCAATGTGTAGTGGAGTCCTCTCTGGACCGACAAAACTGACACTCTACAAGACGCTCATCGTACCCGTGCTGCATGGGTTGTGTCACAGACTGATGCAGCTGTCCTTGGGGTGTTCGAGAGGGAAACTCTTCGTAAAATCTTCGGTCCTGTTCGTGTCGGGGACTACTACCGTATTCGGATGGATCATGAACTGTACGAGCTCTACGCTGATATTGATATAGCAAGAGCGCTGGTCGTGCGTATGGACGAAGAAGCTCCAGCGAAAAAGCTGTTCGAAGCGGAAGCCGCTGGACGACAACGTAGGGGACGAGCATGCCTCCGATGTAAGGACCAAGTCGACGAAACCCTAACCACACTTGGTATAATGGATTGGAGAAGACGCGCGCAAAACAGAGGCGCCTGGCGAGCACTGTTAAGTTCGGCAGTAACCCGATAGCGGGTTGTTTCGCAGATCCTGCGATTAGGCCACAAAATAAGTTTATTAATGTTGCGATTCGTCCGACTCTGAAACTGGCGGGAGTAAGCCTGCACACAGACTCAGAGAAATGTCCTCTTTGTCCCCCAACTTCCGGCATCACAATGGCCTATGTATGGCCTAAGTGTGTCTTCTGGCCGAGCCCTTGATAGCCACTTAAACCAACCTTAATGTACCCATATTTGTAGCGATTCTGTTAGAACAGTTGGCGAGACTCCTCTTGACGATTATGACTGCTAGGGGTTGGAGAATGAGTAGTAGCAACTGAGGCCTTCGACTCAAAGAGAAAAGGATATTTTTAGAAAGAAGCATTTTTGAGACCAAACCCGGGGGAAGATTTTTACCTGCGACCCTCCTTCTTGAAGTTAGTTTCCAATATTTCTAGTAATTTGTTGGCTGGGTCATGTCCATTGTATGGATGAAGAAGCTCAAGCGAAAAAGGTATTTGAGGCGAGAACCGCAGGTCGACGACGAAGAGGGAGACCGTGCCTCCGGTGGAGGGAGCAAGTTGAAGAAGCTCTAACCACGCTTGGTGTAACTATGGAGAAGGCGGGTGCGAAGCACAGGCGCCTGGCAAGAGCTGCTCAAATCGGCCGTAACCCGACCACGGGTTGTAATGACCTCCTAAAAAGAAGTTGGTTTAGAAGGAATTACCTATCGCATCTTCAAAACTGTCGTCACAGATTTGGTATGTGATGATTGCACTTATTAAAACATCCCCCTCCCTCACTGAGAACATCGCTCCACCCCAGAACCCTTTTCATACTTCCTTCAAGGTGCAGATGCTCACTTCGTCGTTATTGGACTCTCAACGTTATTCCTGCATCCATGCGATCTCTTGGCCCTCGAGCATTACGATAGCCTGAAGCTACCCACAGAGCTGCGGTTCATTGCGGTAGCTATACATTCAACGATGAACAGAGGGTGGAATTTCTTTTGAAAACACACTTTTCGGACGCAACAACCATCGAAGAAGGACTTACCTCAAGGAGGTTTCACACAGGTATGGAAGATTGGGATTTGCTTCCAAGATAATAACACCACAGCTAGTACAATATGCCGTAGGAGCTTTTGACCCCTATGAGACACCAGGAACAGGTGGCATAGTGCCCGCCCTTTTACAGAAAGGAATAAATGTACTGGCTCCCCACCTGATCAAGTTATTCAGGATAAGCTTAGCGACAGGATATATTCCAGCAATCTGGAGGAGAGCTCTTGTTACGTTTATACCGACGGTTGGAAAGAGAATGCATTTTCCCTCTTTGTTTCATTCATTCATGGGAGGCCAAGGTTCAACTGGGACCGTCGAGGCCACAATGATGATGATGATGGTGATGTTTCATTCATTCAACTAACAATTTTGGTAGCATATGTTAGACAATTAAAACTGGTTCGCCACGCCCCTTAAAATTTACAGGAAAGCATAAATCCATGTGGTTTTAGTTGACATTGACACGAAATCACAATGGTGAAGTTTTTATTTAAGAGTTTCATTAACATTTCACTAAAGTAAGCATATTTATATAGAATTACAATAACAGTGGTGTTTTTTTTATGAGCAAAAATTAATATTAATATTACAATTTTCGTTTTAAAGAAACGTTTCTTTAATATTAAAGTTGTATCATTGTATTTTGGAATAAGGCCCAATAGTTATTTTTTTCGTTTTTTTTCTTGTTTTCTTAATAAACTTACAGCATAATTTTATAGTTAAAGAGTTTATAGATTAAATTACTTAAGGGACTTACGACTACTTAGTAAACTACATTGATGTTTAACAACAAACAAACAAAGAAAAAAAAAACTAAATTATTTAACACTATTAATTTTTGCACATGGTGTTAGCTTAGGTTGATTCAATTTTCAAGTTCAAATGTTTGTGTTGTGTGTGTGTGTGTGTGTGTAAGTTTAGATGCCCGCCCGTTCTAATGCGCTCAGCTGAAGACCCAAACGTTCCTCTTTGGCTTTGCGCTCCGAGCTGATTTTCTTGGCATGCGTGTAATTGTTCAAAAATGTTTGCACATCAATTTTTCCATTCAGAAAATGTTCCACGTGACGATCACAATCGGTGTCAGCATTGGAGGCGGCAATTTGTAGCAATTCCTGGTAATAAAAACGACACATAAGTTTTGTGTGTCAGTAAATCAGCAGTCCCTGGAACTCTCAACGAATTTATTGACAAACAAGAACACACTGTAGATGCCTTTTGCCTTTCATTGAAAGACCTCTGATGAGGACAAGTCGAGTGCCCGATATAGCTATAAGATCTACTAAGATCCTACGGTGTACACTTGTTAGTCAACAAATTCGCTGAGAAGTTATTTGTTTAATAATCTTAAATTATACATAATCAAATATTAATATATATGCTAGGGCTGCTCCCTTCTTTAGCTTATAATTTGTAATTATAAGTTAACTAAGTTAAATAAATATAAAAATATTAACATACCCGTATATGCTGCGGCGCATATTCTTCGGATTTCTTTAGATACTTCTTATTCAACTGATCACATTTTTCGCCCAAATGCTTTAGAGCCGTGACATCATCGCTTAACTTGCGTTTAAGCTCCACCAAATTCGTCTCTTTCGATTCGTTCTCACCTGTACAACTATTATGCGTATAGGAAGGCAACATAAAATAAGTGAAATTTTTATTTACGCGATATAATTTCCACTTGAGATATCATCGAATCGAGCTCTTCATTCAAATGTTGCACCACAGACATTTCCTCTATGAAATCATCGAAAAATTCTGGATCATTGTCGAGTTGCTTCAGCTCATCCAGCGACAGAGTGGACAGGTTGGGTAAACTGCTTTCGTTGAATTTGTTTGTTAATTTTGAGCTGTCCAGCGGCGAGTTCTCTTTGCTGCTGTCCAGCGATTTGGCTACTATGGATTGCGTGGGCGTAGGTGTCGCCCGGGGGATACTTATGGGGCTGCCAACCTTAATTATGGCGGGTGGAAAACGTTCATATTCGCGTATGATGGCCTGCACAACGCGTCCCAAATCAGAGTGTGGTGAGTACTGAAAAAAAGCAAAAGTATTAATAAAAGAATAAGAAAATAAAAGAACCTGTCAGGCAGAGCTTTAGTCTATAAGTGAAATAATTATTCGAAAAAAAATGTATGAAAACACTCATAGGCTTCCAATTTAGTAACACTTTCAATTCCGTACTGTTCCGGATAAATATGCCCTGGCTAAGCACAAACCCTCATAAGTTTTTCGAAATAAACACTTTCAACATCTAAGAGCATTTTACGACTGATTTACTAATTAATATTTTCCTAGAACGCCCTGTGGGCTCGTGGTAAGCATGCTAGACTCACACTCAGAGGGTCTCAGGTTCAAATCCTGTTCCCGGCACGGTCGCAAAAATGCTTCTTTCTAAACAATTATGGTGTAAAAGATAATAATATTTTCTTTAAAGGAACCTTTCAATAACAAATATGAAGCTTTAAAAAAACAGCTAATTAATATTAAACTAATTAAATGTATTATAACAATAATTAGTTGCTATGGTTCCACGAGGGAGCAAACTGTTAACTCCATTTAATAATTGCTGCAATAAAACTCCCAAGTCATCGTAATGCTCAAACTTGCATTTACGTGCCTTTACGACACAAGGACATCGGTCGCGTCAATTTGTAGCCGAAATGACAAAAGTTATCCTTGATGTCCTTGTCACAGCAAAAGACCTTGGATATGCATAAATGGGCAATTGGAAAATCGTTACTATGAAGGACGCACAAATGAGCGAGCTATCATTCGACTGAAGCGGGCGGCCAAGGTTGCTGGCAAGGTTAAGGAATACACAAAAAAGCTGCTGCTCACATTTAACAACCCAGGCGCTGTTTCCACTTCCCCGTTTGTTGCATTCACCCAATGATGCTGCACTGTCGGTGAAACGATGAACCTCGGTCGCTCGTTAGGAAAATTCAGACCCAATTGAACCGTTAGCAGAAAATTTCGACCACCTGACTCAAAGTGTACGCAGTATTCCTCATATTCGCTCACTTCAACGACGCTGAAAAGGCATATACAACAATATGTTTAGTTATTTGTTAATTGGTAAAACAATTTAAGATCAAACATATATTTTCCCTTATTTATATTTACTTATCGTTGAAAACTTTTAAAGTGTCAATTTGTCGCTTGCGATAATCGAAATTACTGAACTGCTGTCGCGGAATCATCTTCTGCCGTTGGGTTGTTTGCTTTCTAACTTCTGCTCTTCGTCTGCTCACATAACAATTTGTTCTAAGAATATTGCAATTTTCACCAACATTTAAGAAATTTGGTTTTAATCTAAATTAGAATGTTATTTAAACACTAAATTCTGGTTCTATATTGATTCAAATTTTGTTAAAATATGTTCTTATTTTAGTAAAAAATCGGCAGAAATGAAAACAAACGATGAATTGCCACAATAAACAAAAAACGAATGAAGGTATGTGATGTGCACCGTGCAAAGAAGGCTTTTCGCCACAATTCTATTCTGTTGTAGGTGAGAATGTGTGTGTATTGGCAATGTGTGCGTTGACAACTGTGACGTTAAGCATTGCGTCGTATTGATAATGTTACGTTTACATTTCGTTAGATGCCATGTTAATACATTTAACATTTAATTGATATGTGGGTGAACTTTTTAAACCAACATTTTGATGATAAAATAAAATTGAACTGTTTAAAATGATTTTTTTTATGATTTTTATAGATTGCCACTACATAATACAGATTAGATTGCCACTACATATCAACAATATGCAATTCTATTTTTATTTTATATAAAAAAAATATAAAAAAGTTATTTCAAGATAATCTTGCGTTGCTTTCCTGACGTAGAAATCCATGGCATAAATTTGAATACGATTACAATAATATGTAAAATATCGTTCGTGAATAAATATTTTAATATAGTTAAATATGTTGATTTTTATAGATTGCCACTACATAACATTATTATTATTATTTAATAACATTAGAAGCAATTCTTTCTTAATTTTATATAAAATATTATTTCAAGATAATCTTGAGTTGCTTTCCTGACATATTAATCCATCGCATACGATTACGGTAATAAGTAAAATATCCTTCCCTGACATTTTCATATAAATAAATCATACATTTTGATGAAATTAAACTTCAAATATTTTTACGATCATTTTTAAAAACTTTTATAGATCACCACCAAAGCACATTACAAACAGTTCCTGATTTATTTTATATAAAATTAATAAAAAAAAGGCTATATTTCAAAATAATCCACCGTTGGTTTCCTGACGTATAAGTCCATAAAAAATATTTATATACGATTTCGGAAAACGAAAATATTTTGTGAATAAACTGTTTTAAATAAATAAATAATTCATTTTAATAAAACTGAACTTAAAAAATTGTAGGAGAATTTTCTTAAACGATATTTATACATTATCACAGAAGAACTTTAGAAACTTTTCTTTCTTTTTTATAAAAAATTAAGTAAAGAAACAGTTCTATCTTTATTTTAGATAAAATTTATATTTATTTATTTAGATAAAAAATAAAATTTATATAAAAAAGGTTTAAATCAAGATATCCTACGCTAATTTCCTAACATATAAATCGTAACAAATATTTAAAAACGATTAAGATACGAAAAATATCGTTTGTGGAGACTGAACTTTTGAAATGTTTGCAGTGCTTTGATCATTATTATCTTTGCCATAAACAGGCATTGAAACCTAACGTTTCTATACCTAATGCTCTGTAGAATATATATATATATATATATATATATATATATATATATATATATATATATATATATATATATATATATATATATATATATATATATATATATATATATATATATATATATATATATATATATATATATATATATATATATATATATATATATATATATATATATATATACATATATATATATATAAATATATATATATATATATATATATATATATGTAATTACAAATATATTTTGCTTGTATAATTTAATTTTATTTTTACGTAGTGTTAGATAAAAGTGGAAGAAGATTTGCGATTTTAATTATATTTTATTTATATTTACATTTAATTATATTTAATTATATTTTAGTTATATTTTACTTTTATCAAAAATGTTGAAAGTTTATGATTTTTCAAGGTCGTCAATAAATTTAGGGTTTCTGCTCTGATTCGTTCATTTTTTGCTGTTCTTTCAACGATATCTTTCTAATTTATTGTACTAGCAAATATTGCTGATGAATATTATGATGAATATTACAAACTTATGAAATATATGATGAATTTTGTGAAGCCGATGAATATTTCACATATATAAAATATATGATGAATATTGCACACATATGTAATATATGATGAATAATAATAAAGATAATTACACACCTGAAACAATATCATAATGGGAATAGTGGAAAATACTGCTATCGCTATTTATAGCTAATAAATTTGCCAAAATAAAGTATCACTTAAAAGGTTTATATAATAAGTGCAATTCTTTTGCGCTGCTTATTATGCAAATACTCATTCTTGTTGACTTCTTTTTATGCACAGCAGTCAGATTTTTTTATTTACCGAACATGAAAATATTTCAGATAATCAGCAGATGGAATTTTTAAACCTTCAGAGGGAAATCTAAAGTATTCAAGTTTCATATAGTGATATATATATATATATATATATATATATATATATATATATATATATATATATATATGTCTATATATAATGTATAGATCTGATAAAGTATTTGTGAATTTATTTTCCCACATCATTAATCCATGCACAATTTTCCAATGTTCCTCCTTTTAAAATTAAAGTCATCATGGTTTTTTTTATATTTATTAGTATAAGCAGACCCATGTCACCATGGTACTGTAATTTTCCAACCGAGCGGTTACGTACACATATGCCGTATACTCTTACGTCAGAACCAGCTGATTTGATAAAATCGTAATAGGAAATTGTATCCAAATAAATAAACTTAGAATAGAAGTTAAAATATATCAGTTACAATGGCACTATTTCAAATGAAATGGTTGCGACGACTAATGAGACGGTAAGTTTTAAATTTGGAACTATTCCTAGCGAAATTACAAATATTCTTTCGTGACACAAATAGGAATACAAGTCATATTCCTGAAGAGCGTGCGGCTTTATGGAAGCGCCGCTTGAGTATTGCTTATGGGTTACTAGCATGGCAAGCCTTTGGAATGGTATGCTACATGGTGTACACGGGTCGCGGCGATTGGGCCCAATATTATGGCTACAAGAGCGAAGATGAATCTAAAATGTCTCCGGCAATGCAATTTTCAAAAATATTGAACGTGGACAAGGGTAAAATTATACGATATTCGGGCTTAAGGCGTGTCGGCGAAACTGAGTTTGACAATACAGTGGAAGGGAAAGATTAATATTAAAATGTATGAAACTTGTAAATTTTTATTCATTAATTATATAAAGTTGTATAAAACGAATCTCTTGGTTGAATTGTGTTATATATCCTTATGTTGTATATATATTTTTGTAGCGGAGGTAGTAAACACTGTTAACAACCGCCATTATCCTGTTAACTGTCAAAATAAGGTAACTTCTTTGTGGAAAAAATTGCAACAGGAACACTTGGAAATTGCATTAAATATTCCTCCGTTCTCCAATGTTCTATAATCTGTCTCTACATTTTGTTGTTTGTGTGAAATAGAAATTAAAATTTCTGATATATTTTAATGAAATCTTTTAATATTTTATATTCGCTAACGGCTGATCTAATGGTTGCTAAAGACTTTTATAGTAAATACATGTTAAATTCTGCCCCAAACCCTTTGACCCGTAAAAACAAATAAATGGAATAAACAATTGCAAATCAGCTGTTTGCTGTATACATGCAATTCTTTACGTTGTTAGTTACGTTATGGTATGAGAATGTATTTTCCATTTCTGACGTTTCCCATTTCCCGCCGTTATTCGCGTGCAGCGCTTCACCTGTTAATGGAAGTTGTAAAATTTAAAAACATAATTTTTATAAACAATTTGACCAAATAAAACCAAGTTTAATGTATTCCAATTAACTTAAATGTTCTCTGAAAATGGATAAATGTCTTCTGTGTAACTCTTCCGAGGAAAACGAAGTGAAATACGGAGAATTTCTGATTAAAAGTGGCATTTCGGTGCACACGTTCTGCTTGGTGAGTGTTTTAATATAAAATCAAATTCTCAATTCTAACTTAATTAAACAATTATTATCGCACCTGCAGTATTTGTCATCGAATCTCAGCCAAAATGGTACAGATGACGAGGGCGTTCTTGGGTTTTTGCTGGACGACATAGAGAAAGAGTCGCAGCGTACGTTCAAAGTGGTAATTATATATGTGACATTGACACTATTTCCCAAGAATTTTAATTCAATATTGTTGTTTTGTTTATTGCACAGTTTTGCTGCTATTGTGGACAACGTTTTGCCAACATTGGTTGTTGCCAAGCGCGTTGCTATCGTTCATTCCACTTAGTGTGTGGCATCAAACACGGCGTGGAGAATCAATTCACGGGCACCTTTAAGTCATACTGCGACCAACATGTGAGGAAGACGCAATTCAAACCGTCGAAAAATGACGTTTGTTGTATTTGCTATGAAGAACTGGGAAAGCAAAATAGTCGCTCAGGTTTGGCAAATATGGTGCGAGCTCCGTGTTGCCGCAATGGTTGGTTCCACAAGTTTTGTTTGCAAGTGTTCGCCAATACTGCCGGCTATTTCTTCAAGTGTCCCTTATGCAATGATAATAGCATATTCAGAGATAAATTACCCTACCGTGGCATTTTCATACCAAATAGGTAAGTGTACAACACACTATGCTGCATACAAGCTCCATGCACAGTGTAGTGAACAGACCCTTTTGAAATTATTGACTTTTTACCATAATCTGTTATTAATTTTATTTCCCTCTTTCAGAGATGCCGCTTGGGAACTGGAGCCGAACGCCTTCGCTGAGTTACTAGAACGTCCGAGCTCTTGTTCGGCCGACATTTGCCACTGTCACGACGGACGCAAGGAAAACAATGAACGTAATCCTTTGCTCTTATGTATTACGTGCGGTTCTGTAGCCATGCATCGTTATTGCATGTCAATGCGGAGTTTTACTTTCAACTGCGATGATTGTTGTCAATTGACGACAGAATTTGCTGAACCTAAGCTACAAGACACATTTCACCATTCACCGGTTGAGGAGGATAACGAAGATATCGATGTGGACATTTGCAACATGAGCGATATAAATGATTCTCTGGCGTCGGATGATGAAAGCATTAAGGTACAAAATACTACAATAGCTAGGAAAAAATTCGTTTTAAATACAGACAATGACGACGATGATCAGTTGGACCAGGATTATTCTACTACATTTCCCAAACAATTAAATCAACAGGTTATATTAATCGATGACAGCAGCGTTGACGAGAACCATGAAGAACATAATGAGTGTAATTGTGGTGGAAAGCCCATGGATTTCACAAAAAAATCCGAACAGAGAAATGCAACTACGTGTCACAAAGAAGACGTATTTCTCAATGCAATTGAAGAGGATACACCAGTGCAACGCAACGATAATGTAATAGCCCGGAAAAGTATAATTATTGATGAATTAAATGAGACAACGCAGTGCTCGGCTCTGCCAAATTTTGGAAAACCGGACGTCGTACCAGAGCCTAAACCAGAGAACAAGTTTACCAAGTCTTTCTTGATGTATAATGATAATTCCGATAGCGACGACAATGATCCGTTGGAAAATTTTATTGATTATATGGAGAAGAAAAGAAAAGCCGCCAAGAAAATCTCAATGAATGTTGATATGGGTAAAAAAGGTTGGTTTAAAGAAATAAATTTAATAATATATATAAATCTACATTAAAAATTATAATGCCTACATAGAAGAAATCTGCGATTTGAATACTGCATGTTTGGATCAACCTACCAATAGTATGCAGTCGGACTCAAGTGATAAAGCCTCCACCAACGGCGCTACAAAAAAACCTAAAACAACAGAGGCAAAAAAAGTGAAGTGTAAGTAAAAACTCAAATTTATTCACAAAAGTAATTTTATAGTCAATTATAAATGATTAACACATACTTTGAATTATAAATTGAAATAATGAAAACACAATTTTATAGATTATTGGTCAAATTCAGCTTCTTGCATAGAAAAATACTTAACTTGATATAACTAAAAAAACTTGTGGCCGATTGCTTCCCCGCGAGACCCAAGGAATTAATTATGACTAAAATATAAACAAATACAAATAATCACCAGCCAGAAAAGAAAAAATAAAACCCATTTATAATAAGCTAAATGCAGAATACACTTCTAGATTGTGGGCTACTGGAGACAAACGTTCTGGTAATATGAGATTTTGTAAGACATTCATTGCTTTGTTGGTATGTGGGCGAATGATAGCAAGCTACTTTCCAGCTGTTCTCGCTACTTCCCAGTTGTTCTCGCTACTTCCCAGTTCTTCTCGCTACTTCCCAGTTCTTCTCGCTACTTCCCAGCTGTTGTGCCCTAACTAACGAGTTCGAACAGAGCGAAGTGCACTCTCTTTACAATCACTCTCTTTACAATCACTCTCTTTACAATCGCCCTCTTTGCATCACGGAAAGACATGACAAAATGAATAAAACAATTTGAATATTAAATTTGACCGCAACGATATTAAAGATAAAAATCGAGTGTATAAATACCGATTTAGTAAAAACGCAATACCGTTCTCAGCCACACATTAATCGGTATCAGCCTCACGGCATTCGCTATCAGCCTCACAGTATCTGCTCTCAGCCACACAATATCCAAGCCAAAAATTCATAGCAAAGGGAGAAGACCACCCAAAAAGGAGTCATCTATGCAAGCCTAGAGAAATCGTTTGCAATAGAGCAGACATGATCAAAAAGGTAGACAGAGAGAGGGACAGCACATTAAGACACAGGCAGAGCAGAGATACAGATAGGGGAGGCTACGATGGAGGTGGTTTTTAGTGGGTAGGAGTCCCACACTACTGGTGTCGCAATGCGGCCAATGTCTTCTCCGTTCCAATATAGGAGAAAAAAATATATAGCAGAGATGCACAGACAGATCAGAGATACACAGACAGATCAGGGAGACACAAACAGAGCAGATAGAGTCAGGGCAGATAGAGTCAGAGCAGAGAGAGACAGAGCAGAGAGAGAGACAGAGTGAGCGAGACAGAGCAGAGATACACAGACAGATCAGGGAGACACAAACAGAGCAGATAGAGTCAGGGCAGATAGAGTCAGAGCAGAGAGAGACAGAGCAGAGAGAGAGAGACAGAGTGAGCGAGACAGAGCAGAGAGAGAGACGCACAGACAGACAGACAGACACACACACAGACAGATAGACAGAGCAGAGATAGAGAGTAACAGAGCAGATATAGAGAGTAACAGAGCAGATATAGAGAGTAACAGAGCAGATATAGAGAGTAACAGAGCAGAGATAGAGAGAGAGAGTAACAGAAAGAGCAGAGATAGATAGGGAGAGCGTGACAGTGACAGTGACAGAGCCGAGATAGAGAGAGAGAGAGAGAGAGTGACAGTGACAGTGACAGTGACAGTGACAGTGACAGTGACTGAGCAGAGATAGAGAGGGAGAGAGTGACAGTGACAGTGACAGTGACTGAGCAGAGATAGAGATAGAGAGAGAGTGAGAGTGACAGTGACATAGAGAGAGTGACAGAGAGAGAGTGACAGAGAGAGAGTGACAGAGAAAGAGTGACAGAGAGAGAGTGACAGAGAGAGAGTGACAGAGAGAGAGTGACAGAGCAGAGAGAGATAGTGACAGAGAAGAGAGAGTTAGTGACAGAGCAGAGAGAGAGTGACAGCAGAGAGAGAGAGATAGTAGCAGAGAGAGAGAGAGTGGCAGAGCAGAGAGAGAGCAGAGTAAAGATGCAAGATACAAGAGACAAGAGACAAGAGAGAGGGAGAGAGAGAGAGAGAGAGATACAGACAGAGAGGGAGATAGAGAGACAGAGAGAGAGAGAAAGAGAGCGCGAGCGAGCGAGAGCGCAGAATATAACAAAGCTTTTAGACCAAAGATGCCATACAAATGGGAAGCTCAAAAGCTCTATGGCTCGCTTTCAAAGGGTTTTCGTCAGCACTGCAGAGACGCATTCATACCGAACACAGTGTAGCCCACAAAACGATCAAGAAGAAAAATGAAAATAATAAAATAAAGAATATTCAATGTGGAGAAAGGAAATGAGGACTTTGCGGATCACGAAATAAGCTCAGTGAATATAATGAGTGATTTTATGATGTTTCAAACAATAAATAAGGATCTGGCTTCCGCACTAAGAAAAATAATAAATGAAAACCAAACAAGAAATTGGCAATATAAAATATATTAAATTTATATAATTAAATTAAATATGCAATTGTATTCAATATTGGAACATATAAAATTGAGGACCATTTTAGCAATACATATCGTCACAAATATTATATGGACTTCTAAAATTTGCAAATACTGTGCGTATATCGGGGTCGTTCTTGGATGGCAAGGTCAAGCGCTGAACTCAATTTAATAAAATTATACATTTATTTGAAATTGTAATTTGTACACCGGCATCTCTTTGGATAAATTGGCACTTTTCCAAGAGTATTCATTGCCACAATAAAACTTATCACCCGTTCGTTCAAGTAAATTTTATTCAAATAAGAAACACACAACGGGTTCGTATGCACAAAACACCCTTTGAAGTATACCTGTAAATTGTCCTTCATATTGTCCAGAAGTAGAAAATATGCAATTATCTTATTACGCCGAAAAATTCCCGAAGCAATCAAGTTCGAGAGCGCAACAACATCGAACTCCCCTTCTTGTGTGTTGAAAAGGGGGGAAATATTTTTCCCCATGTGGTATGTCAAAGCAAACACAGGTAGCCAACAGAAAAGCCATAAATCTCCTGTATACACATCCAACGTTATATGGCGTGTTGTGCCATATGTTTTGTTTGGTTAGTTTTCAAACTCCGACCGGGATTTCTAGAATTTTGCAAGTTGCTTGGTGGGGCTATTATATCCATGAGTTGAAAGTGGAGACACATCATGAAATGGTTTTTTACGACCAGGGATTTATGACACGATATAATTATATCACGAAATATGGAAAACTTTGTGTAACGAAAGCATTGTGGAGGTCATGCTAAGCAGCAAAGAGAACTGGGACCATGTAGCGATATATGTGGTGAATGTGGTCCGGTGGAAAAAGCGGGTCGTGGACGCAGGAATGACGTAAAGAGTCCCATAAAGACAAAGTGAGAATATGAGGAAATATGAAAAGGGTTCCAGTGTGGAGAGATGTTCTCAGTGAGGGAGGCGGTTGTTTTAGTGAGTGCAATACTCACACACCAAATCTTTGACGATAGTTTTGATGATATTTTTACCTTCTCTACCCGAAAAAAAATTAGTAAAATATAAAAATAAATCAAAAAAATTATAATAAATAAAAAAGATAATAATAATAAATAACAATACATAAAAAAAATTATAATAAAATAATAATAATTAATAAAAAATTACATTAAAAAAAATAATAACCAAAAGTTATAAAAAATAATAGAAAAAATAATAATAACAAAAAATTAATATCATTTAATATTAATAAATAATAATAAATATCATTTAAAAATTTTATGATAATAAATATCCTTTTAAAATTTAATAATAATAAATAATAACTATATAATAATTATAATAGAATATAATAATTAAAAATATTATTAAATAATAAAAAATAATTATAAAAAATAAAAAATAGTTATAATAAAAAATAAAAATTATAATAAAAATTATAACAAAAATTTATAATAAAAAATAACAATACAGAGGAATAATAATATTAATATATAAAAAAAATTATAAGAAAATAATAACAATAAATAGAAATAACAAATAGCAGTAATAAAATATTAAATAAAAATTTATAAAAAATGATAAAAAATAATAAATAAAATAATAAAAAATAATAATAAATAATAGAAACAAATTTTAATAAATAATAGAAAAATTTAATAATAAAAAATAATTATAAATAGTAATAAATAATAATCATCGAGAGAGAAGGACGTTTTAGTGAGTGCAATCCTCACATACCAAATCTGTGACGTCAGTTTTGATGATGCGACAGGCATTTTTACCTCCTCTCCCAAAAAAAAAATAAATTGTTTTGTAAGCTTCCATTTTTGAATTTGAATTGTTATTAATTGCTTAACACTGCGGCCACACGATCAATTTCTTGCCCATCAAGTCGCAATACACTCACACTTTTTACAAACACTACATATTTTTAGTACTTGACCGTCGACTTGATTACCAATTTATGTTTCAAGCGGAGAATCAATTCGGCTTTCAATGAGCTGTCAGCTGTTTCGTGTGGGTGCAGAGTAATAAGTGAAAAATAACGGAAAAACCATATTAAATTTTAAAAAATGTAGCAACAAATAAAAAAGGAAGAAATGAGATTTGTAGGAATTCCCCCTTGCATGACTGTATTAATGTTCTTAATACCATCGTGAACCTTTTCTTAAAATGTGAAATATAATAAAAATATAGATAAAATAAAATGTTTTATTATACATACATATGTGACGACGACATTTTGAAAATAAATTGAATACCATCTTGCCCATCAAGTTGAATGCAGCCTACGACACAGACGCGACTTGAACAGGTTTTGACAGACAATATATGTGAGTACTTGATGAGCAAGAAATTGATCGTGTGGCCGCGGTGTTGGAAGCTGGGCCCTGAAAAGCATTTCTTGAAATGTAATGTATGTCAAAGCAAACACAGGTAGCAAACAGTATTGACATAGCGTTATGGCGGCTTGAAATATTCGTAGAACAAAATGTTGATCCTATAGCGTAGAAAATTGTGTTTTCAGATCTCGATAATTTGAGACGAAAATAATGATATGACAAATAAATAAAAAGTGACTTTATTTCAGCGGACGGCAGCGATTTGGAAATTACTCACATTGGTCTGCATTTGCGTCGTAAATCATTTTATAGACATACCAGTTCAGAGAATGAAGCAGCGCCCCGTCGCAGTGTTACTCACACTGCTGAAGGGCTAATTAAGCCCCTAAAACATGAAGCGCCCGTAAAACCGGAAGCGCCCGTAAAAGCGGAAGCGCCTGCAAAAGCGGAAGCGCCCGTAAAAGTGGCAAATCGTGAAAAGAAACCTTTGCTGTTAGATGCCAGCTGCATTGCCAGCCGCACACGCCGCAGCTTCCACAAATGCATCACTGGCGTTCAGCAAATGGATGATTCACCGAAAGTGGAAAAGGAAGTAGTAACACCCACTAAAGTCGAACGGAAGCATATGCGGCGAAAGCAATGGATGAGCAATTCGAACAGCAAAAGAAGGAAGAAAACAGTCGCAATACCGGCGAGAGTTTGTCGATCCGCTGGCACAAGTAAAAACAGGAACCCGTTCCGTAAACCATCACGTACCTCATTTGCCAAGGCTTTGGCCAATAATCCGGATCTAGAATTGAACTGCATTGCCAGTAGAACGCGTCGCAAATCTGGTTATCTGAAGTGCAATAACAACAACATTGGCGAAACCGATGACGCCAACAAATCAAGAGTGTTGGAAATGGAAGTGGAAGCGGAAGCATGTCCGGAACCACTAAAAATTGAAGCAGATAGCAATCAAAATCGATTGGAAATACCACCTATTAAGCCTATCAATGTGAATAAAATGGAAATATCTTGCGTTGCAAATCGTACCAGACGTAAATCAATTTGTAGCATGCTTTACAATTATATTGAATCGGTTTCTGCATCTCCAACATACCACAATAATTCGGACAGTGAGGACATTGACCTGAAAGTATTCGACCATAATAGAGATAGTAGCATTGTCAGTTCCTACTACAGGGCAAATGGCGACAAGAAGATCATAAAAAAGCGCAAATCGTCGAGACCATCGAGCACTGGATCTGACAATGAGTATCAATCATTTCCCATGCACTTATCGCCACGAATAACATCAACAACATCATCAGCAACATCGCTAGCACCATCCGAAATATCATCAGCCGCATCGACAACTTCATCGTCAGCGTCAACGGCATCCTCAGCGTCATCGTCAGGGTCAACGGCATCCTCATCGGCATCGCCACCTTCATTCTCATCAGCAATGTATTCAGCATCGTCAGCATTTTCGTTAGCATCAGCAGCATCATTGTCATCAGCAGCACCATCATCCAGAGTATCATCTTTAACTTTATTATCACATGCATCGACATCAGCGACGTCCGCATCATTGTTTCAATACATAACCCGTAGAAATTCAAAACGTTGTCGCCGTTTGTCATCCTCGGATGTGGATGGCGATAAGAACCTCAGCGCTTTCTACACACATTCCAACAACTGATTTGTTTTAGAATTAAAAATCAATAATGATAATCATAATTATAATTTCGAGCCATATTATTTTATAGTGCTAAAACTCCTAAAATATCGAGGATAATACTTGTGATAGGTAAAATACACTCGATTCTTTTATGTAAATAAAAATATGCTTTATAAAGATCTGTTTTAGTGGCATGTACGCAAAATTGTACACGAAACGCTTGAGGTCAAATTATATAAAAATTGTGTGAATTAGTAGTGAACACATCAAGAAGTAACGCCATTAAGCAATGGAATACGTCGGCATCAAGTCGTTTACACGCTGTCAATACGTCGTTTAACATACCAGTAACGGGCCAGGAACATGCTTAACAGGCCAGGAACAAGCTTAACAGGCCAGGAACATGCTTAACAGGCCAGGAACATGCTTAACCTGCCAGTAACATGTCAGCAACATGCTTAGCACGCCAGCAACTTGCTTAACAAGCCAGCAACATGCTTAACACGCCAGAAACTTGCTTAACACATCAGTAACTTGATTAACACATCAGTAACATGCTTAACACACCACAGTCACCATTTAAAACCACAATAGATCATATAGTTAGCACGTAGACTTCAAATGTGAGTTCTCAACATATATATAATTTGATTTGTGAGCAAATAAATTCAACACACTGGATGCTGTTGTAGTAAGCGCATTTAAAAGACAAACAAATTTTTTTTTTCTAGAGAATGTTTTACTATTTGCCGCTTTATAAGAAGCATTTGTAATGTAATATGTAATAATATCTCTATAATACTTATATAATATTATATAGTTTTTAAATTAATTCTAATTAAAAATAATACAACGAAAAATTCGTTTAATTATGTAGTTAACAACCGACGCTGTATGAATCAATGCGGCACAAGTTGTCTCCTCCGTCTGCTCAGGTCTGTTAAGTCTGTACAGGAATAAACATATATAACATAATATGTTACGGTAACAGTTGTATTTAACCAGAAACATAAATGATAGAGACAGAAACATAAATGATAGAGACATCCAATTTCCCTCTGTTCAAATCAAATACCGTATATTATGAATATGCGACCAAATACCGTATATTATGAATATGCGACATTCCCCGGTTTAGTACAAAATCTTAAAATGTTGCTTCGTTCTCGAGGAATAACAAATGTTGCAGGCACAATATTTAGATGTTAGACGTTGGAATCCTTTCTATGTGGATTTTATTTGCCTTGTTATTTTGATTTTTATTTTCTTAATTATTTTCGTACAATTGTATGCGCTTCTGTGTTTTCATTCATATTCTCGTATATTAATAGGGAATCATAGAAGTTAACATATAAAAATTTGAATTGAAATGCTAACCCTTTGATTTTTTTTTTATATTTATATATTTTTGAATATAATGTATATTTTTATTTATTAAGAATTTACTTTTTGAAATATCCCACATACATAAGGTTTCTCAAGCCAACAAGTTTATTCTTAGACCACAGGAGCACATAAATTCAAGGAACAACCCTCAATCAAATAATTGAAGTTACATGCTCATAACGGTATTGAATAATTGAAATTGTGTGTGTATGCCATTTCAAATTAAAATTGTATGAGTATTATGGCTTGTGGACTATCGAAGGGATATTGCGGTACATATCAACTGCTTGAGATTTTTTTGCCAAAATGCAACCTTGTATTAACGAAATACACATACAAGTAGCAACCTAAACAAAATCATATACATGCTCTAAACAGTTGTGTCTGTAGGTGTGTAAGCAATTTGAAATTCAAGAATAATTTCAATTTCCAATTGAATATTATAAAACATGAAGTTTTATGCTGTTTTCGTTTCTGCTGCCCTTGTATGAATCGCAAACACACTCAATAGAAGAAGACCAAATTGTATTTATTATTATTATAATGTAACAAAAGTTACAAAATCACTAAAATATGTATCCATTTTTACAACAATTTCAATAAATAGAATATATTTTTGAAATGAAATAATGCAATTTCACGAAAATTGTCAATTTTCAAAATAATTACATAACCAGACATCTCAAATGTTGTATGAAATCAAAGAGGCACATACAAATACAGTAAATAGATCTATTTACTGTATTTGGGCACATATATACAACCCTAGGCCACAAAAACATATAAATTCAAGGAACAAACAGCAAAATAATTGTAGCTTCTGGACAAACCAAGTGATAGCGCGGCATGGGGATGTACATATACAATTGGTCAGATTTTTAAAATGCAACCCTGTGTTATACTCATATACAAAAAAACAACAAAAATTCATATACATGCGGCAAATGGAATGTAACAATTTGAAATTTATTAATTTATTTATTTATAATTAGAAATACAATTATTAATAACTATATTACTATAATTTCGAAAAAAAATAAACGGCAGCACTAGCAGCGTGGCTATCGGCTGGAGGATATATTAAGAGGATACATTATATATTAATAGTTTTATATGTAACAAAAGTAAATAATATTAAATAACTTAACAAATCAAAAGTAAAATGGAATAATGAAATTAAAAATCATATTATTTGAAACTTAAAGTATATTAGCAATATTGCAAAGCGAGACGAATTTAAAGATAGTGGTCAAATTACTACTCGATGGTTCTTTGAGTAAGGTAGATGGTGTTATTGAACCGAAGAAAGTTTTCCTGACAGTCGAAAAGGCAGGGCATTCGTTGAGTATGTGTGTTACAGAGATAGTAGTTGCGTTACAGTAATTGCAGCTTCTTAAATTACCAGTTAACACGGATTCATGCGTGAGTCTTGTGTGACCCAATCGAAGGCGAGTAAATATCGCAATTTCCTGAAAGCTAGCTGTTGTTGGGTACACCGGTTTTATGCGTAACGGGTTTAGATCCTTATAGTGATGATGATACGTACTCCATTCCGAGATGAGTTTTGCTTTGAAGTGAGCTTCCACAGCGTGGTAGATGTCTCTATTTTCGCGTGTTTCAAAGGCGATGGCGGCAGACTTATGGGCGCATTTGGCAACATTGTCAGCGAATTCGTTACCGTAGATACCGCAATGACCAGGAACCCACATCATCTTTGTTGTGCTTGTATGTTTTATTAGTTTATCCCTAATGCTAGATATAAGATAACTATTGCTATTGGGATTTGACAAGGCATTAATCGAAGATAGACTATCGGTGCAGATACAGAATTTTCCGGCATTGTTTATTGAATAAAGTAAAGCTTCATGGATGGCTAGCGCTTCGACAGTATAAACAGAGCAATAATTTGCCAGCAGGCCATTTGTTAATATGTCGTCCTGTGTGACAACAGCGAAAGAAGTCGAGTCGTTAGTTTTGGATCCGTCGGTAAACACAAATTTCCAGTTGTCATTTTCTAACTGATTTTTTATTTCTATTAAATGCTGCCTGTATATAGCTCGGTTTGTACTTTGTTTTGCACGGATGAGTAGCTGTTTGTTGACGCTGGATGATGGTAACATCCAGGGTGGATGTGAACTTGGCTTTATAGTTGCTGGTTTGATGGAAATTTCTATGTTTAGAGCCGCGCGCCAAATGCGGTGAATAGCGGAGAGACGCCTTGGGATGAGTTTTCTTTTGGCAACAAGGTTGATATCGTGCAAGAGGTGAGGATTATTGCAGTTGAATATTTTTGGTATGAGACGGCCCGTATTGTATTCCAGACGATCAGCGATGTTAGGTAGACCAGATTCGGCCAGCAAGTTTTTTATAGGAGTTGTTGGAAATGCTCTTAAACTCTTCCGAATAGCTGCGTGGTATGGGGCAAAAAGTTGTTTTAAAGAATTACCGCATGAGTGACCATAGATGAGCAGGCCGTAGTCCACGACGGATAGCATGAGCGCTTTTGTTACATTGCACAACGTGGAGACATATATATGGGAGTGTTTTGACGCCAAGTATTTAATCACATTGAGTCTAGTTATTAGTTTATTCCTGATATACAAACAGTGGTGTTTGAAGTTAAGGTTGGAGTCAAAAATTACGCCTAATATTTTGAGATGCATAACATTGTTGATGTTTCCATTGTTGTAAATCAAATTGATGTTAGGGCAGTTTCTTTTACGGCATATGTGTATTGTATTACATTTCTGGAAAGATAGAATCGTTCCTGACTGGAGCGACCAGTCAGTGATGCTATTCAAAATATCAGTAAATAATTCGGCGACCATGATTAAATCATTATTTTTGGAATAAATTAAAACGTCATCCGCGTAGATACAATGTTCGACTTTGTGTTTGATCAGAATTTGGCTTAACTCATCAAAAGCGATAATAAAAATGACCACAGAAAGGGGGGATCCTTGTGGAACGCCGTTATGTAGATGTTGCATGTCGGAGAGGGCATCACATGCTTTAACTTTGAATCTACGATTGGTTAAGAAGGATTTGACATACTGAAATATTTTTGGTCCGATGTTCCAATTTTGCAGTTGTCTTAGGACAATGTGAGCACCTATACGGTCAAAAGCCTTCTCGAAATCTAAACTAAGCGCCGTTATATGGTTTTTACTAGACAGGGCGTTGGATACAAAGTGCTCAAAGTGCAGGAGGGCATCTATAGTCCCATGTGATTTTTTAAAGGCAACCTGGTTGCTGCTAATTACTTTATTTTGCTGCATGTCGGAGAGGGCATCACCTACTTTAACTTTGAATCTACGATTGGTTAAGAAGGATTTGACATACTGAAATATTTTTGGTCCGATGTTCCAATTTTGCAGTTGTCTTAGGACAATGTGAGCACCTATACGGTCAAAAGCCTTCTCGAAATCTAAACTAAGCGCCGTTATATGGTTTTTACTAGACAGGGCGTTGGATACAAAGTGCTCAAAGTGCAGGAGGGCATATATAGTCCCATGTGATTTTTTAAAGGCAACCTGGTTGCTGCTAATTACTTTATTTTTAGTGCAAAACCACATGATTTTGCTTGCAATTATTTTTTCAAGGATTTTACTTATGCATGGGAGTAATGATATTGGGCGATACCCGGCAGGATTATCAGGAGAATTTTTAGGTTTCAGGATTGGAAGAATAGTGGAGCATTTCCAACGCTGCGGAAAGATCCCTTTATCAAAGATTGAGTTGTAGAGGTTCAATATACGGGTTTTCGTAGAGTAAGGGATATTTTTTAAAATCGGGTATGAGATGCGATCAAACCCGGGAGATTTGCCTTTAGTCCCGGTGATTGTGTATTCGTATTCACAAGATGAAATTGGTTTTTCGATTAATTCGGCTGATGTGGTTAGAGTGCTAGGTGGGATATATTTATTGTTTAAAACGGAAGTTTTAGCTGATGCGAAGTGGTTTGAGAAATTGCTGTCATGAGAGTAAGCAGCCCATTTATGTGCAAGGAAGTTGGCTATATCTTGGCCACGATGTAAGGACCCAGTGGGTGTGGTTAGTAAGACGATGCTATTGTTTTTGGAACATCCAGAGATGCGTTTTATGTCATGCCAAATCTTTTTAGGGTCGGAGGTTGGATTTATTGAACTGGTAAGTCTTTCAAAACAGGTGCGTTTAGCAATTTTAGCATTAAACTTGAACTTTGCATTTGATTTCTTGTAATGAGTTAGATTAATGTCAGTTCGAACTTTTTTATATAAGCGCCATGCTTTCTGCTTTGCTGAACGGAGCGAGGCTAACTTACTATTCCACCATGCGACAGTGGTACCTTTAGTTTGAGGGAAGCTTTGGGGAATGTGGTGATGAGAAGCAGTGCGGATAATTTTCTGTATCCTTGAGGCTTCTTCATTAATATTATTACTGTGTGGGGAAACGTTTTTCGAGATCTATACATTGGAGTTGGAATTTGGGCCAAACTGCTTTATCAGTGATAAATCTTGGAGTATGGCCTCGTTCTGTTAATTTGTTAGGTAGCTTCAGGGTGGTAATTATAGAGTAATGGTCACTGCCGTGAAGGTCATCAAGTGTTTTCCAAGAGCAGTGGGGTGTAAGGGAGGGGGAGCACATGGTCACATCAACATGAGTAAAAGACCCATGCGTAGAGAAATGAGTAGGAGAACCGTAATTCAAAATAACTAGGTTAGAAGATAATATAACAGCCTCTATGTTCCGACCTTTGACATTATATTGCGGAGAACCCCAAGAGGGGCTCCAGGCATTAACGTCACCCGTTAGGATAGTAGGTGGAGGGCAGTTTTGGATGATCGACTCAAGTTCATGGGGGATGGGGTTGTAGTTAGGGGGAATATAGGTTGAAATTATAGTTATTTTCATTCCAATATTAATTTCGATTCCCATTGTGGGAAAATTAGATGTTATGGGTAGAAGTGTGTGCGGAATGTCTCTTCTGACCAGAATTCCTACTCCTTGTGTGCTAGAAAAGTTCTGGGGAATGTTATAAAAATAACTTAAGTACGGAGAGGGTGGTTTTAAATTTGAGTTGAATGGCAGATGTGTCTCTTGTAAGCATACAATTGCAGGTTTACGATCTTTTAAGAGTAGTAATAGCTCGTGATAGTTGTTTAGATACCCGTTAATGTTCCATTGCAAAATTGCTAACATATTGCGATAAGTTATAAAAGTAAGTGATTATATGTCTATAGAGTTATTATTAATATGTACTGATTTATCAGTAATTGATATTGTCTTGGATAGAATTATCATTTAGAGATTTGATTGATTCTGAAAGGACTTTATTTAAGGATGTAAGAGGTTGGAAGTTTCTGGATTGTGAGCTAGTTGAGGGGAGGTCTGAGTTACCGGCTGTAGAGTACTGGAAATATGGATTTTTACGTACATTGATTTGAGAAGCAGAACAGTTATCTGTTGTAAGAAAGTCACTAAAATTGCTAAAGTTACTGCGGACTGAGTTCTTTGCTTGGGAAGTGGTGGATGGGGGAGGAGAAAAAGTATTGTTATTGTTTGATGCATTTTGTGTGTTAATTGTTGATATGATTTTATCTTGTTTTTGCAAATTGTTGTTTTCGTTGTTATAGGTGTTACTGTTGTCGTTGTTGATTTTGATAATCTTACTCTTGATGTTGTTGTTTTTCTTGTCGCTACTGTTTACCGAAATGTTGTTGGTGTTGTTGTTGTCGTTATTGATGGTTGCTTGAGTAGCAGCTGCAGCGTATGAAGAATAGGTAGATGTATTGAGTGGGTTTTGCTGCTTATAAGTTTTCAACGCTTCTGTCACTGTACATTTATTGATAGTTTTAATTTTCATTATCTCCTTCGATTGCTGGAATTTGGTGCATGTATTGGATGAAGCTGGATGCGGACCAGCGCAGTTAGCGCAGTAAGTGCGTGTGCACACTTCCGGGGAATGCGGGGGGAAATTGCACTGAACGCATGTTGGTGGACGTCTACAGTACTTGCTTGTATGCCCGAGTACTTGGCAATTTTTGCAACGCATCGGGTTGGGGATATATTGCCGTATTTCTACTTTTCTCCATGCTATTTCGAGCTTCTCTGGGAGACGAAATAGATCAAACGATACGAGAATAACGCCGTTTGGGATTCTTTTGCCATCGATGGTTTTCTGGAACTTATATATCGATGTGACACCCTGGGAAGATAATTCCTCGATTATTTCTTTTTCATCGGCGTTGTTTAGAAATGGAGCATATATTGTCCCTTTGACTGTATTAAGATTAATGTGGTATTTGGCGTTGATAGAGCAAATGCCATGAAGCGATTTGGCTGCAATAAATTTCTCAGCGGCTATTTTATTTTTTGCAAGTAATAGTAAGTTGCCATCACGGAGATCAGTCACTTTTTCTACATCTTTACTTATAAGTAGAAGGGACTTATATACACCAAAGCATGAAAACTGCGATAAGGTTTTAGTGGTATTGGTAGCTTCAATAATTACGTACTTTGGATCATTTTGTTTGGTTGAAGGAAGTTCAGGAAATGTGTAGTTTGGGTTGTTATTCTGTTGCGCCTTACGTTCTTTTTTTAGCGGCAGATCTGCCAGCATTGCAAAACGGTTTGACTCAATGTTAGGTGGCCCTGGGGCCACAGCGGAGTAGCGAGATCACACAATAAACGAAAAATATTACCCGTATGCAAAAACAAAAACAAAACTCGATGAGAAGGTAGAAGAAAGAGAATTAAGGAAACAAAAAAAAAAATCGAACCGGTTCAAAGAAAAAGCACTGTTACGCGAGATGTACTGAAAAAACGACTGCTCGTCACGAGAGTTAGTCGGAGACTGAATTTGAAATTATATAATATTGAATTGAGAATATTGTGAAATGTGAAGTGAGATGCTGTCTTCGTTTTCTGTTACCCTTGTATGAATGGCCAACATATTCAATATGAAATAGGTTTTATTTTATTTATTATTATTATATAATAGAACAAAAATTCAAGAATCAGCAAAATTATGAATCCATTTTTACAAAAATTTCAAAAAATCTGAAAAGGAAGAAATTCTATATTATATAATCCACAAATATTGCTTCATGGACGTATAAAGTGAAGTGTGTATTAGATTTTATAAAATAGTATGTGTTTTTTAAATGAAACAAGGCAATTTCGCGAAAATTGTCAATATTGAAAATAATACCAAATTCTAAAATCGAAATAATACAAAATTCTGAAATCAAAATATTCATTTATGATAATTTTAGTTGAGAAGCCAAAAAATCAGCTGTTGACCAACAAACAGTCTCTTTTGTAATCTGTTTATAAATCAGTTGAATGATTGTCAGCTTCTTTGGTCGTGGTAGTAAGCACGTTGAACTTGGTCTGCAACACGTTTTAGTACTGCAGGTGTGATTGTCGCATATTCTCTATTTACTGTATTTGCCTAGAGGAATCTCATGTTGCAAGAAATCAACCATTTTTGAAAAATATTTAGAAACATTGTTCTTGTGGACCGAAAGTGTGGTAGACAAATTAAAGGAACTTGAGAATTTTCTTTTTTAGCCTCTTCGTGTATTTCGATTGTGAAGAATTCAATAATGAAAAAGTATAAAATACATTTTCTATTATAAAAAAATGCAATTCCCTTTATGATATGACCACCCTCATTTTAGCGAAGTACTAGGAGTGCATATTTTTAAGGCATACACAAAATCACAGACCTTCTGATTGGCTGCGGGAATTTAGTGTATCAGTTTCTTTCTATACAACGGTGGAATTTCATGCTTTCGTTTGTGTATGTGTATGTTGAAAATATGTTACGATCAGCTGGCTGCTACCTTATTTGGTGCTTCAGATGACTGTTCGGTTTAGTGTCTGCATACTCCGGTTGGTAATCTTTATGTAAATATATATATATGTATGTATATATATATGTATGTATGTATATGGGAGAGATTTTATATCATCACTTTTTGTTTATTTTTTTTTTGGTATGAGAGGATTAGACAGCTTTTGCGTTGAAAGCTCAGGTTGAGTGGAGGGGAACTTTTAATACGCGAGAGCTGGTCTAATATGGGTGCATGTGTGGGTGGATCGAGTGTTAGTGTGGGGTAAATACGTGAGTGCGAGTTGGTAAGGAAAAGGAGAAGAAAAAGAAAAGTGATGATGAAAGGTTAGTAGCTGTCCTTGAATTGGTTGGTTGACCCACAAAGCACAGCTGTTGCCAGGGGGTATGCTTAGTGGGTGGGACAGAGACGGACGGACAGGTTGTGGATAGGATAGTGAAAAGTAGGCTGTCAGAGGGAGAGAGCTGGGAGTTGAAGTACCGGAGGAAACTGATTTTGGAAGTCAGTAAGTAATGCGGAAAATTTTTAGAAAAGAGTTAGATTCTGCATGGCAAGAAGTAAAGTAAAATTCACGGTCGTTGTCGTTCGAGTCGTCTATCTTCATCTAAATCAAGTGCAATTTTTTTTTGTGAGAATTTCTGTGCGAGTGTCGGGTTGAAAACGCAGGAATACGATATTTTAATAAATTAAATATATATATTTATTAAATTAAAAAGAAATGGTATTGAAGTTGATTAATGCTGCATAAAAAAAGGTAGTTTCGATTTCCTTTCATTGTCGACGAATTAGAAAAGGAAGTGAATGGATACGGATCGACCGCCGAAGACCAGACTCCTCCTACCCAGAGCGGCAAAAATAAAGATAAGTCCAGCGTATTAAGATAAGCATAAGTTCCTAAATATAAGTATTTATTTACGTCTTTATTTAAGTTTTCTTTTTGTTGGATGTAAAGCATAAAGTTTTTATTTGTTCTGTTAATGAGTAGAATCTATGAATTAATTTAAGGCGTTAGGAAAGTGTGATACGGTCTCAACAGAGCGTAGCGGTGGCGCGCTCGGTAAGAATAGCCTACATTGGTCGAGGGAGCTCCTAAGAGTAGATAGAGGTAGAGCGAAAGCGGGGTTTGAGTTAGGCCTTGTTGCCTGAATTAGGCAGCCTATACGCAGCTTAGTGGAGGCCGTAGTAATTGTCTGTGTATGTGTGTGTTTGTATAAAAAATAAATAAATTATGGTAGGCTAAGGAGGAGACAGGAGGGGGAGGATGAGGAGAGGCTGATCGGGACGGAGGAATCCGGTGGAGAGGTGAGTGGTATCAAAAAAAAAAAAAATAATAAACGTAGAATAGGTTTAGAGTAGAACTTCATGTTTGCCCCACGATCTGGCACAGCGGGTTGGGAACCCACCAAAGAACAAAAAAGGAGTGAGCTAGCCAGGGTGTCTGTGCCAGGTATGATGACCATGGGGACGTAACAGAATGGCGCCCAAAATAAAAAAATTAGAAAGAAAATTTTTGTTTTCGGATAAGTAGTGTATGGAAAAAAAATGGCTGTCGTCAGGGGGTTTACCGTTGTCTGGTTCATGGCGGCTTGGGGCAAGAGTGATTGAGCTCTAATAGCGCGATGAGTAAGGGCAGGGGTAATTTGTGCTGTCGACAGGTATAGGTAGTGCTTCGTAATGATCGTTGATAAAGATGGCTTGGGTAATTAAAGACATATCCAATAGCATCGGCACCAGTGATCATGGAGAGGCACAGGCTTGGTATGAATGCGGACGGGAGAAGAAAGTGTGATCGTTATTCTAGGCACGGTAATGGGTTCAAGTGACTTGGTGATGGCGTTGCACCCACTCAATTGCACTTGCCGATTATGAGGTGTAGGAAGGGGAAGCAGTCCACATGCAGGATTCCCTCTCAAGAGGCAAACTGTTGGTGGCTTGTGACATGAAATTCATTCATAATAGCATCAAGAGGGGGCCTAGCGAGAGAGAAACTGAAAGAAAGTGTTTGTAGAGAATGAATGTTTGTGAAATTTAGGATAAAACCACTCACCTACCACAATTCCAACGAGTTATTGTAAAGTACTGATTGGTCACCGATCTCAACAAATCCTAACCCTCCTCTTAAGATTAATTGAAAAGGAAAAATAATAATTATACTGGTATTTAGTTTTTGTTTATGTTTAATAATTGTTTCTTTTTATTGTTGTTATCGTTATAATTATTAAGTCGTAAGTTTATTTTAGGTAAATAGGTAGTGGAAAAAGGAATGCACTTGAGAAGTGGAAAGAGAAACGAAAGGGAAGAAAACACAAAAAGTAGAGAGATGCCACTAGAACACTCACCCCCAAGAGGGGAGGAAGAAGTAGAGGGAGGGCAACGAAGTAGAACTGGGGCAGTACCCAAGAGATCTGTGGAGGTAGAGGCGAAAGTGCAGAATGAGTTTCCAAGTGAATATAGGTCGGCTATAAATCTGATGCTCCTGGAGAGCCACAACACCTATAGAATGGCGTTGGACGTCGAGTCCAATAGAATAATGGAAACGGTTAGAGCCAATCACCTTGAGCTGATGAGAATGATAAATGAGATTGTTAGACCCCAGCAAACGATGCAAGAACAAATAGGTGGGCCTCATACGAGAAGCCAAGCTTTGTCAGCGAATGACAGTCAGCCTGTAGAGAGAAGGGGTAGAGAGCCAAGAACAAGGGGGGGCATATCAGACCCAGCATCTGCAGGAAACATGTTTCCAGGACGGGAGGATAGTAGAAGGGATTCTAATGGTCAAAGGGAGGTGACACAGAGAGAAGTGAAGATAGATAAATGGGGCATAGTATTTGACGGTAAGACCGAGGGGCTGTCAGTAGAAGAATTTATTTTCCGCCTGGAACATTTGCAAGCCCAGTATGGGGTGTCTTGGTCAGCGGTTTTAAGAGATTTTTACCAACTGCTAAGAGGATCAGCATTGGAATGGTACTGGTTGTGTGTGAGGACCATCGACGTAAGCGGTTGGCCGGCGTTAAGAAATGCGCTAATACGACAATTTCGGTCCCATCAAAGTGAGTTTGAACTGTTGCGAGAGTTGACGGAGCGGAAACAGCAGCCAGGAGAAAGCCTGGAGTCCTTTTTCTTTGATGTGCTTAAGATGAGAGCACGGATGGAGCACCCTATTTCGGAGTTTGACGTCATTAAATTGCTAAAAAGGAACATCCGGGATGCCGTTGGGAGAATTGTTTACCCTATAGCCTGCTATAGCGTAGAGCAGCTGAAGTACGAGTGTCACGAGGCAGAACGATTCTTCCTGAAGAGAGAGATCAGAGTTGTGCAACCACTCGTCAGATATGGGGCGGGCCGAAGCGTGAACGAGTTGAACACAGCGGATGATGAAGAAGTCGGGCAGGTTAGTCGAGAGGTCCTACCGCGGCAAGGTGCTGGTACGAGTCATAAGGAAGAAGGACTGCCAAATAGGTCTCAGACGGGGTGCTGGAACTGCAAGCAGGCGGGCCATACCTTTAGAGAGTGTACCTCCAAGCAACGGAGGCTATTTTGCTACCGATGTGGGGCGGATAATGTGGTGACTCCAGAATGTCCGAAATGTAAGCTGGGAAACGGGGGAAGGAGCATGAGGCCAGCGGGAAGGTTGTGCTCCCGGCAGGTTCCCGCGGAGCAGTAGATAGTGATAAGTTAGATAGTAATAAGGGTGTAGGGGGAAGTGAAGGATTAGTAGTAGATTTGGAGATAGCAGATAAGGTGCGGGAACAGTGTGAAGCACAGGTGAAGGGTTTAAGAGAAGGCCAATTAAGAGGGATCTCTCGGAAAGTGGAAAAAGCTAGGTTAAGGTATAAGTTAAGAGTTCTTAAAAAACGGCAGGTAGTTGAGGCTGTGGGGCGCAGTATTCAGGAGGAGAGAAGACCGTTCGCCGAGATTGAAATTCAAGGTAGAAAGTTGCGTGGGTTACTGGATACAGGGGCGTCGGTTAGTGTCCTAGGGAAAAATTGTAGGGAATTAATTAGTGAATTGGGATTGAAAGTGCAAAAGTATTTCACGCTGGTAAGCACAGCTGGAGGGCATAAGCAGCAAGTGCGTGGGCGAATCATAGTACCAGTGCGGTTCAAAGGAGAAGTAAAAAGTGTATTATTTTACCTATGTCCCACATTGCAGCAAGAGGTATATTTAGGAGTGGATTTCTGGCAAGATTTTGGGTTAGCTCCGGAAATTGTTGGGGTAAGTGAAGTGGGCACAGAGTCGAGAGAAAAGGACTCTAGTGATGAGGTTACTGTCGTAGGGCGCCATGATTTAACTGAGACTCAGCAGGAGCAACTGGAGAAAACGAAGCGGGAATTCAGGGCGTACGAAGAGTGTGGGCTAGGCAGAACTTCTTTGGAGAAACACAGTATACGGTTGGTGCAAGGTGCTGAGGCAATAAAAGATCGGTATTATCCCGTATCGCCAGCAGTGCAAGAGTTGTTGTATGCTGAGGTGGATCAGATGCTAGCGCTGGGTGTTATTGAACAAAGTGAGAGTCCCTGGAGCAGCCGAGTTACTTTAGTGAGGAAGCCGGGGAAGAATCGCTTGTGTTTAGATGCACGTAAATTGAATGAGCGCACGGTGAAGGACGCGTACCCTATACAGAATATTGAAGGTATATTGAGCCGTATAGACGAGGCCGTGTTCATCAGTAGCATAGATCTCAAATTCGCATTCTGGCAGATTGAGTTGGAGGAGGGTAGTAAAGCTTTTACAGCCTTTACTATACCCGGAAGACCTCTGTACCAGTACAGGGTAATGCCATTTGGGCTATGTAATGCGGCACAGAGGCTATGCAGGCTGATGGACAAGGTTATTCCGCAGCGGCTCAGAGAAAATGTATTTGTCTATCTGGACGATTTGTTGATTATATCACCGGATTTCGAAACACATATGCATTTGCTGGGGGAAGTGGCGAAATGTCTCTCCAGCGCGAATCTTACAGTGGGGCTGAAGAAGTCAAAGTTTTGCTGTAAGGAGTTGAAATATCTGGGGTTTGTGATAGGTCATGGAGTGTTGAAGACGGATCCGGAGAAGGTGTCGGCAATAAGAAGGATTCCGGTGCCGAAGACACCCAGACAGGTACGTAGCTTTTTGGGGACGGCCGGTTGGTATAGGCGATTCGTGGCCAATTTTGCTGATATGTCCGCGCCTTTGACGGACACTCTTAGGAAAGGCGTGAAATTTGTCATGACTCCGGAAGCAAGTGTCGCGTTTGTAAGGTTAAAGCAGGCTCTCACCACGGCTCCGGTACTAGCGCACCCAGATTTTAAGAAGAGGTTTTATATTCAATGCGATGCCTCAAATTATGGAGTCGGGGCGGTGCTGTTTCAGAAAGATGAAGCTGCGAACGAACGGCCAATAGCCTATTATTCATGTAAAATGAACAGTTGTCAACTTAATTATAGTGTAACGGAGAAAGAGTGTTTAGCAGCTATTCTAGCGGTGAGACGATTCAGAGCCTATGTGGAGCTGATGCCTTTTACCGTGATCACGGATCACGCTAGCTTGAAGTGGCTCATGTCATTAAAAGACTTGAGTGGGAGGTTAGCCAGGTGGTCTCTTCAGCTTCAGGCATATGACTTTCAAATTGAGCACCGAAAGGGGAGTGAAAATGTAGTAGCTGATACGCTATCCCGATTGATGGAGGAAGTGACTCTCAATATTCCTGATATGGACACCACTGAATACGATTCGCCAGAGTATGTTCAGCGAAAGCAGACTATTGAAGAGAATGTAGGAAGGTTCCCGGATCTGCAAGTACATGATGGGAAGATATATAAACGTACTATTGCTAATGAGGAAGAGGGCAGGGGTCCCAGTTGGAAGCTATGGGTGCCCGAAGCATTAACTTCAACAGTTGTAGCACAAGCCCATGAGCCTGAGTTGTCAGCACACGGGGGAGTCGCTAAAACATTGCACCGGGTAAGACAATTTTATTATTGGCCTGGTATGGCGGTGCAGGTGCGGAATTACGTGAGGGATTGTAGGGTCTGCAAGGAGACGAAGCATAGCAATCAGGTTTCTAGACCTTTTATGGGAAAGGAAGTCAGCACCGAACGGCCATTCCAACGGCTTTATATAGATTTTTTAGGAAAATATCCACGCTCCAGGGCGGGTCATGCATACGTGTTTGTGGTAATGGACCATTTTACGAAATTCGTGTTCTTAAAAGCTATGGGTAAGGCCACGGCGATGAATGTAGTAAGGTTTTTAATTGAAGAAATTTTTCATAAATTCGGTGTACCCGAAACGATACATTCAGATAATGGAAAGCAGTTTGAGAGTCAGGAATTTACTAAAGTGATGGAGTCCTATGCTATTAAGCATTTGAAGACGGGGTTTTATGCCCCACAATCTAATGCAGCAGAACGTGTGAATCAGTCAGTTCTGGCAGCGATAAGGGCTTACCTGAAGGAGGACCACCGCGATTGGGATTTATTCCTGAGTGAGATCGAGTGTGCGTTGCGCAGTGCGGTACATCAAGCGATAGGGGTTACGCCGTACTTTGCATTGTTCGGTCAGCAGATGTTTACCAGTGGCGCGGACTATGCATTGGCGCGACAGCTCAATGCGCTGGAGGATCGTGATTTTCACATATTACCACCTGAGGACAGACTGGAGTTAGTCCGCGAGAGTATCAGGTCTCATATGCATAAAGCATATGAGAAAGGCGCCAGGTATTATAATCAACGGGCGAGGCTGATTAAATTTGTAATAGGGCAGGAAGTGTACAAACGGAACTTCGTACTTAGCGACTTTAGGAAGAACATAAATGCAAAATTCTGTAAGAAATTTGTAAAATGTCGGGTGAGCAAAGTTTTGGGAGGTAATTTGTATGGGATAGAAGACTTGCGGGGTAAGGCGTTGGGGGTATTCCATGCGAAAGATTTGAAACAGTAAGAGCACCAGACTCGTAGTCTCGGGGTTGTGGGTGTAGCTCACGTTGGTCGCCAGTAAAGAGGTAAGCGATTGAAGGGCAAATGTTGGGAGCTGTAAACTTCCGGTGAAATTCTGGATTTGAAAGAGTGAAAGAGATTAGGAAAGTTTTAGGAGTCTAATGTTTTTAGGTTAAGATACTTGGCCTAGCTATGGCCTAGACAAAGGTCCGGGCGAGGAATTCGGCTGGCTCTGTCAAATGCTGGTTAGCTCCAGGGCAGTAATTGTAAATATGGGCGTTTCATGGTGCAGCTGTCCGTTTTTCATGCGGATTAGTGTGGGATTTTGTTTGCTCTAATCCACGTGTGTTGTTACGATCAGCTGGCTGCTACCTTATTTGGTGCTTCAGATGACTGTTCGGTTTAGTGTCTGCATACTCCGGTTGGTAATCTTTATGTAAATATATATATATGTATGTATATATATATGTATGTATGTATATGGGAGAGATTTTATATCATCACTTTTTGTTTATTTTTTTTTTGGTATGAGAGGATTAGACAGCTTTTGCGTTGAAAGCTCAGGTTGAGTGGAGGGGAACTTTTAATACGCGAGAGCTGGTCTAATATGGGTGCATGTGTGGGTGGATCGAGTGTTAGTGTGGGGTAAATACGTGAGTGCGAGTTGGTAAGGAAAAGGAGAAGAAAAAAAAAAGTGATGATGAAAGGTTAGTAGCTGTCCTTGAATTGGTTGGTTGACCCACAAAGCACAGCTGTTGCCAGGGGGTATGCTTAGTGGGTGGGACAGAGACGGACGGACAGGTTGTGGATAGGATAGTGAAAAGTAGGCTGTCAGAGGGAGAGAGCTGGGAGTTGAAGTACCGGAGGAAACTGATTTTGGAAGTCAGTAAGTAATGCGGAAAATTTTTAGAAAAGAGTTAGATTCTGCATGGCAAGAAGTAAAGTAAAATTCACGGTCGTTGTCGTTCGAGTCGTCTATCTTCATCTAAATCAAGTGCAATTTTTTTTTGTGAGAATTTCTGTGCGAGTGTCGGGTTGAAAACGCAGGAATACGATATTTTAATAAATTAAATATATATATTTATTAAATTAAAAAGAAATGGTATTGAAGTTGATTAATGCTGCATAAAAAAAGGTAGTTTCGATTTCCTTTCATTGTCGACGAATTAGAAAAGGAAGTGAATGGATACGGATCGACCGCCGAAGACCAGACTCCTCCTACCCAGAGCGGCAAAAATAAAGATAAGTCCAGCGTATTAAGATAAGCATAAGTTCCTAAATATAAGTATTTATTTACGTCTTTATTTAAGTTTTCTTTTTGTTGGATGTAAAGCATAAAGTTTTTATTTGTTCTGTTAATGAGTAGAATCTATGAATTAATTTAAGGCGTTAGGAAAGTGTGATACGGTCTCAACAGAGCGTAGCGGTGGCGCGCTCGGTAAGAATAGCCTACATTGGTCGAGGGAGCTCCTAAGAGTAGATAGAGGTAGAGCGAAAGCGGGGTTTGAGTTAGGCCTTGTTGCCTGAATTAGGCAGCCTATACGCAGCTTAGTGGAGGCCGTAGTAATTGTCTGTGTATGTGTGTGTTTGTATAAAAAATAAATAAATTATGGTAGGCTAAGGAGGAGACAGGAGGGGGAGGATGAGGAGAGGCTGATCGGGACGGAGGAATCCGGTGGAGAGGTGAGTGGTATCAAAAAAAAAAAAAAATAATAAACGTAGAATAGGTTTAGAGTAGAACTTCATGTTTGCCCCACGATCTGGCACAGCGGGTTGGGAACCCACCAAAGAACAAAAAAGGAGTGAGCTAGCCAGGGTGTCTGTGCCAGGTATGATGACCATGGGGACGTAACAAATAATACAATTTAAACAGTTATTCTTCATGAATGTAGGTCAACAGAAATCATATGTTTTTGAATTTTTGTTAAAAGAATAATTTTTTCTCATGTGCACAAATTTATACGACAATTATTTTTAAAAAGGGCAGTTATTAGTTTCTATATGACATTTCTTTTTTATATATAAGATAAGCCAAATCACCATGTGAGGTTATTGCCATCGATATGGACTTCAATTAGTCCAAATGTTGATTCTGTTGTTTATTCTAAATTATACCGTTACTTAATTCTATTAAATCTATCTTATATTTAGCCGCCAAATTTTGCGAAAACATAAAAATTATATTTCTTTTAAAAAAAAAGAAAAAATATCCTCAGTTTACGTTAAAATTCATTTAAATTTTGAAGAAAACATTAAAAAACAAATTTCTTTATAAAGAACAATATTTTCTGGGAGTCGAACTCTGGTCTGCAGGTATTAAGATCAACGTACTTACAACCACGACCAAAGCAGCCGACAATCATGTAATTGATTTATAATCGTATTACCGAAAGGAACTGTTTGTTGATCGACAGCTGATTTTTGGCTTCTCAACTAAAATGTCCAAAAAAGAATATTTTGATTTTAGAATTTTGTATTATTTCGATTTTAGAATTTGGTATTATTTTCAATATTGACAATTTTCGCGAAATTGCCTTGTTTCATTTAAAAAACACATACTATTTTATAAAATCTAATACACACTTCACTTTATACGTCCATGAAGCAATATTTGTGGATTATATAATATAGAATTTCTTCCTTTTCAGATTTTTTGAAATTTTTGTACAAATTAATTCATATTTTTGCTGATTCTTGAATTTTTGTTCTATTATATAATAATAATAAATAAAATAAAGCCTATTCATATTGAATATGTTGGCCATTCATACAAGGGTAACATAAAACGAAGACAGCATCTCACTTCACATTTCACAATATTCTCAATTCAATATTATATAATTTCAAATTGTTACATTCCATTTGCCGCATGTATATGAATTTTTGTTGTATTTTTGTATATAAGTATACACAGGGTTGCATTTTAAAAATCTGACCAATTGTATATGTACATCCCCATGCCGCGCTATCACTTGGTTTGTCCAGAAGCTACAATTATTTTGCTGTTTGTTCCTTGAATTTATATGTTTTTGTGGCCTAGGGTTGTATATATGTGCCCAAATACAGTAAATAGATCTATTTACTGTATTTGTATGTGCCTCTTTGATTTCATACAACATTTGAGATGTCTGGTTATGTAATTATTTTGAAAATTGACAATTTTCGTGAAATTGCATTATTTCATTTCAAAAATATATTCTATTTATTGAAATTGTTGTAAAAATGGATACATATTTTAGTGATTTTGTAACTTTTGTTACATTATAATAATAATAAATACAATTTGGTCTTCTTCTATTGAGTGTGTTTGCGATTCATACAAGGGCAGCAGAAACGAAAACAGCATAAAACTTCATGTTTTATAATATTCAATTGGAAATTGAAATTATTCTTGAATTTCAAATTGCTTACACACCTACAGACACAACTGTTTAGAGCATGTATATGATTTTGTTTAGGTTGCTACTTGTATGTGTATTTCGTTAATACAAGGTTGCATTTTGGCAAAAAAATCTCAAGCAGTTGATATGTACCGCAATATCCCTTCGATAGTCCACAAGCCATAATACTCATACAATTTTAATTTGAAATGGCATACACACACAATTTCAATTATTCAATACCGTTATGAGCATGTAACTTCAATTATTTGATTGAGGGTTGTTCCTTGAATTTATGTGCTCCTGTGGTCTAAGAATAAACTTGTTGGCATTAGAAACCTTGTATATGTGGGATATTTCAAAATGTAAATTCTTAATAAATAAAAATATACATTATATTCAAAAATATATAAATATAACAAAAAAATCAAAGGGTTAGCATTTCAATTCAAATTTTTATATGTTAACTTCTATGATTCCCTATTAATATACGAGAATATGAATGAAAACACAGAAGCGCATACAATTGTACGAAAGTAATAGCAAAATAATTAAGAAAATAATAATAAAAGTAACAAGGCAAATAAAATCCACATAGAAAGGATTCCAACGATATAAACATCTACAACATTTTGACTGCAACATTTGTTATTCCTCGAGAATGAAGCAACATTTTAAGATTTTGTACTAAACCGGGGAATGTCGCATATTCATAATATACGGTATTTGCCTCTGTTAAGCTTGTATACAAAAATCGCAGGGAGGAAAACTTTTTGGAATGAAAGATACAAAGTTGGCACAACTTGTTTGGATACACGAAGTGTTTCTAATCAATGTTTAGTTGCTCTACATATTTGTATAAAACAATTAATTTAATGCAATTGCGTTTATTACATAAACAGTTTTATTTTAATTTTTTTTGGCGTAGAATACGTCTTACCTTACGGTATAGGGAGTCATGTCAGATTGTTATTGTTGTAATCTTTATTTCTTTTATTTATTATCTTCATATGATTATAAGGAAACGGCGAGATAACTTTTTTTAAAAATTTTTTTGTAGGTAAATGAAGATGTTATCTTTCGTTTGATATACATTTCATATTGGTTGATATCTTCCTAATATTTAAATTTCTCAAATGAAAATTGTTTAAGCACATACACTCAAACATATGTGTGGTGTTTGCTTATATTATTTATCATTTATTGTTATATATGTTTTCTGTCTTATCGGATGGCGTATTCTATGTTAAACTTAATGGCCGTGTCTCTGACACAGCCTGCAGGGACTGTCTGTTTTTTTTAATATGGCTAACAACCACTACATCAATAGATCACCATTCATCTCTAATATGGTATAAAATCAAATAAGCATATATACAGTAGAAATATAAATTATGAGATATTTGCCCATTAAACTTTTTGCCAAAAAATCACAACAAATATTTATTTAAAAATAAAATTAAAAGTTTTTGTTAAGGATTCGAAACTACCTCAGGTGTCTATTGCTGACAGCTTACCATAGATCACAGTAGCACATATTTGGTTTTCATTTCAATTGTATACCATATAGATATTCATTCGTATTGATAATACATTGTATATACTTCTTGCAATGCTGGACAAAATAAAGATGTTGTATTGCAAATTGATTCTTTATTTACTCTTTCGTTGTTCTTTGATGTGGCGGTTTTGCTTGTCGGATAAAGAACACCGAAAGAATGGAATGAAATTAATGCGATTATTTAATGTAGAGCATACACAATATACATACAAACACACGCTTCTTGTTTGATGTTGTCAATGTGTGTATGCTTTTGATTAATGAATACATATGCATGTGAGAATGTACACATTCATTCTACTCGAATGTAGGTCAAACGGTCTCACATGGTTTAGAGATAAATATTTTTTATATTTGGTATTTTTTTAAAATCATTTTTAAGTTTGACAATTTGCGCAGAAGTGCCACATTTCATATAAAAACATATACTATTTCATGAAATCAAATGCTTTCACTATTTTATACGTACATGAATATGTGTGATTAAGAAATTTTGTATTTATTTGATTTCATATTTTACTGATTTTTATAAAAATGGAAATATTGGTACTCATATTTGTTGTGATTATGTAGGTTTTGTTTATTATAATTTTTTATAATAATAAATAAATAAAATCAGTCCCTCTTTCTATTGAGTATGTTGGCCACTCATACCAGGCGAACAGAAAAGGAAAGCAGTGGCAGACTTGAAAGTTGAAATTATTCCTTATTTTCAAATTGTTTGCAATGCTATTCATATCATTTATGTTTCTGATTTAACAGTGAACCGTTATGCTAATGCAGAAACATACATTTGGCTGTTACAGTTTACTTACAGAGGCAAATACTCTCTAATATGAATATGCGACAAACTTCCAGTTAGTACAAAATCTTGAAATGCTGCTTGAATTATGGTCAACATTTTTGGAGAGCGGTAATATTTAAATTGTATAGTTGGAAGGAAACTATTGAGTGGATTTTAATTCCTTCTTTATTTGGATTTTTTATTATTTAATCGTTTTCGTATGTTAATGCAAAATATGTTAATCACAATATGTGGATAACATTTTCTGTTATTTGGAAATTTAACATTTATCACATGTTTACATCCAGCAGTATTAAAATTATGTAATAATTTTTACGACGAGTATCGGCTAGGTACTGCATATATAATGCATTAAAACGGAAGAAAAAAATCATCAAATAAATATATTAACTCACAGAGCTGGTTACGATCTCCTTAAAGCACTTCGTTAATTGTGGAACGATTTAAATAGCTAATTTTGTAATCTTTAATTTATGATCATCTAGGTTTAAGTGGCTGTCAGGGTCACGGATACTCGACCAGAAGACGCACTTAGGCCATGTGATTCTGATCATTTAATTTTTGCTATTAATGTGTGCGAGTTTGTCCGACTTGCACGAAAATATATAAATTATTCTGATTTTTTATGAAAATTAATAATTTTGCAAAAAAATATAATTTTAACATTAAAAATATAAATAATTTTTAAACAATGCAAAATAAATGTTATAAACATATATTTATATATTGGTTGCCTCCATAAATATATGTTTGTAGATCATTTCGTTTTCCAATTGGTAAGATTTGCGTAGAATCTTAAAAGCTTGTATAAAAAACGCAGAATATTAAAAGCTTCTATAAAAACGTACAATCTATAAAAAAATCACAATCATTTAATTCTATCATGCAATTTAGATCAATTAGCACAACCTAAATTCGCAATTGCACCAATACACCATAATTCAATATCATATTTATGAGCGTAAAAAATTATATATATAGCATATTTTTAGGTCCTTCCAAATATCTGCTATTATTAAAATAGCAATTTAGTAATTTAGAGAATTACTGCACAGCCTAAATACATACTCCTAGTTAAGAGCTACAGATTGAAAAGCACTGCAATATGGGGTTTACAGTGCTGTTAGGCCAGGGTTGCCGTTCGCATTTTGCTGTGCGAGTACACATTTTTGAAGGTAGTGTTAATTTATGAAAAGTTAACTTTTCTTGCTTTGAAAAGTATGATAACGTTCTATAATTGATTGGTAACTTATTTTATACAGTTCAAAGAAAAATGTAATACGCTAAGAAATAGTAATTTTATATTAGTATGAATCAATTTGAGTTTTACATTGCATGGTCCCCACCTTTTTGGTCCACTGAACAGATTTGACATGCAAATCGAATAATAAGAAATGGAATTTTTAATTGATTTATTTAGTCAATATGTATGTATTTGACTTGTGTATGTACATTATATTTTTGCAAATATTATTTAATTAATATAAACTAGAAAGGCACAAAATAGTTTGAGAAAATTAAATGAAATAAAGAATTTATTTAAAACCCAAAAACCTGTCTAATCGTTTTCTTTTTATTATTTATTTATGCGAATAGTATTTATTTGACATACATTCATATTATTTATTTATTTAGAAGAAAAAAAAATCTTATGCTACAAAAGAAAAATGCAATATACTGCCAGGACTTTCAGCACTTTGGTTTATTTAAGTGCAATTTGGAACATTAATATTTATATTTTTCTATACATTAAACAAAACAATGAAAAACTTGAAGATCCTCCCCGTATTCAATAAGTTTAAAGAGCTCGTTTTCACCATTTTCTTCCGTTGTATTTATATACGTTTTCTTACGTTACGTTACGTTCCGCTGTGCTGTTGTGCATGAAAGTAAATCCACTTTCAAGGTAGAATTAAGGAAATCGAATCATAGCGTAAGTTTTTCCTCAGCTTATTCTCAACAGGTTTCTTACGTTACTCTCAGTTATGCTGGCCACATTACGATTTCACTTATTGGAGCTTTATTTGCTTTTTGTTGTTTGCTATTTTTATTGCCTAACACGCCTCTTTGTGGGAACCTCAAGTAGGGGAAAATTTATTGCAGTTGCGGATAAACCGGTGACAGACCAAGAACTTTCGCAACACAACAAGCAGAGAAAAACCAATGAAAACTGCCAGAGAGCTGAGATCCAAAGTTTTGTTACGTTGTGGCAAAAGCTGCGGCAGAGTGAAAAATCCAGCCACGTTCTCCGGTCAAATACTCTCTATATAGGTATAAGCAAATACTCTCTATAATACAGTATTTGGTATAAGATTCACTTTAGTCGTATTATAAACGCGATAGCAGCAAGTTCCGAGCGCGCGGCGAATAATCGAAACAATTAAATGCTTTCAATGTATATTTGATGCATAATTCCTAGATATTTAAAATAAGCTAAAACAAGAAATTCGCAGGATCATATGAGAAAAGTTTCAATGAGTTTAAAGTGTATGTAGAAGTGTATTAAAATAAAAAAAAATTAGCGAATTTGAATAAGAAAATTTGAAAGTGCGCTTTAAAAAAAATTCATAGCTAATGCGTGTTTGTGTGTTTCGAAACAAATTATCAATTAAACTTGATTAAAGGGTTCAGCCGAGTCAGCGACAATACTTCAATTAACAAACTGGTAATAGAAACTATTATTAATAATTATTATTATTTAAAATATTTTTTTATGTACACAAGTGAACATGGACATTTCCGTGTGCCACCCCTTCCAAATGCACGCCTTCTTCTCGAATGGCTTGTTTCTAATCAAATAAAATACAATGAATATATTTGGTGCAATAAAACGCACACATACCAAACACGCATCCATATGCATGTATGTTTGTATGTATTTTAGAACGCTGAGCTGACCACATACCGCATATAATCTGACTCTAGAACTGACAAAAAACCATCAAAAGACAACAACAAGTGGTATAAGCGAAAATAACACGCACACACACCCACTCGCATCTTCACCGATACCCCCAAAGCAGAGCCGCGTACATCAACTGCTTAACCCTGCCAAACCCTAGCGACATGCCCTGGTGCCAAACAAAATAGGAGCAATGCGCTCTTTTCTAGTTCAACCACAAACTACGATTCATGCATATAAGACGCACGCACGCACACATTAAAACGCTCTTTAGACTCCATGCCATCGTTGGTGTTCTTTGCGTGCTTGCTTCATTCATGTTGCTTAACGAAATACGGTCAATTAAAAATGCCGCAACGGACACACACACACACACACAAACAAACAAACATACACTGACGAACATAACGCATAACTTGGTAGCGCATTGTTTCTTCCTCTGTCGGCAAACATCGTGCGACGTCGTGTTATTGTTGTTTTTATTTACTCGGCAATTCTGCGTAGTTTTCCAATGGGAATAGTGCAGCAGGCAGAAAGCAGCACTCTGAACTGAACTGAACTAAGCGGAACGGAACTAAACTGAGCTGAGCTGGTATTAAATTAAGCATAAGCACTAAAAACAGCACTAAATAAAAAAACAAAACAAAAAACCATAAACAGAGAACACAAATCATTTGAAAATCCTTTTTTATTCTGCTGTCTTTGTTGTTATTGTTGTTGTTGTGGGGGAATTCGTGTCAAACGCACAAGTTTAATATTAGCCCAGTTAGTGGTGGAGGTGTGCGTGCGTCGTATTTATTCTTTTGCTTCTGTGGTTGTTGTTATGGTCTTCTTCTTATTCATGATATGGTTGGCGGCATTGTGACGGCGCTACCGCCTGGATGCGTAAGAGTGACATGAGCGTGAGTGTGTTTGTGTGTGCACTCGTGTGATTTGTGTTTTCCTATTTACGCGTCTTATGACGTTCCCTTTTACGTTTCTTTGTATTAATAGTATTGACATCTTTTTCTAGCACTTTTCGTCCTTTCATCGAGTTTTGAGTAGCTTTTGACAACAATTAAATTTCATATTACAAAGAAACTTTTGAAGGACACAGGGGGATTTCTAAATCCAAATTCGCAATACCATAAAAAGAACATAATAAAATTAGCATAGTTATTGGATGGGCACGAATAATCAGCACAACTTCAATGAAGAGAGTGTTCGGACATTTAGGCTAATTGCCATATTAAATTAGCAAGTAAAGTTGGCCTTAAAAAGACAAACCAATAAATGAATAAAAAGAAAACTAACAAAAATAAGTAAACAAGCAAATAAAAAAGAAATTTCAATGAGTTTTAGGAAATCGTTGGGACAAGGGTGGTAAGCCATTATATTGGAGTGTCTAGACAAAAGGCTCATATATTTCAATATTCTAAAAAACATACCGGATCAAAACATATTATACGCTCAATAACGGATTATATGATCCCAAAACGTCATTTTGATCGCAAATTTGAGATTATTATCTCAGATCGTGTTCAATTGGACATTGGAGGACCGTGGGTCGTCCCTAGAAGTGTAGACGGGTCAAAAACAAACACTGAAATTTGTTCGATTGTCTATGGACCTAATACCAAAATATCAGAACCAATAGGCAGGTGGCCTAGCGTCTTTCAGGCTCAAATCCAGGCAATTTCAATCTGCGAAAGGATAAATCTGAAAATAGGCATCAAGGGAGCGCACATATTTATCTATTCAGATAGACAAGCTGTATTAGAAGCTTTAACTTCATATTCTTTAGAATCAAAACTAGTGGAAGAATGCTTCAATAGCCTACAGTGTTTATGTGTAACAAATAAGGTTGCAATTTGCTATCCATCATTCACAGACAACGAAATTGCCGATGAACTGGCTAGGCCCGATTCCGCAGCAAGCCTCATAGATCCAGAGCTATATTGTGGTATCAACTGGACGGAGGCTAAATCCAGGGTAGGTAACTGGGAACATAGCCTCAGAATGTCACACTGGGAAGGGATAGAAGGACTTCACCAATCTAAAAGACTGCAATGTGTGCAACGCAGGTATAATAAAAATAGTGGGTTTTCTCTCAGGCCATTACTACCTGAAATATCACCTGACTAAAATCCACATTCGGGACGACATGGAGTGGCGGCTCTGTCTAGAAGAAACCACTGCTCACATACTCTGCAACTGCATTGCGTTAGTAAGGCCTAGAAATAACACATTCCACCGCTTTCAGCTGGCTCTGGAAGAAATAAAAAATACCCCATTGCATATTTCCCAGAGAAAGTGGGGGGCTTCTTATAAATTTATTATAACTGCATTCTGTACGCTTAAAAGGCGATTATTACTTTGGCTGGAAATTGGGAGCAGTTGTGGTGAGAGCTTGGTCGATTTCTGAAAAACAGAAACTAAAACAAATGGTTCTGCATAAACAATTGGCGGCGGCGGCGGTTGTGTTTTTCATTTATGTGGAATTATTTATGCATATTTATGTTTTTTCCAGCTGATTTCAACTCAATAAATTTATTTAATATTTACAGCAAAAAACTATTTCTGGCTCGTTCACATCTTTCTGCCGCAATTTATGTAAATGTATGTAAAACAATTCCCTGCTTCGTTGGGCTTATTCAGATAGCAAATCAACGCAGGGTTTGAATGTTTATCTTTAAGTGTTGTGGGTATTTGCAGTCCAGATATTAATCGGTTATATATTTATATAACTTTAAGAAGATTAATTGTAAATGGTGTTGGAACTTTATATCCAAAATGTTGAAATAGTAGTAGTATTTATATGAGTTGGCAACACGAATATCACGATCTACTCTTTAACATTTCTTAAGCTATTTTTCTTTTTGTTACGTTAGATTAAGTCTTTAATATACTGTCAATGAGTTAAGTACTCTCCGCGTGTTTTTACTTCTTGGGAAATCTGCTACAATACAAAATAATGATGCAGAAAATTTAATTTGGATGAACATTCATTTTTCATTGTATATATTATTCATATATTATCATTCCATGTGCGTCTATTACTGGCAACTATAAATACTTATTTTTGACACTAAACTAAGCTTTATTGCTGTAAACGTGTGACAAACAAACCAAAGATTTCTAAAGTAAATCACCACGATTTGGCAACGTTGATGAAGCATGCAAAATATATAAAAAATAATCGTTTTTAATTTCCCAAAGTGCACTGAATCTAAATGCCAAAATAACTTTGCTAAATCATTTAAATTTCCACTGATATACTCGTATGTTGCAAAGTTATAAAAAGTTTCCAAAAAAATCCTATATTAAAAAAACCATTTTCTCTATAGAGTAGAAAAGAGTATCTTCAGTTTACGGGGGGTATTATCAACATTTATACGAACTGTTCTGTAAAATTGGAAATAGAGTGAACAAGAAAAAGAGCTTTTGTGGTTGAACGGTGTAAATAAAGCCAAAAAAGGCAACAAACGTATGAAGACGTAATATATTTATATAGGACATGTAATATATTTATATAATCTGAGTCTGTTGTGAATAATGTCCTTCTATGTTCAAATATATTTCATCATCGTCTCAGTATCATATCTGAAATAAAATGAGTATAAGCATAGTCTGGTTCTTAAGACTACCAGATTCCTATATATAGAGCCCAATCCGGTATGGGACATGCCTATATATATAACTGTTGACAGCTCATTTCAAATAACCCCATCTAGGCGGAATAATGATAATGGTGAAAAGGACGTACTTAGCTCAGTATAAATAACACATGCTACCTAAGTGACTGTATGAACTCAATCGTATAAAGGACACGCCTATTTCCCCATATATGCTACTGTTGTCAACTCATATAAAATAACCCCATTTAAGTATATAATAATAATGATGAAAGGGACTCGCTTAGCTGCCATGTAAACAAAACTTGAGACCCAGGTGGCCATATAAAACAAACCAGATGAGGGACACGCACACTTCTCCTATATGTAACTACAGCTCAGTTAAAATAACTCCACTTAAATATATAATCAAAATGATAAAAAGGACTCACTTAGCTCCTTTCACTTCCCAAATATATAAAAAACGAAAATTGAAATTTGGTTGGTCGATTTAATCTGAGAATCTGTATAAATGCTCACACACAATCGAAACCCCTCGAAACTTTTTAATGACTGCGTCCCTGACTGTTATGCTTCACTTGCTGACCTGTGAAGAATTTATCAACACAATTTATCTAAATTGTGCGCAGTAGGAGTATGCAACTTATAGCTCAATGTGAATATTTTATAAACGGCCACGCCCATTTACATTTTTCAATTTTTCATTATATTCAATTTTCTAATATATCAAATATTCCCACATAGAGTCGTTTATGGTATTCAATTAAATAGAACTAATTTCGCCTTGGCTTTATTCTCAAAGGTCCTCTTTATTTCTATACATATTTCCTTTAAGTGAAAGATTTTTCAAATGAAATACTATTTTTTACTGTATGAGACTTCCCTTTGATCCTACAATTGCCACTTATATGGAGTTGATGGTTTTCTATTGAGGCCTCTAAGGATTTGGTTGATGATGTTCATGCAGGAAGTCTAATCTTGAACTACCTTTGCACATATATTAGGGTTAATAAGATAAAGTAAACAATGACATCGCATAAATGGTTAATGGCACAGCTTTAGTGAATCAACCCCCCTCGACTACCAATTCCCCTAATGCCTAATAAGGAACCCAACTGCAGAATAAAATGACCACAAAGTACAAATTGACACAGCAGCAAATTACAATAATTAAAGAATAACACGGCGACGCATAACGAAAAGCATCACTGGCTGGTCATGGTTGGTCACACCGCAGGAGTAGGAAGAGAAACAGAAAATTTGTTATGATATCCTCATTTGAAAAAATTGAAAAGGCACACAAGATAACAGTACAGGAGGAGTAATAAAAGAGAGACCCTGGCCAAGTTGAGATACTGCCCAACAGAGAGCAGAACGAGCGATGGAAAAGGAAGGGCAAACTTAGGCAAAAAAACAAGGAAAACAAAAAGAAAGCAGAGAAATGGTAAAAAAGTTTGACAGCTTTGGAAAAGTTGGTTAAATGGTACAAATAAAAGCAGAAAGGAAATTGTGGCAGCGGTGGGAGGAGATGGTGGAGCAGGTTGAAGAAAAGTTGGTAAGTTTGTGAGCTGGTGAGTGAGTGAGTTGGTGAATTGGGTGAGTTTCTGTGGGGCGTGGGGAGGCATGGGCATGAGGAATGGGCATGGGCATGGGCATGAGAGTGTGACTATGTGTGTGGATGAGTTTCAGTGAGAGTGTGTGTGCAATTGTGTTTGTGTGTTTATATATGTAGTTATGTTTGAGTATGCTTCTTTATATCTATCAACTTTATTGGAGTAACACGAACGTGACATTTCATTCTTGCGACGGCACAATTTGTTGGATTTGTTGTGGTATGTTGCAGGAGAGTTGGTGAGAATTTGTGAAGGAGAAAGTGGAGTGGAATGGAGTGCAATGGAGTGAAGTGAAGTTGTGTGACCGTGAGCTGAAAAAAACCAAACAAGCTGGATACAAACACACAAAAACAGATATTCATATACGCAGGGAGCCACACATAAACATATATACATAGGGCCACATACACACAGGAGGCCCCTACAAACACAGAACCCCCAACACAAACCGCACAGAGGGAACAAACACACACACAGGAGCCCCCTAACCACACAGAGGGGCAAAACACACATACACACACACACACAGGTGCTCCCCCCCCCACACACACACACACACAGGGGCCAAACACATACATTTACACCGGAACACAGCGACTGAGTTCAAATTATAATACAATTGGAATAATAATTTGGGGCAAATACGAATTTTATTGATTTCCCCCACTTAAAAAGAAATTGAAACGCTAATGCACTTTTAAATTCATTATAAATCGATATAGACGTCGTCCAACAATAACCTATAACTGTGACTGGACATGCCATATACAATTTACCCACACAATTTGAACAAATATTGAGGCTTTAATTAGTGCAATTACCGTGAGCCGGTTTTAGTTTGTTTAACTATGAGTACTACCAAATCCCAGTATGAAAATAACTCAAGTCGCCACTTTACATACGCGTTTCTGCGGCCATTAACGCTTCCATGTATGGTCATAAGTTCACTCTTTGCGGGTAAGTTCACTCGTTAGACGAAAAGTGTGTTAAATATGTCATGGAGGCCTTCAACTTATGCATATACAATAAACTCTGTCGCTTGAGTGCACTGCCACAGCCACAGTTGTGCTATAATCATAATAATCATGCCTTTAAACTTTTCCAAATAACGAGTGGGGTGGGTGTATGCGCCCACCCTTCGTTCTTTGTCCTGACTGGCAGTTTCGGTTGCATGCAAATTGCACTGAACACCGCGTGCAAGTATTTTCTATGAGAGTTCAAGTATTTAGAGACAATAAGTAACATAAAAACACATGCTTCGCGTGCATACTTAGAACGGAAGAGTGCCTGCTTACTACAAGATAAGGGCCTGTCCCGTATTTATTTGTGCTGCTTACTGCAAGTATCTATTTGTGAAATGTGAAGAGGGAAAAGTAGAAGAAAACTTTGACAGGTAGAAGAAAACTTTGACAAGTAGAAGAAAACTTTGACAGGACTGTTCCGTAGTTTATGTTGGCTGCAATTTCCTGCAGGTGTCACAAGTGTTTCAAGGAGTTCCATTTTTTTGGTTTCTTTATGTCCGTGGAGAGGGGATATCTGCGAAAAGACACGGGGAGGTATGCACCCCCCGAGAGTAAGATTTTTAGTCACTAAAACCATCTTTCTAACCGATACAGTTACGCTAAGCCACAATGGTCTGATGGCGATTTAAGAGTTATATGAAAGAACTGCTCGACAGAGACTAATCTCGTTCACAAAGGATCAGTGTTTAGTAGGTAGGAAAAATGGCTGACAAACCCTTGAACCGTCCCAATTAGCATCAGTGCCGTTTGGATGACATATCCTCGCGAGCCTCAAGATGGTGATATGCTGTGGATTAAAACCAGCCGGAGTTGCTTATCAATTTGGTTAGAAAATGACTTCCGAAATATTTGAGTCTCATACGAGCAAGAGTTTTACAGTCAGAAAGATAGTGGACAACTGTGTCTCTTTCTTGATATCGAGTGTTTAAGGAGGAGATCGAGTGCTTAAGGAGGAGATCGACAGTTTAAGTTGGAAATCAAGAGTGTAAGGAGGAGTCAACTAATGGTTGACGACATCAAATGCGTTACTAAAATCCTTGTATATGACATCAGTTTGCAAACATATTTGGCAAAGCCAGCGATCACTCGACAGGAAAATTACAGCATATTAGTGACAGTTAACTCTCCCTTCCAAGGAAGGACCAATAAAAATATGATCCTAAAAGGTAATTTGAGATGTTACGATTATCTCCGACATTTTAGGAAGAATTATTTTGCCATACCACGGTGATTCGAATCCAAGATTTACTGTCCTATTTATGCAGTGGTAAGATAGGAGACTTCTTCTATACGCCGGGAAAATGACCTTGTCGCAGAAAGATTTGAAATAGTGAGGTAATTGGAGAGACAATCCAAGGACAGAGAGGAGAGATTGCATAAGAATATGAGAGGAGATTAAGTCGGGATCTGATGTACGTCATTATAGAGGATATATCTCCGCTTTAACGGCAGAACTGGAAATGTGTCAAAACTGTATTCACTTTTAAGCCTGCGGTAAAGAGCCACTAAGTTGTAGGAAGTCTGGGTCGCATTCCTTCACATTGAAACCAATTTTTAGTCCAAATCATAATCAGGTATTGATCACAAAATTGTAGGAAGTCTGGGGCGCATTCCTTTAAATTGCCACTAATTTTCAGTCTAATTAATATTCAATTATATTAGGTCTGGATCCCAAAATTGTAGGAAGGCTGAGTCGCATTTCCTTAAATTGAAAGTAATCAAAATTCGTAATCATACTCAACTAAATCAGGTCTTGCTAGGATTTAACCATCAGCTACCTTCTGATATTCATGCTGAACAAACTAATAAGTCTGAACTAACTGAACTACATGTGAAATGTTCCTTTAAGCGCTTGAAGCCACAGAGAGTCTTCCAATCCATAACTAGAACAAATTGTTGATAGAGTTTCATTCTCCCTTTTAGACTTGTGTAAAGATCTGTGGAACTACCTGCAGCTTAGGTTCCATAAATACCTCCAAATGACTGGACTTCAGAAAGGGTGTCGCCCTGTGTCTCATGCGGTGTCGCAAAAGGCCAATTCAGCCTAGGTTTGCCTTAGGGGCAGCCGCTCAACCTAACTACCAGGAGCCTTACGTTTAGACTTGACCCGGCACTTATTTCCCGACCAACAATTACTTATGTACAGCTAGTTTTGGGATCTGCATCTGATGGTAGGAGAGACAATGCTGACAAAGACCACTGTAACTCTTAAAACTATTAAGGAAGTAATCACAACACATATTCGGGGGTATTACAGGAATAATACCTGCATGTCTGAACACTTGTATGCTAATTATATCCCCTGAAGAGCTCCGATTATATTGGTATTTTATGTAAGCTTGGGCTGAGGATATCATTTGTGTTTCTGCAGGTTTAAGGCTTAAGTGGCTGTCAAGGGCACGGGTACTCGGCCAGAAGACCCACTTAAGTCATGTTCAGGTCCATTGTAATAATCTTGCTGTAAATGCTTGCTGGCTCTCTCTGGGGGACATATTGTATACTATAATAGGTACCATAAATTACTCCAAATGGCTGGACATATGAGAGGGAATGGCACTTGTGTCTCATGCACTGTCCCAAAGGGGCAAATTCAGGCCTAGGTGTGCCTTATGGGTAGGCAGTCACCCAACTAGGAATTCACACTTTACTACAAACAAAGAGTTCCTACTATTTTATCCACTTGGTTAGATAAAGCGCGGTATAATTTAGTTTTCACAGCAAAAATATTTTTTTCGTATATCCTTATAATTTTTTGCCTTCATCCTTATATCTTTTTCGTATATCCTTGTAATTTCTGTTTGTAAATCAGGTGCAATTTGTATTTTTTCTTTATTCAATTTGGCGTGTTTATGTCATTTTCCGCTTATGCCTGCTTTGAAGCGATCCGCCCTAACATTTTCGCCACCACTGTGCATAATACCAACTCGGCCAAAACTAGGTCGTTGGCATTTTCTGTTCGACTGATTGACGACAGCACAATGACGGCGGAGGACAACAACATCGTTTGGAGCATCGTGTCGTATGCAATGTGCCATTTACAGTACTGTACAATAACAACAACAAAGCCAACGATAGTTTTATGTGCATGCTCTAACACACACACAAACAAACACACTCATGCACAACTATTCACATTCATTCTGATATTTTGCTATAACGCCTGCTTGCCGCTTTCTCCAGTATAAACAAACACTAAAACTGCAGCAGTGCTCTTAGTAGCAGCAGCAGCGGTTGCAGCAAGAGGCAGGCCATAGCTGCAGTTTGCCAGCTACGTCATCAGTTGGCCACAGTTTTGCCGAGTGCCGAATGCATTCGTACATACAAGATGAGTGTGCAAATTCTTCTGTGCGAACTATAGCAGAAGGGAAACAAGTGAGAAGTGGCCAACTGCACGGAGGAGAATACAAGTAGCGGCCTTTGTTGGTGTTTTATGTTGTTTGCTATGGGAATAAAGTGTAATGAAAATTAAATAAAAGCATAAAACATAAACACTCGCCTAGTTTTCTTTTGGTTTTTTTTTTGTTGTGGTTTTTTTTAACCATTTCTTTTTTGGGAAATTTCACTTTGAAAATTTGGTTTTGTATTTTTGTTGGGGGTTGAAGTAAAATGGGTTAAATTTTTGTATACCCTCACAAACACATGCAAACATATGAACATTCACATAAAAGCTTTTCTCCAACTGAGTTTTTGCTTCTCTATTATGAGTTTTTTGTTTGTTTTTGTTTTCTTTTATTTTTTGTTTTTGTGCTCCTCTTCTTCCTATATTGCCACATTTCTTGGGCTTTTGTTTTATGTACTCCTCTGCTGCTTCGCTTATATGCAATTTCATATTTGACGTTAAGGATAAAATATGATTATTATGGAGCTGGTGTGTGTCTGTGTGCCTGTGTGCTTGCATGGGTGTGAGTGTGTTCGTATGTTTTGCTGTGTTAGCATTGCTAGCGGTGGTGTTGCTGCTTGTTAGGAGCTTATATTATCTCTCTTTTGTTGTTATTCTTTTGACATTTTCTAATTATTTAATGCACTCCTTTTAGTGGCTGCCGTTTTAACCCTTCGAAGGAGATGCCAATTTCGGCAAAGTGCTCCAGCATTCGCATTTTGCCTCTCCCGCTCTCTGTCCACTTCTTAAAGTGCCCGTGCTGTGTCTCAAAATTATGTTTAATGTTCTGTGCTCCACTCGTTACACATTATTTTGCAAAATTAATTTTGATAATGTTTTAACACAAATGCCAAAGTTAAAAGGCCGTTTGACAGGCAAGTTTATTGCAAAAGGCTTTGGGACACTTCAGTTCAAGTTTGATACGTAATTTCCATCGACATTTTTAAGGAATTTTTCACAGCCATCCGGAAAAGGAATGTAAGCGGGTATCTTGAAATACCAGGAGATTTCCACTAGCGACCGTCGTGAGGGTGAACGGAAAGTGAGTGAGCATTTATTTTTAATGTGCAGTGAGTTGGAAAAAATATGGGAAGACCCAGTGGTCGACTCTGGCGGACAAATGGTTTCACGCAGAGCTCTAGATATGAGCATGAAAGTGTGTGCAGTAAAATATAGTAAATTCGTATACGAGCAAGTAAAATAGAAAAAGATTCTGATCAATTCTAATACTAATATTAAGAAAATGAACACAAATTTACGGAAAACGAAGACCAGATGAATTGAATTTATATTTAATAATATGTAATAATTTAATAATTTATTATTATTCTTATACCATTTAATTTTATTCTTTTAATTGATCTAAGGTGAATTACTGCAAGTAAATAACAAAATTTCAGCAATTTGATTACTGAACTCAAAAATTAAATTAAGAGATAATAATTAGTAATTATATTCAGTAATTAAGTGAAATAATTATTTAATTTTATAAATTTAATTGTAAGAAGCTGAATTACTTCAATTAAACAACTAAATTTCAGCAGTTTGATTTCTATATTAAAGAAATCGAGGGCAGTATTTTATTTATTGATTAAATATATTAATTATTATTATTGAGTTACCTTTTTCAGCAGTTTGATTGAATCATTTCAGCAATTGAAATTTAAGAATTTTATTTCTGTTGAAGTTTTGTAACTAATTATCAGTTTATAAGCGGCAGTAATTGTATTGCTGTATTTAAGCAATGGAAGATTTGATTGCTATATTCAAGCAACTGAAGATATGATTGCTGTATTCAAGAAATTGAAGATTTGATTGTTGTATTCGAAAAAATTGAGACTAGTTTATTAATTACTGAAAATTAATAATTGAATTACTTATTTTCAGCAGCTTGATTTAATCATTTCAGCAATTTATAGAGAGAAAAGTTTTTTTAACATTGTTAATATCAACAATTTGTTTACTATATTTAAGAAATAAAAGACGATTTTTTAATTACTTATTTTTATAAATAGAACTAATTATTTGCAGCATCTTTATTTAAACATTTCAGCAATTGATAGAGAGAAATGTTTTTTAATTTGGTGCATATCACCAATTAAGAAACTGAAGACTTTTTTTAATTACTTATTTTTATAAATAGAAATACTTATTTTCAGTATATTTATTTCAACATATCAACAATTAAATTTTAGAAAATGAATGTTTCTGAATATCAGCAATTTAATGGCTGTAATTTAACAATTGAATTACTTAATTTCAACATCTTCATTTAAATATTTCAAAAATTAAATTTTTGAAATTTAACTTCTGATGAAGAGAATTGGTAGCTGAATTTCAGTTTGAGTACACTTGCTTGATTTAAATATTTCAGTGTCTGAAAATCAGCAATTTTATTGCAGTATTTGAGAAATTAAAGAAATTTTTTTTAATTACTTCAATTCAGCACCTTGATTCAATCATTTCAGAAGTCAAATTAGTATTTTATAAATTTACCTCCTGGTAAAAAAGTTTTCTAACTGAATTTCAGTTTCTGAATATCAATAGTTTTAATTCTGCATTAAAGAAAGTTTTAAAACAATTTGAGAAATTGAAGACAATTTTTGTAATTACTTATTTTCAGCAACTTGATTTAATAATTTCAGGAAATAAATTAATTTTAAATTATTAAGTGATTATATAAAACTGATCTGCTCACAAAAAAGTTTTGTGACTGATTTTCAGTTTCTGAATATCAGCAATTGAATTGCTTTATTTCAGAAATTTAATACTAAAATATACAAATTAATCTTCTGTCAAAAAAGTTGCATAACTTCTTTTCAGTGTCTTCAAATCGGCAATTGATTTGCTAAACTTTAGAAATTTTATTGTTATATTACAGAAATGAGCTTCACAAAATGAAGATTTTGAGTTTTTATTAGCCATCCCGCCACGTCCTGATAATTCCAACTTATCTATTCAGATGTGGCGCCTTTAAAAGCGCTCCTTATTGACACTTCTTTCCCGCAATTCTCTCACTTATTTATATTCAGCCTCTGAATGTTAATTTAAGGCAAACAAGAAGGAAAGTTGGAAATAACGCGACGAAATATATTAAGCAATTAACGTCTTCTAATGCGGTGTCAAACATAAAATGGCAAACATTTCAATTAGCCATAATTGCACATGTCATAAAGTTAAGTTGAATACCGGCGGCGGCGGCTCCATTTGTCTGCATTTTTATGACCAGCTGGTGCACAGAGCTTCTTGCAAATCCCCGAGCAACATGTCGACCAATAAAAAACCCCACGCGTCGTTTGACCGGACCGTAAAAGTCTCAGCGACACGACTAGGACTCCGGACTGGAAGGAAATTTCAATGTGAAGAAAGTGCGTACGGAGCTGCTCAAAGCTTTAATTAGCTTGTTAAATTAAAAGCGACGTGGACAAAGGACAGTTTCAGTGGCAATGGCAGTGGCGCGGTCGGTTGGGGTGGATAGGCCATAAAAAGAGTACAAAATTGCAAGGAAGTCGCAAATCGTGGCGATTACGAAAGCCGAGGACAGGCACCGGCCGCAGAAAAGTGCACGTGCAGAAAAATAAAGGAAACTAGCGCTGGTGCTTTCAATTGTAATCCTCGTCGGGAATAAAGGAAAGGCGAACAAAACCAAGCCAAGCACTAAATGAAGGCAATAGCTTGGATAGGTTGTCAGTAGCTCGGATGAGGGGGGACTACCAGCTTATGGAAGCGTATTTTTCAACTATTTTGGAGTAGTTCCGCTATAAAAAGCCGACAGCTATTAACACGCACCCATCGAAGCCGTAATTCACGCAAAATTGTTTAGGGAGGGGTGCGCTTTTTTTAGATTAACGGATCCTGCAGAAAAACAATATAAGTCGGGAGTAATGTGAGACTAGTACGAGGGAACTGATGACCAGTTATAAGGAAATAGACATGAAAAATATAGAAAATCATTGTTGAGAGTCAGTAAAGTTTCCTGACTGGTTAGAGTATCTCTAAATAGACTAAGAATAGGTTCCGTAGTTAGTGTCCTAACGGGACACTGCACCCTGGGTACTCACGGTAGTAGGCTAGGGATTGCCTCTAACGACTTCTGCAGGAATTGCATGGACGAGGAGGAGCAAGAGTCCATTGAACCTGTTATGCACGTGTCTAGCGTTGTCTAAAAGGAGGCGCACTTTCCTGGGTGTCCACTCTCTTTCGGAGATATTCCAAATAAGAAGACAAGCTCCATCAACTGTTTCATTAAAAGCTCCAAATGGTTAGACCTTTTAAAAGGTTTGGGACTAGTGTCGCATGTGGTATCACAAGGGGTCAATGATGGCCTAAGCGCGCCCTTCTGGCGACCGCTATATGTACCAACTTATATTTTCCATTCTATAGCAACAATTTGAATATTTAAACCGACTGAGGCCATACAAATAAAGAAGATGAGTCTGTTAAAAGATTCGGTAGTATTAGGGTCACTGAGTGTATGTCCGTATCCTGTTCTGAACACTCTGTTGTTCATATCTCCCTACTCAGGGAGTAGTTAAAAAATACTCTATATCCCGAAGGAAGCTTTCATTAATATACTCAAATATTACCAGTTTCATTTGTTAGTACTAAAATGTAATTTGGATCCACTTGAACATTTCCACTCCTGAAAAAACTTTCTAAAGTTAGCGATGTTTCGCTCCTTCTTTACATTAGCTCGTTAATAATATTAGAAGATTCACAGTTGTGGAGATTCGTTCTCGTTAAAACTAAGGCAATTTCCAGAATCCTCCTTTGATGAGCTTATCTGATTCACTATAGTACCGTGAGTGTTCTCTAACTTGGCTCAATAAAGAGGATTTGGTGTATTGGTGTCATAGTTCTTCCTTGTAGGGATTTATATGATGCACCCTACTACCGTAGAGTTCTCTAATATGCATTTTGTGAGTAGATAGTGTATTTTTGGTGGATCGCCGTCAGAATTACTCCATTGATGAAATTTTCTGGTTCACCCTAGTACCGTGGGGTTTTCTAATATGCAAGAAATGAATTGAATCGGCTGGTTTTGGTGGACTGGTCTCATTATTCTTCCTCTGATGCTATTATCTGGTACATCTGGTACCGTGAGGGTTCCTAACATACCTGATATGGAGGAGATCGCCTTGGTTTTGATGCCTTGTGACCTTTCTTACTAGATTGTCAAGGCTGATTATATATTTGGTCTTGGTTACCTAATGTCCATTTTACAAGCAGAAATTCGAGCCATCAATTGCTAGAACCTAAAAATGACTTCCAGAGTGCACAACCGGGGCATTATGTTTTACTCAGTTAATCAAACGGTCCTTAAAGCCTTAAACTCCTACACCAGTAGGTTTAAACTAGTCATTGAGTCAATATATGAAACATAAATTTGACCAATATGACCTCTATACTCCTGGTGGGCCTCGAAACCTTATTGGTATATCAAAATTACTTAAAGGACTTGGTTTTTCAGAGACACTGATAGTGGTAAGCTAAAATTTTGTCGAAATCCAATCAGAAGAGTCCACAATGAAGTGGTCTAGATTAAATAAAGAGGGTTGAAGGTAAAGTTCGATGATATTTAAAACTGTGTCATAAGTCTGAAGTTATTTTATGGACGAGCAAAGAACTGAAGTACAAATATTGCACACCAATTCCAAAAATTTCAGGAAGGACTACTTAGAACTTAGCGAGGAAAATTATGGGCAGTTTCTATACAGTTTTAAAGCAAAAACCCTTTAAACCCTTCAACTCAACCCTGGAATAACAAGCGTCAAACTTATACAAGAAATGCATAAAACTACGTTCTTAGCACTGCAAGGATTCGTCTAGATGCTTGCATACTTAAAGCAGTTCAAATGTGATGGAAGTGAGTCTGTGCTCCTGCGTGACCTGTGCTCACACACACTCATTAAAAACTAATCATTTGTCTTCACATGACCTGCGAAATGCGGCAGCCTTGAATTTTCGCCAGCCTGCCAATTAGCGACAACAAGTGGCACGCCGCTTATGGCCCGGAATGAGGCCAAATTATGGGGCAATAACTCAAAAATAAATGCGTAGACAATAAATTGTGTGCACATAAATTTGGATAGGTGCCCCACCCTTAACGGGGGAGTCAGTAGGTGTACAGACACTTCCAATGAAAGACAGCCGTGGTCCGTATTCAAGAGTGCGACAGTGTAGTGGTGTAGTGGAGTGCATGTGTGTGTAAGTGAGTGACTGCGGCAGTGAAATATGAGACCAGTCCCTAAAAATACTCGCAGCCATTTCCGTGATGGTACAAAAGGAACTAATTGGGAATTAGTTGCAAACTGATGCAGAGGCGGACAATTTGAAGGACAATTCGGAGACTTCAGTGGGAGAAAAGAAGAGATTAAAACTTAAAATAGCTTAAAGTATAATTTTCAGGAAGACAGGAAGGAAAAAGGAGAATTCCTTTGAGCAAGCGAACGAAATCTTTGGAAAAAGATTTTTTAGAATTTTTACCAATTTTTGCGGTATATCTTTGAATTTTCCTATTGGGTATGCTGGCAAATAAGCTGCTGTGACATTTAGACAGATGCCAAATTGGCAAAATGGGAAAAATTTGGGGTGGACATCGGGAGAAGAAGGGCAAACTATCAGGGGAACGTAATCAATCACCCTGGTTATCAAGTTTGGAGAACCCTCACAGTACTAGTATGCTCCAAATAAGCTCCTCCATGGAAGAATTATGGCATTATCTGAGTGTATCACTTTTGTGAATCTATCTCTTTGCTGAGTGTATGACTCCGATAGACTTTATACCTCATCTTCTATGGATCATTTGTTCAGGTATTTCAATTGATTGTATTTTAAAACAATCCGCAAGGACTCCTCCTGTTTAGGAGGTCTTTACCAATTCTTCTTCAGTTTCTTAGTCAATTGTCATCGTAGTTATTTCCACGGTTATCACATCTGAGTTGGAGACGCGAAGACAAAATTGTTCACCTCATAAGAAGTTGGATAAAATAAGTGCGGAATCGGGAGTGGAAGCGAAATTGGAGTAAATAGGAGACATGATGACACATCAATTCTGGTCTTTCACACCTTCCTCTCTTATGTCATTCCCTATAGACCAGGTATGAGTAAGGAAAATAGTTGATCCGAGAACTAACGCTACGAAAAATTGTTTACCTCATAAGAAGGTGGATAAAATAATGGTAAAAATCGTATATCCGTCATGATTTTTCTCCACTAAACTGACGTGTAAGTCTCTGATTTGTTTTGTGCTTCCAAATTTCCTTGTTTATGGAATTTCTCTTTGAAAGTTCAAGAACTTTATTGTTGGTTTCAATTTCAATGTCAATTTAGTTCGGTTTGAATCGTTCTTTATGGTTCTCATTCTTTTATTGGTGTGAATAATGCCTAAAATTAATTTTAATTGCACTCAATCGTTCTGTGTGTGATCCATGCTAAAAATTGATTGCTATAAGCAACAAACAATGCTAGAAAGCGCTTAATTTTGTTAACCGCTCGCTTGCGTTTAGCAACAATTAACAACAATTTGAAACGCGTTTTGTCCTCACCAAATCAATTCATTACGATGCTGTTTGCTAATTAGCATAGGAAGGCACGGGCCGATTTAGAGCTTGCGAAGCAGCAGCGAGCCAGTAACAATCAGTACCAGAGGGGACCCAGAACGGACCCAGAGCGTACCCAAAGCTAAGAGCCAAAACTCAATCGTATTTTTATGCAAATTTACTTGAGCGAAATGCGAAATTGTTAGCAATTAAAACGCTCGAACTAGAGAAGCGTTTCTTAAAGCCGCTCACAAATTTGCATAATTGCAAATTCCGCCGAGACAACGAAAGCAATTGACAAATCCAAATGAAAGCGATTATATATGTCTATATATATATATATATATATATATATATATATATATATATATATATATATATATATATGTACGCATATAATGTATGTGTCTGTTTATATAGTCTTTTATTGTTTGCATTTGTGTCTTGTTTTTCGCCCTTGATCGATTTGCGTTTATTTTCAAATGGAATTTGCATACATTTCAAACAATATCAAAGCACTCATTAGCCCAGAGACCCCAATGATTCTCGTATACGTACGGACACGCCCTCCCCGCTCTGTCCCGCTTTTGTGCAGTTTCTTTGCATTTGCATACTATGCCGCCTTGCGGAAATTGCTTATTAACGGTATTTTATGTGTTTGCTTCTGTATTAACGTTGATTTTCTTGCCAAGTTCAGTCCAGGCGGGTCGCATTCGAATGCCGTGCCCCAAGCATCAGTACGATAATTGATCTGCCATTGTTCGAGGCGCTCTGTTTGGGAGGAAATTGCTTTACGTAACGCAACAAAACGCAACAATAAAGTAAGCAGGAAACGTATGGCAACGTTTAAATCAGAGTTGCCATGTGCCATGTATGAGTGTGTGTGTGTGAGAGTGAGATGGAGAGAGGGGGGGAGGGAGGAAACTTACTTCGAGGGAGAAGCGTCATTCATACTGATTAAGTTTGTATTAAAGACCGGAACACATAAAATGTGTCAATCTGACGTTTCAATTAAAAGATTGTTTATTCCTGAGTTGTATGAAAAATGACTAACAGGTGAAATCCTAACGGAGAATGGGTGAGTTTTTAATGTTCAAGATCTAAATACTGTAAGATTTCCAATCACATCCAACTTAAGACCAATTATAAATGGAAAAAGGGTATATTTAGTTTGTGCGGTTGACCGGGTTTTTAACCACCAGAAAGAAGCTTGGTAGGTATGAACATATATATATATATATATATATATATATATATATATATATATATATATAAATATGTATATATATATATATATATATATATATATATATATATATATATATATATATATATATATATACGAGGTGTGATAAAAAAATAACCGTTATTTTCATCTTTTCGTGAGTTACGTATGTTCGATGTTCGCATTTTTTTTCTGTTATGTTGGTACACATGTCTCTTATATATGTTGGCAATACCAACCATTTTGGATTGTCAGTTTGTTTTTGACAGATAAAAAGGTTAGTTGTGTTTTGGTGTGCTCTTCGATTTTGTACTATTCGAAAAAATGGATCAAAGAAATTCTATTCAGTTTTGCGTAAAAAATGAAAATAAATGCGCAAGGACATTTGAAATGTTGACTGTGGCCTTTGGCGAGTCTACTATGAGCAGAACACAAGTTCATTTGTGGTATAACCGGTTTAAGGAAGGCCGAGAAGATGTCAATGACGATGCTCGTCCTGGTCGCCCGAGCACGTCAACAACCGATGAAAACATTGACGCAGTGAAGAAAATGATTTTGGATAATCGTCGAATCACTATCAGAGAGGTTGCTGATGATGTTGGCATATCGTTCGGCTCATGCCAAGCAATTTTTTCGGATATTTTAGGCATGAAACGTGCGGCAGCGAAGATTGTTCCAAAATTGATAAATTTTGAGCAAAAACAACGTCGCATGGACATCGCTCAGGAGCTGTTTTTGGCCAAAAACAAAACCGTTATCATGCCTCAACCACCGTATTCAGCGGACTTGGCCCCCACTGACTTTTTCCTCTTTCCAAAACTGAAGACACCCATGAAAGGAAAGCGTTTTGCTACGATTGAGGAGAAAAAAGAAAAATCGAAACAGGAGCTGTAGGCGATACCAAAAAAAGCGTTTCAGAAGTGTTTCGAGGATTGAAAAAAATGCTGGCATAAGTGTATTATATCTGAGGGGAATTACTTTAAAGGGGACAAGATAGTTGTTGATGAATAAATAAATACTTTATTTTTTGATCACACAATAACGGTTATTTTTTTATCACACCTCGTATATATAGTGGCGACACCACTACCCCCACCCAGCTGTCAGGTACGCCACCGCAAGCAAGCGCTAGTTCCGCGCGCCATCTATTAACATGCTGTCGCTGTCGCACAGCGTGTTTATGGGCAACCGGAACTAGCCTGTGTTGGCTGCTGAACAACACACTTCGTGTTTCCGGCCTTTCATTCAACCTTCTTTCTCTTTCTGTGCTGAAGCTGTGGTGACGTGTTATAGAGCGTTTTGTGCAATTAAAAGTTATATTAATTACTGGACCTAACACAATCTCTAGAAATTTGCAGAAACGTATTTCATCATATATTATATATACGATATAACAAATATTTCTCTTTTTATTGGCAACGCAACGTTGAGCACGCGAGCAGCCAAATTGGTGTCCCCGACGTGATCGTAAACACATACGCGCCCCATACAGAGGGGTATAAAACATACGCACATGATGCTCCACTCACCAACGGCCTCAGGACCGGCGTCGCCGGCACCACCGGAGCAGCCGCCGACTCAAGCCTCGTACGCGGCCCTGCAGCAGCCACTACAGCCAACGTACGCTCCGCACTAGCAGCCACAACCACCGCACGTGCATGCGCACGCACAGCTGGCTATACCAACGCCATTGCTGCTACCGCCACACCCGCCGCCACACCGTGCAGGGGAACCTGGGGGACACGCCTCCTTTTCGTCGCCGCCCGCGATGGAGGCGGTGAACAGCTGCCGGCTCCCACCTATCTGGAGGAGTAACCCCGATCTGTGGTTTTATCAGATCGAGGCCGCGTTCCAGGTCCACCATGTGCGCAACGACAACAGCCGTTACAATTTAGTAGTTGCGGCGCTCGACCCGGAGACCATTTCCGAGGTTGCGGATGTACTCCGCACAGTGCCACCCGTAGGGAAGTATGAGGCGCTGAAGGCAGCCATACTAAATCGCCTCACCGACTCGGCGGATCGACAGCTCCACAAGCTGCTCACCCAACTCGCGTTGGGTGACAGGAAGTCGTCTCAACTCCTGCGGCAGATGCGCGCCTTGGCAAGTGACAGGGCCACGGATGACGTCATCCGAGTGAAGTGGCTCGACTTGATGCCGCCGTCAACGCGACGGCTTCTGAAGATTTTGAAAGCTACCAGCCTGGAGGAGCTCGCAAAGGCAGCTGACGAGCTGGTCGACAATGGACCTACAGTGGCGGCTACGTCACCGAGGGGAACGGTCGCCCGCAAACTACAACGAAACAGCCTCACGCTATACGCCGCCAACTCGTCGCCGATAGCCACATACGGGCAGCTCACGCTGTAGCTGAACCTCGTCCTGCGGCGGGATTTTACTTGGGCGTTCACTGTGGCCGATGTGCAAACCGCCATTCTCGAGGCGGACTTTCTGGCATACTATGGGCTCCTGGTAGACCTGAGGGGACGACGCATCGTAGACCCCCTTACCAATATCGCGGCAACGGGCCGCATGGACTCGGCTCGAATCTACGGCATCTCCACAGTGGCTCGCATTGATGAATCTGTGGGACCACACGGCGACCGGTATAGAGAGCTCGTCCAGCGCTTCCTGCAACTCGCTTCACCAGCAGGGTCATGGCCACTGTACCAGACTTGCCGGTACAACACTCCCGTTTTCGAGCGCCCCCGTAGACTCGTCGGTGAACGACTCGCTGCTGCCAAAGAAGAGTTCGCTGACCTCCTCGACAAGGGGGTGGTACGCTCATCATCGAGTCCATGGGCTAGTCCGCTACACATGGTACCAAAGCCGAATGGAAGCTGGCGAGCCACTGGCGACTACCGCCGCACAGTGGTCCAAGACGCCAATCTAGCTGGAAAAAAGAAAATTTTTTTGTTTCAAAGTTCACATAATTTGTTTGGTAATTGTTAGATAACTATCCACTGTGCATAACTGTATATCAGGTTTTTTTATTTTTTGCTTATTTGCTTTGTTATGATGTTTTGAAAATGAACAATTGCATTGTCACTGTTGGTATAGCAGCTTAGTCGATTGACAGCATCACATTTGAACTGATCGTAACATCAAAGAAGAGCAAATTTTGTCTTTATTTTTTTACACTACATTATGTCAGGTATGTTTAAGCTATATTATAAATAAATGTCGAATTTAATTGTTCTGTGTGCAAAATAATAGATAAGAGGAAATATGTGTTTTGTGTAGTAAAAATTTAGCATTTTATGGTTTTTAGAGTAACTTTTAAATAGGATTCCCGTGAAATGAATTGTGCCCTGTTGATCTGTGTAATGTCCACTTTAGATGAAAAAAAAATTAGCTGCAATTATTTACCGGTAAACTTTTTATATACATACATATATAGATAACATACCCATAACACGGAGAGAACTATACATATAATGTGTGGATTGCCGAAATGGAAAGCGAAGAAAGGGTAGAAGCTGTCATTAGTTATTTTCTTGCTAAGAGTGGGTTACAGAAAACTAAAACAGAAGATTATGGCAATAAAGTTAAGTTAGCTGTACGGAGATTAACGTATTCAATTAACGAAAGATGGATAAAAGCAAAAAGATCTAAGAAATATTTTGAAGACTCCAACAAAATTTCGTTAAATGGAGTATTTGGTCTTCCTTCTGAAAACGTGATTAAAATTCCAGAGGATTTAGGGATCCAACCGTCAACATCAAATTTTGGTAGACCTCGATTAGATTTTTCAGGTAAATCTGAAAAAGGGAAGCGTTTGGAAGTGTCGGCTTTAGTTAGTGGATGTTCACCTGAGAAACTAGTTTTCGCTGCTGGCGTTAGTCTTTATAAATCTGGCAAGAGGGATGCTGCCGCGATGCTAAAGAACATAAATAAATCTCCAACGAGACCAAATAAAATTAAAAAAATTGTTAATGCACAACCTAAGGAACCAGTACCATATACAGATGAAGAAGCATTACGTCTGTCTATCGATAGAAAATACAAAAAAAACAAGTTATAATGCGATGCGTACTGGTACTAAGATCCGTAACGCGGATATATACCCATCATATCATAGAATTTTGGAAGCTAAAGAAAAGTGCTACCCAAGTAATGGAATAAAGGTATCCGATGTAATAGCAGAAGTGACTCTGCAGGACTTAGTTGATCACACTACATGTAGAATTTTAATGTTAAAAAAAGAGGTCATAGAGGAATTCAATTATACGGAATTGACTTTGATTTATAAATGGGGATGTGATGGTAGCAGTGGCCACTCAACCTATAAGCAAAACTTTAGTTCAAATGATTCCCGTAAAACAGATGAATACTTGTTTGCAATTTGCTTGGTACCTTTGCAGCTAAAGTACGATAACCATATCATATGGGAAAACCCACGTCCATCATCTACACGTTTTTGCAGGCCGATTAAACTGATTTTTGAAAAGGAAACAAAATCTTTGATTCAAGATGAAACTAATTACATACAAAATGAAATTAATGCAATAGTGTCAACAGCTTCCAACATTGAAGATAAAACAGTTATTGTTAAACATGTGTTTTATTTAACAATGATTGATGGCAAGGTTTTCTCAATTCTTAGCGATTCCTCTACTCAAAGATGTGGTATTTGTGGAGCAACGCCAACCATTATGAATAAACTGCACGAAATTAAAGCCTTGAATGTAAGGGGCAATCTTTACGAATATGGGTTATCGACATTGCATGCGTGGATAAGGTGCCTGGAATGTGTATTGCATATATCTTACAAAATTGAAATTAAAAAATGGCAAGCTCGTAGTGAGTCCGATAAAGCTTTACAGAAGAAAAGAAAAGATGAAATAATTAGCGCTCTGAAATCAGAAATAAATTTGCTTATTGATATTCCTAAGCCGGGAGAAGGAAGCACAAATGACGGTAATACCGCTGGAAAATTTTTTCAACAACCTTCCTTAGCTTCTCAAATAACAGGAGTAAATGAAAGTTTAATAAAAAGACTAGGAATAATTTTGAGAACTATGTCATCTGGTTATGCAATTAATGTGGAAGCATTCCGAAAATATGCGATGGATACTGCGGAACTATACGTAGAACTGTATGAATGGTACTATATGCCATCGAGTGTCCACAAAATTTTGATTCACGGCGCAGACATAATTCAAAATGCGGCACTACCGATAGGAATGATGTCGGAGGAAGCACTAGAGTCTCGACACAAAGATTTTAGATTTATTCGCGAACATCACACTAGAAAAATGTCACGAGAGAAAACAATGGAAGATCTTTTCAATTATTTGCTTCTGTCATCAGATCCATTAATTTCATCTTTTTCAACAAAGCCATTTCTTAGCTCTCGAAATGAAGAACTATTAGCTGATGAAGAAATTTCGTTACTTTTAGATCCTTTCATACAGGAAGATGTAGAATAATTTAAATAAATGATTATTATTTTAAGTATATATTAATATTCTTATGTTGTTTTGTATATTAGTGCAATATATCTAATCGAACCTAGTGGAGTACCCAAGGGAGCATATTGGTGGTGGGGTCTCCTTTGTTATATGTTAAATTTGAATGAAACTTTTTTCATAAAAATTGCCACGCCCATTTTACCTACAACGCCCATTTTTGGTACAAAGAATGCTTTCAATGAGAAATACATAATTCCAAAATTTCATACCTCTAGCTGCTTCCGAAGAGAATTTATGACTTTTCCAGCTAGATTGGCGTCTTGGACCACTGTGCGCCGCCTCGACGCGTGCACATTGCCAGACCGATATCCTCTACCGATCATCGAGGACCTGATCCAGGAGAGCCGGGGAAAAGTCTTCTCTGTAATCGATCTGCAGAAAGCCTTCTACCAAATCCCGGTTGCCAAAGCTGACATCCCGAAAACGGCAGTCACAACACCTTTCGGCCTCTTCGAGTTCGTAGGTATGCCATTAGGCCTGCGTACCTCCGCGCAAACCCTTCAGCGGGTAATTAATCACCTACTGAGGAAACTCTCCTTCGTGAAGGGCTACGTAGACGACCTGCTCATCGCATCCGAGACGCATGACGAGCACCTGCACCATTTGAGCCAATTGTTGGAGACGCTGAAAACGGCGAACCTCCGCATCAACTTGGACATTCGCTGGGTATCGGGTCTCGAAAGAGGGGTTTAGGTCCCCGCGCCCAAAGATCGAGGCGATCGACGCCTTTCTAAGCCCGACAGACTCTACTCAGCTGAGACGTTTCCTGGGTATGCTTAATTATTACCGCAGGTGTATACCGCACGCCGCGGAACTACAGGCTCCGCTCAACGAACTTCTGAGGAACCTCACGAAGAAGAAGGCGGCGATTAGCTGGACGACGCAAAAGAAGCAAGTATTCCAGCAGTGCAAGGCGAGTATCGCATCGGCCACAGATTCAGCTTTCCTCTCGCCTACCGCGCCAATCGCTCTCTACACCGACGCATCGAGCACCACCATCGGAGCGGCACTCAACCAACAGCAACCCGATGGGACCTGGCAGCCTCTGGGGTTCTTCTTTAGGAAGCTCAATCCCCCAGAAACTCGCTACAGCTCCTACGACAGGGAGTTGCTCGCGGTGTATGCCGCAGTCAGACACTTCAGGAGGATCCTGGAGGCACACGTCTTCACAATCCACACGGACCACAAGCCGCTCGCCTTCGCCGCACACCAACGCTCGGACAAGGCAGAGCCGGCACCTGGACTACGTCCTGGTTCAACGCACGATTTGTGTACGTTCCCGGGGGAGAAAATGTTGTGGCAGACGCACTTTCGCGAACCTGTACGGTCTCGATGCCTTCCATCCTCGACGAAGCCACTATCAGCCTAGAGCAAGCCTCTGACGTAGAGCTGCCTCATCTGCTGGAGAACCCGCTTATCCAACTGGATCGTCACGCTTTCAACGACAGCGAGATCTACTGTCTGGTTACCGATGGGGCGACACGGCCCTATTTGCCACCCAACCTGCGTCGAGCGGCGTTTGGCATCGTACACGGATCATCCCACCAGAGTGGTCGAGCAAACGGCGAAACGTCTGGTGGCGAAATACTTCTGGCCAAGCATGCGCAAAGTCGCGCTCCGCTGGGCCCGTGAATGCCAACCATGCCAACGCGGGAAGGTCCATCGCCACAATCGCGCCGAGTTGCAAAGCTTCGGGGAGACAGATGACAGGTTCTGCCACGTTCATGTTGACCTGATCAAGCTACCGCTGGTGAGAGGACTGTCGCACTGCCTGACCATCATCGACCGCTTTTCCCGATGGCCGGTGGCTGTCCCACTCCCGGACATTCGAGCGGTGACCGTCGCACGAGCGTTCTTTCACAGTTGGGTCTGCACTTTCGGCACGCCACTCACCATCACCTCCGACCAGGGGGGTCAATTCGAGGGGGAGCTATTCACGGCTCTCGCGAAAATGGCGGGTGCTAACCATGTTCACACAACGCCTTACCACCCACAGTCAAACGGCATGGTGGAGAGACTACACCGCACACTAAAAGCGGCCTTGATGTGCAGTCCAGACACACCATGGCCAGACGCCTTGCCAACAATGCTATTGGGGATGCGGACGGCGTACAAAGAGGAACTCAAAGCAACTCCAGCCGAGATGCTCTTCGGCACCCAACTCCGCCTGCCGGGGGAATTTTTCGGACAACAGAGCGACCCTACCACCCAACCGGTTTTCGTCGAACAGTTGCGCAAGCTGGTAAAACCGATCAGGCCAGTACCAGCGTCCAACCACTCGAGACAGAAGCCGTTCATCTTCAAAGAATTGCGCACCTGCACGCATGTATTCTGCAAGCTGGACAAAATCCGGAGGCCACTCGAGCCGCCATATACGGGCCCCCATAAGGTAATTCGCCGGGTCAACGACAAGAGTTTCATCATCGACTTGAACGGCGTCGAGAAAGCCATCTCTACGGACTGCTTGAAGCCGGCCCACCTCGAGGTGAGTGACTCAACATCGTCGCCATCGCTGCAGGCATCCCGATCACCATCGCCAACCCGATCGCCATCGCCGTCATCGTCAGCGACAAATGACCCACCAGCGATCCATCCAAGGAGTTATCTGAGGAGTCAACCAACGCCCGCTCAGGGGACCAACCCTTACCACAGCCGGGGAGTCGAGCGACGAAACGGGTATCGTTCTCCGCGTCTCCTGCGCCGATCACTGGGGGAGGAGTACCTGTGGCGACACCACTACCCGCACCCAGTTGTCGGGTACGCCAACGCAAGCAGGCGCTAGTTCCGCGCGCCATCTATTAACACGCTGTCGCACAGCGTGTTTATGGGCAACCGGAACTAGCCTGTGTTGCATGCTGAACAACACACTTCGTGTTTCCGGCCTTTCATTCAACCTTCTTTCTCTTTCTGAGCTGAAGCTGTGGTGACGTGTTATAGAGCGTTTAGTGCAATTAAAAGTTATATTAATTACTGGACCTAACACAATCTCTAGAAATTTGCAGAAACGTATTTCATCATATATTATATATACGATATAACAAATATTTCTCCTTTTATTGGCAACGCATATATATATATATATATATATATATATATATATATATATATATATATATATATATATATATATACGTACCTTGTCCGTCCGTCCGGCTCTTCGTTTGTATCACTTTCTGAGTAATTCCGGTCTTGTCCGTCCTTCTGTCTCTCCTTTTGTGGCCGCTTTTCTTCCATCAATAGAAGTATCTGAAAAAATCTATGCAAATGTATAGTCTGAACATTCCGACCTACCATATATGCAACTACCATTTAGGCACCTATTTTAAAATGAATATAACTTCAGCCTAATTGATGGTATGGTGACGCACTCATGTAGAAGTGGGTCCTACTAGACACTATGCAAAATGTGGGCGGTATGCAAATAATATTAACACATTCATAACTTAAAATCGTTAAAAATGAATAAAAATCCTAAATATGAACCAAATATTTTGCGAAGCATATAAATATTATGAAGCCAACTGCAAGAAAGAAACGCCCACTATTCATATAAGAAACTTTCTTGACTAAAATTAATAATATGCTAGCAATGCTTCTATCAATTATATATGATTAATAGTAGTAATGCTATTGGATCCATACTAGTGTCCTAGTGTCCAATGAAAATATGGATAGCATACTACTACAGCCACAATAAATCAAAAATCCTTACTGCGTTCCTATACAAGATTCAGGAACGAAATTTCACACCAAAGGTTTTTTTTTATAAGAATACGTATATTAAGGCTTCAAAGTCATACACAAGAATGGTGTCGATCAGATAGAGGGCACTCCACTTAAAATTACCATGATTCCTAATGATTTAATGTTTCAGGGACTACTAGCACTGCGGCCCGTAAGGACCTATTGTACTAAATGGTCCTAATGATAATATATGAATAGAATTTGGTAGTAATTTACATCGCCATGCTACGGTTTAACTAGCACGCACCTAAAGGGTATACAAGCATAGTCAGTTTTTTTTTTATTCTGACGCCAAACACTTATTTTCTTTCGTAAAATTTTGTAATTTATGTTGCAAATATACTAGATTGGTTTCAGTTGCCGTTTCTGCTTTATATCCCTTTGTACCTTTATCAGCGATTCTGTTTGTAACTTCTGTTAAGTTTCTGTCTTACAAGCGAATGTGTCTGTATACACTGTTAAGTTTCCGTCTTATAAAGCGATTCTGTCTGTAACGGCTGTTAAGTTTCCTTTTTAACAGCGATTCTGACTATAACCGCTGCAAATTTCCGCCAATTGTTTATTCGTATGCTGAAGTGCCAGAGGCTTTGGTAGCTGCTCTTTACTTCCGGAAAAATTGATTTTAATATCGCCAATCGACACCAAGGCACCACACATCAATGAGATTATACGTGTTACCCCTCAGTGCGTGACACACATGATTTTTATATGCTTTAGTCATTAGAGTAGTAATAGAGTGGGTTCAAGTAGCCCACCAAAATTATTGTACATGAAAATTGAAATGTTACAACACGACAATTATGGAGATAAAACATACAGAATGTAACAATTACATAAGCTGATTATATTAAATAGATACGAGTACTTAATATACCAATGAAGTAATATAATATACCAATGAAGTAATTAACGCCATTCTAAATTGATTTTGTTACAAGCCTTTCGAGCGCACGCAATGACTGGTAACATGCATACTGTTGGACGGGAGTGTGAGAAATACGATTGATAGCATGAAATACAAAAGAATGTTTTCCTATTGAATTATGTGTCAACGAACTATATTACTATGAATAGATTTAGGTAAGGTTCTGAAGAAAACACAATTGCTAAGTCCTTAAATATAGAAGATACTAGGTCCTAAAATATATTTTGTGGCTTACCTCTTTGCGGACAAAATATATTTACCGCAGTCTTAGGGGAGAATAAAATATCTGACAGTTTATACTACTGATATTTTGAACTATTCTAGTTCTGCAGCACAACAAAGTGTGTGTATTGGCTGGTAAGAGGCTCCCCTTGGATATTCCTCGTCATATAAAATTATATAAAATCACCTCACTCTATTCTTACGATGGGTTGGATTCTTTTTTTTCTATCTCTTCTCTCTCTCTCTACCACCCTCCCTTTTTTTCTATCGACACAATGTGGAAATGCCAAAAATCCAAATCCAAATGCAGAAAGTATTTCAGTAAAATGTTCATTTAATCAAGTTATTTATATAAAAAAGTGACTAAATTTAAATTTTCCTATTCCGCACACTCATCAATTTTGTTTATGCTGCTGCCTATCTGCTTGATTCACTTTCCTTCAATCGTTGCTGCTGCGACCACACTTCATTAGCACTTCTTGCATTCGATTGACGAAGAATTTTCCATCATTTTTTTCTATTCGTTTTTTCTTCAATTTTTCTGTTATATTTTTAATTATTTGTTATTTTTTAAAATTTTTTAAATAATTTTTTCTTATTTTTTATTTAGTTTCTTCTAATATTTTTTGTTATTTTTTATTATTATTTATTTATATTTTTTTCTTTTTTTATAAATTTTTTTTTTATAGTTTTTTTTTAATTTTTATAATTTTTTCCTATTTGTTTTATAATTTCTTTCCTATTTTTTTTATAATTTTTTTTCTATTTTTTTGGTATTGTTTTCCTAATTTTTTAAATAGTTTTTTGATTATTTTTTTATTGTTTTTTCTTGATTATCTTTTTGTGTTTGTTTTTGTAGAAAATAAAGTCTTCCGATTTTATTTACTTTAACTGCGGTGCTTTGTTTTTGTTTTCCTCTCCTTGCATTCACATAGTAAATTTTAAAAAAAACAATTTCTCATATTTTTCCTTAAGTTTCATTTGGTTGAAGAGCGCTCAGTTCATTCATTTAAAAGGCGAATTTTATTAAGTCAAGAAAAACAAGCAATTTTATTTTGGAAACGTCAATATTTGCGCAACAAATTTCTTTTAGATACTCATACTTTTCGATGTACATACATATTTATCCATACTTATCTGTGAGTGCATGAGTATATGAGTGTTCATGTGTGTGTATGTACTTTGTATGTGTGTGTGTGGATTTGTGTGCGAGTGTGGAAATGTAAACAAATTCGCTTGGAAATTATTGTGCGTCTTTTATTTCTTGAGGAAAATCTAACTTTTGATATGAAAGAATATTGAAAGTGAGTTGAATCATAGATGCGATCTCTTTAAATTGAGAAATAATGAGAGTGACAGAGAGGGAGACAGAGAGTGAAGAAGATCAGAGAGATAGAGAGAGACATCCAAAATGTATTAGAAAACTAGTTACGACAAATGCGACATATAAAGATTAAGATCAAGAGAGAGAGAGAGATAGAGTTAGAAAGAGAGAAAGAGAGAAAGAGAGAAAGAAAGAGAGAGATACAGGAAGAGAGAAAGAGAGAGAAACAGAGGGAGACAGAGAGAGACAGTGATAGAGAGAGAACGACAGGAAGAGAAAGAGATACAGAGAGAGACAGTGATAGAGAGAGAACGACAGGAAGAGAAAGAGACAGAGAGAAAGATAGAGATCTAAAGAGATTTAGAGTATGAAAGAGAGAGAGAGAGATACAAATAGGGATAAAGAAAAATAGAGGCTCACAGAGAGAGATAAAGTAAGAGACAAAGACTGACAATACAAACTGTATGCGAAGAAAATACAATTAATACGATATAGAAAGATTAAGAGTCAGAGAGAGAGAGAGTAAGGGGAGACAGAAATATAGAGAGAAAGGAGGGACAGAGGTAGAGATTGTTATACACTGCGGAGAAGGTGTTATACACTGCGACCTGAAAGATCTATTGTGATGCCCCTATTTATTTGAAAGGTGAGGATAGTCTCATCTATAAATCTTCTGTCAGGTTAATTTCAGACAGGAATTCATATATTTTGGAGGAATCAAGATGAGGGATTTTGCTCATATCTAAGATATATTCTCCAAAACACCTGTGTCTTTTAGGTGCCAATGGTCCGCAGTCTGTGATCAGGTGCAGTGAGGTTTCGTCACTTTCTCTACAGAATCGACAGATGGCATCTGAAGATATACCCTACTGGTTCAAATGGTAGTTGAGTCTACAATGTCCGCTTAAAATGCCTGTGATGATTCTTAATTTACTCTGAGGCATATTTATTAAGTTCTTAGCTCTTTTAGGATTAAAATCTCCCAGAAGAGCTTTGGACCGTCTTAATCTCGGAAGAGTTTTCCAGGTTTGACTTCGTTTTGCATCTGTACACTTCTTCAGCAGACCTCCAATGGTATTGGATGATAGTCCACAGAAGGGTTCAGGGCCATTGATGTGAGAGGCTGCAGCCTTCCTAGCTAAGCTATCAGCCTTCTCATTTCCCTCTACTCCTATGTGACCTGGTACCCACATTAGAGATAACTTGTTCATACTGCCTAGGGAGTTTAGCTTCCCAATACAGTCCCACACAAGTTTAGACCTCTCTAAGGGTGAGCTCAGACTTTTGAGTGCTGCTTGACTATCAGATAGTATCACGATGTTTTTCCCCCGATACTTCCCGTCAATGTTGATCTGGGCACATCTTTCAATAGCGTGAATTTCCGCTTGAAAAATGCTTGGAAAATAACCGATTGGTTCCCAGTAGTTGGTTCTAGGCCCAAATAATCCTGCCCCAGTTCCGTCCATTGTCTTAGAACCGTCAGAATACCATAAGAGGGAATTTTCTCTAATTTTATACGTCTCAGTTAGACCTTTCCATTATTTTTTGCAACTCATCATTGCACTGTATTTGTGTGCAAAATTGAATTTTCTTGGCATAAAATCCTTGTGAGATTTTAGTATACCATATTCTTGAGCTGAATTGTTACCCCATATATTTTGGGTGTAATTTGATTCTCTCGAGATAATTTCTTGTATTCTGATAAGAGATTTCCTAGCAGAGTCTTGAATTACTAGATGTAAGAGTGTTAGATCTAGTATAACTTCCATTGCTGCCGTTGGACAGCTCCAGTGATAACAAGGCATGCAAGGCGTTGTACTTTACTTAATGCAGATTTCGCTGTCTGACTCTATTTGACCAGGCTACCGAACCATAGGTGATGAATGGTCTCACCATCATGGTATACATCCAGCGAACGATTTTTGGATTACATCCCCACGATTTGCCAGCAAGCCGTCTACATATCATTATGGAAGCTGTAGCCCTCTTGGTGGTTGCTCTCAGATGAGCCTTCCACAATAACTTTTTGTCGAAAATGACCCCGAAGTATTTGGTCTCAGAGCTAATATCGACCTGTGCACCATTTAGAAGAATAGGTTTCATATATGGTAGAGATCTTTTTCTAGTGAACGGCACAATGGTGGTCTTTGATGCATTGTTTTTCAATCCTGTTCCCCTGCACCATTCACTAGCTGCTAATAAGCCCCTCTGGATAATATCACAAAGAGTGGCTTCAGATTTTCCTCTAGCTACTTTCACAATATCGTTCGCATATCCTTGACATGGTATGCCTAGATTTGTGAGTTATACCAGAAGATCATCAACTATTATACTCCACAAAATGGGTGATAATACCCCACCCTGCGGACATCCTTTATTGACTTTGACTTTAACAGTTTTGTCACCTGCTTCAGCTTCAGTCAGTCTACTGTTGAGTAAAGCTCGTATCCAATTGGAAGTGGTATTATCTATTCCTCTATTGTTAAGAGCCCTAACATATATTCATGAGGAGTGTTGTCAAAAGCCCCCTCAATATCGAGAAAGACACGAAAGTGCTATTTCTTTTTTATCCAGTGCTGCCTGAATAAAATCAGTCAGATAGTATAGTGCGGTTTCAGTAAATTTTCCCGCAATATATGCAAATTGACAAGGATATAAAGGCTCCCTTTTCAATACGGTCTCAAGGATTAACTATTTTCTCCATTGCTTTTAGTACAAAGGATGTCAAACTGATAGGCCTGAAGGATTTGGGATGGGCCATATTCTTGCTACCAGGCTCTCCTCGTACGTCCACGCAAACAAACTTATTCACCATAACCAGGTTGCATTCAAGAAGGGGCTGGGAATAATTGACGCACTCTTGCACCTGGATCACTTTATTTCTGACGCATTGTCCAGCAAAAATCACATATCGTTGCTCTCGTTAGACTTTTTAAAAGCGTTTGATCGGATTGGTATCCATGATGTATTAAGAGAAGTTAACAAATGGAAGGTTGGTCCTCGTATATACAACTTTGTGAAATCATTTCTCTCCAACCGTAAAATTAGTGTTCTCATATCCAATGTCCCCTCCCCTATTCTCCCTCTTGATAACGGCACCCCACAAGGTTCCCCCCTTTCGGTTATCCTCTTTATTATCGCATTTGACGAAATCAGCATTAGCTTATCTGATTTCCTCAATGTCGGTCATCAAAGCTATGCTGATGACATATTGTTATTTTCAAAATCTTCCAACCTAACTACGGTTATGTCGTCCTTTGCTGAAATCCTGTCCCTCTTATCCACATGGTCCCGTTCTTCAGACGCTTCAATTTCATCTTCTTAATCCAAATTACTACATATTTATAAGAAACGACATTCTAATATCCGCACACTTACCTTTAATAATGTTAATATCTCATGTACAAATAGCCTTAAGTTCCTTGGTATTGTATTAGACTCTAAGTACTCATTCAAACAACATTGTCAATATGTTAGACACATACTTTATGCTAACTTAAACATTATTAAATATCTACCAATTAAGCGCTCGCTAATCGGTTCGGCTCTACTCGTGAATGTCACCAGGGCTCCCATCTTGTCGATCATCAACTATGGATTAGAAATATATGGACACCACGCGAAAAATAATCTTAAAATGCTGACTGCACCTTACCACACTGCCGTTTGTAGAACTCTGCGTGCATTTCCTACGTCACCCATAAAAAACATTTTGGCCGAATCTGGACTTCCTTTCTTAAACGATAACATGGAAAACTTTATCCGAAGCTCATCCTCAGCGCCAACTTCGCTCTGCAAAAGGACTTCTACTCAGCTGCGTCACGAAAACGATTGCCAAAGATCTCATCTTCAATTTATAAATGCGCCATGTTTGCGAAAGAAAATGAGTTACCAATTAAAATATCTCTACCTTGGAAGAATCATCACCCCCCATGGTCAGTGAAGAAATCATCATTCATCAACGACCTGATTCATCTTCCTAAATCCAGCACTCCAAGCTCTGTATATAAAGCCCGATTCTCGGAAGTAGCAGCTCTCTTCAAATCGACCGGTTGGCAATTCATTTTCACTGACGGATCTAAAGCAGCCAACACAGCTTTCGCTGCAGTGAGAAAAAAAGATAAGCCAATATCATATGGTCTGCTATTTCCTTTTTGTTCAGTTTTAACAGCGGAAGCCACAGCAATTCTTCACGCCGTTCAGTACTCCAAACAAAATAAAGGAAAGTACGTCATTTGCACAGACAGCTTGTCCTGCTTCCAAGCACTAAAAAACTGCAGTAATTCTAACTACATGATTGGTGGCATAAGAGAAATTCTGATGGCATTTCCAAACAAACTTAGAATCATGTGGGTGCCTGGCCATTCGGGCATCATTGGCAATACACTTGCGGATACAACTGCCAAAGAAATGATAAACACTCCCACAACTACCTCCATTTTCTTCATAAAGAGTGATATCCATCGCCTTATAGCTCAGCAGAGAAATACTAAGATAGCGGTTGAGTGGATGAGGTATAACCACCACTATTCCAAAATCAACCTTAACCGCTCTAAACCTTGCTACCCGACGTCCATTCCGGCTAACTACATCACTCCTTATATTCGGCTTCGTATTGGACACACTACCATCACCAACGCACACCTATTGGATCGTAGTCGTCTTAGCCAATGCCCATTCTGCGAATCAGCTGTCAGCGTGATACACCTACTAGCTTTTTGTCCTGAACTGGAAAACCACAGACATCAAAATTTTAATAACACCGATCCACTTCTACTTCTCATGAATCCAACTGCCGACAATATCACCAAAATTTACAATTTTCTCAGAGATACTGATTTACTCCGCCGCATCTAAACCAGCCCTCATCCAACAGCCAGCCGAAAGTCCCTGCTACTAACGCTGCTTAGTATAGCTTATTTAATCATTGTTTTTACTATGTAAGCTTTAATAAAATAAAAAAATAATAAAAAATAAAAAAAAGATATATATATATATATATATATATATATATATATATATATATATATATATATACGAGGGCGGATTGATATTGAAGCTACCTACCGCTAGATGGCAGCACAAACACAAAAACTTTTTATTTTAGAAATTGCGATCTGTCAAACGTCAGCTGTTAAAATTTCACCCAAATTCATCGATTAGTTTATTTGTTGTAGTCGTGTGAAGTAAGCAACTTTTGTGTTTCTTGAAAAATGGAAAAAAGCGAATTTCGTGCAGTGATTAAACACTATTATTTGAAAGGGAAAACGGCGAAAGAGACAAAAGAAAAACTCGATAAACATTACGGTGAGTCTGCTCCGTCAGATTGCATGGTAAAATATTGGATTGCTGAATTTAAACGCGGCCGAACAAGCACTGCAACAATACCATCAACAGGAAGGCCAAAAGAGGTGGTTACTGAAGAAAATATCAAGAAAATCCTCGATATCGTTATGAATGATCGCCGAGTCAAGTTGCGTGAGATTGTTGAATATTAAACATATCATATGAACGCGTGTTCAACATTTTGCATGAACATTTGCATATGAAAAGCTATCGGCAAGATGGGTGCTGCGTTTGCTCAGTGTCGAACAAAAACGAGTTCGACAGACCACTTCACAGCGGTGTTTGGACATGATAAAGCGTAATCCTGTTGATTTTTGGCGTCGATTAATAACTGTTGATGAAACGTGGGTCCACCACTACACACCTGAAACCAAAAATCAATCGAAACAATGGGTGGAAGCTGGTGGAAGTGCTCCGAAGAAGGCGAAGGCAGTGAAATCGGCTGGCAAGGTTATGGCCACTGTATTTTGGGATGCACACCGAATATTGCTCATCGATTATCTTGAAAAAGGATCCACAATCACAGGGAAGTATTATCGTGCATTATTGGATCAATTGATTGATGCAATCAAGGAAAAACGACCACATTTAAAGAAGAAAAAAATGCTCTTTCTTCAAGACAACGCACCGGTTCCCACAGCATTAGATACGATGCTAAAATTACGTGAAATACACTTCGAATTGGTTAATCATCCACCTTATAGTCCAGATTTAGCTCCTAGTGACTTTTTCCTGTTTCCAAACTTGAAAATGAGAAGCTAAAGGAAGCTCACGTACGCTAAGGATTGACCACAGAGCCGTGGGTCCCTTTAAACAGAAGCACACGCCTGGGACCGAAAGTGGATCCAGTGCGGTTCTGGAGGAAAGCTCAGCAAGGTCGTCGAGAAAAGGTGGGCATAGGAATCGAAATCTCCTCCTCACGTGGGCAGGGCAGCAGCACATTAAGTGTGGGATGTCCTCCTCTTCATCCGACGACTCGCAGGGGTAGGTTAAGGCTCATTGAAGGGTAGGTCAAGCCTCTGAGCATGGCAGTGGCCTGTCAGGACTGAAACTGTTGTGGCGAAAGAGTCGCGTCTTAGTTGCAGTAATTGCGCTGTTGTTTCCGGGATAAGCGAAATCCAGGTTTCTCTGTTGATCATGAAGGTTTGTTCCTCAGACCAGAGTCTGTTAGCTACCCGCCTATATGCCTGGTGCATATATGAGTGGTGCAACAAGTTAAGGGCCTTGCTATGAAATATATTGGAATGATTGCGAAAACCGATGAAACAAGTAAAATGGGTATGCGGCATAACGATGGAGTTCAGGCTTGCCAACAAGTTGAGTGGAAACTTGGCAATAAGTTCAGTGGAAGCTTGGTAACAAGTTCAGTCGAAACTTGGTAACAAGTTAAGTGGAGACTTAGCAACAAGTTCAGTGGAAACTTGACAATACGTTCAGAGGAAACTTGACAATAGGTTCAGTAGAAACTTGGTAACTAATTCAGTGAAAACTAGGCAATAAGTTCAGTGGAAACTCGTTAACAGAAGCGATACAAGTTTTCTACTTGTAAATTGGAGAATTTGTGATAATCTGTTTAAATTGTAATTAATTCTGATTAATTATTCTCAAGTGAATTAAAGTTAATTAATTATTTATTATTAGAAATAAATTAAGTTGAATTGAAAATTTTTTTAATTTAAGTTAAATTATCAAACAATATACATTTTTATGAATTACGTGAAACAATCCAGTAATGGAGCTATTAAGCCAAATTAATTCGCTTATTAATAGTGTAATTCTGGATTATCGGGATACCTGCCCCTCCTTTTGAATCATGGGAAATCCTATTCCCACCAATGAGTGACTAACCCAACCGCAGTGGAAACAGGAGCACATTAAATTGAGTACCACAAATTAAATGAAGACATGAAATCGATACGAGTACATGAAATTCTTTTTATAAATTGAAGCAGCTGGTAAGGAACAGAAAGGAGGGAACGTCACATGCTCGTATATCAACTCCACCCACCCACTAAATTAGGTGATTTTATTACTCATGAGTAGAGCACTCACGTCGGCCACTTAAGCAGCAAAAAAAAAACTGTACAGCATTCAAGATGTGATATGCTCGAGTGACCTTGAGTGTCCTTTGCCATGTTTTGTATGCCACTTGCGGCAGATTACTGCCAAGAGAGACCGCCGCAACAGCAAAAGCATGGAAATGTACAATTGCTGCAGTGCAATTGTTGCAATTGTTTGCAAATGTTCACATTGCTATTTTTTTGTTTCTTTTGTAGTTGACTGAAATTCCAATTGAGTTCCACACACTCAGACGGAATAAATAAAGGAATTTGCAACAAAATTGCTGCTATTCAAAATGAAAGTGAAAATTTAGTCAAGTTACTAGATGGAATATTGGGAGCTTCTAAAGGGCCCTCCGTATAGTCAGCTAAATTCCTAGGTCTCATACAGAATGCTTCCCTCGGTGTTAGAGACAATTCCAATATGAATTCCTACTGGGTAGTTGTTAGAATCCTATGCTAATCTGTGGTAAAATACAAGTTACTAGATTGGAACATAAGGAGGTCATAAACCGCAATTCTTATAGTCAGGAATAATGCAAGGCCACGTACAGAATATGAAAGCACATATTCCTATTGGGATGGTATTAGAATCGGTGGTAAAATATTAGGCACGAGCTGCTATATGGACCATTAGGAGGCAGTAAAGAACACTCCCAACAGTCAGGTATACTCCTAGGTCTCGTTCCCTTGGACTTTGGGACAATTTCAATATGATTGGGAGTATTCCTTCTAGGATGGTGCTAGCATTCTTGGTACAAAATGGTCTCATTCTGTATGATCCAAGGTCTCAGTGGATGCATTTGTAACCTGACCAAGGTTTTTGTACTCTCAGTCGCTGCTTGATTAACCTCCAGTTAATCATTGAAACGTAATAAAATAATTTTTAGCTTAGAAATAGTTTCTTATATTTTATGTTTTTGTGCGATTGTTAATCACATTCCGATTAAACACGTACAGACCTGGCAGACGCACTATTCCGCACTCATAAATAATTTTGAACATATTTGAATTATTTTACCCACATTTCTTTATACTCCAATCTCGCGTCTCAACTCCAGACCAACAGCAATCAACTCTCGACCATCACATTACGCTCCACACCACTCTCCTCCCGACCATCACCACTCACCAGTCTCCCTCAATTGAACAGCATCCTCCACGCATAAATTGTGTTTTGCGATCAAAGGCTGCCCATAAATCTCCATTAAAATTTTTGATCTGAGAGTATTTATTATGAGAGGAGGAGCATTGGGAGGAATTTTTGCCGGAAATAATAAAATACTTCCACGGCCGGAATATACGAGTACGAGTATATATTGATAAATTTGCGCATTAAATATTTCAAAAATTGCCCCGAATCGCCCGAAGGAGAGTAAATAAATACAAATATGCGTGGTTAGATAATCGTTTTGCTCCTATTTACGATTCATTTTGCTTAATTACGCTACATTTTAAGAAGCATTATTAAAGAAATGTGACCGGAAGGCTCCGCGGTGCGCCGCCCAGTTCGTGTTCGTGTGTTTGCGTGTCTGTTGTATGAGAAAATCAATAGTAATTTATTTATTTGTTGTACGTACACGATAAAAATAGCGAATTTACATATGCATGTAACACCTACTTACGATTTTACATGTATGCTACACACACACACTAACACACACACACACACACTGAAACACACACACTCACATACACTTATATCTATGCATGCGAATTGTGCTCGTAAAATGTGATTGAGACTGTCAGTTGACAACGTACAACGTACTACTACAGTGCTTCGATCCCTTACAAAAGTAGAATAAGACCAGTAAAGCAGACTGAAGTAAGGTTAGATCGCACACGGTATACTTAGGAGCTACTCTACTTACGAGATATCCTACCTAAGAGATACACAAACTCCGAAACACCATATCTAAGAGATACCGTACTTAAGAGATACACTAACTACGAAACATCCTACCGAAGAGATACTCTACTTAAGAGATACCCTGCCACCGAATTGTTCTTCTTCCAAGATGCCCAATCTACGATATATCCTACAAAAGGTGTATGATAAGTACCCGTGTTAAGCAAAAAACGATTTTTTGTAATTTTTTCTTTTTATTATTTCTCAATATAGTCTCCTTTCAGCTCGATACATTTAGTCCAGCGATATTCTAACTTTTTCAAGCCATCCCGAAAATATGATTTGTGGAACTCTGCAAAATAGGCCTCTGTTGCGGCGATGATTTCCTCGTTTGACGTGAATCGCTTTCCACCAAGCCGGTTTTTATATTTGGAAACAAAAGAAGTCGGATGGGGCCAAATCTGGAGGATACGGTAGATGAGGCATCAATTCGTAATGTAATTCGGCCAGTTTTGCTGTGGAGATTGCGGATGAGTGAGCTGGTGCGTTGTCCTGGTGGAAGACCACTTTTTCTTCGCCAAATGGGGTCGTTTTTATACCATTTACCTTTAAAAAGGTAAATAGGGTATACTAATTTTGTGCTTTTGAGAGGGGTTGCAATTTCAAGAAGGAGGCATGATAGGTATGGACATATATATACAGATATGATCAGAATCACTTTCTAAGCAATTTTTATTTTGTCCGTCCGTCTGTCCGTCTATTCCCACTTTTTTTTCTACACCGTTAGCGCTATCTTATCCTACGTCTCCACGGGCAATTTTTGATGGCATGCCATTGGCAATTTCAAGCAAATTGCCAATGGAGACTCCAAATTGCTTCAAGTTGGCAATTTATGTTATGAAATATGTTATGCCATAAATTGCCAACGTGCTGTGTTGCAATCAGTTGTCATTTTGTTTGTTTGACAGCCTTTTTTCATTTTTTCGTGACGCTCACAGTGGAAGCATCGTCGGCCATTTACGTTTTACCGCATCTATTAAATTGATAAAAACGCTAAAATGAATGGAGACTGTGCATTTGCATTCTTTGTAATAAAGAATTCACCCAGAATTTAGGTTTCCTTCTTTTTTACTCTTCATCGTATAAATCAAAAAATTTTTTCAACCGCGGGCACAGCGAACTAGATTGCTTGACGACATTTTCAAAATGACAATGGCATAACATCGCAATGCCCACCATTAAAATATTGCCAACCATTGCAATCAAATTTACCAGATGTTATGCCATCAAAAATTGCCCGTGGAGACGTAGGGTAAATGAAATTTTGCTAAAGTATAGTCTGGACAAAGATACAGAACCAGATTGCTATATGGGCCGATTTGGACAAAGACCACGCCTACCTGCCATATAACGAAGTTTTTTTCACCTTTTTTAAAATGACTATAACTTCGGTCCGATTGATGGAATCGTGACGCAATTTGGCAGTTATAGAGATGCGGGTCCTACTAAACACTATGCAAAAAGTGAGCGGTATATATTAACTGCCACGCCTACTATTAACAAATTTTCATAACTTAAGATCTGGTAGAGATTTGTGGACGAAATTTTACGAGAAGCAACCTGTGGGCATTATAAATGGGGTTGATCATGGAAAAGACACGCCCACTTTTGATATAAGGAAGTTTCGGGGCTAATTAAAATTAGCCTACCTATGCTCGTATTGATGCCAGCGGTATAAAAATGGGCAGAAATATACATGGGGCCCATAAAATAGTATGTGCGCAGAATATGGATATTATAATACAGCTGCCACGCCCACAATGGACCAAAAATCATTACTACCTATTAAATATCTATCAACAAAATTTCACAGGAATGTTGCGGGAACCAACATTAAACACCCCACAAAAAAGGGCGTGTTATTTTTACAGCCACGCCAACTATTGACATATGTATTATTATAACTTACGACCTATACAATATTTTTTGACTAAATTTTATATTAGTACGTATATGGACCCTACAAATTCATACGCAAGAAATGGGGTCGAAATAATCAATTCAAGGTACCCCACCGAAAATTACCGTAGATATGCTCCTAATGTTGATTTATGAAGCAAACATCCCCATTATTGAACTCGCACGCACAAGGAAAGGTAAAGGGTATTCCGAAGTCGGTCTAACCCGACTTCAGACTTCTGTACTCGTTCATCATACCAGCATCGAATCGGTCTAATAAATCAGCTTAGTACTGCCCCGTGATTGTCCTTCTCCCCTACAAAATATTGGTTAAAAATGATGCCTTGGAAATCCCAAAAAATGGTGGCCATGACTTTTCCGGCCGATGGAACCCTTTTCGCCTTCTTTGGAGCGAGTTCGCCGGGCGAAGTCCACTGTTTTGACTGTTCTTTCATTTCTGGCGTGTAGTGATGGATCCATGTTTCGTCAACAATCACGAAACGCCGTAGAAATTCTTTCGAAAAGCGCTTAAACATGTTCAAACAATGCTCCGAAGTTGTCATGCGATGCCGTTTTTGCTCCACTGTGAGCAAACGCGGCATACCCTACTTAATATATACCCCACCCCTACTTAAGATACACCCCACCGACGAGATAACCTTCCTCCGAATATCCCACCTACCTGATGCTGTTCCCACCTAAGAGATACTCTATCTACGATATACCCTACCTAACCTATTAACGAGAAGTTCTACCTACGAGATATCCTACTTATGAGATACTCTACCAATAAATGCTCCCAGCGGAAAAATTTCGGATATTCTTGAGAATCGCTGATTCGGAGCACTTTATAACTGGATAAGATTTGAGTGCTAATGGGCAGATTGGGAAACTTTTTCCTCTTATTCAGAGCGGAATCTTTCTCTTCTTTAGAGCAGACTCTCCCTCTTATTCAGGCCGGACTCTTACACTTCTTCTTTGCGGACTCTGCCTCTTCTTCAGAGCGAACTCTGCTTCTTATCCAGACTGAACTCTTCCTCAGAACGGAGTCTTCATCTTATTCAGACCGGGGTCTTCCGCAGAACGGAATCTTCCTCTTTTTCAGAGCGGAATTTTCCTCTTTTTAGATCAGACTCTTCCTCTTCTGCAGAAAGGAATCTTCCTCATAGCGATATGTTCCTCTTCTTCTGAGCGGAACCTTCCTTTTCTTCAGTGCGAACTCTGCCTCTTATTCGGAGTGGATTCTTCATCATCTTTCTTAAGAAAAACAAATGTTGTTAAAGTAAATAATCATCTTCTTTTCAATAAGCATCTTCTTGTCAGTGATAATCGTTGCCTTTAAGTTATAATCATGCCATTTTCAATAATATTCATCTGCTTTTAAGCACTAATTTGTTTCCATAAGAACAATTGTTCCTGCGCTCAGTAATGATGTTTAGTATCAGAACCCGATATCTTTGTCCTATAAAAAATTTGAATTGAAACTTATTGCCACAATTTTCTTGAAGGCACCGTTATCCTGGGGACCTCCTAATAAATATTTCTGCTAGTTTATTTTCTCACTATCTTATTGAAAGATTCACCTCGAAAATGTTGCCTTGTGCCATTTTCTTGGGTATACTCGTTTTTTTCTATGGAAGGCAGCACTGTCGTTGTCGGGTGGTTAGGGTGCATGTGGCACGCAAAAGCTGTGATAGCGTACCCCATCCACATTCTTGCTACGTACTTGTACGGCGTCAACAAAGTAGTACAAGTGCAAGTACACGTACAACTGGTTAAATTTGTATTACAAGCAATTACAAGAACAATTGTAGCTAAGGAGTGCTTCAAAAATGCAAGAATTGCAACAACGAGATTCCAACTAATTGGATAACAAACGATTTTAATATGCCAACAAACACGGGGCCCGTTGTGGCATTAGTGCGGGTGTGAGTAGGTTTGAACAGCTCAGAGGCTACAAATTATCAAAAGAACTCTGTTGGTGATGTGTCAGAGATGCATTGATTTGGTAAATATTTCAATTGAAATTCTCATTAATTATTTGCTTTGACTCGGAGATTTTATCCAACTTGTGATGAAATTCTACAAGACGGCGCCAGCAAATATTTAATATATATATATATATATATATATATATATATATATATATATATATATATATATATATATATATATATATATAATATATCCCGGTCTCTGTGATCTAGGGGTAAGCATACTAGCCTCTCACTCGTTTGCAGCTGCCCCGGGCATCCTCTCAAAAAGTCTGCTTTCTAAATCCTTTCCCAGACCCAGGGTCTCTTCTACGTCCATGCAGAAGTTTTCGGAAGCTGCGTCCATATTCACTGAGTGTGAATTTAATAAGAAGACCCCCTTTCTTGTTAGTTCGAAACAAAGAATAATAATTCAGTCATGAATTCCCTCGTTATATCATGATAGATCTCTTTAGGATTTTATATACCAATTTAGGTATACTTCATTTGTAAGATTTTCATTCATTTGTGTTGGAGGAAGGAGTTTTTTTTTGCCGAGAAGAACCCTTCGATAAGACACAAGCTGGTCTAAGATTATTTTCCACTAAAACACCAGAGTGGCAGAAACCTTTGGATAAGTCTCTGCTCCGACACTAGTGCGGGATAATTACCCACTAAAGCCGGAACTATGGGGGGCAGACACCTGTAATACTTGTAAGATTCTGGTACAGCATATTATCCACTAAATCCACCAACCTAACGACCATAGACCATCGCCTCGGAACTCATTCATAATAGATTAGCATCGGGTACTACGCTTCACCATTTATTTGCTCATTTTTCGTGAATCTTATTAGATCTTCCTTGCTTGAATATTCTTCTTGTCTCAGTCAAGCTAACAGCGTCCTAACTTTCTGACCGTTCCAGCATCTCCAGTGGGCCTAAAATCAAGTTCACTTCTTTTTGTAAGTTCCTTTGCTCAGTCAGAAACCAAGGCCAAGAAAATAGTCCCAGTAGCCTGTCGTTTGACATGCCCTACTTTCCTATCACGAATCAATTGATTCGATCCCAGATTATACTCTCTTCATTCCTCTTCTCTAGTTCGCTCACTATCAGGGTAGTTTCATCGTAGATTTACTCAAGCATCTTTTACCATTCCCTACTGAAGGTAGCTAATAATACCCCACAAAGATGACTGAATTGTCTCATTATATAATCAATGATTTGATTAGGGTCTTTGGTACCATATCAATTGAATTTTATGACCTGTCCTCACATTAGACTCTTAGGGGTCTTATCATACTCAGTAAACGATGATCGTAGGTTCTTTACTATTCTTCTCTTACAATAAAATTCGGGAAGACGTGTTATAGGAGTTGATTTGATCCAGATTAGAAGGGTAAGTGAAGCACAGAAAAGTGTAAACAAAAAAGTTGGATTCTACTCAGATAACCTCATCATTGGATTCTACGCAGAAGACCTCATTATTGGATGCTTCGTAGATAATCTCTTCATCCAAATGTATGTGTGAGATATCAAAGATATCTGTTTCCATTCTTGTCATTCAACGAACTATTTCCAACTTCGATTTCTTAAACCAGATCATGGCCCTTTTCTATTTAGCTTTAGCTCACAAAATCATTCCAAATTTGCACCAAAGCAATAAAAGGTTAGAGAAAGATTATCATTGTTGACTCAATATCAGGGGTACGAGTATATTCTATAGATGTATTTTCAGTCACATTCATGTTCATATTTGGTGCAAGAAGCATTATGAATTTTATATTGTATACTTACATATTAAATGCAAGGGCGGGAGGGCTTCCAAAGTAAACAGGACTTTTAAAAAATAAAAACAACAAAAGTTTTTTTGTCAAACCCGTTTTATTTTATTCAATGTAGGTTCCTTTCTCCTCAATACGCGATTTTCCCGGCCTAAAGCAATTTCGAATGAGTGTTTTAGATCGTCGGCTGGGATGTTCTTCAGGATGTTGGTACAAGCCTTTTGAATGGCTTCTCCGTCCACAAAACGCTTTCATTCCATCGGCAATCCGAATATATAAAAGTGCTGCTCCTTGCATATTGACATTTATGGTTTTCTATGCTGTTGAATGATAAACATATAAAAATGAAGACGATGATAATGATGAAAAATAAATTTTACGTTTGGGGGTTTAGACATTAAATCGAGCCATTTCTAGTTACTCGTTACTAGGAGGAAATTCTCGTTACTTTTATCTTCTACTAAATATCTGAAAAATTACTTGGGCGAGTAACGAGCATTTAAAAAAGGAGCAATTTTCATGCAAATATCGGAGAGACTGCTTTAGCAAGTAACGAACAGATTTGTTATATTAAATATATCCGCATTTTCTCGTTACCTGAAACATATTTCGGAGAGTAAGGAGTAACTCTACTTGAATTTTGAAGTATATTGGCCGAGTAACAAGTAGTTTTCCATGAATTATGCAAATAATGTCTCGAGTTTCCTCTCTTTGAGTCTCATGCTGGCGGTGCTCACCAAGTACTCCCTCATATTTTTGGCCCCTACAAAGCATACTTTCCACCACACCCGCCACTGCATGCACACAAGCAGATGGCACCAATAGATGGAGCAGCGGAAAGAGGCGAGGGAGAGAGAGATTGCGGGTGCTTCATATATAAACTGTACACACCCACAAAATGCCAGTTCGATTGGCAGCCAGAGGAGCAGTTGTTGACAGACAGCAGCGGAAGCACACATCGGAATTTCCACACTGCATATTGAAACTTTGGATGTTTAATTAGTCATATTCAGTTATCTGTCGGCGGCTTCGCAACTTTTGAATAAATGGTGAACCATTCTATAATTGAGCGATAGCAGTGGAAATTTTAGCAACAAAATGACTATCAATGCGGGGGGGGGAGGAAATATCTGCTAAACAAAATAGTTTCATGAAACGGAATTTCTGGTAAATATGCTTTTGCTTTCAGTGTGTCAAATTGGATACTATATTTTCCACACTTATGTTCTGCGTAGATGGCGATCATTGAGCATTATTCTTCAACTTCCTTAAGAATTCTTGCGTGGCAGCTACTTTCTTTCAGTTGTGTTAGGAATCCTTTCTTCAATCTCTTTCGAGCTATACATTGCTCAACTCCAAGTATGGTAAAATGCTGCATAAACTGCTGCCCGTAGTTTCCATAGTTGATTATTGCGCTCGTTCAATATTTTTAATTAATTTGTTCATTCTTCGCAATCTATTTTGGGAAGACTGCGCAGTGTCAAGCCTGACAATAACACTACGTGTACCATCGACGAGTTTATAAGCACGCGAGCATTTTATAGGCAGCAGATGTTATTTTATTATATTTCGTATTTTTATTTATTTTTACACTCCTCCAAAAACAACCACAAACACATACAACCAACAAGATTACAACGATTTACGCAGCATCCTTAACTTTAGCCCAACCAACTGCTCCTCCCTGTCATTGCCAATGCTCCTGCCTCTATCACTACCTCCTCTATCACTGCCTCTATCACTGCCCCTGTCACTGTCCCCTCCCTTATCCAAACAAAGTAATTATGCATTACGAAAAAAAGTAAATTAAGATTTAAATTGACTACAATCGATAGAAAAAAGGCAGGCCGGTCTCTTAGCCCAGTTAAGCAAGCACCCATGGCGGTTTGTTTGATAGGAACAGCGACATCCCGACGGCCTACATAAATGAGTTTACTCACCTATTAGCGTAACAATTTAATAGGGTTAAGTTGTTTCGTACACAATACATAAACAAGTGGGCACATATTTACATACACGTGTTGCTGGGGATGGGTACCGACGCTGTAAGGACAGGCATTTCATCTGACGTGGCACATTGTGTCGATGCCATTCTTTCTCTGCTGTTTGCTTCATGTCAATCTGTGTGGTGATGGTGAACAAAGAAAATGTAATTAGCTTACCTTCCCTTATTTCTGTGTATTAGGAAATGATTGATAGCTTAGTCCCAAATACAAGATAAAGAGCCACCTGTAACCTGCTGAATCGGTGAAGATAAGATTATGCTCATAATTAAATAAATGGGGACTCCAAGTGTCAATATATTCAATATACTTATTTTGAGCGAATTTGTTAACTCATTTGCAGTATGTTTTTCTCATTAACTCATTTGGAGTGAGTTGGTGTCATTAACTTATTCAGAGTGGGTTTGTCTCATTAGCTCATTTAGGATGAGTTTGTCTCATTAACTCATTTGGAGTGAGTTTCTCTCATTAACTCATTTGGAGTGAGTTGGTATAATTAACTTATTCAGAGTGGGTTTGTCCCGTTAACTCATTTAAGTGAGCTTGTCTAATTAACTCATTTGGAGTGAGTTTCGTCTCATTATCTCATTTGGAGTGAGTTTGTCATATCAACTTAGTTCGAGTCAGTTTTTTTCAATAACTCATTTGGAGTGTGCGTAACTCATTAACTTATTTGGAGTCAATTTGTCTCATTAACTCATTTGGCATTGTGAGTTACCATAAAGTACCACTTCATTTAATGAGTAACACTCAATGAAGTGCGAAAGTTTTTGAACTGATTCATCAAAAGGCAAAGCTAAGAAGTACCTCATTTATTGACTCATTTATTAACTCATGTATTAATTCATGTAACAACTCATTTATTAGCGGTTGAATCAGAATTTTTGAGCTATTGTTACTTGAAGATTATTTGAAGACTTTCTTTTATGAGTGAGACGAATTATGAGAGAAACTTTTCTGCAGAAAGTTGCCTGAGAAAACGAACAGTTCCGGGCTTTTGGGTATAGCTTCACCATATATAATTTAGAGAGAATAGATTCGTAGATTTTGTGGGTGCTATATTTAGATCCTTGAGAGTAGCTTCCTTTTATATAGAGCTTAATAATAAAAGAATATAATAAAATTATATGATTACAAGGTGCTAAACAAAGTATACAGGACTTTTGATAAATAGGTATATCTAGTGAGGTCATTTATTGGCGTCAGCAATGATGTACTGTCAATTTTTCATTTGAATATAAGCGGAGTTATTGCGTCTGAAGTGACAGTATATTTGGGTCATCGGTGGAATCGAATGAACATCGAACAAAGAGAGAGTGAAGTTTTATTTCAAACTTGGTAAAACTTTTACCGAAATTGATGAACCTAGTTTATAGTGATAATTTTTTATCCCGTGGCAGAATTCATCAGTGGTATCGTCGTTTAAAACGGTCGTAAGGACACAAACGACGACCAACATGTTGGCCAACAGAAATCCATGATCGCCGCAGATTCTATCAAATGTGTAATAGAGAGATCGAGAACTTTTATTGAAGCAAGGAGATGTTATTCTTATAAGGATAATTGATCTGCAATATATTGTGTCTCCCATCAGGCAATAAAAGTTCTTCCTTGAGTCCTATCTTCTGGAAACACGTAAGAAAGAATTTGCACTCCACAGACTTCATACCACTAGACGAATGTTGGTATTAGTATACGAATCTTGGCATCGCAACAGACATCATGGAATGTTGATCCTAAGCTATCTATAGCCAGCATGCATTTGTAAAGGGCACTGTGCTAGTGTCTCCTCTAAGAACACCAATTTGTCCCGGCTTTTGAGCCACTATTTTCATACAGTTTTCAGTGATATCAAGTATCATTCTGAATAATATCCATTTCATTCTCCATCCACAGCATTGTTAGAAATTTCATCATAGTTTCCAGGGAATTATTTGTGTGTGCTTATGTGCTGATGGTAGAGTGTGGAATTCTCCTGCTCCTCTGGCTTGTACATCACTTTCCATACTTATTGTGACCACTTCCCACAACATTTGCAGTTATTTAATCAAACAAATATTATAACCAACAATGTCAACAAACTATGCCGGACATATTTCACATACTATGTACGAGTGTCTATTTTCTCCAACAACAATAACAACCGCAATAATATCAGCAACAACAACAACGCCAACAACAACAACAAGAAAACATAAGTATAATAGAGAATATGATAATAAAACGGGCACAAATTGATTGACGTATTTCCGATGAACATTTTGCGCATCTAAGCGCTATTATCATCCGAGTATAATGCCGAATGCAATGGGAGGAGACGATAGTGGTGTTATTTGCGTATGTATTGGTGTGTTTATATAAATTTATACGAGAGTGCTTGGTTCTAAAGATGGATGTGAATAAGTGTGTGCTGAGATTATTATTTAAAAACACATTTTGTTTGACATTTTTATTAAAAGCACAATGCGGGCATTATGGGTGCGTGGGCGCGGCTGATCAAAGCACAAACAATAAAAAACAGAAATAAACAAATGAAGAAAATAAAAAATATTGCATTTATTTAATTGTTTTTTGTTTATTTTTTAAGAGAATACCTTCTTATGTCACACTGCGGTGGAGTACGAGTACGAGACACGTGTTAGAAATATGCGACACTGCCACGTTTACTGTTATGCATCTGTTTATGTGTGCAAAACGGTACAAATCAGTGGGAGTAGAACCATGACCTTCATCATAGAATAATGACAAACGCGGTGGCTCTGTTTCCTATGTCAATTGCGCTGTCGAAAACAGCTGGTTACGTGACAAGTTATGTTTGAACAGAGTTATAAACCGACCGCAAGATTGTTAACGTATCCTTTATTTATAATTTTCAATAGATTTTTTTATAGATACTCTCCTTCCTCCTATAAGACTAAACAGCCAGCTTATATACATTATGTCAGATAGCCAAGCTGCCCTTAAGGCACTGGGATCGTACTACTATACGTCCCGAATGGCTGAAGAATGTCATAAAATCATGAATGAACTAGGCTAAGAAAACAATGTCACACTTTGTTGGGTGCGTGGACATGAAGCCCAGACTAGGAATGAACGGGCGGACTGCCTCGCAAAAAGGGGACGCTTCGTCCACTCATTAGCCCTGAATGTGTCTGCGGCGTGGCTACATGCCACTCTACAAACCTACTTAGGAAATGGGAAGAAACTCAGATAGCTACTCATTGGCACCATGCTTATGGCCAAAGACAGGCAAAGAGATTTCTGACTCCCAACCGTAGTATCTCAAAAAAGATACTAACCTTGAACCGCGGGAGTATTAGGACTCTAGTGGGGTATCTGACAGGACATTGCTGCCGACGGTATCACCTTAACACGATAGCCCTGTCAGACTGCAGATTTTCTGGACACAACTCTAAAATATCTGAAGACATTCTATTTGAGTCTCCAACGATCAAAAGTGAGAGATTAAAATTTTTGGGGGAGTTCTTCACAGACCCTCCCACAATTTGGAAACTTCAACCTTCCAAAGTGCTCCAATTTATAAAAAGCCTAGTGTTATAGTGAATAATTGGGGTTAGCACAATATGCCCTTACGGGCCGCGGTGATAGTACCCTCTGAAACATTAAATCAAATCTTTATACTTTCCTTGGGATATTTTTTAATTCCATATTTAGAGTAAGAAATATGCTGGGAATAGAAGTTGGCAAGTCTCCAGGGGAATAAGAAGAGCAGATTGAGAAGAATAAGTTACTAAAACAAGAGGACTAAAACCACAGAACTAAAGCTACAGAACTAAAAAAAGAGTACTAATATAACAGGACTAAAACCACAGGACAAAAACAACAGAACTAAAAAAAGAGGACTAAGACACGAGAAAGCAAAGCGAGTGGGCCTAAAAGTGAACGAGGGTTAGACGCAATACGTACTGCCAGCATATAAGAAGTCCCATCGTCTTGGACATCACGTTGCTCTTGGCGACTGCAATTTTGAAGTTGTAAAAGATTTTCTCTCCCCTAACGACCAGTATCAACACCACCAACAACATCAGTTTGGAAATCAGACGGAGAATTAGTCTAGCTAACAGTGCTACTTTGGGCTTAGTAGGCAGCTAAAGAGTAAAGCCCTTTCTCGACATTACTCGGCACTACTCTCATATATGTACATCCGCTCCGTACTACTTAATATTGTGTGCCCTATGATTTTGGGACATAGCAATAATAATAGAAAAGAGTGCATTCTCTAACAGTATTGCAATAGGGAATATAGTAAGAGATTGACTCAGTTGTATATCTCAAATGTACTTCAAACAACAATAGCTAAAAAATTCTGACACTACCCTACTCAACTCATTCGTTTAGTGTATCAAGATGATTGAGTTATCAAATTAGTTAATACCTGAGTTAATATATGAGTGAATAAATGAGTTACTACATGAGGTACTTCTTAGCTTTGCCTCTTAGTGAATCTTTTCTAACAGTCGGACTTCATTCATACTGTAATAAATTGAAAATCTGAAGGCAGATTGAAAAACATCATAGATATCTCATGACTCCTATTTTGATCCCGTTTCACCATTTTGAAGCTTTTTAGGAGTTCTTTTTGTTCTTTATTCATAATCTTATGATACTTTTTGGGCTCATATTTGGATCCCGTTTCACAATTTTGTAAGTATTTTAGGAATCCTGCAACACTTCTAACCGCAAGCGTTCCCTTTATTCTATAAATGGGAGAGTTTTAGGACTCCTACAACATTCCTAGACGGAGCACTCTTGTACTATAAATGAGCGAGTTTTGGGACTCCTGCAACACTACTAGACGGGATCGCTCCTACTTTAGGCTTGCTGAGTTCCCAATGTTCCATTTCACCTCGTTCCGTCCCTTGTGTATAACATTGGCTTCAGTGATCTAAATGTGTGTGTGTGTTTTCTCTTTCTTTTTTTTTTTGCTTTAGGTGGAAATCATCATGCCGAGGTGTGGGACTCTAACCCAACTAAAGCCACCTTTGCTTCGTTCCCGTAGGTCCACGTGGTACATTCAGTTAAGGTATTCCTTCACGTGGGGGGCTGAGAGTTTTCCTCACTCTCGTATCTTGGTCATTCTAGTAGCTTTTGCTCACTAAACCTCTAGCGCTTTGCTCGTCGTATCTTACTTGCTTCATGATACCGACCAGTACATCCGCTGCTGTATCCCAGGCCTCCTGTGACCCAAGCATGTACCGAAGAACACCAGCTGGGGGTTTTGCACCCGTAAATCTGCCGCATTCCATCAAGACATGTTCTGCATTCTCATAGCTGCCAACTCAGCACAGGCAGTATGGGTCCTCCACATGTCTGTACTTGTGCAGATACTTTCGAAAGCATCCGTGTCCCGATAGGAATTGCGTTAGGTGGTAGTTAACTTGTATGTTCGATCCATACTTGTATGTTTGGGATAAGCTCATGAGTCCACCGTCCTTTGGTGGATATATCTCATCTTTCCTGCCATTCATTTTGTGAGCTCTTTCTGATTGGCTCAGTTTTGGCCGCGGCCTCTTTTACGGCGAGATCTATTGGCATCCGTCCCCCGATGACGCTGACTACATCAGTGGATATGATCCTAAATTCACAGCACACTCTCATTGTTATATATACTCGTATTACTTGAAACGTAATAATAATAACTTAATTATCCAATCTTACAATGAGAGAAGAACACTAGCTGCCATGGCCTTCAGCAGGTGATTTCGAAATGCAAAGAAATGCTTGAATCGCAGTTTGGCTTAATTAAATTTAAAATTTAAATAAAGTGGAAGTGCAAAGAAATGGACTAACTGACTGGCAGGCAATACAAAACCGAACACTGAACCAAATTAACTGAAGTTCCCTGTGTGGGTTCGTTGGGGATGCGCCAGGGTGTGAGAAGAACAGCCCTTATATAAGGCGGCTAAAAAAAAAACAACAACAACATTAGCAAGAGCAACAACAACAACAACATTAACAACAGCAATAACAACAACACTCCGTCTGTAGAAGTAGAAACAAATTGCCAAAGGTTAAATCTGCCTTGAGAAATAATTTGTTGCCTTTTCTTTCATAATTTATTGTGTGTCGAGGATACAATAACATAAGAAAGAAAAAAAATCAAAGGAAACACAAAAAAAACCCCATTAATGAAGGCATAAATAATAAGCCGTATTATATACGAGACTTCTTGCTGGTCTCTACCCACCACGCCACTCGACTCGATTGATGCTGCTGGAGATGGTAGGTAGGTAGCATGTGCCGCCTCTGAGCCGCACCACGGTATTAAACGCATTTCAGTATGCCTGCTTGTGAAAGAAAATCCACTCTACACAGGCAAACAAACACGCTAACACTGATTTCTCCGCTAATAACTTTATTCAGGACACTTGTGCCAGTTGCTCATTGCTTGCAGCTTATGTGATTGTTCTTGTTGTTGTTTTGGGTGTGTTTGTAGTTGTTTTTGTTGTTATTGTGGTTATTGTCTTTGGTGTGGTTGTTGTTTTTGGTGATGCTCTGCTCTTCTTCTGTTTCATTTTATTGTGTTGGATTTTCTTAACAAGCGTTTCAATTAAGCTTTCTTTGTGGTTTTTGTTATTGTTGTTGTTGATTCTGTTTCATCCCACAGAATGAAAACGAAATTACTTGTAACAATCGCAGGTATTCTAGTATAAATGTTCATGCATGTGTGTACCCGTGGGTGAGTGTGTCTCTCTCCCTCTCTACGACCATGCAAAGCTATTTGTTGTTGTTCTTGTTATTGCTTACAAATGCCTTCAATTTGTCGTTCATATATTTGCTCAAGTTTTGTGCCAATCTAATACCAACAACAACACAAACAAAACAAACAACACCAACAACAACTACATATATAAGTAAGAAATGCACCAAATAAGCGAACCAGCCACAAATATAGGAAATAACAAGAGCCAACCGGCTCCAATAAATATGACAGCAAATGTGAAGGAATAAAGTTGCGTATACGCTTTGGTGTACTCTCATTACATTTGCCTCATATATGTGAGGGGTTCACAGCGTTTGCACTTTGTTGAGTTGTGGTTATTTATTTGATGTTGTTGTTGTTATTACAATTATTATTACTTTAATCTAATTGTTGATGGCTGTTGGCTCTGCTGCGCTTTCTTCGGCATAATTGCGTATTCGCATATAAACTTGACTGTATTCGAATACATATGAATGAATTTTTGAATTTTTTATTAATGCAAATAACAATTCGAGTCTTCAAGACGCAATATACAGTTTTTGTTTCTCTCTCATGTTAAGTTGGTTGAATTTATGAGAGTTTAAGTTGTATCGACATACATAAAAGTAGCAGAATTTAATGAAATTGTATCCCGCTCATGCAAGGACTCTGCTAGTCAGTACTTTTGACAGAACATTTAGGGAATTTTTGTTCTTAACAACGAGGAAAAGGCTCTGAATTTAATGAATTTAAAATAGTCTCTGAATTTACCGTCTTCTCTCATGGTTAGGTTAGGTTAGACTGGCTGCCCGAATAGGCCACGCATAGACCTGTTAGGTCCTTAGCGATACAAGATGAGTCTCCATTTAGGACTCGCCGAAGTAGAGATCTCTCATGGTTTACAGTTAGCAGATGAGTGTCTATTTAGGACTCGCCGAAGTAGGGATCTCTCATGGTTATTTAATGCTTTTCTTATTTGAGAAAAATGGAGAAAATAATGCATTATAATGGCATTCCATTTTCTTTGCTTCTACTATAGGAAGAAATCTTCTGAACAGTTGAAAAATGGTGTCCCAACAAAGTTTAGGTGATTTGTTAATTATTTCACTTGACTTTTTTTCTGTTAAAATTATTTTGTTAATTTGGTAACTATTTTGTAAATTTTGTAAATTCTGACAGTAGTCCTTTAATGCTTATTTTAGTAACTAATTTCGTAAGTTTTAGAGTATCCTTCCGTTTCAGTCGTATGTAGCCTTCATTTAGTAATAAATTTCTGGCTTTTTGTGTGCTTTCCAAGTTTACAAGTATTGCTTTTAGCTTTTGGTTTCATATTCATACCACCGAGATATGTAAATATGTAAGGATATTTGTGTTTTTAATGTACCAAGGGACTTTGGTAATACTGCGCAAGAGTTTTGATTGAGCTCGTTGTAGTTTCTCAATATTAGGTGGACTTGTTGTACCCTAGAGTTTGATACTGTAAGTCCATATAGGCTTTATTATGGCTTTATAGAGCAATACCTTGCAATCCAGTTTGAGTCTGGATTGCCTATTTAGAAGCCAGTTTAGTTTAATCGTTCTTAATTCTATCTGCATGATTTTTGACCAGTCGACGATCAAGGTGCATTCCTAGAGATTTTGTAACGGAGCACTGAGAGATAGGCTTCGGGCTTATTTGTACTGGGGCACAAGTTTGTTTTACATAATATAAATGTGGAATCCATGTACTTATCTTCATTCACTTTGATTCTCCAACAATCCATCGAGTGCTGCAGAGTATTCAAGTATTTTTGGAGTAGCTTAGATGCTATGTTTGTATCCGAGTGGGAATATAAAATGGCAGTGTCATCGGCAAAATGTTAAGGTCCGGTTTTATAATTGGTTGGTATATCAGGAGAGTATAGCGTGAAAGCAATTGACGCTCCTTGTTTACGTATTGTCCTTGTTACTATATTGTAAAGTGTCAATCGCAGTATTATTATTAATCCATTTTTTTTTTTATAAAAAACGCAAAAATTGTTTGTTATTTTGGGTAAATAATAAAGAGTTTTAAGAAAATAATAATAAAGTAATCAGTTTTGGTTAAAACAAATCTGAGCAATTTGTTTGGGGTTTTGGTACATTTTTTTGACAGATTTGATAAGTTTTTTTTTCTTGAGTGACAACGCTGGTCTCTTCTTTAGTGTTCTTCTTCTTGGTCGTAATTGCCACTATGCAAATGAACATATTTTGTTAGCATACTTTTGAGGTGCGGAAAAAGTTCGTATAAAATTGATTTTTCATAAAACCAGAGTTGTAGAGTCGGAGTTGAAACCAAAATCGAAGTTGGCGTCAGAGTCGCTGTTTTCTGAGTGGAGTCGGAATCTGAGTAGGAACATTTTTAACGAGTCCGGCTCGATTGTCCTCGGCAACATGAAGCAGAGTCTGTTTACCCAATATCTTCCAATATAGCCTCATTTCATAAGCATTGAAAAGTGCTTCAAACTGAGGTGCTGTTTCCTATGATGATCTCATTTCATCTCTCTTTAAATGGTGCCAACAAATCATTGTGTGAGGACATATTGATATTGAAACTTACAAATTGGGAAATTTTGCTTTTTGATTTTGTGCAGCTTTGGGTTTAAAATATTCCAATGGTTTGTGTTTTTACCAGCTATTGGGCACGCACAGACCTGTTAGATCCTTAGCGACAACATATGAGTGTCCATTTAGGATTCGCGGAAGTAGAGAACATTGAGTAGGGAGTCTTGTTTAGTTAGCCTTATAAGTGGGGCCATTTCCAAGGTTGAAACCTCTCAAGTAATTTAAGCGCGCTCTAGCGATCAATGAACAGAAACATAGGAGATGGTCCAAGGTTTGCTTGGAGTCTACTTCCCCGCATTTCCGACACCCATCATTACTTGTGAGCCTCTACTTCTTCGCATGTACTGCTGATTGGCAGTGGCATTTTAGTACCCCTATAATCAAACTACAATCGTTTCGTGAAAGTGCCAGTCATACGGCTTCCACATAAGCTTTGCAGTTCTTCACGTAGTTGCGGTGTTCTATCTCGCTACCGTCTATACTAACATGCTTTCCCCTTAACCTCTGTAAACTGCTTGCAAAGGCATTAGTACCCAGGTGATCTAAGCCTCTCATAAATGACTTCCGCTTTTGCAAATCATGCCTGCGGTCTCTATGCCTTGGTGTCCTGGCACCCAGTAGAGGTGTAGCCGCCGTTTGCGGACAGCTTAACCATGACAATCTTCCACTGAAGACCATTGTTTGTAGATGAGCAATATAATACTAAATTGCCTAGTTCCAAAGGAAAATTAGATTAGGTTATGTTAGGTGATGGTAGCTTGAGAGTTACGCAAGTTGCACTCTGAAGCCCATTGTGATACTTGTTTTTAGGAGAAACCACTCCCGTTCACTTATTAGTTTGTCCGAGTAGACTCCCGCGCATGTACCCATCAGTAAAAATTGCTAGGACATTTCCCCCAAGGGTTGTCCCTGCTTCCCATTCCCGCCTTGTTGGAAAGTTAATGTTGTGGGTTGTGTTAAAATTTGCTTTGGGTGTTCTATAATCCGTGTCTTTATGAGAGAGATTTCTGTATATTTCCTCGAAAACGGAGCGCAGCTTGCCACATTCCCTAATTATAAGAATTTTTGCTGCTGTACCCTTAATATATATATCGATTGGCAGGCCAGTCCTGCCAGTGGTGCAGATTTCACCACCCCAGTAATGCCTAGGCATGCAAGCCTCTGTACCTTACGAAGCTCATCTATTAACGACTTAGTGTTCGTGGCTCCCAACACACCAGTGCCCCATACGATATAATAGGTCTTACAACCGCTATGTTCATCCAGCACTTAGAGCTTTCCTAGACCTCTCCTCCACGCCCCTTTTCCCTGAGAGCGTGGAGTCGAGGATGATACCCAAATATTTTGCTTCCTTGACAAGATTTAATGTACGACCACCTATCGATGGTAGATTGAACACTGGTATCTTTTATGTCCTAGTACACAAAACTAGAACTTCCAAGACTATTTCCTTCTGCACATACCTCCAATTATTAAGCGCAGAGTTCATCAGTTCCAAAGAAAAACTAGACACATTTTGAGTCAATATTGTTGCATTGTATGAGAAGGAACTGCTTGCATTGCTTGATTTCTTTGGTGGTGAGCTGATATAGTAAAATATTACCTTCCAACTATCCCGGCAAGAGGACCAAGGGAAATTAGTAAAGAGCGAATTGAATCCTTTTCAATAATTTATTATATTTTGTATTGTATTATTTTTATATTATATTTGTTCGTATAATGAAGATGCTACATATTCGTGCCTAGTGTCCACTGAGAACAAGCACAACAACTGGGATAACCACACCTATACACCCATCAAAGTCGCCCTCAGCCAACTCAATATTGATCCATCAACGTTTTCTTGAAGATGCCTGCCACGCTGACTAATTTCCAGCGACACCAACAATCCAAAATGAGTCCTCTCGACTCTCACATGACGGCGACATCGTCAACATATGCCGCTGTGTCCACATGTGCAAGTAAACATAATAATAAAAGTGTAAATAAAAAAAATTTCAATGCACGCGAAATTAATTTACAAACCCATTAAAAACAAACAGAATTGTTTGCTTGAATTTATGTCCAAATTTAATTGAAGATTAAATGAAGCATTCTTTTTTTGTTATTTGGTTGTTGTTGTTTATTGTTATTGTTGTGTTTTGTTGTTATTGTTGTTTTTGGTGTTTTTGGGCAGCAATATTTTTAAATTGAATTAATTGCGTAAATAACCGATTTCGTTCCAAGGTTACTTTCATAAAGAGTATTTGAAGACTACGTGAAGAAACTGGCGTACAAATTGTGCCCCTCTGGCAAGATGAGTTCTCCCATGATTTCCCCTCCCCTACCTACGAGTGCCTGTTCAAAGAAGAGAGTGCCTGTCGCCCACCTCCCTCTCTCTCCATCAGGCATTAGCATAACTTATTAGATTATTTTGTACGAGTTTATATGGAACCATCGCTATCTATTGAAGATTTTTTCCTGGTTTGTTTTTATTATTTAGCATTTTGTTTTTTGTTTTTGCTTTTGTAATTTATTCTCTTGCATGCCACATCAATATAAAAATCTAAAGAAATCCGTCAATATATCAGCGAGATGGGTATGCAAATGGCAATTGTTGGTGAGTGAGTGAGTTGTAAATGTTCCATTGTACATTTTATTAACAACTTGTATCGTCTTCGACTCATTGCATATGATTGGTTTGACTCCGATGGTACGGGCACGGAGAGTAGAGTCGAAGTCAACCGAAATTCAATTGCGCTATTAGAATACAATAAGGTTTTTTGTCGTTTGTTGGCTTCGCTCGTTGAAACTACATTTTTTGAGTGGGGTATGCTTAGTTTGTATGTGCATTTTGTAGTGCGAGTCCTTTAAAAATTGTATAGAGTAGAGAAGAGTTTCTGAATTGTCTTTACTCATATTGCTACAAAAATTAGTTCATACAGATAGTTCAAATCACTGAATTGTGTCCAGTACAGCAACTTTTGTAATACAACAACTTTTGTGTGATTGTACAACTTTATTCAAGGATGTTTCATTGACAGCAATTCTCTTCAGGACTAGAGGACAATGAGTTGTTTACAATACCCCGTTCTTCATTTCTTATACTGTTATAAAAATAAGTTCATGCGGATAGTTGAGATCACTGAATTGTGTCAATCAAACCAACTTTTATAATACAACTTTTGTGTAATTATACAAACTAATTAAGAGTAGTTTAAATTGATCACAATTCTCTTCTGGAAAAGCCGTTCAAGTTGTATTTACAATAACCAGTTCTCAGTTTCTCACTTTACTACGAAAATTACTTTATTCCTATTATTTCAGATCACTGAATTGTGTCAACAACTTTTGTTTGATTTTGAAGCTGCATTTAGGGAACTTTAAATTAACAGCAATTCTCTTCAGGAATAGTTGACAATATTTTATTAACAATAGCAAAGTTCTTAATATTTATTATTTTTAGGAAAATTAGTTTAAGCTGATAGTACAAAACACTAAATTTTGAAAAGTGTCACAAAAACTTTTGCATGAAATAATTCTGATTTTTTTGTAGATTCTGCTATAAATAAGACTTAATTTATATGCAAATATCTGTATCAATAGAACCTGATTACCAGTGTTACCAACTCTTGAGCAAGCATGAGTTCAGCGACTTTGTTGTTGTTTTTCACAATAAAGTAACTTGGGTGGTGACCAGCACGAAGCCAATATGAGTTGCACCTAGATTCACTTTTTCATAACTCACTCTAGGCACTGATGCTTTCAATTCACAACTGACCTCACTCCAGGTACGCTTTAAACATGCTTCCGTTATCATTCGATCAGATGCATGAAGGTTTTATTCGTACAATTAAGTCCCTTTAAATGCGAGAAAGACAGCATATTCATTAGCGCACATATGATTGAAAGGGATGTTAGTATTAATTAATCATCACTAATAACAATTTAGTCTCTTTATATAAGAGAAAGGCACAACTTGTCGTTAATTACACATGGAATTAATGACAACGAGACATCAATACGGGTGCTTTCCAGATCCCTTTTTAGCTTAATGTTTATTAATCTTTACTAATGAGTATTGAAATGTACTTTTCTTGAACATGGTGAATAGCCAAGCAAGTCTTGGTATCATAATCAATGCTCTCAAGTTACTGGAGCGACTTTAAACTGATGGTAAAATATTCGAGAAAACTAGCTTTTGATATTATAATCAATGCTCTCAAATTACTGAAGCGATTTTAAAGTGATAGTGTAATACACGAGTTAGCTGGCTCGGGATCTAGAAGTGCGGAAACGTGTCAGAATTTTTAAGAAAAATTTTATTTTTTAGGAATTAAAGATGGGAAAGCAGCAGTCAGAGACGTCCACTTATCTCCCTCTAATGAGACGTACAAGGAACCACTGACAGAATAATATATCTTCAATAAACCATCCTATCACTACTAAACCATCCCAACTCTCCTATGAGACCCTACAACTGAGAGAGTATTATATCATATACTCGTATATTATATCATGAATATCAATATTAGCTGTTTATTCAAATTCACATATATCCTAAATTCCCCAACTGCAATTTGCGCCTTATTTTATAAAAATATTTTTTACCACAATATTTCTTGGGAATTAGAAGAGGGGAAAATATTTATATGCAAATTATGTTGTCAAAGGAAAGTACCCTGGTAGAATTTAATACTTAGGTTTGGAGCCTCTACTCAAAGAGTTTCTACGGTACAAGTTCAAATATTGGGTCCTGTTCCCAGGAAAAATAGAAGTATATTGAATTGACTTCTCACATATAATGATGCTTGCAAGAAATGTGGGAAACAGGGCAGACGGCAAAACTTTGGAATCTCGCTTGCAGCTGACACATCTGCTAGCCCCCTGGTTTGAGGAACTGTTAGAGGTTTCATCACAAGGAATGGTTTCGCTCTTAGGTTCGCTTTACACTGGTAGAATAAGAGCAAATTCTCAGAGATTAAATATTTCTAAACTGAACAAACATTTTTAAATATTTTTATCTCCTGCACTTAATTGAATAAACGACTTTGGATTTGAATTGTTCTTAAACTTGAAAATATAAACCTTGGTCATAGTCTATTTTACCCCTCATTGAGTCTGAAATTCTTTCATTCAGCAACCACACAACTCTCACAATTTTTGTGGTTTAGTTCTCTGTACTCATAGCTTCGATATATGTCCGATATATACAATATATGTACTTTGCTCGTACCAGGGTAACGTGTCGATTTACATCTACTTCGTTTAGATATTGGACCCCTGAGGCATATCTTTAATATTGTTTCCAAGATAATCGTATAGAGAACTTTGGCTGTTAAGGGGATGACATTCCCGGTTGACCAATTCAACTCCATTTTTACCTATTCACACCACGCACCATATTCTGTATTGGCTTAAGTGCATTTCCTTGGCAGGATTTGAGCTCAATACTACTGAGATCAATAGGGACCATTTGATGACTATATCACCGAATTTTGGTTTAGTACACTTAGAATAATCTATGAACGTGGACGCGAAATGGATGGGTACAATAGATACCAAAGAAAGTAGATTCTTAGACAATCAAATGGGGCATCTACGAAGCGTGTCCACAGTTTCTTGTATAAGGTAGTTAGGTAAAACGGCTCACAGCCCTCGCGTCGCCCCCATTAGCAGTAGAGCCTTTTTGATGGCATATCCTTGTAAAAGCATCAACCGATTATATCACAGTGCTTAGTTTCTTTTAAGCAAAGAATGATCTCTCCGGAGTTGGAGTAGGTCAGAGAATCGCCGCAGAAGTAGCTCTCCAAGCAAGTGTTGCCTCAGCTCTCCCGTTACTCAAGTATAGAATCAGCCAACATTTCGAGGGATTAAGGGGCTTCCAAGCATTCAGGCAAGTTTTGCCCTCAGCTCACCGGTTACTCCAGCTAAGATTCAGCCAGTATGTCGCGGGATTGAGGAAGAGTTCAGTAGCAAATAACAAAGTTCCAGACAAACTCTGTGAGTTATACCAAAGTGTGTTCATATTGCAGAAGATTTTCATTGAAGCATTGTGTTCTTTTCAAGACAACATCTTTAGATAGCAACAATATTGAGTTTAATCTCTTTGAAGGTCAGACATATTCTCAATCCCTCTGAGATCACCGCTCTTTAGATGAAAACATCTTCTCATACCTCAGAGATTTCTGCCATTTCGATGCAAAAAATTGGCAGCTTGAACTTCCACAGCCCAACTCATATCTAATAGATAATATTAGATTCTTCTATAATTTAGAGTACGTCGTAGTCGGTGTTAGCCGACTACAAAGTTCAATATTTATTTTATTTTGTCTATATGTTTTTGTTGGTTTTGTTGACTTTGTTATTTTTTTTTTGTTAGTATTTGCAACTAAATTGCTTATTCATTTGTGCAATTTAGGATAAATTGCTTATTGCCGTGTTAACCGAACCAAAAATAGTCGCTAACAATATTTGCACTTAACTACCAGCCACCGGCTGAGCTGAGGCAGCGCCTCCGCCCCCTAACATGGAAATGCGGTAATCGAATTTCATATCTAATAAATTTGCTTCAGCATAAATTGCATATAGAGTGGAATTTAGACGAGTCTCAGTCAAGTCAACTCAGTTTGTTCAGTTAACTTTTGGCTTCCGTTCTTAACACAAGTGCAAAATTAGTATCACCATGTCGTCGCCGCTGCCCGACTTGGCCATCTCGGGTGCCACTCTGCAATTGCAATGGAAACACATTCCGCACCTTCCAACACGGAAATTCTTTCACGCCACCACCTGCGTTCAGAAAGTTAGTTACCAGCACGAAATCGCCAATCATTACCGGGATTTTATGCGGCGACCGCGTATCGCAAGCAAGCGTCGCAGTGTTCTGGTGCGTCATCTAAGACCCAACTGGGTGGAATACACGCACGAGTGTCGCGATTTTCTGCCTGTGGCGGTGCACAATTTTCCAAGGTAAAAATAGGCAAAGGTGATAGTTAAGTTGGAATTCTTAATGGTCATCAATCAATGTCCCATACAAAATTTCGAAGATAAGATCTTCTTCTTAAGTGGCCTAATCACAGAATCTACGAAACAACCTGCTGTCTACGGCCGAACTTAACAGCGCTCGCCAGGCGCCTCTGCTTTGTGCGCGTCTTCTCCAATCCGTTATACCAAGCGTGGTTAGGGATTTCTCGACTTGGTCCTTCCTTGATTGGAGCCGAATCGAGTCAAACTAAAATCGGGCCAAACGAGTCAAACGAGAATTGAGTCAAACTAGAATCGAATGAAGTGGAACGAGAATCAGATCAAACGAGAATGAAATCAAACGAGAATGAAATTAAACGAGAATCGAATCGAGTGGAACGAGAATCAAATCAAATGAGAATCGAGTCAAATGAAAATCAAGTCGAATTCGAGTCAAACGACAATCGAAATTAATCAAGTCAAGCAAGAATCGAGACAAACTGAAATCGAGTGGAATTGAGTATGGTCGTCCTCTACATCGTCATCCAGCGGCTTCCAATTCGAACACCTTTTTCGCTGGAACTTCTTCGTCCATACGCATGACATGTCCAAGCCAGCGCAGACGTTGTATAATGATGCGTCTGACTATATCAATATAAGCGTAAATCTCATACAGTTCGTGGTTCATCCGAATACGATAGTCCGAAGATTTTACGAAGAATTTTCCTCTCGAACACTCCAAGCACGGCTACATCAGTCTGCGATACAACTCCTGTTTCTGCGCCATAGAGCAGCACGGCTAAGATGAGCGTCTTGTACAGTAGGAGAGATGGGTCTACTACACATTTGCTTACTGAGATCCTAATAACACCTATTAGTAAGCGTGCTTCTTTCGCTTAATCTCCTCTGACGTTGACGTCGTTTTCGGTGTTAATGGCGGAACCAAGGTATATAAATTCCTTAACAACTTCAGAAGTACAGTTGTCCGGTGTAACATTGGATCCTGAACGCCGAGTATCCCTGCTGGTGGACAGTATTTACTTGCCCTCATTTACCGTTATACCCACATTTGCTGATTCTTTTTCAATGGCGGAAAATGCAGCAGTAACATCTCGCTTGCAACGTCCATTGATGTCAATTTGTAGAAAATACTGCCATTCTGATGTACACCGGCCTTCCGCAGTACCCCTTCCATGATGAAATTGAACATGTCGCACGACAGTGGATCACCTTGTCTGAAACCTCGCCCGGTATTGAATGGTTCGGAGAGGTCACTTCAATGTCATTGTATAGAGCCGCATTAGCTTTGCAGGAATACCGAACTCCATACAACATTTTTAAGATAAGATGTTCGAGGTTTACAATATTTGAATAAAGTCACAGCAAAAAACAGTTGAACAGCTGGCAATAAGTTATTGGATGAAAACTTCGTAATCGCACTGTTCCACATAGAGATGCGCATGAATGCTCTTCTACAATCTTATTAAAAATAACTCATTTCCTGATCGCTTATTAAAATCAACTCACTCGGTTATTAATTACGTAATTCTTGTTCTGAGTATCTAAGATTATCTTCTCTTATGATATGTTTTTTCTTGTTTCTGTGATCTCTTATGAAAATCAACTCAATCATTATTTGTAGGTCTTTATTGAGGACATTGTTCTTGTTCTGAGTATCTAAAAACACCTGCTCTTATGAGTGGGTATGATATAATTGTGTATGAATTATTATTTCTAAGTTAAATATAATAACATATAAATGTATGCCTTCTGTTAGCTCGTTGATTTCTCCAAACTGAGTCAGTACTTAAGCTCCTTAAGTAAGCTTAAAACTAAACAAATTGATTGCCAATTACATCCTTAAGCAGGTTTCCCTTCAATTTATGTTCTGACATACACGCAGTTAATTTGACCTCCACAACTGGAGTGGGTAAACGATTCGCTGTTGTTGTAGTCATCAATCATTCACGTTATCCTGCATATCACAGGAAGCTCTTTACATGCAAAAAAAAAGAATATATTAACAGTACTCACATTTCCTAACTGAGGATACGCAATGCATTATCCTTTCAAATATTCATATGGGAACTCAAACACACCCGCACACTAACGCACAAACTCATACACAAAAACTGATATACACTCATATACAAACACTCAAGCTCATACACTGCCATCCAAACTCATAGGATCTCATACAAGCTCACACACTCGTCCACTCACTTATACCAACTCACAGATACTCAGCGACGGGAACAGCTGAAAATGTGAAAATGTTTTAAATAACAAACCGCTCAAATATGCTGGCGGCGGGTTGCGCCACAGCGTCATATCAAATTCCAAACCACATAGAAAAACACATGCATTAAGGCATTAATTATTCAAAGCCAGTCAGTCTAACCGCTCTCTTTCTTTTGCATTCCTATACGGAATTATTACAGATTTTCTGAAGTGTACACGGCACGTGGACGGCGAACCTTGTGCGAAAGCGAACCACCCGATGAGACCTGCAACGACACAGTGCGTCGAATAAGAGCGGCGAACAGTTGCAAGGAATTGGCGGTATTAGTGCAGCGACAAGTTCACTTCCGAAGTGGCAGTCAAGGCGGCAGAACATACCACGAAAACTGGGCCACCAGCAGCGGATATCAGAGAAGAGCGAAAAACAACCACAACGACAAGCAAGGAAAGCGGCAGACATCAAACGCACAACAACAACAATCACAAAGCAGACACATTGTGCCATACTCGCATGTGGAAGGCGGTGGAACTCAACAGAGCGAAAGTAGAAAAGTACTCAAGAAGGACGCCGGCGTCGACAAAGCAACATCATACGAGCAGTACTTGCAATTGGCGAGCGACTACTACGAGCAGGGATTTCTCAGCACCATCAAGTACCTCGAGTCGGTGGGCGAACGTAATGCAATAGTACGGCAGTACCCAACGAACAACAAGCATCTCCAGTGGGGTGACGACATAGCCGCGAAGAAGCTACAGGAAACGACTTCGGCGCTCTCAATAACGAAGGCAGGCCACTCTGCAACGTCGGCTGGCAGCAACAGTAGCTTAGAGTCAGCGGTGTCGAATGCAACACCACTAACAACGTCCTCCGAACCGGCAACGCCGCGCTTGCTAATAACTGCAACCGCAATCAGAGCAGCGACAGCCGCAGAGAACTGCTTTCGGCTGACAGCGTTGCTGCAGCGCATCGGCCACAAGCGCAGCTTTCGCGTGAGCAGCACGAACAGCGTCGGCTACGACGACGACGACACGTGCGATCGTAACAATACAAATAAGGAGTGGGCAATTAAAGTGAACATCATAGCAGCGAAAACGTAGAACACATAAAGAATTAGGTACATAAATAAAGGCAACCAGCGGCATTGGACCAACATTAATTGTGGATATTATGAATGATTATCTGAATGCCAATTTTCAGCAAACGGCCTTAATCAAAACAACAAACAACAACAGCAACAGTAGACATTTTACAGCCCAGAAGAGCGTTCATAGCAGTGCCCCAGCGACCTATCAACAATTACTTGAGAACTTTTCACAATTGGAACTGAGCGAAATTAATGCGTCCGTGCCGAAAATCACACTCACGGATTGTTCCACGACCAGCATAAGCGACCCACAGGAGGTCCATAAAAGCAGCGAGCGCCGAGCCTTCACGCTAAAGCAAACAAATTTTCAATTCAACACCAGCCTGGACATACCTGACGAACCCAATTACCACAGCGAAGCGAGACCACCGTGAATAGGGAGAAGTATAAAAATATACATTTTTTCCAAAATTGCAAACTAATTTTGAAACAGTCAACAAAAACGATATATTTTCAAAATTTCGAATAAATATAACAAAAAATAAATACTTTCAAAATCAAATAAATATCAACAAATTTCTAATTAAACTAAAAACTGCTTGCCGCGCTAAAATAAACATTTTCTAAATTGGAAATCAAATTTAAAACATATAAATAAAAATATTTTTGTAAATTTCAAATAAATTTTAAAACAGTTCGAAAATAAATGTTTTGAAAATTTCAAATAAATTTTAAAAAATATAAATATTTTCAACATTACCGAAAAACAAATACAACAGTTCAAATAAAAATATTTTCAAAATTTTCAAATATATTTAAAAACAGTTTAAAAACATAAATATTTTCAAAAGATTAAAAAAAAATGTAAAACAAGTAAAATTTAAAAACAATTAACACATAAAAAAATTTTGAAAATTTCATATAAATTAAAAAACATTTAAAATTTAAAAACAATTGAAAAAGTCGTTATAGGCACTATAAAAAAAATTTGTTTTAATGAACAAAAATATTTTGTTTTAAAAATATATTTATCAAATTAAAATAACATTTTTAATTAATAAAAATAATATTTTTATTTAAAAAGAAATTATTTTGGAAATTAATTTATTATATCAAACAAAAACATTTACATTAAAAAAATTTGAATAAAAAATAACCTATGAATTAAAAGAAATTTTGAAAAAAAATTATGACAGGATCCAAATTATTTTAAAAGATCCAACAAAAATTTGTGAATTTAAAAAACAAAGTTTCTTCAAAAATTCAAAAAAAGTCTCCCCTTAATTTCGTCATAAAAAAAATTATTTGTGGAATATAAAAAAAACTAAACAATTTTCTAACTCAGAAAAACTCTCCTTAATTTCCTATTAAAAAAGTCATTTTAATAATTGCTGCTGAAAAAAACATCCACCAGTCTCTGCTGTCTCAACAAACCGTGGGATCCTTGGATAAAAATCTGTGTATTTGTTGTAAGGTGGCATTTGATTGTAATCGTTTGCTGAACAATGGTTGCTATCGAGCATCGCCAGAAATCGTCATCCACCAACACCGCCACAACAACAACTGCCGTATTATCGCCAACCTCATCAACGACATCGGCGTCGTCCTCTTCGGCCACAACAACGACAACATCGAGCATTCAGCATACGCAACACCAGTTACAACAAAAACACGAACTGCAACAAAAGGAGACTACGAAACAACAACAACAACAACAACAACAACATCAGCACATACAAAATAAAAGATCGATTTTGGGCAAAATGTCACTTCAGAAATCGGAGAAGACCGCCGCCGTCACTGGAGCTGAATTGATCAAACACAATCAACAGCAGCAGCAGAAGCCGCAGGAAGCTGCCGGAAACACCAACAAGTGCAGTGCAGTCAGTCAACGGAGTGTGGATATTAAAATCGCCAAGAAACCAAATATGGACGTGGCCACGAAAGAGTTAACAAAGAAGGTTCTCAAGTTGGACCTAACGGGGAAGGAGTTGGAGGAGCTCGCTCTCAAGTCTCCGAAATCACCCATTACAGGTATGTAAATATATGGATTTTTATGAGGGGCGAGTGGGGGTTGTATGTAAGTAAAGAATACAGGGTACAAGCAGAATTTTTGAGAAGAATAATTAGCTTGGATTTAAGGGCTTTAAGGGATTTAGGAATAATCTTTATCTTTATCAGCTAATCATATATTTCATTTTTTATTATTTTTCTATATAATGGCCTATTTAGCTTTTAAGTTTTGCACTTTTCCTGCCATGCTCCAATTCTTTTGATTCTCTCAAATCTCTCAAATCGCTAGACTTGTAATAATTGTTGATAATGACGTACAGAACAGCTGTTTGATGAACTCTTGCTCCTCCTCGGTCATGCTGTTGATGATATAACAGCCCACTCCCTCCCATCAGTTAGAAAAAACTTTCATTACCCTAGGTCTTAAGATACTCCGTGGACTGTCATGAGTTTCATTTGAGATTCCAGCAGCTTCTTATACTTGGCAAAGTGCTTGACGTATAATCTCGTCTGGCAGGCTTAAACTGAGTAGCTTCCTGTCAGCTTCTCCTTCCTTTGTACAATTCCTCCTCCTCGTACAACAATTCATAAATAGTGCAGCTTTGTTGTTGTTGAGGTTCCCATGCTGTTCTACATATAATATATAATTTGTGTGTACTCATGTAAATAGGAATTTCCTATGCTCGCATATCAACCCCTAATTAGACAATAGCAGCTCACAAATAAGCCTGGTAGTGCGGAAATAATTATCAATATGGCGCAAATTGCATTTTGTGTTAGGATCAACTTTCACTGGCTTCTCGTTGGGCCTTTCTGTGGTCGCCGCGGACAGTCCAAATTTGTCCCTCAGCGATTATCTAATTATTGGACTGCTTACTCGTAATTTGTTGATTGTCATTAACTAGTTACGGAAACTAGATTCGAAAACTTTGCAATTGGTGAGAGACTATCGATTATTTGCTACTTAATTTGTTGTCTCAAGGGGAAAGTAAAGATAACGTTTTAGTCGGCACAGCAATGATTTCAACATTAAAGGGAAATAAGTTATTGCTTTTGGAAGGTTGACACAAGGTTATTGTGGAAGATTATAACTTATAAATGTCTAGATGAGTAGATTATTTCTTCAACTTAAACGCTGGCCAACACAATATGCACTGGCCATCTTTTAAAGCCCATGAGGAACTTTGGTCTCATATGGTCGTAACTCAATTTGTGTCCGCCAATCACTGAAGGATAATCCACACATTTCAGTTTATCAGCTCTGCTTCCCTAACTCTCTAAAGGTGTTAATCATAATCACTTGCTTGGATTTTACATTTTCAATATCCAGATTTTAATATAGAAAGAAAAATATAAGGATATGTGTTTTAACAAATGTTCGTATTACCGATAAAATTAGTCCGTAAAACTTCACTGAGTAACATCAACATAACAGGTCAAATATACAGCCGTCTATTTCGAGGATATATGCTCAGTTAAACTTAACAACCTGGCGGCGTAGATAACTTCTTTTAAGAGATTGTAACTTTCACGTTACCCGCTTATACGTTATAATCTAAATGGGGAGTCTCCAAACAAACCAAGCATAGCAAATGGCTCAGAACATCGAATCTATTTAGCTTAGTTTGTTTTCATATCGGAATAGCGATTGCTCCCATCATCAGTGACAATGAAATATAAGTACAAAAAACTCGAGGGACATATTTGGAAACAAATGGAAGACACATTGGGTCAAATCAGAAGAATGTGGTGAATGAAGCCATAGTCTTTGAACTCCAATGAGCGACCAACTATACTTACCTGTAAACTGGTGCTCTATCCCGATGGAACTACAGCGTTTTCTTTAGTTCTTCTTTATATGGCATAATAGACTCCCATTTAAGACAGTCGACGTGAATTATGCATCCCAGACGAACTTCTTCACATCTCCTCAACTGAAAGAACTAATAACTAACAAATAAAAAAAAAATAAAAAAATAAATCTCCTTAACATTTATAATCAGTCCAAACCTACATTTTAGTGGTGGGATCCCTTGACTTCTCTAGTTCTTTTAATACCCATATTCACTTTTTTTGATTACCCAGAGTCTTACTACCCGCCTTTTCTTTGATTACTCAGACCCAGATACTTGCTCTTTAATATGATAATGACTCGATGATGCCTATGGTCGCCATATGGCTGTCCCATACATTGTGCCACATGATTAGACCAACCAGTGATCGAAGATCTTTCCTTCATAATGTTAGAAGGAAATATTTCCAACACTCTTTTGCAGGCACCAGCGGTCCTTGTGAATATTATTCGCTTGGCTCTTGATCCACTCAGCAGCCCTACTGAACTCCAACCGATAAAAAGCTTTGGTGCCATTGGAGTACCCGCAGATCCACAGATTGGCAGTTCATCAGCTACTTCGTTCTCCCGGGCACCATAGTTTCCCGGAACCCAAATAAGTTCAAGTAAATTCCACCTTACATTCTTGACTTACATTCTTGGGCAATTTGTAAGTGGTTAAAGCGTTTTCCAGGGCCTTCAGTGCAGCCTGGCAGTCCAATACCAAATACTCACAGTGTATGATCAGATACTGATCAAAATGCTTGAGTCTTAAAGTCACTCCAGCGAAAGCTCCTTCTGTGGACCTTGACGACTTAAAAACCATGAAAATCTGTTTCGAGGTATGTAACGAGGCTTTTTGGGACTGTTACATATTGTGAAAGATTGCAAGTCTCTCATACGACTTTGAACTAGTTGATGATTCATAGATTTATAGAGATTAGGAATAACTGAAGGTCTCCGAAATTTAAAATCATTAATGAAGTAGACAGATTATTAAACCCTGGAAGAAGTTAAAACACTATTTTTGAGCCTATTAAATATTGTGAAAGGTTCCGCGTCTCTAAAAGAATCTGAGTCTCTGAGATGGCTTTTAATGAGACGACTTAAAGGAGAGACTAATGATCTTGAAAATTAGAGACCACGAATAACTACGACTGATTCTCAGTCTTTGAATTAGGATTGAAAGAGATACCTTGAGTCTCTGAGATGGCTTTGAATGAGACGACTCAGAGAAGATACCGATGGTCTCAGAAATTAAACACCACGACTAAATACGACTGATTCTCATTCTCTAAATTAGGATTGAAAGAGATACCTTGGGAGTATTAAAGATTGTGTATGATTCTAAATTTCTGAATGAGACGGTTCAGACAAGAGTTTGGTGTCGTCTCGGTTAATTACGCCATATTTCTGTTGAAAAGTATGATACTAGATTGGTAGAAGTAGGGTAGGGCAGAGAAACCGCCGAGGAAGGAGCCTCCAAGCACTCAGGCATTGATTCGCATGATACTTATCATTGATGGTAGTCTTGTTAAGATCTATTAATGGACCCGCCTCAGTTCACAATACTTCACTTGTAGACTTTCAGGCATTGTTCTCTCATGATTCCACCATTCTTGCCACTTAGAATTACTGTCTTCCTCGTTTATACGTACTAATATTTTCTTTCCTATTCCAGCACGTCTGCCACATCAGACATCGCTGACCTCCTCCGTCGACGTGGAGGATCGCAAAACTCTGCGTGAAGCCTTATACCAGGGTATATTTCATCGTCATCGAAGAACCATCTTCGCGGTGGGCAGTTTCTTGCGCATGCTGCGCAGTCGAAATTCACAATACAACACGATAAGGAGCTCCTCCGAGGGCGAGGACATCGACGAGGTTAGATAAGAGTGAAACGAACTACAACAAAGAGCGTAAAAGCAGAGAGCAAAATAACCAACAAAATCGAAAATATGCGAAAATGTTATATAAGAAATTAATTCATTAATAAATTATATAATAATTAATTAATAAAAAAAATTAATTTATAAAAAAATAATAAATTATTAATTAAGCAACAACAATTGATGGAAAAAGAAAATTAAATATAAAAATAGAATATAAACGGAAAACGTAAAAGCATTAAAAAATATGTATAAAAAAAGAGAATATTAATTAGTTACTTATTAATAACAAAATTAACTTAATTTGATTGGGAACAAACTGAAAACAAACGTACTCGTAATTATTTCGACGATTTTTTTATATACAATATATACATAAATTTATATATACATATATATATATACGTATATATATTTATATATATGTAAAACGCTAATTAGGAAATTTTTTCTCAATTTATTTGCTTAAAGCTTTTGTGAGAGTGAATAAAATAATAAAAATATGTAATTTAAACAACATTTTTGTACTATTCGTAGCTCATAAAACCAAAAATAAAAACTTAAAAACAGCTGTAAATGTAACTAAATTTAAAGTTAAGCAAAGCTTAAATTAATTTAAATGACATTTTATTAAAATTTCATAATAATTAAGTAATAAAATAGCGTTTTTCAAGAGTTGTTCGAAATCATTTCTTTAGTAAATTAAGTAAACGAAAATTGTTATTAAAAATGATGTTTAATTTTAATGAATCATATTTTATTTGAGCTCTGTCTCTCTCTCTCTCTCGTTCTCGCTCTCACTCTCAGTCTCAGTTACATTCCAATTGACGCAATTTTAGTTTATCATAAAGCAATTAATTTGTTTTAAGCTTCAAGCATTAATAATGTTTCAATACTTAATGAAAATGATTACAAGTCCTAGAAAATATAACATAAATGTATATAGATATTAAAATCTTAAAGGGAACCGGCTACAAAGCGTATATAAAAGTACCATATGTATACAAAAGAAGGCATATAGAAACATATTTCAAACTTAAGCTACAAAAATTTGTTTAAAGTCGACCCCAGAGTTGTGCTTTTGAAGTGAAATCTTCAATGGGAATTATTCGATACAGGTATTTGGCCGTGTTCAATACGTCATGTTAGTCACGAAGAACTAACTAAAACCCTGGCAGCACTTCAGTCACTTCTTCCTAAAACCCTGGCAGCACTTGCAACATATGTTCTGTCAAATTGGCAATTTTTCCAGAGGTTGGTTAGGTTTAGGTCAGGTTATCGTGGCGGTCAATCAACAGACCAACTCACTCGGGCCATAATGGGTCCATTGCGATATCACCGCGTAACACTGTACCTCTACTTTTACTCGTCAAACCATTTTGAAGCCCTAATAAAGCGCAGGATTTGTTTGGCCTTCAGGGGTAAGGTTGTTGCGGGTGTCCGTAGTGTGAGTATTTGTGGTCTTTTGGTGTTTGCTGTGGTAGACGAACTGTCAGTGGTAGCTCCTGTATATGCCTGTCCAGAGCTTTGAGATTGTTTCGCCCTCGATGCAGTGCGGCGGGTTATAAGAAACGTGGCACATGCGTGAGCTAGCCACACTGGTTACGATGAAATGAAATTTTAGATAGCCTAATAAGTGGGGCCATTCCCAAGGTTGAAACCTATTCTAGTCTCCCAAACCATGGATCCCCTAAATAATATAAATACTGAAAATTATTATCTATATTATTTCTACACAAAATGAATAATTTATACTTTTTTCTGGAATTGACCAATTAATTAAACACACAACGTGTTATATATTAGATATATATTTTCAAAAATATTATTTACGTTACTAAATAATTAAATCGAAATTATCCCCATGGAATTTGTTAAATCTAAAAATATTTATATACCTTCACTAAGGGATACGATTTTAATATCGCATTTATATATAAACTATTTGAAAAGAAGCTTGTGAATACAGTTAAATAATTAAATTAATAGTTAATAGGCTGCAGGCATGCGTTTCCCTCTCCATAAAGTGACCACCAAATACAGAACAATATCTATTTCAAATAATTTATATATGTTTCTAAGAGAGAAAACAGCCAATGTTTCTTTATATAATGCTAATTTGAATATTAAAGGCATATTTAAGGTTCAATTACTCGTACCTGGTGTATCCAATGGGGACTGTGTACATAAGCATTGCTTTGCTATGGGACTAGACAACTTGCCACCAGAGTTAAGTCCTAAACATGACTTTGAACTTAAACTTTGCCTTGATTTAAGCTATTGTTTTAGTTGAGCGAGTACGCATGAGCAAAAGTCATGAGGAATAAACATGTTTTCCAACTTTCGTACTCATAACTTTGATTTCTTGAACAAATTAATCTACTGTTTTTGAACTTTCCTTGACTTTTCGTAGTGAATCTAATTTCAATAGGTTGGCAAGCCTCGAAATTTACATAAAGTCATGCATACTCACAAACACTGTGCTTCATATATTAGGTCGCAACAGCTGATTGATGAAAGTCAAAGTTTTAAGCCAAAAGTCAAGAGTGTTTAGGGCATCAAATTTGCTCTGAATGAAATTGTACATTTTCAATCCAACAAACAGTGCAACAGAGCAAATGCTCTCTGTGCTTAAGTTCTCCATACAATTTTAAAACAGTGTTGTAGCTTAGTAGAATTATTCAATGAGCGATGAAAATAGGGGATAGTTATCAGGGAAATGTGTATCAGCTGGTAATTGAGCTTAACTTTTGTTTTCATTATTTACAAGGGCAAAATTTGCTGATACTCTGTGAAGTGACACTACCGTGTAACTGCCCTGAAGATCGCAGTATTGCCATTCTTGCCATACTTCTACAATGCCTGAAATTTTGTTTTTGTGGAAAATAATTATCTATAAATAATTGAAATGGATGAAGATATTTACGGAAATTTATTCGAAGGAATGCAAAAAGAAATCATATGTTTTTATTAAAAAGTTAAGCAATCTTTTCATAGGAATTCGTAAAACACCCCGTGGTTATTTTTGGATACCATTCACTTAGAATATTGAATAGAAAATCTGACTCTGAAAGACGCACTTATCAATAAATACTTTTAAACTAGCTATGAAACTAACTTATTTACGTAAAATATTTGCTGGGGTTTGTTCGCGGAACATAAATTGCATACAGAACTAAGCACAACCAAAAGCCGAACGGCCGGATCAAAACCGACCAGAGTCGGTAGACACAAGCAAATAACATTGAAAGTACTGCAACCTTCGTCCGTATATGAGAATATGTACATGTGGCAACGAATACGTATCGAATGGTTTCCGTGTCTATTCGTGTTCTGACGTGTAAGCGCTGCTTACGTGCGGATTTCTACTTGTAAATTTTAAAGCTATGTAGGGTGTTTCGTCTTATCATAACGTACTTTAACTTAAGTCTTCTTTCCTTTGCCAGGGTGGCGGTGCAGATTTTTCATTGTGTATAATCGTATTTACGTATGTTAACGTGCATTTCTGTACACCATCAAATTTAACTGAAATTGAATTAAATTTCTGTGCGTTCGAACTTGAGTCTGTAAACTAAATACATACAAAAAGCATGCAAAACAAACGTATTAAGAAAAGCCTTAAACAATGAAAAGAAAAATATATATACATATATATGAGTATTTATATAATAAAGAGAAAAAATGTATTTTTACCAAAAATGTATACCAAGGAATTCATAGCAACCCAATCGAAGCCAGTTTACGTATAAAAATACTGCTTAAATTAATTAACTAAAAATATTTCATATAAAAGAAACTAATCATGTGATTATAAAAGATTTAACTTTTGTATGTGCTAATTTCATTGTTTGTTGTAAAATTAAGATATAGTCTTAATGCACCCCCCCCCCCCTCCCCCAATCTGAATACCGTTGCTAAAATTTTTATATAACGAAGAAATCACGGTAATTAATGCCTGATTTAAATGTTGTCACCTTCTAACATACCTAAAACTAAGCACTTTATGTAAATTTTTGAACAATAACGAAGCTATTGGTATTTTACAAAAGGTTTGTTTATTGAATTTTTAAGTTTAAATATTTTTATGATGAAAATTGTATAAATGTTGTTTTGAGCGAGTTAAAAATGTAGTATTTAAATTTTGAAACAAAATATAATATATTCAAATTATTCAAAAGATAACACTAACACACTCCGGATTTCTAAAGTTTTTTAAAATCTTAGTTATCTTTATAATATAAAAGTATATATAAAAAGTTGAAAATTTCGCATATATCATATATCGATTCTTGCATGAACTGAGCGTTAAATTTTACTGTAATATTATATAACTTAAACAAAATTAATAAGTTGTTGAGAACATGTAACAAACTCTTAATTAATTAAACGTATTTAAGAATAAAACAAATAATATAAAATTCACGCAAAAAGTTTAATATGAATACAAATAAAAAGAACAAAAAACAAAAAAACGATTTACTATCGACTGGGGATATTTCAATGCCCAGCTAAGCATTTGGCCACATTTGCTGCCAAAAATCAGTCCAGCCGCGTTGCCACTCGGCCCACCAATTTTGCTGATTCCAAACATCAGGTGGTACATAGATTTCCTCAGGATTAGAAGGAGGTGCTACAGGTAATCCAGTCTCTACAATCACTGCAGCAGGCTCCGTTATGGGTAATGGTGTCTCATTGAACTACAATTGACATTAAATCAGCTGTTTGTTAACTTTGAGAACGATATAAGTATCTAGACATCAACATAAATGGCTATACAAAAATCAAAAATCTGTCAAAACACAAATCGTGAACTAGGTCACTCCTACATATGGGTCCGTCGCTTGTCACTTTGTAAGTATTATGTAAGAAGTTGACCGGGGCTTGAGAATAATGCTAAGAATAGTTGAGCGGGTTGATAAATGTAAGGATACAAAAACGAAAATTTCACATATGTGCAAAATTCGTATGAAAAACTTGATACGCGTGGGATACGAACCTGACTTAAGAATGCTTGAACTAATATAACGTGCCTGAACACGTAAGAAACTCAAGGGTGAATGTGGGGCAATATTAGCGTACGTAATATACTTGCGTCCCCATAAACAAACTTAACGTAACAAGTAGGTAAAAAAAGTTCCGGCAAACGTAATAAATTCCCCTTCCCCCTAACATATAAAACGGCATTAAGCAGCTCGGCGTAGAAATTTGTTCATTTTCCAATGCAAGTCATAAGAGTTGATTCATACGCGTATTTCTAACTGTAACTTGTGTTTTTTTTTAACTATATAAAAAAAATATTAAAGCAATTGGTAACAGCCTCCAAATCTTTTTATTGACTTTTTTAGTTGTCAATCAGAATAAGTAATTCAATATATAGTAGTATCATATATCGTGTAGAAAAGTCACATATACCATGTAGAAAAGTCACATATACCATGTAGAAAAGTCACATAGCTTAGACAGTTAACATAACCTACAACTAATTGTTCACAAAAATTTAAACGACCTATAATTTCACCTTATAAAATAAATAGTTCTTATGTAATATTTTTTTGTTCAGTCTCGGGTATGTTCCAGATAAAGAATCCACGTTCTCTGTGGTATCCTAACGGACTAATCCTTGGTCAAGTGAGTTTCTTCGCTGCCACCCTGATCTAACCTATGTTATATCGTCCCTTATATATACATAATTATCATATATATATGTCCTAACTCCATAATTTTTGATATATTTTGATTCCAGGTAAAAAAAAAGCGCCTCCAACTTGAAATTATAAGTATATTCTATGAACTTCAAAATGTTATTTATCATGCTTACTTGTACAGCAAAGAGACCACTGCGCACTGCTTCTTGTATGGCATGACGTATTTCCGCTGCTTCCTGCAGGTTCTCCGGGTTTACCTGTACGCTCTTATCCTCGAAAATGTTTACGTTATCCATATCCGTAAGCCAAGTAGGTTGAACCACCTAAAAAGGAAAATGTACGTTACCATACGTAAATGACCCAACCACACCCACCTGTCTTTGTTCTCGTGGCTCATATTGAATGTGAATTAGTTCCTGTTCCCCGTTTAGATCGTAGATATGTTCGCCTTTATTGCTTACCGGCTTAGTCTAAAATTTTAAAATATTAATTTTTATCTTAGGACCCCATTCTCTTCACACTCACCCAGACATAATTTAATTTACTTGAAAATATTTCAATATAAATAATAAATTTCAGCAACGTGGCCATTTTCGCCTATAAACAATTTTTTTTTTCTGTTTCAATTTTAACAGTTATAACTGTGCCCAACTGCAAGTGAATTCTTATCTAAAGCATGGTGGTGTTGCATTTTATGGTAATGCATCGGCACTACCAGCGTTTGGATTTTTTTTTACTTCTTCATTTCACTTCTACAAAACTATGTTCAACAGAGAAAATTTTGATTTTAATATGCCATGGTAATCTATGGAATATGCTTCAAACTAGTATAAGTGTAAAACGAGAATGTTAGAGACAAAAATTATACAAATCAAATTATTTGTTCGCAATGCTAGATTTCGGCAGCAATTATGGCTAAGCTTATAGCTGATTTGTTGTGAAAGAGAGACAGAGACAAATATATTGTTTATTTGCATTCAAACATCTTAACTGAGATCAATGTTTGGAAAAACATCGATTAAGCCGCCATTTTGTTAAATCGCAATTGGCAAACTGATTTCCGCGAAATAACATGTTGCAACCAATTCAGCCATGCTTCCATAGTTTAAACATTATTATCATATACTGAACTTATTTGTGCCTGATATTTACGAGAAATTTTTTAATATAAACTTTACTAAAAGATTGCTAATTTTTAAATTGAAGCATGATATCGAATTATTTTTTATCCTTTAGTTCTTTCTTATAGTAAATTTCACGACACTCCGCAGTTGATTAATTTCTCTGAATTTCACATTCCTGTGAATATTTAGCTACATTTAATAATTCATTAAGTGTTTTTCAACTACTAACTGACCTTTGAAGTTTTCTAATTACTTTATACACTTTAGCACAATCCACAAATCAACTCAAATTTTCAAGCTCAAAATTAATACATCTGATCAAAGTTGATACTACAATAATTTAACTACAATCCATCACTCATGTTGACTAATTCTTAAAATTAGCTTAACCGCTGAGTACCATCAAAGAACATCAATTTCATTCATTACGTTGATATTCTTTGGTACCATTGCATGCGTTGAGTAGAAGAAATGTGCTAATTCGACAAGTTAAACTGAAAATTTCAAGAAAGAAAAATAATAGTTAAAATCAAGTATATCAACTAATTTCAATTGCTCACTAACTTTTAAAAGCGGTTTTACATATATGTTTAATTTTTTTGTTTTAATTTTGGACTTATTTTAAGCGTGGTCTTCAGAAACTTTAAATATTTGCGCACTGAAATTATATAAATCAAAATAATTATTGCCTCAAGTTTATAATAAAAATGATGAATAAATGATGAATAAAGGTAAATATAGAAAATAAGCGGAAATAAGAAGAAGCACTCAATAACACATTATTTTTATTCTTCATGACTTCACTTGTAATATTGAAAATGTGCAACTAAATGATTTTTCAAACCTACAATGAAAACGTACATAAGAAATTATGTTATCGCCTTAATAGGGATAAAATGATCGTTTGACCAAACTAAACAAAATATATTAGTTCAATATTTTATTTGAATACTATAATGAAACCGTACACCTGAAATTATTTTATCACCTTAGTAGGGATGAAATGAAATGCATTGTGGAAAATTCTTTTCGTTTTGCAGTGGTGTAAATGTGCCTCAAGAAAAATTGACACTCTCCGAGTTTGCATAACCATAAGAAATAATCACATCATGGGTTGGCTTCATGATTGTTTCGCTGTTTTGTTTTTATACTTCATTATTATCAATGATTAGTTTTTCTCAGATTTTTGAGATTAATGGACATCAAGAAATTATCCTCTGATGAATTAAATTAATTTAATTTATTATTCATTATCAGTTGCTTCTCCTAAAGCAAAACTATTTTTTGCAGTCATTTTAATTTAACGCGTTGCTACAGATTTGTCAGCCAAGGTGTTTCGCCGGTATTTGACATTTCTGACAACTTCGGTAAATAAAATCTACGAATTGTTGTATATAAAGTGATAATAAATTTTCACTATATTGAATATAGGAGTAAATATGCCTAAAACAAAAAAAAGTTCACATAAACGTAAAAGTGGGGAAGAGTCTAACGGCAGCGGAAGTCCGTCAGCGTCGGATGCAGAGGAGCGCCTTAAAAAGCAAGAAAAATTAAATAAATTGAAAAATCCAAATGAAAATGAAAACGACAGGAAAAAGTCTGAATCTAGCAGCTCCTGTGATTCAGAGTCTTCATCGTCGTCTTCGTCATCCGAAGAAGAATCTTCCCCCAAACATAAAGAGAAGAAAAGCAGAAACGACAAGAAATGTGAAGAAACTGAATCAGTTCCACGCAAGCTGCCGCCACAGGAACGAGATACTGAAAGAAGGCGGGCGAGAAATCAACAGAGTCCGTCTAGATGGGATAGTCCAGATGGCAACAAAAGGCGTCGCAGCCGCAGCAATGGTAGGGACCGTAGCAGAGATCGTCAACGGTGGGAACGTCCTAGAGAGGACACCCGCAATAATCGCAACCAAAGAGGCCGCTATGATCAGTGGCAAAGAGGACGGGGCTATGGGGGTTATGGAAATAGGCATGATAATCGCGAGAGGGACACGCAAAGGTATCGCAGAGACAGACCAAGAGATGACCACAATAACAGAGGTCGATACAACGAACATGCAGAGTAAGTGAACATTTGATGTTAATAATCAATAAATATTAATTTTCGATTTTCCACAGCAGGCGAAGTCGCAGTCAATCACGTAGTCGGAGTCCTCGGCGCGAGCGTAATCATAATGAAAACCGCATAAAGCGAGAATATTCACCGGCACGTTCTCGTCCCTCACATCGACGCAACTCCCGCGACAGAGATAATAAATCGTATGACTGGGGTAAAGAGACTGATGCAAAGCGATCCCGCGACTCCAAATCTGAAAACCCCGTAGATAAGGAGAAGCCTAATTTTGCTCTGAGCGGCGCTCTCACAGCAGACACAAACACAGTCAATGGTGTTGTAGTCAAGTATTCTGAACCGCCCGAAGCACGCAAACCAAAACGACGTTGGCGTTTGTATCCATTTAAAGGAGAAACTGCATTGCCAACGTTGCACATTCATCGGCAAAGCTGTTTCCTAGTCGGACGCGATCGTAAAGTGGTCGATTTGGCAGTAGATCATCCCAGCTGTTCGAAGCAGCACGCCGCTCTACAGTATCGGCTTGTTCCATTTGAGCGAGAGGATGGGACACACGGAAAGCGTGTAAGACTCTATGTGATCGATCTGGAGTCCGCAAATGGCACCTTTCTCAATAACAAGAAAATAGATGGTCGTAAATATTATGAACTAATGGAGAAAGACGTGCTCAAATTTGGCTTCAGCACACGTGAATATGTGCTGCTACATGAGAACAGCAAAGAGGATCAGGAGGACGACGATGTCGATATTAAAACGGAGCCGGAACCGGCAACGGAACAACCAGAGCTCGAGACAGAAAATGCATAATTTTTGAAATTGAATTACATATATTTATTGATAGTTTAAGTTCAAAGTTACGAATTGCGCACATAGTGAAAATCTTTTTATTTTTCAATTGTGATCCTACGAAGATTCTGTTATTTACTTTACAAAAACTAATCCTAACCAGTAATAAAGTCAGTTTATTAAAATGTACTCCATATTATATTATTTATTTCAAATTTTATTTAGTCTTGCAATTCAGCAAAACAAGAAAAGCTTCCCACATAGATTTAACATAGAAACTAGGGCCACAAGGCAAAATCACTCTTCTTCTTCATTGTATTGATTGAAACCGAGTGCCTACTCGTTATTGACTTCGGGGACGTGTCGTAAAGTGCTGTGGCGCCGAAGTCTGTTGAACAAAAACTTGTTCGCTTTGCTTGTACGGGGAAATTCCCAAAATGCTGCCAGTTATGTTTTTTGTGCTAAAAGCACAGTGAAGAAAAGAGTACCTGCGCTTATCGTATCGGATATGGGCATTAAATAGCAAATTAACCATAACAAAAAGAATCGAAAAAAGGACTCTGCTAACGACACATCATAAAATAATTAGCGCTAAGTTTCCATTCCTGACCGTAGTAATAAAGCGCACTTGCAGCACAACACTCAGAAGAAGGTAAAGAAAACATGTGCATTGAGAGTGATATTTATGACGTGTCTAATTGCAACATTAAAGTAATAAACTTTAAAAGTTTTTCCTAGAAAAGGATGAACAAAAGTGAGTAATAAAATGGCAAAATTAATTAATTGCACGACGCTATTATCGACCATTTGTTGCACAATTTAGAAAGTTACAGAAGCATCTTTGACATGGAGATGCAACTAGTGATATGTGAATGGTACTAAATGTGTGCACATGAAAATAATGTCGATGGTTAAGTTAAATATGTAATGCTGCTGACATATGTATTTATATAGGGAAAAAAGGGAACAAAAGTTTTAATTTCAATTATAGAAATTTTTTTTTTTTTAATTCAGCATAAATTTATTTTTTGTATCTTTTCAATTGAAAACCAACAATAATTTTTCAAAGCTTACAATTAACTAATAAAAAAATTGATGCTCCGCGCCAGCAATTTTAATTTTTAATTATAGAAATGCCATTAAAAACTAAATCAATGCAGGTTGTAATAATTAGAAAAATAAATATACAAATAGAAAACACATTTACCCCACTACTGTAAACAGTTATTTAACTACACCGAAAACAACAACACACAAACTGTTATAAACCTAAACCACCCTAAAAGAAATACAGAATGCATTTTCAACCAATACTTACCCTACGTCTCCACGGGCAATTTTTGATGGCATGCTATTGGCAATTTCAAGCAAATTGCCAATGGAGACTCCAAATTGCTTCAAGTTGGCAATTTATGTTATGAAATATGTTATGCCATAAATTGCCAACGTGCTGTGTTGCAATGAGTTGTCATTTTGTTTGTTTGACAGCCTTTTTTTCATTTTTTTGTGACGCTCACAGCGGAAGCATCGTCGGACATTTTCGTTTTAACCTCATCTATTAAATTAATAAAAACGCTAAAATGAATGGAGACTGTGCATTTGCATTCTTTGTAATAAAGGATTCACCCACAATTGCGGTTTTCTTATTTTTTCCTCTTCATCGTATAAATAAAAATTTTTTTCAAGCGTGGGCACAGCGAACTAGATTGCTTGACGGCATTTTCAAAATGACAATGGCATAACATCGCAATGCCCACCATTAAAATATTGCCAACCATTGCAATCAAATTTGACAGATGTTATGCCATCAAAAATTGCCCGTGGAGACGTAGGGTTACATAGTGTCTCGACTAGCTATAATTCATGGCAATGTTTATGTCTTAACATCAAAATGTTGAGTGGAGACTCCATATGTTAATGTCATACCAAAAAAATTAAACATTATGTCTAGACAGCAGTTCTACTAGAATCCCTGACATAAATTTGAAGTTTCACTCGAATTTAATGTTTGTCTATTTAAAAATGGCACAAATTAAATTTAATAGAAGGGAAATAATTAATTGAATAATTATTTATCGAGAATTTGAGTGTTTGTGCACATACAAACTTCAATTCCTGATTGCAGTTATTTTAACTCTCTTAAAGCATTCAATACGAGAACGCTCTATGCTGTTTACTGTTCAAAGCCATTGTTAAAATAAAATGCCTTAACATAATTTTCCCACTTCATATTTTGACAGCCATCAGCTTCTCTGACTTGAACATGAACATTGCCATGAATTATAGCTAGTCGAGACTATGTTAAGTAGGAATATTTTGCATAAAAGTGAGCAAGGTAGTGCAAAATGATTTACAATTGAAACATAAATGTAGTCTTACTGGGTTTTTCCTAGAGTTTGTAGAAATATTAGAAAATGAATTTTGTTTTTTATTGCATTAAATCAACTCTGCATGTATTTTAGGTAGAAGTGTAGAAGAAAAAGGAAAATAACAACCTCATTCCTAATGCTGCATACACACGAGACAACCGTCGAAGCAACGTGTTGATGCAACCTGTTTTCTTTATTCAATAAACACGCTGCAACCGTTGCAGCAACTTCATTAGCCTCGTTTCACACGAGCGGGAACGGCGCGCCACGGCGATGATAAATATACACAAAACTGCACAACAAAGTCCCAAAACCAAAACAATATTTAAATTTACGGCGCCGCAGTCCGACTATGAAATTAGTCACCAAGTGCGACAAAATCATTTTTCCCCAGAAATTAAAAAAGGTCTCCTCCGCTCTTTTTTGTGTTTTATGTTTCAATTGGATTTCTTATACAATGGAGCGTAGATATACGTACACACACTTTTCATTAAGGCAATAATAATTCAATTTGACTTTCTGCAGTCTCATATGTAGGTAGGTATAAAAATTTCTGCTGCAAGTGCCACAAAATCTATTTTCCAAAGAAATTAAAAAAGGTCTGTCTCGTCTGTTTTTTTTCACAATTTGCCAAAATAAACAACAAAATCGCTCGACGGTTGAAATTTTTCGCCGGCAACTATGCGAATTGTGCAGTATTCTTTATTTTGATTTGGCATTTTTGTTTTGTTTTTCAGCCGCAATCATAGATTGTCTGATCGTGTGAAGCTCTTGGTATGAGCATATACATTTTTCGCCGATGTTGTGAGTTTTGAGCAGTTTTGTGTATATTTATAATCGCCGTGGCGCGCCGTTGCCGTTCGTGTGAAGCGAGGCTTACTGTGTATATTGTGTAATCAAACAGACCTATGCGGAAGATAGGCAAATTTTCGAAATGAGTGGCGTACTACGGGAATTATTATGCAATTATTGTTTTTGACAAACTGTTGTATAAAGATGAGGAAGAGGAGATGTAACCAAAAAGAAAAAAAAAATATAGTAAAAAAATTGGCCTTTAAAGAAAGAAGAATCTTCAAATTATATATTGTTGAAAAAATGAAAGAAAATGACCCAAAAGACTAATGAAATGATATGACGATGGACGAAGAAACATTCGAAAAATAGTAGGACATGATGCAATTTAACCAATTTTAATTTGTTTTCATCTGCAAATTTTTTTTGCTTCACAATTCACTGTTTTCACTTTTTGCTTCACTCCGCGAAAAGCAAAAACAAATATTTTGGTATTTCAGACAACGGTTGCTGCAAACCGCATTTCAACGAGCAACAAAGCTACACACGAGGCATCCGTCGAAGCAACATGCCTTGGTTGCAGCAACGGTTGCTCGTGTGTATGTAGCATAATAATAATTATTTGAGGGAATGACAAATATTGATTGATATTCATAGTAATAGACCATTAGTTACTATCAAGTCTTGAATTTTGAAATCTATTACAAACGAGGTATATAGCAAATAAAAGGTGCATATAATATACTGATCATTACCAGGTAACGCAATGAGTAGCAAAAAAGTTCTCTCCCTCCGCATGACGTCACGTTTATAAACATATTTGGCAGACAAATATTTTTGACTTCAGAATTGATGGTATAATATAAAAACAAGATACATAGAATACTGTAAGAGAGAAGGAAAGATGAAAATAGTTCACTGTTTAGATATATCAGCGAAATTATTATCATAATATGATATTATATGTAGATATAATATTTATTTATTTTTTTTTATTTTTTTTTATTTTTAAAAAAGTTTATACACAAATAAATTTAATGCTAAACTTATTACCTAGGCAACTAACAACTAAGGTCTTCGGCCTAACTGTTAATAAAATTAACTAGTTAGATATAATATATATATATATATATATATATATATATATATATATATATATTATAGATATAATATACATATATATTATATGTAGAAGGCAAGAGAAAATTTATAAGTTGAAACTTCCAATCTTTGGCAAGAAGCATACAATAGAGACAGATGGAAATAGTTCACTGTTTTGTTATATCAGCGAAAAATAAAATTTAGAATTTGATACTTTCAATCTTTTACAAGCCAGAAATTTAATCATCTCAAATTTACGATTGAAATAGTTTGTTTTTCTAATGAGTTTGTTCTGTCAAAATATTTGTTGGAACACAGCACACAATGTCTTTCTCTTTGATCAACCGTAACTTAGTAAAATATTCATCATGTTCATTACAAGTGAGAGAGAGAATCAGAAATTTTACATCAACTGTTGTGTTTTCAGATAGGTTATTTTATTCACTCACACACAAATTTTGTCCCTTCGAAATCCAGTTTCTCGTTTACCTGAAAATTATTTTGTTGTATATAATTCGTTGTAATTCTGCTCTTTCTTGGTGCATTTAAAAGACCCTGTCTTATATGTGAACGCTATTAAATTTAATAAATTTGAATTTGATATCGATGCTTGGTATTCTGTGCAATTCCGTCCAGGTTTCAGTTATGGATTGAAAAATTTTTCGCATTGCTTACATCCTTCTGTTCCACAGTGGATCCCCATTCTACATAGTCTGACAGTCAACTGTTATACAAGACGAATGTGTGCAACAGAACAAAGCGGCATTATTTAGCTGTGGACGAGTAATCAAGACAACAATTTCTGATTATTATTAGTTTTTTTTTTTAATTTAGGTAAGAATAATCGAAAAATTAAAAAAAAAATTTATTTTGTATAATATTAATAAGAAACATAAATGTGCTTGACTAATTGTAGGAAATTTTGGGAAAGAGGTAACTCCATTTCGTTTGTATTCGTGGATCATCGTTTCCTAAATTTGATTTTCGGGAAATTGCAAATTTTGCTGTAGCAAGCGAAAAACTGCACAAAATGCCGAAACCTAAAAAAAGCGGAAATGGCTTTATGAATTTCGCCATGGAATGGAAAGAAATTAATGGGCGGAATTTGTCCATAGGAGAAGTAACTGCCCGAGCTGGAAAAGTTTGGGAGGTAAATTGAAACATGGCATTATCACAAATACCCAATAAGAATTTATGTATGTATATCAATGTGCTTATTTCCAGAATATGTCGATGGAACAACGAGAGCAGTATAAGCAAAAACCGAAAATGGACAAAGGCAACAAACCAAAAGAAAGTCGGAAGCTGACCTGTACCGGTGAACTTGTATCGGCGGTTGAAGCCGAGAGAAAAGAGGCCGAGGATCAGGAGCGTCAAATGAAACGATCCATTGAGGTCACAGTTCGCGATAGTGTCAATAAATCAGGTAAATTAATAGTTTGCATACACAATTATTTAAATAAGTCATTTATGCGCATAACAAAGTTGCATTATGTAAGGTGGTGAACGCGTCTCAGAGAACACCCCGCTCACGGTGGTTGAAACTGAAGGCGAGTGAGAAAAGGTGAGAAAAAGGAAATTGTCAAATTCAGTGTAAAATTGAAATTATTCAGTTAAAACGTGAATATTGCCGTAGTATATAAAGTAAAGAGAAGAGTAATTTCGTCTGTGCGAGGGACCTACATAAAATTATAAAGTAACAGCTCGTGTTAAGTACTTTTTTAATGACAAAATTGCTATTACTCTTACTCTTAGCAAAGACAATATACAACAAGGCCAAAGAGTATTTACGTATATAGTTGCCATCGCTCTCTTTGGCAATAGAAGGTAATCAAAATTCGTGGCAATCGCCGTGGAACAGTTAAATGTTAAAAGTAACAATTTTCTGCTAAAAATGATTCATTACAGATTCACAGAAAATTATATGAGTTTAAGAAGGAATGGTTATTATCGGAAAATGAATAAATCCAGATTTAATAGTATTATTTTCTATTAATTAATAGAGTATTGATAACATAAAAATTAAAACAATTTAAATTAATAAGACAATAATATCAAATCTAAACAATACTCATTGTTCAAGCCTATCGCTGTGGAGGCGCTGAAAAAATGTTAAAATTAATATTTCCCCTGCTAAAGCGATTCATTAGAGACGCATAGCATATTCATAGTAAATTTAATCTCTAAGAATTTAATTTCAAACAAAAGTTTGTAAAATTTCTAAAAAGTTGTCAATTATTCAAAATATGTTATTCCGCACAAACTTTTAATGCAATTTACAATATATATTTTTAAAAATAAATTACTTTGTAAATATTAGTACTACTATATGTGATTTACTTGCTTTGAATAATTTCATATACATATGTAGGTAGGTAGGTATGTATATTTCCACGGCGATTCCACGAATGGCCTTCCCCCTGTTTGCTAGGGATCGATTTGCGTAGGCTTGTCAAAGACAATATACAACAAGACTATGCAAGTAGCTCTTTGGCAGACGGGTGAAATGTCATTGGTAGAATCGCCGGTAACCGCTGTCAAAATGTAACATTTTTATGCTAAAAATGATTTATAACACTTTCAAAAAATTTAATTTCAAACAAAACTTTTAAAATTTCTAAAAAATTGTAATTTATTTATTTATTTTTTTATATTTCATATATTTATTTATTGTATCTTCTAAGCTTAGACTAACAATAAGTAAGCATATCTTACAAACTAAATAATTAATTTTAGTACACCTTGCCAATGCTTAGTGCTTTTTAGTAATCACAATGTTATATGTTAGTTACTGTAATAAATGTTATATTAGTGTTTGTACATGATTAAGGTGTCGATGTTAGTTGTGCTGGTGATTTCGTACGTTTTAGGCGACTTGGAACCCTATTACATGCCAGTATCCTAGCTAGATGATTTGGGTGGTCTTTGATTTTTTACGCATATTTTAAGTTGGCGTCAAAGATTTGCTTTTTTACGAGCGGAATGTTCAGATCTTTGTGAATGTTTGTATTCTTTATAAACCAAGGAGCCCCAGTAATGGTTCTTAGAATTTTGGACTGCGCTCTTTGAATCAGTTCTATGTTAGAACTTTGCTTGCGCCGCCCCACAACTGGCTACCGTAAGTCCAAATTGGTTTTTTGATGGCTTTGTACAGCAGTGTTTTATATTCTAGGCTCAGCCTGGAAATTTTGTGCATGAGCCTGTGTAGGCTATTTGCTTTCAAAGTCATTTGTTTTTTTTTGGCTTCGATGTCAAACGTGAGTCAAGATGAATTCCTAGGTACTTCACCTCCTTTGCTTGAGGAATAGGAACATTGTTGAGTTTTATCGCTGGACATGTACCTTTTTTTATAGTAAAGGTAATATGCGTACTTTTCGATTCATTAACGTTTATTCGCCAGTCAGCCAACCAATTTGTTACTAGGACCAGATGATCTTCTAAGTCACGGGATGCGATTTTGGAGTTCGGATGAATGCTAAGCATAGCTGTATTGTCTGCGAAAGTTGCTGTTGCTAAGTATTTATTGGTAGGCAGATCTGAGGTAAATAGTAGATAAAACACCGGACCTAGCACGCTTCCTTGTGGTACGCCAGCTTTGAAATCAAAGGATTTAGAGTAAGCATTATTGTACCTTACCTTGAACTTTCTGTCCCTCAGATACGATTCCATTAATAATTTATTAAAATGCATTTTTTGTACAAATATATTTTGCGATTTATAACATATATTTTAATATATAAATTCATTCATTTTGAATATTTCCATATATGTGAACTGCATTGTGGCCAATGTTGGCCAAAGGTACAGAATTCAATACACGTTTTGCTGTTGGATATAACTACGCCTAACAAACAATTTGACATCCTAAAATGTCGCAAAATTACTGAGATATCAGTAGCGGAAGGGGTAAAACGATGGTCTAATAATTTTATAATGCCGGTTACAAGCCCCTGAGAAATGTATTTTTTTTATATTTTGAATTGTTAATCTTTTCTTTAAGCAAACTAATAATTATTTTTATAAAAAATAATAAGAATAATTTTCTATTTTAACATAAATTATCCAGTGCGTACTAAATAATTTTGCTGAACCACATTTAATTGCTGCTGCTATAGCATTTGTGCGATTTCAACACCTTTGTTGATGTTAGTTTGTGATGCTTTTGATTGCCGCATTTCGTCTCAAGAAGCTCATAAATTTCACAAAATCTAATCCAATCAAATATTTCGTTCGTCCATGAATATGTATGTGCAATTTTAGGAAGTTGTATTTCCGTATATAATATATTATGCAAATTGTTAGATTGGATTTTATTGTTATGGTAGGAAAAGGAAAAATTTTGCAGATGTATTAAAATTTTTACTATTTATTTTATAATAATATATTATTTGCAAAATAAAAATTAAGTTAAATGAATATAAGTTAAATAATATTATTATAATATATAAAAAAACAGGCAGTTGCATAGAAGAACTTATTACAGCAAATAATTAGAAAATAAAACTCATAAGAAGTCTCAAATATTATTCACGAATGTAGGTCGAAAAGAGATTATTTGATTCAAAGTAATTCCTATATAAGTGCATACACATCCAAAGACAAGTTCACACACACAAAGCAGCATGAAGCAGTAAGAAGTTTTTTCACTTTTTTATTAGTTTCCATAACCCAAGTCTTCACGTCAAGGCGACTGATGTATTGAGTTACCGGTTGTATTATTTCGCATGGCGCTTGTAAAAAACATGCAAGCAAGTCCACTTGGGTAAGCCTTGCATACATCATGTAGACATTTTTTGAGGTAAATGTCAAATGTAATGGGCAAAAAGACGCACCTTATATTAAAATATGTTTTACTAAAAATTATTTATCCTAATATATATCTTGGATATTTAAAAATACTTGATATCATTTTTTATAGATTTTTGATTATAATAATTTTCGATTATGAAGTGAAAGTATTTGCTGGTGCAGTGATTATGGAGTGAAAGTATTTGCTGGTGCAGTTCTGAATTAACTAAAATTCCTCCAATTCTGTACATATCATTCCGAAAAAAATCACTTTTAGTCTTCTGCTGTGCAGCCATGAAGTATTTCTGTGCAATTCGAAGGTGGCTTTTTTTGGGATAAAGAAATAAATTAAATAAATATATATTTAAATCTGTTTATTAATTTTATACATAACATACATGCCTACCTACCTACATATGTATATGAAATTATTCAAAGCAAGTAAATCACATATAGTAGTACTAATATTTACAAAGTAATTTATTTTAAAAAATATATATTGTAAATTGCATTCAATGTTTATGCGGAATAGCATATTTAGAATAATTTACAATTTTTTAGAACTTTTACAATTTTTGTTTGAAATAAAATTCTTACAGATTAAATTTACTATGAATATGCTATGCGTCTCTAATGAATCGCTTTAGCAGGGGAAATATTAATTTTAACATTTTTTCGGCGGCTCCACAGCGATAGCCTGGAACAAAGAGTATGCCTTATTAATTTAAATTGTTTTAATTTTTATGTTATCAATATACTATTAATTAATAGAAAATAAGACTATTAAATCTGGCTTTAGTCATTTTCCAACCATTCCTTCTTAAACTCATTTAATTTTCTGTGAATCTGTAATGAATCATTTTTAGCAGAAAATTGTTATTTTTAACATCTGTTAACTGTTCCACGGCGATTGCCATGAATTTTGATTCCCTTCTATTGCCAAAGAGAGCGATAGAAACTCTATAAGTAAATACGCTTTGGTCTTAGTTATAGATTTTATTAGCGTAGATATAGCGAAATTTTCTCAAAGGCTGCTACCTGGTAAATTTGTCCATCGCCCACCCCAACCCCCGTGTGAGTGCTTTTTCTCCTTGTTTCCAACCTTACACCCAAGATGAGGGAGTGCAGAAATAATTTATTTATTAATATGAATTTATTATTATTAATATGAATTTATAATTATTAATATGAATTTATTATTATTAATATAAACTTATTATTAATTTGAGTTTATTATTATTAATATGAATTTATTATTATTAATACGTATAAAAACTAAGGGCGATTTTCTCCTCCCCTATATATGCATGAGAGGAAAAGTAAGTGGCCATTGTATGATTTATACCTCTAATCATTTTTTTATAGAATTGGATTCACACAATTTCTACTTTGTAATGGTGAACTATTTTGCAAAGGCACTAAATACCAACATGTATGTACCAGCTGAAATATCAGTATCAGAATTTTCTCTGAAAAACGGTGTCAGCAGAAAGTACCATTCACTCATAAATCCTGGTAAATTGATATTATTTCAATGAATCCTTTATTTTTTATTTGATAATATATTTCCTTCTTTTTATTGTTCAGGTAATGTTATTTACGGTCATCAGTATGAAGCTCAGACACATTCGAATTTAACCCATGAGTTGCCAGTGCCACCAGTTGCCCTGGGCTGCACAGATCTGGATCGCATTTATCTAGATGTAGTTGAATTCATAAGGGACAAATCAACCGGAGAACTCCCACCAGTCTACACAATAGCGGACAGTATCCCTATTGTGAGCTCTGTCTTAGAGTTCCTAAAGCCCAATAGGCATTGGAAAGACGCTGTAATTGATATAGAGGTTTACTCTATTCAATATTTATTCTATATCATGAAAGAAGCTGCCTGTGCCATGGGAGAAGTGGAGAAACCAAAGTCAATTCATGTAACTGATTCCTATTTTGAACGTGATTTCTTCGAATACAATGCCGGATTGGGTTGTCAGGTGGGCACGTTTTTTTTATTTTTATCCAAAATTATAAATTTACCTTTATTTTTTATATATACGTAGTTCCATGAGGATAAGGACAAAACCAAATACTGCACTCAATCGTACGTTACTCGTTGGGGTTTCATGTTCTGCGAGTACATGTGCCATGACATTGCTATCTCTTTGATACCTGGTAGACATGTACCTGTAACCGTCAATATGAATGCCATTGTACATGCAAGACCTGGCAAGACCGCATCGGCTACCACTACCACCAAATCTGACGGCGCCTATGCCAAAACGCCTCCCGATGAGTGGAAGGCATTGAATACTTCCCAACATTCATCTTCTCGCAGTTCATCAAGTTTTACGGCAGAAGACTTTCCCACTTTGGGGAAGAAACTCAAAAACAAAGACAAAAAGCCGCCGCCATTATCCAACCAAAGAAAGCCAACTCGAAATTTCGATGACAGATTTAACGATGACTTGAGTTCGGATCAGAATCCGTGGGCCATGCGGAACCGTCCTGTACCTAGAGCACCAAATGATTCCGACTTTAGTATTGACTTTTCGCATAACGAAATGACCGATAATGATGAATTCCAATCTGTGGTAAGCTTCGGACGTGGTCGTGGACGCGGCGTTTATGATGACACCTTCAATACCAGCTACGGAAGTGGATTTGGTCGTGGACGCAACTTCTATTCTTAAGAAAAGTGTTGATTAAAATCTCATAAGCTTATAATATTATTTAGGTTACATAAAGTGTGTCCCTACTTAATTGTGTTTAAATATGATAATATTTAATTTGGAAGAGAATGAAAATTGTATCCATTAGAAAAAAGTGGTTTTATACTACTCTTTGACTAATTTTGTGTTCATTGATATAAATACGTCTGTAATATATGCTTGGAGCTTTTTATATTTAATACAATTAGTTCATCCTATTTTTTCGTATGTATCTGACACGAGTTTAAGATTTAATAAATATAATTTCCTTAAACCCATAACGTAAAGTTTTTAATATTTTGTGCATTTAAATGTACGATACCAGTAAAGGGAAGAAAGGTGGGTGAGGCGGTTTTTATTATTGAAATTTTGAATTATTGAAACCATTTTGGGAGATCATATTTCATAGCTATTTTGGAAACGCCACTTGTCCTCATCAGAGCTCTTTCAATGAAAGGTAATTTTTTATCAAGTATATATATTATGTCTTTGGATCAACAGCACACCAACTATGGACCCTCCCTGTTAAATTTAACATTTTAGCACCGGTCCATTGCACAGCCATGATATTCAATTTTCTTATATTACAGGAGTGAGAGAAAGGAAGAATTATTAATAAAGCCGCTTTGCAATAAATACTCTTTTAATAAAGCTCTGCAATAAATATCAAAGTACAGTTTTTATATATCAGGAATGGGAGAAAGGGAGGCTCTTATTAATCAAGTCTCTGCAATAAATATAAAATAAAATTTGTATACATCAAAAGTGGGAGAAATGAAAACTCTTATTGATAGAGCCTCCGCAATAAATATCATAAAATAAAATTTGTATATATCAGGTGTGGGAGAAATGACTTTTAATAAACCCTCTGCAATAAATATAAAGTACAATTTTTATAAATCAGGAGTGGGAGAAATGACTCTTATTAATATTCTCTGCATTAAATATAAAAAACAATTTTTTTATATTACAGGAGTGGGGGAAATGAAGAAAAAGAGTAAAACCTCTTTGCAATAAGTATCATAATGGAATTACTTTATACGGTGGAGCCACTTTTCGCCCTACCGCCAAATTAGTAGGCATTTTTGGAAAAAACTCAATTTTGGTAACAGTTTTGTCAATATTTTGTAATTTTCTTATTTTTATGTTCTTCACTAAATTACCTTTTCACTAAGCTATTACTCAGAAAAATCTGATAAAAAATAATAAAGTTACAATATCTTAAACATTAACTAAAGATATTTTTTTGAACGATGGATATTTTTTGCGATAATCTTCAACAACTTGCAATAAGAATTGCTTTTCGTCTTCTTTGTTGGTCAATATCCGATTATAGTCCTTCATGAACTTCACTCCTCTTTCAGCGGTGTCATTAACGACGGCTAAATTTTTGCAGAAAACGCGGCCTTCTTTAAAACTCTCGTTGGTTTCCCATGTTGATGGGTCAAATTCCAAAAACTCCGTACACTTTTGTGCGGTTCAACGATGTCACCAGTTTCGGCATCGGCAGTGCTCTCCTCAATCGCTTCACCCACGTCCTCAGCTTTTTCATCCATTCCTTCCATAACCTCAACCTGACTTTCATCACTCGATTCTGTATATTGGTCGGCAGGAAAAAGTTTAAAATGTGTTATGTATAACATAAATCAATAAGATAGAAAATGACATAAAGCCAAATACGAACCACTATCTATTGACAGTGTTATTCCTTGTAGGAATCACTGACACCACCACAGGCATAAGTGAGTGGGGTCATAATTACAACTAATTTCTATTCCGACAAATAATTTGAAAGCTCCGTAGAGGCTCAATTGAGACACTTCAGCAGCAGGTCATAACAGAGGAGTACTTTATGCCGAATCCCGGGGTTCTTTTGAACAAATTTTGAAATATAAACCGAGCTGAAGGCGCTGGCAGCTACTGCCCCTCTTTCATTGTAAGTTAATAAATAAATTATAAATTTTCATATTATAACAATAATTTTTAATAATAAAGAGTGTTTTTAGACATGTGGTTTTCAGGCAGAAATAAAATGCATATAATTTTATGTTATGGCCAAGAATTTAGTTTTATAATGTTTTAAAAATGATTTCGGGCAAGTGGCCGTCGCGGCTGCCTCAAATAAATTCCAGCCGAGAGGCCCAATTTTTGACCACTTTTTGCAGCAATTGGGATTGGGGCCGTATGTCAGCAATAACGCGCCGAATATTCTCTTTCAAGGCGTCAATCGTCTCGGGCTTATCTGCGTAGACAAGCTACTTCACATAACCCCACAAAAAATAGTCCAGCGGTGTTAGATCGCACGATCTTGGAGGCCACGCCACGGGCCCACGACGCGAGATAATGCGGCAGCCAAAAGTCTCCTTCAATAAATTGATTGTTTCGTTGGCTGTATGGCATGTAGCGCCGTCTTGTTGGAACCAAAGGTTGTCCACATCAACATCCTCCAATTCAGGCACGAAAAAGTCATTAATCAGGACTCTATAGCGTTCCCCATTGACTGTAACAGTATGGCAGGCTTAATTTTTGAAGAAATGTGGACCAATGATTTCCTCTGGCCACAGAGCACACCAAATAGTGACTTTTTGAGGATGTAACGGCGTCTCAACAATGGCTTGTGGATTATCGTCACTCCAAATGCGACAATTTTCCTTATTAACGTACCCATTCAATCAAAAGTGAGCTTCATAGCTGAACAAAATTTTATTGTGAAAATCGGGATTGGTTTTAGGCCCATTCACCGAACGTGCGACGCGCTTGATGGGCGTTCGGCCATAAACTTATGAAATGGCAAACCAAACTGAACATAAATCAAGTGACAGCTGTCAAAAAGACCAACTCCGAAAAAAGTATTGCCAGATTGAAAACCATACGTCTAAAAAAACGCACCCTTTACTTTAACTAATAATAATAATTGGCTTTTAATTTGCATTTTTAAGGTAACTTAATAAAAAATAAATAAACTAATAATAATATAGTTAACTTAAAAATCATACACGTGTTCGTGCAGGTTTATTTCGCTGTTTGGCCATTTGGTTTTCAGGCATGTCCTCATCAGATCCGAGCAATATGATTGAAAATTGTTAATACGGCACCTGTAAAGATCACAAAGTCAACAAAGTGTCCATATTATAGGGATTTACTGTAAAATATACTTAGCACCATGTTGGAGGTGCATGTCATTTAAAGCCTCCACCAGTTGTGCTCCGGTACTTATCTTAGTGCAATGGGGTGTTATCTGCCACTTAACAGGATGATCTTTCGTGAAGCGCACATAGAATGAAACCTTCTTTGACCTCGTGCGTTTCTTTTTATTGCCTCTAAAAGTTATAAAAACAGAATTATTTAAATTTATGAATTATATGAGAAAAATACTAACTTGGTACCAGCTTTTTCCATGTTCACATTTAAAGTTAGTAGTAACCAGAGAATATAGAGAAAAGAAAGTCTCTTTCGCCGCCAGCGTCTGTAGCGGACTCACCACGATTTTGAGAGGATTCACTTTTTTGTGATCTATGCCCAACTTCACTTTATTTTGACATTGGCAATCGCTACAATTTGAAAATTGTTTTGGCGCAAGGAATAATTTGCTGCTTTTGCGTTTCTCCCAGCAGCCGTACCCGGAGATATGATAGCACCAACACATTTAATGTAAAGTTATGTTAATAATATAGTCATTTTTAACTAATTAAAAAAAGTTTAAGTTTTACTTTATTTTCTTACATGAAGTTGGCTACGAGTGCCTTATTATGCATCCAAATAAAATTTGTTTATTTTACCAGTCATGCATACCAGCCAGAATTTCGGTAGTGTTATTCACAATAAGTATACGATTCTCTTCATACAGAAAATGTATAATGTCATAGAAATATATATTGTACTAATGAAATGCTTTCAGATATCCTAACGAAGAATTTACAGAAACAGAAACATTGTAAATTTACTAGAGAAATGGGATTATATTAGCTTTTTTCATTATAAAAAGTTTTTCTTATAATTTGAAATATATATTCGTTGAGAAGGAGTTTTAAAAGTAGAACTGTGTAGTGTAGTTCCTGCAACTCAATATATTTCCAGTGAGCATACTATGTACATGCTATTTACAATTGTTCGCATATTTGATTTCTCCTTCGAATAGCCTATGTATAGTCTTTATGTATAACTGCTGGTTCACTACCGTTTGAACCCTTGTCGAATAAAGTACAGTGAATACGATTACGTGCACTTTCTCATTTTTTCTTTCTGAAAAAATTGCAAATAGAGTTTTGATTTGAGTGAATAAGAGTTTTTTACTTGTTATGCCATCAAAAATTGCCTGTGGAGACGTGGGGTTACATGGTGGCTGCAAGGTGAATTTCGTACCTCCGGAATTGTCAAACACAAGCAATGTGCGCTAAGATACTCTTCAAAATAAATGAAATTGAGAGGAATGGAGAAATGCATAAGAGCTGCTTAAAGTGGTACACAATTTATATAAAATCTTAATCTCGGGGTCGTGGGTTCGAGCCCCACGTTGGGCGCCATTAATGCTAGCTCACCACTCAAATGATGCAGTGTGGTGGCCACGGCTAGCTCACCGCAATGGTCGTGGTCCTTAACCCGCCACACTGCATCGGGTGGGACAACACTACAAAAAAAAATGTCAACTCACATTTTTGCCTAGCATCCTCCTCTACGACGACAAGCGAGCCCGCCCCATATTGTCCGCCTTAGCCTAACATTTTCAACATAAAATTAAACACACTAAACATTCTACTTGTACTTAAATAAATAACATACATATACGCGTATACTTAACAAATATATACTTATCTCTAGGGGGCGGGCGGCAGCCTCCTTTTCCTCCGATGCTCGAATGGGGTGGGCCGGAACAATCAGTTATCCCTCTTATGGGATGGGCCGGAAACAAGCGGTTATGGATCTATTCAGCACACTCAATAATCAAGGTAAACTTTCTAACGCCAACTCTTTAAACTAAACTAACACTTTAAATTGATTCAAAATTTTAACGTTTATTTTCTACACATGTACATTGTAATTGAATTCAAAAATTTTTTGGAATCTTTCACACGTTAAATATATCCGAATAAATAACAGGACCACGGACGAGACGAGAGACTATCCATACAAAAATCCAACACGAAATGCAAATAAAAAAAATCTTAATTTTTTCGCTCCAAAAATCCTCCACAGTCAAACACAAAATTCAAACGTGCGCGGCAACCAAAAATTTTCGACACATCTTTCTTCCTAAACACTTAACACCTTATCGCCCCGTTTTTTCTCTACCACTGCCTTATATGATTTTTTTTTTCTCTTCTGAAACCGTATCTTTTTCATTTCCTCGGCCTCTTCCGCTATTCCATCAGTGACCGCTCCAGCGGTCGAGGCGGTCAGTCACCTTTCTTTAGAATTTCTACTATTCTGAGGCAGTGCCATCTGTACCTCAGAATCGTCTGGTAGGTTTCAGCCTGGCCGCATTCACCAGCAAAGCGGACAAGTGGAAGGAACAAAAGAAGGAGAGGAGCAAAACAAACATACAGACGGTAGACGCCAAAACAACGATCGCAACAAAAATATATTTAATAGTTAATTAGACTCATAATATCTTCATAATGTTCAAACTTCACAAAAATAACAATTAAAAAACTCTTATTCACTCAAATCAAAAAACTATTTGCAATTGTTTGCATGTTTCTTTTGATCGCATTTTTCTATAATTTCAATTTTGACAGCTACTGAGGGGAAATTGGTTCAAAAGAATTTGTTCTTGCAGCCACAAGGTGAATTTACTTACATGGTGGCTGCAAGGTGAATTTCGTACCTCCGGAATTGTCAAACATAAGCAATTCGCGAACAAAATAAACGAAATTGAAAGAAAGGAAGAATACATAAGAGCTGCTTAAAGTGGCACATAATTTATATAAAATATATTTAATAGTTAAATAGTCTCATAATTTCTTCTTTAATGTTCAAATTTTACAAAAATAATAATTAAAAAACTCTTATTCACTAAAATCAAAACTCTATTTGCAATTGTTTGCATATTTGTTTTGATCGCATTTTTCTATAATTTCAATTTTGACAGCTACTGAGGGAAAGTTGGTTCAAAAATATTTGTTCTTGCAGCCACCATGTAAGTAAATTCACCTTGTGCAGCCACCATGTAAGTAAATTCACCTTGTGCAGCCACCATGTAAGTAAATTCACATTGAGCACACCTAATGGTTCTTTATGATACCACGGTGTGGTGCAGTTCAAGTACTGACTAAAATACTCTCACGCAAAGATGGTGATAGCAGAGAATACATGTGTTCCATGTGATAGCACAAGGGCAGCGACTGCGTTTCTTAAACTTCTCTTTAATTTTGTGATTGCAGAATCAAGCTTGGAAGCTGAACTATTGTAGCAGCATTACTAAGTGAGGGAAACAATTTGTTCTTAATATTTATACCTCTTTTTTCTGTTAATTAAATTTTTGAACGCAACGTACCGCATTAGTTTGAATGCTTCCATATATAGCAATGGCTTGATGTACCGCATATCGTAAAGTACAGTACCGCGTGTTTGCGGGTACCTTTATATGTCAAATATATAGATATGTAGATATGCATATATAGCTTTTGACATCACTAACCATACATCAAGATACATACAATAGGTACTATTACCAGTAAGTCGCAGGCGGTTTAGATGCGTGCGGATATATAAAAAAAACAGTTTTGCTTTTATTGTAATTTTTGGCCGTCATTTTTGCATTTTCGGTTGCTTACATATTTTTGCCCATTTATGATTTCTCATTAAATATGGAATCAATTTTTCTTTATTTTATTTCAATTTTAGCCCACATATTTTTTTAAAATAATTACGGAATCAATTGCCTTGTTTTTAATTTTTGTTTTTAATTTTACTAATTATTTTTTATTACTAAATGTTTCAACTTAAATTTAAAGTTATACCAGAATTTATTTTTGAATTATTATATTGGAATTTACGTTCTTATGCTAATAAATAAAATTGTTTTATTTCCCCATGCATTATTGCAAATAGGATATTTAATTTATTAATTTTACTGTATATTATTTTTATATTAATGTATATTATTTTATTATATATAATTTAGTGTATATATTTTTTATTTTATGTTATTTTACTGTATATTACTTTATTGTATACTATTTTATTATATATTATTTTATTGTATATTATTTTACTGTATATTATATTTCTGTATTTGATTTTATTGTTTTTTTTTTATTTTATTGTGTATTATTTTATTGTTATTGTATTTAATTTTTTTACTGTATATTATTATTTTTTTATTATTCTACTGTATATTATTTTCTATATATTATTTTACGGTATATTACTTTATTGTATATTATTTTATTGTATATCATTTTATAATTTTATTGCTATTATTTTATTGTAAATTATTTAATTAAATTTTTTACTGTAACCTCCAACCTGAGTAGCGAAAATAATTCGTTTCCAATCACAGTTCTCCCGTATCTTTGTACAAAATTCGTAAAATGAGGCTAGTGCCAAATTAGTCGACTGTTTGACTCGTTTTCTACCTTAGAATACCACCTATGTATGTATCTTATATATATAAACTCTGATTTAAGAGTCGTCATGCTTAACATATCGCAATAGGTCCACAGCGAACAGTAAAATACTGGTTTACCCACATTCCCTCCATAAGAAGTGTGGGGAAATACATAAAAAGTTATTATTTAAAATTTAAATCTTTAATATGCTAATTTCATCTGCTGTGTTTTAAATACAAGTGCATTATTTGCCAAAGTTATAAAATAAATTCAAATGCAACATATTTAAATGAACTAATATTAAAATTTTTTAAATTGTATAATAAAATATACATATGTAGAATGAATAGTATGGATGCAGCCATATAACTACGACTTGAATGTTCATTTTCCTAGCTTACTCGTTCTTCCTCAACACACGCTTCATGGCCGTCTCCTCCTTCTTATCTCCTCTTATCTTATTATTAAAAAAAATAATATTCATCTTTACTGCAGCCAAATCAAATATTAAATATTAAAATAATTTTTGGTATGTTCTGACAACGTGAAATCGTCTGGCTCCTCAATGCGTTTGCAGAGCATGCGGCGTCGGATGCGAATGTCGTGATGAGGTGTCTCTGTATTCCTCTGGAGCAGTTGCCGCCGGAGTGGAGATCGTTGCTGATGCTGTTGTAGTTGTAGCGGCCTCGGTGATATTGGCCAGCCCCGGATTTGGTGGATTTGGTTTGTAGCGCTGCAATATTTCCGCCGATGTAAGCTTTAGCGTTTCCGACATCTCGCGGTGCACCCGCTCGATCAACTCCGGTATATCCGCTTTGGTTAGGCCCGCTGTGCCGATTGGCGGCAAGATTGTTATAATCACATTGCCAGCATTGAGTATTTTCTTTTTATCGTTCAAAAATGTGCAGTACGAACTGAAGACCACGGGCAATATGGGAATTTGCTCATCGATGGCCATGTGGAAGGCACCTTTTTTGAAGGGATGCAATTCGCCAGTGTTGCGACGCGTTCCCTCCGGAAATATCCACAACTTCACTTTCTCCTTGCGAATTTTTCTATTGACCGCGTTCAAAGTGTCGCGCGCCTTTTCGCCGCGTACGCGATCGATGAAAACGAGGCCGGCCAACCACGCAGCCAAACCGAACGGCCACACATAGAAGAGTTCCCGCTTCGCCACCACGGTGCATTTATCCACCACGGGCCAAATGTTGAACATGCCTGGATATTTGAGAAGAAATATAGGTGTGATTAATTATACTGGAAAAGTGGTGGACTGGATCATGGACATTTTATTTTAGAGGAAAGGAAAACAATGTTCCTAATACAGTTGCTGGGAAATTACCCAGACAATCCCGCTCATTCCCCGACAAAATCTCGCTCATGGTGGAATACTCCAATAAATACAAAACTTGTATCTCAGACAGAGAATCTTGGATAATGCATAAATTCGGTCTTGAACCAGGACCACAAATATTGTACACAGATGGATCTAAACTAGAAGATATAAATTTAGGAGTGGGCATTTATGGCCCTGGGTTTCAAAAAGCCTTTGCTATCTACAATCTTCCAGGCAGAAACCTATGCTATCCAGTGAAGCACAAGGGAATGCTTGCGCAGGAAAATCTCTGATGCGGATACCTTTTTAATGAACTGGGACAACAAAATACTATAGAATTACAAAATACATCCAAGAATTGTGGAGAAAATGGGTAGATCGAATATGTGCGGGCCAAGGACTAATAATGTTGGTTCCACATCCTTAATGCTAAACCGGGAGGACCTCCGTGTCCTCACGGGATACCTAACAAGCCACTGTACACTCAGGTATCATCTCAAAAAGCTGGGAATTTCCTCCACGGATATCTGCAGGAAATTCCCAATCTTTAAATAGTCCCTACACTGTGATTCTAAATCCTTCTTCAATTGATAAAGGTATTTTCGTTTGTCGCATCTCGATAGGTCAAGAAGGTGGTTTTAGTTTTTTTTAAACAATTCATTTATTTCCTGAATTCACTCATTGCGAGCCTAAAAATAAGTAATTAAATCTTAAGAGCTAAACTAGCTCTATTTTAACAAGCTGACTTTTAACAGGAGGAATTTTGGGGTCCTTATGGATGTCAGCATTTCCAACGAACCAAGGCGCACCCGTGATTGTACGCAAGATTTTCGATTGCACTCGTTGTATCAGCTCGACGTTCGATGAACTAGCATTTACCCAAAGCTCAGCTTCGTATGCCCAAATTGGTTTCATCACTGCCTTATACAATAGAATTGAATGTTCTAATCGAAGCCTTGACTTAAGAGTTGAGTAGCCAATTTATTTATTGGGCCTTTAACTTTATATGCATTCTTTTTGCCTCAATATGGTTCCGCCAAGGTAGTCGTCTGTCTAGATGGATTCCTAGGTATGTTACAGTATTCGATTGAAGAATAGCAACATTGTTTAGTGTGATCACAAGCATGTTTCTATCCTAAGTGCAAACGTAACATGAATGCTTTTAGTCTCATTTACCATAATGCGTCAATTTGCCAGCCACACTTCTATGTTCTTCAAATGCTCCTCAAGGCGATTCGAAGCCACTATTGGATTGCTATGTATACTAAGAAAAGTAGTGTCGTCGGCGAATGTTGAAGTGACTAGATGATCGTCAGTAGGGAGGTCTGCAGTGAATAATACATATAGTACAGGACCTAGAAAACTACCTTGTGGAACCCCAGCATTTATACCAAAGTCTTTTGTGGTGTATTCTCCATATTTTACTCTGAACCTTCGGTTATCTAAATACGATTCCAGTAGCATGTGCACGTTAACTGGTCACAATTTTTGAATTTTATATATTAACGCTGCATGGCAAACTCTGTCTAAAAGCCTGTGCAATATCTAAAAATAGAGCAAAGCACAATTTTTTTCTTCAAAAGAATTTCGAATTGCACTAGTAATGCGGTTAATTTGCTCTATGGTTCGGTGATTCTTTCAAAATCCAAATTGATGGTGGGGAATAATGCTGGATTTGTATATGTGCGGCTGCAGCTTTAGAAGAAGCAGTTTCTCAAATAATTTCCAAATTACTGAGAGCAAGAGCTTATGGGCCGATAAGATGACGGTTTTTGGTATCATCGTAATTTGTGATATCTTCCAGGGTTGTGGAAAATACCCAATACTTAGTATTGCATCAAATAACTGTGTTACTATTTTGATAGCTATTTCAGGCAATTCCACAATCTTTTTTGCGATAATTAATTCAAATCCTGGTGCTTTTTTCGGGTTCAGCTGGGTTTTGAATTGCATGTTGCACTTCCTTCATCGGGATTATTGTTATTTTAGGGACCAGAAATGGAATTTCAAAACTGTTAGTTAGTTAGGTTGAAATACGGATTTTAGATGATTAGCAAACGCTGAGGCTTTCTCTTCGTCATTTCTTGCCCAAGTTCCATTATTTTGCCTGAGTGATCACAATCTTTAGGAATCTTTATATTTTTATAGGCTTTCCATAGAGGAGTTAGTATTTTGTGTTCGAGTTAGCGTCTCAGTGTAATTTTTCAAACTGTTCTCTAGCTCCCAGTTCAGTGCTTCTTGAAGGCGTTCTTCTGCTAGTGCTAATTTCTGCTTGGCGTAGGGTGATCTATTTTGTTGTCACGCTCTTCTTAAGCGCCTTTTCTCCTTAACGAGATTATCGATAGCTACAGATGTTGTACGAGTTGTTGCGGGGTGGAATAATGAGGCTGCCGGAGATGAGTGTGTGGCTGCAGATGTAAGAACTGAGTTGATGGCCAAAAGTGCCGAGTCAATATCGCTTGCACTCTTTAGTCCAGGACCAATGATTATATGACTACTTACATATTGGCGGAACCTGAGCCAGTTTGTTCTTTTATTAGTTAGGTGGCCTGTTTTTGTGACCGAGTTGAGCTTGTTTATGTAGACATATAATCACTGATGAATGATCAGAAGCGAGCTCTAAACACGATTCTGAAGATAGCAAGTCTCGATCAATACCAAAAGAGGTCGGCGGTTATGCCAAAAGAGATCGGGCACGTTTTGAGGGTTAGAGGGCCAATATGTCGGTTGCCCTGAAGACACGAAGTCTAGGTTAGAACACCATCAGAGAACAATTGTTTGCCTTTTTAGTGAGTATAAATCTCACAGTTGAAACCTTCAGTCAATCGAAACCGCCCCGTTCCTTCAAGAGACAAAAAACCAATTAAGTGATGCTTCGTAACCTAAATGCTAGATGGCGCTTACTTTCTTAAAATAAATATTAGATGGCACTGGTAATAGATCCATCTAATTTCGTTGCCTAATCTTATTGAAGATATGTATATACAAATAGCCTCTGATTTTACTCTTACCTAGAACATCCAATGAACTCTGATGATTTGCCACAATTATGCATGGTTGATCCTTGGCAACGTGCTCCTCTCCGCGTAACTCCCAACGAAGACTCATCAAAGTGGTGATCCGACGGCAGAAGAAGCTCGCCCAGCTGTAAAAGAAAATTTGAAGATTATTTAAGCGGAAGCAAGAGATTTAAATCATGAAAAGAATATAAGTCATAAGGATAATAAGTTACTAAATGATGTACGAGTATTGGTACAAAGGAAATACCGATCTATACTGTGACCTTGGCCTACAAACTACTAGTGACGTCAGTTTAATGACAGCTATTCATGGCGAAAAACTATAACATCAAGTCAACTATGAGGTATCTAGGCTCTGTTAAATTCCAGAGCTCACCCAAAGACTGAAGCGTATACAACCTCTTGAACTGATGAGGGTGACCAATTAAATCTGGGGTCATTAAAGGATATCTATAAGATGTATCTATTTATTAGGAGGGGGACCGATGATTTTGTGTCAGTAACTTACAAATCTCTGTTAATTTTAATAGTGAGTTTCAAGGCTCCGTTAATTTGGACCAATGCATTAACAGAGGTCTCATATACAAATTAACAGCGACACTTTTACAGTGACAGAGGTCGCATATAAAACTTAACATCGACAAATTCACTTTTACAGAGACCCCAATGACCCCAATGTAATAACAGAGGCCGCAGTCGCTGTTTAGTAACAAATGTTGGCATAGTAACCAAAGTGACGAATTAGATACAGAAGTCGCATACAGCCGGACCAATAACTAAAGCGAATGGTCATGTTCCTTAGTCTGTAAAGTACGTTACGCAATATATTTCAAGGGACAGCTGAGTTGAAATAGTTGGACAACTCTGAACTTTTGGCGTACGTCGAGTAACTTATTTTTATTTTCTTTTTAATTACATTAATGTTCAGTATTATTATTATTATTTATTTCAGGGAGTACTAGTACCGCGGCCCATAAGGACCTATTGTACTAACCCTTCTGTTTCACTCTAACCTTAAGCATTTTATGAATTGGAGCACTTTGGAAGGTTGAAGGTTCCAAATTGTGGGAGGGTCTGTGAAGAACTCCACCAAAAATTGTAATCTCTTACTTCTAGTCGTTGGACACTCACATAAAATGTGTTCTGATGTTTCAGAGTTGTGTCCACAGAATCTGCAGTCAGAAATGTCGGACAGGCCTATCTTATTAAGGTGATACCTTAGACAGCAGTGTCCTGTCAAATATCCCGCTAGTCTTAGACTTTCGCGGTTCAAGGTTAGTATCTTTTTTGAGATACTACGGTTGGAGGTCAGAAATCTTTTTGGTGTCCTTGGACAGAAGCATGCTGGAATAGCTATCTGAGTTTCTTCCCATTTCATAAGTAAGTTTGGAGTGTGGCCATGCCGCAGAACGGTTCAGGGCCAATGAGTGGACGAAGCGCCGCCCTTTTGGCGAGGCAATCCGCCCTTTCATTTCCAGCGTGTCCTTCATGTCCAGGCACCAAAAAAAGTGTGACTTTGTTGTCTTTGCCTAGTTCATTCATGATTTTATGACATTCTTCAGCCAATCTGGACGTATAGTAGTACGATCTCAGTGCCTTGAGGGCAGCTTGGCTATCTGACATAATGTATATAAGCTTGCCGTTTAGTCTTAGACATTCTGGGATACATGCTTCGATGGCGAAGACTTCCGCTTTAATTACTGTGGGAGTCTTATCCATAGGGAGCGCTTTTTGGAACAATGGTTCCATTATACCTGCTACTGTACTACCGTCTTCCAGTTGGAATCCATCCGTATACCATATCAGGGCACCTTGTGGAATGTTGGTAATGAATTCCCCATACCTACCTCTTGCAGGAATGTGAACCTTAGAGTGTAGTGAATGATATTTTTCTCAACATATTGTTGGAAAACGGATTAAGTAAGGATATGCCCCCAAAGATCTCCACCTTTAATGTTAGAAATGTCTTGCAGGCATAAGTCCTCACCACAGGCCTCCCTCTCAATTGTTATGGTTATATGAGGGATGCCAGTGATCTCTCCAAAGAGCATCAGTAGGCCAGCTAGACGATGTAGTTTGTTTAGTTTTCTATTGGCCATATTTTGTCGTACCTTGGGCCAACAAACTAGCTCTGAATAGGTGACCATTGGTCGTAGTATGGTAACGAAAGTTTAGTCAGATTGACTTTTCTTCGATTGGTAAATCGAACTATTGTAGATTTTAGCGGATTTAAGGATAGTCCTTTTTCCCTGGACCAGCTGTTGGTTATGTTTAGGGCCTGTTGTAGGAGGGAGCAGATAGGCTCCTCATGGTCACTCACCCTATATATGATAATATTATCAGCGCAACCTTGTGTTCTTAGTCCCAGACCATTTAGCTTCTCTAGGAAGTCAATATCCAACGTCCAGAGGAGGGTAGAAAGTACCCACCCTTGCGGACACCCCCTGATTTTGTATATGGCTTCTTTGACTCCTTCTAGCTCAACATTGATGGTTCTAGTTTTTAGCGTGTTTATAATCCAGTTGGAGATTATGAGAGGAATGTCCTTTCGGATTAGTGCATTTTTGATAGCGTCAAATGACGTATTATCGAAAGCACCTGAGATGTCCAAGCACGCACATAGGGCGGGCTATTTGTTTTACTTTTATAGCCTTTTCAATATTTTGTGTTGGGCTGTGTAGTTTTGCCCATTTGGTAAACAAATTGACATAGAGGCTTGTCCTTCAAATAGGTTTGTCTAGTAATGTTTAGTAATTGAATAATATAAATAATGCGACCAAAATATTACTTACGCTAATGTAAGAAAGTCTGCACTCTGATGATATTTTTGGTCTGTTGGAATACTTCACTGGAGCAGATTGATTATTTTTTTATTCATCAACAATTTTTTTAAATTGTTCAGTGTCATTTGGCCAAAGTTCACAGCAAAAACAAAAACGTCAGTGTCGCAGTATTGATACAGATCACTCAAAATCTCTGACTTTCATTCATAATATTAAGACACTCGCAAGCTTCGTTAAAGACTGAAAACTATTACTAAATTTCTCGAATATCAAAATTGGAAAAATATCCAATATATTCAAAAATAAAAAATATTATCGTGAGAGGAGCTAATTTCGAGATTCCATCGATATTTCATTATTGAGGTTGCTCTAATTAAAAATGTTGTTTATAGAGTAATTTACTACAAACTAATTTGCGTATCCAATTCAATTTTCCAGCTGATTGAACATATTCGAACATATTAAATTGGGAAGCCATGCGTTAAATATTATGAAAGTAAAACTGCATCGATACTCTACGCTAAATTGGCTGACTAGGGTGTGTGTGTAATTTTGTATCATAAGAGGTACTTCATGACAACGGAGGTCAGTCATGACAACGGACCTCTTTGAAATCCACTTCTCTATTTATGAGGGTACCAATACTATTCAAGTGATAGAGTTTGAAGTCTGGCCGCAGTTGGAAGATTATCGATTTTCTCGTAGTGCTCCCTTCACGTGACCGTTTTTGACCTTCTCAGCTTTTTGTTGTATTCAGTAAGGGCTGTCTTATGTTGGGCCCAGTCACCCATTCGTTGAGCTCTGTTGAATATTTTCCTAGCTTTCCTCCTCATATTGTCTAGCTGTCTATTCCACCAATGGATACCCTTACGTGCAATTCCTGATAGGAATAATATAAAAGTAACAAACGAGGGAAAAAGCAGAGTCAACGAAAATTTGTGACGGGTCTGACGGATATTCATTTAATTTGAGTGAAATTAATATTATTTTCGCATCTTTATTTCAAAAGAATATTTGAGTATTTGATTTTTGGTTCCAATTTAGTTCCTATTTAATAGCTATTTAGTTGCAGTTTAGTTCCAATTTACTTCTAATGCAGTTCCTATTTAGATCCAATTTAGTTATTCTTTAGTTCCAGTTTAATTCCTATTGAGATCCAATTTGGTTCCTGTTTAATTCCTATTTAGTTCTAATTAGTTCCAATTTAGTTCCAATATAATTCTTATTTAGTTTCAATTTAGTTTCTATTCAGTTCCTATTTAGTTTTTTTCAAGTTTAATCCAAATCGAGGGCTCGAGTCCCTACATATATATTTTCTAAACGAGCTGCTGGTATCGTTCTTCCAAGCTAGTATTCTTCCAAACCCGAGCAGATGTGGATTCAATGTGACACAATCCAGTGATTCGCCCTAATTTTCGTCCTAAGCTTGTCCGTAAATGAAATGAAATGGCAGGAGAATAAAACGAGGGCTTCATATTCTTTTTATACTTTTCAGACTTCTACTAAATATGAGAGGGAGGAGTTGTCAATAATATTCCAACACCGTCTCCAACTCCACCTCCACACCCTTATTAGCAGCGCACTACAGGTTGACTGTGTTGAAATAAATGTGTCTCAGAAGCAGACGCTCAACTCGCAATGCTCCGCTGCCCCTCCCCCTCCCGCTTCAAATGTATTTGTATTTATCCATGAGAATATAAAAAATCCGATTTGAAACCGCTACGGTTGCAGGACTATCGCGTTACTGTTTACTTGGCCCACCACCGCCACACATCAGAACTGCTTGTGAGGCAGTCCAACGTCAAGAGGCATTTATAAATATTTTATTACAATTGTTTATTGGTTCGAAAGGTATGAAATTACCAATAATTATAATAGATAAGGGACAGGGGCATAGTCACAACACACTGAACGCACACCCAACCCAGTGGACGCACACACATGCCGGTGGATGCACATACATACTACCAGTGGACGGATGGATTACTCCCACGTGTAATTGCCGCTGCTTGATATAGGATTCGATTATGACGGAGGTGGGTTTTTCAACTCAATTTGCTTACGCGCTACTCTGGCGTACGCAGTCCTCTGCGTCCTCCGCCTTACTAAGTAATCGTTCTACTGCGCGTACACATTAAATATGGTTACTGGGCTTCCATAACATATAATTATGTCGCCCTATTATCCTGCTGAGCAATACTTTTCTTTTATATAAACAAATATTGTCACAAATTAGCTTCTTTACACTTGCTGACATATTATGCGAGTGGGTTGATGATAATGCTTCGTGGGGGGGTCGCTGGGGGTAGGTTGCGTTAGCTAATTAAACACTAAATATGCTGTATTGATAATGCTCATAAAAATACACAAAATTATGGACTTTGTTTAGCAATTCGTCAATTGAGACTGATGCAAACTTGTGCGAATATTATACGAGATACAAAAAAATGAATCATAAATTACTTGTTAATGGGTTTTCGTTTATAATAGCAGGCAATCTTTATAAAGATATGGGCGGCCCGATAAAATATACAAAGCAAACAAAAGCAAACAACAAAAGCCATAGAAAACAGCAGATTTAGAAAGAAGGTGGAATTTTGTTATTTCTGTAGAACTGGTCAACATAATTGAAATCTCTGACCGCCTCCGTGGTAAGCATGCTAGACTCACACTCCGGGGTCGTGGGTTCAAACCCAGCTTCTGACGTGGTCTCAAAAATGCTTCTTTCTAATATATTTCTCTTCGAGTCGAAGGTCTTAGTTGCTAGTACTCATTTTTCCCTCAACATAATTATTTATAGTGTAAGGTATAATAATAATAATAATAATAATTTAAATCTACCGACACCAGGCATATATACTGGGGGAATCTCTTAAGTTATCCATAATAATCGCCTTTATAAATCCGAACACAACCTAAAAACTAGGATAATATCATTGACTTTGCTTTTTAAACAATGGACTGCCTGGTAAATTAATCAAAATGCGAGTTGTTTCGCAAATATCTCTTCATCTATGAGGAGGACTCAAAGAATAAAATGGACCAAAAAAAAAAATGGTTGTACTGACCTGACATGATGAATGTCAAGAGTGGCACTGGATTTGCTCTCTATATAAAGGACTACGTGGTAATTGAAATGAAAGTTCTTCGAAGAAAGTCACTGGCAATTCTAACACCGACCTATGTTACTAGTTACTTGGAACTTAGGTGATTTCAATAGCAAGTTTAGTCAATCTATGAGAACAGTATTTAAAAATCTGAAGCTGTCCTTACATACAAGACAATATCATTGAATATGCTTCCTATATTAAGGTTTGCATGGTAAATTGACTGAAAAATTAGTTGTTTCGTAAAAATCTCTTTATCCATGATGAAGTGATGAAAAATCAAATGGACAAAAACATTTGTGGAACTGATGTCACTGATGAATATCAATAATCAATCAATTGGCTTTGCTCCCTATTGAAATAACTTCGTACCTCTTCATCCATGACGTCAGTGATGAACATCAAAAAAGCTTGAAAACTGACGTTAATCATGAACACCTCCAACATTTGGAACCATGTAGAACTGTGGAACTATCGAAGAATCTTAGGTTATTTTCTTGCCCTGTCATGTAGCGACAATACTATATAAAAAAAAAAGATTAGGAAATTTTGTTTAGGCTGATTAACACTGAATCCGCAGAAAGCGAAGTGAACATATTCAATTACAAAATTACTTTTGAATGTCTTGTCACTACCAAGAGAGGATGGGGTCTAAAACCAACAGTGGTTTCCGGGCTTAAACTAGACCAGTTGTCATATACTATTATATGGCTAGGGTGTTTGGTATACATAATCCTTCTTGGCAATGATATGTCTAACAATCAAGACAATGGGTACGCAGCCTATCACTGAAGAGAGATTTGTGGACATAACACAGTGAATAAACTGACATTATCTGCAACAATTATAGAGAAAAATAAGCCAAGTTAGATTCTACAAAAGTACGAACAACTTTGTGGAATAAACGAATAGGTTTTTTCCTCCTCCATTTAGAGAGGGAAGATCTACCCATGCCAATATCATAGAGTATGATCATCGTACAGGTGACAAAGAGATTTAGCTATACATAAGCAGGAATTATCTCTCGTTAACTTAATGGGACTCTTATGTAGATAAAACGATTTTCATGTAGATTAAGAAAGTAAGATTTTCCTGCAATGAATAATATTTTCATGTAGAGAATACGAATTTCATGTGGAAAATGAGATTTTCATGTAGAGAGTACGATTCTTATGTCGAGAATAAGATTTTCATGTAGAGAATAAAATTCTTATGTCGAGAATTAAGATTTTTATGCAGAGAATAAGATTTTTATGTCGAGAATGAGATTCCTATATCGAGAATGAGATTAATATGTCTACAATAAGATTGGGTCGAGTAAGAATTTTTGTCGAGAGTAAGAAACTTTTGTCGAAAATAAGACTCTTACGTCTGTAAAGATAAAGATTCGTATATGGAGAATAGGTTTCGAATATGATCCCATTTATATTCAGAAGAGTTTACATCATGATAGGAATGATTACCAAGATAGATGCGAAATGTAAATCATCTATTGAGGAAGATTACGATAGTACAGACCACTATATCTGAAGTTGTTCGGTTTAAGCAAGAAAGAATGAGAGGGTGGTTAGAAAGCGATGTTTAAAGGTTCAGCTCAGTTCTTTCTTCTTTCCACCCTCAACTTTTTAAGATCCTTAAATAAAGTACAATATATATTCAAGGGAAGTGATATATTTATTTGCTTTTCTATAAACTTTTCCTCTTTTCCTTAACCTGGTCAAAGTACAGTTTCACAATTCTTCTATAATACTAACTATAAAAAACCAACAAAACAATTTTTATAATGCGAACTATAAAAACAAGTTTTCCTTAAGAATTGGAATCAATTATTCAGCACCCACACAACTCATCTCATCCTGTTCACCGAGTAACTCTATGGCCAAGGGTGTCCTTTGTAATTACAGTTAACAAGACCCATCTTACCAGCGGTATTTTAATTGTTTTAATCGAATTGTGAATGCCAACTCGAATGCAGCGGTTGCGGATGGGGAATAATTTTCAAATGAGAAGCACACGCATCACAATAGGTCAAATAGGTATAGTAGAGCCCACTTGCAGTGGCCTCGTTTGGATAGGTAGGCAATGGAACTTTTTTCAATTAATAATTCAATACTAAATGCATTACTGACAACACATTTGTCCATTGTTCATTAGAATGTAATTGATTTATTTATCGATTTGTGTAAAGTTAATTTGTGGCCAGGCAGACAGGCAGGCACTGTAATTGGACGAAGGAAGTCAATCATGACCACGTTTTACAACCCCGCAGAGAAAATTTAATATAATACAATAAGTGACTGTTGGTCAAGTTTTGATTGGGGTTCTAGTCGGAAAGTTGTGTCTATATCTGTTAAATATGCAAGCTTCACGTAGCATTGAAGATTGTCATGATTACCGAAACTTCAACATACTTAGTACCATAGTTCGGCATATTTGTTTATTATATATAAATTATTTAAAGATGTTTTATATTAATAAATAATAAATATTAATTAATTACTCTATTTCTAATGCTTACTTAATTTTAACTCGCCAATAGAAGTCGCACAGAAAGAACCTGTTTGTAAACGATCACTTAACATAGAAACCAAACAGCACAATACTTCTATGTTAATATTTAACATTTTTATGTTGACTGAAGGGACTGTTTACCCTGTAATGTCAAGTTAACTTTTTCACTTGTGTTAAGAGACTGTATTTGTATTTAATTGTGCACTTGAATGTAAAAAGGAAATTGGATGTCTCTGTAAATATATGATACCGGTATCTATAATCAAACCATAAGATATTTATATACCAAGGAAGGGAATAAGGAATCGAACCTATCAAGACAATACGGGATAAGGAATTGAACCTATCATGATAAGGGATATGGAATTGAACATAAAATATAATCGAAATAGGAAAAAGGCAAACAAAAATATCAATCTTACACGGTAGCTAAATAGTAGAAAAAAAAATTTCATCTGTAAACATAACAATAAAAAGTTCAATAATAGGAGGGCATTGCTGCTATAGCTGATTCCTAAGTAGCTTAAAATGTTGTAATAAAAAAATAAATAAACTATAAGAATTAGTGTTGCCAACCATAACAAACTTAGTCAATGTGTTTGTATAGAAAACGGTTCACAGTTAATTTGACAGTAGAGCGAATTTGCAGTCAACCCCAATAGGAAAAAAATGTCAAAAAATATGTTTTTTCGAACAACACCAACAACCACAACGGAAAGTACGTTTTATGACAGTTCTCGTGTATCTGTAAAAATAAAATCACAATGTGGTTCTGTCCATGTGATGCAATTATGAACAGTATAATTATTGCTCTTTCAATGTGATACAATTATGAACCATATTATTATCGCTTTCCAAAAAGATACAATTATGAACCATATTATTATTGCCAGTTTCTCTTGTTTGGCCTATGAAGAGAATGATAGAATATAAGATTTGGTCCTCAGAACTGCATTGAAGACAAATGTCCAATTACTGTATTTTTAAGTATGAATTTTAACAATGTGGATTAACTATTTATTATTTATTTATTTATTTACTTATTTATCATGACTTTTACAGTAATGAATTAAAATATAAATAAAACAATTCAGTTATTAATATTCTGATTTCAAATTCGGTCTTGTGTGCTCTGAAGAAACATCAATTACTAAGAGTACATTAAAATTGTTATGCTACGATTAGATATATCTCACGAACCGTATTTTTTCATAACAATACACATCAAACGTACTCATCTAGAATTTTTTAAATATAAACAATTGAAATGTGATGTGAGAAATTATGGATTGCATTACCCTATAGATTAACTCATGCATTAGCATATGAATTACGTCATGTATTACCTCTTGCATTACCCCACGCATTAACTCATGCATTACCTCATTATAAATGGTCGAGACGATTGGACATTCTAAGATAATTTCACTAAAGGAAAAAGTAGGCATGGTAGTAAATTTATGGCATTTTCTTTATCTTTGGTATTTTCAAAGGTACCTTATTAAAGTTTAGTGGACATGTAGTGTGAGCATTTATAAACTGGGATTAAAATTAATATACGAGTATATAATAAATTTATATAATTGTTATTTAATAAATTTAGGATAACTTATGAATTATCTATAAAACACTATAGCTGTAATATTGTGGATCAAGTAGGTATGTAGGTGTCAATGGCTGTTAAGTGCACGGGTACTCGGACAAAAGTCACACTTAGGCTATTCGTTGGCCCATTGTAATACCGCAAGTTAGGGGATAAAATGTGTATTTCCTGAGAATCTGTGTGGAGCCTAACACCAGCCATTTTGAAAGTAGGACGAATCACATCAAATATTAATTGATTTGAGTTCGGCTAGGTGATTAAATAGGGGGTCCAATAGGGTTTTCCAACTGCACCTGCAGAGGCCTGAACAGTGACAGAGTGGATAAACAACCATCACTTCCTCATCCTCTTCGGCCTTAAAGACAGCCTGATAGAGAAGATTTGAACATGTTCGTCTGAAAGATTTTACTACTATTGCGTACTAGTATCCAACTGAATTGGTACTAAACTAGTTACCAGAAATTTAGTTACCACACTAGTTATAAATATTATTTTAATGAAATGATTAATTCTCAGCATTTGTTTCATGCATTATCGTTACAAAACGAAAGTGATTCCTTATTTAAAAGTGACTTTTGATTAATGAGGGGTCAATACTGAGACGTCATTAGGCAAAAGTTATAAACCACAAATCATAAAATGCGAGTAAGAAACAACAAGTCATAAATACTATATTATGACTTGTTTTTGGTAACTATCTTCCCATAACGCTCCCGGTTCTAGAGTCTGTAGGAATGATCACGATGGTGGCTGAAATGAGTGTGAATAGAGTTTATGGTAATTTTTGGTGTGCAGTTGTGACTTCGAAGCCTCAGCCATGTGCTTTGATGGAAAAGCGAAACTAAGTAAAATCTAATCTAATTGCATTACTTTACATATTAGGACTCAATTTGTAATAATTTGGAAGTAGTTGAATGACGGTTGTGCCAGAGTCAACCGATATCTCTTAATTCAAGGCTATAAGCCTCAAATTCGGCCCACTGAAATTGATGATTCCGTATGATGCAGTTTCACGTTAACGCCGAACGAAACAGTTTCACTGAAGGGGGTGGGGGTCCTTCGTAGTTGGAGCGTATGTGTACGGTTTATCGATTTTCAGTGTGCGGTTTCACAATTTTTTATTAAAGGATTAAAGGCATGTGCAGGGATGCAAGTTTTGGGGCATTTTGCAGAGATTTTAAATGAAAAATGCCGAAGGCTTTGGCAGCTACTGATACTTTGATGTTATTTATATTATTAATAATTAATAATTAATTGATGTTATTTATATTAGTATAATTAAAAAATAAATAATTAATTAAATAAAATAGTAACCAATATTTATAATTAAATAAATAAATGAAAAATTTAACAAACAAATATAAAGAAACAGCATTTAAAAGCCTTTTATTTGTTTAATAATAAACATTTAGATAATTATGTTTATTTTCTTTATATAAAGAGTACCTTAGTAAAAGTCACTATAGAAAGTCATGTGTGGGACGACTTGAGAGCCATTAAAGACAATCGAAAGGTTTATTACAAATAACCAGTGCATATGGGATTAAGATATATATTTGGGACCCCCAAAAGGTCAATTTCACTGAACAGGCAATATATTAACTGTATTGTGGTAGTTTTGACAGGACACTGTCTATTTGGCCGCAATAGGCTGAGCCTTGATGCGTGGGACTCCTGTCGCAGCTGTCTAGAAGTGAATCAGGAAGACACCGTTGTCCATATACTTTGTTACTGTACGGCCCCGGGTACAGGTGGAAAATCCTAGGTTGCCACCTCTTTAATAACCTGGACGATCTCAAATCAATCAATAAAAAGATTTGAAGAGATTCAATCTACTCTCGCACAGACTCTGCGGAAGTACACTTTTTGTTTCCTAACTTGTGGCATCACAATGGGCCTGTGTATGGCCTTTTTTGTGTCACAATTGGACACAGTGACTAGGTGACTAGATCATCCCTCTTCTTTTAATCTTAATGGTCTAAGTGTGTCTTCTGGCCGAGTGTTCGTGCCTCTGACAGCCATTTAAACCTACCTAACACAAAAAGGGGCATGGCGCATATGTAGTTGCGTATTCGAAATTAGTTCTAGAGCAACTTACTTCAAGAACAGCGATGCATGCGCAAACCTATATATTGAAGATCGTTCAATTACGTATATATTCAGCGTTGAAAGCAACCTCGAGAGTGTCGATTTGTGTGCGCAATCGCACGCTTGCGGGGTATTGTGCATCACTGCTGTATAACTTATTTTAAATAGGCTCTAATTTGATACGCAGTTGACTTAGAAGCTACAAATGAGCTGCATACATTTTGGGAAAAAATCGGATTATAATTGTGCCCACTTTGTAGGCGTATATTTTGTCTAAGGAATCTTAGTTAGTCAAGAATCTTAGTTAGTTTGTAAGATTTGCTACTTATTGATAGTCCATTATGAGAAGATATAATAAATAAATATATGAAAAAACAAAGAATATAAAACATGATTTCTTATTTTTTGTGTGGTTGCGATTTTCCAGAAGGTAATGAAATAAGCCATAAACATGTTAATCACAATTTTATTTGGCAGAATATTTATATATAAATCAACTTGATTCCGGGAAGAAGCCGAACCACTGAGGTCTCAAGCACATATTCTAAGAGTGTGAAATTGTGGCAATTTTCAAATTCATTTTTTGAGGAGATCTAAAATTCCTCTTTTTAATGAACTCGCTCACATTTCGGAAAATTTCTGATGGGCCAGCTTAATTGTTTTATAGCGCAGCGACACTGAAATCTATTTATAAATCTAAAAGACAGTTGAATAAATTAATGCGAGTGAGAATTTATTTCAAGAAGCATGTTCTGTGCTGTACTGAAGCGAAAGAAGGCACGCAGGCCTGTTTCTGTCTGTGACGTCACCAAATTTAACACATCATTTTTGGGTAAATATGAAAAACTACGTTCGAATCTTATATTTGCATATTATATTATTATATTATATTATATTATTTTATATTTACATTGTATTTATATATATATATATATATATATATATATATATATATATATATATATATATATATATACTATATATATATATATATATATATTTATATTTATTTATTTATATATATATATATATATATATATATATATATATTATATTTATATTATATTTATACTATGTTTATATTTATTTGCAGTTAATGTCAAAATTATATGGAAAACGCATGTTTTGCTTAATTAGAATCGAAATTTTTTAAGAAAATAATAAATAATATTTATCAAATTATTAAATTCTAAAACAATTCAAAATTAGGACAATTGTAAAGAAAAGTCGAAGCAAACTAATATACAGCATTGGAAAAAATTTCCAAAAAAAAATTACGATTATAAAAAAATGAGTTTAAAAGAATTAACAATTATAAAACAAGTTACCAAAAAAAAATTGTATTTAAAATTACCAAAAAAAAAACAATAAAAAAATTACCAATTAAAAAAGAAATCTGAAAACAATGGTTAAAAAAAAATTACCAAAAGAGAAAAATTTACAAAAAAATAAATTAGCAAAAAAGAAATGGCATTTCAAAGAAATTTTAAAAAAAAACAATTAAAAAAGATATCAGGAAATATTTTAAAAGACTACCAATTAAAAACCAAATTACAAAAAATAAAAAAATTGCCAATAAAACAAACAATTAAAAAAATTACCAATTATAAAAATATTACAAAATTCAAAGGAAAATTCCCAAAATGACAGCCTGCAAAACAAAATTTTTTATTTTAAGTTCAGAATAGAACTTAAACTATTCACAATGGAATTACTTCCGTTTACACTGAGAAACAAAATTATAATTTTTATCTTCATTATTATTTTTATTTTGTCGGCTTCCGGATGAAATTGAATTAGTATTTTTGAACATGTTTAAGTTCTGAATGACAAATAATTAATTATTTTATAAATAAAATTTGTCTCTTTTGAAATTGTCCGATATTTCGGTTTCCTCCAGAAACCATCATCAGGGAAATTTTTATATCTGTCACTAAAATGTAAATTTTATTTTAAAAATAAATTATTTTTAAAAATATAAGCTGTTGAAAAAAAAATTTCCAATAAAACAGAAATTACAAATTAAACAACAATTTACAAAAAAAAAAATTACAAATAAAAAAAAAAACTACAATTAAACAAACTGATAAATCAAATTCCAATGTTTCAACTTTTTATCTTGATTATTATTTATTATTCCTTCTAAATGAAAACAAAACCAAATTACTAAACGAACAAATATTTTGCAATTTTGAGAATAAATTAACTATTTTGTTAATAAACTACCCAAGTTGCCGACCATGCCCAAAACTAGCTGCTAAGCTTACGTCTTGTGAACAATCTACGCTATCCATCCATGCAAAGTAAACTTAACTAACGTAGAAGGGATTCCTTCAAACAGTATTCACAAGGGAAACCGCGAATTGCTTCTAAACAATTAAACCATAATTTATTGTTTCGCTTTAAACTGCGATAATAAATTTTTATCAATACTTTAAAGAAATTATTAACAACTGCAAATGTGGAAAAACCATACAAGCAAAAATCATTATTCTATAACTAAATTGCTAAGGGATCTCCAGGGGTCAAATTGTGTTTGCAATACAACTGGATATATGGATGGAATAAACAACAGCGCAGCGTTCCAAATCAGCGGAAATTATGAAAGCTACTCGCAATATACTAAAAAAAAAAACAAGCATATGCTTTTATTGTGGTGTGCTGTGGGGCATACGTCAAAGTTGCTGATATGCCGGTTTTTGCAAGAATTCTCTCATTCTTTTTTATCACACATAATTACCTTAAAATTAGTTTCAATGTTTCTTTTTATTGCCATCATTATTAGTTCTGTGGACAAAGTCCAATCTTTAGTTGGGAGGAGATGCCACAGTAGCTGGAAGGAGGTCTCAGTAGCAGTAGGAGAGTCTCAGTAGCTGTGAAGAGATGCGATAGTAGTTGGGAGGAGATGTCACAGTAGCTGGGAGATGCCACAGTAAATGGGAGGCGGAGATGTCACAATACCTGGGAAGCTTTACCACAGTAGCTGGGAGAAGCTGGCAACGCAGCAGGTAATCTAATTTATTAGAGAGAATGGCGATTCAATTTGCATCTTTTGTTTGATCGTCGTCTTTATTTCTTATCGATTGCGAATCATTGTGTTCAATAAGCATTGAATTGAATTCATTTGTGGAACAAAATATAAAGGAGACAAGCAAAGTTCACTGATGAGAAATCGATTCAGACCTCTAGCGGATTGTGTCTGCAGCTATGCGAGCTAATTGGCCTGCGAAAAAAATTACTGAAGTAAAATGATCTCGAGAGACGTCGACAGGGCAGTCTCCTCTTTTAAATGTGCTTTATAGACTTCGAACTGAACCGTTCTGACTCATGCAGAGAAAAGAAACCTGAGCTTAAACAAAGTAACATCAAATGAAATTATATTTATTATATTTATTAGGAATTATATAAGTCCTGCTAAATAGAATTTCATACAATTATTTCTGAGAGCAAACTTGGATATATTTAAATGGACATACTTCCAAAAGTTTCATGTCAGTATGAGACTTCCCCCCACTAAAACCCACCTCAATGGCCAATATTTAATCTTCGCTGCATACCGATTGGTAGTTACGCCAAAAGTCGTTATCTCTATTTCTCCATCTTTCTCTATGTAGGTGTATCTCTATATCTCTTATCGTTTCTCTATCTCTCTGATCGTCTCTTTATCTCTCTGAACCTCTATCTGTTTTTCTATAAATCTCTACCTCTCTCTCTTCTATATGTAAATTTATATATATATATATATATATATATATATATATATATATATATATATATATATATATATATATATATATATATATATACGAGTATTTACATATAGTACATATATATATATATATATATATATATATATAAATATCTATATATATAAATACTCGTATATATATAAATATATATATATATATATATATATATATATATATATATATATATATATATATATATATATATATATCTGTATAGGTATATATTTTTATATATCCGTCATATATCTCTCTCATTTCCCTTTGGTGGGTTACAAGTTGACTTTTTGGCTTCACAACTTTCTACAAACTCTTAATAATAAAATGCTTCAATTTATTGATTTGAAATTTTGCACAAATTTCGCGAAGTTGCCTCATTTCGTTTCGAAAACGCATACAACTTTATCAAATCTGCACCCGCACAATTCCCTACTTCCATGAATAAGTCTGATTTATGATGTGGTCATAAAAGAATTGTTGGGCTTTTTGTTCTAGTGATAAACTTGATAGTCACTGTGCCCCAAATTCAACCAATTTTAATTTTTAATGGAATTTTTAATTGAACATAATTCTTTTCAATTATAGAATAAATATTTTTGTAGATTTTTTCCAGAGAAATGCTAATATTGATTGCCCCTTAATATATATGGGAAAGGTTGTTACTATTATTTAAGATAAAGATAATAATAAAATCATTTTATATATAAAGTGGATTATTGGGTTAGGTTAGGTAGATTAGGCTGCCGCATCACCAAGAAAACAGTGGCGCCACTTAGACCACCAGTTGGGTCCGATGTGAGCCTTATTTTATTGTACAATAATTTTATTTATTAAATTATTACACGACAATGAATTATCTCTGCATGGTCTTAGAAGAGACAAATATAAATTATATAACAATTTCATATTAATTTGTTTTATTTAATGAAATTATCTCCAAAAGTCCTTTGAGAAGAATTGAAGGAAGAATAATAAAAAAATAAAATTTTATATTAACTTTTTTTAAATCCACAATAATGAATTATCTTTGATTAAAGAAGAGAAATGAAGAAAAATAAATATAAAATAAAGAAAATAATTATATGCTTCAAATACACAAATTTCGCTTACAAATAAGGCCGTCGATTAAAGAGAAATACATGTAGAAAGAATCGTTTCGAAACTGTACTATGGGTGGGATTCGTACCCGTGACCCCCCAAAATTGATATATACGAATATAAAGAAAAGTAAAGCCAAGGCCAAAGTAAACGCTGATTACAACAATTCCCGTATCAACAAAACAATCAACTGAAGTTGGGCCAACATTATATCCGACATTCCAGAATATTTAACTTAACGCAAGATGCTTACAAGCTTCACGTTTTACTTCCGTTCAGTAGTATGAGTGGTCTACTGAGCGGGATTAGGCAGAGCAGCAGGTGAAATTAGCGCACCAAATAATGCGACGGAACATTAATATACTACGCACCCCCCAATGGCAGTTTAGCCACAATTCGAGTGCTCTGTCGTTGGACTGAGTGTGCCTCAAGTGAACTGTAAGTAACACCAAAAGGACAAAAGTCAATTACTTAGCTAGATTGCCAAAAATACTACGCATCTAAATTTAATGGGTGCTGACAAATATACGCTAATTAAAATTCTCCTAAGGCAATTATGAACGACCTTGCACTTGAAATTAAAATAATGCGAATAGCAGGATTTGCCGGCACTTGAAAAACTCGTAGATAAAAACCGTTTGAAGTATTTCCATAAAAGTGTGCAGCAATACCGACTATGACTATGTTGATAAAGGGTGTTTTTCTCAAGTATACTTTATAATTGAATTCAATAAAATAGCACAAAACATGAAATTTTAAACTTCTGATGTTTTTTTTTTTATTTTTCCATTTTCACAAAAGCAAACTTCCTTTTGCGAAATTTATGATTTTAGTCATATTATTTATTCTAGTCATAATATTATTATTATTTACATCTGATTTTCATATTCAACTTGGCCGACAAAATCTAAACACGCTCCGCATTGTCAAAGAAGCTGTAATTTGATCATGATTGACAGTTTGCATTGTTGCGGTTCAGTTGAAATACGGTCGCACCACTAAATCAAGTGAATTGATGTCACCACCACAACAACAGTCATAAAACATTGACTACGATTGGCAGCAGATTTGTGTCAGGTGTATTTATACGGATAGGATATGGGTTACATATAAGGGCACACAGGGAAAATTGTCAGTATTATTTGCCTTTTATTTAAGTATATGAGGCCAATAGCCCAGATAAAATGTGCTTTCCTATACTACACTTACTTTTTAAGATACTGTGATGAAAAAGTCTCACTAATTTTCATGACTAAACATGAATAAAAGTTTAATATCTTAAGACACTAGTAAAATTTACTAATTAGTAATAAATTACTGATAAGTCATTGATTAAATTTAAGAAATTAATTACTTATAAGTTCTTAATTACTCATTAATGAGTCCTTAATTACTGATAAGTCCTTAATTACTGATAAATCCTTAATTACGGATAAGTCAGTAATAACTGATAAGTCCTTAATTACTGGTAAGTCCTTAATTACTGATAAGTCAGTAATTACTGATAAATCCTTAATTACTGATAAGTCCATAATTACTGATAAGTAAGTAATTACTGATAAATCCTTAATTACTGAAAAGTTATTAGTGAAAATACATCATTGATTTTATAGCTTTTTAGTTCTCATAGATAGAAGAAATATAGATAGAATTGGTGTAGGGCGGAGGATCGCTATAGAAGGATGTCTCCAAGCACTCAGGATAGTGATGCCCATTGTACTGTAAGCTAGGAAGTAGTATGGGAGAGATAGAGGACGTCACCTTTTCAACAGGATCCCAAGAAGACATCGTTAAATAGCTTCAAAAAAGATGGATGGTTTTTGTCATTCCTCTTTGCTGGATTATATCGAATTCGATTCACAGCAGTCTTTAAACTCCAATTTTGAAGAATTGTGATAGCAATACAGGCAAAACTCCATTAGCTACCTTTTAGCTGTGTGCAGGGTTCATTCGATTATCGGCACGTACGCTGAAAAATTTGACATTCCGTTCAATGCTCATTGTAGAAGCTGCAAATACCCACAAGAGAGAAACAGTTGTCTACTTTCTTTGTAATTGCTCGGCCCTCGTTCCCATGAGATTCAAATTTTTCGGAAGTCCTTTTCTGGGGAGTCTGAGGCATCGTTCTAGATTATAAGCTTAAGACATTACCAGATTTATAAACAACTACGGGTGGTAGTAATTCATCAATCACCCGTAGTTGTTTATATATAGTATATCATCATCTTTAGGCTCGCTAGGATATGGCATCGAACCGGCACTAGTGCTAATTGGGTCACCCGGGGATTCGTCAGCCATTACCTACTCACCTACCGGGCAGAAGCAGAAATAGGTAGAGAAGGAGGAACACAAATTATAACTTTTTTTTAGCATAGAATATTTTGAGTGAGGTTCATGACTATGATATCCGGGCGGGGGCTCGAAATCAAAGTGTTTGGAATTTTTCGAATCATGGCTTATTTCTTGATGTTGGGGGCTTTGATGTAAACTAACAGAATGAACTCCAAAAGAGAAAAAAGCCACAGACTGGGCTGTGTTAGAATAGGTAAGTAATATTATTTAGGTTTCGCAATTAGAATATTGAAAAGTTCCTTGAATGCCACAGAGACGCCAGAAAAATCACAAAAAAACAATGCAATTTTGTTGGTTGATTAGGAACTATTATAGAAGAGGAACTAAACTAGATATTTGCGAGTATATCATAAATGGCAAAACGCATATACCTGATTCTGAGCAAATAAGAACACAATTGAGCTTGTTATTTATGAACGTTTAAATTACGAAAGATGTGTTCTACCACAGCACCCCCAGACCAGTACCAAAAAGGAATGCTGCAAATATAGATAGTTCACTGCATTGGAACTACATAGATCGAGTATGCGAATTACGAGGAATGGATGTATTTACTTCAAGAACAAGCCAATAGCTCTGGCAGCTGGTGGTTTTAACTATTTTGTTATAATTTTAATAATAATAAAGATTTGATTGCAAATAATAATACTTCAAAGAGGAATGATGACTTTTTGCTATTTTTTTGTTCTTTTTTTGATTTATTCCATTTATGATTTGTTCATTCTACTTTCATCAATACAGAAATAAAGCGGCAATCATTGGAAAACACAATGAGGCATTGATCTAGATTCGAACTTTCAGACCTAACCAAATTTATAAAGAACTTCAACTCTGTGTGCTCTTCAAGGTAGTACCACTACGAAGGATGAAGCCTGCAGTAGTTGCCCACTTTCATAATCAAACTATTTGGAAATAGCGTGCAATCAGAAAGAAAGAAAACGCCAAATTTTCGCACAGAATTCCACACTTATCGATTTGTACAGCGACACAGGCAAATGGAATAAACTTTTCATCAATAAAACTAACACAAAAAGGGCGTTAACTTAATTAATTAGCAACAAACTAAGGAAACTTTAGTAACAATTTGAATGGAATTTGTACTTACAACATATTTCCAGCATCGCAGGGGCGCAGCAGAAAGGCTGGTATCAAAATGATGGAATTGAATGTGACGAGGCCGTAATACATGAGAAATTTAAAATAGTAGCGAAAAATGTGATTCGTCTCGTAGAGGAACGGCAACATCAGCAACACGAATATGCCAAACAGCTCAAGATACGAAGTCATCATGAGGCCGGCAGAAATGCTGATAGTGATGACGATGATGGAAGCTTTCCAACAACGACGACGGTCGGACCAATCGATATCAATCACTTAAGTTAATTATGTGTGCGTATATGGTGGGGATAGGGGTGGTTCGCCTTTGCGTTCCGGTTTTCCGACAACAAAATTTGCACTAAAATAATTTTTTTTACGTTCAGTTTAAAAGTCACTTTGTTTCTTATACGTTTTATATATGAAAATTTTTTCGTTTTTTATTATTTTAACATTATTTTCATGGCATAGTCGACAGCTACTTCGTTATATGTTATAATGTTTGCTTAGTTGAGTTTTATTTAATTTCTGCCCAGTTGATTTGTGTGCAGTTTTTACGCTTGCGCTTGTTTTTGTGCGTTATTTGCTGCAGAAATGTTTCAAAGAAAAATCAATTCAATTGTATTTTATTTTTACTTTTTTATTGTAATTGCCTTTAAATTTTAATTCGTTCAAGAAGTGAAGAATATGCAATATTTTCATTGTTTTTTTTAGCATGAACACACCACGTAACACACACACAAGTGTTCACATGCATATACATGTGTCTACTGCGGCTCAGAAAAAATATGTGCAAGTAAGTAACCGTCAAACAGTGCAGCAGAACAAGGATTTTTCGCCGGTCACTGTTCGATACTTGTTTTATGATGGAACCAAATGGAAAGAAGACATGAAGTAGGAGCAAAGAGCTGCTCCCGGCTAAAGTGGCACGGGTAAAATTTACGCGAAAATTTTTGCAGGTGGCTCATTTAAAAAGCAGGCGTCAAAGACGGATATAATTTTCTAAACGAAGGAGGTACTTATATACATACTATACTACTTATTATATTCAAGAAATATTATTTATTACACAAAAGGTGGCCGTGGCAGCTAGTACTCCTCTTGCAATTTAAAATAATAATTAAGTTATTATTTCTTAAGTAATAATAATACACATAAAATAGTTTTTGGTTTATTTTCCAATGAACCTTGTTCATTTCCTCCACTGTTAACACACTAAATCATTTATTTATTATTTTATTTAACATTATTTATTTATTAACGTAGCAACCCTAGCAACTTAGACTTTCGGCTGACTAAACCATTTAAATTTTCTTCATCGAAATTATGCTTGAATTTTCATCTTTAAAGACGCTGGCATTGAAACAGCCCACTTTGCTACTGTGGAACTGTAACACCTGCCTTGAAAATTACCTTGCTCACTGGTAAGCAAGTTTACAGTAACTGGAGTGCAGACATTATTATATTGAACTGTTATTATTAAAATATAAGTCTTCTATATAAACAATCAATTCTTTTAAATATATATCTCCGATAATTATATGCTCTAATGAGCGCCATGAGATATTTAACATCCGTTGTGAGATGTTTTCTTTGCTATTATTTACATATAAGCAGCATGCCCCAGCACCCATGCATGGACGCTTCTATGTATAATAGTTTACCGGTTATAGTTGCAATAGTAGTTACTTGGTTCTTATGTATAACACTAAACCTTGTTTGTTGTTTTATAACAGTTTGCCGGCTATAATTGCAAAAGTAGTTAGTTGGTTCTCATGTATAACACTAATCCTTGTTTGCTGCCTTTAAAGCTTACCGCATATAAAAGAACACGGAAATAAGAAGAGAATAGCTTGGGAGAATAGCCAGATAGTAGCACAGAAATGAAGTGCACAAATCAATTAAGAAAAGATACACACAACAAATAAAAACTATTAAAGGAGAGTGGATTCTTGCGAAACATAATCAACTCTTTGACACATAGAAAATAATTATTATTTTGTTTTTGTTATTGCAATGTGCCGCGGTAATTTTCTAATTTATATTCTATATTTAAATTAATAAATTTATGAAGTGTTCCACTTCCTTGGTATTCTTCTTTTTCATGTGCTTTATTTTATAAAATTTTGTTTTGGTTAAATTTTCGAATTAATCAATTAAAACAAAAGAACGCCGGGCGGACAACAATATAAATTATGTGTGTGTGTTCATATTCGTTATGTTCTGCCAGCTTAAACGAATTAACAATTATTATCATATCTTTATTCGCAAATTCCCACCCACACAACTATCACCGTCCAGCAAATGTTTGTGACTGACTGAGAATGGACCGGAGCCGTGAAATATATTCCATTTTCATTCTCGTTCGCTCTAATTCAACTAAAGGGGTGTTTTTTTTTTTGTAAATATTGAAATATGTTCCATTTTCATAAACCCAGTAGGAAATAAAGTGGTGCTACAGTAAACAGAAACACACCAAGAACAGCGAAAAGAAAGAAAAGAGCGGAAATGCTGTGAATGAACACTTATACTATTAACTAAATATTGGATTTGCTTGTAAATATATATGTGTATAATAAACCATATTTGAATAAAATCGATTATCAAACATGATTTCAGTATATCTATCTCAAGATATAAGAAGTAGATATGTACTATAATCCAAAAATTCTTTAACTATTATATCTAAAGATTTCCTCTATAAGAAGTTGATACTACAATCCTAAAATTCTTTAACCATGATTTCAATAAATCTATCTAAAAATTTTCTCTATACGAAGTTGTTACTATAATCCGAGAATTCTTTAACCATGATTTCAGAAATTCTATCTGAAGATTTCCTATATACGAAGTTGTTGATATAATCCAAAATTGTATATTATAGGAGGAGAAAAGTTTTTATTTATTTATTCATTTAAACAAGTTTATTCAAATATAGAAAATAAAAATAAAATGAACTAATGAAATAAATTATAGTTAACTACGCGACTAAAAACTAAGGTCTTCGGCTTTGCGTACAAAAACTAAAATACCTGAAAAATATCCTGTTATAATATCGATAAAAATATCGGTCTGAAGCCGGCGGTTCCGGCCTAAATTAGCATTTTGTCTCTTCGAGTAGAAGACCTCAGGTGCTAGTACTAATTTCCCCAACCCCTTAATAAATAATGGTGCAATTATATAATAAAATGGCAACAAGTGACAAATTAAATCAAAGAAGATTTCGTATGAAGAACCAAACGCGATTGTGGCAGGAAAATCAAAAAATGTACTCAGAATTTCCAACTACAGCCTGGAGAACTACATCAAATGTTATGTTTCATATTTGTAAATCTGATCCCTACTAAGAGTAGAACTTTCCTAAGGTCTTCAGGAGTCATTAGTCTTGACTACACATTCGTGTAATTATACAAAATTCACATGTGGACTTCATATGACAATTTTGAAATTTTTGTTTCGACTTGGAACTGTCTATTTGATTAGTTTTTAATATTTTATTCTTAAAAATCTATCTAAATGAGCATCTAGAGTAGAAGATGTATCCTAATGAAGCATTGAAGTTTTAAACAAAAACACTAATAAGAAATTAAAACGCGAACTGCCCACATGAGAATATTTCAACTTCATTTCACTTTTTTATTTCCATGAATGATGACTTCGTTCTGGCAAAAGTATGGAGACAAAGTCCAGTTCAAAGTACCGGCAATCAAATTTTACTGGCATTTGGTGTGGGCTTTTTGGAGAAGGAATACAAAAATAATAAACGAAACTTCTGAACATTTTTATATGCTTATGATGTTGGTTGTTAAAATATGTGCCATATAAGAAATTTACGATAAGTAATTATATCTATTATTAAATTTTATTTAAATATTTTGTAATATCAAAAATATACACAAATATATATAAATACGTATGCCAACCTATAAAAAAACATACACATGTAAACATATTCTGAATAATTGTATTAACATATTGATGGTAATTTAAAAGTATATTAATTTTTAAATGGAGATCCTAATCTGAATTTAATATGAAGTTGGGCTTAAAACATTTTAAATAATCATTGCAGTTTCATATTATATGTAAAATTTCTAAAGCTGTGTTATAAAATTGTATTATCAGTTATAGTATAGAAACATATGTATGTGTCGATTATTTATATGACTTATATGATTATAAATTTACTCATACAAATTACTGCCAGCGACCATATTTTCCTTTAATTGGTGTGCCAAACTGCAGAATTAACATTTTTATGTTATAGTTCTATAACATTATTGCGAATAAAGCCACGAAAATGATTTCCACATTTACAATCGAGGGCCATTTTCACCCTTGGTCTCTATTCCAGAAAAATATATATTAATATATGTATGTATATGTACATATATGGAAATACTTGTCTGTACTTTTTGCATTATAGGATTTAATATTTAGCAATGAATGAATAAATGTGCTAAGATCAGAAATTTCCGCCAGGACATTTAAGTCGTTCCGTTTTCATTTCGTTTCTATTGGTATCATATATTACAGAATATTAACATTATTGGTGTTATATAAAACAGTATATTAACATAGATTCAAATACAGAAAACACAATGTTATTTTTGTGCCATTTTGCCATTATTTCATGACTTCATCAACATAACCAGAAACAGTTTTATTATAAATTTTTAATGTTTGTCTCCCTGAATAGTTTATATACTACGACTCATTCACTGGCCAAAGTCTTTTTCGTCTATGATGAATATTTTTTTTTTCGACTATATACAAGTGATGAAATTATTGTAATATTCGATTTAAAGAATTGAACATATATTTTAACATTCTAATTTGAAATTTTATACGTTTTTTAAAAATAATTTTAACATTACAATGTTAGTCAAGTAAAAGTATTAAATTTACTTTTAAACTGATTATGGATTGTTGATTTTGATCCTGTTTCTGGAATCTGTTTCCGTTTCCGTTCCTGTTCTATGTAACTATGTGCCTTTATACTGTGCCTTTATACGTTCAGTTACTTGAAAATGAAGTTTTCCTAATAAAATAATAATAATATACACGAAATAGTATAAAATTATAATTTATAAAGTTCTAATATGCTTACTAAAACTACAAATATTTTAAGAAAAGAAAGGACGAATGGGCGAGCACTGCGACTAAAAATATAGTTTCCGTTATAGATCAAAATATATTCCACAGTTCTGAGTTTTTACAGAGTAGGATTTGATATAAGTGGGCATTCAAAATGCCTGTCTTGAGATTCCTATTATAAACCAAGTCAAAGGTGCACATCACAAATAATTATAATTTGTGTTGTCCTCATTTGAAATTCCATAAACAACTTTTCCGAGCAGTTAGAGAATAGCATTTGATAATGTCCCAAAGAAATGAAATTTGTGTTTACAGCTTTCATTCGCCGCTGTATTATTGATTCCATATTCGCTAGTACATCGAACAGAGGTATAAACGACCTATCATTAAAATTAGGAAATTTGAAAATTATAAATAGGAATAATAATAGTAATAATATAATAGTTTTTTATTTGATCCTCTCTACTTGCATTATTCATATGGAAAACAGAGAAACATTTTAAAACTAAATTAAGCAAAAATAAAAATAATCTTCAGAACAATTCGTAATCCGAAAGAACGAACAGAAGTTTTATATATATATATATATATATATATATATATATATATATATATATATATATATATATATATATATATATATATATATATATATATATATATATATATATATATATATATATATATATATATATATATATATATATATATATATAAATACGTATTGCCAATGATAATCACAAGCTAAGAAAACTGGTAATTGTTTAGCACGGAGACACTTCAGGTGGAATATTCCAAGTAGAACATCATGTGGAATATTGCACGTAAAGTACTAATTTTTTTAAGATCGATAACCCGCACTAATAACTCAATATATTCAGTTTGATGACGAATCTCCCAGCCATAGATGGATTGTATCATTCCTTCATTTTAAATATAGCATTGGTATTTAAATTGTATTTGTGAGCATATACTAAGCTAACGTTATGTAATATAGACTCAAAAGAGTGTTTATGTTGTATAACATTTCTTAGTTACTTTAGTTTCACGATAAAGTTTAAAGTCACCATAAATAATAAATACCAGTTGCTCATTTATACTACCAATCATTCATCAAATAGCACTTATTATGGGAAAATAGTGGTTGATGCAGTGGGGTATAATTCTATTACATGATCACCTGCTAACAAAGGCAGTATGTGATACGCAGAAGTACTGGACTAATAGTAGTCTGCTGTGGCTTATCAGTACAAACTTTGCAACTTCACAGTACTTCGCAGTTTAACGGAACATCGTTGCTTAACATTGCTTCGCAGCTTACTAGTACTTCTCTGATTAACCGTACTTCTAAGCTTCACAGTACTTCGCAGCTTAACAGTACTTCGCCGATTAACGGCACATCGTGTCTAACAGGACATCATTGGTTAACAGTACTTCACTGCTTAACAGTAGATGACATTTCCTGTATATATAATAAATAATTTCCTCGGAAAAAACTTCCTTTCTTATCAGTATATCGTTGTTCAATAGTACTTCGTTTCTTAACAGTACATGGTGTCTAACAGTACATCGTTGCTTAATAGTTTTCGCAGCTTAACAGTGGTTCACTGCCTAACAGTGCTTCACTGCTTAACCGTACTTCCTTGCTTATCAGTATATCGTTGCTCAACAGTACATCGTAGATTAACAATACTTTGCAGCTTAAGAGTACTTCGCAGCTTAACAATAACAAATAAACCCACATTCAGAGTGTGAATTTTCGACCCCGTCAAGTAAAAGGAGATAAAAGCTGCTTACTGTAGATGACATTTCCTGTATATAATCGTATAATTAATAATTTGTTCGGAAACCTTTCGTTGATGAAATAAAACACAAATTTTACATTATTGTTTTTGTTTTTTTTTTACATTTCTTTTGTTAGTGAATACGGAAAGTTTACTGATGAATAAATTTTTAATGCTGAAGTTTTGACATTTAAATACACAAATCTAAATTATACATTGTAATGTTATATTTTGTTTTTTATTTTTTTTCTTAAATTTTTTAATTTAGTTAATTTTGTTTGCAAATTTCCACATGAATACATAAATTTCTGTTAAATAGCAGTTAATTTAGGAATATTTTTGTGTTTTAAATTTTTTAATCAGTAGATTTTTTTCGGAAATTTTACGTTCTCTGTTACTGAAGCGCTAAACTAGTTTTTGAATACAATTTATTAATTCGTTTATATTTTGGTTTAATGTGCACATAGAATTTTAAAGCGGTCAAATATTTTGAGTAAATTTATATATTTTTTGAATAGTTTTTGATGTTACCCTTTTTTGATTCCTTTCAAAAACAATGTTTGCCTTTTAGTTAATAGTAATTATGAACCGATTTGGAACGCAAAATGTCGTAGTATATGTATGTGTGTGAGTGTGCATGAGTGTATATATGGATGTATGCGTATGTTTAGTTTAGTTTTCTTTTGGATTTTAGTTGAATTTGCTTGCGCAAATCAAAATATTTATTTTATTTATATATAGAAACAATAACGGACGCAAAATTATTGTTTTATTTATATTATAGGAATTTTAAATGTTTACTCCATTTATATTTCCTTGTTTTATTTTGTTTGTTTCTGTTTTTTTTTTTTTGGTAATATATTTTTATAAATTTCTATAAATGCAGCTCAAAGACAATTTTGTTGTATGTTCTTTTCTTTTAGTACATTGTTTCTATTTTTAATTAAATCTTATTTAAATGCTAGTTTTGTGTTTATTTAAAAAAAATAACATTACTAAAGAAATATTACTTTGAGGTAGTTTTATATACTTATATTCTTTTTTTAGCATGTATATATATTTTTTATAAGTAAATATCTTTTTGGTTTTATAAGTTCTCTTTGCATTGTGTTAATTGTAAAGTATACACATTTAAAATATTTTGTATATAATTTATTTATTTTTTTTATTTTTAATAATTTTTTTTAGTGTTATATTTTTGGCTTTAATTTGTATGGTTTTTGAGTTTTAATTTTATTACTTGTATTATAGTTGGTGTTTATTTTTGTTTTGATTTTGGCTTTTTATATTCTGTTTTTTGATCGCATATTTCAAAATAAATGTTTTATATAATTATATACTTTCGTTGTTTTTTCTTCCATGTAAAATTTAAAAATGTTCATACTTTTTTTGGAAATAAATTAAAAAAAAATCATTTTTATCATGTTTAATAAAATATTTGTATCTTTTTTTATTTTTGGAAATAAATAATATTTTTATGTTGTTTTATTTTTAAAAAGAAATAAAATACAAATATATTTATCTGGTGAAAGGGCCTCTTAGTGTTTGTACCATATTAACTGGAGAAAATGTACCTGGTAAGAGCCCTCGGTGTGGAATTGATTTGTTTCTAACGTGCTAATCGGGAACTCACAAATAAATAAATTGTCTGGTGTGCAAATAATTAATAAGAATTAATGAAATAAATAGTAATTTTATTAAGAATTAATTAAAAAAAAAAATTAAAGAAATAAATAAATAATTTTATTAAAAATTAATAAAATTGTACATAAGCATAGAGTAAAGAAGTAAGGCACATGTTGATGTAATCCAAAGAGTGTAGACGAGATTGAGCAATTTCAATGGAGCAGTTCTTCCGGATAGTTGAGTACAGAAAAAGCCCATGTTCAGAGTAGGAACACAAACATGAATTTTCCACAAATATTTAACGTATTTTATACTTTATTTAATTCCTTTTTACTCTTTTTTCTGTATATATTATATAATTCCTCTTCACTGTTTTCTCTGTATAGAAAGCATATTATTCAATACGAAGTTGAAAATTTTACGCTATCCTGCAGGTTAGAAGGCTCAGTAAGCGAAATCTTAACATGTATAGGAAATTTCGTAACGTAGCATAAAGTCGACGGAGCACTATGAGTCTTTCATACATTTTTGTCATTGGAACACGAACTTTCGAGCTCATTTGAACCCGAACTTTCATGCTCATTTCAACACAAACTTTCGTGTTCATTTGAATTCGAACTTTCGAACTCATTTGTATGCGAACTCCATGCGAATGAAGGCATTTCTTCCAATTCACTGTCTCATTGGGGCAAATGACTGAAACCCACGCGAATCAAAATTTTATAAAAAAGAGCTATCAAAAATTGGAATGTACTTAAGTCCCATTCACACGATTCAAGGCTTCAATTCAATTTTTTCTCATCAAATCACTTCCGCCACAAAAGAGAGTCCTTCTTTTTATCCTCTTTTTATTGAAGCAATTGTGTTGAATAAGTAGAGAAATATATGTACGATTTGGTACAATCGAGTATGATGTACGATTTACTATGATGAATTAACTCAATCAATTTGACAATTAATGTCAATTTAATCAGCAAAAACAAATCAAAGTAAATCATAACAAATGTTTATGGGTTACTTTTTGCCATGTCCGTGACAAACACTTTAAATCCAATGTATTTAATCGGATGACGAATATCATAAGCAAATAAAAGTTTAGCTACTTTATGATATCTTTATTTTTATATTAATTTATATATTCAATTTTATCATCATTTTCTGACAGCCAAGTGGGGCCCCAAAGCACTCTCCTTGTTGTGGAGATAGACTCTGAAAATTGTATCCATATAATTATGATATAATGCTCTATAGCCATATGATTATGAGAGTGTGCTATAGCCATATACATTGTGGAGCATGTGCAAACAGGCCGCAGATCATACATCGAGCTAGGACTATAGCATAGACTATGCATAGTTGGTATTGAGACAAACTTCGACCGTGGAATATCATACTCTAAAACAATCAGTAAAGATTGGACGAGAAATAAAAGGCCATTATACCAAGATTTTATCTCTGGTCTGAGGCAAACAAAAATAATGGTCCCACATGTTGCTTATCCATTTATCTCTTCATTGCTTTTAGCAAAGTGGCGGTGAGATTGCTGATAATACTTAAGGTTTTCCAATGATGTCGATGAGGAGAATAATGAAATATAGTATCTGTGATTTACTACAGTTTAGAACATTCTAGTATTTTTAAAGTGCATTTTTTGTAAAAATGGTACTCCTTTTCAACAAAATATATTCTAGTCTTCATGTTTTGTGTTATAGAGTACTAGGTAGCGCAATAGCACTACTTGGACTAGCCGATATCCTCAAATATTTGACAGGATTGGATGAGATTTTATAGGAAAATCCTATTAGCAGAGGGTAGTATAATATATCATTTTGCTCGCAGTATTTTAACACACCTCCTTATACATTATATTTGTGTTAACAGTGGTTCAATTAGTCAAGTTGCTATGTCCCACATACACTTATTGGTATATACTCAATATGAGAATAAACTTTACAGAGCGTGTTAAATTTTATATGAGAATAAACTTTACTGTGCATGTTAAATTTAATAGTAGCGCCATTTGATTTGTATATATTATGGTGTCAAACTGTTAAGGAACAATTTGAAACAAAACACTTCACATTACATAGTTGGGCCTCTGGCGAACTTCGGTGACTGTCAACCTTCGTGTTCGTAGTAAGGTAGATTTAAATGGCTCTCAAGGGAACGAACACTCGGCCAGAAGACATACTCAAACCACGTGTTCATGTATACTTGCCTTAAAGTCTCCTCATCATGTGAAAGTTCACTGTTGACAAACAAAGTAAAACTGAAAACTAAAACATTGGAAATTGAAAACTAAAATATTTGAAAAGTAAAACAAACCATATTAAACTCAAAATAAAAAAACTCATATTTTTTTTCGTTTTTACTTATATTTTTCACAAAATATATAAGTTTTACACAAACAAAAAAAAATGTTTAAATTCTGGTTTTCACTTGCGTAATATTTAAAATATATATTATTAAAATTTTTTTTGTTTTTATTAATATACAACTATTATGTATTAATATTTTCGTTTAATTGTTAAAACTTAATTAAAAATTACAAAAAATATTGGTTTAATAAAATTATAATAAAACAAAAATTTTAAATATTAAAAAAACTTATACGACAAAAAAAATATATAAAAGTTTAGCAACAAAGCACATCATAAATTGTAATTATTGAACGGCTTAAATTATAAACTACTATCACACAGACAAACCGTTCAACAACAACAACAATACAACGAGTTACTTTAATTAACATTAATAATGAAATTTGTTTAAAAAAAAAGTTTATTAAAATAATAATTAAAAGAAATTTAAAATATTACGAAACAAATTATAAACTTACAATAATGTTTTGGAATCAATAAAAATAAAATAATAATTAGAGAAAATAAAATATTATAAAATTCAATAATTGTGCAAAATAAAAGTTAAAATAATTTTTTTCAATTTTTTTATATTATTTTGACGTTTTACATTGAATATTGTGTATATCTATTTAACAATTGGTATTATTTTTTAGGTGTTTCATTTTACTTTTTATGCATATTTTTTGTGTTTACATTTTATTACAAATTATTCAATATTTATTTGAAAAGAAACTGATTTATATATTTTGTTTTTTTTTCATTTTACCCGCTTGTTCATAGAATTAATTTCTTTTTTAATTATGATTCTCTTATTTATACTTCTGTTTGTTGTTGTTCTAGTTGTTTTTTTTTTACAGATTTTTTAGTTTGAATTGAGGCAAATTTTGATTTGCTTATTTATAAGTGTATTTTGTTGTTTCTGTTTAGTTTTCATTATCAAATGTAAATTTTTAAAATCATTTTTTATGTTCACTTTATATTTTTGCATTTGTAAATAATGTAAAATTAATAATAATAAAGTATATCTGTATATATATATAATTAAAAGCATATAAAATATATATATATATATATATATATATATTCATATGTATATAATAGAAGTTTATAGAGTAAAAAAAGAAGAGTTGCAAGTACCTAGGAATCTAATGCAAAACAAAACGGTAAATAAATATGTTGTAGCTCAGTCTCCAGGAATTACCGCCGTCTTACACTAAATTCACGCTCGTTAGTTATGTAATTATGTATGTATATATTTTAAAAAAAATATAGTATGTAAAAAATGTAATTATTTTCGTTTTAAATAAAATAGTTGCATATTTACAATAAAAATTATGTAATCTCTATTGTTTACTTTAATTCATTTTTTTAGAAAAAATTGTGTAAATTAAATATGTATGTACTAAAGGACAAAAAAAAAACTATTGCGTTGCGTATGGTGCCACATGATATCGGCTGTTTTGATTGTATATTGAATTATTATTGTTGTATATAAATATATTATTGTTTCTATGGATTTGTAAATCTATATATACGAGTACTGTGTTTTTGCATATATAAAAGAAATAATTGCATTTTGTAGTTTCTAAATTAAAATTTAAAAAATTGTGGGAAACGAAACAAAACGAAATTTATCTGTAATTGTCAATGTTTAAGGGGGGCAGGGCACAAGGAATTATATTGTAAACCTAAACCAAAATTAACGAAACGTGCCGCTACAAATAAATTGACGTTACTTTAAAATAGAATGAGTGAACGCCGCCTTATTGTATTGACGTGTCACCACCGTTACGCGTTTAACGTGATGCAACTGGACGGTCATTTTATTTTAGTATGCAGCTTGTACGCAGCGTTGGAACTGATCTGAATTCTGTGCGTTAGTCACAATTTAGTAGTTAGTTTAGTAATAAATACTTTATACAAATCAACTTTACATTTATGTGTGGGATTACCGCATTTTTCGGTTGTTAATGAAAATTGTACAAACAATTCCCCAATGTGAAGTTGTATTGTTTGGGACACTAGCGTATTATCAAAACGTAACCAGCTGCAAAACTTAAGCTGCTCGTCAAATTGTAAGCATTACGAAACGTTAGACATTACAGTACATGTTAACGTCAGCTTATTATACGTAAGTGGTCATAACGTAACTTGAGGGTACTTATTACGTTACGGTACACATTACAGTAGATGTGAACGTCAATTTATTATACGTAAGTGGTCATAACGTAACTTGAGGATACTTATTACGTTACGTTACACATTACAGTAGATGTTAAGGTCAATTTACTGTACGTAAGTGGCCACAACGTAACTTAAGGACAAGAACATAAATAAAGTTGACCATTTATCGACGCACATTTTTGCTAATAAATTCGAGAAGTGCCAGTAAAATTTTTCAATTTTATTGATTATTATATCTTGCATCATAATTAATTATGATAGCAATAATACAGGACACTATCTTTATTTATGTTCTTATCTCTACGTTACATGGAACATTGACATAACGTGGCATAAGCAGCTTTGCGTTGTGCAACTTGGCGTCAATTTTAACTCTGGTTTTGGTAGATATAACAATTATCTTGCTTTAGTTTTGGCTTTTGCATACCCTTCTGGTTAACAATTTAAGATTTTATAAAATTTTAAACTATGCGATCTTTACCATTTTTTCAGAGTATTTTTTTAAATTTTGATAAGCCATTTTTTGTTTGTTTTTTCTATTGAATTTTTTTGTATTTTTTTTTTGTTTGTTTTTACTGCAAAACAGTAAATATATATTTTTCTGTATATATAATATATATATATATATATATATATATATATATATATATATATATATATATATATATATATATAATAGTATTTTTTATAGTTTAACATTTAACTTTTACAATATTGAAGATACATTTATCATTGTGTAAAATGTTTATGTATATATATATGCATTAATATATGTATATATATAATACATATATATATATGTATGTATTTATAATTTTTTTGTTTATTGAAAGAATGCTTATATGCTAACATAGAATTTTTTATTTAATGTTTTAGTGTTTTTTAACTTTTTTTGTGTTTTTTGTTTGTTTTTACTTTGCCAAAAATTTAGACATTTATTTATTTTAATTTAGATTTGTATTATTATTATGTTTGATTTTTCAATTAATATTTGTTTATTTTTTGCAAATTGTTTTGCTGCAATATTTTTTTGTATAATTGCTATTTCAATGCTAAAATTTATTGTTTTGAGGCAGTGGCTTTTTTTGTTTACCGTGTTTTTACTGCTTTTATATTTTGGTATAGTATAGTTTCATAAACTCTTCTCTTAAATAGTTTAATGATTTTTTTCTGTTATTGTGTTTCTTACAATTTCAACTATTTTCTTAAATTTTCGCCTGGTATGAATTCTTTATGTAGTTCATTATTTTCGTATTCCTGGTTTTCAATTTTTATAGGGTCCTTATTGTCTGTCGTTCTAGCAGATAATAGGAATTGGTGGTTCTTGTCTTAGCTTTGTGAACAAATTTTATGTCGAAAATAAATTAACGTAATTGCATGGTGGGGCAAAACTGTAAATGAGGCTTTTAATGGACACCAGAGATCAACCTACATAAAGAAACTATTACTTTTAATGCTTTATATAAGTGTACAATAAATAATTGTATTAAGAAATAATTTTGAAAATCTCTGGCGGTGTGGATTTTGTACTATTTATAACGAAACTAAGGCCCAATGCTGTTGAAGGATACTCTCTCCCTCTGCAATTTTCAACTGATTGTCAAAGGCAAAGTGCGGGCATTAGCCTCAATAAATAGACAAATGAAATATTAGCGAAATGAAGGTGAATTTAGCGAAACCATAATGAAGGTTAGAGATCTGTTATATAACATTTGTAATGAACATTATTGCCGTCCAAATGACGTAATTTTCTATTATTCCGCAAACTGCAAAGAGAAAGTGTTACACACTACTCTTCAAATTCTCGATCAGTTTCCGTTAAGCAATGTAAGGAGAAACTGAGCAGAGCCCGAGAAACTGTTAAAATCTGCATAGTGAGGAGAGCCCCAGAAGCCGTAACTTTCAGTTTTGAGCCATGCATGTAACAACATTTACATAACAGACCTCTGTCTACGTTATGTTAAGTTTTCGCTTCCAACACCTTAACTTCTACGTTCAATGGGCATGCGAATTACGTATGCTAATTTTATGGCTATCTGATACTTTGCTTACATTATAATTTATCAGCAATTTTTTGTGTATCGATAAAAGCATTCTTAGCAGTTATTTATTATAAGTTTCGACATATATATATGTATATAAATTTAAAATGTTTGTTGTAGTTGGTTTGCGCCCATACTAAATTTAAATTTTTCTTTCTTCCTACTTTTGGCAGTTCATTCATTATTATGATTTACTCTATTCCCGTGATGATGGTTGTCCCCATTTCCAATGTACATAATTACTTATTTATTTATGTTTTCTTTTTTATTAAATCTGTGCTGTGCGAGCTTTTGCTATATTTGCTGTTTGTATACTTCGTTCATTGTGTATTTCAGAGTGGCTATTAGGGCTGCTGGTGTTTACCGTATTCTTTTTCTTTAGTTTTATGCATACTTTTATATCGTTATTTAGTATAATTTGTTATTAAATTTTTTTGTTTATACTTTCAATATTCAAATTTAAACAAATATAAATGATTTACTTGTTAATGATAAAAATTTAAATTTTTGTACTCGTTTTTGTACGCTTATAAAAAGTTAAAATTCCATTTAAAAGTTACAAATTTAAAAACACAATCAAAAGACAAATACAATTTTTAATAATTAGAAATTTTTAGAATTTAATTTTTAATAATTACATTTAAAAAAGAAGAAATTTTGACACAACAGAACAGTAAATGTGTTTCAATGCCAAAGTGTTTCAATACTGCAACAGAATTCTATACAAAGCTGAAAACTTGAACAGTGGTGATGGAAAATTACAAGTACATACAAAAAAATGTTTTTTCTTAGGAAACATGTGGATTTGTGAAAATTTATGGTAGATATAATTTATTTTATTTTTAGTGGCTTACATATTTAATTAAGATATGAATGTGAGAGTAATATTCGGTATTTGAACTACTTCACTCATCTTCTTTTATATCTCCCTGGTTCTCACGCTTATTACGTACGCAATAAACTTTCATACTTTATAAATTCAAGTACGTAATAAATTCATGAACGTAATAAATTCATTTACGTATAAATTCATGTACGTAATAAATTCATATACGTAATAAATTCATATACTTAAAAATGCATATACATAATAAATTCGTGGCAAGTAATTAATACATGTACGTAATAAATTTATTTACGTAATAAATTCACGTACGTAAAAAATTAAGGTAAGTAATAAATTTACTTGCGTAACAAATTCACATAGGTTATAAATTCATCTACGTAATAAATTTCCTTACGTAATACATTCATCTACGCAGGAATCCACTTACGTAAATATTCGTATACGTCATAAATTCACTTCGTAAGAAATTCAAGTACATAATAAATTCACGCATGTAATCAATTTACCTACATAATCAATTTACTTTACATAATGAACCTGAGAAACAGGGATACATAGAAGAAGGTGGGTGTAGTAGTTCAAACTGAGAAAAATACTGTCATACAAATATTAATATTTTGAAGAAGTGCATATTTTTAGTATATATTTCTAAATGTATTTGTAATTTAAATTTTCAATATTAAAATGAAATTTGGAAATAAAAAATACAAAGACAGTTTGTTAAATTCTCAGACAACGGAAGTTTTTACCAGAAAAATAGGTATTAGGACATATAATTCTTTTTATGATTTTTACTTTATTCTATAAGACTATAACACTCAAATTAGGTTAATTATTCGTCTCTACTGTGCACAATTATTTGGAATATAAAACTCTGTGTTTTCAGCTTCTATCAGATGTTGTAAGCTCTGACATCATTAGAATTCCAAGTCACCAAAGAGGAACAATTTTGCAATGAAACACTCTGCCCGCGTGCATCTATATCAAAATTACAATTTTGTCAAAACTGCATTTTGTTATTTGTTATTAAAATATATTCTCTCTTGTGTGTGTGCGCTTTTCCTGTTTCATCATTTTCATTCTAGTTGGTCTTGTTTGTTGCTGTTGTTGTTGTTGTCTCAAAGCATGTGTTAAATATAATTGATTAATTTTTGTATGCTAGTGATGTACATTCTGATCATACATATGATTTTGTATGTAAAGCATGAAAAGTAATCAGTGTGATAACTTTGTGAAAATTGTTAGAAAATTTGTTAAGAATTTTTGCCAAAAATATTATTTTTTCCATGTTCATTGATAAATCTTTCTCGTTTGTTTCATCTCTCTTTAAAGTTTCATTTGTTTTTTTCTTGAATTAAAGGCGCCAAAATAAAATTTTTAATTTTTAAATTTAATTTTTATACATTAATAAAAACAAAAACAAAAAAAGTTTATCACACTTAAATTTAATCAGTACTTGGCACAACTTACAACACAAAGTTCGTTTTTTAAAGTTTAAGTTCTCTTTTTTTAATTTTTTTGTTTTTTCCATTTTCAATTTAAAAATTTTAAAATTTTGTCAAAGATTAACAACAAAATTCCTTAGCGTTTTCTCGTTTACTTTATCAACTTAAATTTAAATTATGTTTAAAACATATAAATTTAATCAAAACAAAACAAAGGAAAAAAAACATTTTTAAAAATTTGAAAAAAAAATGTCCGCTTTTTGGCGTTTCACAATTTGTTGTTGTTTCTTTGTTTTACTTTTTTTTTGTTTTGTTGTTTTTATAATAACGATATAAATAGCCTCTAAATACTAATAAATAAACTTTCCTTACTTCTCTCTCTCTCCCTCGTACTTTTTCCAAATCCTTTCAAATAATATCGTTCAAATCTTTCATATTATTTTTGTTTTAAAAATTTTTCATTTTTTTTATAAAAAAATACTTGTTTTTCTTTTGCAGAATTTTTGTAAAACTCATTAAACATTTTTTGTTTGTTTTTTAAGTAGATTTTCATGTCAGACCCGCTTTTATTGTGGACATTCGAAGCGGTTGGTTAGTGGAGCAGTTTTTTGCTGCGTTATTGGTGATAATATTGGTCGTGGTGATGTTGGCGACCAACATTTTGGACTCGTTCTTTATGTCACATTCACCGACGCATTCAACACTCTTTTTCTTTTTCTATTCTCTATTTATATATGAATGTGTATAAATATTTTCTTTGTTGTGGCTGGTTTATTTTTTGATTGTGTGTGTTTATTTTGTTTTCTAATCAAGTATGCAGTAATTGAAGTAGTTGGTAGTTCTGACTTAATCGTTACTTTTGCTTTCGCACACGTTCATTTCTCAACATTTGCTCATAATATAATCTTGCTTTTTAATATATATAATATATTAAAACAATCTCTTCTCTTACACACTTATAATTAAGTTTGTTTTTTTTTCTTTTTCAAAAAAAGTTTCAACAAAATAAAATAGTTTTAGCATAGTTTATAAATATATATATTTGTTTGTATATATATTAAAATATATAATGTATGCCTAGCAAATATTATATATACATAATTCATTGGTATTATTAATATTCAAAATATTTGTAATATATTTATTATGTATAATTCTAAATACCCAATTTTTCCGATACTTCTTTTCTTCATTGATTAAAAAATCCTTTCAATTTTATTGAATTTCAAAATCTTTAGCATTTTTTATTTTGGTATGGTTGTTGTTGGTTGATTTCGTAAATGTATGTATGTATGTATGTTGTGTATGTGTGTGAGTACAGTTGTTGTATTTTTTGTAGTAGGGTCTGTGTAGATTGGTATTGGTTCTTCGTAGTATATTGACGGTTGATTACTTTTACAAAAATAGTGTGGTGTGGTGAAGTAAGCATGAGTAAACATTTTATTTTGAATTTTCTTTATATTTTTACATGAATAACATTTGTAATTTTGAATTTTCATGTATTTTGAATATGTTTTTGAACAAAAAATGTTGCCGAAGGTTTGTCGAATTGTGAATCGAATACATTTAAACTGAGGAGGAGGACTGAAGAAGGCCCTAATATGATATGCTAGCTGTGAGTCTGTTATTATATTGTTATATATGTTATGTTAATGTTATACACGTTATTTTTACGCCATATAATTTTAACAGTGAATGCATGTGGAAAGATAGAAAAATGTTACTAGCACACTTGAGTAACCAAGCTACCCGGGTGTTAATAGAATTCAACACAAATATAATTCTTAATTTCTCATACCCATGGAAGCTGGAAATGTGGACGAAAAATAAAAATTCCAACTATGCTGATAGAAAAATAAAATATATTGTTCGTATAAAAAAGTAGTTTTTTAGGTATAATAATTACTTCATAGCGAAGTCATTCATTTCCTTAAAAACTATTTTATTATATAAAAAAAGCAGATGGTTCTTTTTAATGGACCCGGAGTCTGTTAACGAAACGTAATCACGACTTGTGTAACACAACTAAAATTCAGGGGTCTGTAATGCCGAGCGCAAGAAAATGCAAACTAACCATTATGTAATACCACGTAAAATTAGATTCCTGTTAACTGTCTGTAATGCAGAGCTGCAGAAAATGTAAACAACTGTTATGTAATACCAGTTAAAACAGGAGGTCAGTGTCGGTAATCGCGGGCTCAAAAAATGTTAACTAATTGTAATTTAATACCACTTAAAATCAGAGGTCTGTTAAGTGTCTGTAATGCCGAGCTCAAGAAAGTTTAAACTAACTATTGTGTAATACCTGTTAACCGTCTGTAATCCAGTGCTCAAGAAAATGTAAACTGTGTAATCTGAGCTCAAGTAAGTGTAAACGAATCTTTATGTAACACGACTTAAAATTATGGGACTATTAAGGTGAAGTAATAATTAAAAAAAAGTAAACTGACTGTTCCGTAGCACCACTTAAAATCAGGAAAATATAAACAGTTAATCAACATAACTAAAAAATTATTTTCGTCTGTCATTATTTAGTTTTGTTTTGTTTGCTTTGAACGCCAGTCAAGAAAATTTTGTCCGTAGTTAATTGGAAATTCTTCACAAAAAAGATATGCAAATCAAGCCTATATAATCGACCAAATAGAAATGTGATTTTTTTTAGTCTCCCCTGCTACTATTATTTATTGCCCTCTCTGCTCCCCTCACTTAAATGCTTCACGACTCATCCTGTTACAATATTTTAGTTCATTTTAATACCGCTTCGTTAGGAGTACCCGTGTTCAAATGTTTTTCCAATTTTATTATGAGCAATTTAAAGATCCGATATTATTAACTGATGTTTTAAGCGCTTTTCCATGTTTTCTGCATTTTATTTTGTTTTGTCTTTCCTTCTTCATTTCTTTACATGTTGATATGCTTTACTTTTATTTGTTATTTGCGTTGACTATAACTGCTGCCAGTGTTGTTGATTTTGTTTTAAGTAATTGGGGGAATTCGGTTACTTTAGTGTAACACGCACATGCTGCTGCTCTTTCGTTCATGTTTTGAGTGGAGTTTGTTTTTCTCTCTTTCTCTCATATATATGTCCATATTTTTTTTTGTCTGTTTACATTTTATTGATTTTTGTTTTTTTTTAGTATTATTAATTGTTGTAAATCAATTGTTTTTTTCATTTTTAGTTTACTTAAAAATTACGAGTGGTTGGTTTGTTTTTATATGTTTTATTTTTATGCTTTGCTTTATTATTTATTATTATTTCTCTTTTAAATTTATAGAAGATAATGCACTTACATTGAGGTATTTTAATTACTTCTTCATTCATTATTTTCTTAGATTTTCTTTTCTTTCAAACATATAAAATTATGTCATAATTGTGTAAAAAGTAACTGTTTGGGCGTAGTTTTTACGCTGGTGTGGTTCTTTTTGTCAATTTTACTTTATAAACTTTGCCAAAAAACTTTTTTTAAACCTTTTCTTTTGCTGTTTTAAATTTTGAGATTTTCGAGTGTTTTCTTTTCATTTTTTCATGTTTTTTTGTTTTTTTTTTTTGCCGAAATGTTGATGTAAAATTTTGTTGCCGAAATTGTTTATTGCAATATAAAAAATTTTAAAAAAAAATGCCATAGGGAATCATCTTTAAGTGTAAATAGTAGTACAAAGTTTTAAAAAATTTCCTTTAAAAATTGTTTAACAAACTTTTAGCTAGTTTCAGTTTTTTCTTCTTTTTTTGTTTTCAACAAAAACTCAATTGAGTAAACAATTTCAAGTTAACTATAACAGTAAATATAATTGTTTAAATTACAACAACGGAAACTACTTTGTAAGTAAATAGTAATATAAAATTGTTTAATTGTATATATAAAAAAACAAAAACAAAAAAATTAAAATTGGGCTATGGTAAAATTCAAGTGTAAGCACTTAAATTCGTTGTAAAAATTTGATTGCTGCTCTCTTCTTTACTATATGAAAAATATTTCAACTATTATTTGTCCACTCATTTAATTATTTCACTTATTTATGTGTGTATGTGTGTATATAAAAGTGGCTATTTTTTCGATTTGTTTTTTTTTTTATAAAAAATTAGTAGTTTAATGTAAAAAAAAAAAAAATTATGTAAAAATTACTAAGCGTTATGTGGTAAAAATAAAAAAATTCAAAATAAAAACAATTATTTTACAATTATTTAGTTTACAATTAAAAACATTATCATTAACATTTCAGCACCGTTTCAAGGCAAACGCATTTCTCATGATTTTCTTTCCATCTTTCTCTTCAAATATAGTTCATAGTTTTCTCTCAGTTTTAAACATAATATTCGTTCCAATTAGTTTTTTCTTGTTTTTTACATGTTAAAATAAAATAAAGTGGCATTTATGCAAGTTTATTGGTAGAATGATTGATGTTCGTTTTCTTTTCTTTTTTGTATTGTTTTTTTTTTTGTGGATTGCTGGCAAACACTCTTAGTAAATAGTTGCATGTTTGTTGTATTAAATATTATTGATTAAAAATTTTATGGAAAAATAATCGATTATGACAAAACTGCTGGTATTGGGGTGGTGTGAAACCTCGTTTTACAATAATATATTGCTATACAATAAACTTTACAAACAAAGGCAAACTAAAAAGTAGCCGGTTACTTTGGTGGTTTGCATGCTGTTAAAAAAGCAGCATTACAAACGGAAGGCAGCAATAACGTTTTTCTTTTTTTGTTTGTTTAAACTGAAAAGGAGTTATGTACATAATTTTGTAACGTTGTTATTTAGTAGAGCTTTAAACCAAGAAAAAACACAGCAGAGCATAGGTGTGTTGTAAAAATTTGCTCGATGAGAGTTGAGACCCAAGTAATTATCTTGTGTTCCACCATCCTTGAGTGGCGACTCAAAGATACTTTTACGTTACGTTATGATGACACTAAAATGTTCTTTAAGAGTTATAAGCATTATAAGTAACGTGCTAGTAGCTGCTATTATAGTTTGCAAGATGTATAATTAACAGCATGTAACAGTGCCATAATATGTTACGTTATAGTTTCGTTATGTTAATTAACATAACGTAATAGTAACCGTATGTACGTTATGATTTCGTTATTAATTAACAGAGTACATAGCTTGTGCCATAGTATGTTACGTTATGATTTATTTATGTTAACAGTAAATAACAGTACCATAGTACGTTACGTTATGATTTGGCCATGTTAAATAATAGTATGTAACATTACTGTAGTGTGTTACTTTATGATTTCGCCATGTTGTCCCACAGAAAAGCCTAATTCTTGAGCAGCGCCTGTAATGTAACGTAGTAAGGAAGATTTAACTAAAATATATCCGTAGTAGGCTACGTTATATTTCGCCAGGCCCCGCAAGAAAATGCAATCTTGCCAACAACTGTAACGAAACGCTTTCAGGGAAGCTTTAAGTAAAATATACGCGTTTATAGCACAGCGCCCAGGAAGACTTCATTTGGTTTTCAATCATTTTTTGGCAGCGACAATGAATTAATGCAGAAACGTTTTACTAAATACACCTTTACTTTTAATTTCTTGAAAGCTCATAATAAAGCGTTACAAATATAACGTGAGCGGCACACGTAGAAATTCTGCTGCTACTTTGCTTAATAGCAGTTGTTTTGGATACTCCACTGTGAATGGCTTCCATTTTACGTTATTTAATTTATTGCTGCTTTCCTCTTAAGGGATTTTAAGCTCCACAGAGAACGTCACCACTAGCCTGCCATCATAATTAGCGTTACGTATAAATAGCAATGTTAGTGTGTTGTTGTTGTATCGCCACCAATGTTGTTGACTGTTATATTACGTCACACTAATTGCTCCGTTAGGAACCATTTTTACAGTGAGGCTTAGTGTTGTGTTACTTAGTTTATGGTGTATTGCCATTATCAGTGTTGCCAGTTTATTGTATTTTTGTTTTGTTTTTTGCAGTTTTAGTTTATTTTTTTATTTTTTGCAGTTTATTGTGCATACATATATATAATTTTTAAAATTTTAGTTTGTAAAATTTTTTTTATTTTTTCGAGTAGTATTGGTATAGTAAATGTTGCTAAATTATTTAAAATTCATTTATTGATTTTTCTGTTTAATATTTTTTGTTGGTTATTTTTTGCGTAGGCATAAAATATTTTCTATTTTCTATTTCTTTTTCTTTATAGTAGGAGTATTCCCACATCATATCTCTAACTCGGTCTGTATGACTGTCTGTCTTGCTTTTCAATTAGCTTACGGAGGGTGGGCTTGAATTTCTCTTTTTCTTCAACTATTTCTCTCGATCTTTCTCTCTACCTGTCTTTCTCTCGAGCCTTTCTCGCTTCGTTTCACTTAAAATTTATACTTAAAAATGCTGCTTCGGAAATATTTTTGCTTCATTATTGTAAGTATTTGTTTTTTTTCGTTTTTGTGTTTTTACTTTCATACTTAAATTTTAATTTTCTCAAATGGTTTATGGTAAAAGCATTTCAATGTGTGACAATAGTAATTTTTAAATTGATATTGTGAGAGTTTCAAAGAAAAACATTAATTTGACAATTATAAAGATATATAAACCCTAAATACACACATTAGCAGGCAAAAAAAGAATCAAACAAAAAAAAAAATTTAAGCACACACGCTTACTGACTTGAACTCGTCGATTGTTGTTGCGATTGGAGTGGTGGCTGCTGCTGCTGCTGGGAGGTTTGCTGTTGTAGTAGTTGAGACCCGCTGCCGGCAGCTGAACCAGCTGCAGCGGCGGCGGCGGATTGTTCCTTGGCAGCTTTTTGTTTTTTGGTCACGGGCGGCGGATTCGTGGACATCATCATGGAGCGAATGCGACGCTGAGCCGACTTTTTCCAACAAATAATACGAACCGGGTGGAGGGGTACAGAATAATGATAATATATTAGGTCTTACTTATGTTTGATCTTGTTAGATACTCACCTGTACGCTATAGAATGGACCAATTATGTGTACGGGTGTCTCTTCATCACCCACCGAAGCTGGAGCTGTGGCATGTTCGGGCAGTTTGATAACACTGCCAGTGACTCGCTGCAGCTCACGTACATTCTGGCCGCCCTTTCCAATTATTCGACCAACCTAAGGGGAGAGAAGAAAGGAAAATGGTCAGTACCCAGAGTAGGAAATTATTAATACGATGCACACTCAGTTCGTTCAAATCAAAACAATATGTTTATCATATATTTTAATGTTTTCCGACTGATTCTATTTTGGACTTTTTTCCATTTAATTATAATTATATATATTTTATATATATTTTTATTTATATATATATATATATATATATATATATATATACATATATATATATACATATATATATATATATATATATATATATATATATATATATATATATATATATATATTTTATTTATAATTATTTTTATATTATATTTATACTGATATTTATTTTATATTTTATACTTCCGATTCTACATTTTATACTCCCGATTTTATAGTCCCGACTCGGAACAATGTTTTTTTCCCCCCACCAGAACAACATTTTCAATTATCTCTCTCCCTCCCCATCTCACCTGAGAACTGGCTACCAATATCTCAACTGTCAGTCGCACATCATCGGTGCCGCACATGAAACCCTCCTCGCGCATCTTCTCAAATATCATGTACTGTGCCTTCCATTGCCCCTCTGCACTGCCGATGATTGTCACCTTGCGTTCCGTTTGTTGCTCGAGCGGCTTTTCGCTGTCGAGTGGCGCTATCTTAAGCGAAGCATTCGAGAAGCGCATTATGCTGCGTATATGCGAACCCTTGGTTCCGATTATAGCGCCGACAGCATTGTTCGGTATGTACAGGTACGTGGTCTCCTGTAGATCGTTGGTGAAGACGGGCGGCACCACCGACGACGATGGCTTTGTCATGGGAAAACCGGGGCACGAGGCGTACGGCATGCTCGGATTGAAGACCATTCCGTTGCCCGGTGTCGACATCATGGCCATCGGATGCAAGCCAGGGAACATGAGACTTTGCGGTGCCATCGCTTGTAAATCATTTTCAAAGCTCTGACGCAATTTTGAGCTAATTTGACTTTCGGCTCGCGACATATTGTCAATTTGGCCCTTGACGGTAATGATGCGTTCCAGATTGAAGCTGTTGATGTCGTTGATCGAGCTCACAGTAATTTTAGTGTCCGTCTCTTGCATGATGCGTTTAATGGTGTTACCATTCCTACCAATAATGCGACCGATGAGATTGTTGTGAGCGAGAATCTTCAAACAAATCTCACTGCAATTATAGAAAGGAATATTTTTATTATTTAATTGAATATATAAAAACTAATCGGGGAATTTATTTTGTCTTCCAAAAGGTGGTTCCTCTTTATTTTGAAGAAAAGCGAATTTGAATATTTGCATTACTCTTCTGTATTATTTCTGTCAATCTTCTTTAACCGACCCCACACGTTTGTGGGTGTATTTAAAAAACTGAACAACTCTCTTCCTCTGAACAACTCTCTCTTCCTCTGAACTAAGCCATCTACTATTCTCCCATTCGGCCAGTGTCTAATGTTCTGTTCCCAGTCCTCCAGTAAAGAACTCATTGGGTCATTGGATGACGCTCTTCTACAGAATTTGGTCGAATGAAAATCTGGGCCTATTGACTGAACAATCTCAAAAGAATCCTTCGGTTCACAATATTATTGGAACTTGACCTTCTCCTTAGACCTGCTAAATCCATCATTTACATTACAAGAGATCTTAGAAACTAACCAGAAAAAGTAACAACATAGCATAATCTTCATAGGAAGATTCTTACCTAATATGAAGACCTTGGCCCACAATATCACTGGACACTGATCTTCTCTTTAGACATAGAAGTGGGGTAGGCCAGAGAGCCGCCGAAGCAGGAGGTCTTCAAATAGTCAGGCATGTATGCCCATTGACCTATTAAGTCCATAATTTATATTACAAGAGATCTAAGAAAATACCCACAAAAAGTAATCTATCTGCACCAGCAATTTGTCCCTTATCGGAGTTTTTAAAATGTCATCTATTTGGAAAGATGACTGGAGGTTGGATATTCCTAACAAAATCATTCGGCTTCATAGGATGATATTGAGGGAACGACACAAGTTGTTCGTTGCAAATCAAAAATATGCTCTATAATCAGGCCCAAGGTTAGAATCAAGGCAATTTTTTTGGATTTCTTCAACCTATTGATAAAGAAATATCTCAGAGCAGTGGACCCTGAATAGAACAGTCCATCATTTATAAGAGTATGAAGCTGATAACGACATCGTTAGTTTTAACGTTGAAGCTTATAACGACATCGTTAGTTTAACTTGCGACCAGCTCATTGTCGTGAGAACGGAAGACCCCAATGGAGAAAAACAACGAGATGGGGCTTCAAAGGCCATTTCTGAATCTCAGCCCCATTTCTGTACCTCTTTTAGCAGGAGTTTTGAAAGCTTAGAGACAGTCATCTAAAAAATACACTAACTAGGGACATTGTTGAGAGAACAGAAGACTTCAGCGGATAATAACATTGATGGTGTTCCAAACACAGATTCTGTACCTTAGCGGTTTTTGCATTTATAGACTTATTTGGTGAGGTTGAAATCCTCTCACTTGATTATCCAAGACCAGACTCAGATATTTCGATTCATCCGCAAAGGACAGACTATTGAATATCGGGAAGTATTGATGGTGCTGAATGTAAAAAGTTCAGTTTGCATACGTATTTCTAGGAACTAATCTTTGCGCAAGATCGTGGACTTCCCTGCCCAGTTCGTTGCGTCCCAACAATCATCCCGCTATACGAGTATTTCGCCCAACAACCAGAGACTCAGATTTAATTCCATTTGGGGATTCATTTAGTCCCATTTAAGAACTCAGTCCCATTTAGGGACTCATTCAGACCAATTTAGGGACTCATTTAGTCCTAATTAGAGATTCGTCCTAATTAGAGACTCGCTTAGTCCTAATTAGAAATTCATTTAGTCCCGATTAGAGACTCATTTAGTCCCATTGAGGGGCCTCATGTTTACAACATTTCTTTCACTCACTCACCCCTTATTTGTGGAAATGGCCTCCTGTTGCATCACCTCCAGTATACGTTTGCATGCATTTGTGCAATTCTCCGGATTCCCATAGATGGTGATGGCCTTCTCTACCGAACCGACATTCTCCTTTCGATGTACATCAACACGTGCGCGACTCTGTTGTGTTATCGTGCGTATGGTGCTGCCTTGACGACCGATAATGGCGCCCACCATTTCACTCTGCACCAGGATGCGCAATGGAAAATCAGTCTGACGACCGGGACCTGGCATGCCGGGATATGGATTGCGTTGATTACGTGCGGTGCGTCGTGGATTCTTATCCAATTGTTCGGAGTGCAATTTATTGCCTTCGAATTCGACACCGTTCAGATTACCAGCAGCTCTAAAAAATTGGAGGAGAGAATAGAAAAAAATACAAAATAATTATGTATTTTTATATATGAAAATTATCCAAAAAATTCTTATATATCGGTGAATACAATATGACTAGGATCCTAAAAAGTTCCAGTACAGAGATTCTTCCTACAATTCCTAAGCAGTTCCAAATTCTAGTTCTGGAGTATGCACTATCTCGAATATTCAAAAAACTGGTTGTGTTGAATATAGAGATGGGGATAAAAATAGAGTACTCGTTCTGCCTTAAGATAATAGAACTGTTTCGTAAAAGATATAAATCAATCAAACTTTCTATATCGAAAGAGCCAAATATATAAATACATAATTAATATTAAAAACTTTAATTTAAAAATAAAAATACATAATTTTATTAAATTTTTTGATTATACGGCTAAAGATCAATTTATGGTTATTAATGATAGGGAATGATAGAAGTAAGTTCTTATGTGATATATCTTCTTGACTGTAAATATTTATTAAATAATTTTATTTAATTTTATTAACAAAATTATTTAAGGAATATATTTTGTTTACATTATTTATATATCTTTTATTATTTATCCCAACAACAATCCTTGCCTTGGAAGCCAATATAACTCGAGTGTTTGGGGGGATAAGGCCACTGTTGAAGTGTGACTCAAAAATACAATGTCCACATACCCAAGAACAACAAATAAATGATTTCCTCACAGAACACTTCATAATTCTCGTTGCAATGATTAGTTTGTTCTTATCCAATTTAACATTTTCATATATTCAATGTTATTTTTAGAATATATATGGAACTATTCTCCGATTGGAAAGATTTGTGGATAAAGGAATTACATATTAACCTCCCTTCGTAGTAGCAACGATTTCGAGTAAGTCAGCGATGACCAGGCTACTTGAATTTGAAGCTCTTTCCCTTATAATTACAACAAACATCCTCTGTGTAAGTGCGGCTTTTGTTGTGATTCTTTTGAAGTTTAAATATTGTAGCTGCGAATCTTGTAGTTGTGATTCGTGTATTTGTGTTTTTTGTAGTTGTGATTCGAGTAGTTGTGATTCTTGTAGTAGCGACTCCTCAAAGTTTGTAGTTGCGAATATTTTAGTTATTTTTTGAATGAGTTTCAAGGTGTTCTTTTTGTATACATCGCTTGATTAAATCGGTTATTGCCCGACATTACATCATCAATAATAATAAATCATCATATTAAAATCCCACGTGTGTACAGAAATATACAACAATAAATTATTTTTTCTAATATATTGATTATGTTGTTTGGTCTCAATGGATAGAACTAAAATTGGGTAGTATTGTGAAAGAGATTGAACATCAGGAATGACTAGAATAATTCAAGGCATAAATGACCCATTGCAAATCTCTGTTATGAAATGAATTATGTCATTCTGCCTTACGAGTATGTATAACCTTCTCGGAGATACTTCTTCTGTTTCTTTTACTCATCTTGATAATGAAAGAGTACTAAAAGAGAGCAGTGAATTTTCCCCGGGGAGGAAATATTCTTAGAGGGACGATTCTATTATATTCTCTAATAGAGTAAAGCTAAGGAATATGTTATTTTATTTGGTGTGTTTGAATATCGATCCGACAAACGGAACCTGGCAAGACGGAATATGGAATATGTTGTTGAAGTGGGTTGAGTGAACTATTGGATTGGTAATCAAATTGTTTGGCTGCTTCTTTGGATTGTTTTCTAATTCTTTGGATGGGTCTTTATTCCAATTGCTCGGCTGGAATTTTAGTTTATTCCAATTCCCCACCGTCCAGATTCCCAGCAGCTCGGAAGAAAAGGGAATGAAGCACAAGCAATGATAAAAAACAAACCGAAATTGTATGTGGTAATTTATAAGGTTGCAAAGCAGGAATGACTGGAAATATTTAAGGATCGTGAGTCCACTCATAACGAACTCTGGTTTTTTTATTTAATTGTTTTAATTGACTTAATTAATAATTAATACTATGTTTACCAACTCTTAAAACTAAATAAACATACTTCCATTCAGTCTATATTACTGAGGTAGAACAATATTCAAGAGAACACCCGCAGAACAAACGGAAAATTTAAAAAATTCCAGATCTGAGCAAATCGATAGATTGGAACACATATAATTCCACGATTAGATTACATTATATATAGTAAATTATACACTGCGATCTAAAATAATTATTTTGATACCTCTGAGATTAATCTCATCTATTAATCTTCTCTGAGGTTTATTTCAGACTGGCTCTCATGTATTTTGGAGGGAACAAGTTGAGGAATTTTCATCATATCCAAAATGTACCCTCCAAAACACGTCTGTGTTTTGTCTACTAGAGCTGCGCAGTCTGTGGGCGTTCATCACTTTCTCCACAGAATCTTCAGATGGTGACTTCTGGTGCTAGACCCAAACTTATTCAAATGTTAGTTGAGTCTATAGTGACCATACTCAAAATGTCCGTGAAGACTTATTTGCTACGAGGAATGCTCTTATCAGCTCTTTAAGGGCCTTTAGGACTAAATTCTCCCAGAAGGAGAGGGCTTTGACTTGTGTTAATCCCGGAAGATTCTCCCAGGATAACCATCATCATTCATTTATCCTCTCTCCATCATTCATTTATCCTCTCTCCAAACTATCTTGCTACGAGGCATCCTTATAAGCTCTTTTAGGTCATTTAGGATTAAAGTTTCCCAGAAGGAGAGGGCTTTGACTTGTGTTAATTCCGGAAGTCGCTTCCAGGATTGACCTATTTGATATGATTGCTAACTATGCCCTCATTCACACTTCCTACTACATCATTTATTTATCCTCTCTCAAAACTACGTTGCAACAAGGCATGCTCATTAGCTTTTCAGTCATTTAGGATTAAAGTCGGAAGTTGCTTCCAGAGGAGCTTATGTTAATTCCGGAAGTTGCTCCCAGAGAGCCTTTTAATCACGGAACATAATCCCAGGATTGACTTGATACACTTCCTACTTCATTAATTTCTCCACTCTCCACCACCTGCCTGAATGTGACCGACTTATTGAGGAACTATTGATCTTAAATAAGAATTCTTACAAACTGGTATGGTAAACTAGATTATTGCTAAGGCGGCGGCTGGCTCTCTTCTTATATAGCATAGTAGTTTTCTAGTAGTAGTAGTAGAAGTAGTTAATGAGAAATATGTATGTATACCTTTGCGCCTGTTCGGGACTTTCGAATGTAATATGTACAGTCTGAGTATTGGGGTCCTTACTAGAGACAGCCTCACACTGTTTCACGATGCCGTATGGCTTCAGTAGAGGCTCGATGTCTTCGAAACGAGTTTGCAGCGGTATGCCGCTGATTAAAATTTTTGATGTCGAAACACTGTGAACAAAGAGAATAGAGAGACAATAGAGAGAAAGCTGTTGTTGTTGTTGATGATGATGTTGTTGTGTTGAAGATAGACACACACACACACACACATATATACGCACACACGCATACACGCACACGCACACACACGCACGTACACGCCTACACATGCGACAAATTGGAGTAAGTTAAAGATTGTTTTATAAATAATTTTATAACTTTTTTTTTGTTGTATTGGGTTTTGATGTTATTTGGGAGCGGAAGAGCAAAAGGATACGTTTTTAACTACGCAAACAACAATTGCCAAACATATGTCGGGATATAGAAAGGCGCGCTGAAGATGGGGGTCTACTTAAATGGCATTTAAAATGTGAAATTGTAATTGCAATTGTACTTGTACTTGGTAGGATGAAATAAAAGGCTATAAATTAGCAGGGAGTAAGTATACAAATAGAGAGGTAGATGACAATGGCAATAAAACTACTACGAGTATAAGAGGCGTGAGAGAGAGAGAGAGTGCACATGGCAAGTTAGCATATAAAACTAATCAATACTTGGCGAATTTAAGCGTAAACAAATAAGGATAGAAAAAAGCGTCTAATTTTATAAGCAAATATAACCTATTTTTGTAAAGCGTAAGCAAGGAGAGAGAGCGATATTTGTATAAGAAAAAAATATTATTTAAACGCTGATTGCGGTGCTCTGAACGGCCCCCTACGTGAAGTCAAATGGGCACAAAACTCACCTCTGCTCTGTACCGCCTCAGCTATTTACCCCCTGAGCTCTTTACAGCTTCAGGTCTTTACCACCTCAGCTCTTTACCGCTCAGCTCTGTACCGCCTCGGCTCTGTACCGCCTCAGCTCTTTGCTTCAGCTGTTTATTGCTTCAGCTCTTTACCGCTTCAGCTCTTTACCGCTTCAGCTCTTTACCGCTTCAGCTCTGTACCCCCTCAGCTCTTTACCCCCTCAGCTCTTTACCCCCTCAGCTATGTAACCCCTCAGCTATTTACCCCCTCAGCTCTGTAATACCTTCACCACCCCAGCTGCGTACACGCATACCCAGGTGGTACACATATTGATACATACCTTAACCTGATCATTTTCTAGCCTTGGCGCGTCACGCAACACAGCAAATTTGTCCGTATGAATTCGAGACCAATTATACACATACACAGATGCAACGCACACACTCACACGCACGGCAAGCCAAAAAGTTATTAAAAATTTTGTCGCGCTAATTTTTAACTGTGGCAAATTTCAAAAGCGGTTGTGAAAAAGGACGAAAATTTGAGCTGCCAAAATTGAAAACATTTAAATTGAAAAAAACTGGAAATAACCAAAAACGGAAAGGATTAACAGGAAATTTTTTGGACTTGAAGCCGAATTGAACAATATTCTAAAAAAAAAATTTTGTAGCTTTAATTGGAAAATTTTTTGATTTGAAAAATTCGGAAAAAAAGTTTTCATTTTCATTGCACGTAAAGTAGGAAATTGCAAAGTGTTTCACAGAGGGGGTGCAATGAATGATCCAATTCCTAAGTGAGATATACACTTGGGAACCACAGCACAGCAGGGTTCGATGAGACTTCATATTCCCATAAAAAGACAAAATACAATTAAGGGCAGTCCACACCAACAGAGTGCGAGAAGTCTGAGTATGATTAAAATTAGGTTAACCAAAGAAAACGTATATTAACCTCAGGTTGAGAGACCATTAAGACACCATAGAACCTGAGACTAGGCTAAATTAAATACCGGTTGTCACCATAGAGGAAAGCGATACACATATAGTGGGGCACATATAAAGTGAGGAACACAAAGTGCGGTACACATAAATAGAATAGATATTATCAAAGGTGGTAATCTTCCTATCATCCAAATGGAAGTATTTTTCCTAGTTTCAGAAATCAGTGAATAAACTTATCTATTAGGTTAGATTAGAGTGGCAGCCTACTTTGGGAATGCTCTGATTATGATACCATAATAAACTGATGGGACTCCCCCGCCTACCGCATGGTCGATCAAATTCGACCAAAGCCCAGGAATTTAGGTATCGAGAGCACTCACACATAAGACAAATAGCGGACTCTGCTTCTTCTTCAGAGTGTACTTTTCCTCTTCTTCAGAGCCAAATCGGTCCCTTCTTCAGAGCGGACTCCTCCTCTTCTTCAGAGTGAACTCTGCCTTTTCTTCAATGAACTCTGCCACTTCTTCAGAGTGGGAACTGCATGTTCCTCAGAGCGTAATCTTACTCTTATTCAGACCGGACTTTTATTCCGGTGAATTCTGCCTCTTCTTCATAGTGAACTGTGACTCTTCTTTAGAGCGGACTCTTCCTCATCCTCCAGGCGGACTCTTCCTCTTCCTTACATCGAATTCTTCATCTTCTTCTGAGCGAACTCTTCCTATTCTTCAGACCCGCAGCTGCGACAAAAGTCATTGTATCGAAACCCTGGTCTTTCGGTATATTTCCCAATGAAGCAGTCGCATGTACACACAGAGATTGTGCACGGGAGTTTCTGCTGAGGTTGAGTAGCTGACCAGTTAGCCTCTTATCCATGGTAGTCCAAGTCTGTCTGGCTACACCACAGGTGCGCTAGCTAATCTATTGAAAGTTGTGAATGTATTATCTTGTTCAATAGTATGAATGCTTCCAATACCTCCAAAATAGAACGCACAACCAATTGATTATAAAGTGATAACTTTAAAACTGAAACTTTGAAAATTTGCTTTGAGGCAAGATTCTTAAGAGGACAAATATAAGTCAATGAATAGAGTTGCCATATAAATGAAATTTACCACATATCTCATTGCTGTGAATGTTAACTTTTTATTCAAGTGAGTGGCACTGAATAGTTGCCAGTGAAAATGGTCACACACTATTTATTGAAAGAGGATTCTTGGGGTACATTGGAATTTATTTGGTAAATTAAAAAGGATAATGTTTAAAATCGAAGTTATTTTTACTGGGGAAGATCAGGGAGATATCGTTGATCCACACAACAACTTTATGTTTCATCTTGGAAAGGTGCTTAATTAAGAAGATTTAGGTATCATCTTGGAAGTGTTCTAATTGAGGAGCTTTGTCAATCGTGATTAACACATTCACCCCGCTTCTGAATGAAAACTGCTGGAATATTCTTCTCTTTGCCTTATCAGTTCTTAAAAGGAAAAGGTATATATTCGAGAGTAATCTTTATATATACCGGGTAGGTTTGCAGAGGTGAGTAGAGACAGGTATGCAGGAAATACTTAAAACTCAGTGAAACAGAAGTATACAGGCATCTTGTAATTAAGCTAATATAATCTAAGCAAACCTCTGAGACACATTATAACTAGGTTGGTCTATAGAGAAGTTGGAACAATAATCTCCAGCGCGAGGTTTTGGTATTTAGAGAAACTAAGGTCGGAGGTTAGAGGGTGGAAAAACACAGGTTGATCACCCTCTTCTCCGTTCTGTGCTGAACCCATTTAGCGTTTCTTTACTTACACATTTGATTTCCTTCTTCATACGCCCAGTTGCACCCCCTCTGGTAACAAAGACTCCTCGTTATCTGATTTTGTTAGTTGCCAGTTTAGATACTTTAAATGGAAGAATTTTCTCCCAAGAATTTACAGTTCAATTTCAGTGATTTACATACTCAGAAAACACAACATAATCATCGTTCCCGCTAACAAAAACACCAATAACCACAACAGCAACAAGAACACGAACAACCACAGCATCATCACCATCGTCGTCGCCAACAAGAAGATCAATACCAACAAGAAGATCAATACCAACAACAACACCACCGACTGACAACAACCAAACCAACGACACCATGAACAACACCGCCACCACCAACACCACCACCACCACCAGCAAAGAAACTAACGACACCCTGAACAACAACCAAACCACCATCAGAGTTGTTTACAATACTGAATTTTTCTCTGCTCCGCCCTGCTCTACACAAACTTCAACACCAAAGCGAAACCCCGCCAACATAGCCATAAAATATTCGCAAAAAGTATCTCTTGGCAGTGGGGCTCAGAGGAAACACAAGAATCGGGGCAGCCAGCAACATCAGAAATCAAAGAAAAAGGAGATTTCATTAAGCTTTTGGCTTGAGAAAAGAAAAATGCGCTCATTTTTAAAATTAAATTTTTAATGTGCGCATGCGCGCGCGCTATTTCGAGAACTGCAGCGAGATACAACACACTATAGAAGAGGAGGAAGGAACTACAACAACAACCACGAAACAACACGTTGTAGTTGGCAGATACTTTTTTATTAGTAGCAAAAGCAGCTAAAATCGTCGAAAATTCGCACCGCATTTCTTGGAAGTCATTTTTTCTGTCGGTGGCTGTTTTCTTTTCAGTTAAATTTTTTTTTTTTTGTTTGTGCCACTTTTTAATTAAGAATTTTATATTTGTTGTTTTTTTTATTGATGTTGCATGCCGTGAGTTGCTGGACTGCCGCTGGTTGGTTCAGCTGCCTGGCTAGGTTGTTGTTGGCGGCGGCTTAATTTTTAATTTTCAACATTATAGCGCGGGCTCCACTCTGTGGCGACGAGGATGGACCAGCGTGCGAGGACGACGTCTGCGTGAAATTCCACTGAAAAGTCTAAATTCTAATTTTTATTTTAATGCCCATGCCCGGCCTCACTCAGACCAAGTCTGCATACTAACGTCGCAGTTGCAGTTGCGTCTGTGAATTTCTCCGCAAGCAGTGTTGCCAGACGTTATTAATAAATATTGTAACAAATAAGAGAAATTCAATATTAATGAGAAAATATGAATAGACGTCGTCACATACCAAAGAGGAATGTGAAGAAAGCCGTGATATGGTATGTTATAATGCTATAAGAAGTTGTTCTATATGCACAAAATATGAAATAGGTCGAAGGCACCTAATAATACTGATGCTCTTAACTAATTATTACCCTCTTCTTCATACGCCAGTGCTAATGCGTCATCAATCATGATGATGTACAGAAGCAATAACAGGAGGCTCCAATTCGTTTCCTAGGAAATGTCTGCTGTTACTTTCACAGATATAATATCTATTTGGAAAAATTGCCTTTCATTGAAAGATCTTTGAAGAAGACAGTGGAGTGCACGAAATTGCCGTACTTAATTACAGAACAATGTCTCGGCAAATAGTCCACAGGTACAAAGATTTCATATGCATAAACGTTTAAGTAAATAATGAAAAAACTATTGAAGGTGAATAAAATAAAACATTAGCAAATATTTTTCAGCTTCGTCCTCCATGGTAAGCATGCTAGTAACACCGCCATGAGGACACGAATTGGAATCCTGCCCAGGACACGGTCCTCAAATGTTTGTCCCTAAATCTTGTTCTCTGCGTGTCGAATGCCTTAGTTTCAAGTACTCAAATACCCAAGTCCCTTTAGGCTGTATTCTCAAAGAATAGTTCTCGTATTAATAAGAAGCAATGCAGAGATTCAAACAGTGAATAATAAATAATACTGATCAGAGAATCGAACAATGAATAATAATAACCAGAGATACCTATTAATTTTGAAATATACTTGATAATTAGTCGAAGAGCTATCTGATTCTTCAATGGCGTTAATATTCAATGCAGTTAATAAAATAAGATGTTAACATAGACCGAAGATCGCTCTTAGGTTTCTTTACTTCTCATTATAAGGAAAAACAAAAGGCTCCTCTCTCTCACGAATAAAGGAACTTTGCTTAAAATGTCAAAGTGAAGTGTGAAAAAATACGCGATAAAGCAACCCAATAGAAAAGGTTGGCTCATTACTTTTGGTATGGCCCATGTGTCTATGATCTACTAAAGTTGATTCATAAAAGGAGCTAATTTCAGGGAAATTAATCCGTAATACAATTTTACTTCAACAAAATTCATAGTAAAAGAAAACATTTAAATACATGTTGGACACACTGTGCGTATGAGTAACTTTTGTAATTATCATAAATTTTGGTTATACATTAAAATATTATTTAGAAAATTTTTCTTCATTATAAATATATATATATATATATATATATATATATATATATATATATATATATATATAAATAAATAATTAGTATACAATATAAAGGAACACTAGCTGCCTCGGCACCCTGGTATTTATTTAGAATAAATATTTCTTATATCTTATTTAGATGAACTTAAAAATATATATATGAAATATTTGAATACATAGAACTCGTATTTATCTATCATTATCCGAGTTTGAAGCCTTAGGCTTAACATTGTAACTATTTCGGTATAAGCCTTTCTTCTATATCAGCGCTCTATGAGAATTAATTCAAAATAATCCAACGATTCCTTTTTTGGCCATTGTTTCAAATTTAAACGGAATAAGCCTTTCCCTCCTATCACCGCTGTATGAGACACATCACTACATAAGACTACACATTTGTCCAAAGATAATCGGAATAATCCTTTCTGCTCTACCAGCGCTCTGTGAGCAATATCACAAAATAAGACGACGACTCCTTTTCTATTTGATTCCCAAATAGAACAGAATGTCCTCGAACTGTCACTAGTCTTCTGGACATACTTAGTATTTTCGATGGAATTTTAGTCATGTAATCAAGGTCCCGACACCGAGGATAGTTCTGATTTATATTTAAGTTAAAATCGTTTTGAACCAAAATGAAATCATTCCTTGTGTTGCACATATAATTAAATTATGATGGAAAGAATTGTATATACACAAATTTTACAACACTTGTTTCAGACCTTATTCCAGATTAGGTTGAATTTATTAGTTAAAAGAAATGAGGTCCACGACAACTTGAATGGAGGTACAAAATAATGAGTTCACAAAATTTTCACAAATAACACACTTAATTAGCAAAATAAAAAAATATAAAGTTCTGTCGGTCTCCGTGTTGTACTGGTAACCATGACAGTCTCACCGTCCCCGGACATGATTTCAAAAACGTTTCTTTCTAAATAGTCTTACCTTCGAGTCGAAGGTCTTGGTTGCTAGTACTCATTCCACCAACCCCCTTGAAAGCATTATTAATTATTGCGCAAGGCATAATAATAATAAAATAATAATAATAAAAGTCTGAAGAAAAAAATAATAAGAAAATTCAAATAAACTATCAAAAACGATTCTTGAATTTATTTACTCTGTCGCAACCTCAGGATTTTAAAATTGTGCTCATCTGGCAACGCTGGAGATGCCGTTTCCCCAACTCTCACTCACTCACATTCACTTTGCTCAGTTGCTTTTGTTGTTGTTGGGTGTTTTTCTTGCTGTTACTATTGTTTTGGTCTGGGAATGTTGCCCACCAAGGAGTAGCGGATGGCGCGCGGATGCTGTGTCTCTGAGCGAGTGTATTTGTGTGTATATGGCGATCACTTTGCCTTTGCCTGCCTGTGGAGTACGTTCCCATTATACACAAGAAACAAACAAACCCAACGCAAAAAGCCAGATAAATAAAACGAAAAGAATAAAAAAGGCTACAAAAGTATTTTGCAGTTGTTACACATGCAGCATTTGCTGTATCTACAGTTGTATTCGGCGCATACGCAGTCGGACTCCGTGCAAAATACCTCAAGAATGCGCTGCGCTGTCGCTGTCGTTTGAGTCTCTCGACTGCAGTTGTGGCTGCGACTGTGACTAAGACTATGATAATGACTCCTCTTTCTCTGCTTGCACTGTGGAGCATGCATTTTTGTTATGGTGTGGTGTGGTGTTGGTGCCCGTTTAATAAACTGTATGCTGGCTGAGGCAGACAACGGCGTCGACGCAGTAGCATAATGTTTGCGTGAGGCTGCCACTTCTCCACCCCACCTCCCGCCAGTTGGTTGACGTCTAGTGACGAACGATTACCTCTCCTACGGTTGGCTTTCGCGCCCCTGTACTCTCACTATGGATGTGGATTTGCTTTGCTTTGCATTGGTTTGCTTTCGGTTACGTTTGTTTTTGCTTTTGCTGTTTTTGTTTGCAATTTAAAAATTGCAGTTGCGATTCTTACTGCGACAGCCACCGCGACTGGGAGACTTGTGGAGCGGTGTGGAGTATATTGAACTTAACTTGCTAGTGTGCCGTTCTTCTTCTTAGTCTTCTTAGTCTTGTTGGTTAATATTCTTCTAGTTGAATTTTTTTTCTTCAATGTTATTGTGAATTTTTGTGTTGCCAGTTGTTGCTGTTGCCTCTTCGGCTGCTCTTGTTGTTGTTGTAGTCGTTGTTGCTATATGTTGTAGTTTCATGTTGTTCTTGTAGTGCAGTTGTATGCTAGTGTTGTTGTATTATTCCACTGCTTTTGATGTTGTTGTAGTATTCCACTGCTTTTGTTGTTGTTCCATACTGTTGCTGTTCTTGTATACTGCTGCTTTTGTTGTTGGAGTTGGTATGTTTTGCAGCGCTTCGCATTTTTTCGATGCGCTGACGCTGTTTTTCCTGGAATTGTTTATCGAAAATGAGTTATTTTTCGGTTACAGTGCAGTATTTGCATTTTTAGTGCTGCGTTTCGGTTTGTTTTGTTCCTTCTGCTCAACTCAGAGTTCAGTTCTTCCACTTGAGTATTGCTTTTTGTTGTTGTTCGCTTGTTTTGCTTATGCGCCGTCGCCGTCGACTTAAATTAATTTTTGTTTTATGCAATTTACTAATATAGCAAAAATTGTTTGAATTTTTAATGTTTGGATTGTATTGGAGAAGAGGGAGTAAGCTTCTGGGAAAGATCAATGGGCACGAAGAAAAATATTGAGATATTTATAATAATATTCATCAAAGACTGAGAGGAGAGGGGGCAGGTTGTAGTAGATATTTTATTAATATTATTATTTTATCTTATACTTATGTCTGCAAGGGGGTTTGAGGTACTAGTGACTGGAAAAGATTATTTCAAAAGAAGCATATTTGGACCACGCTTGGGGCAGGATTCGAACTAATGACCTTGCGAATCGAAATTGTTTTCTAAGGAAAAGAAGTCTGGGTTTTATTATTATTCTTCTTTCTGGCTATTTTTGACTTCAATATTGTTCTAATAAATACCCCTCAGGAGCTTACCAAATTATTCCACTGAAAAATACAGTGGAAAAATTACATATTCGTTTCACAATCCTAGTTAAGGACATGAGTATTGTATCCAAGTCCACATTTATTAAAAATAAAGGCAATTTATACAGTTTTTCTGTCAAAATTTACTCTTTTACAAGACAAAATACATATTTTATGAACACAAGAACAATAATCCACCATGGCATTATAGTTCTTCATTGCTAAATCAATTAGAGTGCTTTCCCTTTCTGCAAGTTGAGGGACCACTCTATATTTGATTGCTATATTCCAAAACAAGTTCAAAACTTATATTATATAGTACAAAACCGTATAAAGTGGGTGTAAAAAGAGGTTGCTTGTATAACCTTATGCGCACAAGCTTGCTTTCAAATAAATGTTGCAACAGTTTTCAAGTTGTTCAGAGAATGATTAATCAACATAATCAAAATTTTACAATCAAATATGAATGGCAAAATAAAAACTCCTTATATACTGGCAAGGCGAGAACTCCAGAAATGTTTGCTGGGTGTAACAGAAGGAGTATTCTTACCCTATAAAAATGGGAACTTTGAAACTGCGAATTGCAACTTTGTACACATCTGTAGAGAGATCATCTCCGCTGAATAACTACAAAGATTCTGCAATATTATGGTGATTATTGTTTAATAACATAGGTACGATAACTTCAAACTTTGATTTATTTTTCCACAGTAATTACTCAAAATAGACACATTTTTTAATTAATTATTTAAATTTATTGATTATTTACTTAAATTTATTGATTATTTATGAAAAAACAATAAATAAAAGTTAGCAAACAAAAATTTCAGTACAATATCTCTTGAATATATTTAACTTTTTTTTAAAAATAAGGACACACAAATATGTCTAAACAACACAGAAATTGTTACTGATCGTGCTTTCTAAATACCTGTCCACATAAGCCACGCCTTCTATTTGGGAAGTCTCTACTATCTTGCCAATTTGAATTTACGCCACAAGTAAGTAGAAAAGGGGAAATTACAATAACAAATCCAAACCTAAGCGTACAAAGTGCAAAAATAATTCACAAGTTTGCCTGCTATCTATCTGCCAAACCTGCCCCACAACAAAATTCACGGTACGCTATTTCAATATGCGCCACCACACACATACACACACGCACACTCATACAAAAGCGAGCATAGGGCAAAGGTATAGGCACAATGCACAATGCACAATGCACAGTAAAACGCACACACACACCTACCCACACATTTGCACTTTGCATTTCAAGAGTGCAAAAATTGACGCTGAGTGCTTCTTTCGAGGCCATAAAAAACAAAAAAACTTCAAAACCAAAAAATGTGCAAAAAACAACAAAAATAATGAACAAAAAAAAATGTTGAATTGAGCGCCAGCGCAGCAGATACATTGACGTGCTGTGGCGTCGCAGCGGCGGCGCTGCATCCAATTCATGTGTGCGGTTTTTGGCGCTATTTGTTTGCGCTCTTCGTTGTTGTTGTTGTTATTGTTGCTGCTGCTGCGTTCATTGCATTTTGTCGTGCAGCAGCAGAAGCAATACAAGCAAAAACGTTTTTCAAATTTTTATGAATGAAAAATTTTCAATGCACTTTTACGCCTTTTTGTTGTTGTTGTTTCTTTGGTTTTTTATTTGTTGTTTTTATTTCTTTGCTCCCGCTGCAGATGCAGCCATTTGTAGTGTTGTTGTTGTTGCTGTTGTTCCCAACGTACGCTCTCTTTTATGCATGCATATGCGCATCATCCTCTGACGTAAATCCACACAGTCTCCCAATCGTGCCCTCTCACTCAGATCACTGCTAAGCCTTTTCCTGCAATTGTTTTCACGCACGCATCCCAGCCGCCACACAACCCCACTCACCCCCAACCCACCCACTCTACTGGCGACACATGTAGTAATCAGCAGCAGCATGTACACAAGCATTTAATGCAATTTGGATGCATTCTGTATGCTTCTGTGAAGATGTGTGTGTGGATGAGTGCGTGTGAGTGTGTGTGTGTGTGACATTTTTGCCTATTGGTTTATTTTATCAATGCTGCGCTATGAAATGCATTCCACAAGTCTCTCTATAGATGCGTCTATATACAAAGGAGGTCCATGTACTTGAAGTACATACTACAGATAAATGAGGATGCGATGACGTAAATTTTTGGAAACAAACAGGACAAATTTTTCAGAAACTACTTTCTTTTCAAAAACCAAACTTTTTTAAATAATGTAAAAAATAATTCAAAGAAAAGAATTAAAAAAATGCTTTTTTATGGCTAACAAATAAATAAAATATTAAAAATAAAGAATATCATTTCAATCATAATAAAATATTTTTATTAAAAAAGAATTATTTTTACTAAAAAAAATCATTATTGGATTTATTTATTTTATTTATAAAATAAATAAAAATAAAGTTTAAAAAACATTTTTTTAACGATAAAGTTATTATAAGGAAATTATATAAAAGCCTGGTCGAGTTACGTCTCAATATATTTGACTCAATATTATGCTCAACGAATTGACTCAAACAGAAAAACAAAACTCACAATGGCCGAGAAATCAAATGTACTCTCTCGGATTGGAATGGGATCCAAAGAGCATTAGAACGAACAGGATTCCTACACAATCATTTCCCCACATTAGAGGGTTTTAATAGTAGAGACCGACTATTCCCTCGTCTATTCGGTCTATATAAACGCTCCTTCACATATGTATATTCTTCTTACCAATAATAAAAATTCAGCTAGTCAAACTGAAAATTATTAGGACAGTAAACGGTACTTCAACGAGTGTATGTGGGCAGCATTTCTTTCCCTCTTCCGGTCACTATTATTCAAATGGTCCTTTAGGAGATAATTGGATATCCATTTCATTGATTTTCTTTTAAAAGTGGGCCGTAGTGATATTCAGTAATGGGAGAGAGTTACATATATTCTTTGACGGAAGTGATGTATAGTAATGAGAGAGAGAGAGAGAGAGAGAGAGAGAGAGAGAGTGTGTGTGATATTCAGTGATGGGAGAATGTAATATTCTGTGATAGGATTGATTTATATCAAAGAGCATACATACATACATACACATAGCCCATAAAGTCTGCGTTCACCTTACAAATTTTTATAAATGATATAAAAACACAACGAAAATATATATGTAATTCAAATTAATTTTTTTTCATGTATTTATTCTTTACATTCTTAAGTTCAAAAAGTAAAAAAAAATTTCAGATTCCTCTCTTCATTCTTGAGATAACGGTAAATAAGTGCCGTTACAAGCAAAAATAGTTCCCACAAAGTCTGCGTTCAGTTTTAAAACTAATTACAAAAGCATTCGAAATAATGAAGAAAAGATAAATTTAATATTTTGTGGGATAGCCACGACGTTTTAAGACTTCACTCAGTCTGTTTGGCATTGAATTTACCAACTTCTCTGTTTCCTCAGCTGTAATCTTCGCCCATTCTGCCTGCATAATAGTTCGTAAAGCCCCTTTACTTGTTATTACATGCTGACGAATTCTTTTCTCTAGCAGATCCCAAAGATGCTCAATAGGATTGAGGTCGGGCGATTGGGGGGGCGTTTTGAGCTGTCTTGGAACATTGTACAAGAGCCATAGTTTAACGATCTCCGCTGTGTGCTTTGGATCGTTATCTTGTTGGAACCAAAACGTCGTTGATAAGCTAAGATTCACTGCACTCAGTTTTATCTATTGCATCTCGCTTCCCCTTGCCCCTCACCGATTTCTGTGAAATCGCCAACATTTCACAAAATTTTGAGTGATTCAATCTCTATTTATGTATACTCTTTGGTTATATTCTTTGACGGAAGAGAGTTATATTCAGTAATGGGAGAGTGTTATTCACAGATTGGAGAGAGTACTATTCAATGATGGGAGAGACTAATATCAGAGAATACAAAGAAATTACTCTTGTTTTTCGCTTACTAACGCATGTGCAAAACTGTAGTAGTGTGGGTGATTTTCTTCAGAATTCTGGTTAACTAATGATAAACAAACCTATCCATATAGGCAATCAATGAAAAACAAAGACAATTTTTTTTAAACGTCAGATAATTTGACATTTAAGTGTCCCGTCTCTATGGTCTCTGCTAATCTTCAGTGATGGGAGAGAGTATTATTCAATGATAGGAGAGATTAGACATTCACTGATAAAATCAAATTTAACATTTGATAGTTATGAAATAGATTATTTATGAAAGAATATATTTATCCAAACTAGACCAATAATAAAACATATTGGAGGTTTATGTATGATTTGTGTGTGTGAGAGGTGCAGGACCCGCAAACATCGTCTTTATAAATGGAATAATGATTCACCTTCAACATGTTGACAGTTTCGAAGAAAGTTCGAATATTTTGGGATCCAATGAGAAATATATTTTCTAAGAAGTGAAATAAGACTCTAAACATCGGTCACAATACAAAACTATGGATACTGAACCAAAGGTACAAAACTATGGATATTATACAATACCCCAGAAAGATTCGAGACCCCTCTCTCAGCACCAGATCGTGCAGATCAACCCAATCAAACATTTATCGGCAATTTTATAAGAGAAAGTGTCTGGCAGACGTGCGTTAATTGTGCTCCTCTTAAACCAATGGAGAAATGGGAGAAAATATCGAGGTCAGACAGTTTTAATCCTGCCAATGCGCAGCCTGCAGGAAGTAATAAAGCAGAAGCGCTATTTTAAACGTCTCCAACTGCTTTGGCGAAATTACCGATAAACCCATTTAAACTAACGAACAAAAATTGTATATGAGAACTCAGAACCCGCCTACGCCCAGGAAGACTTTTCTGGAATCTTTGGCTATGAGTTCTCTCTTCCAAACGGTTACTTTTCTACTTAAATATTGTTTTTATGTAGAAAAATCGTTCCGTTATGAGCTGAAATCGTACACCTTCTTCAAACTGCCGCATTTTTCTTGAAATTCCTCTAAAACCCAGATAAGACTGTCGCCACAATGTGACACACAATTCATTTTGAGTGTACAATTACAGTGCGACTGTGTAAACACTTTAATTTGTCGCCTACTTTTTTGCGGAAATAAGCGTGAACACAGAATTATGCTATAAAAATATGACAAGAAAATATGGGCGAAAAAAACAAACACACAAATAAACTTAGGCGTCTTATTTCCAGAACTAGAACCAAGCGAAGCAAGGAAACGAACGCCAGCCACAAAAAAGTCACATATATAATTCGCATAATCAGCAGAAAACTGCCTGACGAGCTGGCGAGCGAACGAACGGTCTGAGGCCCAGTTGTGTACTGTAGTTGTAGTACAAACAGATACGATGGACGGACAGACGGACGGAGGGTCGGACGGGACACGCCGGTATCAATCCATTAGATTACAAATGCGACAAAGTTTCATGGAAAGTGCATTCGAAGCGCACACAGACGGCACCAGTGCAAAAGTGCAATGAAATTTCACAAAGTGGAGGAAAGAAAACCGAACTGAGCGTGTGCAGTGACAGAGACAAAAGTGGCTAATGTAGAAATCAAGTGTGGAGCATTTGTTGTAATTTTTTTATTTAATGCCATTACTGAAATTTAGAAGAAACAATTTATAAAGCCAGTAGACACATGAAACTGATCAACAAAGAAACATAAAACCAACTTAGATTTCAAGAAAGAAAAAAACTGTATTGTGTGGAGTAAAACAAATCTGTCTGAATGATAGTTTAGCTGTAGTTTAATTTAACAGTTATCTATTTGAGAAAAAGTTGGCAATGTTCTCTTTAAATCAACAATTATTATAATATAAAACAATTACAATTATTATAATTTTCTACTTATCACTACAGCAGTAAATTTCCTATTAAACTGTACCGTAATTGTGATGGCATATTTTCTTCCACTTGATTTCAAAATGTAGTCTACTTTAGTGTATATAAATCTGTCATATTTTCGATTGGATATCAGTACAGATCATAGTCGAGGTGGTTAGAGCTTTTTATCAATTGCCTTTCATAACTGTAGTAATGGAATTACAAGATTCAATCATAGTGTTTGAATTAAAGTACTTTAATTAACAACTCATCCAGCAATTGATTTTCTTAATTCTCTTATAATAGAGGAAGTAAGTTCAATAGTAAGGGAGTAGTAATTTGTTATATACTAGATTTCAGTAATTTTTGGCCGAATTTTACCAAGTAAAGTATAGGAACCTAATCACTAAAATGCTGCATGTTAATTTCTGAACTACATTAGAAGTTTGATAACTAATATTTGGATATTTGTTTACTAAATTTCAGAAATTTAGGTTTTAAACTCTAGCAATTTATGTAATAAATTTCAACAATTGATTTTAAAGCAGTAGTAATAATTCAATCAGTGAATTCTGTTGCTAAATTACTTAAGATTAGTTTCTAAATTCTAGAAATGAAATTACTAAATTCCAGAAATTAAATTACTAAATTACAGAAATTAGATTACTAAACTTCAGTACCTGTATTTGAGACACAATTTAAGTTTAATCACTCAATTCTCACAATATCGTTTTTAACTTCTGCAATTCTCAACCTTTGAATTAAGGCCTGTAGTAAATAAAACTTTAATTGGGGACTGAAATATTATGTTACAGATATTTAACTACTGAATTTCCGAACTTAATAAAAATTAACCATTGAATTGAAAACTGTAGTAATTAAATTTCTAAATTTAGTACTGAAATATTGTTCATTTACAGAAATTTAGTTACTAAATTACAGTACTAATTTGACACACAATAAAGGTCCTTTTCGCAATTTATTTAATTACTAAATTTCAGAACATGTTTTTGCAAACAATAAATGTTTGATTACTAAGTTTCTGTAATTTATTAGTTACTTAATTATTAAATATACTCATTTCCTCAGATTACTGTCCCCCAGACACCTAATAGCGACGGATCAATATGATTACTACATAAAGACGCTTGGCGTAAGATTCATTGCAGCTGGAGATCTGAATGCAAAACACACTGACTGGGGATCTAGGCTAACCAATAAAAAAGGACGAAATCTGATTAATACTATAAACAAAAATAACTGCATATTTTTAAGCTCAGGTGAACCCACATACTGGCCAACAGATAGGAAAATGATACCAGATCTAATCGACTTCAGCATAACAAAAAATATAAAGTGTAACCAATTAAAAATTAAAGCTTGTTTTGAACTTTTTTCAGACCACTCTCCGATAATACTTGACTACACAACTGACATCAAACCCATAGAACCAATAGCTAAGATTTTTAACCACAAAACAAACTGGAATGAGTATAGACAGCATATTGAAAATCAACTGAATATGTCTATCACACTGAAAACACAATTAGACATTGAACGTGACATTATTCACTTCAACGATGTGGTCCTAGACGCAGGAATCAAATCAAGCCAACAGCATAAATTTAGAAGAAATAAACCTACAACGGATATTTTCATAAGAAAGCAAATTATTGAGAAGAGAAAGCTGAGAAAGAGGTGGCAGCTAACTAGATCGCCTGACAAACAAAATTGAAACAGACATATAATATAAGCGGTACTGCGTTGCTGTATTCTTAGACGTTGCAAAAGCATTTGACAAAGTATGACATAAAGGACTGCTGCATAAACTGAAGACGATGCTGCCACTTGACTACTATTTGATTGTTGAAAGTTATCTTAGTGATCGTTACTTTTACGTCAAATATAATGAAGAGTGTTCGTCTATTCATCTTACAACAGCTGGAGTTCCTCAAGGGAGTGTTTTAGGACCACTGCTATATGTCATATTTACCTCAGATATACCACTTCCAAAAGAACTGAATACCACAATTGCTACCTTTGCTGACGACACAATCCTCTTAGCATCTGACAAAAATCTAAATACTGCGACTGCAAATCTGCAGATATACACAGAGAATGTTAAGGAATGGTTTGATAAATGGTGCTTGAAAATTAATGAAGATAAGACTGTACAAATAATTTTTATAACTAAAACAAAATTTAACCCAATACCTATTAAAATAAACAATAAAGATATAAAAATAGGATCCACAACTAAATACCTTGGTATACACATGGACTCAAGGCTAAATTGGCACTACCAGATCAAACAAAAAACGAAACAAATAAAAGAAAAATTTAGGCAACTATATTGGTTAATGGGTAAGCAATCTAAACTCACAATTAACAACAAGTTGCTGCTATACAAGTGTACTATAAAGCCAATTTGGACGTACGGACTCCAAGTATGGGGAACGGCAAAGCGGTCATACATACAAAAAATTCAAAGACAGCAATCTAGAATATTAAGAGTTATCATAAAGCCTGGTTGGTACACAACAAATGCAGATATACACCGCAAACTAAATATGACAAGAATTATCGAAGAAATAAAAAAGATATCCACAAAACACTACGATACACTGCATGGGCATAATAACGAAGAAATAAACGAGTTGCTACATCTAGAAGAAACCACCATGCGCCGTTTAAAGAGAACTCGACCAAACGACCTACTGAACTAGGAAATCCAGACTACACATATTAGTAATAGTATTATAAATGTAAATGTAAATAATTATCATAAACATAATTTTGATCATAAATTGTTATAATATAATTATAGTGAAATATTATAATTAATGTAAATAATTTTTGTTGTATCACTTCTTGGCACTGGCCAAAATGTGTTTTTAATATTAATTTCCAAACAAATTGTCAAATCATGTACTAGGTGTCAATATAATGGTGACAGATGTATGAAATAAAGGGAAATAAAAAATAATAATAATAATAATTATTATTAAATTATAATTTATTTACTCTGATTTATTAAGTCTGAGTTATTGAATTGAAAACTATAGTAATTATATCACTAAATTGAGTACTGAATTACAGTTGATTGATAGAAATTTACTTACAAAATTTCAGTACTAGTTTTAACACACAATAAATATAATTTTCCCAATTTAGTTTTATTTAATCACATTTATTTAATACCAAAATCTTGGCAATTAAGTTTCTGAGCAACATTAATTTCGGTTGTACGAGGAATTTCATTATTGATTTTCAGTGAAAAAATATTGCCTATTATATGCCACAATGCATCAATTTTCTTTTGGGGTGTGGAAATTATAGATTTGTTTGCATGTTTATCTTTTGTTCTTGCCTGATAAACGAAGTAAAAATAAAAAAAGCAACAAAATTAATTTTAAAGCAGCTGGTATTCTAATGCAATCAAACGGACACACTCACACTACGTACGTATGCATACATGTATATATATATATATATATATATATATATATATATATATATATATATATATATATATGTGTGTGTGTGTGTGTGTGTGTGTGTGTGTGTGTGCGTGTGTGTGTACGTGCATATGTGTGTGTGTGTGTGTGTACGTGTATATGTGTGTGTGTGTATGTGTGTGCGCAAAATGGATGCAGTTGTGGTGGACTCGGGCTGCGTGATTGTTTACGATTGCATAGTGGACCCCCATGCGACACTTTCTGCACTGCACCAACCACTGAGTGCGGCAGGCGCAGTACGGCGGCACATGCATCTGTGGCTATGGCTGCGCCTGAGCTGTGATCCAGCGGTATTGGCATAGTGGGAGTGGCATGAAAGCCGTTGTGTACGTGTTACATGCGGCGACTTCACTGACATATGGAACGAATTGTGTTGGGATTATTGCACCAAACCACACACACATGAAACAGTTGCATCTAAGTGAAATTGATGCATAAACCATTCCTAGGCATGGACATATGGATGAAGAGGTATGCATGTGTGTGTGAAGCACGGGAAAATTAATGGCACTTTGGTAGCTTAAAATATGGTTTTAGGTTTTAGCATTTACAATGAAAATTTTTAATCAACTCACCGTAAGTGAAAGCGCGACATTTTATTTGAAATTTGTTAATATTAAATTGCACTATTTATAAAATAATGGGTGTGTATTAATTTAATAGTAGTGTTTGTTGTTGTTTTTGTTTGTTGCTGTTTTAGTTGTGTATTGTTGTTGTTATGAAGGCACTTTACGCTGGCGGCGTATGACGTAGCAAGCATACAAAATGTTAATCTTTGTAAAAGCAATTTCTTCTTCTTCTTGTTAGTGTTGTTGGAAAATTAAATAACCGCCAGGTTCGTTGGTGACTCGTTTGAAAATCTTTCTTTTCAATCTTATTTGATTATATACACTATTTTAATATTTTTATAATATTTAATTGATTTTAATACTTTCAATAGTTTGCTTATATTTTTTTGTTTGTTTGTGAGCTTCTTAGAAGTTTGGCACTTTTAGTTACTTTTATTTAGCTTTAATTTTTGTGTTACTTTTCGTTTAGTTATAATCTGGATTTTTGCATAACAACTTTTTTAATGAAGAGTGACTTCTCTTTTTAGTAATAATTTACATATGTACAATAAATGCGCTCTTTTGTGCTTTCACACCTTTTTTATGTTATCCAATTTAATGAAATTGAATTTGTTTAAATTTCTGAGCGCTTTATCACTGTTGGCTTTTCTCGACAAATTGTTGCTCGTTCTCTCTCTCCCTCTCTCTTTCGTTCGTTCTTAAGAATGTACACTTGCTTATCCGTTAATTTGTTGTTGGTACTTGGAAAACTAAAATTTAACGACACTATTTTGATCAGTTTATATAAATTTGAAGGAAAATATACAAAACAACAACCACAATATCAGCATCGGCGCGCCAACAACAACAAAAATCATTCGCACATGAGCAGGAACGTCAACTTGCCCACTGACCGACCAAGAGAGTAGTATATGACTGTCTATTTACTCGTCATTGATTTTAGACAAACGTGACGTGCTGCCTGCCTGCCTTGCCTATACTAAGCGCCACAATTACAATTATCACCTTTGAAATGAAGGCTCATATTTAATTAGTTTTTGTTTTTTTTTTTCAATTTCTATACAAAAGCGTCAAGTTAATTACACAGTATTGCTGAATACCACAAATGCTAATTTAATTTATAAGAGCACCCCCAACAAATTGCTTGATATTGTAAGTTGGAGGAGTACCGCGAGGTGACTTTCTTGCTATTAATTTCTTCTTTAACACAACATTTTTTTTGTGGGCGTCATACATGCATACCACAAAACTGAAACAATTTTAATAATTTTTCTCTCATATTGTTCGTTAATGCAGTAGTAGTGGTAGCAGCAGTGGCACTGGCAGCAGTGCCACCACAAAACGACGCCGACATTTTAATGAATACTCTAGTGCAGCGATTCTCAACTGGTGGATACTTGTGGTAAAAAGTTATGATACATAATATAACAATTTAATTATACGATTATTTTTAATAAAAATAAAAACAACAAAAAAAATCAAGTAAAATAAATTACATAAAATTTGCATATATATATGAGAAATATAAATATGTATATTCAGATATATATCAGACAATCAGAGTTCGAAACATCGATCCTTCAATATACTAATTTTTATTATAAATTTACACATGTGCATACTTCTATAGACCAAGTTTTGTTTCTGAATTATATATAACTAAGTAATGAATATATTGATATATTCTGAAATATATTACACACTATTCTATTATTTTTATTGATTCCTTACACCGTAATTAATTAAATATGTATGTGAGGATATTTCTAATACATTTAAAACTCTTTGTAGTATTGTTTCTGAATTATACATTGACTAACATTTTAGCAATGAATATAGTAATAATAAAAAAAATGTCCAATGTCTGAAATTATTTTATAAATATTATTGATGTCTTACAACGTAATTATTTTCCAGGCCAAGGATAATTCTAATCCATTTAAATTTTACTGTAGTACAAGTAATGTTTCTCAATTATATCCAACATTTTAGCAACGAATATAATAGTATTATCTAAAATCGATTGGATTTTTTATTTTATTATTATTAGTAAAGTCTGTTACCATAAAAAATTATATGGGCTTAGATTTGTGGAGAAGTTTGTTAATGTAGTAAGTGTCACCCAAGACAACCCGAAAAGATAATTGTAAGAATGAATCACTGTTTTGGATTATTCCAAATTAAAACTATATTCCACTAGCATATTAAACATTTTCTGCATAATGATATACTGGTTCTGAAGTAACTAACAGATTAAAAACTATTAATAATACTTCACAAAATTTTACTTTTTCATAACACGTTTCTTAAAAATTTGATAGATAGGTAATGTCCGATGAATTCCTGATTAAATAATATATTCTGAAATATATTGGATCAGTTTTATTGTTGCTAGTAATATCTTACACTATAATAATGAAAAAGTGTGAGAATGTATTCACTGTAAGTATTGCATTATTCTAAATAATTATTGTTCACAATCTCATTAAACATTTTGTGTCTCATGCTGAAGTGGTTATGAAGAAACTAACAGAATAAAAACTAAACAAAAAATATAATTATACATTATCATTTTTCTTATCTATATGGAAGAACGGTATGTCTTCCGACGGATTTCTGAATACATTTTTAAAATGAGACTCATTTTATACTTTCTTTCTTTCTACTCTCGACAAAAATAGTTGAGAAACAACACAAAAAAAAAACTATATTAATAACTAACCAATAAATATAGTATCTCATTATTACGTTTCTTAAATTTGCAAAGGTAGTTATATCTTCCCATGAATTTCTGATGATATTTTGAATATGAATGAAACGTTCTGACTACCCCTCAACTTCTTATTACGTTGATGTACTTTTGTTTTATTTTATATCTCTCCCCTCTGACTTAAAATGGTTGAGAAACACTGCTGCAGTCATTAGAGTAGTTAGAGCAAAAGTAGCGATCCAACGAATGAACGAAGAAATAAACTAACGAGTAAGCGAGCGCGTGAGCGATCAAAGGGGAACAATACTGTATGCGATAGGAAAACATTAGAGAAAGAAATTTTATACAAAACACTATTAGCAATAATTTTTTTTTTATTAAACAAATACATAGAGAACACATGCACAGATACTCGGTTGAGGACATAAAGTGTTAGAAGATTATAAGATGGAACAGTGTTGTCATATTTCAACGCCCTGGCTAGCAATTTTCCCTACCGGCATTCAGCTTAGTAATTATGCATGAAATTGGCACACATTTGTGGGTAGCTGCCGGTAAACCAGTTCAGCTGATATGTAGGTACGTTGAAATGTGTGTGCTGCACGCAATGCTGAATCTAGAATACTGTGGAACTACATGCATACATACATACATATGTGTGCTTAGTCAAGAGTAGGAAAAATTGTCAGATTTCAATCAATGCATATATCGAGGAGCATGGTTTTACTCAACTTTAAATATCGTATTACTTTTTTAAATAATTGTGACAAATTTTTTTAATAATTGTAGTACATTTTTTAAATGTTTGTATTAAACTTTGTAAATACTTGCCATTGATAAATTTTTTTGCGTGAAAAATAAAAATAAGTTTTCTAATTTTAATGGCATCCTCCCCGAAAATAACGACACACCTAATATTCCTAATATTTTATACATAAGTAATTTTAATTGAAAGTCATTGGAGACAATGTCCACAAAAATTAGAACTAATCTACTCAGAAACAATGTTCCCTTGGAAAATGTGAAATACTACAAAAAATACTTTTCCATGGAACAAACCTAAAATATTAGGTCTAAGATCTGAAGAGAATTGAATATATTATTTGTTTATTAAAATTTATTATCTTTTATAAATTAATATTTTACCAAAATGAGAAATTATACTCTAAATGCCATATTTATTACTGACATAAATTTTATTATTAATAATTTCTTGTTCAAATTGTTCCATTGCTTAATATAAAACAAGTTTTCCAATGTATTAGCCATTTGCTACAGGCAGCGGCGTATGCCAGGCCAGCACCACCACTAAAACGATTAGCAACAGTTTACAATATTAGCAAAGTAGGTCAGTTAGTTACTTAGGAGGGAAGGTAGGTAGATAGAAGGTAGACACACAGCCAGGCAGGCAGATGGGTAAATAGAGAGAGCCCGGCACACAAACACTCATACAAGGTAGGCAGCAGTAAACGGACGGACATACTGGAAAAAGCAAGTACAGAAGGGTAATGAGATAAGATACAAAAGAAAACGTTTCAAGAAGAGCATAGCGTAATATTAGTAAATAAATTAAATTCTTTTTTAAATATGCAAATTGAAAAAACAAGACTTGAATGGAAAAATATGTTTGCCTCGTCAGAAATTATTAAAAATTGTAAACGATTTGTATTCAAACATTTATGCAATGTTTTTTAATTTTTTTCGGCTAAAATTATTAACTACAATAAACAACATTTGCACATTTCTACGCCATACTTCGTCCGGCACCCTGCTCGCCTAGTAAACACACCAACATCTCGGCACACATAATTTTACACTGTAACGAATGTTTGCTGGCTGGCTGGTTGTTTGCTGGCAAACTACTTGTTGTTGCCTGCTTGCATTGTGGTTGTTGTTGTTGGATTATTCGCCGAAATGTCACATTACTCACATTTATAAACGTACGTATAAAAAACACACGAAGCGAAAACGAGAATTTAGCATATACTTGCTCGCACTCGTGTATACTTTAACGGTATTAATGGTGTTGGTATTTGGTAAAAAAAAAAAATAAAAAATTGCAACAAAAACAAAAAATAAAAAAAAAACAGTACACTATCTTTGCAATTATGTACTTAAGAATGTATGCGCAAAAAAAAATCGTAATGTGCAATATTGTAACTTTTTGTATGTTTAATTGGGTTTAGCCCCAATTTTGCTAAGTTTTACACGATATTTTTTAGAACTCGTGCTGTTAATAAATTTATATATATTTTTCTGCCTTTTTTTGTCAAAGAATATCCAAGAAAAGTATAAATCGCACACACTTTTATGTATTAATTTTTCCGAAACGACGAAAAGACCGCAAAACGTGACGTACTAAACTAAACTAAAAACCTACTCCACACGGCACATACCCAAATCGCTCAGCAACCATTCGCTCTCGTACGCTCTTCTTGTATAGACATATATATGAGTGTCCCATACGTTGCACGCTCCTCCACGCTCGTTGCCAACAAAATTCGCAAATCGGCTCGAGTCGACCGTCTCGGCTGTCTGTGGTGTCCGTCTTTTTTGCAGTAGTGGTCGTAATAAGTGGGTTTTTTCTTTTACTTTTATTTTATTTCTTTTGGTTTTTTTTCGCTGTTCCTGTGGTGGCCCATGTAGACGACGGCGCGTACATATTTGTACTCGTCGCAGTCACAATCATCATGACTTGTAGGCGCGAGAGCCATACATACAAATATACGTGGTACTGTGGGCAGTGTTGCCAGTTCAACAATTTGGTGCCTGACTTAAGAGCAAGTTTATAACAGTCGGCTTGTGACTGTGCTCTTACGAACTCCACATTGCGACCGATCATTCGTTAGTAGCGGAGCGGGCGTCACAAAAAGCTGAGTCGAGAGAGAGCACAGGTAGCACAATGTGGAGCTTAATCCAACTCCAACTAGTAATGCTTTTTTTTGAGGTTAGCGCACATAACCAAAGAATTGTATACTCCGATAAGTTCAGTCAGTATTCAAATTATTCCCATGAATTTTCTATCAAAAGTGGACGGAGTAGTGTTCGTGTGTTGGTGTGTTTGTGTGAGTGTGCACTAGAATTTGTAGCTTCAATGTGTGCAAGAGTTGTGAATGCAATATTATATGTTGTAATTGATAAAAATCTTAATCTGTATTTGGTATTTCCGGTCGGTCGACCCGGCCGGTAGATTCGGTCGCTACGTTCAATCGGGTCGTGTCTGATCGTTCGGTCGATTCGGTTCGTTCGTGTTTATTCGTTTCTTGGTTCAGATTTTTTTTTTCGTAATCTCCTAAAGTTCAAGTGTGAGATAACAAATAGTTTTACTATATTTGTATCTATTTGAATTGTTGTTATGAAATTTAGGCGCGCCAATGTCGCACACGTCATATGGTAAACATGTGAGTGAGTAAGCCATTCCGCAATGTTCTTTTAATTGTTCGCAGGAACTGACTATTTTGTGATTTTATAAGTTTTTTTCTTTAATTGCAGTATACCGGGTGGGGAGATGCGACAAGCCAGCAACACTTGGTTGCGTACACAGCTTGTACGAGTGTGATACCGAGTATGTGCTTTAAGTGTACAGTTGCAGCCGTCGGCAGATTAGGCAGTGTTGTCAATTCAGCACTTTTTATATGTGAACTTGCGGGTAAAACTTTGGAGCAGATGGAGGGCAAATTTTTCAAGAGGGATATTCAGATGGATTTAATATTCTTCTACATAAAATTTGCATTTTTAACAGCTGCGACTCAGTCGGTTAAGAAAGCAGTTCAAAACGTATCACATGGAGACGAAACAGTATGCAAAAATCGTGACTTTCTAATCATATTTCCTCGTAAAACAAAAATAATGTGGATGTATGTATATGTATATACATATGTATATGTATATGGTATGGTTATGTATATGTATATGGATATGTGGTATGGAACACTTTGTAATTCTTGGAATTACTCCGGACGGAAATTAATCCAGATATCCAAATAACATATTCAAATTGAACCTAAAAAATACATTGATCACACATAAATATCTATTCGAAGGAACACAACCACAAACCTGCCCATTTTACAACTACCACACAATAACGATAGTCCATCTCATCTACAGCCTACCGGCTGTGATTCAAAACCCAGCACATTTTTTTAAACAAATCATTTCACCTCATTATGGAATACAAAATACATCTACAGATATATTTATGTAGATACATATATGTATATGCTATATAAAATATATGTACATAAAATACGTAATTTCACTGCTCCACCTTTGTAAGCTTTATTTGGAAATAAATACAAATATAATAAATATCAAATCTGTTGATCCAATAGTTTGGCCGAAGACATTTGCTGCCTAGTCAATAAGTTTATCATTCAATTGCGTGTAAACTTTTGAAATAAATAAACATTTTCAACATAACGTGAACATGTATTCCATATTATATTGGCTTTGACCATACTCGTAAGAATGGAACAAGTGGAACAAGGAAAGTAATTGAAGTTTATTGAGGCAATTGCAGTTAAACACCCAGACTACAAAGGATCCTTAAGATAGCCGCTCAGGAATATTATAAAGGATAGCAGAATAAGGAATAAGCTTCTTAGGCATTAGAAGATCAAGCTGCATGTGTTCAGATATGAATGCCAAAATATCCTCTATAAAGCTGAGTGCTTGACATAAGAATTTAAGTCTGAATCATCGTATTGTAAAGGCGAAAACGCGAATCTGCTAGCAGATATCCAGGGTATTATTTAAGTATTTTAGTAAATCGGAATCTTTTTTTTTGGTCTATGTTAAACATTTGGTACGACTCGCAAGTTTACAATTTATTATTATTAAACCTTGCACCATAATTAATTATGACTGCAGGGGGTTGGGGAAATGAGTACTATCATTTAAGGCTTTCGACTAGAAGCGAAAAAGATTTGGAAAGTAGCATTTTCATTTCCGCTACTCACATTAAGTTGTTCCATTACAGGCTGAATTGATTATTTGATCAATTATTTTGAATTTTCTTTCGCCTGATTAGAAAATGTGATATTCTAAAGGGTTAAACATAAAATTAACTAAGCAGAGTTGCAGTCAAGTGTTGGCATCACTGTGATTAGTTAGTATGGAAGCAGAGAGGAACTAAGTACATTAACATTCACATGTGTATATGTATGTGTATATGTGTGTGCGAATATGTTATGTGAGCTACATTGTAATATGAGCCGTGAGTCATGTGGGTCACTTGTACACTCTTTTCGTTGAGTGATAAGTGTCCATATTGACTCTGGAACATCGATTGTGATGTCACAATTCGCTTACTAGATTACAGATCTTCATTATACGTTTCTTTAACAACAAAGTATGCAGAAAATATTGATTCATTACATTTTCTTCATTCACTTTTTCAGTAAGAACCCTTTTGGGATGAGGAGTTATACGATATTTACAAAGAAAATCAGCAAATTCTGGATTAGAGTTATCTCAACTGGAGACTGTGCTTTAGAAAGCCAAATCGGAAGAAGATTTTCTAGTGAGAACTCAGGACACTTTGTTTTGGTTGGGATGGAAGATGGTAGACAACTCCAACTCTTACAGGACGAGTTCTGATGCCTCTTGAAAATGTCTGCTCAGCGATACTCTTTCTTCGAAATGTAGTGTAGAAGAGACGCGGAGTCATTAGTTTCTGTGTAGAGACGAACTTGATATAAGGACAACTCCAACTCTTACAGGACTGGTTCTGATGCTTTTGTAACATTTTGGAAATTTATATTCAGACTTTTTCGAGTTGAAGAGAGGAAATGGGGAAAAGCATCAGGTTCTGGGTGGAGTTGGAGCTTTTCAGAGGCTGGCTTTCGGGTAAGGTTTGTCAAGCAAGGAAGTTATATATTATTAGGTTAGGTTTGGTGGCAGTCAGTCTACTCAATAACTCACTCAGACCACTATGGGTCCATTGCGATACCACCGCGCAACACTGTACCTTTACCTTACTCGTGAAACCATTTCGAAGCCCTAATAAAGCGCAAGATTTGTTTGACCTTCGCGCCGGACACTTCCGTAAGAGAGCTGAAAGCGTATTTGCCTAAAGAGCCCGCTCTGCTTCTAACTAGAGCCGGGAACCTACATAAAATATGTTCTACAGTCCCCTCCTCTTCTTCATTCCCACAGCTATATATTATTAATGATTTCAATGATGAAAACGATTTTGTAACCATTTTGATTATTGGAAAATTTTCAATATTTATTTATTATATCCCCTTCGTATTTTATATATTTATTATTTATTTAATATTTATTTATTATATATTTAATGTTTATTTATTATTTATTTATTATTAATTTATGTTTTCATTTTATTTCTTTTTTATTTATTTAATATTTATCTATTATTTATTTATTTTCTATTTATTTATTTATTTATTAAATTATTATTTATTTATTGAATATTAATGTATTATTTATTTAATATTTATTTAGTTATTATTTATTTATTATTATGTATACAGTTGTTTAGCAGGACGAGTACTAGGCAACTAAAAATGACGTACATAATTATTATAATTTCGGTAATAATTAACAAACTAATTGCTTTAATTTATAAAAGACTCACCTTAAAAGCCAGCCTTAAATTGAAGGCCAATTAATTAAGTCATTCTCACTTAATTGTGCAATTTGGTGGCTTTTTCACCTCATCCATGCACTTACGCCAAATTACACAATTACAGTTGGCTTTTAAAACTTTCGACAATTCGAAACAAGCCGAATTCCAAGGGACAGAAAGTGGTGTGGTATTTTGTACATGCCCGCATAAGTCGTCGGAAGGACTTCACACATAACAGCAAGTGTTGTACAAGACTCTCAGCACGGCAACACGACTCCACTCAAGGAAAGAAAGTATAAGCTCATGTACAATAAACACAGATACACCACACACACACACACACACACACACACACACACACACACACATCACGCACACACGCACCACTCACAAACACAGCCACACCTGAACACTTTTATCCCCCAATAAATATTGAGTCCCATACCAGATGCTTAAGACACACTCTCACACTAATAAAAGGTCAACAAAAAAACTTTGCCAATAATTTAAACAAAAAGCGGACGGACGGACATGCATAAAATTGCAACCCTCTGCTCTAGAAGAAATTACTCTTCGAATTATTCCTTGGTTGGCATTTCATTGGAAACGGAAAGAAAGCATTTCGCCAAACATAAAATAACAACGTTGCGAGCGGAGCCGCCGGACCGCTAAGCGGGTTTTAAATTATGATCAGTTAGGATGGCAGGCAGGGTTGCCAATTCACTTTATTTTAAATGCACCAAGGATCCCAAAAAAAAAAATCCTAGTGTTGAAGGAAATCACTGATAACTGAAAACACAACGAACATGCTGTATTTTTGCTACTCCGAAACTACTCAAAATCATGTCTTAAATTATTTGTGGCAGCCTTCTTTAATTGCCTCGAGGATCCTTGATACATATATACGATTGATGCAATTCCTTCACACCGATATCTGAAATCCAACGAATCTATCTAAAGCCTCCTCGTAAGTCCGAATCGAATATCCGGGACTCACACTTCAATGCTATTAGTTAGGAAAGAACTCCATTAAGCAGAACTTTGCAAGGATACTGGACCAGTAACAAAACATCCTCACAAATCAACAGAGCCATGGGTAACTCATTACGATTAGCAACAGTTAACATAACTAGGACTTAAATAAGGTTGTTTATAATCAAGTTTAAATTAATAAACGGAAATACTAGGTATCTGGCAACAATAAAACTCACGTCCCCAATACAAGAAGATTAGTATATTTTCCTCTGAACTATCGAAAAATGACTTCATAAGAGGTTTAAAATCATTTTCATGCTAATAGTACTTTGCAATGAGTCCACGAAAGGTCGAATCACATTGGACTGAGTCTACGAAAGGTTAGATCGCATATATATCCGCATTGAACTGAGTCTTCGAAAGATCGGGTTCCATACATATCTCCATTAGACTGAGTATTTAAAAGGTCGGTTACCGTATGTAACCTCATAGGACTAAGGTCGGTTTCCATATATATATATATATATATATATATACATATATATATATATATATATATATATATATATATATATATATATATATATTTGAAAGGTCGGATCCCTTATACAAATATTCCCATTGGACTGTGTCTATGAAAGTTCTGATGCCATATACGCGTGTATATATCCCCATAGGACTGAGTTTCCCATATACAATATATCCACATAAACACTCCCGGTAGATCCATTTCTTCACACATAGTCCAATTATGTATATGGGTAAAAGATACTAACGATCCCTTAGAAAAATGATCTTTCATTCCGGATTATCCCCGCTCTTCAGTGTTTCGGGTATTTTCGTGGGAGTTGGCATCCCTGCTACCCAGGCAGCATGCTAAGGGTAAACACGCGGTCGATCAGCAGTGCAACGGCCAGTCGGATGGTCAATCGGGCTTAAGCAGGCAGGCATGGTGGCAGGGAGGGAGGAAGGCAACCAGGCAGTCCGCCAGCCGGCCAGGAATTGTAACAAATGTCAGCAGCATCGGCGCTGCTGCCGCCACACTGAACGCAAATGCAGCGTGTCTGTGCTTATTTTGGGAGTTGAAATTGCAGCAGGTCAATAGCAGCGGCAGCAGCAAAAGCAACAACAACAACAACTATGCTGACTCTCAACAATGGCAACATTGCCGCCACGTTGAAAGCAGGAGGCAAGCGCATTTATTGAAACTTGGCGCATATGCGTGCGGACAGAGAGGTTCAGGTTCGTATACGGGATCGGCATGGAGATCGGTCTCTGGTTCTGACTCTGGCTGGGTTCGGTGCTCAGAGCTGCATCTGTGGCGCAGTAGTAGCGTGGTGTTGAGTGGCTTGTATGCAACGCGCCAGCTATCAAACAGCATGATCGCCACTTTATTGAGGCCGTTGAACTTCCCAAAAACAGCCGAAATTCAGTTTCAATTTTTTTAGAGTGCGTCTGCGTCTTGTTTGTCAGTTTTCATTCTTCCTTTTTGATAAAGAAAAAATAAGTAATTTGTATGTGTGCGTTCTCGGTGGTGTTTTTTTTTATTTTGTAAATTTTTTGGTAACTTTTGTTACCGTTTTACTACCGCAGTACTCGTACTTGCTTGTTGTACAGAACGCGCGCGCGGGCTTTTTCGGCCAATACACTTTTCGCCTTCACTGCTCTGATGCAGTTCGGCAGTTGGCTGGCTGGTTAGTTAGTAAGCTGGCTGAGTGGCCCCTTGGCCGGCATTTAGTGTGGCGTGGTCTTGTTAGAATTATTAACGGGGCAGCTTATAATTGAGGTTTCAGGTATTGAGGGCATCTCGCGTATATCGAGAGTCCGAGCAGGCCGGCCGCATGTGGCCAAATTGCTTAATTATTTGCGTGCTCGCACAGTTGGCCGTAAATAGCACCGTTAATCAAATAGTTTTATGCGGGCTACTTTGTAAAGCACACCTGATTACTGGGGATGATAAATAAACGAGCGTGACTTTTGAGCGCATTGTTATGTAAGGTTTATGACCTTTAATTCGGAACAATCTGTACCAGAGCTCAGTGATCTACACTCACGCCGTGAACTATGCCTTCAATACAGCAGTGCCGGATAATCTAGAACTACTGCTACCACCAGGTTTGAGTTTGAACCAGGAGCTAAGCGCTTCAGTGGAGCTTAAGGTCTTTGAGAAATAGAGGGTGACTTCGCTTGGCATTTAAATTCGTGTGGTTGTGGCAGTATAATAGTCCAATGTACTGAGTCCACGATCTGTTAGTTAGATCTCATATACGACATCAAGTGGGATCTAGTACTACTACAAACCTTTGAGAAATGGACGATGCTTTCGCATGGCATTTAAATTTAACCACACTCTGTCAGTACTGAGTACACTGCACTGAGTCCACTGTACTGGTCGGATCCCATATATGGCATCAAGTGGGATCTAGTACTACTGCAACCAATAGGTTATTGCTCGAGCCACTGGAGCATAGGGTCCTGGATCTACTTGTCCATCGTTTATGATATTTGCAGACAATTTAATGTATCTAACTTAATTATTAATGCTTTTAGAGCAGATCTAGTCTAACTACAACAGCAGATGAACATAATAGGGTGATCAGAAATAAGTGTATACCAAATTGTTTTCATTCTCACATCAAAAGTAAGGTTTGTTGGGGTTGCTACGCTCTTTTAATACGTTTTACTTTTCTTTATAAGGGTCATTGCACCATTTCTGAGTCTTCAAGGGTCACATAAAAGCTCTACACTTATAATGCTTCAAAAGCTGGATTCGATTAGATTATATATATGTACATATGGAGATAATACACTGCGACCTAAAATATCTATTGTGGGGATCATTATGTACTTAAACGATGACGATTGTCCCCTCTATAGATCTTATGTGAGGTTTATTTCAGACAGGATAATCTATAAATCTTCTGTGGGGTTTAGTTCCGACAGGATCTTGTGTTCTTTGGAGGGATCAAGTTGAAAAATGTTCATTATATCCAAGATGTATTCTCCAAAACACTGCTATTTTGTGTACCAGAGCTCCGCAGTCTTTAATCAGGTGTAGTGAGATTACATCCCCTTCTCCATAGAATCTAAAGATAGCATTTGGTGCTAGAACCAAACTTATTTAAATGCTAATGAAGTTTTCAGTGACAACACGACCGTGGTGATATAAGCATACTTATCAGCTCTTTAAGGTATGTAATTTAGTTAAAATAGTATTCTCAGAAGGTCTTTGCCTTGTATTAATCCAGGAAGATTCTTCCACGATCGACTTCTTTGATATAATTCCTAACTATGCCTACAATCACACTTCATACTTCATCATTAATTTCAGATTATAATGGAAATATTTTGTTTACATTAGCACAGCATAAAATATTTTTTCGGGGGAACCATTCTCCACTGGGGATAAAAACTGTTTTCCATCATTTTGCAGATGGAAGCCGACTCAGATGTGAACTTCTCAGGACCTTCCTCTGCGAGGGAATAAATAAAAAGCATTGTGGATGAAAGCCGACTTAGAAGTGAACTTCTCAAGGTCCTTCAATTGTGAGGGAACAAATTATAAATTTCCGAACATCGTTTATTAAATAGACTCAGTAGTGAACTTTTCAGGTTCTTCGTTGCCTCATGATTTACGCGATAACTTTAGGTTTGTACGATCTTGGTTTCAAGGATATATTTCATACATTTTGCCCCTTGCATCAGCATTCCAAGCTAAATTTCATTGAGAAGTTATTATAGACCAAAGACGTCGTCGGTAGAAGAATTAAACTAATCAATTCTCAAACAAGCGTATTACGTGAATATTGTAATCGGATAAAGAAATTTCAATTCTGCATTTCTTCCATCTAAATTCCCGCTGAAACCAGAACTCAATACACAGACAAGTCCCGTTTGAATAGAAAGAAGCCCATTCTTGGCATTTAAGAACCAGACACAAACATAAAAACACACAAACACATTCATACATACCCCTACATAACTAGAATTCTTGGAAATTTCTAATGAACTAACCCAAAATGTATGCCAGGCAAAGAACATGAGAACCACACATCCTCATATGAACACAACCATACAAACGCAACGGCACATATATGTACCTACATATAGGTCGGAGCAAAAACTAAAACAAGAACAACAGCAACAATACATGATAACAACAACAGCAAAAAAAACGAATACAAGAACAACACCACCAATAAAAATAAAAATATAATAATAACAAGAGCGACGGTAAATACGGTCCGAATCAGAGTAGAATCGTAGAGCAGAGGAGTTAAAAAAAGGTGTTCAAACAGCAGTCAAATGCGCGGCTCAAGCGCTCAACCTAAATCCAGCAGACAGACAGACAGACACACGGAGACCGAGAGACGAACACAATCAAACGACCGAAATACGGACTGAATACTGAAATAACGAACGATTGAGCGCGAGCGCTCAAAGATCGTACAAATCGTACAACAACTTAAATGAGGAAAGAAGTGCAGAGTAAGAAATCCAAGGTTAAATTCATGCAATAGAAGTGATGACGGTAAGTAGCGCAAATGAGGATGATGGTTGTTATGATGATGATGATGATGATGATGATGATGAAGATGATGATGATGAAGATGGTGATGATGAAGATGATGATGAAGGTGGTGATGATGAAGACTACTGCAATATTTTTGTTGTAACCGATGATGATGACTACTAAGACGGCACTGTTGTTTTTGTAGCCGTTAATGATGACGACGACGACGGTATTGGTGTTTTTGTAGCCGATAATGATGATGATGATGAAGATGGTGATGATATTGTTGATGGCTATTGTTATCGCTATGGTGGCGGTGGTGGTGGTGTTGGTGTTTGTTGCTAACAACGGGCAGCAGATGTCGCATTTAGACACAACCAAACAGCCGATTCGTAATCCGGATGAACAATGTTGGAGGACGGGATGGGTCGGTGTGGTTCATAGAAGGTTAGCTTGGTTGCTAAGTCGGTCGGTCGATCGTGTAGTTAGTAACTAAAAAAAAAATGCATTTTTCTAAGCCCATTGAGCGCTCTCTGTCTCTGTCTCTCTCTCTCTCTCGCTCTCTCTCTCTCATTAAACCTTTCACATGGATTAAAAATGGTCTTGTTTAGTTTGAACAAAACAATTTTTTTTCTATTTTACCTGGACCGCTGTATCTATGTGTGTGTGTGTGTGTTTGCATGGGCGATTGAGTTCTTAAATATTCATGCTTGTCAATGTGTGTGTGCGTGTGTGTGTGATTCGCACATGGCGAGGCGCTTCCTTTGATAGCTTTTCCTTTTTTCTGTTGCTTCATTTTGTTTGTTTGCTGTGAAGAACACTTTCTTGATTGTATCTCCTACCTGCGTGGTGTTGCACATATTCCGCGCGTCGTTTCTAAATTAAAAATTCCAAAATTTGCATCCTGCTGGCGGTCTGGCCTGCCACTAACCTGGCACGTACTCACACACACAAACACACACACACTTCGGTATTTCCGCCATATTCATGTGGATACAGAGCGGCAGGACGCGGGCGTTATTTGCCTTGTTTGGCAACTGTGTGAATTTACATTTTGTGCATTTTTTTATTTTTGTTTTTCTGTTCTGATTCGGTTTTAAAGTTTTTTTTAAAATTTTATTTGAATTTTTTTTTATTGGTTTTTAATTTTCTATTGTAAAGTCTTTTATTCAAAACTTTTTTTTTTAATTTCTAGTTTAATTTATAATTTTTATTGGGTATTTTTTAAATTGTACTATATTTATTTTCTATTTAGTTTTTAATATATGGATATAAATACAAATATATATTATACATTTATATATATATATATATATATATATATATATATATATATATATATATATATATATATATATATATATATATATATATATATATATACATTTTTTTATATTATATAGTTTTATTTTTTTTCATATATATTTTATTTTAATTTTTTATTCTTATTTTATTTTTTATCTTAACTGCCTGCATGTGCAATAATTTGGTATCAAATTCAGGCATGATTGTTAATCAACCTGGACAAATATGACACAAATTCACACACACACACACACACACACACCCAAGTTCGAGTCTCCCTGTTGTTGTTGTTTTGTTGCTCATGCTGTTCTTAGTTTTTCTTCATCTTGTGTGAATGTAGGTAAAGATTGTTTTGCCTGTTTTTGTAGTTGTTGTAGTTTTGGTTGTTGTAGTTATTGTACTTATAGCTGCTGTAGTACTTGTTGTTGTTGCTCTTGTTGCTACCAACATTTTTTCATTCAAATTTTTCGTTTCGTTGATTGAAACTTGTTTTTTGTGTTTGATTTTGAGTTTTGGGCTTCGGTTTCAGATTTGTTTTTTATTTATTTATTTATTTGTTGTTTTTGTTGTTTTCTTTTCCATTTATACCTTTGCATATTTTCGGCCGTGATTCGTTTTGCGTGGCCGTCTCGATGAGAAGAAGCTGATTTTTTTTCTCAGTTTCGGAATTTGTGCTATTAATTTATTGGCATACATTGACCAGAATGGATATCTGGGTAAGATCATATTTTATACTAATTTTAATGTTAATTGTGTGTGCACTAATTATGGTGAGGTTGCTCGCCGCCTTTTATAAATACGAAGAAAATAAATTTGCATTTTTTTAATTGTTTTTTTTTTTATGAGATTTCCTCTGGGAGTATTTTTATTTGCGTGGATTTGTAATTTTTTAAACGTTTCTATTTTTGTCATTCTTTCTCTTCAACATGGCAGTGACAAAATTTCTCTGGAAATATCAAACGACTGCCCAAAATGAAAATTAGAATTTGGACACATCATCATCTTCGGTGTCGAAAAGTGTTCAATATCCAGATGCTCGCTTCGTCGCTGATCGTTGGGACATTTAAAGGAATGAAGTTTTGAGTTCTGCAACTTGGTTCCTTGACTGTACTTTCTACTATAGTATAAGCAACACCCATTGTCATCTGTGGTAATAACCATTCCGTAGGATTTTAATGGGGATTATAATAGTTGAAAATTCCAAAGAGTAGGTTATTCATGAAACCTGACTTTATTCTCTGTGAAAGAGGTCGTTGTTGAACTGTTCTTGAAGTGAACTATGAAAGGATAAATTAAATTGTCACAGTTATGACTATTTTGATATTAAACTTATCGATTTGCTCGTAATACAACTACCCTAAATTCGTTAATAATCGGGGGTACGAGTACGTATGAACTTGATTTATGTTTCAATAGTTCCAATAAATATTTAAAAATTGTATAAAGACAACGAAACAATTTCAAGAAATAAATAAAATTTTTCAAATTAAAAAAAAATAAATGAAAAAGAAATAAATAAAACAAAATTAATATAAAAAATAATAAAAAAGAAGATATTCTATTTTTAATTTAACTAGATTTATAAATAAATATTCAAAAATAGTATAAACAAAACATACAAAATTTAAAAAATACATAAAAAACAAATAAATTAATAAATAAAAATAATTAAATAAAAGAATATTTAAATAAAAAAATAATAAAAAACATATAAATAAAAAATAAGGAATTAAAAGAAAATAATTTAACAAATTAATAAAAAAAATATATTAAAAATGTAAATAAAAATTAAATCTAAGAAAAAACGGATACAAAATAAATAAAGAAATTAAAAAATATATAATTAAAAAAATTTATCAAAGAAAAAATAAATTAAAAATACATAAAAAAAGCTAATAAAAAAGTAAATAAAAGAAAAATAAATAAAGAATACAAAAAGTCACCATAAAAACCCTATAAATAAAACATATGAATGAAAAAAACAAGAATTGAAGAAATAAAAAAAAATAAAGTAATTCTTAAAAATTTTACAAAAAATATAGAAAAAATTAATCAAAGAAATAATAAAAAGAATTAAAAAAATTTATAAAAAAGAAATAAATAAAAAACAAATAAAAACAAAAATTAAAATAAATAAATAATATAAGTCTGTTTTAAAATATTAATCAAATAAAAAATAAATAAATAAAAAATAAAGAATTAAAAAAATATGCATAAAAAATAAAAGAAGTAAAATTTAAAAAAACGTATAAAAAATAAAAGAATAAATACATAATAAATAAATATAAAAAATTTATAAAAAACAAATTAAAAAGAAACAAATAAATAAAAAAAAATTAATTATCAAATAATCAAAGAAAACCTAAAAATAAAAAATAAATAATAGAAAATTAATTGAAGAATTAAATAAAAAATTTGTAAAAATTTAAAAAAATCCACAAATAAAAATCAAATAGAAGAAAATATAAAGAAATATATAGAAAAAATTTAAAAAATAATTGTAATAAACAAAATTGATAAACAAAAAGTTGAGAGCAAAATAAAAAATTGAAATTTTTTATTTTCAATCTGAAGGAAGAGTCCTTAGGGAATATGGCAAGTTGTCCATTTTAAGTTTTCCGAAACCAATTTTATTTTGGAGTGGAGCGATAAAACCAATTTTCCCTCTTTCCAAAAGATTCCAAGTTTATAGATTACTATTAGAATTCACTGAATATGGGCGTTGGAGGTGAATATGGAGGATATTTTTTGAAAAGGCGCTCTCAAGTACCACGGCTACATGAACTTACTGAGTTACTCGTTTCATAAAGGAGAGAAGAAAATTTGGAAAGGATACATGAAAATCATCTGGAGATCGTCGCTTACGATAAGTATAGGAAAGTATATTTCAGGAACACTGATTTACATCATATATTGTTGCAGAAGAGGGTATGATGATGAAAGCTCGGCCGCGACACAGTTCCCAATGAAACTTTTGGATACACCACTGATTTTAAGATGTAAATAAATCATAACCAAAAATTTATTGCTAGATTCTCGAAATGCAGGAAGTATGTTTTATTGAATATGTAAGCACCCATTCCTAGCAAAAATATTCTACAGACGTTCATGACGCTATTGCCACTTTTTCTATTGACGAGGAATTCTTGTGAAAAACTATCAAGAACTCCGCGGCTCAATAAGGTTCACATTTCTCTTTTCGAAAAATTTCCGTACCTGAGAGAACATTCAAGAATGTGTTCTTTGATTTTGGCTCCAGAAATATGCAGGAAGAAAATAATATTTAATAATATATATAATAATAATATCTAATATATACAGTATTTAATAATAATTATTATGATGAAGATAATTAATGCCCAGCTTCCTAGAAGTGGAGGTGGATTTCTCCAATGTTAGAGCCAATTTGATTAGAATACAGGAAAGAGACGAAATAGAATATGAAACCACCGCCTCGGCAGCAGGAAGGAGACACTAGATTTGAACCACTCCAATGTAGCGCTGCCTGCGAATCCAAAGGTGATTCATACTGGACAAATAGGTCAGTTGAAGACATTACGGTTCACAGAGCCTTGTCTCTGCTGCATGATTTTCCCCAGAATGCTGGATTGTAACATCGTCAATTGGTCCGTTATGCATTAGGTCAACGGAAAGTTAGGCGGGATTATGCCTAAAAGCACAGTCTGACTGTAGGATGGCTGGAGCTGCACGGTTTTTGATCCAGCTGGTTTAGCCACCAGAAGATTTCTTCCGGACTGATTTGGAGCCAGTTCTGAGCTTTATGGCTTTTGCTCCAGCTTGTTTAGCCAAGAGATGATCTGTTCTGGACTCCATTCCATTTGGAGCCTGACCAGCAACCGTCGAGGTCTTTGGCGTCGAACATTGTCAAACAATAAAGAGAGTACGGAGGAGTATGAGTTATGGTATGTGAAGGTATTGCACTGGGGACTGTACTGAACAAGAGCGCATTCAGTAATCATATTTATAAAAGTTATTCATCTAAATTGCCAACACCCCAGTGGTTTCTATAGAAAACTCACCACACACGCATATTATATGCATTCCCCCGACCAAAAAAAAGGACAAAAGAGAAAGAACAAATTCCGAGGCTTTACTACACTTCAACTAATTTGACTGTCAATCAAATGTTCAACAAAACACATACAACTAATTTACATTACATAATCGATGGGAATCACATGGCATGAGAGCAAAAATCAAAAAAATAACACCAGTTATAAAAATAAGGGCTAAAAATAGAAGGATAACCCTTCTGCTTGCTAACAAGCGTTCGCACAATAGATAGCAGAGATGCGGCAGAGATGCTTAATACGCATAAAAGCGATACAGTAACTCATTGGCACTACCGCGGCGATAAGCAGCCGAAGATACCAACGAAGCAAAAGATCGTACGACAACAACGGTATAGAAAGGTAGTTAGGAAGTTAGGCAGCACATAGAAGCAGCTCGTACAGGCAGCACATAGAGGCAGCACATAAAGGCAGCAGCGCAGAAGCAGAAGGCAGACAAGCGTGCATATGTACAATAAATATCTATGAGAGACCACGACAAATTGGCAACTAACGATGGACGGAAGGTACAGCCAGCCAGGCAGCCAACGAACTATCCACCATGGATACAAGCAACATGTGCAGAAATGCTGAGTGCCATGGCAGCGTTCACCAACATTAAACTAACAATAATAAGTGCGGCAAGGAGATGAATTACAAAAAAACAAACAAACAAAAATATAGCATAGTAAAAAAACGTAATGACAAGAAAAAAAATAATAAAATAATAAGAGAAAAAAATTACAATTAAAAAATAAACGCATATGAAATTGTATGCCAAAATCGACGGCAACTGAAGAAGTTTAAAAGCACAGCACAATATTCAAAGGGAAAAAACAAAGAAAAAAATTCATATAAAAAAAATTAAAAAAATAAAATTAGGAAACAGAAATATATGTATATATATTTTTTTGTATATTGTAGAAGCTGAAAAATCTCAAGCTAAACTCCCCTAGCAGCGAAAACTAGTTCAATTTCCTTTTTTTCTGATGGGTATTTTTTTCTTTTTTGTATGACATTCAAATAATTTTCAATAAGAGAGCGGTAATAGCTTATCTGCTTCTAATACACAACAGTAACAAGAGCAAGAACAACAACACCAGTAACAAGAGCAAGAACAACAACAGTAGCAAGAAGAGCAGTAGAAACAACAACAACAACATTAACAAGAACGACACCAGTAGCAACAATAACAACAACTACAGTAGTAGCAATAGCTACAAATGACGGAAGCAAAAGATGCGCTTAGCATTGTGTAAGGTTAGCTTGAGGCTTAGAAGAAGGAGGTATGTGGTGCGTATGCGCAATAGAGCCGTACAAAGTGCGCGCTCACACCCTTTTCGACAGCGGCAGCAGCAGCATAAACAGCAGCAATAGCAGCAGCATCATGGTTAGCCACGGCACGGCGCGGCACGCATGTGGATTATTAAACACATTGGCATTTTGGGGTGGGGGTCGGTTCACGACAACCGAGGTTGCAATTTAGCGTTGTAGTAACATGGCATGTGAATGACAAGACAACCCTCCTTAAGAAGCTGCCGATGATGCTGTTTCCTTGCTTGTCGTTTCAGTCTCCGTGTGCGAGAGTTTATGTGGCCGAAGCGTATGAGTGATATTCATAAAAAGTAAATACAGCCGCAGTAGCAGTGTAGAAAATGTTAACAGCAAAAAAATTATAATAAAAAATACAAAAAAGAATAAAAAATAAAATAAAAAATAAGTACACAGAAATTAGAGAGAAAATAATTTGGAAATTTTTATTCATTATATATGAGCTCTGCTGTATATAAATTCGTTTTTTTTTTATTGAAATTATATTTATATATATGTATGTATATATAAAAATATATATAAATATATAAAAATGAAGAAAATTCTAAATTATTGCTTCGCTAATTTCTATGTATTTATTTTTATTATATTTTTTTATATACGTGTATTATAGAATTTTTTATGAATTGAAATTTGTTTGTTTATATTTCATTAGAAATTATATTGGCCTTTTATTTTAAATATCGAATGAAAAAAACAATAAAAATTCAGCAGATATCTATGATACGTGTCATTACATTCAATATATTATTCTAATATGTATATATATATATACGAGTATATATATATATATATATATATATATATATATATATATATATATATATATATATATATATATATATATATATGTATATATGTGTATATATTTATATATATATATATATATATATATATATATATATATATATATATATATATATATGGATTATGTGGAACAGTTGTACAAGTGTATAACAGAACACCACATGCAGATTTCTGTCATATAAACTGAGGCTTAAGTACGTGTTACTTGGTCATATGTTCTCACATAATTCTATTAATTTCTCATAGGCTTGCACAGTAGAACAAATTTCACACAGTAACACTCATTTCCTCAGGAAATCAATAAATTATTTTGATCTTTAAGTTGCGTGTCATTAGGTTATACAATTTTAGCATAAGTGAGTTATACATAGAACCTTATATCACCCATACGACTTCATTAAGTACTCATTCTAAGTTCTCGACGTTAAGTAGCCACAAGCTTCGCTCATAATGTTTCTGCTCTATATGCCACTGCTTATCATGTTTCTGCCCATATGCTTCTCTTACATACTAATTTTCACATTCACACGCCCATACAGCTCAGAATTTAATTTTAATTGATTTTTATATGTTACACGCCATTACGTCAATTACAAACTCTTAGCAGAGATTCGCATAAAACATAAACTACGTCATCTTGTGCCATACCCCTCCATTACATCCCGGCAGGCTTTAAGCCGCAAGTTCCGCTCTCACTTTTCTCATAGCAGAGCAGAGCAATGCTATGTGCCTGAAGGGCCGAAGTACTCGTATAACAAATTTCATATGCGAGTGCACGCACACTTAATCTCTCAGTAGGCTGACTCGCTGCTTTCTACTACTTCTACTACTACAACTACAACAACAATTACCTATGCAACTACTATTAGCGCCTGTTTTTTGTTGTTGTTGTTGTTGTTTTCATATGCTTAAGCTTAGGTTACTCTTAAGAGAGGGGTGCATGTTTAATGATATTCCTTGAGCGCTTCGCTTGCTTGGCTGCTTTCTAAGCAAAAACCATTTTTTCTTACACCACTTCAAAAATTTCCTAAAATCTCAATAAAAAAAACCAAAAAGGAGGAAAAAAAATCAAGCAAATAAAAATAAATTTAAAAAAACTTTCAAAAGACACACACCATTGTGATATGATCAATTTATCTTTGAAAATTAGCTGGCATTTAGCATAGTTGTCCAGGAGCGCGGACCACGTTGCCCTCATATTCGTGTGATGTATGTGAGTGAGTGGCAATGCCGCACATTGGCGTGATAAACCTTGGAATTGTGGCCTACCGTAGCTGACGAGGCACCATCTTATAGTTTTATTTTTTTTTAATTCTACTTTCTTACGTTATGAGAATTCCAAGGAGGTCAATGCTGGAAGAGTAGTTCCAATTATGTACATATATGGTATATTTATAAACGAGTGTCGAGCCAATACTTATAGGTTCTCTATGAAATTTGCCAATGCTGCCAAGTTATGGGAATAATCATGCCTCTTGAGCGGGTAATTACTTAAAATCATAAATAAGGAAATTTAGTTAAATTGTAAATTCTCTTTAAGAAGTCATATTTTTATTTATATACTGAAGAAAATGTTACAAGCACAGTTTTGAACAGTTCTGCGAAGTGGAAGGGATATCGATTGCTATAGTACACGGGGAATCCTTTGTAGACACACCAACACTCTATAAATAAGTTCACATCCTTTTATTTATATATTCATGAAAAATCCAGAAACATATATTATGAACAGTGCTGCCAAGTGAAGGAAAAAGTGGCTGTTAAAGCCACGCTACACGGTGAACCCTTTTTATGTACCTACACACACAGACACATAATATTTTTATTTACATATTCACGCAAATGTCACAAACATATGTTTTGAAAAGTGCTGCCAAGTCGAAGCAAAGGTGTCTGCTACATCTACGGTAGACCCTTGTAACGCACCCACACACCAACCCCCAACATAGATGCTTTTAAAAAATCCTAATTTTGTTATTTATATACTATTCAAGAAAATGTCCCAAATATATGTTTTGAACAGTGCTGCCACAAATACTTGGAAATTCAGCTTTAACAAACATTTCTAGATTATTTCCGAGAAAAATGTCTGAAAAATCATGTAAATGTAAAAATCGTAAGCAAGACAATTTAATCGCAGATCAGAGACTTTGAAGGACACCAAAGTTGTTTCACGAAAAATCGGAGTTTTGCTGGTCTAGAGTAGATCTTTAACCTGTGGTTAGCACCACAAACTTAATAATATGAAAGGATAATATTGGTGGAGTTATTGGAAGAATAATAATATTAAGAGAAGATCAATGGAATTATTGCGAGGTGGAAAAATTGTATAATTATTATACAATTAAGAGAATATCAAAGGTTTGGTAGGATGGTAGGAATAATTTTCTAATTATACAGATTGAGTAAGGAACGCATATTCTGGGTCCAAAAACCAACAGAGCTGTATTTGCAGTTAGCTGTGATTTAAGGGCCTTGATTGAAGCATTCATAAGAACTGTTCTAAAATCACGGAGAAGTACAGAGCTCTCTAAGTTTCCATAGGTACAAGATATATGATAAATGAGCGAAAGTTAATAAATCTTAAGTTTTCCTTTAATTAACAGTTATGTCGGTGTTTTAGTGTTACTATCCAATAAAAATTCTTTTATTGGACCATCCACCGAAATCACCGCATCAGCAGTGTCTGGTATTATAATAATGTTAGAAAGTTAAAAATGATTCCAAGATTTCTCTCAAAATTCTATGTCCCTCAATCAATTATTTGAACAGCTCTTTAAGGATGTTTCAAGTAGTGCGGGATACTTCGATCCAGAGATCTATATACGAGATATAAGTTGCTGGCAGCAAACAATAAAACAATACAGATATATACTTAAGTAAGAGATTCATAAAGCTGGAGTATATAAGAAATGTTTATATATAGTAGAGCACAAGGATATACATGAAGCACTGGGTAGAAACTGTTGAAAATCAACTTATATATTAAAGGTAATCAACTTATATATTAAATATCAACGTATATATTAAGGATAGATTATATAAAATATAGTTCTAAACAATCAGCGTTACTTCATTAAATATTTATAGAACAATCAGCGTTACTTCATTAAATATTTATAGAAAAATTAAAGAGTATCCTGAAGGAATTCGCAACGAAAGTTCTGCAGAAACTTGTGCAAAATAGTTACATTTTCAAGGAATTTAGCGATGCCATTCTTACCACACGTTTACCGAGTGGAGACACCACAGATCGCAGGTCTACATAAGTTCATTCGAGGCCATTCAGGTTATGTATGTATTATTTTTGACTCAAGATCTTAGAATTGATTCGGTACACTTATATCCTTAAAATCACTTAACTATCCTTAATGTAATGTTGTGGTTCTATGTCATCTCTTTAAGAAAGCTAGGATGGGAAAGTCGCATCATAAATGTAGTTTGAAGAGTATAAATCCAATTGTAGAAATATTTCGCTTAATTAAAAGGATTGGAGCGTAGTTTTTGTACTGATATTCAGAGATAGCGCAATTGGAGGTGCTTCCACTAAAAAAGATATCTGTCATTATTGTTTGATTTCAGTATCTTATGTTCACTAGGCGGACCACTTGGTTCCTTCTATAATAAGGAAGAATTGGTAAATTTTCAACTCAGCAGCTAATTTCATGGAATCAACATTGCCAATAGTTTAGATTAAAGTGAAATTTAGTTTTATTTAGCCCACAAATATCCATATTATCACTTTCATCAGTATTTTATGTTCACTTACGGAATTACTTTAAACTCTTTTTAGTGAGGATGTAGCATGGTTTGTTTTTGCTCTGAGTGCTCTCACTTTCTTGGGAAAAGATTTTCCACTTACTTTCCACTTCAAATTGGATAAGCAAGCCTCCAAGAATCACCAACCAGCCACCTTCAGTAGGTTGTTTGGTTCCCGGTTCTCTCTACTGAGCAGAGAAATGTAGTTAAGAGATCTATAACCTTTTGATACCGAAATAGTAGTAGGGACCTTTCGTTAGGAAGTTAGGAAGGTTTTCTTCACTCTGAAAAGTTAGATGTGTTCTGTGGGATTAGAAGACCATCACTTTCTAATGGGAAAATGACACTCAATTGATACTAAGGATCAAATGTGGCGTTGCTTTACAGAGAAATAATGTGTGGGGGAATTCAAGTTTCTTCCATCAAGGTAGTATGGGAGATTTCATAATGAAAAGGATGAGTTACTGATCTGATATTACAGTACAATGGGTTCCTGAGTTCTTGGAGACCTTCTTCATCGGCAGCACTCGGCCTACCTCACTACTACTGATCTAGTACATTAATTAATCGGTACATTATTATTATTATTGAGCCTATCTCTCTCAAATGGAAGGGAATGGGAATGTACAATTGGAATACACAGTGAAAATATACAAAAGAAATGTATAAAGAAGCTGTACAATGGATACTTATGCACCTCTTTTAGAGGCTTTAGGTGGCAGCGTTTCTTCTAAGAAAGCAATTGGCAATGTCGTCTGCAAAGTATGCAAAGTTGATAATTACGTCTTCAATAGATTCCTTCAATAAACTTGGTTAAAGCAAAAATAGTTAGAAGAACACAAATACAAAGATAATAATAGAGAGAGAGAAGAGAATTTAGTGTTTAATTCAATAAATTTAGATAGCGGAAGGAATATAGTCACACCACCGATTACTACTCCCTACGAAAAAGGTAAAATATTTATCAATCTCTCAAAATAGTTATAAGTAAATATGGTATAGTAATTTAGCTATATAGATTATGAATTAGCTATATCGAAAAATTTAGCTATATAGATTATGAAGAGTATTTATACTAAACCTGGAACTAGGTTAAGCTCTATTAATATCTGCAACTGTAGAAGGCTGTTTGAGAATTTTAGATACTGGATAATTGTAATGATACGGAGGAAGCTGAACAATGGATACTGCGTATATATAGTTTTCTTTTTTAAGGATATACAGGAAAAGTAGGTCTAGGCTTTTATATATAGAGATATATTAAACACTGGAATACTGTGGTGATTTATTTCCGGTTCTATTGTTTATGTAATCGCTTTAATTGTAATTAAGTGGATTTTGTGTAAATACCTTGAGGTGCCAGCACCTTCCATTTGCTGTCGATCTAAGGGTGGATCGAAAATCTGTTCACGATCTTCTTTCGATAATTCCAAGTCTGCAAACTGATCCAATTCTGATGCCATTTTGTATTCTTTTTTGTTTTTCTTACTTTTGAAGTGATTTTTTTAAACTTTTGAGTGGGTGGGTTTTGATTTCGAAAATGTTACTTTGGAATGTTGCTTTATTAATATTTTTTAATTTATTAAAATTTGCTTTTTTTAAATTTGTATTTTAATTTAGTTTGAACAAGAAACAATTCCACACAGTGTGCAAAATTTATTAAAATTAAAAATAATTTAACAATTTTTTTTGGTGTTTCTCAGGAAAGTTTTTTTTTTAAATTATTATTTGCAAATTTTGTTTTAAATTTTGTATTTTGGTTTTTGCGAAATTTGTTTTCCCAATTAATTTTGTACGAGTAATGTTCAAAATGTCAATTAGCCAAAAACCTACAACGAAAGAGAAAATAAAAATATAAATTATAAGCAAAATATTTATGGAGAAACATGTCAATCAATGGAAAAGCAAAATAAAAGTACAGAAAGTGGGTATAATTTCCAGTTAAAAGCCGGTACCATTTAGTAAGGGAGGTGGGCGTGTGGGAATATGCGTGTGCGTGCAGAGGGTAGGCCAGCAGGGAAAATGAAACTCTTACGAGGAATATTGTGAACACGGAGAAAGCTTTAAAAAAAAGGAATGATGTATGCCAAAATAGTTCAATAGCTCAGGAAGTCGAAGAAGTGATGAAATAAAAGACTTTTCCAAGATTTCATCACCTGAATGTAGGGCGTTTCAATGCAATTGGCGTGCCTACCTTCGAAATTCCCATTAGAGTCCTAAATTAATTCGTAATTACGTTAGTTTTATAAGGAAAATCACTTTAATAAAGATTAAATTATCTTCCTTGTATCTCTAACTGGATACACAAACCAGGGTAATGTCATGGTGGGGTCCAAGATGTTCAAGGGTCTTTCTACATTGTAATCAATTCATTCCGAAATTAACTTAAGAGTCATTTACTTCTATTCAACCTTCCACCAACTGAGTAAACAAACTAGGGAAGTATCATCCTAGAAACTAAGATATCCAAGTACCTCTTTGCAATAAGAAACTATGCGGAAAGATATAGAATTGGATCGTAAATCATCTGTTAAAACATATCATTCTCTTCAACCTTCTTCTTACTAGGTACATAAACCAGGGTAAGCAAACTAGGGTAAAGAAAACGGGGACCTGATTGACACTAAGCTATGCAAGTACATCTTTGCACTGAAAAACCAGGCGAGAAGACATAAAATTGGATCGTAAATTTTCTGCTGGAGCATATCATTCTCTTCAACCTTCATCTAAGTGAATACACAAACCAAGATAATATCATGATTGACACTAAATTATGCAAGTACGTCTTTGCAATGGAAAACTAGGCGCGAAGATAGAAAATAATTGGATATAACAATTGGATCGGAAATCATCTATTGAACCATGTCATTCTCTTCTATGCACCTACAAACAGAATCTCAACCAATTTCTTGGCTGAAACTAAAGTGTTCAAAAGCTTTGCCGCAAAGAATAACTAGTCTAGTGAATATATAAATGCGCCTAAGGTCTTAAAAGCAACTTGATTATCCAAATATATAGATCTACTATTTTAAATATTTATTTGCTGAATTTTATGATATCCCAATGCCGTTTGGAGAACTTTGAAGGAAGTCAGAACTCTCCAATTAGCTCAAAAGACGATCTAAAATACACGCGCTTGAATACCAGAACTTATATTTAAATGTCTTTAAATTACTAATAACAAAGGAAACATTTAAAAACTCTGACATGATGCCTTAGAAAACTTTGTTATACTCTTTACCTAAAAGGATATACTAAATCCTAAAAAGGGGTATACCAAGTTCTTTGTTAACTTTGAAAACTTTGTTTTGCCCTTACCCTTAAAAAGGGAAAAAATGGTAAATATTAAGTCCTTTGACAACTTTGATTATTATTTATATCGACACTTCATTTACCGCACCCATAGTTGTATTTTAGTACCGTACCAGCCACTTTCCTTACTGGAAGCTGTTTGTAGATGCATTAAAACCACATTGTACATTCCTGCAAACTATTAAATTAAGAGAATCGATAAAGACACTCTGGTTTGTTGACCTAATGCATGGATCCTGTCACTAATGTTGCAGCGTCCTTCATGAAATACATCCTTCCTGTTTCTGATGTTATTAAAATGACACTTTTTGTGCATGAAGCGTAAACTTGTGCCTAATGCAATGGCATTCTAAAACGTTCTAGCAAACTTTTTTAATTATAATTATTTTAAAACAAATTAAGTGACATTTTTTCCTATGCTCCAATTAGCCTGACCTGGTTGTCCTTGTTAAGCAATGTGTGAAAAGCAAAGGAACCAACTTTTAATGGAGCTTTTACATTTAATAAACTTTTAATTTGATGTTTTTGCAATTTGTACACATTTATAACTCAATCAGGAAATTGTGATTGTGGTGCATGCATTAACGTTTCTGAGAGGGGGGGCAGGTGGACACACAGCTATGTGTTAATAGGGAACAGTTCAAAGTATAAAGTCGGTTTTTATATTTGAGAGGGGGATTTGTAGAAGGGTAAAAACCCCCAATCCATAACTCCTCTGAATTAAAAGTGATTATTTGGCTACTTATTATTAACAAAAAATACTTCTCTCAGGGGCGCACACAGAAAATAGTTTCAGAAGGGGTTTTCGAAGTGAATTTATTCTCAAATGTATGTTATACAAAGTCGATATTTCTTCTTGTAAGAGCAATTTGTAGAAGCTCAAAAAAGCCCTAATCCCTAACTCTCTTGATTTGATTTTATGCTGTCCAAGTATACACTCTATAACCGTAGTTTGGCTCGTGGCACAATTCACTATGTCTAAAGAATTACTTTCTAGAGTATTGAATTCCAATTATCATGCTTGGAGTCTGAAATTATTGCACCTGGCCACCTTACATATTGTTAAACACATTTTTTAGGCATCTGTAGTCAAGTCACATAAACACTTAGGAAGGTTGGGCATTTTATAACGACAACCAACAAATTATTCAGCGTCATTACGAACAATCAAGGTCTGTAATTCTGAAGTATCGTTCTATATGGCAGATAGATAATTTGAAGTGATGTAGCTAAAGGGGTTTACCATATACATATGTACATATGTTCCGAAATCAATCCACCACAGATCTTGGGGCATGCAACATATCCGACAATAGTTACTTTCAACAGTTTATGCTCTCCTCTTCAATTGAACAAATTCCTTTGTAGGATTTGTGAATATTGGTCATGAAATGATAATTATAAAAACCATCAACTTCGTGCCAATATTGAACTGTTCTAAACGCCAATATAATACTCGGAAACATATTGATAATTAAAGAAGAACTTTGCTCTGTTCGGATCTATATGACATCTGCCTGTGTCTTTTCTTTTGCGCTCCCGCAATTTCAGAAATTATTAGTCTAAACAGAGCCGAGAATATGTTGTAACTGTGCAGTGAGGTAAGCTCTGAGTGGCTCTCTTATCAGGTTATCGCCATAGCACAATTACATACGAAAGAGAGAGAGAGAAACTGACTTTTGGTCAAAATATAATACTGCCATATACATTTTTGACAACAAAATTCTTGCCTATGACCATGGATCACTGTTTTAGTTACTCTAGAACAATTTTACCCTCTTTCAAACTGCGACAAATATTCATACCTTCAAGCAAGCACAGTTATCCCCCGATTATGTCAATTAATGCTGCAAAGAGGGGTTCTCGGTTGTTGTTCATACCCATTTTACAGCTCACATCTTCAGTAATCAGTCTAATTTGCTGTTGTGACAAATATGACAATGAGCAATAGTCATGAGAACAGATGAGCGAGGATGAGAAGGACATTGTCAAAACCCTATTTAACTGAGGTTTAGATTATTATATTATATAAAGGGTGTTGTTCACTGCGATCAAAAATGCTATTGTGATGCTCCTGTTTACTTAAAACACTGAAGACAGCCTAATCTATAAATCTTCCGTAGGTTTATTTCACACATAATTATCTATAAATCTTCCGTGAGGTTTATTTCACACAGGATCTTGTTGTATTTTGAGGGGATCAAGATGAGGAATTTTGTTCATATCTAAGATATATTCTTCAACATCATATCGAAAATGTGTTCTCCAAAACACATTTGTGTAACAGAGCCTACAGTGTGTGCTCAGGTGTACTGAGGTTTCATTACTTTCTCCACAGAATCTACAGATGGCATCTAATGCTAGACCAAACTTATTCTAATGGTAGTTGAGTGTACACTGACCACTTAAAACTGCCGTGGTAACTCAGGTTTAGTTGCTGAGTTATTGTTTAGAAAAGGGTTTCAATTACAGCCGAAAGTATTCAAAATGCAATGAGAGAAAATTATTTCATTAGTTATTCTATGTTCGCTCAATCAACTGGGCTGATTAAAGAAACCCAATATCCTCCAGACTTGAATGGTTTCATAGTGAAGTCTGTAATTTATGAAAAAATATCAATCTAATTGCATTCATATTGGAATCAACCATATTGCAAGTATAATGAAAAATTGTACAATTCTATACCAAAAGGAACGCGGATTGAATTTCTGCAATATTCTTCTTCTCCCATTTAGGAATCACCCAAATGTATATGCTAGAAATCAAAAAAGAGCATGTGTTCTTTCCATTGGACTTCCTCGTGGTACATTTTTGCTGTATATTATTTCTATTCATCATACGAGAAACATCGCGTGCTCGATTAAGCGAGGTTCTACTGTTCTCGCCAACTTTAGGAACAGAAAAGCATGTACAAATATAATTATCGTAATAAAAATTAAATTTAGTAAAGAAATTGGTTCTGTACTCAGTTGTTAGAGAGTGCGGAACTGATAATACGCCTACCATATTGAGGTTATGTCTATTTAAATTTACCATTTTTGTAAATATAGAAAAAGTTGGTATAAAAATAAAATCGAAATGGTTGACGCAGCTACTCTACTCCCAGCGCCACAAAATCGAAAAAAATTAGTTTCTATTCCGAAAGAAATACAAAATAGTTCCCATACGCAGCACACCGCATCGTCCCGCCATGCCCCATTTCCCGACGCACTGAACTGAACTGAACTGAAAGTCATCGATTTTTATTTGCCACATTCGTTGTTGATTTAATTAGCAAAATGGGGTTTTTTAATGGTAGCGTAAAAAGGTGACCAGATGTTTAGTGATGTAAAATTTGCTGAAAATGATCAAGTGAGTTATAACTGAGGGAGGAGAAGATGGAAAGGGAAGAAATAAAGAGGAAGAAAGAACAGAAAAAGGGAGGGAGAAGAAAATATAGAGGGAGAGATACGGAGAAAGAGGCAGGGAATGAGAAGGATAGAGATAAAAAGAATCACAGAGACAGAAGAGAAGAGAGCACAGAGGAAGAAAGACATACAGGGAGTGATAGAGATAGAGAAAGTGAGAGAGAAAAAGAAGTGATAGACACAGAGGAAGTCAGAGAGACAGAGAAAGTGAGAGAGATATAGGTAGTTTTATATAGAGGAAGTGAAAATGATATAGATAGAGAAAGTGTGAGGGACCGACGAAGTGAGAGAGACAGAGGTAGTTAGAGATACAGGGAGTGATAGAGGCAGAGAAATTGATTGAGACAGAGACAGAGGTAGTTAGAGATACAGGGAGTGATAGAGGCAGAGAAATTGATTGAGACAGAGACAGAGGAAGTGAAAGACACAGAAGTTAGAAATAGAGAGGAGTGATAGAGACAGAGGAAGTGCGAGAGACAGAGGTAGTGATAGAGACAGACAAAGTACAGTCAGTTTGGTGAGACTGGTGAAGTTAGATATAGAAGGAGTCATAGTGAGAGAGGAAGTATGAGATATAAAGGGAGTTATAGTTATACAGGCAGCTTGAGAGTTAGTGGGAGTTATAATATGAATCAGAGCTAGTGAGAGGAACAGAGGAAATAAACGACAGACAGAAAAATCGTGATGGAAGTGTTGCAAAAACATTCAATTAAAGAGTTACTATCAGATAGTGTTGTTTCAATGCTCTTTAAACTAAAATCATAGTGAAATTACTATTCAAGTGCGAAGGCTCGTAACATCTGCTTGTATCCCTTCTTCTGACAAACTCAGTAAACAAAGAGAAAGCAAATATCAAATAAAATATCAAACAAAAAACAATATCAAAGACCTTCAAAAAAAAGAACTTACAGTCAAAATTTCTTACGAATCAGATAGCTTCGATATAAATTAATATGGTAACAATATTGTAAATAAAGAAATCCAAGATCTAAGAATATAGGTTAAATGGCGACGTTAATCAGTATAAAACTAGGGAGGGGATCCTGAATAAATTAAACGGAAAGCATGACTGCCCAATTTTGACCGTCATACGACGGAATCGTATCACATAAGATCGAAAATATCGTTATATCTGAGCTCAGAGCTCAGCTGTAATTGTTTCATTGGGGACCACCAGTCATGTCAACTTTTGTGGTTACTGGGAATTAGAAGTTTTGAACTTATGTACGGAGGAAACTTCAGGAAGGCAATATAATTCATAAATTAACTTAACTTCGAAGTAGATAACATTCTTAACCGTGGAGTTAGTACCAAAGAGTACTATAGGGATCTGTACCCTCTAATCCTGTGTTGAGATTTCTGATGAATTGAATAATAACAGACAGAATATTGGCAAAATAACCAACTCTTATATATTAAGACATTCTTATCATGATGGCGATTTTTGGATTGAATTTGGAAACTTTCCTGTGTTAAGTAGGACTAATTCGGGGAAATATGTCCACAGAATTATATAGATCAACCTGCTATAAAATTCCGTATTTGCAAATAAACTGTGAATTTAGTGGTGACTTTTAACCACAAATATGTAGCTAGGGAGGGGATCTCTAGCTCCATGATAAAGTTCCCAAGGCAATTTTGGAATAAATGTTGATTTCCGTTTATTTTTATTTATTTTTTGTTGAATTTCCACCAAAGACGAATCATGCCTTCCCTTTCAACCTCGCGACCATAGATATCTGAATCCGACACTATTCACTACTTTGAAGATTTTCAAAGCTTTCCTAAAAACATTCCCTAGAAAAAGTGCTGAACCAAGACTTCTTTGTCCTTAAGCGAAGAGATATTTATTGATTTCGAGCCTGTATCTTTCAAAATGTGAAAATCAGACTTTGTTGGGATCGGATTTACCAATATTTTGTGTGACTGCTTATGAGATATCTTTCTTATAGTGGAAAGAAGAGGATGATAGGGTAAGATTTGGCAATATTTTGTTTAACTGCTTATCAGGTATCTTTCTGATAGTGAAAAGGAGAGCTTGATAAGATCAGATTTGCTAATATTTTGTTCGACTGCTTATGTGGTATCTTTCTGATAGTAAAAGGAGAGGTTGCTAGGATTCATCAATAGAGCAAGATTCGCCTGGTTTAGAGCAAACCATCTCCGAAAAATAACTCCTTTAATAGTAGTGTAATATCGGGTTTTGGCGGCTACAATTGGCTAAAAATATCCTGGTACTAGATACCATTCAACTTCGTTTAAGGCAGGAATTTGTGTAATAAGACGCTATTAAGAATCGATATTGTGAATTTCTTTTAAATTTGATTAAAAAATAAAAATGTTGAAAACAATTCAATAAAATTGCTATGGTTGGTTTCTGTAAGCTGGTCACTTTAAACACCCCCCCCACCCCCCACACGACACCAGCGCATGTACCGCCATCACACAGTTACTAATATTTAATTTTTACTACTTGAGACTATTTTAGTTCCTGACTTCGCCTTCTTTGAGTGCATTTACTGTTTGAGTTGTAGTTGTTTTTAGTTTTGAGTGCTTTGGTGCTTCCGCTTTTAGAGAGAGGTGCCACAAAAGCCATCAATAAACAACTGCAATGAGTGTTGATGACGTTTTTTCTGTTTTTTCCTGTTTTTTGTCTTTTTGTAGCATAGCTTTGATTTTTGTTTGGTTGCCCTACAATACGTGTGCGAGGGAGAAAGACTGCCACAAACATACCAACCACAACGGGAGTAATAACAAATAATAGCAACAACAACAATAAATTAGGTGCTCAAATGTTGAATGATTCTGCTCGCCTGCCAGCAACACTCTCATTGCTCGTCAAAGAGTCAGTCTAAAAATACTAAAAAAAAACGCTAGCAAATTAACTAATAATGATGACATGGGATCTTTTAGTGTGGTCAAACATAACAACAATAACAACAACAACAAGAAACAGAGGCAAATTGACCTCAGCAATGAGCGAAAATATTTATAAAAAAAGACGAAAATTAGCAAACAAAAATTTTGGATACAAAAATAAGAAAGGACTCCTCCCTCGGTTATATATGGATATTTATACTTAGTGATTTTCAGTTTAATGAGGGTTAAGAATTTCGACAGAGTTCCTTCCATTTTAGCTCTGTTATAGAAGGCGGTACAAAAGAGGGTCGCAGAGATTATAATTTTGTACTCTGAAGTGAAGGCATATGTTAGTCTATTCTGAATACTCCAACGATAGGAGACATCTTGTACGGACCCTGTAAGAAATGCGAAATAGAGCTAACTAGACACATATCACTCGCTGATGGGGGAATTTAAAGATTTTGTAATGGATCATATTCTAGCCTAGCAAGGATATATACAGGCATTTTTATTAGATCATAGATAATATTCTAGTCTAACAAGGAATATAAACAGGGTTTTTTAATGGATCAAATTCTAGTCTAACAAAGAATATATACAGACTCGTTTTGATGTATCATATAAGAATATATATACAAGGTTTTACATTTTCAATGTCAGACTTATAAAAAGGTATACAAAACATATGGAGTGGAATTTTTACAATATTTTTAAGGCACAATGAGAGTACCATGGAGATGTTAAGGCAATTGATAGCAGAAGGGTCCACGATAATGATTCTATTGTCCTCTTGATCAACGTGCTAATTAGTGAGAAGGGAGATTATATTTATATCGAAATCAAACCGTAAGGGTTTCTACGTGGATACCTAACATATATACTCTAAAAGTCCGCATTTTGTAACAAAGTTTGTAACGACTAAAAGGAGGAAAGACATACATATATGGACATATAAGTACATATATATATATATATATATATATATATATATATATATATATATATGTATATATATATATATATATATATATATATGTGTGTGTGTATATATATATATATATATATATATATATATATATATATATATATATATATATTCATGATCAATGTCACTTCCTGAGTCTACTTCCTGCTCGTTTCTAGCCAACTGTTTAATAATGAAAAGCATTGTCTGGAGCATCTCGCTCGTTTCATACTTTATTTGTAATTATAAAGGGGTATGGCTTAAAGGATACAATAGATCGTCGTGTCATAAGGTATTCTACATAATCACACCTACTCCTACAACAGTCTATCTTATTCAGTCATGCCTATATAGATTAGAAGAGCAAATGGATTGACACTTGCTATAAAGGATCTTGAGAATAAGTCTGATTACCCAAGAGGCCCCTCTTGATATCCACGCATCAATCGGGATTCATGATTTATGGAACAACATGATCTGCACATCATATATAATTTGATTGGTGATGCCAGCCAATATGGACCCCGAATTATATCTGTACAGCAAGAGTGGGAGTAACACGCGATAATAAAATAAGTATTAAGATAAATATGGCAGTAATATTTCAATATACATAAATCAACACAGTTATTATAGTCATAAATTTCGACACTATAAAGCCATATGCACGATATGGGATGGATCAGCTAAAGGACACGCCTATCTCCTATATAAGAAATTATCGGAACCATACTTAAATTTACCTTTCATATCACGAAATTTCATACGGAACACAGAGAGAGTGTACAAAAGATTCAACTAAAAATGAGTGAGTAACTAATAAAAAAATGCCACGCCCTCTATTGACGTTTGTATAGTAAGAAAATTTGCTATAAGAGTATAACCACAAGCCGAAAGACTTCTCTGGCTGTACTTATTTCATAGAAAGATTCTATATATGTATATATATTCATTATGGTTTAAGGTATTAATTAATATATCACTTCCTCTCTACAAGAAGTAACTATGTCTAGGGAAACCTTCTCTAATATTGTCCAAAACTAATACTACATGAAAATTCTCTGATGTGATTTCCCCCGATCGGGAGGGAGTACCGATTCTCATTGTACCATGGCTTAATATACAAGCTTCCATGTACTACAAATGTGTGTTTTTGACCCGCAAGAGAGCTAAGGCCAAGCTTTCTCATCTTTCGCTCGCTTGTTCTATTTTTACCATAGTTTTATTTTTGCAAAGATGATTCTAACGGGTTGCGAAGCTTAATCGTGGCAAGAAATACTTTCGCATAAGTGCCAATTTAATGCGAGAGATGGCGTGCCACAATTTAAGCGGCTAAGCCTGGTAACCTCAATCTATGTATTATAAATTTAACTGTAGAGTGACTCAGAAACCTTCTGATCTTCTCTGGAGGAACACCTACTCTGGAGGGATACATACTCTTTTAGTTGTACCATCGTTGGCGCCTCTCAATCTCTCTCTTATAATTTTCCACTACGATCGCAAGTACCCCAACAGAAAAAGTGATGATCTGAACACAGTTTCCTGGCTAAGCTCTCAAATGGGTTTATTTTTCCCAGATCTATTTCTGTTGCACCGGGCAGGGATGCACTGATTAGTCGTGCTCATTCTTTGTGTCTCATCTGGGCTATGGAAAAAGGATGTGGTTTGTTTCTCATTTTCCCCTGAGAGTACACCACGCAATAAGGAAATCTGTTCTTCTGTTGTCTCATAGACAATTATTGCAATTTCGAACGAATTGACATGATCATGAAAAACAAAGATTGAATTGAAGGATAAATTCCGAAAGGCTGCATTTAGACAAATTGATACGGTAATGAAAAACAAAGAATGAATTGAAAGATATATTCCAAAAGGCAACAATTCCTAAATTTACTGTGAGCTTTTTTATGTATGGTAAATTTTCCTCAGTTGTGCATCAAATAAATCGAATAGAATAAATTGAAGAATATATTCCAAAAGCAACTATTCTAAAATGTGTGGCGTTCTTTTTTATGTTGAGAATTATACCATTTGATTGGTTGCAACAGTTGGGCAACGCCCAAATAAAAGAAAGATTGATTTAAAGAATATATTCCAAAATATATATTTGGACGAATTGACACAATAATGAAAAATAAAAAATATATTCCAAAAGGTGGTAACTATTATTTGTTGTGTTGTAAAGATTCCTATTTGATTGGCCTCAACAGTGGTGCATCTCTCAAATATAATGAAGAATGAATTGAAGAATATAAGAATTACATAAGGCGACTATCCTTTCTGACTATTTTAATGGTCTCAGTAGTGGCTCATCTCCCATAGCAGTATAAAAACATGAATCCCTCTATAGAGGTGATCGAACATATTTCATCTGGGATGCCAATGATTCACACCAGAGAGCGAATTGTTAAGTATTTTGGCGGGGAGAGCGAATCGCCAAGTCTTTTGGTGGCGGAGTCCCGAGGTGACAGGAATTTTCTATTACTTTTTTATGTATTCTAATTTATTTCTCCACTAACAAAATTTGTTTTGGATGAATTTGTTGAACACTAATTTCAACAACAAGAACACAACAACGAGAACCGACCAATTGAGCAAATATTTCTCGTGTACGTTGTGCGATAGAGACCTTTTTGGGGCTGTCCTCCATGCGCAGGTCTGCTGGCAAGGGGAACACACATACCAGTTCTTTGTACAATCGCAACAGGTCTCAATGCCAGCACCGCCGAATGTTACTGCGGGGTACGTCCTAGGCGTATACGTCATATTTTGGGAGCATGTAAAATTTGTATACTAAGCAAAAGAAAAGAAAAGTATATTGTTGCAGGTGCTGTGGAGTGAGGGGGAAAGCATAAAGGTCAAGGCGGAGATTTGCCAGAGTGTGTATTGCTCGTGTAGGTGGTGCTAATAGCTCAATGGGCGGCAAGAAAAAAGGCTCTTAATGATGCTACTCTTATTCTTAAAGCATAACGAGTTTTTTTTCTTGCCTTTCTATGTTGCCTTCAGAGTTGTCAGCTTTTAGCTAACTTTATCTAAAATGCTAGAGACTACAATTGGAAACAAGAAACCTGGCAGCAGCAGCGACAGCGGAAGAAGCACCAGCAAAAGAGGTACAATAAAAAACTATAATATATAATATAAAAAATAATATATACAATAAGTATGTATAAGTCTAACATTAAACGGGCATATACACATACACACACACACACACACTCCCAGGCTCGCGCCTAGTCTCACATATATGTATGTGCGCTTGGATGTGTGTAAAAATGTTAGAAAACGGAGAGCGACCGAGTGCACAATAAAAATTTACTTTCTTACACGCACACACACATATACAATCATTTCAATGTTGACTTTGATCTTGAGTTGGAAAGAAACTTTTTTCCTCTATTTTTTTTACTATTTTTTTTGTTAACTTTAAATTACAATAATTTACTTTTTAAAATCTTTTATTAGAAGTTGAGCGATTTGCAATTTTCGTTTATGTAATTAAATTTGTTACTTTCGTATATGCAGAAAATCGTAGAAACTAGCAGGAGAATTTTTGGGAAAAAAGACGTAATTTTTTAATTTACTTTTTATTATTTTTTAGTTTTGCATATGATGTCAGCTATTTAAATGCCGGCTTCGGTGTATTTTTTTTTAAAGTATTAGTATAATTTTTATTAATATTATGGTATTGAAAAATTGAAAACTTTTAAACACTTGCTATTTAATCATTTCTTTTATTTGGCGTATTTAAATATATTTTTGTATACTTTTTCTTTGCTGTTTTAGATGAATTTTTGTGGAAAATTTGTTTGGCCAAAATTACGCGCAAAATGAATAATTTCTTTTAAAAATTAGAATTTTATTTATGTTGATTTTGTTAAGACACAACGAAAATTTAAAATTTTGTTGCTTTTGTTGTTTGGGGAAAATTTTTTATTGTAACGAAAAAAAAATAAAAATTTAATTTTTTTCAAAAAAGTTAAAGCAGAAAAAGCGGCACACACTGCACGGTACACAGTTTCTTGCGCACACGTTTGTTGCTCTCGGTTAGGAACGTTTTCAGACACTGAAACGAGAGAGTTCCAAAAACTTTCGGGTTCAGTGCCTGCCTTCCTGCCTGCTTGCCATACCGGCCAGCAGCATGCCTTACTATACCGTGTCGTGCCTAGCTCAGCGTTAGCGCTGCCTTACCATGCCTCGTTGGCTTGCCTTGCCATGTTTGCCTGGTGGTTCTGCTGCTGTCGCAGCCGCTGCTACTGCTAGCTGGCTGCTAGCTGTTTACAGCCGAAAATCAACATCGGCTACAGCAACAACAACAACACTATCAGAGAGCACACACATATAGCAAACAACAACAACAACAAGCACAGAAACTGCCATATAAAGAAGCAAACCAAAAATACTATAAAGAAATGAAATTCCAACAAACAACCCGCACATGCAATACAACACAACTTTACACACAAACATACATACACACACACATCTATACTTCATGCTCATGCTCCTTTATAGAAATGTGTGTAGAGTGTATTCCCACAAACACCATGAAATATTGCCGAAAAAGAGCCAATTTGAAAGGCAACCTGAAAATTGCTTCAGCATAAACTAACCAACAAATGCTGCCACTCATTTGCCTATTGAAATAGCGTATACGCCGTGCAGTTTATATCGTACTTGCGACAATTCATTATTGACCTTGCCGTGTCATACGCCTAAGCGGCTAAACTGCTAAACAGCCGAGAGAATGAGTGAGTTTTCGATTGTTCATGGCTGCGCTTGTCACTTCCCGTGAGCAAGTTTCTTTCGCTCGCTCATTCTAACAAAAATGTTGTTGCTACCACTATCAACCGGCTGGTACTAACACTTAGACACACCGGCTAAAATGCGAGAGTGTATTTGTGTGTGACACTATCAAAATCTATAGTGGCTTTATGTAATTTCTATAATAAGTTTTGAATAAAAATGCAAACAAATTAATTCCATTTTAATAGATTGTATGCTCCGCAATTATAGTGGCAAGTAATTTGTTAGCTATATATGTATGTATATATGTCTCTATAGCTACCATTCATAAGTAGGACCCATAATTTCATTTATTTAATGTATATATGTATGTACATATGTAGAATGTAGAATGCCACTTTGCACGCGCTACTTTAGTCTCTCTTTAGTTCGGTCTCTTTGCTCGCTCTCTACCTAACGTTGACAGCTCATTATGGCTTGTTCTTGACATTATTGTCGCTGTCATCTTTTAACATACTCATGCAAACACACAAATGAACACACTCGCTTATACATAGCGGCCGTAGTCTGTCTCAGGTCGGTCATTAGTGATATTGAGTCACTACTCAGTTCTATCAATTTCGGGTATTGAGTGTCTTCATATACACCACTTTTTTCTTTTTTTTTGAGTTAATTTGTCTGATCTTGTTGATAAAAAACATTGCAATTAAAACTTTTTTCCACCAAAGTAGCTAGCCTCTAACTTCAGAAGTATTTCAAATCTTGCAAGATAAACATTTTTTGGGGAGTATGAGTAATATGAGATTTTGCAGGAAACCCACGATAAAGGCAAAAAGTGAAGGGCTTCCAATTGCCAGTAAACATATTTATTTATTTTATTTACAAAAGAAGGATAAGAATCAATTCTTATCATACGAAATTTAGGAGCACTAGCTGCCAGGGCTTTCAGGAATTTATTGTTACATTCATGATGGAAACCAAAGAAGGAACCTTACAAGTGGCCTCAATTCAGAGATTGTTCTTTTTTCAACAATCACAATTTATATAGAAAAATGATATGAATTTTTGTATTAGATATTATATCTATGCTATATATTTCAGAAAATGATGCTTTAGGGATCCCTTTGCATATCGACCAGTATGGTGAGACCCCCAGGCACTATAATCTAACACGTTAAAGTCAATGTATGCATAATGTTCAATGGGGATCTATGATAATTTTTTTTTTTTTTTGTGTTTTATGCTGGATGTCAATTGAATGCAAACGTTCTCTTGTGAATATAGTAAGCATAAATAACCGCAGTGGTGTAAAGAAAAAGCCAGATAGTTTTCAGATCCGAGGACCATGTTTCACAAATTAAAATTTTACCCTCAAGAACCCCCACCCGAGAAAGAGCTACTTGGGTGGATTGCCAAACAAAGCTCCTTACAGCTCTTCATAAAGAGCATAAACCGAATTATCGTCTATTTCGTTAAAAAAAATTGTCCTTGCTTCCATTTTAATTGTTTGGTCCAACTTTGTATTTATTTGTATACAATTGGCCTACTGACCTGCATTCGTCCTTCCAGTAGAAAGCTAACTAAACTTATTTTCAGGGGCATATGAACCATTAAACGAGGTTTAAGCAATTGCCTGCTAGCGGTTGCACAGTTGGTTGTAGTTGGCAGCACTTTCTCTGATTGACTCATCGTTCTCCTGATCGACGCACTGTTCTTCTGAGCGCCTTACTCCATGGATCATGCTGGAATCACAGAGGTGTTGTAGTTTGACCGCCTACACTCACTTATTCTATTTTCAGCTTTTATTGTTGTCAAACCAAGCTAATTGCAAAGAAGGTTCACGTCCAATTTCTTGATTGCTGAAAGTGATAAACTTTCTCACTCTCCCCAGGTTGCATAATCACCTGGTAGAGCATTTCCACTATAAACTTCGATCATATTATAACTATAGAGCGAGGTAAGTTCTGATCATGCTAGCGCTCTCTTAGCATGTTATCACCAAAGCCCAATTTGCATGGGAAAGAGATAGAGTGAGAGCCAAAAGGAAACATATTTTTTATTAATAAATTAACTAAATAAAACATAGCTAAAAGCAATAAATAAAATATTTACTTCACTGACAACAAAAATCTACGGTCCGCACCCACAAATATCCACGCTTCGACCCTACCTTGTGGATCACTGTATTAGTTTAGACAATTCTTCTATGTTATGCGTATAACATTGCAGAATCAGCTGTTCCTGTGGAAATCAGCTTTTGCTAACATAAATTATGAGAAACAAAATGGCGGATGATTAATTGTTGCCTTTTTTATTTGTATATAAGCATTACTCTTTTAAATAAATAAACAAATAAGAAAATGATTTGTATACAAATTTAAACCACATAATTAATTAATTGGAGGGCATAAAAACAATATTTTTTATAATAATAATAATAATAATAATAATACGATGATTTGCCGTAGTTCTTCATAAATGGTTCTACATGTGCTTCAAAGTGATTGACTAGATATGGGAATGGGATAATTTAATATAGCGACTATCCTCGGGGCTTTCAATAAAATAGTTTTAAATTGATTTTCATATGATTTCTCCGCGTAGTACTTCATACATTGTTCTACACGGGTTTCAAATGGATGGACAAAATAATGGAATCGAATATAATCTAATATAGTGACTACTATAAGGGCGTTCAACAAAATACATAGCTACAAATTTACATTGATTTTCATATGTTTTCTATCATTTTCTCCTTCACATGCGATAGAACAATGCGGCTTCTATAAGAACAACTGTCCCAGTGTCAATAGCTTCCTTTCTAAACCACTTTTATATAAGTCAAAAGATATATTTCAGTCCATCTTTTCAAGAAAGTTAACTAACATCAGATTCGATATAACCGGACAACAAGCTGAGCATTTGAAACTTATGTAGAATTAGTTCTTAGCTTGAAATTGAAGTACACAAAAATCGATCCACATAAATGTGATGAATTTCTATTAAGTATACAATAATACGCCAGTAAATTTACTGAAATGTATTAAAAAAGAATCCTATTGAAGGATATTTTATATTTAGCAATTGTAAATCTAATCATGATATCTAACCTGATATTCAACAATTAAAGTTCCGGTATTCTGAAAATCTGATACATATATTAGTAATCGAATCCTTTGAAAAACTGATATAAAGAAATTCAATTTCAGTGGTTTTTAGCAATTCCAAATCTTTTACTCTGAAAATCTGATAGTTAGAAAATAAAACTTTGCTTTATATTGGAAAAATTAGAAATTAAAAAGCAGATTTTCTTAGAATTATAATTAATAAATTAAAAATCATCATCTGATATTTAGGAATAAAAAAAATTTATGCTCTGAGATTTTTCTAGTCAGTGATAACAAATTTGAAATTCGGAAAATTTGATACCCAGAAATTCTAAAAGAAAATATAATCTCAGATCCTCAATTTATTTATTTTTTTCTAATTTTTTATTTATTTATTCAAATGAATTAACAATACTTTTATTTATTTTATCACGAATCAATTTCTTGTTAATTGTTAATTGTGAATTTGTCAATTCAATTACTAACTTTCAGTAGCTGCATTACTAGTGCTGTGTTACTAAAACTCAGCTCTTAAAATTAATGATTAAAATGTAGTGGAATGTATCAATTCAATTGAATTCAATCAATTGCTGAAGTTAAGTAACTCAAAATAAGTAATGACACTCAATTTGGCGCCTTCATATACACAAAAAACACACCACTCAGGTATGTCAATAAAACAACAACAATAAGAAACCCATAATTAATCCACTCAATAACTTTCATTACCCTAAATAAAATTTAGTGGCACAAGCAGCATTTCTTGAGCATTTACTGAGTTTCCTCAATATGTGCACGTGTGTGTGTTTTGGGTGAGCACTTTAAGGACATCAGGACGTCACACAGCATGGTGACTGACTCACTGAAGAATGAGCGTGCTTTAAACTCAATTTCCTGTTAACCAGCATTAAGGTAAATGTCAGCTCACACAAATCCTCGCATATATTTATATTCGTATATACACATAAATTCACTCACTAACACTCATACTCATTGACGAACACTCATACTCGCTCACAACCATTCACTTTCACACTCAGTGCCAGAAGCGCCAAGGATAACACGCACACTTATTCAACTGTGTTTGTGTTTGTCGCTACCAACTAATGACGGTTGCTGCTGGTGAGTGACGTCGACGTTGCCAAAAATTCTGCCGACTTCGGAAGGAAGTAAAGCGTCGTGGCAGCGCACATACGAGTAGCAACTTGTGCAGCAAGCTGGCGAGCAAGCAGGCGAACGAGCGAGCGAGCGCAGAAAGGAAGTGAGTGCCACGACGTGCAATAACAATGCTCGAGAATTTTGTGTGCCACACCGTATGCGAGTCGGTCGGAGCGGTGGGAGCAGGGGTGCGGTGCGGTTGCCGAAATTAAAGTTGTTGTGCGAAACCCTTGGCCTTAGCCTTGTTATTTCGCTTCCTATTTTTTTTGGTTTGGTTGGTTTTGTTTTTTTTTTTGTTTGTTTCTTTAATATATTTTTATTGTTCTTTTATGTTGCATTGCGCGTCTCTACTTTCCCGTGTGCCTTGCGCTTATTCCCTGCGCTCAATTGTTTCAGCAGCCAAGGCAGTAGAAGTAGATGCCACTACACTACACTCACACAACACACACAGTAAAATCGCACACCAGCTCGCACACGGGATCGCGCACATGCTCACTCACATATGTCCATGAGGCAGGATGAAGCGAACAGCGAGGGTCTTAGGGAATGCACACTGACAATTAGATAACGTTGGTTTTTCGGGTTTCCTTTTCTTTGCTTTTCCTTTCCTTTGAATTTATTTCATTGCGCGGCGTTTGAAAAGCAGCTCCTTGCGCCTGCCACACAGCCCGTTCCTTCCCAGTGCCGCAAGTGACGCCTCTGCTGCTCCTCTTCGCAGTGCGATTGTGCCTAGTTTGGGTTTTATCGCGCCCTACAAATAATTTACTACTACTCTAAGCATAACGGGAATAATGCTCGCCAACATATACGCTTTTAAATGCATACATGTCAGGACTAATGGGAGTGTGTTGTATGAGTGTGTTGTATGAGTGCATGTGTATGTGAGGGTAAAAACTTTTTGTGGGCGCTAGGTCCGTACGGGCGGGAGCTACCATACAACAGGCAGACAGCCATTATTTCAATAACGTTTTAAAAGCCAGTGTAATATTGTATCTGACTGAGTGCCTATATATAATAAATATATATGTATGTTTGTATTACTATAAATGGATAACTTGACCTTTGTTGTTGTTATTTTAATAACAAAGCTAAGTGTCGGCTGCATTAGTTAGCACTATGGTGCTTTTATGGTAGTGGATACCCACCAAATTAGAGCTTCTCTGTTGTTATTAAATTCTGTGTAAACTTTAATCAATGAATATGATTGCTATGACCACCATAAATCTAGCCACTTTCTTCTACACTCATACAATACAGATTTGTTTGTAAAGTTCATTCGCAGTTACAGGCTTACACCAAAGAGGTAGGAACTAAGGTCAAGGAGCACACCTTCTTCTACCGCCAAATGTCTAATGAGTGGTATCAAATAAATGCCTGGCCAAGTGGATTTACCTAATTAAGTGACTCTGCTATTATTAGGTGTCCAAAAGGAGTGTAAGTGAGCAGGAGTGACAGGAAAGAAATATACTTCGGCTTCAAATGAACTGATGGATGAACTTTCTGGTGTCTCAGTTGTAGGGTCTTTTCAGAGTTTCATAGTGGTGAAGATGAGAAATTGCATCTCCTTGGTTTGAATTTTCAAAGATCGATTTAGCATGGCTCTAGAGCCTTTGATCTTAGGTTCAAACTTCATTGACATTTTACCCAAATTCGGATTTTGGCTTTAACGTTAATCCTATGTGATGTTAGGTGCTTCCTTCAGTTACATTTCACCCATATTCTCAGTCATTGAACTGGAACTAGGATCTCCTTTCAGGATTTTACGAGAGTATTGAATTCTTTACGATGGAATTGAATCCAGCAACTGAGTCCCCCTCTCTCCGAATGAAAATAATATGTTGCGCTGCTAATCAAGACAGCAAGGAACTGTTCTCTGTATTAATGCAAATTTGTTTCCTTGTAACTGAACAAAATACACAAGTTAAGGAACTTCCTTTACCTACAAGACATAAATCTTAACTGAATGGGGGAGATACAAAACTGAACTGACTGAACCAGATATAATACTGAACTGACTGGCAAAGATACAAGATTGAACTGACTGGGGAAAATACAAGACTGAACTGCATGAAGGAATGAAGGATGAAAATCCTTGGATACGTTACCTCATATCAACCACTCTTGGAATAGACTCTGACTCATGAGAATCTTTCGGTCATATATATATATATATATATATATCCCTTAGAGAACTGCGTATTGATTAATTTAGGAGTATATACATTGATGAAGCAGTATATCCATGGATTTATGTATTATAAACTATTTTCCAAGACGATATTTGAACACACTTTGAAGCTCAACTGCCACGCCTACAATAATCAATTATATATATATATATATATATATATATATATATATATATATATATATATAATCAAATAATTTATAATACATAACTCCATGGATATACTGCTTCATCAATGGATATACTCCAAAATTAATCAATACGCAGTTCTCTAAGGGATCTACAATAGTTTATAATGAATCCATGTATATACTCCTACATCAAAGAAAACTCAATTCTCTATTGGGTCCACAATAGTTTATAATAAATCCATCATCTGCTACCATTATCAGTGAATACTCGATTCTTTTAGGGGTCTACAAGAAACTACACTTGTACTAAGCTTCATATTGTCATCATGTTTTTTCATTGACCTATTTGTCTGCATTTTAGCAAATGTTCCAGAGTGTTATCAACTCTAAAAGATGTTGATCCAGAGGCCAAGAGTCAGAATTTCCCTCATCATTTTCTGAGAGTTATAAACAACTTTAGAAGTTTCTGCACATCACTTTGAAAGAGACTTTAGAAGGTCCCGGCTGAAAATCACCGAAGTAATCCTGAAACACTTAAAAGTTCTTACAGATTTGTATGGAATTGCAAAGCAAAACAACTGAATCTCCATTTGCAGTATAGTTCGAACCATTTTGAGCAGAAAATTTGCGTATATCCCTTTATTTAGTTTGGAAGTTCAGACATGCATCCTGCTCAGAAGTGAATTCATGTATCCTGCTCTGACAAGTGGATCTGTTTAGGAAGATGACTGACCATCCAAAATAATTATATTTACATACGTCAGATTAGTTATATATACATACATAGAATTAGGCTCAAACACTTCTACAGATGGTACCGATGGCAAAATGGCAAAAATATAACTTTGAAGGAGTACTGAATACAAACCGAAGCAGGAGTACTGAATACAAACGAAGCTCACATAAGACACCAATAAAATGGTGATGATATTTTCATTTTATTATTTTCATTATTATTATTATTATTATTATACCTTGCCTATAATTAATTGTGGCTGCAAGGGGTTGGGAGAATCAGTACTAGCTACTGAGGCTTTTGACTCGAATAGAAGAAGATTTAGATAAGAGATTTTTTAGAAGGAAGCGTTTTTGAGACCAAGCCCGGGGCAGCATTTGAAGCTGCGACCTTCTGAGAAGCAGAAAAACTTCATATTTTCTTTTACTGTTGATCAAATGGGTCACTAGCTAAGCAGGTCTTTAATATAGAGAGACTAACAATGACACTAACGCCAATAAGAACAACATTAACGTCAATAACAACAACACTAACAGCACTAGCACCATTAACTAAGCCAACCAATACAAGTTGGCATGTAAGTGTTTCTATTGATCAAATGTGTCACTAGGTAAGCAGGTATTTTCCATAACAACACCAACAACAACACTACCAACAACACTATCAGCAACACTACCAGCAACACTACCAGCAATACTACCAACAACACCATCTACAACCAAAAACAAGTATGCATATAAATTTCCACAAAAATCATTTTAAAGAAAAAATGTTAAGCAATAAAAACGGTGGTAATTAAAGCACCTTAGGCCAATTAAAGAGCCACGTTCAGGTATGCGTAATTATCAACACCTCTGTGAGCAACGCCGCAAAGAATATGCGTGCAAAACAATGCAACACCAGCCATAAAAACAACACCCAACAACAACAACAATGGCACGTGGTACATGCAAGTACACTTGTTGCTTAAATGACACGTGTATAAAAATGCCACTGAGCTGCAGGGAGAATGATGAATTGCACACAATAAAAATACAAAAAAAGAATTAAATATAAAGAGAGCAGAAAAAACATTGAATTAAATATAAAAACTGCATTAAAGGGTAACAAGATGCTTGCACCAGATACAGCGGCATGCAAGCCAACCACAACAACATCCACACTAGCTTTACGCATTTACGAAAGCACTGACAACAACATCAACATCAACAACAACAACAACGAAAACAAAACAAAACACTACATGCGTCTGCCAAGTCGTTCCCTCCTGCCCTCCGTCCAACGTGGCGACGGTGTAAGCGCATGCGGCATGCATTATTTTAACCCTATTCAAGTGCGCCTAGGTCCGAACAATAAAACTGCACGCAATTGCAATTATTTATTGTGCAGCGGCAAAGCAAAAAATACAAAAAACAAAATTAAAAACAAATACAAAAATAAGCAAACGCAGTAAGCAAAGCGCATGCGCACAAGACGCAAGTCAAGAATTTCACCTGCGTATGGGATCATAATCAACTTAATTCATATTTTTACACCTCATTATTGAGGCACACAATCACTCACACACACGCACACTCTCACCAACCACACTTCTATACATCGTTCCCGTGTTGGTGGGTCTACGCATCAAAAAGGGGTGGTTCAAGGAACGCGCGTATGCAACACACGCGCAGGCAGCAAAAATTCACCACAAAAACCCAAACCGAGTAAAGTGGGCACCAACAAAAAATTGCATTTTAAATACAAAAACACAAAAAACAAAAAAACAAATGCAAAAAAAACTTATAAAAAAATCGAAAGAAACAAAAATTCAACGCATAAAACTAAGGAAATCATAACAAGCAAAGCAACAAACACAGGCAGAAAGGCAACAACCAACCAACAACCGCAAATTGCAATGTCCTCGCTGCAGTGTGCAGTGCGGCTGCCAAAGGGGTAAATGCGCTTTTTTTGTGCTTGCTGCAGTTGTGGTGGTGAAACTTAGTGTTGTTGCTGTTGCTGGCGATGCTTCAGATGTTGCTGTTGTTGTTGCCGTCGATGCTGAAGTTGTTGTTGTTGTTCCTACTGCTGCTGCCGCTGATGATAGCTGCTTATGCTCTAAACTCAATGGAGCGCATGCCACGCATGTCCTTATACACAAACACCATCACTCAGGCAATCAGGCAGGAATGCATGAGCGCTAGCAGTAAGGAGGTGAGTGAAATTCTACGCAAACCTATGAAAGGCAACAGGCAGGCCAGCCTCTCAGTGGTAGTGGGCGTTGGGTGGCTATGGCAGTGGCAGTAGCTATGGCCTCGGCTGTGGTTGTGTGTGGCAGTGACTGTGAGCGACCACACTCCATGCACTCACTCGTGCGGCCTGCAATTGCATTGGCTGCAGCCTCGAACGCACACCCATACTCGCCCATGCACGCGAGAGTGTGTGTGTGCAGGACAAGTGCACTGATAGGCGTTTTTTACTTCGCCAAACCGTGCATTGCAGGCGGCTTTCGGCTGGCGCAGCCAACAACCAACAAGCAACGCTTGTGCTTGCGTATGCCAGCGGCAACGTGGCATGCAAATGTGCACAACAATAACCATAAGTGTAACAGCAACAACAACAATAACAACAGCAGTATCAGCAGCAGCAACAAAAACGCATAAACTTCCCTTATGTGATTTGCGTGTGGCTATATTAGCATATTGCAGTGCGATGGACGGACCAGTGTGGTCCCTGCTGCAATTGCAACGCTCTGTTTAGGGTTACATTGCTCAACTAAAGGAGTGTGAGTGAGTGTATATATATGTGTATGGACGAGTGGCGTCTGTTTTTTTCCGTAGATGATTTTTTAGCGCCTCGTATCTATGCAACGGCTAACAGGGTCCAGCCAGGCAGCCAGGCAGCCATCAAGAGCTCAAAGGACACGTACACAATTTTTTCACTTAACGTTCTCCTTGCAGTGGCATTGCTTTGTTTTCCCTTTTGTTTTTTTAGTTGGTTGCTTTATTTTTTGGTGTTGCAATTCATTTTCATAGAGCCTCCTAAATTGTTGTTTTTTGCCTCACACTTATCCTTGTTTTTGTTGATGCTGGTGGTGGCATTTTCTTTTCTTTTTTATTCTGTGTGTGTGTGTGTGTGTGTGACGGATTCTGCTCTATTATTTTTTGCCACTTTGATTTGGAGGCTTTGAGCGTGCACGAACTTGGCTTGAAGTGCCTGAAGGACATTTTTTGATTGGCAGGCATATTTTTCAAGATTTCTGCGTTAATTGAGTTTCCCTTTGCTAATTACACAGGACGGCAAAGTGCAAGTAAAGGTAAAAAATAGAGAGAATGTGCTCTCAAAGGATGCTTCGGAGCTGAAATAATACAAACAGAGTTGTGGAAATGATGCGGAATCGATGTGGAAATGATGTGGAAGGACGCAACTAGCTTTCTGACTACTATAGCAGGAAATATTCGGTACTGCTATAATAGTAATTATATTCTAATTATAAATATATTCGAAGAACCATCGAAAACGAGGTCTCAAAGTCTCAGGCATTGATGCCAATTCTACTATCTTGGGGACCCTTGAAACAACAGATTGCTTAATCAATGTTGTATTGCGGTATGGCCGTGTGAAAGTCCTGTGGATCACAAATATTCTACTGTCCCTACATTCTAAATATCAGTAGAAGGGTATTGGAATCAGCTGCTGAAGTTGATATGAAAGTATACTCGTATGTTGTTAGATTTGGTTCCAGTATGGCACTTAAAGACATCCCTTGGTAGCACATCCTTCTCACCAATCAACCATATTTTGAACTTTAAAATTAATTGATCATGGTCCGGTAAGCATCATACAATTCCTAGTACTTTGCGCTCCTAATACACTATGGAAGAAGTGAGATCTTAGGACTTAAGAAGAAAGTCTAAGAACGTAAGAAAAAGTAAGTACTTAAGACTTAAGAAAAAGTAAGCTCTTAGAACCCCAGCACCATGTAAAAGGAACTGTTTGGATATAGTCATTTATCTTCAATCGCTTTTGGTTGGGACTCATTCCATATCTGGCAAGTTATTAGCATACCCGAGAAGCCAGAAATGGGCCTCACTACTATCCAAAACTGTCGTTAACCCATTTCTATAAGTGACCTGAGCAGCACACTGATTAGGACTACATTATTCTAAGTTGCGCCTGGTCCCAGAACTGAAGCCACAGGACCAAAGTTTATATGACATGTTTGAAGACATTGTTCCTTGTTAAATTGTGCTGCTTTTTACGAAATATCTTGTGCAGTGGAGAGTGAGTCTATATATTTAGACAACAGGAACCAGTGTCACAGTTTAGGAAAATTCAGAATATGGTGTAACCATCTCAGACGTCTCAAGAGATACCAGTACCTTCAGGAGTCTCCAGCACATTCAAAAGTCATTCAGTCATTTAGGAAATTTTATGAATCTCAGTGGATTCCAGATTGCCAATACAAATCATGAATGAGGTTGCTGTGCATGCAATGTGTCTCTGTAATTATGTCTGAGTTCATACACGTATGTTGCCCCCATGCGATGCGTACTTGCGAATAGTTCTTTTAGAAAGAATATATCTTCATATTAGATACCCCATGCATTGTGTGGAAGATTAGATCCTCATTTTATATACTCGTCTGTTCGTTTTTTCGACCGAAAATCTGAATACAAACTGGGAATCAAAGGATTTTAGGGGTATTTTTTGGAAAGGTTTTTTGTAATCCTCGGGGCGTTGTGGTAATCACTTTGGTCTTAGAGCCTTAATTTCCATCATTCTAATTTCATCCAGGATACTTGATTCTATTTCTATTCCTTGGCCTTATTTGCTCTTGGTCGGTCTACATCACCTTTATGCATCTGATGTGGTCTGAATTGAAGCTGCTAATAGCAAATATTTTTCACACTACACCCACACGAAAGTTAAGTCTTCCTAAGCTTGGAAAAATACGCATCCTGTACAGCAATTATATTCCTTTTTTTTATTGTTCGACGAGGAGCGTGCAATGTTTGCATATCGTGTAGGTTTGTGTCTTTTTATAGCTTCTTTCGGCTACTACTCTTCCACCTACTCTTACACCTACTCTTCCATCTACTCTTCCATATAATCCGTGTATGGCTTGTTGTCCTTTTTAGTCTCTTCACTTGTTAGTTTGTGGGCCTGTGTTACCAAGGTTTTTGTGAGGTTCTGTTAGAATGCTTCAGGCGAAGTGCATTTCTGAAGCCTTTAGAGGATAGCTGCCATAGTCAACGGAATGAGAAATCATTGCACTCTGAGTGCTTGTGACTTCTGCAATAAAACGGAACTTTTCCTAATGTCCTTTCCTTTAATTTCGAATTCAAAAAGTTTGTTTGGGCATATTAAAGAAACGATTGATTCCTGAACTGTGGTCAACTCGCATGCAACAATAATTATACAAATGATTCCTTTCAATCCATTGCCCACGCATTGTAATTAGGTGAGAGGGGTACGAGTATTGATTACATGTATTTGTAATACTTGTTGAGAGCAGACGGAGTATAAAATATATTATCCTTATTAGTAATCGATATGACGCTGCCTCTCCTTAATTGCCAATCCCACAATTACGCTCTTAATCGAAATAGAACCAATAGGTAACATATAGATTACTGACAACTCAATTAAGGAAATCAAGGTAAGTGAAAGTCCTAAATGCATTTAGCATGAGTCAAGAAGGACACAGACAAGTAAACAAAAGAAAAACAAGCGTGGAATAAGTGGAAAGGGAGAGAGCTCCTGATCGATTAATATTTAATTTAAGTGAGTGTCTAAATCAAAACACTGAAGAATACCTCTGATGTGAGGTCTCAAAAGGATAATTTAAGCGAGGAAACGATAATTTAAGAGATGAAGAGAGAAAATGTGTGAATTTCTAGAAGCAAAGATAGCACTGGAAAGAAAAATAGTGTCGGTATGAAGAGAGTGACACAAAAGAAGGATACAAATGGAGGCTAACAGTCGCAGCTCAAGAAAAATAATATTTGTATAGTATATAAATAATAGTGAATAGTTTATTATTATTAATATCATTATTATTCTATCTTGCTATTATTATGTCTTGCTTCATAATTAATTATGTCTGTTAGGGTTTGGGGGTGTGAGTACTAGCAACTAAGGCCTTCGAATCGAAGAAGAAAGGATTTAGAAAGAAACCTTTTTCAGACCATGCCCGGGACAGGAAATAATTTATTATCACCAAGTTCTGGATGAGGTATAAAAAGGCATCCACACAATTGTAAAACTAAGTGTATTTATTACTCACACAATACTTCGGAGGCAGTCTAACAAAAAGCACCACACAAAATTGACACTCTTGTCAATGGAGCTTATTTAAACCGAAATGTTTCTTTTCGCAGCTATTGACTTGAGACAAAATTATTTTCAGGTTTAAACGATGAGATTGTTTTTGATATTTTATCTTAAGAGTATCTCTAAGAACTTGAATAATATACGACAAAGGGAATGTATTTTAAAGACCTACAGTTTGCTCCTGAAAAAACAAAATTAAATTCTTTGCTTGATGATTGGTAATTTGTGATTCTTTGAAGCATGCTTTGCTAGATAAACTTTGCTGTCTCTTTAAGGTTTGAATTAGTAGGATCACATTTTGTGGTGTTTGGTAATTTGTGATTCTTTCCAGAATGCTTGGTAGCAACAGGGAATCACTGTTCCTACTTCTCAGTCTATTTTCAAAATTAAAGGGTAGCAATGTTGATCCTTCCAAGCATCATTTATAACCGGCAGAGAAAGACAACTGTTTCTTTTAGGTATATTTCCAGTGAAAGGTACAAACATACAGAGAAACCGTAGTGATTCTTTCAAGCACCCTTTATTAGCGACTGAGAATCTTTCTTCATAATTTTAAGTATAATTGGAAAATTACAGGGTAGCAATGGTGATTATTGATAGCATCCTTTGGTAGGAACAGAGAAACACAACTTATTATTTTAGGTACATATATATTTCTAATAAAAGATGACACACAGAGTAGCAATTGGGATATTCTCATATATCCTTTGGTAGAACACAGAACTGATTTTTTTAAGTATATTTCGAGCTATCAGAGTGGCAATGGTGATTCTTCCAAACATCCCTTGGAAGCCACATACATATGATATAATGAGTAGCAATTGGCAGTAGGATTAGGATCACAACTAATTTAGAGCATATTTCCGATATTTCAGAGTAGCAATGATGATTCTTTCCACCATCCTTTGGTAGCAACAGAGAACCATAACTGATTCTTTTAGGAATATTTTCAGTTAGAGATGCCAGAGTAGCAGTAGTAATACTTCCAAGCACCCTTTGGTAGCCTTGATAGAGAAACACTGGTGCCTCTTTGGAGTCTATATCATCAGGGTAGCAGTAATGATTCTTTTAAACATCCTTTGGTAGCGACTTAGAATAAACAACTAATTCTTTTAAGTATATTTTCGGTTTGAAGATAATGTATAGATTATCTGTAGTGATTCTTTCAAGTATCCATTGGTAGTGTCAGAGCAACACTTCTGATTATTATAGGTATATTCCCGATGAAAGATGGCATACAGAGTAGCAATGGTGATTCTTCTAAGCATCCTTTGATAGCTACAGATAATCACCTTTCCTACTTTGAAGTATATTTTCAAAAATGCAGAGAATCACAACTCTTTTAAATATATTTTCATATGTACAGTTTATGTCACGGAGTTTAGAGCAATAGTCGAATGTTCAGTGAGAGAATATATATAGCCACAAATCCTCCCGGGGTTCTTAGTAAATAATACTGTTTTATAATTATAACAATAATTTTGTTCCCCCAATATTTCATTCCTTCCATTTCTCTGTATTAAGTTCTTAGGAATGCATTGTCTTATGACCAATTAAAAAACATTGTAAAACATCATCTTATGCCAAATTACACCTGCGTTTATACTTAACCATATTCTATTTTTAAACTCCGAAACACTACGAAAATTATCACGCCAAATTCATTCATTTTAATATCCTTTTATACCCCTTTCTTCAATTGTGTGCCACACTGGTAAAATAGCCGCCATTTGACGCATCCATGGTCGACTCCCGCTCTTGTATTCTTCCTTACTATTATTATATTTTCTTACTGCTCTGTCGTGGTCTTGCACCCGTTTGCTGTTGAACGAGGCAATGAATGACGTCATTAGGTTGGATTTATCCTTTCAATGCTCGAATAAGGATATTATCCCTGTGACGTAGATGCGAAGAAATTAATATTTTAAATGGTGGAGGGTGGAAATGTACTTTTTTATACTGAATTATATCCCATAATAGTATAGAAGCAAAAACCACACAATAATCAAGTGATGGGTTCATTGGGAGAGAAGAATATTGCAGGGAAACTAGGCAGATTCCAAGATATTAGTTTATAATAATAATAATAATAATAGTTTATAATAAAATAAAAATACTAATTCGATATATGAAAAATAAAATAAAAGTTAAAGAAAGGGTCAAGAGGTGGGAAACTGGACTGATGGTAAGATATTTATTTATAATCAAATAAAATTTAGAAAATATAAAAAATAAAGGGAAGTAAAAGAAAGACTCAACAGATCAATTCTAAACACAAACGGTATCATCAGAACCATAAACTATCTATATAAAAACTTTATGAATAGGTTGATTTTCAGTAGGTGGTCATTTCCTTGGCACCAACAGTTCTGCAACTGGTCCCATGCCCTCAACATCATTACAAATTTTGAACACTTTTAACAACAAAAAGTTCTGTGTGCAAAACCAAAGTCCACCCATTTGGAGCTTTCTATGAAGCACTTGATGGAACTTATGTTTTTGTATAGATTGTCTCCCAGAGACTCCATAAAGTAGTCATCCAGGAAAGTGTCACAATATAGTAGTTTCATGTCGTTGATGATTGCATCCGCTGCTATAGAGAAAAGACAATCCGCTCAACTAACTGGAAAGTTTTTTTTTAGCTTATGAATTGTTTTTTGGAAGCCTCTGCTGCAGGACGAAATATAACTGTCCAGTTATCATATATATTTTTTTCATGTATTGAAACAAAAATTTCCATTTCCAGTTTCTGGATAAATGCCGATTTTGCCATGAGAATTCCACCGAAGAATTCAAAATTTAGAAGAAATAAATCAACTATTTCAAGTTTGGACACAAGTACGCGTTATAATTTCAAACAAAGCGAGAACAAAGCAAAGGATCTTTCACTAAAGAAGAAAAATATAAATAAAATTAAAGATATAAGAAAAAAAAACGGTCTTGTCTATTCCTGCCCAGATTCCTGTCAAAGAGCATTAGAAAACAAAAGCAGCCTCCAGAGCAGGGCAGAGCAAGTATGCGTACCACAGCGAACGGGATATGCTGCTATGGTCTATTGTGCAAAAGGATCTGCACAAGCATAGAAACACACACACTCAGGCACACTCGCACACTCAAGCAGACATTCTCAACCACACACTCCCATGATGGCCTCGTCCATCATTGTTGTTGGCCATTTATCACACGCATGTCACACAAAAGCTGCGCATATCTCAATTGAATTTGAATTAAATTAGGAAAAGACATTACGGGGTACACCGATACCTGTAGGGCAGCAGCGCGCAGAGGGAACGGCGAGGATGAGCCCATTGTTCGAGCAATCTTTTATCTAACGAGAAGCGGAGTGTGTGTCTATCGCTTGTGTAGACCGCTCACAGATCTAAATTAACGTTGCCTGCATGTGGGCTTTTGTTTCTGGCAGCGATCCGGAGGACAACAACAAAGTAGATGCGAGTATTGTGAAGCTGGGGAAGCAGGAAGCCAAAAAGTAGCTTGGAACATCACGGACGGCCATGGTGCAGTACAGTCTGCCAACAAGATTGAGATGGGCGCATAGTTTATGGTGAGAAATGTAATAGAGCAGACGAACATGAAAAGAAAAATATGCCACAGATATGATTTGATCTGATCGAAACTTGCACCCGGCTGCTTTTGTCTCATAGACAAGGATCAAATTGCTAATCGTCTGATGACACTGGTCGATAAAGTTCGGAGCAGAAAATTGGTTCGAAGGACAGCTCGATTGATACCAAAACTGATGTCAATGTTTTCCCCATCCACGGTTTTTGTTTCTCATCCTTGGTTATTGTTTTTTCTTTGAAATTTTGAAGGATTCCACTTTGGATCTTATTTCAAAGTGGAATAAAACATTCAGTATCAAGTCTGAATTCATGCCTGAAAAATGGCAGAGCAATTGCCTGCGATAATGTCAGAATAATTGTGGAGCTGGATGTGCTATTGGATTATGATCCTAGCTAAGGACTATTCAAAAGTGTTCCCTTATTTTCTGCAGGTATTATGCAAATTTGAACAGTTTTTCTTTTGGATATGGAGGAGTGATAGGGATTTAATAAGTATATTGTGAAGATTAGTTTGTTCATTCTCCAATGGGGTTTCTTCATTCTTCAAGAACTCATTTGTCAATGCATTAACAGTGCTCGATGTCTCTGTTAATTTACAGGGTTCATTATATCGCTGGTTATTAACAGAATGTTAGCTAGCCACCAGTAACGAACTGGTAGAAACAGAAGTCGTTACGTCACAGTGTGGGTTACTAAGAGTCACCAGTATCGATATATGGTGACTTGTCAGTAATTGTAACCATATCAGAGAAAGATGATATTTAATAGATAATTGGTTTTAGGTCTGATTGCCTTTTCGATAAACTGGGTACTTTCTGGACTTAATTGTTCTACATTCACTTGGGGATCGGAAAATTGAAGATTTTTCTTGTTTCAGATGATGAGTTTTAGTTGCACTCAGAGAAAATTTGGTACGCAAGAAAACTGTAGGAAAGTGAAGAAGAATTAACAGCAGGGCGAGCTTCTTCAATAATTTTCCACAGTAATCTTTGTTTGGAAACCACAGGTCTTCAGTTCCTGATATTCAGTGTTTCTGATATCAGCCACGGCTCTGTTAGTGATTAACTCTCAAGAACATCATCAAAAGCAATGATGGCAAGACTCCACACATTTTTTCATGACCTGAAGGCAATTACTTGTCATCATGGACACCGTTGTCTGAAAGTGATTAACTCTGACGATCTTCATCAACAAAAGCTGATAACAGAACTCAGAATTTGCTGGTCACCTGAAGGAAATTAACTCTCGTCATAGGCACCATTTTCTGATATCTTTACGACTACTGATCAGCTTAAGTTCATCAATTGACCAGTGGTTCAATTTCATTTTCAAATGTTTTTATCCTGGTATGGAAGAGAACTCGACATTCGGTTAGAATATGCAAAAAGGTATTTATATCTTGTGAGCATATTATGGGAAATCAATCTTATGTCCTTCCACTGTAATATTTTTTATGTTCTTTCAATGGAATCTCTTCTTATGTTGTTTCAATAACCGACATGTTTAGGTCGGTAAGGACAATGAATGATCTGGTGTGGGTGTTGATGGTACTGAAATTGAATGATCTTTAGGATTTTTCTTCGTAAAAGCTCTCTTAACCACGTAAAGATTCAGTGTGATAATCTTTAGAGAGGCTTAACTGCAGAATTAACTATTTCTGTTGTTGGTGACATGACAGTGAAACACACTTTCCATTCAGGGTAGTTTGGATGTCCTTGGAAATGAAGTATACTACTTTAGGTTGTGTAGATATTGTAAATTGATTGTTAGCAGAATGTTGCTGCGAAAATAATTGAGCATCCCTTCAGGTCCTCAGAGAGATCTGTACCCTCCACATATATCAGACCCAGTGACATTATTCAGATTGAACCATCCATTCACGCTTCAGTTCATAGCCGATTCCTTGCTATCAGCTTGAGTTTCTTCCTTTTAAGTTTAACAATTTTGTTAGGATATTCCTACCAGATCTTTGGGGGCTCCTTGATACTTTAACGGTCAACTTACTCAAGCTATTTATACATTAGTATTTTATGCACTTCACTGCAAAGATCACTTTTCATCAATCGAAAGCGTTCTATTCTCCACTTTAACGTTAAAATCGGAGAGTCTATTTTAGTCTAGTCAATCCGATCCAATTCAGTCCAATTCAATCCCATACGGTTGATTCATCTTCGTGTGGACTGTCTGCCTGTCTCTCGAACTGTCTGCCTTCTACAAAGTTTCTATATTTAGGATGACTCCCCTCGGTACGCAGTATTTAAGAATTTCGCTGCGTTTGGTGTTTAATTTATGCGCGTACATATACGAAAGTTCATTAGCCGTAGTAGCAGCGTCCGACCAAGCAGTCACAGGCAGCAGCCACCGTCACCGTCACCGTCACTGTCTCCGCCACTGTCTCCGCCACTGTCTCCGCCATCATCAGCAGCCAAGAACGAACTCTCGGCGCTAGACACGGAAATGGGGAAATTCATTTTCGTCTATGATGCAACAAAAACTTTCGCTTCTTCTGCAGCAGCGGGAAAATAAACAGTCACGAGTTTGAATTGTGTCTTCGCAGGAGCCACATTCGAGGAAATGATCTTTGCTTACACATAGGGAAGGGATGGAGGGGGCGAGATTATATGTAGTAAAGCGGAACTAAATGTGAATGCGGAAATGATGCAGCACAGCCCAAAGGAGGGAGGGTGTCAGAGATGTGCGCGGCATGCCTGCATTTTTATAGCTCAAGAATTTTTGCTATTTTCGCCTGAGTTTGGAGAAGATTTTTAGAAATTTCTGAAAGGAATTTAGTTTGAATTAAGGAATTATTATTTTTTTTTATATTCACGCATTTATGACAAATCTGAAACGATTTCAAACTGAATTGATGGATTTCTGTGGGCGGTTGTGAGAGGCGCCACGCGGTAATGTGCTGACGGAGCGGCTGCGAAAGTGTCAATTAAAATGAGACCGAAAGTCAAATATAGTGCCGTTAATATCCGAGCATACACTTTGGGTTAAGTCCTCAGTGAGAGATGGGCCCATGGGTGGGAGCTGTGATATTGGAGCATACAATTTGAGTAAAGTCAAGTAAGGAGGGTACATCCAGAGATGATGTAGGATATGTAGGATATGTAGGATACCAAGACAAAATAGGCCGATTTATATAGTTCGAATATTTAACTAGAATAATGTGAGCAGATCAGAGTTGTAGAGCACAAGTCTGGTTTAGAATAGAAGACAGGCTCCAGAGCGAATTATAGGTGTAGAAATATAGAGGTAGAAAAATAGGTATGGAATTATATGTGTGGAAATATAGGTGTCGAAATATTGGTGTAGAAAGTTAGGTTCTAAACATTGGAAATCTCGATGAATTTGAGAAGACTCGCGAGATTGTTAAGTCTAAAAGTTGAGTAGATTCTAAATGATAGAGATAGCCAGGCCTGAAGAGAAGTGTCGAATATACAAATTTAAACATGCCAAGACTCGAATAATTGTTGCAGAATAGGTGGAAGATTCTTTTAAAACTAAAGATGGGTCTAGAACGATATGCAGGTTCAAGCATTAGTTCAATTTAGCTTTGCCAGTACAGAGTGGGAGATAAAAGCAGTGAGTAGCTCAAGAATGAATTATACGATCAGGATGGAAGATAGTTCAAGAGCGGTAGATAGGTCTGGAACATTGGATAGCTCAAACAGTTGCAATAGTCGAAAGAACGAGCAACTTGAGCACGAGACAGACTGGCATTTAAATCCAGAACAGTGGGTAGATTAAAATGAAAGATAGCTCCAGAATGGAAAGAAGGCGGATAGGTTCAAACAGTCCAAAAGAATGAAGAACTTGAGCAGTAAAGAGTTTGAATTAAATCCAAAGATAATGAGTAGATTAAAGATAGGTCTAGAATGAAAGATAGGTCCCACACGAAAGGTAGGTCGAGAATATTAGGTTCAAAGAGTGCAGCACTCGAAGCAATGAGCAACTCGAGCACGACACAGAGTGGCATCAAAATCCACAACAGTGGGTAGATCGAAAATGAAAAATAGTTCCAGAGCGGAAGATACGTCTAGATCAACAGTTGCAACATTTGAAGGATCGATCAATTAGAGCAGTAGAGAGTTGCAGATAAATCTAGAATAATTCAACATGAACGATAAGCTCAGAAAGGAAGATAGATCTTTGGATAGGTTCAAACAGTTGCAAGACTGGAAGGTTCGAATAAGGAAACAAAAGCTACGAGTAAATCATGAGCGGAATATGAGGATACATGGCTAACGTCCCAAGGACTGTACTGAGGAAGCGACAGTTGAACTGTAACCGCAGGATTATATCTCAAAACACAACTTGGACTGATATCGATGGAGATTTTGACAACTGAAAATATGATGATAGTGTTAATGATAGTGAAGCTCATAATAATATATAAAATATATAATAAATATATAAAATATATAATAAATATTATTAAATATATAATAAATGTCATTAAATATATAATAAAATACCATTATTACCATTCACATACTTATTATTATGATAATCGTTATAATTATCATTATTGTTATTGTATATTGTAAATATCATTATATATTATATTATTATCATCAAAATAATAATCATCACAATCATCAGCATTACGTTAGCTATGAAGAAGATATTGATAATAAAAATATTAAAGTAACGATAAGAATGATAACTGTAATTATGATGATATATATAGAGATAGGGATACTGATAATTATAATGTGTATGATAAAATTACTTTTGAAGATAATGAGAACACTTGAAGAGAATGATAAAGTATACGATGATTATAATGATAATGATTATAATAACCACATGACAATGGTGATGATAATGATACAAATATTTACAGATTGATCGATTTCGATGATCGTAAAAATAATAAAAATTATGAGGTTGATAACACTTAATAAATAAATAATAATGATTATGATCATGTAACTGGCAATTATAGTGATAAATATAATGAAGATACAAACGATAATGATGATGTTGACTATAAAGAAATTGTAATGTTTATTATGATAATGATGATATTGATAATGACTATGTTGATAATAATTATATTCATATTAGATAATAATTCTTATTATATTGATGATAAGATAACGATTGTTTATAATTATTATGATGATAATTATATATATATATATATATATATATATATATATATATATATATATATATATATATATATATATATATATATATATATATATATATATATATATATATAAATATGTATATATAGTATAATTATTATAATTATGTACTCGTATATTAATAATAATCATGGCAATGATAATAATGATAGTTTATTATATATTTAATAAAGATTTATTATATATTTTATTTATGTATTATAATGATGATATCCATGATGATAGTTTTTGTTGTGTTGATGATAAAAATTATGCTGATTATGATGACAATTTTTTTTTTTTTACATTTTAGAGGGATTTTCACCATTATGATGACAATAAAAGTAATTATAATAGTAATTAGAACGATAACTATAATTATAACGTTTGTTGTGATAATAAAAATTATGATGATGATAACAGTTCTGAGTAGTTTAGATATAAGTTATAAAATCGACAATGGTAACGAGAAAGATGATAGTGTTTAATAAATCCATAATAATTTTAATATTATTTATAAATAATTAATGATTAACGATAATAATTATAATGATGAATAAACCAATAATTAAGATGACAAGGTTTTTTTTTTGGGGGATAGAGAGGGTAAAAATGCCTGCCGCATCATCAAAACTGTTGTCACAGATTTGGTATGTGAGGATTGCACTCACTAAAACATCCCCCTCCCTCGCTGAGAACATATCCCCACCCTGGAACCCTTTTTATACTTCCTTCAAGCTGGAGATTATCACTTCGTCGCTATTGGACTCTAAACATTATTCCTGCGTCCAGGTTCCGCTTTTTCCGTCGGAGCACATTTTCCACATATTCATCTACGTGGTCCCAGTTTTCTTTGCTGCTGTGGTGCGCTCTGTTTGCCACCTTGTGCATTTGAAAAAGGTGTCATCCGAATTGCTGTCACCGTATATGCACTCAGGCTCTCCAATTTTTCCCATTCGGTGTAGATACTTGCAGAAGTATCCGTGACCAGACAGTAACTGCGTGATGTAGAAACTGACGCTTCCGGCTTTTCCTCCTATCCAGCTCGCTATGTCGGGTATGAGTCTCGCTGACCATCTTCCGCGACTCTCTGCGGCCCATCGTTCTTGCCAATGTTGCACGGTTTGTTGCTTTATATCCTGCGCGATTCCTCTGGTATTTTTACTTGGCTTCTCGTATGTTTGACAAAGATAATTGCAATGATAATTATACTTCGATATCAGTACGATAATCCTAAGGATAAGAACTGAAGCGATTAGACAAAATATGAAAGCAGCAGAATTTGAAGCATCCTGCAAGCTACCTGGATAGACTGGAGTCTCTAATGCTGTGATGAGGATGATATTTTTTAAACATGATTTCTATAGTTGCGTATTTGTGATTTTTTTGGGGTTGGATTTTACTTAAAGTGCCCACTTTAGCACTGTAAATGTTGAAGATAGATTAATCGCAGGTAGAAGATGATTTAAAGGAATTACTTTTTATGAAAGCGAAATTTTTAACGAGGTATTTTATTATTTTATTTTTTATAAGTTTGTAATGTCCAGCAAGTAGTTTGTTAAAATTTTCTACAGAAAGAAGGAAATTTGAGTACTGAAAGAAGGCAAACAATCAACCAACAACAAAGTTAAATGGCAGCTTGAACGAAGAAGCATTTATTTAAAACTACAAACGAAATTCACGCTCTTCTAGGATGAAGAAAGGACGAATAAGTTTCTTGGCGCAAAATGTGCTTCAATGACAATGCGACTCATCAGCAAACTGTGCACCCTAAACTCCTTTCATGTCTGTGAAGAGTATGTCGAAATGAACCTCACTGTCACCATTTGAAATTACTCAGAAAATAATTGTGAGAAGGAAAAAGATAACACGAAGTCAACAATTAAAAATAAAATATTTTTTCTGGTATAAGTTGAAACTTCGCCAATAAAAATCACATCTTCATTAGATTAATTAATTGCTTTACTCAGCTTGAAGGAGGAAAAGCAATTCTCAATCTCTGAGAAACTTGATGTGGTTCAATGGCGTTCTTGACGTCCTTCTGTTCTCTACGCGCCACATTAAAACCAGAACCTTTTAAAGTGGATAAATTGTTGTGGTTTCAGAGACCACCTTTTTGATTATAAACAACTATATTTGGTGCAGATGGGACCATCACAAGTAGATAAGAAATAGTGGAAGGAGTAAGTGTGTATTCTATCATTGTTGATTGCTTTTTCTTACTATGCTTCTTGGTACACATGGCAGATAGGATATAGTCGAAAGAGTAAGTGTGTATTCTATCATTGTTGGTTGCTTTTTGGTACTAGTCTACTCTAATCCTCTTTTTCTTACACTTATTCTTGTTAGCCAAATTCTTCTTACTCTGCTTCTTGAGGTTCTCCTTCATTTGAAATATTTATATATATATATATATATCGCTTTAAATCTCATTTTTTTGGTCCCTTGTTCTCTTTAGTTTTCTGTATACTGCCAAGATGAGGACTACCCACATCATCGCTTCTCGTATAGGTTCTCTATTTGAAAAATACTACCAATTCAAATCAGGGTTTCTTTTATACATAAAAAACCAAACTTGAATAAGTTAAACAAAAGAAATCCAACAAAAAACCAAAAAATACGAGTATATATATAAAACTTATTTTTATAGGTTCCTGCTTCTTCTTAGTCTTCTGTATTGAGCAGACAATTGGACATTCTTGGATTCTTCAATGCCTCTATTATCGCAAAGTGCCTCTATTTCAAATATATTTCAAGCCTAAACCAGGGTTTCTTTATATATACTCGTATACATCATTTTAAATCTTATTTCATAGGTCCCTTCTTCTTTTTAGTCTTCCATACACTTTCAAAGAGGGCCACACTAGACAACAGGACTACACTAGACAACAGTGGTACATTCATGACCTCTTTTACCGAATAGTTCCCATATGTTCAATCCCATCCTATGAAACTAAAACACAAATCCCTCAATTAGAATACATATGCTACATTTTTTTCCACTTACATATGCTTCGAGTAATCCGGTTCCTGTATCGGTTCCTGTACCTGGTCCTGTTCCTGTTGATAAGCGAGGCAATTGGTGGGCATACTTTTTGCTCCGCTGAGTGATTGCTTATACGTATGCTATGTTTTATTTTATTTAATAAATATACTCTTATGCACCTCTTAGGTATGTGGGAAATCAGTGGCTTTTGCTTGGCAAACTCTCTGATGGAAACGCCTAAAATGGCAACTGATTTTTTCTCTACTTTTTTGAGTGTATTTTTCGTCAAGGGTGTGTGTAATTATTATGATAATTTTTGGAATTTGAAATGATTTAAATTGAACTTTATTGATTTTTATGTAGGTGGCTGGAAGTAGCAGCAGTAGCAGCACACGCACACTCACTCACGGTAGGAAAAATAAGCCAGAAGCTGTTGAAAGGACACACGTTCACTCACATGTATGTATATACGCACGAACAACTCACACACACACACACACACACACTCATAAACTCATAAACACATACAATTTATTTTTTCCTTTCTTTTGTAGGGAGTTCGTGTGTATCGTATAGGAAGAAAATCGCGTAGGTGTGCTGAAGCCGGGAATGAATTAAAACAATTACGGTGTTTTATTTAATTAAGAATTTTTTTTAAAAATATAGTTTTAAATTTTAAATGATAATTTTAAATTCGTAGTTTTCACGCTTATTTAAATTTATGTTTCCAATAATGAAATTTTCAAATGAATTTGAAATGAAATTTTTTTTATTGTACCCAAAATTTTTTTCCAAATTTCTATGTTAAATTAAGTGTTAAATATTAATTAATTATTTTTATTAATTTCAATTTTATTGTATTTTCTTTGTATGAAACACTCGTTCAAACACGTTGATTTTCACCAAAAAAAAGAAACAAGATGGCTGTTAATTCGAGCCCTCTCGCAAACGACGTCGGAAATATGCGTGCGTAAAAGGCGTCGAGTCGCGTCGCGTCGCTTCAATTCGTTCTGCTTCGTATGTGCGCAGCGTTTACAAATACAATTCACGTACCGAAGAGACACACACAGAGACGACGTCACACACAGAGCCAGATCAGATGCGAAGTGAAGTGAGTGGTTGTGAGCGGTTCGGTTGCGGCGTGCACACAGAGTAGGGAAGGAAAATTTTTGGAAACAATTTTCCTATACACTTTAAGTACGAGGAAAATTTGTGCATTATTTTTAACGGAGAGTAATGAAAGTGTAAAGGAAATTGGAAATGGAAGCAAACAAAAGAGCACTACTGTGGGACAGTGAGAGCGAGTGAGAGAGAGCTGGAAACAGTTTCACTCACTTAATATAAGCAATTGAGTAGAAGTCTACAAATTACTAATATGCTAGATAGCTAAGAGACTGTGTTTAGTGAGTAGGTGTGTGTGTGGGTGTGTGAGTGCGGCCAGAGATAGTAGGATGGAGTCAAGTAGGAGTGTATGAGAGTGCTTCGTTCCATGATAAGTGAGTGATGTGTAGGTTTGTATACACACATACACATACACACACACACACACATATATATATATATATATATATATATATATATATATATATATGTATATATATATATATATATATAATATATATAGGGAAATGTGTTCACAATTTCTCGTTACTGCATAAGTGAGAATTTCACTTAATTTCCCGAGTGTAGAGTATTTGTTTGGCGCTATATATTAATTTGGTTGCATTTTTCCCATACATTTTCCTACCCTATCGGAAAATTCCACACAGCTCGAACGTTCGCTCTTTCTTTTGTTGGTTTATTCTCGCATGTGTGTGTGTGTGTCCGTGTGAGTGTGTTTGTGACAGGAAAATTGAAAACTACCCTCGTTCTACCAATTTTATCATATGCACGCTACCACACGCGTATGTCCCTACACCGTTCTATACATAAATGTGTGTTTGTGTGCGAGTGTGTGTATATGTGTGAAAATAGTAAAATAGTACTTTGCCACAATTTTTCTTACTTTCTGTATTTGATTTTTCACCCCAAAGCAGCAGCAGTAACACCAACAACAACTACTACGAAAAAACAAGAAAAAAATAGCCCAAACGCATATACTCATACCTATTTTGCCTCTTCCTGGTATACACCGGTGTCGTATTGCTGCTGTTTTCAACCCCCCAAAAAGCACATGTGGCTAGGCCTCACGCATATTGTGCGTGTTCCATTTTGGGTTGCTTTGTCTGCCTGCCCTATCCGGACTACGGACTGCTTGTACGCTGCCATCCCAGCCTGCCAGCTTGCAGCCCATTTCAGAATGCTGTGTAAATGGTACATTTGCGCCCATTCCCAATGCACTTTCACTTGATAAATCACACATTCATCTCTGCGTCGCCGACCCCGCTGCCACCTTGGAATCCCGGCATTTGCAGTGGATTTTTTGTTTGTATGCTTTTGTATACGGATTTGCATTCATATAGAAGTTACCCTCATTGCCGGGGTACCGCAAAGTTGTGAACTCCAGTTGAATATTTTTTGTGTTATTCTAGATTTATTATTATATTTTTTTCTACGATTGAAAGTGCGTGAAATGCGTAAATCCAGTTCATAGTTGGCAATTTTTTTTCGGTTTTTCTTTTTGTATACTATGCTAACATATTCTGGAGATTAACGCTTTAAGTAGGAGTTTAACTCTCGTTCTTTCTATTTCTACATTACTTTGCTTTCAATTTCAATATAATTTGGGTGGCTTTCCTTATGCTAACCTTCACAGCTGTGGTGGAACCGACCTTTCCTACTTATTTGAACATCACGTTTTTATGGTATATCTGCCTTTGCTATAATTTGTTGATCATCCCCACTGTAATGATCAATCATCTCGATGTCATAGGCTCACTGCCTTTTTGCTTGCATTTGAACTCACGTATTGAAACATTTTGTATCCTCTATTTATTTTGTGTTATTTCACCTGCTTTCCATGCACCAAACCCATCCGAATCGTTAAATGTTGTTTTTATTGGCATTTTTATGAGTTTATAGAAATAAAACTTAGCGAAATCTTTAATTTTAACGAGTTTCGATTCGTTAGCGATTTAGGTTTTTATTTTTTATTTTTTTTTTTAATTCAACATGGATTTATTTATTGCATCTTTTCAATCGAAACCAACAATAATTTTACAAAGCTTACAACTAATAAATAAATTGATGCTCCGCGCCAGTGCTTAGAGCAATTTTAGTTCAAGTACATATTATATAAATTATGTTAAGTAGAAAAAAAAAAAAATAAATATAAAAATATTAATATAAAGAAACTGTATTTTTTTAAAAAAGTGGCCTTTTAAGTCGAGATGTATTCATCCTATGAAGCAGCTTCCTTGCTAGTTCGTTAGGATGACACTGAAGTTTGAATTGGTATTTTGTTTTTAAAACTGTTAGTTCTTCTTCAACGGGTGCTATATTAAGGTCGCGGTGAATATTTTCGTTTCTGACGAACCATGGAGTGCCGCTGATCGTTCTCAGAATTTTCGATTGTGCCCTTTGAATTATTTGCAAGTTTGATGCACTAGTAGTGCCCCATATCTGAATACCATAAGTCCAAATCGGTTTAATTATAGCCTTGTAGATAAGTACTTTATACTCTAAACGCAGTTTTGATTTTCGGTTGGTAAGCCAATACAAGGAACTTGCCTTGAGTTTCATTTACATTTTCTTGGCTTCTATATGTTTTTTCCAGGTGAGCCGTCGGTCAAAATGCACACCTAAGTATTTAACCTCTGTTGCTTGCGGGATTACAATGCCATTTAAGGAGACTGCCGGACAAGAACTGGGCTTAAGAGTAAATGTCACATGTACACTTTTTTGCTCATTTACTTTGATGCGCCAATCTGCTAGCCAACTTTCTATTGTTTTAAGGTGTTCCTCTAAATCCCGGGAGGCTATCCGTGGATTTAGGTGAAAGCTCAGGATAGCTGTGTCGTCAGCGAAAGTCGAGGTAACGAGGTTTTTATCCGTTGGCAGATCGGAAGTGTACAGAGTGTAAAGCATAGGTCCAAGCACATTACCTTGTGGTACTCCAGCCATAATTTCAAAGTCTTGCGTTACAAATTCTTTATATTTAACCCTAAATTTGCTTATTTATGATTTGTTACATATGACTCCAGAATCTTATGCGAACAATTTGGCAGAAGTTTTTTAATTTTATATATGAGTCCTTCGTGCCAGACTTTGTCAAAGGCTTGTGCAACGTCTAGGAATATTCCGGAGCAGTACATCCTCTGTTCAAATGCTCGCCTTATTTCAGAGGCAATACGGTGCACCTGCTCAATAGTTCCATGATGTTTGCGGAAACCAAATTGGTGGTGAGGAATGATTAAATCGAGATTTGGTGCTAATTTTTCCAGCAATAAGCGTTCGAGCGTTTTAGAGAGCGTTGGCAGGAGACTTATGGGCCGATAAGAAGATACCTGAGTAGGGTCTTTTCCGGGTTTTGGAATCATTATTATTTCCGATGTTTTCCATGTTGTAGGGAAGTAGTCCAGACGGAGTATTGCGTTAAAAATGTGTGTGAGATGTATTAGAGCTATTTGCGGCAATTCACTTACCATTTTATTGGTAATTAGGTCACAACCAGGTGCCTTTTTTGGGTTTAGACTCGTTGTACATAGGCGTATAACTTCCTTTGGTTTGAAATGAATTGGTACTGCTGACTTCGTAATTGAAAAGTTCTGTATGCTAGTGTTGTTGCAGGTCGGCGGGTTAGGTTGAAATACTGACCTCAGATGGGCTGCAAAGAAGTTGCCTTTTTCTTCTTCTGTTTTTGCCCAAGTTCCATCGCTTTGTCTTAGAGGCGATTCACTATCCTTTGGTGTTTTAACCATTCTTGTCGCTCTCCAGAGTGAGTATTGGTGACTTTGAGAGGAGCCAAATCTTCAAGGTACTTATTAAGGTTTTCTTCCATTTCCTCCCGTAGAGTGTTTTTCAGCTGATTTTGTAATGACTTTAATTTTACTCTTAGTGCTGGAGATCTGTATATTTGCCATTCACGACTTAATCTCCTCTTTTCTCTAACCAGGCATTCCACATAGTGTGACGTATTGTGTCTCGCGTTAGTTTTAGTTGAGTTTTGTGCGGGCGTGGCACTAATAGCCTCTCCACTCTTAAGTTTTGTTTTAACGCACACGTGGGTACTAATATATTTGCGATATTTGAGCCAGTTTGTGTTCTTGGAGGTCAGTTTTATTGTTTTTTCAATGAACTCTGGTCTTTTTTTTAAATATATTATCACCGGTGAGTGATCGGATGATAAGTCGAAACAGGGCTCGGTTTCCAAGAAACACCTTTCAATATTTTTAGTTATGCCAAAGTCAATAAGATCGGGAATTTTTCTTTGATCAGTTGGCCAGTATGTAGGTTTTCCAGATGATACAAAGTCTAGACCATTCCGGGAGTCTATCTATAGTGCATTAAACAATTGCTTCCCTTTAGGGTTGATTAACCGTGAGCCCCAGTAGGTACGTTTAGAATTGAAGTCTCCGGCAGAGAGAAATTTGTTACCGAGCGATTTAAAGAAAGAAACAAAATCGGTTGTGGAAATAGGAAACCTAGGAGGACAATAGACTGATGAAATTACTATTGGCGCACCCCAACATTGTAAAGAGATGGAAGTAGAATGGATGTTTTTTTTTGCATAGGATTCCAGAAAGTAATGCTTTAATCGAGACTTAATTAGAATTCCCGTACCACCATAACCTTTTCCTTGTGGGTGGTTTGTTGAGTAAAAATTATAGCCTGCTAGTTTGAAGTTATATTTTATAGTTAAATGTGTTTCTAAGATAAGCATGATGTCTATGCTGTTACTGTCTAGAAAATTTTTTAATTCAATTTTGTGTTGGTTAATACCGTTAGCGTTCCAGTGACATATTTTTAGAACATTCATTTTTGTGAAAGTAGAGTTTTCATAAGTAAGTTTTGGTTATGTACAAGCTCTTGAATCATAGATTGCATCGAGGACATGAAGTTAGTAATACACTGAGACAAGTTAAATATTAACGTTTCTAAATTTTGAGGTTGCATAGGATGACTCGGTTTATCAGAAATGCCAGTTTTCAGTACATTCGCATAGCTAGTGGATGAAGAGATGTTTTCGGTGGTGCTTCCAATATGGTTTGTGTTGGTAGGTATAGCACTATATTTTTGGGTTCGAACTGTCTTAGCAGTTTGGTTCATACTGATTTTTAGTTGTGTATATATCGGGCAGCCTCTGTAGTTAGCAGTATGATTCCCCCCACAATTGCTGCATTTTTTTGTATCTTTCTCACTTGTGTTCAGCTTGCATTCCTTTGATGGATGGAAGTCGCCACACGCAACGCATACAGTACGTAAGGTGCAGTACGATTTCGAATGCCCATACTCTTGGCAGTTTGTGCATTGTATTGGGCCTTTTCGTTTGTGAGGCTCCTCGACTGTTATTCTACGATGCATTAAATATTTTATGTTTATGGATTGTGGAAAGTAGCTTGAGTGGCCTATTAAAGAAGTCGATTATCATTCGAAGGAAATGTTTGGTTTTATATATGAAGGCGTTTTCATACTGCTCTCTTTTTGAGGGTTTTATATCATATTCCCAGTGAAGTCCTGAGATATATGACAGTATCTTTCGAATTGAACTGAAAAATCTCAGATACTTACCATGTGGGATTATACTGTTGATGTTTCATTTAGCATAATCCACTGGATCTGAAATAATTAATTATAATGAATTTGAAGCCATTTAATTATAATAAATTGGATGCCATTTAATTATGAGTATTTTTAAGCTTCCATAAATCGGAACTGCAATTACACCAAGTCTGTTACTGTTTTCTGGGTGATGCGGCTGCCCCAACCTACCTACCTACGCCGAGACATGATTCAATTCGGGGCCCAATATTAAAAGACTCTCCTAAATCTTTTCCAAACGGATTCCTCAGCTTTTTAGCAGTGTGTTTGATTTTATTTATCATCGTCTATAGTCCACTTCGATCGACCCATCTGATCCAATTCGACCAATCTGATCTTTTGTGCTAACTCCTAAGATAACCATCCATATTAAGGTTCTTTGTAACTTTATGGGGTTCCATGTGCCGGATAGTTTCGGGTGCTACATTAGCAGTCGCCATTTAAAGACGTCGCTTTATGCAGACTGCAGGCCATTCACAGAGATCTGCACAGAGGTTTCCGCTTCCTGATTGCATAATATGCTGATATCCATGGATGAAATTCCCCGCTTTTTGAGGTGATACCTGAGTATGCATTGCGCCGTCTGGCGAGCATTCTGAAGTCTTCCCTGCTTATTAAAAGGAGTTTTGTAGATACTTCTCAGTGTGGTACCAAAAATCTGTTGAGAACACGGAGATTTTACCTGTTTAGCATGAGGAGCTTTCTAGATACTTCTCTGACTGGGACCAAAAATCTGTTGAGGATACGGAAGTTTTGCCTATTTATCATGAGGAGCTTTCTAGACACTTTTCTGTGTGCTACCAAAAATTTGATGTGTATTCGAAAGTCCCCCCAGTTTAGTATAAGGAGCTTTCTAGAGACTTCTCTGTCTGGGAATAAATATCTTAATTATTCCAGTGCGCGGCCAATTTCTGAACAATTCTTTGTAGTCCACCGAATGGTATAGGGCCTACTAGAGGGCTCATTGCTCCTTTTTTTGATATTAGTCGACTTGTTCGTTGCTTAGGTGTTCGTCATGCCCTGGGTTCCAGTGTAATTCTATTATATTATGATGTACCAGTTCATTGAAAAGCCAGTCTTAATCTCGATCTAAGGCCTGAAACGGCTTGAAATGTATTTGATAGTGACATTATTCCACCACCTTATAAAGCTGCTATTCTTGAATTCCACAGGATGTCCCGTTGACGATAACTCTGTTCCTAATACCAGTTGAAGATCAAAGCGAAGTTTTATTACAGCAGAAACATATTGAACATTATCTAATATGCCCATGATTTCTAATGGTACTTGGGTCTTGATGGGAATTCTGAAAGGTGCTTAGGTAGGTTGGTATGGAAAGTAGGTGTGGACGGTTATTTTCGCAAGCTAGATATGGAAGGTAGGTGTGGAAAGTTATTTTCTTAAGCTTGAGTTATTGAAGAGTATATTCAAAACGGCCGGTAGAAAATCCTTCGACTGAACCCTCCCCGAGGGTACCGGCTGGTAATATGTCTACAATGGCATGAATTGTCTGATGGTGCTGGATCCAGCATGGTCAGGATGTAGCGCTCAGTCTTTCATACTCCTTAATAGAATAGCATTGAGAAATACACCTTGACTATGGTTCGAAGGTAAGGGCTGGATCAAGGTGTTACGCAACCCGTGCTGATGATCTGCCAGGCTAGAGGCCCTGTTAAATAGTCTAGTCGTAAGCGGAGCCTCCGAATAAAAGGCGCCCTTCGGTGGTAATAGCCTAGCTCGGATATTGCGGATCTCTGTCCGAGTGGTCTTTATATTCTCCGCAAAAAAAGAATCTTCATGAAAAAACCAACATTAAACCAAAAAATTCCGCAGGACATCACCGCAATTCAATTGGCTAATCAGATGGAGCAAAGAATCCTTGATGAGCCAATGCTTAGTGGGGTAAGACCACCCGCTAAGCCCAAATCAAGTGCTGCTGCGGTCAATAAACGGAGACCTTCATCAGTGACCAAAACAGCGGTTGGACCTATGGGACCGCCAATGACAGTAGACGTGATGGGTGGTGCAGGAATTCGGAAACTTTCTTCCGATGATGTGCCATCCACTTCTGCTACTGACAAGGCAAAAATGGGACCAACTCAGCAAACTCCCATCACCACTAAGGAGAGACTGTAAATACTGGGAGTTAAACTGGGGGGCAAAGGGAGTAATCCATCCCGACCTACCTCGAAGAAAACCTCCAGGATGGCCAAGAAAGGAATCCCTCTTCCTGATCGTGGTCAAGCTGGGGGTTTGGATGACCCGAGAAGAAAGGAGCTAAGTGGAGCTGGAGTCAGATGGTACCTCATCTCCCTTTCTCACGATTTGCAACAGAGTTGTGAAGGAATCTGTTGGCACAACATCACAACCGAATGTCAACAAGAACCTGAAGAAAAGGGTTCGAAACACCTTTTCTCCTAATCTTGACCCAGCCAAAAAGAGGAAGACGACAACACCGTCAGGCCCACCTAGTCGTGGAGGGTCCAAGGCAGCAGGTAGCTACGGTGGCATCCGTCACCAAGGTACCTGTTGTTGCTGCGGACTTTCCGAACACCATCCTGACTAACAAGGAGCTGACAAGTGTTGAGCAGATGTTGCTTGAGAGGTTGGTTGGAGAGTGGACCAAAGAATTCTCCTTTGATGGTATCCAAGCTTGGCTTCCTGAGCATCGACTGCTGTTCGACGGACTCGGTGGAATGGCTGAAAGGGGTCGTGACGCAGCTTTCAGTGAGAGAGGGCGTCAGTTTGGTCGCTAGAGTGGGAGACAACATCCCACGATCACACACAGTCTTCCTCTTCCTCCCACTTAATAGTGGACAAGAGGCAGCTGTGTCACTTAAATTTCTCTCTAGCCAAAATGTTGGGCTAAACACCAATTTCTGGATAATATGGTTGTTGTCTGTGGAAATAGATGATGGATCAAGAGCTCGGGATATGCGTTGAACTACCGTTTTAGCAAAATCAAAGTCGGTTGTTCCAAACGTACTCAAGAAAATCCCAAGGCAGAGGAGGTTAGGTTAGGTTAGGTTGTGAAGGCGTGTGCGGATAGGAAGTATCCGCACATCCACTTGGAGACATATATGTCCATTGTGACTGCCTTAAAAAAAAATGCCAGGAGGAAGCATACTCGTCCTTACCCTCGGTCTCCATAAACATTGGAAGTTCCATCCCTATTAAACCATTTGGTTTTCCAGATGAAAGTGAGAAGATCCGATAAATCTACCTTTGTTATCTCTGTCAAACTTGTGAAGAAGCGCGACCCCAAACATTGAAGTCGTTTCAACTGTAGTCTCGGACATTGACATAAAAAGTGATGAATCGACTCTGTCTCTTCCTCATCATGGCAACTCCTACATAGCCCGCTCGACGGCATACGCCAATGTTGAAGCATTGGTGCGATAGCACAATGCACCGTAATGACCCCCGTAAGCACCCTTACTGCAGGTTTGTTGAGCCCTAAGAGAACCTTCTTTCTCTTCATTTGTAACCTAGGCCATAAGGCCCTTGAAACTTCACAGTCGTCCCGATTAGTCCATAAGTTATTTGTCACTGCAATAGTGAATTCATCTACGTTCCTAAACAGTTCGCATATCGGGATTTGTATTGAGGTATCTGCTGCGTTAATGTCCAATTCAGAGCCTCTTCTGGCCATCTCGTCCGCTAATTCATTCCCTTCTATATCGCTGTGTCCGGGAACCCAGCAAAGTGAGACCTTGTGGGGTCCAATGTTCAGTAGTGAGGTACGACATTTCATTACCAGCTTCGATTTAACTGTCTTGGATTCTATTGCCTTAAGCGCCGCCTGACTATCCACAAAGATAGTGATATTCGAAGGTCGAATTGTACTACTTTGTATTAGTCCGGCTGCTTTCTCAATTGCATAGACTTCGGCCTGAAAGACGCTGCATGCGTCAGGCAGCCGATATGACTGTCTTGCCTGGAAGCCTTCCGAGAAGACACCCGCCCCCGTTCCACCCTCCATCTTTGAGCCGTCAGTGTAGATGGTAATGTCAGAATTACGCGTCACAGAGCCTGACTCACAGTCTTCCCTGGTTGGATAGAGAGTTGGAATTGTAGCTTCAAAGTCCATAGTAGAAGTCATGTAGTCTGTAGTCGTTTCTAAATCGGCCGTAACTAACATTTGACCCTTCCATCTTATTTCGCTCAAAATTGTACAGTGTCCATAGTTGGCAGATTTCCACGTGTTGCACTCCCTTAGTCTGAGAGCACACTTGGCGGCACAGCCCTGAATGAACACTCCTAGCGGTAAGAGGCGAAATAATATGTTTAAGCCTTCTTGAGGCGCGCTGCTTACAGCCCCTGAGATTCCCAGGCTAGCAAGTCTTTGTACTTTTTCAATACGGTTTCGATTACATTTCCTTTCCGACGCCTTCCACCAGACGATGGACCCGTAGGTAAAAATTGGTCTTATGATTGTGGTGTACATCCCATACACGATGTACGGTGACAGTCCCCATTTTTTCCCAAAGATCCTTTTACAGGTATAGTTTGCAGCCAAACCCTTCTTTCTTCTCTGCTCAATATTCCTTCTCCCATTTAACTTGGAGTCCAGAATGATACCCAAGTATCTTGCTTCTGAAGAGAGATTCAATGTTACCCTACCTAACTTTGGCAAAGAGAACTCAGGGGTTTTTGTTTTCCTGGTGAACAAAACTAGCTTCGTCTTAGTAGGGTTAACTCCTAAGCCGTGGCGCTCAGCCCATCCGGAAATCTCGCCCAGTGGTGATTCCATGATTTCGCTAATCGTTGACAAGAACTTGCCCGGGATTAGTATGGCAACATCATCAGCGTAGGCTACAATTTTTGTTCTCTTTGCTTTGAAGCTTTCTAAGATCTCATTTACTACTAGAAGCCATAGCAGAGGTGATAGCACTCCCCCCTGCGGCGTGCCCCTTGTAGTCCTCCTACTGACCGAGGCCGCCCCAATAGTGGCGTTAATAACCCTGCTTACTAGCATTGTGTTAATCCATGTCACTATGACTTCCTTCACTCCGTGATCTCTCAGCACCTTACAGATCGCCTCTGTATTTACATTGTTGAAGGCCCCCCCTCAATGTCCAAGGCAGAGGAAGTAGATGAGACAAACATCCCACCTCTGTCAAAGGTAATTACGAGTAGTAGCCTACCCCAGGTGAGGCTGAACCGAAGACTGTGGCCCCGGAAATCTCTTCCAGGGCTCCCAGTGTTAAGATAGGGGCTAAGGCCGCATACTGCCCTTCAATGGTACACAGTCTGGAGGATATCTCTATGGACGAGGAGGACGAAGATGGGATTAGCACCATCCCGTCACAACCTGTTCCATAAGATGACGAGATTGAAAGTGGCTCAGGCAAACATTCATCATGCCAGAGCAGCCTCGGCTGTCATCTGGATGGTGTTTGCCAAGAACAACATGGGGCTGACCCTCATTCAAGAGACATGGTGGTACAAAGGTCAAATTAGGGGCCTTTCTAGTAAGTTTACAAAGGTAATATGGGATGCCAAGGCTGACATTCCCCGCACCTGTATCCTGATTAGAAATGATATTAACTACTTTTGTCTTTCAGAATTCATGTCGCGAGATCTCACACCCATCATGGTAAAGTATATAGATGATGGGGTCTCTCGCGATATAGTCGTTGCATCGGCCTACTTTCCGGGAGTTATGAATGACATCCTGGAAGAAGTCTATAAGCTGGCGAGGTATTGCCTATCCAAAAGGATTCCACTATTGGTGGGCTGTGCCTCAAACGCACACAATACCATTTGGGGTAGCAGTGACACCAATAAACGGGGTGAGTCAGTTCTAGAATTTTTATTATCACTTAATTTATATATATTAAATAAGGGGAACACACCCACTTTTAGAAATGTAATTAGGGAGGAGGTTCTTGATTTGACTTTCTTTATTCCAGGGCTAACTGATATTGTTAACAATTTTGGACGAACCCTCTCTGTCGGAACACAGTATAATTGTGTTCGATATAGGAGGTATCGTCACAAAAACGGTAGTTTTTAGAAATCCTAGGTATACTAACTGGAAATTCTTCGATAGTTCAGTGCATTCACTACTCTCATCCTCAAACATCCAAGGAATATATAAAAATCCGGCGGAGCTAGAGAAGGGTGTCAATGAGCTGAATGAAATTATTTCCGAATCCTTTGTTTCATCTTGTCCTCTAAGAACAAAGAAAAACAGCAGGAATGTTCCTTGGTGGAACTCTAGTCTGTCTACTAGACGTACTAAGGTGCGTAAGCTATTCAATCTAGCTAAGCGTACTGGGGACTGGGAAGAATATAAAAAAGAGTTAACGATCTATAACAAAGAGATCAGAGTAGCTTTAGATCCTTTTGTGAAAGTGTAGAATCGACCCCTGAAGTAACACGACTCCATAGAGTTCTTGCGAAAAACAAAGTCGACTTAAAGCTGGCATTGAAATCTGAGGATGGGACGTTCACGGCAAATGAAGAGGATCGCACTCTCCTTTTGCTGCGTGTGCACTTTCCTGGGAGCTCGATCCAGTTACCGCCATCTTTGCAGATGGATGCTCTTCCTAGAAGAGCAACCAAGATTGGCTGGAAGGTGGCCAAAGAAATTATAACTACTGAGAGGTTGAGATGGGCCATCAGCCCTTTCCAGCCATATAAATCACCGGGTGCGGATGGTATTTTCCCGATCCTTCTCCAAAGGAGTGGTGAGGCACTGATTCCGCGCCTGGTAAATATCACTAGGGCAAGTCTTGCTTTTGGGTACATACAGGAAGCGTGGCGCACAGCTAAAGTGGTATTTATACCCAAGGTAGGCAAGAAGGATATGGCCCATCTGAAATCCTTCAAGCCTATCAGTTTGACATCCTTTGTACTAAAAGCAATGGAGAAAATAGCTAATATACATCTCCTTGAGACCGTATTGAAAAGGGAGCCTTTACATCCTTGTCAGTTTGCATATATTGCGGGAAAATCTACTGAAACCGCAGTATACTATCTGACTGATTTTATTCAGGCAGCACTGGATAAAAAAGAAATAGCACTTTGTGTATTTCTCGATATTGAGGGGGCTTTTGACAACACTCCTCACGAATATGTGATTAGGGCTCTTAGCAATAGAGGTATAGATAATACCACTTCCAATAGGATACGAGCTTTAGTCAACAGTAGACTGACTGAAGCTGAAGCAGGTAACAAAACTGTTAAAGTCAAAGTCAATAAAGGATGTCCGCATGATGGGGTATTATCACCCATTTTGTGGAGCATAGTAGTTGATGATCTTCTGGTAAAACTCATAAATCTAGGCATACCATGTCAAGGATATGCGGACGATATTGTGATAATAGCTAGAGGAAAATCTGAATCCACTCTTTGTGATATTATCCAGAGGGGCTTATTAGCAGCTAGTGAATGGTGCAGGGGAACAGGATTGAAAATCAATGCCTCAAAGACCACCATTGTGCCGTTCACTAGAAAAAGATCTCTACCATATATGAAACCTATTCTTCTAAATGGTACACAGGTCGATATTAGCTCTAAGACCAAATACCTCGGAGTCATTTTCGACAAAAAGTTATTGTGGAAGGCTCATCTGAGAGCAACCACCAAGAGGGCTACAGCTTCCATAATGATATGTAGACGGCTTGCTGGCAAATCTTGGGGATGTAACCCAAAAATCGTTCGCTGGATGTATACCATGATAGTGAGACCAATCATCACCTATGATTCGGTAGCCTGGTCAAATAGAGTCAGACTTAAGACAGCGAAATCTGCATTAAGTAAAGTACAACGCCTTGCATGCCTGGAGCTGTCCAACGGCAGCAATGGAAGTTATACTAGATCTAACACCCTTACATCTAGTAATTCAAGACTCTGCTAGGAAATCTCTTACCAGAATACAAGAAATTTTCTTGAGAGAATCAAATTACACCCAAAATATATGGGGTAACAATTCAGCTCAAGAATATGGTATACTAAAATCTCACAAGGATTTTATGCCAAGAAAATTCAATTTTGCGCACAAATACAGTGCAATGATGAGTTGAAAAAAATAATGGAAAGGTCTAACTGAGACGTATAAAATTAGAGAAATATCCCTCTTATGGTATACTGACGGTTCTAAGACAATGGAAACTGGGAACCAATGGGTTCTTTTCCAAGCATTTTTCAAACGGAAATTCACGCTATTGAAAGATGTGCCCAGATCAACATTGACGGGAACTATCGGGGGAAAAGCATCGTGAAACTATCTGATAGTCAAGCAGCGCTCAAGAGTCTGAGCTCACCCTTAGAGAGGTCTAAACTTGTGTGGGACTGTATTGGGAAGCTAAACTCCCTAGGCAGTATGAACAAGTTATCTCTAATGTGGGTACCAGGCCACATAGGAGTAGAGGGAAATGAGAAGGCTGATAGCTTAGCTAGGAAGGCTGCGGCCTCTCCTTTCAACGACCCTGAACCCTTCTGTGGACATCAATACCATTGGAGGTCTGCTGAAGAAGTGTACAGGTGCAAAAAGAAGTCAAACCTGGAAAATTCTTCCGGGATTAAGACAGTCCAAATCTCTTCTGGGAGATTTTAATCCTAAAAGAGCTAAGGACTTAATAAATATGCCTCGGAGGAAATTAAGAATCATCACGGGCATTTTAAGCGGACATTGTAGACTCAACTATCATATGAACAAGTTGGGTATATCTTCAGATGCCATCTGTCGATTCTGTGGAGAAAGTGATCATAGAATGCACCTGATCACAGACTGCGGACCAGTGGCACATAATAGACTCAGGTGCTCTTAGATATGAGCAAGATCCATCAACTTGATTCCACTAAAATATATGAATTCCTGTCGAAAATTAACCTCACAGATGATTTATAGATCAGACTATCCTCATCTTTCAAATATATAGGGGCACCACAATATATCTTTCAGGTCGCAGTATATAACACCCTTAACTATATCGATCTATCTATCTATATTTAAAAGCCTTTCAAGTATGAAACGAAATGTCATTTGGAAATGGGAAGATCCGAAAAAGACACCTGGAACGTCCACGAATATTATTACTGTACATAATGGTTGCCCCAGGACGATATATTGGCTCATCTTAATTTAAAACTTTTCATCACTCATGCCCGCAAAGGAGGTATTACGGAAGGTCTGTTCATGGCTTACCTATGGTGTCAATACCAATTTTTGGTGATCAGCGTAGCAATGGGGAGAAAATGGTGGCTGACGGCTACGGTCAGCAGGTGGACTTGCAACTTATTGAAACTGATCTTAAATGGGAGATAATGGAAGTGCTCATCAATCCGAAGTATGCCCACAATGTGAAAGAGATTTTCATATTGTATCGGGACCGACCCACGACTGTGAAAGAGAATATTATCTTCTATTGTCTGGAGTGTGTACTTTGACACCATGGCACAGCTGACCATGCAGGGCGGTCTAGGTCTGAATTGCTTCTTTGTGACACCGCTTAAAATACAAGTCCCATTTTGCCGCTTTTGGAGCTTATGATGAAGCCATTTGTGATACCTATTTTTGTGCTCATTATGCCCCCCAGAGAGTCCAGGAAGAAGTCGCTTGGGGAAGTATGTGTCCTTCTTTGAACTAAGCTGGACACATGCAGATCAGCTGTTCGATCTTCTGCTCTTGTAAACTGCATATTATGAGCAATTCGTATGACTTAGCAATGATTTATTTTTCCAGATGATTCAGACTCTGGTCGCTTGCGAATTGCAATTTCCTCCAAATATATTTATATATATATTTTTTGTTAATTTTTAATATAACTAATAAACTGTAATTAAAATGTGCAATCTAAAAAATTCTTCATTCTAAACCGTTAGGTCTTCAGGCCGAAGACTTTACTTGCTTCATTGTCCTCATCCTTAATATGTTGGTTTGACTGTTATATGGAAAATTTCATTGAATATATCCAGAATATTCATTATACCCTTTGTCTTTTAAAAGGGAAAAAGCTAATAAGTTATTCCTTCATTTTGGCAGCTTCTTCTATTCCACTTGAGAATCAGTCCATATATTCAAAGAGTAGGTAAAACAATCAGATTTTTTTCCTCATATACACACGCATTTTATGTTAATTTGGTAGTAAAGGACTTCAATGGAGGGAAATCTGTGGGATCCTGAAGAGTGGTATAAGATATTTTGGTATCCGCTGCTTAAAATTTTTACTTTCTACCCATTTTCGCCAGAAGGTATTTATTTGCTCACAAGTTTTGTGATTTGAAGCGAAAAATTAATCATTATGACTTGCAGGTGACAAACAAACTAAATCTATATTTTAGGAATCTTCCTCTGAGATTGTGACATCATTAATCGCCTAAGAGAGGAGCTTCAAGTGACGAACAATCGTTATTTTAGGAATCTTCCTAGGAGATTGTGAGATCTACGGTGAGAGAACTTTGCAGAGACGAACATAGGGAATATGTATTTCCTCTGCAACTACCAGCACTCTTCTCTTATATATAATGTTGTTGATATAAATGAATGTCTCCTATACTACGTACCTATACTCCTCCTTTGATCATCTTCATTCTCTTCTTTTTTGTACAAAGGATACATCTTCGAAAGAGTTACGTACCCTCAAGGCCTGAGGACACTTAAGTCACCACCCTAACTATCGCAGCTAAGCAACAATGGTCGGATATCGGGTTAAGAAGAGTACGGAAGTAGATTATCGCATAGGGAGCAATCATCATATTTCCTTGCCTCAGCCCATTTTTGGGACCTTTAAACCTGTGATCTGGGGATCAAGGCACGTGCCCGTCGCGGGTCCTTTTGTTGTAGCTTTCCGGTGTCATTGACTCGCTCAGATGGCCGCTGGGATCGAATGACTGACATATAATTGTATTATATGCCAGTGCGTGGTGCTCTGCGTCGAGTTCGTTGCACTCCGATTTTCTCTTGGCTGCTCAGCAATATTTCTGTTTAATCTCAAAAGGTTGTACTTGCGGCTGTTGTGTTCACCTGCATCGGTGGCTGCTGGCTTCCAAATAGGTGATTGCTGGTTTCGAAATAGGGGTGTTGCTGATCCACACCAGCTGTCGAGAAAAGAGACCGAGTGCCTTGCTGCTGTCGCTTTTATAAGATAGTCGCAAATGTTGTTGTATGTGTTCCGTGTTTCGACCTTGGGCTTAGACGTCGCCCAAAGACAAAGCGCAGACGCACCAACAAATACATGAGTCAATAATAATCTTGAGATTTCCTTGAAGGTGATCCATTCTTGCCAAATCCTTACAATTTATTTTTGTCCTGTTTATTTGTAGGTTTACAGATTGTTGTTGTGATTACTATCTTTAGTTTCTATTGTTGCAACTTTTCTCTGGATGTTGCTTTATACTTTGTACTTCCATGTTAGCTACTTGCCGGACCATTTGGTCGCATCTTCTTAGTTTCTACTTGCGGTGATCTTTGCTATATTTGTTGTAGCTCATTATTGTTCTTTTCTTGTATAATGCAGTTATTGGTAATTATATATTTTATGTGGACAGTGGCGTGGTATTTTGTTGTTGTGGAAACCTATTTCGCAACCAGTGGTGGAATATTTATTTTTTATGTGGAACTGGTGGTTGCTTTTCGTCACAGCCACGTGTTGGTAGTATATGGAAAGCAGTGGTGAGATAAATTTGTAGCGGATAAATTCATGACAATTTTCCTCCTCCTCGTACATAAGTGGGAATGTGTAAAAAGCAGAATTCCAAGGAAAGGTCACCAAACTATATAAAAATAACCATATTACAAGGATGCTTTTATCAAAGAACCTTTGTTACTGGCAGTTGCATCTTCAATTCATAGAAGCATAATTTTGTTTGAAAGATCAAATAAGATCGAGCAGAGATTAGAAAATAATTACAGAGTAGCACTAAAATTTAGCTTTAATATGGTTATCTAATCCAATAGTTCGATCACTGGATTGTAGCAAGTAATTCATAAACACTTATCTGGTAATCAACTAATAGAGTAATTTAAGTGAAGCTTTCGGTTGCAGGTTGGAATTCTACCCAGGCCATGGTTTCGAAATACTCCTTCCTAAGTCTTTTTCTCCATAAAGGTCTCAGTTGCTACTACTCAAAATAACAACATTTTCTCTTTATATGATTTTTGCTTTGTTTAAGCATTTTTAATTATTGCATCTCCTTTTTATTCATTTTAGTTGCTTTTGATGTCATTCCAACATATGCCAGAAGGAAGCGCATTGGAGTAAAAGCGATAGCACCATTCAATATAATGTTACTCGCTGCTATATTGAATATGTTTTTTTTTATTTTTTTATTGTGTCGGAACAATCTAGTAAGCGCAGCACTCAGACAGAGTATATATCCATTGTACTGCACTTAAGGTTCCCTTTTACTCTTCTTTAAATCTACCCGACCTCCGAAGAAATAGAAGTATATCCTGTGGTGCCAAGGAGCCAAGTTGGTTACTCCTCAGCACATCAGTGCCAAAAATCCCAAACCTGATTCGAGCAAAGGCAGGGCAGACGCAAAGAAAATGGTCCGCCGTCTCGTCTTCTTCTCCACAGGCTGGGCACAGCGCACTGTCTGATATGCCAATCCTTTCCATGTGCCTAGCCCATATAAAGTACCCCGTCATCACGCCAACCAACAGCCTGCAGTCCATCCTGCCTAAAGATAGAAGGAACCGTGACAATCGGTCAGAGATAGCAGGTAGCATAATTTCCGTCCATCCGCAGCCTCTCTCAGCCCGCCATGCTCGCTTGTGGGTCGAAACAACCCACTTGTTTGCAGTGGCTTTGATGACAGCAGAAGGGAGTGGCAGAACAGGCTCAGGGCCAATTAAAAACAGCCTCAGAGCCCATCCTGGCCAAAGAGTCAGAGGTCTCGTTACCCGCAATGCCAGCGTGTACCGGTACCCAAGTCAGCGTCAGACTATTATGTTTTCCAACACAATTTAGCCTGGATTTGCAGGACCTGACTATCGTGGAAGTGGTGGTAGGGCTATCCAAGGCCATGAGCGCAGCTTGGCTGTCACTGCAGACACAAATAGATTTGCCTTTCCACCTGTTTTCCCCAACAAAGTCCATCGCCTCAAGTATCGCATACACCTCCGCCTGAAATACAGACGCATGCAGACCAAGGGCACAGAACCGACGGGTCCCACAAGATTCCACGAAGACACCAGAACCTGAACCTTCTTCAGTCCTGGAGCCATCAGTGAAAATACGGCAGCAGTGTTTGCCGGGCTCGTTCTCAGGATCTAACCATGAACGAGCCTCTGGCAGCAACACATTGTACCGCTTTTCTAGTATGACGGTTGACGACATGGAGTCCGAGGGCATAGACAGGATTGCAGAATCGATGTCAGTTCCTGCGCCGTCGTCCAATATCGAGTACATCCCATACCAGTGGCCACTGTTTCACTCTGCAGATGGCCTTAACGGCCTCTCCGCGGATGAAGACATCTAGTGGCGGGAGATTCACCAAAGCATCAAGTGCCGGGCCTGGAGTAGTCGGAAATGCTCCGGTACAACACATGCTCCGGTGGCCACAGCACGTTGTAGTTTCGATAGAGCTTTTTTGACCCCTACAAGAGAGAGTCTGCTCATCCAAACCATCGATGCATAGGAGATAATAGGTCTTACCGTAGCCGTATAGATCCATAGGACCTTACTAGGGGAAAGACCCCATGTCTTACCAAAAATACCCTTACACTGCCAGAAAACTGACAGTGCTTTGGATGTCTTCAGTTCGACATGTGTTTTCCAAAGAAGTTTGTTATCAAGGATGACTCCAAGATATTTGATTTCTTTGGATAGCTGGATAGTGACTCCTTTTAGTGTAGGCAGAATAAGTCCATCAAGCTTTCTCCTTCTGGTAAAGAGGACAATACCAGTCTTGACAAGATTAGCCGATAGCCCATTCGCACTGCACTAAATGTCAATCATATCCAGAGTTCTCTGCGCCCTTCTGCAGACAATCATAAGGGATGGACCTGTCACAAGACAGCCAACATCATCCGCATATGCCTGAGCGTAGACACCCGAGTCATTAATGGCGTTAAGCAGGGGATCGATTACCATGCACCAGAGCAATGGAGACAGTACGCCACCTTGGGGACAGCCTCCATTAACCCCAGACGACACCAGCAAATCTTCCGCCGCCCGCACCGTTATGATTCTCTAGGCCAGCATTGAACGTATCCAATTTACTAGAGCCCGGTCTACGCCATGCCGCCTAGCAAAGCCGCACATACTGTCGAAAGTAGCATTGTCAAACGCACCCTCTATGTCCACAAAGATGCCTATTGCGTATTCTTTACTGTCGATGGCTCGCTCTATCCTTCCAACAAGGTTTTGCAGAGCCGTCTCGCAGGATTTTCCGCTTTGATAGGCATGCTATACACCATGCCTATCAATTCGCATGATACGCATGCGAAGCTCCACCAGCGTTTCTAAACTCTTTAGCATGAACGAGGTCATACTAATAGGTCTGAAGCTCTTGGGATTGGTGTAGTCGTCTCTTCCAACCTTAGGAATGAAAGCAACCCTCACCATCCTCCAAGAGCGTGGTACATAGGCCAGTGGGAGACATGCAGTGAAGATCTTCTTCAGTGCTGCCAACACTAACTCAATGCCTTCCTTCAACACAATCGGATATATGCCATCCAGTCCGGGCGACTTGAAGCTGTCAAAGGATTTGATAGCAAATCTAATAGCAGCCTCATTCGCCACAGTTCTGGCGACATACCAATCATGTCGAGAGGGTGTAGCTGCCCTGACAACAGTTCCGACCAAAGGTGGTTGTTGATGGGCTATGCTTACCTGATTTCCTGGAAAGTGTGACTCAAACAGCAAGCTGAGTGTCTCACTTTGCCTCTCCGTATAGGAGCCATCAGATTTCCTGAGCGACCCCAGCTTAGCGGTTTGGTCCTTTTTCAGGACTTTCACCAGTTTTGCCGAGCCACTCAGGGATTCGATATCACTGCAGAAGTCTCTAAAATAAGTCATTTTCGAGTCCCGAATTAGCTTCTTGTAGTCCCTCTGAACACGTCGATATCGTTCCCAGTCCTCATGAAGATTCGTCTTGAGGGTCCGGTTGAGGAGTTTTCTAGACTCACGCCTCAGCACCTGAAGCTCTCGATTCCACCATGGAACAGGAGTCCGGCTAAGAGGAGGTCTAGTTGGACAGGCTAGCTCGAAGCTGTTTGTTCGAGCGGTGTTGAGATGTTCAACAGCCGCCTCAATGTTCTGCTCCTTGTGAAGTTTCAGTGGCGTCACATGATTGCTACGCAGTGCCTCCCTGAACTTTGGCCAGTCTGTTTTTCTTGGGTTTCTGGTTGGCAATGGCATCTGCGCCCGCTCGCCACACTGAAACTCTATGTATCTGTGGTCCGAGCACGAGTCTTCGGCGAGGACCCTCCAGTTGTTGATCGACCACACCAGTTTTGGATTGGACAGGTCACAAAAGTGGGCTGCCTGCCTACATTGTGGATGTTCAGGCTGGAGGAGGCAATATACTCGAAAAGTCGAGAGCCCCGCTCATTGCACTTGCTGCTGCCCCAGATCCTATGCTGGGCATTAGCATCGCAACAATGAACCAGACCAAGACTGCGCCGCTCTCAGAACCCTACGAGAGTAGCGACCTTCCCAGGTGGTGGCGCCTCCAAAGCATCGTAAGGAAAGTAAGCAGATGCAATCACGAACCTCGACCATCCGTGCATACTCTTAAAACTAATCTCTGCCGCAACCAGATCCTGACAACAAAATGCGTCAAGGCAGGTCGCTGAAAGATGGGATGATATTATAAGACCGGCTCTAGGTCTAATCGAGTTTCTGTCATATAATATCGTGGCCCCTTTTAACGAGCCAAGGCCACAGAGACGACCCCTAAAGACCCAGGGCTCTTGTAATGTTGTTATGTGGGGTGATGTGTGCAGTTGGGTCAGTCGTCTACTTAGGAGTACAGTAGCGGCTTTAGAATGCTGCAAGTTGATCTGCGTTACCGTCAAAGGACGATCTACGAGAATCGTCCGAGCCATTCATCTGGGAAAGACATGAAAGGTTACAGTCCCAAAGAAGAGACTCAGACGGCTCCGGTACCGAGAAACCATGACATCAACAGTGGCCTCATCCACTCGCACCACGAGACTAGCACATTCTTTAAGCCTCGTGTTGATGCCAGGGTTCTGAGCACGCAGACAAGAAAGGACATCTGTTGTCGTCAGATCGGGATCCGGAATCCAGCAGATGGCCTTCCTGAGGGACACGCCTGCTTCGCTATAGACAACGAAGCGAGTGGTCCCCATGGGGGGCACGTCATTGACTACACCCCCGAGCCAATCAAAGTTGGCCTGAGACGCGCACGACACCTGTAGAGTGCCGTCCTTTGTCTCATAGCCCTTCGCATTAGCTTCAGGACCGGAGGCAATGACGCGACGCATCAGATGACCTTTGGAGAGTTTTATTTCTGCATCAGTTAGCCGATGGTCAGGCCCCAGCTTCCCAATCACCGCCATTGGTTGCGGGCCGGTAGGCTTCTCGCTGTACGATGGCTTGGCTGCACCTTTGGAAGTGTTTGGGCGAAAGTCCAGCTCACCACCCGCCACTGGCAAAGATTTCCCCTGGCAGATGGTTTTGCTGGATACGAGGGGCGGGGCAAACTGCAGCTTATTGGCAACATTCTTCCCCGCCACATTAGCCGCCACCGAGGTTTCGCTCGTACCCTTTGGGGTCGTGGTGCCACCAGCAGTAACAGCTGCAGGGCAGGTGGGTATGCTGTTTTCAGCAACAATCTTCCGCCGCTTACCTCGCGAGCGAGCTATCGGAGCGGTCAATCCCTCCTCAGGCTCGGTGGCTTCCGTGGGTGTCACTTCCGCCGACCTGGGCCTTTTGGAGGGAGTCGACACAGAAGGACCGGCAGAGCCACGTGAGGATTTCTCCTGCACGTGCCTAGCAAGCCGCTTCTTTCTCTGTCTCCTCGCTTGAATTCGCGTTGCCCCAGAACCACTGGTCGGTCGTTCCGCCACTATGGTGACTTCCCGACACAGGCCCTCTGGATCCAGGGTACGTTCCTCCGTCTCTGAAGAACAGATTGCGGTAACAACCCCCGTCTCCTCCAGGATGCGCTCTCGCTGATAAAGGCGAGAGACTTTAGCGATGGTTGGGGCCTCCAGAATCCGTGCCCCTACCGCCGAAGCGGGTGGATTTCCGCATGCGTGGGTTCCACCTGGAGTAATACACCGAGAGTTGTCCATCGCCAGACAGTGGTTTTTGTTCGGGACTCCTCCCTAGCCAGTTTGGTCCGCGGATGGTACCCATTTTCTATACCATCATTGTGATAGACAGACACCCATAACTCCCGCCCCTACTAAGAGGTTCAGAAGTAATGTAATTTGCCTACCAAGGGTCCCCCTATCCGGCACCTGGGGACGCGTCCGATGGGATGGCAGGCAAATCCAACACGGAAAAAAACACGGCAAAAATATAATGTTACTCGCTGCTATATTTAATATAATACTACTCGCTACTTTATTCTATATGCTCTTACTCGTTACTTTAATCGGTGCACTGCTACGCGCTGCTTTATTCGACATAATGTTATTCGGTACTATATTCAATATGATACTGCTCGTTACTCATTCAATATAATGTTGCTCGCTGCTTATGTCTTCTCGAATGACCGCACAGTTATAACTAATCACCATTTAACAGATTTATAACGTTTATCTTTACACTTTAAAAAATATTTGGATATATTCATGATTATTTTCAGGTAAATATCAACTAAATTTTTAGATAAATTTAAAATTGATTTTAAAAAATCTCCAATAAATTTCAAATTTATTTAATATTATTTTAAAATTATTTTCAAATAAATTTCACAAAAATTTCAATTTAATTTCAAGTTGATTTATTATTTTCAAATAAATTTCAAATAAATTTCAAATTATTTTCAAAAAAAATTCCACAAAAATTTCAAATTAATTTCAAGTTGATTTCAAATTAATATCCAATAAATTTCAAATAAATTTCAAATTAATTTCAAATAAATTTCAAATTAATTCCAAATTATTTTTAAATTAATTTCAACAAATATAAAATTTTTTAAAATTAATTTAAAATAAATTTGAAATTTATTTCAAAATAGATATCAGCAAAAACTGTTAAGAAAATAAATATATACATATAAATAATAATATAGTAGATAACTGCATAAATAAAGTCATATTAAAATAGTAGTAAAAACAAGAAACACGGCAACCCTCTTTCTGCCTTTGACGTATGCTCATTAAAGAGGTTAATGTTGCTCTGAGTGTTGCCCTTTTCTCTCGGCTCTTATGTCAGCTGAGAGCGCATTTCGTCGTTAATACAAATATTATACCTTTTTATTTTTCAATATCAGAGCAGTGCCTGATTGCTCAAAAAGGCAAATATGATATATAATTTACATTTGTATATCATATTTTAATAATTATATATATTTGAAAAAAATACAGTTTCAATTAAATATATGACAGTTTTCAATTAAATACATGACAGCTTAAACTGACGTCTGTCAAAAATAGGTCTGTGTCCAAAATACATTTACCAGGAATTATTAATTGAGACAGTGAGAGGAAAACGGTCAACATATGTGTCAAATCTGCTCTCTTAACGAATGTTGTATACGCAAACAAACTAAAAAGGGAAATAGTAAATTATTGTGATTGGAAACAAGTAAATTATAGTGTTCGGTGAATTCAGTGACAATGAAGACACTTTACGAGACGACTCCTTCGAGTATATAGCAGGCTAAATTATTCGAAAACTTAAGCTTAATGAAATGAATTTGAAGGCAGCATTTGGACTTGGGTGGACCAAGTCTCAAAAGGAGGTCTTAAAAAGCCTTCAGAAATGTTTTTGTGTCTCATCAAATTATTATAGATAATTTTTATAGAGTTCAACGGAAATAAAATTGTGCACTGCAATAATTTCCGTGATAAGTTAATTGAATTAAGCACTGAAGTTAATTTACCAAATGCGGTAAAAAATGATTTTTTAAATATCGAATGTATTTTCAAATTAAATTTTTAAATAGAAGATTAGCAACTCAAAGAAAAACAGAATAATAGGCAATAGTAAATGATTAAAAATATTATTTTAAGTTGTATTAGTTGTTGTATGTGTGTATGTATAATTTTGTTTGTAAATAATAATAAATGAAAAAACCAAAAAAAGGGCGCTTGAGTTGTTACTTATTACGACAAAAATTGCAAAACCCGAAAATAGCGGCCAAAATTTACAAAAGAAGCAACACTGTTTATTCACTTTGACACTTATTATGACTGTGAGAGAACAACATTTGGAGAGCGGTCTTCTATTAATAATACTGGACTTGCCAAATCTACCTGCTCTCTTTTACTTCAGTATCAGTGATGATATTTCCGAATTTTCGAAAGTACTTTTTTACTCAACGCAAAGTACCTTTTCCGGCTCGAGAGTACTTTTTTTCTAATAAATCATAAATGTAAAGCAAAAACAATTGGTGTTGGTCTTCAAGTGTATATTTAATAGAAAAGTATCCATGATACTTCTGCTAAGTATAAAAAATAAATCAATAACATAAAAAATAACGTTAAGTTTTGTTCACAACCCATTAAAAAAATCAACAGATAAGTTCATTATAAATGTAAATTAACACAATTCAATATACATTTATAAATGAGATCATTTAAAAAAAAATTCTTAGAACATAACATAGGAATTTTGTGCATCGGAGAGTACTTTTTTTGGGTCGAAAGGACTTGGGGACTTCTTAAAATCGAAAGGAGGTAAAAAAGTACAATTCCACTACAAATATCATCACTGTTCAGTATGCGCTCTCTCTCTCTCTCAATTAAGTAAGCTCTCTCTCAGTTCTGTATGCATTCTCTCTGCTCCTATATTGAAGAAAAACCCTAAACAGTAATTGTGTCCAGTGCTGCCGTTCTTAAGCTGAGAAAGTGAAGTGTTTTCAGGTTTTTCGAAGTGTTCAAATATGAAAATAATCTTTAGAACCTACCTTGTGATAGAAAATGTGCTCTTTAGAACTTAGCCTGATTCCCTCGAAAATCGAAGTGTTTTTGCTAAAGAGGAAGTGTTCGACTTAAAAATGAAGTGAAACACTTCAATCGAAGTGACAACGGCAACACTAATTGTGTCATGGACATGCGAAGCAATTGTGTCACTGAAAATTTAAAAAAACACCAACTGCCATTATTATTTTAATAAAATTTTTTGTTGTGATGTAAGAGTTGGACATTTTGGTACTAAAAATAAGGAAAAAGTTAATAATAGTTTGAAAACAACAAAAAAGTACTGGTACCAAAATAAATGTACTTCGTACGCATCTTATAAAAAGGTACCCTAAATGGTACGGAAGTACGTAGTTGTGCAACAGTGAATTGTGTACTGAAGAAATGCGAGTGTCATTCAGCACTGCAATCATCCCTTACTTAATAGCCGACATGCGGTCCTGTACATTTGGACGTAAAGCAAAGTAAAAGACGTGTAGCAAAGCATCAGCAGGGAAAACAATATAAAAGGTGTTCTTAGAAAATTAAAAAAATCAATAAAAAATATTATTTTATGAAAATAAATCTTATTTATTGCAACAAAAGAGGCTTCATAAAAAAATTATATTTGAAAAACTGAAATTACATAATAGAATTATTTAATATTAAAATATTTTATATACAAATATTTTATATTCAAATATTTCATAATAAAATTATGTATTTGATTTTTAAATATTTCATATTAAAATACATATATCATTTAAAAATAATTTTATATTCAATTATTTCATATTAAAATATTTCTTATTAAAATTATTTCATACTATATAATTAAATATATTATTTAAATTATATTATATTACTATATAAAATATTAAAATATATTTAAAAACGGATAACGAATAATTTCTGGATTTTACCCATCAACGTCTTCTGATTTTTCGATTTTGATGAATTCACAGAAGGGTTGCACCGAGAGTTCAGATTTGATATATTTAATTAAGGGTTGCGGTGTGGAGGATGTTGTCCCATTCTTAATGCGAATCCCGAAGTAGTTATTGGGTACCTTGTAAACCCCTAAAGCAGTATTTATAGCATCACGAACTTTGTTGCTGCGTTGTTTATTAGGATCGCTTTCCAACAATAGCTTCATTCCTTCTTCAAAATGCTGCAATACTTCCGACAAATCGCTGTCACTAATTGGTGGATCCTCAACTACGGGAGTGTTCGAAGTTTCCGGAGTGTCCGCAGTATTAAGAGCTTCGTTCAAATGTTCCATCTCTTCGGCTGATATGGGGTCTGAGATGCTTTGCTGTTGAGGAACATTGTTGATCTCATCGAGATTCATTTCATACGACTGTATAAATTCTTTGGCCACATCGTTCGGAGCTTTGACTTTGATGCAATGCAAGCCGTGACGGTTTTTGAACTTCCCGAACCATCCACGGCTGGCCACAAAATCCACTTCACGCCCTGTTTCAGTTAAATATTTCTTAAGATTTTTATAGATATTTATGGCTTTTGCCTGAATCGTCAATTGACTCATGGGCACGTTGCGTCGATTGTTCTCCCGTATCCAGTAGCTCAATAAATGTTCCATTCTTTCCATGCGTTGGCCACGTTGGCGTGTCAATTTTGAGACTGTTGTCGGGGCGGCGCATTTGGCGAATGCTTTAATGCTGTCCTTCTTGGCGATTATGTTTTGCACGGTCGATTTCGACAGACCCAGTGATTCTCTGATTACCGAAGTCTTTTCGCCGGCTTCGTATCTTTGCAAAATCTCCAGTTTAGTTCCCAGGGCCACAGCCTTGCGGCTTCTCTTGGTGGATGGCATGGGTGCCATTTTATCCGGATATTTTATTATAGGCTTCATGAATGCGTATGAATAAATTTGAAATTGAAACTGCGTCCAAGCACCACAGACTCGTGTTCTGAACTAAAACCGAAGAATGTGTACGTATAACGAAGTATGAGCGTCGGCAAAGAAGCGTGTTTGCTTCTTTCGCATAGCGTGCGCGTACCGAGCAGAAGTGACAACGACATTTCCTACTTGCTTATGCGAGAATGTCGCTCTATTTGTCGCTTTTAACCTTTCTCACTCACTTTCATGCCGTCAGATGCATCTTTTGTCAGCTGAAATGTAGATTTTAAATGTCGCTATCACTGCTGCTCGCTGCGCTCTGCTCGACAGCTGGAGTAACAGGACTGCAAACGCACATGTTTTGCCCAGTTATGCAAGGTCCACAGAGCAATGCAGCTCTGCCGTTTCACTATCTAATCTACAGTGAGCGCTGAAAAATTGTATACTCTAATTTTTTAGTCTTTGAATTGTCATTATGAAATTATTAATAAAAAGTAATAATATTGAAAAATTATAACAAAATTGAGAATACAGAATTAATTATAATAAGAAGTAATAATGCAGAATTAATTTTAAAGATAGATTTTTATATTATAAGAAAATTTATAAAACAGAATTAATTATAAAGAAAGATTTTCGTATGATAACACAGAATTAATTATGATAAAAAGTTATAATAGAGAATTAATTATAATATAAAGTAGTGACACAGAATTAATTATATTAAAAAGTAAAAGAATTAATTATGTTAAAAAGTATTAACACAGAAACACTTATATTAAAAATTTATAATGCAGAACTAGTTATAACAAATAGTAATATTAATAAAAAAAGTAGTAATTTAGAATTAATTTTAATAAAAAATAGTAATACAGAAAAACTATAACAAAATTAATAACACAGAATTAATTATAATAAAAAGTAATAATGCAGAATTAATGATAAATAGTAATTTTAATCATTAAAAATGGTAATAATTCAGAATTAATTTCAATAATATGTAATAATACAGAATTAATTATAAAGGAAGATTTTTATATTATAATAAAAAGTAATAATACCGAATTATTTATAAGAAATATACAGAATTAAGCACTTAATCAATAAGAGTTTCACTTCAGAAATCCATTTTCAAATACTGTGCAAATGGCGGAGGAAGTTGTGCAGATATCCTGTAAACCAGAGAGCAACAGTACTTCCAGGAGAGCTCTCCACAAAAATGTCCTATATGGTAGAATACCACTCAAGAAGCCATACATATTCAAAGGAAATCCACAAAGCACACAAGAAATTCGTTAAAAAGCGCCAAAAGAAGGACTCAATCTTTTGGAAAATCATTTTATTCACAGATGAGCTTGAATTTGAAAGTTGTCTATATAAAGAAATTGTTATACAAATGTTTATATATAAATAAAATTGTATATTGAAATTATATAGTGTTTTGCAGGACTGCTGACGAAACTAACCTAAAAGAGTAAAGTTTGAAAACAAAATGAATCACGTGGGTTTAAAGGACAAAATTCACCAAATTCATCAAATGAGTGATTTTCACCACTTTGGTCTTTACCACGCAGTAAAAGGTAAAGGTAAAGTAAGGATACAATGGAGTTGGAAATTGGGTTTTCACTGAATTCACAATGAAAAAAATAGCTTATTTTCCGGGCTTCGAATCCCGCCCCGGGCATCTGTCATTCCCCAACCCTTTGCAGTCATAATTAATTATGGGGTGAGATATAATAATAATAAAATAATAATAAGAAAAGCGATCACTTAAGAAATGTTGTCCACAGTATAAAAAAAATTGGGCTTATCAGGGAACTCCAGCTTCCAACAAGACAATTATGAAAAATTACGTTCAAAATAGCATAGAAATGGATGTTATACTGAAAAACTAAGACTAAGACTAAGACGCTGCAGCCCCCTTGCCTTGATCCAATCGAGTATCGAATATCGAGTGCAAAACCTTGACAGAAAAGTGATACAAAGGGCCATTTCTAACAAGGAATAACTCAAGAAAATAATAAAAATAGTGTAAAAAAATATGTTTCTCCTGAATTATCAAAAAATATGACAAAAAATATATGCCTAATTTTGGACTAAATGAGGTCCTTAAGTCCAAAAAAAGGAATTTAAATTTCATATTGTCTACTTAATTGTTTGATTAATTTTTTGTGTGTTGTTTTCTATTTTTGGTTTTAGATTGTTTATAACTTTAATTTTTTTAAATACAAAAATCTGATATAAAAATGTTTATTTTGTCTTTTATATTTTGTTTGGATATAATTTCCGTTTCCATGAATTAATTTTGGTTGTGTTTTGTTATTCTTTTATATTATTTATAACTTAAGTTCCTATAAATACTCAATATCTGCAATATTAGTTTTTATTTTGTTTTGCATATATTTTTAAATATAATTTCCATTGAATTGTTTCCATGAATTTTTATTTCTTTGTTTTTGTTTAGTTTTTATATTATTTACAACTTTAGTTCTTATCAAATAAATACTGTCATCTGAAATATTAGTTTTAATATTATTGAATAAATATTTATAATGTAATAAATACTGAATTCTTCAATAACACTTTTTATTTTATGGTACTTGTATAATAAAATGTTAATTATGATTGTAATAAGTGTCCACTCTTTTTCACGCTCTCTGTACACCCATATGCGTGCACTCTCTCACCGTGATGCAATGAACGTATCTAACAAGGTGTTGCTCGTTGTTGTTGTTGTTGTTGTTGTTGTTGTTACAGTTGTGCAGATCATAGAATAACAAAAAAACCAGTGCAATTTGTGGTCTCAATATTTTCGATATCTTCTCTGGAATGCGCCTCACTTGCGCTCATTTCTGCGTGAACCTTCTGTACAGAATCTTCGCAGGTACAAACTTCATAGCGCAGAAGATTCTTCTCTGCCTTGAACAAAGTAAGGCTGTGAAGTTGTTTGTATTAAATTGAAAATAATCACTTACTATATAAGATAGTAAGTTGAATACATTCTGCATTTTTTTTTTGTCAGCTTCTGGAAACTCTCCAGAACGTAATCTTTCTTGAGGTCCTTAAAATAACCATTTCCGACGATTTCATCATAGGCATGATATCGATTCCTGACTGGGGTAGTCAGGATCGATAGTTTTGTAGCAGATATAACTCCAATGGAATCAACTCTGGTGAATAGTGTGAGTGTTCCGGTTTTAAAGCTACCAAAACACTTGAAAGAGCCGGTGGATGGTCATGGTGTAGCAAAAGAAACTTTTTCTGCAAACCCGCATTCAGCCGGTTACGCAAGTGAGGTGACCGAGGAAGAAATGTTTTCATATATAACCAAAGACAGTATACAATGTAAATACTCCTTGATATAACCTCACTGACAGAAAATCACAAAAGCACAGCAGCTTTCAATGTCTGTGCCTCAAAAGTTTCTTCTCTAGTAACGACACAAGTGCTGCCCCAAAATACATTTACAAGGTACTATTAATAGAAGACCGCTCTACAAATGTCGTTCTCTCACGGTCTACAAAAGTGTCAAAATGAATAAACAGTGTTGCTTCTTTTGTAAATTTTGGCCGCTATTCTCGGGCTTTGCACTTTTTTTTGTAATAAATAAAAACTCAAGTGCCCCTTCATTTCAGGACTCTTCGAAAAATAATTGCTACTCAGAAAAAGAGGATTATAGATGTCACTTTGTTGTTTTCATGTGTACAGCAATTTAAATACAAAATGTACTTACTCGGTTTGAGTGCAGCAATTTACATTAATAACTGTATTATACCGTTCCTGAGTATTATTTAAAACTGACGGAACTGCACACTGTGGGAGTCTTCGTCTTTTAGTCACTGGACCTTGCTCAATATTGCACACATTTTCCAATGAAGAAAGCGGCTGCAAACGGTTTTCCAATGTACCATAAAAAACTGATGGCACTGAATCTGGAAAGAGTAGCAGTTTTTTAGGGGTGGCGGCATCCGGAGTATTTATAAAGTCACTACTCACTTTTGATTTTTCTTGTAACTCAACGCCCCAAGCCACGATCCACCCATTTCGCTTTATTGCGTCTTTAGGTACGGTGAAAAATGTTAACTTTTTCATTTCTCCATGTATTATGGCAAATAACACAACGATAATGCACCATATTTATTATTATTATTGTTTAATTATTTCTTTTTAAGTTAAGTAATTAACTTGTTTCCAATCACTACTTCCCTTTTTTAGTTTGTGCGCGTATACAATATTCGTTAAGAGAGAAGATTTGATACATGTGTAGACCAAGAATGATAAAAATAGAAGATTGCGCCAATGCTGGTATGAAAATTTCCTCTCTCTGCGCATCTCGTCACTAGGCAAAATACATTTACTACACTACTGACCGTTAGTCTTCGGTTTCAGATGTATCAGTATTTTTAGATTAATATATATAGAGTACATAGTAAATTGAAAAACAACATGGATGGGCGTACAGACCCGTACTGTATAGATTGGTCCGGACGGTAGAATCATGTGATCAAACTTTATCAAACCAAAAAAACTAGTTGAGAAGTCAGTTTAGGAACTCCTAGGGAAAAGTACACCTACAATCATATCAAAATTCAGTTTTCAAACATATTTCTTTGGAGCTTCTAACGCACAGCTTTGTGTCTGAAGCTTTTTCGGTGATACAGTTGCTGTGTAAAAGCTCTAAGCATCCAATAGCCAAAGAGAATTTATCATAAAAGTCTCCATTTCTCTCACGCCATGCGAAAGAAATGATGTTCATGGCTCTGCAGAAATGTTAAACTTAACATAACACTGTTAAGAAGAGAGTAGTTACAACAGCATTAGTTAGATTATATTATTTATTTGTATATTTTGAATAGGTTGGGCCTTCCTCTTCATCGTCGTCTTCCAGCGCGTTCCGAATACAACACCTTCTTGGCTGGAGCTTGGTTCGTCCATTCGCCGGACATGGCCCAGGCAGCGCAGACTCTGCAGTTTGATGCACTTGCACAGGTCATGTTTGTACCTTATTCGATACTCGCCACCAATGCTGATAGATCCAACGATCTTATGTAGGACTTTTCTCTCGAAAACTCCAAGCAACCGAGTTGAAGAATGTGCAGACTTCTGCGCCATATGTAAGGACAGGCATGATGAAAGATTTGTAGAGTGCGGTTTTCGTTCTTCTAGAGAGGCCCCGACTTCTCAATTGCTTAGATAGATAAATGGATAGAAGTAGAGTAGGCAGGAGAGCCGTCGAAGAAGGAGATATCCAAGCACTCAGGCATGATGTCCATTATACTGTAGGCCTGGGAAAAATATTTGGGGGAAGGGCTGAGCTTCATTAAAAAGTCAAACTTCTTTGTTTGTTTAATGAATCTCAGAAGTCAATCCAGGGATAAAGAATCTACATTATCCTTTCCCAAAACATCTGACCCTAATATGCGCCTTGTCAGTCTGGCAAAGGTAGGACAAGTGCAGATAAAATGCTCTGTGGCATCGTGCTCTTCTTCCAGACAGGGGAGTTCGGATTTTCGATGATGCCTATGATCGCCATATGATGGCCCCTAAATTGCTAACTTAGCCCAAAGTAGCAAGAGTGATCCTTCGCATAATCTCCACGTTGGGTTCATTGTTGGTTAATGCCAGTTCTAAGAGAGAGAAAGTCCGTACGACTTCGAAAGAGTAGTTGCCAACAATGATGTGTTGTCAAAGGCCGGGTCGCCTTGTGTTTGGACACTAGGTACTTCGTCTCGTTCATCGTACGATTATGTCAATATCGACATGACACTTTTGTTGAAGAAAGTACCCTTGTGTCGTATCTTCAACTCGTATTATTGTCTCCATCATAGGAATTCCGAAGTCAGACATTGTTGTTTAGAGGTAATCCCTAACCGAAGTGTCGAAAGAGGCTTTATAATCGACAATTAGGTGGCTGTCGAAACTGTTTTCCTTTGGTTTTCTCTAGGATTTGGAGTAGTGTGAAAATCCGGTCTATGGTAGATTTACCAGGTCTGAAACCACACTGATAAGGTCCAATCAGGTTGTTCACAACACCCTTCAATCTTACACACTGTACGTACAATAAGACCTCGTATGCGATGCTGATGAGACTTACACCACGGTAGTTGGCGCAAATTGTGGGATCTCTCTTCTTATGTATACGGCAGAGAGCACAGAGATTCCCATTATCGGACACGCTTTCTTCCGACCATATTCTGCTTATGAGCAGAATGCATGCAGTCAAATAGCTCATCGGTTCCCCACTTCGTAATCGGGGAATTCGTGCCGCCTCCGGCGCTGCATGGGCGCTACTCATACCCGACTTAGGTGGTCAGAATGTGTGCAGCGCCCCATCTGTGGTATCAAAATGGGCCATTATTAGTGCCTGAGTGTGCTTTCGCTGCCACTCCAACCTAACCTAACCTAACACTTGATCTTCAACGATTGTATGTGTTTTCCAGGAGTTCCTAAACTGGCTTCTCAACTAGTTTTTTATAGTTTCGACCGACTACCGAGTGGATTTTTAGAAGGTCCAGATTGGGGAAGTTGCTTATATTGGTCATATAATTATGTAATGATAATAATAATTGATACTCCGTAGAGGGTAAAATGTTGTGCAACTCCTCTCGTACCATTTCATATCCTTTATTTAATCCTCTTTTCATACCTTCCGTTGTGATCATAATTGTGGCTGTAATTGCAATAAAAATTTTATTTGGTAATTGTTTTACCACAAAAAAAAACCCAATACCATAATCCTGTTCAGGCAGTAAAAGGTCCTTTCGCGACCAACACAAACAACATGCTCACACACATATGCACTCGGGACACTCTTTCGCGCACACACACTCCAAACTCACACACATGTACACACACAATCAACATGCACAATCGTCACAATAATAAATGCAGCAGTAAGAGAAATGTGCATTTTTGGCATAACATTTTTATGACAAAAGATAAATGCCCCGCCCCGCTCCGATCCGTCCCTCCACTCTATACCGAAATAACCACGAAACGCAACAAAGACCGGCGCTGATGACTATCAAACGGAAAAATCTGCATGCATCATGCAACACACTCGCCCAAGTGCCGACTACGGCGGCTCCAAAACGAAGTCAATTTTTGTTTGTGCTGCAATTTGATCCTGGCGCATGCATTTGTTGTTGTTTTGAATTCGTTTATTTTCTGACAATTTTTTGCCTCATAATCGTTCACTCATTTCTGCACCTACTGCATGCGCAAATACCGCTTGGTCGCTGAATGGCCGCATGCAGTGGCAGAGTCGCCGTGGCAGTGTCGGTGGTGTTGTAGTTGTCGTTTTCGGTGTAAGTGCAATGCGCGCATGCGCTTGCTCTGCTCATGATGATGATGATGATGAGGATGATGGCTGAGAGCCCGGTTGAAAGGAGTACGCGCGGATGTGGCTACCATGTGTGATTGCTGCACTTTAGGGTGCAACTTGCAGCACAACAACAGCAAATTCCCCCTTTGCAGTTTTCCTGCCTTTTCTTTTATGTTTTTGTTGTATTCTTTTTTATTACTTTTCGAGAGATGTTTTTATTTTTTATTTACATTTACTTTTGTTGTGTTTTGAAGAATTTGGCTGCGCTTTTATGGCTTTGGCACGCGATATGCATATTTCGCTTTTTCTTTATCAGCTTTTGATACAGGAGCGTGTTGTTGTTGTGTGTTTGGCTGGAGCCGTTCGAGAGTGTCTTCTTTCGCGTGTGTGTGTGTGCATGTGTGTGTTCTACTTTTGGTTGCATGCGGATTGCATTAAAATTAAAAAATTAAAATTAAAAGGGAAAAAACTGCATTCATTGTTAATGAGGAAATTTATTTCGCCTTCGAATCGCGACCACCACTCAGCAGAGTAGGAAGGGCGCCTTAATGGCCACACTTTCTCTGTTGCGCCTCTCATTATGTACAGGGTGCTTTTGCAGCTCCTAATTAAGCAACATTGATGATGAGCAAATAAATAATACTGTCGTATTTTCACTGATGGATCAGGTTCTGGGGTTTTTGTGGAACTCCACGGTGTCCACCTCCATTACGCTCTTAGGTTAGATTAGGTTACCATTTATTATTAACCTAGGCTAGGATTTCGTGGCAGTCAGGCTACTGACCAACTCACTCAGACCACTATGGATCCATTGCGATACCACCGTGTAACCCTGTACCTCTACTTTTCTCGTCAAACCATTTCGAAGCCCTAATAAGGCGCAGGATTTGTTTGACATTCGCCTACCTCCGTAAGGGTGCTGAAGGGTGATGTTCCACAGTCTCCTCCTCCTCCGCATCCTCACAGCTTCTGCAGTATGCCTGAGAGCCTGCCTGCCGACTAGCCAAAGACCAGTTATACAAGACACGACCTTGGAGATATCTTCTCTCGACAGGCCAAGGACGTCTCTAGATTTCCTCCTATCAAGCTCCAGCCACTTTAGCCTGGTCGTTCAGCAAGTGCCTTCGTCTAGCCAAGATCTATTAGCCTCACGCACGACGCTATCCTTCCATATTAGTTTGTTGGTGACAATTGGTATTCCAACCTCGCACCACTATGTCCCGGAACCCATATAAGGCGTACCCTGAAAACGGTGCTGATATCATTTAGGGCTAGCCTTAGTTGTCTTGCTTCTGTCAGTCAGGCGGAAGTTTATGCGATCCGAAGCGCGATGGAGTACGTGGTGGAAAGCAGTTAATGTGGCAGAAGTTGTTGTGTCTACAGTGACAGTCAGGCTGCACGGACGCCCTTACTCAACCCCATTGTCCCCTACCAAGTTGGTGCTGTTGTGCAAATCCAGCTTGAATTATGTTGGAAGGCTAACACGGGTTCTAGGACACATGGTCGCTATGAGGAATGAAGTCGCATAAACTTGCAAATAAATCTGAGATCTGAGACCAGTTTTACTGGTCCGGAAGCTGTTCTTCCCATACCTTTTGCTGTCATTAGGGCCTCTATTACTGATTGGGTTCTCCTTGCACAGAATTGCGAATGGGGGGTCGTAAGAGACAGCCTGGTGGCCAAAGGCTATGCTGAGTTTTACGAGAGAAAGTCAAGGTTTCTTCTTTCTGTTGGTAAGAGATTTCTGTAGGACGGATTACTGGTCATTTTGCATGGGCTAAGAGTATACAAATGATGCAGTCAGTGCACTTTACCAGGCTTGTGGAGAGGAAGGTGAGACGGCTGACCACTTTTTGTGCGTATGCCCCGCTTTCGCTACAATAAGGTTTGAGGTATATGGCACTGTTCTCCCTAAGTAGCGCAAACTTTGGCTACTTAGAGAGACAGGATCTATTGAGGTTTATTCATAAATCAAGCAGATTAAAAAATAAATTAAAATGGAAAGACAAATATAGTACAATGTACTCGTATGTCTTTTGGTGAGAAGCCATCTGAAGATTCTGTGGAAAAAGTGATGAAACCTCACTACACCTGATTACATACTCGAGAGCTTTGATGTACAAAATCCATATTTTTCTTTGGAGCAAAATTCCTGAACTTGATCCCTACAAATTACATAAGATCCTGCCTGAAATAAATCTGACCGATGATCTATAGATGAGTCTTCAGGTTTGAAGTAAATCTAATTTAAAAGTGAAAAATAGCAAATGCCTGTTGAGTTACTTGACCTATGTAAAAGTTGGGTCTAACCTCTGACGCCATCTGTATATATTAAGGAGAAAATATGAAACTACCCCAGATCATAGTAGGATACTGAAAAGACAAAATATGAGTAAAATTCCCCAACTTGATCCCTTCAAAACACAGAAGTTCATTTTTGAAAAGTACATGACTGAACATATTTAGATGAGACTATTCTCATAGTTTAGGTCATAAGATCTTTCTGGTCCCAGTGCACCACACCCTTTAAATAAATCTAATCTGAACTTGTTATCTGAGAAACCAAATAAAATATTGTAAGAATATATTTTAAGTTTCAACAAGGTTGATTATTTTGTGGCGCCAGTTTCGATCTATCCAAATTATCTTTATTCAAGGTAGGTAGGTAGGTAGGTGGGATTAGCGGCCACCAAAAAGGCACACTTGGGCCATTATTGACCCTTTGTGAGACACAAGTCCCATTCCCACCCAAAAGTTCAGCCAGTTGGAGCTTGATGGAGCTTATTTTTTATTTGAAATGTCTCTAAGAGAGTTCAGAAAATAGTCACCCAGCAAAGTGTGCCTTCTTTTCGACAGCGCTGAGCTCGTGCAGAGAAAGTGTGTGATGGACTCTTGCTCCTCCTCATCCATGTAACTCCTGCAAGAGTAATTTGAGGCAATTCCCAGCCTACTACCATGCTCAAAAATCTTCCTTGCAGTAAGTATAAATTTTTGCTTCTAATTAAATTGGAGCAAGTTTCTAAGAAATTAGTATCAGTTCCATAGTTCTCCTTATTTCCTCAACCTCTGTTAAAGTTTGTAAGAAATGTTCTATAATTCTCTTAATTTCCTCAACCTTTGTTCAATTTCAGCCGATGTGCAGTTATATCCTCCAGGATTCTAAACGGAGTTAGACTTGTAGTGAAGAATAAAAGCTTCCCGTGCAACATATTTTCAATTCTAACATAATTGGCTTCAAAGTATACAAAGTAACGGAAATATGAATTTAAAAGGACATTGATCGAATGGATTTCATTCCAGAGTGATGGAATCCATTCCCAATACGTTTAACATTTTAATTGAACATAAATTTTGTGTGAACATAAATTTTGCAAATTTTGGAGGCAGAAATCCTCTAAAGGGCATTCAATTGAAACTTACTCAAGAGTTATTCCTCCTCTGTTTAATATATTAAATTTCTGTGCAATACAATTATGAGAAAAATACACTATAGTGACATCACAGGAGACCAACGAGAGCGCTTCTTTCAAATCTCTTCGCATTCTTGTATTCTAGAATTCTTGGTTCAAGTCCATTTCCCAGGAGTATGGTATTTTGCCAACAGCCGTGGCCTTTTTTGTGAAGCAAAATGACAACAAAATTTCATCACTTCCATGTGGCATGAAAAAGTGACAACGATTTGCTTTAAAAATAATTCCCCTAAATTTATTGCAAATTACACGATTTTGCCAAAATGACAACCAGCCTCGAGAGCTGAAGGCGTAATGCGTGCGCATGCGCTTTAATCTGCATACCGGTGATTGAAATAACAGGAATTACGCACGGTAATCTTGTCATTAAGCGATAATCGAACAGAAACCGATGACGGGCGAGCTGCGGAACGCTGCAGGCGCCCAATGACAACAACAACATCAACGACAACAACAGTGTGACACTGCACTGAAGAAGTGAAGAAGTTGGGTGGGGAGCGAATTATGAATTATGGATGCGCACAATACTGGAGCCGTGAGCGAGCGTAGCCATCGCGAAGCAGAAGCGATTGTGGCAGTGAGATTGCAAAAAGGATGTGTAAATCAATTATCATGGACGAAAGTGCTCAGATTTAATTTCTAGGCACGCTTATTCGGTACAATGGCGGAGATCTAGGACAGGAGTCCCTGAAAGGATATTTTCGGGACTTCGTTTTTCCTGTCCTTATGAAATAATTCAAAAATACAAATAAATATAATATATAATTTTATTAAAAACATTTTAAAACAATTATCAAAATTAATAAAAAAAATAATTTTTTAATTGTAAAATTTACTTTGAATAAATATTATTTGTTTGTTACCAAAAAATGTTTTTACAAAACTAAATTAACCATCAAAAACAAAATTTATAAAAAAATTATTACTTTGATTTGATATAAAATTTTTAAAAAAATGTATTTATTATAAAATTTACTTTCAATAAATATGTTTTTTTTACGAAAAAATTTTAAAGAAAAAAACAAAATAATTATCATAAATTCATGATCAAAAACAAAATTTCCAAAATCTAATTAATTAAATTTTTTATCAAATTTTTATTATAATTATTTTTTTCAAATATAATATTTTTTCAAAGTGTACTTTATTATAAATTTATTTTGTTTTTTTAATTTAATTTTTTTTTTTGAAGTAAATATTTATTTCAAAGTGTACTTTATTATAAATTTATTTTGTTTTTTTAATTTAATTTTTTTTTTTGAAGTAAATATTTAAAGTACAATTTGAAAAAATATTATATTTGAAAAATATAATTATAATAAAAATTTGATAAAAAATTTAATTAATTAGAATAATTTCATGAGCAAAAACTTAATTTTATAAAAAATTATTTCAATCAAATATATTATAAAAAACAAATAGAAAAAAACAAAAAAAAATATATATATATAACTATATTCATATATTTATATATATATATATATATATATATATATATATATATATATATATATATATATAATATATATATATATATATATATAATATATATATATATATATATATATATATATATATATAAAACAAGTTTGAAAAAATATTACATTTAAAACAAAATTGAAATTAATAATAAAAAAATTTAAAAAAAAATTGAATTATTTATCAAAAATTTTTCATTAAAAATAAACTTTATATATTATTTTTTTAACACAATAATAAAATGTATAATAAAAAATTGTTAAAAATTTAAATTATTCATCAAAAATTTATAAAAAATAAAATTTTTGGAAAAAAAGTTATAAAAACTTGGAAACAAATTAAGTTAATCATTAAAAGTTCATAATAGAAAACAAAATTTAAAAACAAAAATATTTTTTTCAAAATACTATTAAATTAAAAATAAATTTATAATTAAATTTACTCCAAAAATAATATATTTTTTAACAAAAAAAAAAAAATAAGAATTTATGTGAGTAAGTCGATAGTCGTCAATTCTGTGTATATGAAGATTATTTTTGTAACGAATTTATTGACAAGACAAGTTACAACAGTAGTTGCAATTGCGTATGTGGTTATGCCACCGCAATAATTTTTCAGAAGAAGAAGAAGAATTATTGAAAAAAAGCAATGTACTATGACACCACTGAAATGTAATAAAAAAACAGAGAGAGAGACCTAACGGAACAAAAGAGGGGTAATAATGAGACAGAGTTGATTAGAGTGTGTGGTGGAATGAGACAGTACATGAACAGAATTTGATCAGTTACTTCACCATGAATGAAAGAATACAAGATTACGCATTGCGCAGGTCCGTTATGTTTGGTTGAATTCTCTCACACTCTCTTTGACGTCACATCTCCAGAAATTTGTTATGCATTCAATTGTAAGCCTTCAATTGTAGCATTCAGTGCAGCGAAAAAGTAAAAAAACTATTCTTTCGTGCACGAATGTACTTCTTAATTAGAAAATTAAACAGAGACCTATTTGAATTGTCGAAAAATAGAAAAAGAAAGTGGAATAAAACACTAAACTAAAAACTTGATTCGTTATCGTCCAAAAATGTCTTTCATTTGTACTGGGTTTTAAGAGGGGGCACTGGTTGTAATACGCTTAATTGTTAGTATATACTGCCTTTTTATCACTTTCTTCAATATATAATAATATTTTCATTTTTTATAATTAGTAAGTATTATTTCTGTCTATCAATTATCTCCAGGAAGAAATGTCTGCAAAAAACAGTAAATAACCCGACATTTTACTCTAAAAAATTCATAAATATTTAAATGGATTAAAAGTATTAGTTTTTAAAAACGGTCTAATACAATTTTTTTCTTAACCGTTTTAATTTTTTACACACATTAGATTACAATTTCTTCTCTATTTATTGTTTCATGCGAATCTCCATACATATTTCACAATTTACTTAAGAATACTAGAGATGTGACGTCATGCGCAGAGAGAGAACACTTTGTCAACACTATCGGCGTAATCTTATAATTCTTTCATTCATGTTACTTCACCACCTGCAGTTAGCGTAGTTGTCTGGATGGACAGATTATAACAGCTGTAGACCCAGGTTCGATTCCTGGGAGGGTTCATAATTGGTGTGCTGTTGATTTCTGAGACATAATAAAAAATGCTTGGGGAAAAATTGCCTTTCATTGAAAGATCTCTGATGAGGACAAGTGGCGTGTCCGAAATAGCTATAAGATCTGCCAAAAAATTTTTCAATAATTCTTCTTCTTCTTCTGAAAAATTATTACGGTGGCATAACCACATACGCAATTGCAACTAATGTTGTAACTTGTCTTGTCAATAAATTCGTTACAAAAATAATCTTAATAAGAATTTATAATAAAAATATGAAAAAAAATTGAATTATTTATCAAAATCTTTGATTAAAATAGAATTCAACACAATAACAAAAATTGTAATAAAAACTTTAATGAATGATAAAAAATTTATAAAAAATACAATTTTGAAAAATAAATTATAATAAAAATTTCGGAAAAAAATTTAATTAACCATTAAAATGTATGAGCAAAAATAAAATTTATAAAAAATAAAATTAGCTTCGAAAGAAGGAAATCAGAGAACACAGAGAAAAGAAACTCTTTTTCGCTGCCAGCGTCCGTAGCGAACACACCACGATTTTGAGTGGATTCACCACGATTCTGAGTGGATTCAACACGATTTTCAGTGGATTCATGTACAATGTCCGTCTGCTTTATTTCGCTGCTTTGCCGTTTGACGTTTAAGTTTCTTTACTCTGTGTACTCTGAAGCATGTGTTACTGCGTTCAAAGGCTAGTGGAAGTTCTGGTATAAAAGAAATATATAAGCGACTACACAATTGACACCGAGATCAGTGAAGAAGTGAAAGTGGCAAAGTGAACATCGTAGTAGCAGCATCAGTGGAACAGTGAGCGTACCCGAGAGTGACCATCGTAGTAGCAGATCAGTTAACCAGTGACAGTGAATATTGATCATAGCCGAATCCTGAGAGTGGCAGCAACCAGAGTGAGCGTCGTATTAGCAATGAGAGTTAACAAGTGATCGTCGCAGAGCGGATATCGGTTAGAAACGGGCAATTGAGCAGTGATTCGTCGTAGAGCGGACATCGTGTTAGCAACGGGCAGTTTAAGCAGATGTAAATAGAAAATTGTGGTGCAGCAATTCACTGACTGAAGCAAACTATAAGCGAAGGCGAAGTGTGAGAAGCGAGCAAATAGAATTAAAACCAATAGTAAGTTGGACGAATACTAATAAAGCCAATTGTTCTAACTGAAGAAGGAATTGTTTGCTTATTACAAAATCCAGCGATACGATTCCAAGTATTGAGCTTGGTATAAATTGTCAGAAAGGCAATTACATAACAATATTTACATCAATTAGTCCATTCTTGCAGATTGGTGCAATGTTACCGGTGTCTGCTGCTTCAAGGGAACGTTCATTTCACTCCGACGGCTGAAGACATACCTAAGAAATAAAACCGGGGGAGAGAGGCTCAATGGTTTAGCTCTCCTAAACGTTCACAGGGATGTTGAAGTGCAAATTGAAGATATTTTATATTCAATGGTCCAAAATAAAAGAAGATGGGACCTTAAGCCTATTCTCTAAGTTTTATTTAATGTAGATAAAAAAAGTAGAATAAATCTATAAAAACACACCCCCGAAATTTTTTTCTGAGTGCGCGCTACAGATGATAGCAAGAGAGAACCATGACTGCACCAAAAAAAATTCGTCTTCCTTATATTAACGTTAATGAATTCTCGTAAAAATTATTATTATTATTATTATATCTTACACCATAATTAATTATGAGTGCAAGGTGTTGGGGGAATGAGTACTAGCTACAGAGGCTTTCGACTCGAACAGAAATAGATTTTATAGAAAGAAGCATTTTGGAGACCAAGCCCGTGGCAGGATTTGAACCTGCGACCCTCGGGGTGTGAGTCTAGCATGCTTACCACTAGACCACAGAGGGTGGCCCGTAAAAATTATAAAAATTAATTTAAAGAAATATATTCTTTAATGGATTACAAAAAAAAAAAAATGTGTGTAAATTAAATGCCTGAAAATCGTGCAAAGACAGTAGTAAAATATCTGAACAGCAAAATTGTGGCATATATTCGAGCACTAAGCTCTTACGAAGTACACTCTAAGTTAGTATGGGACTGTCTTAAGAAACTAAACCGGCAAGGAAAAGATAGCAACCATCTAGGAAAAGATGCTGGGTCCCCAGACACGTAGGGATCCAAGGAAACGAGTAGGCAGACGAACTTGTCAAGGAAGGAGCTTCCACAAAAATAATAGTCACAGAAGCTTTTTGTGGTATAAGAAGAGCAGTATGGAGAAACGTACACGTATGATATGAGAACTGTGCAAGGCCCTTGTGTGCCCTTGTTAAACCACGTAGGCTTAAGGCAATCTCTTGTTAGGCAACTACAACGCCAAAAGATCGGAGTCTTGCATCGGACTATCCAAGAATAGACTAAGAATTTTCACCGGGCTTCTGACTGGACAGTGTAAGCTCAATGAACATCTGAGCAAGCTGGGAATTGTAGCAAGTCTCATGTGCAGATTCTGTGAGAAGTATACTGAATAGCCAGAGCACATAATTGGGATAAGTGGAGCGTTGATGCACAAAAGGAAAAAGCATATTTTCAAGTACTAGGTAGCTCAATTGCACGACTTGAAGCAGCCGACATCCTTAATTTTTTGAGGGCTCCAGGGTTGGATGAGATTTTGTAGGGATATCCTATTAGCAAAGGGTAGTACAATAGATCCTTTTGGTCACAGTACTTCAAAGGCAATAAAAAAAGTATTACCGTATTTCTTGATTATTTATAATACGTAGAGACAAAGTAGACCCCAATACCCTCACATGAAACCGCCACTGCCATATAAGCTGAAGCAGCCCCTTTCTCATCGCAACGCCATAGAAATCAACATTAAATGAAATACTCCAAGGTGACTTCTCACTCCACTCATCGTGGATGTTGCGTGATTAGAAGTAGGGAATGATTAAGGACATGCCGTTATTGAATAGTCATCAACTCGCAAAAGAGGCAACAATTTCCTTGGGCCAAAAAAATATTTAGCAAAATATTGAATTTCATTTCATTTTCCACCCTGCTATCTTTCCTGTTGCAAATTCCCTGAATTTGCCATGGAAAATTGTGGCCAAAAGGAAGTTCACGAAGAAAAAATACAATTAAAGCCTAGATAGAATTGGGGTATGCAGAGAAACGCCTTAGGACGAGATCTCCAAGCACACAGCCACGTGGTGCCTTTATTAAAGCTTAGTTGAAAGAAACTCCTCAAGAAGAGAAGAGAGTTATTCCAAACAAAGCTTGGCTAATTACGAAGAGTCACAGGCGAAACGTGTAAAAAACTGAAGAAAGTTGAAGGTTGTTTTTGTAACAAATATAAAATTTTTAAGTGAAGAATGAAATCAACAAGAATTCGGGTATTCACAAAAAACATAAAAACATAACATAAAAAATCGAGTTTCAAATATTGCCAAAATTGTATACGTCATGTTTCATGTGCTTTCATTAATTAGTTCCATTATAAATGACCCTTCATATTTAATTTGAAACATAGAAACTTGATACTCCCATCTCATAAGTATATATCAAATTATAAAGCATAACAATCGCCAAGAAAAATAAAAAAATCAAATTTCACCCATTGCCAAAATTGTATGTTTCATGTTTTCAATTGATCACTTCCATTATAAATTACACTTCATATTTAACTTTAAACATATAAACTTGATACTCTCTCATTAAGATTTATCAAATTATATAACATAACCATATGTCTGAACATAAAAGAATGAATAAGCTACGAGTTTACAATAATACAGCTTATGATATAATGTTCCATCAAACACAAACATAAAGCATAGAGTTCATTGTGCTGTTCACTTATTATTACGATACATAAGAATACACAAATACAACATAAAAGAAAACATAGAATGTATATGATGATATATATATGAATATGATATGTTTTATAATAGAAAATAAAAGCAGAATATGGAGTTGAAAGAACAAAATAATATTTATATTCGGTATTACTCTAATTAAGTGATGCCTCAAACTGCTAATGCTGATTGAGGCTGCTATCGGGAGCATACTCAACATTGTTTATATATATATATATATATATATATATATATATATATATATATATATATATATATGCATTTAATATTCTATGTTTTGCTTAATATTTATATGATTTCTATGTTTTATTCCTATTTGCATTCCATGTTCTACTAGAACTACGATTAGTAGCCATGTTCTATGTTGCTACTTTTTTCTCTACATTTTCTTTATGTTCCATGTTATATTTTTTCTTTTATATTTCCAGCTTAAATTTTGTGCTCTCTTTTAAATTGGTATTTTATGTTTTATGTTTTGCTTTATGTTTATATGATTGTTGTACGCTTTATTCATATCTTAGTCATGTTCATATTAATTTCGTTGTTATATTTTGCATCTATCTATGTCTAATTTTATATTTTTATTTTATTCATATATGTTTTACGTTTGCTATGAATTTTATATGCTTATGTTTTATGTCGTGTATTTTGAATATGTTCTATGTTCATATTTAATGTTACCTATTTTTAGTATGTTCTGTTTTTAATATATTCTGTATTATATACTCTATTCCATGTTCATTTTATATTCACATTTTACGAATATGTATTTTATATTCTATTTTTTAAATATTTTTTTTATATTCTTCTTTTATGTTCTTTTTTAACATGTTTTATGTTAATTTTTAATATTATTTATATTTTGTATTTATTTATTTATTTAAAAGTGCAAAATAGTAGAACAATTATTATTATACAAAAGATAAATAGCACTACCTTTTGTATGTTATGTTCTTCTTTTTGAATATATTCCTTGTGCATATTTTTTGTTCTGCCTTTTTAACATGTTCTATGTTCATGTTTAATATTCCGTACTTTGATTATGTCTATATTTATAGTAAATTTTCGGTGTTTTGAATATATTCGTTTTTATAGTTAAAATTCTGCATCTTGAATATGTTCTACTTTTATATTATATATTTACATCATATAAATATGTTCTAAGCTTAAATTTAATATTCTGTATTTTAAATATTTTGTATTTTTATATTTTTTGTTCTTCTTTTTGAACATTTTCATGTTCATATTTAATATTCTGTATTTTAAATAGTTGCTATGTTCAGATTAAATTTGGTAATTTCATACTTAATATTTTGTATTTTCATAATAGTCAGTGCTTATATTTTATGTATTTGAATATGTTCTATTTTCATGTTGAATATTTTGAATACTTTCTATGTTTATGTTTTATCCTTTATGATTTGTGATATATTCTATGTTTAGAAGCTGTATTCTACATACCTTTTTTTACAACTATTCATTCGTTGTCTTTTCTTCAGCACAATTACTTCATAAGCCTTCAAACTTAAACAAATTTATTTCTTTACCCCTTTTCGACATAAATTCTTACAGCTCGAGGCAGACTACCCTTATATCTAATTAATTTGAAGTACTTTCTACGCCTTATATAACTGTCATTAATAAAGGATAACGAGCACAATGCAAACAATGTCCTTCTCAGTCCATCAATTTCACCTCAATTGACTCGCTGCACAAACTGTCTCCTTCGGCCGCTGCAAGTGACGCCGCCTCCTTGCAATTCCTTAACCCGTAAGTGATTTAAAACACGATGCGCTCTCAGACACCTGCGCACACACATATTAAATTTAAGCGATTGCGATCGCCGGTAAGTTAAAATTACCTCAAAATTTAATGAGCAGCATTAAAAAAATTTCTAAATAATTGCCAGTGAGCTTGCGATGGATTCAGTGCCTCGCTGAGTGGCGTGCTGTCAATAAAAAATGCTGCATGAGGACAAAAGAAGTATGATTTGTCAATACAAAAGAAAATGAAATTTTTTTTCACTTAATACATACATAAATAATTTTTGTAAAAATAAACATAAAAACACACACATGAATACGCAGAAAATGCATACGGGAATATGTGTCAAAAATAATTAACAGTGTGCGCCAGTGGTGCATATAAAATAAACAAAAAAATATTAATAAAAAACATAAAAATAAAAATTACACCTTAACCCTCAGATGAGTGCCCCGATATATGCAATTTCGCAGTTAGAAGTGGCAGCGGCGCGTGCGTCTGGTGCTGCGCCCAAATGTGATAATGATGCTGCTTGCCGCCTGCTTTGTTCGGCGCAGTTGGTTTATCGGCTGCTTGGTTAGTTGGTCGCTGGAGGCCACATTCGCCGCATACGTGGCATGCTGCACCTGCATATTTTACAGTTTTTGTGTGTATTTCTTTTTTATCTACCGTTATCACGGTTAAATTATTTTTTGTCTCTCTTGGCTGTTATTTGTTTTAAGCCTTTTCATTTTATCATTTGTTACGTGGTTAATTTTTTCGTTTTTGATGTTATTTTTTTTGATTGGTGAAAATACCCTCAGCATAAAAATGAAATCGTACGAAATGAAACGAGGTAAAAATCGCATGAGGTCCTTGACGCGTGCCGCTGCGCATTTTGCCACAACAACAGGTGCACTTTTAGGGTGCCCACTTTAAGATAACCAACCAACCAACCAGCCAAGCAATGAGCCAATCAACCAGCAACGCTGGTGGCGGCACGTTGCCAATTTGCATTGCGTTTTGCTTTTTACTGTGGTGCTGCAGAGCTCCTTTCAGTATTTTAAGTCGCATACTTAATTCTATTCTAATCGGCATCGATTGTTTGTTGGAGAGATTGAATCAAGATGGCGGTTCTGTGTTTTGTTTCATGTGCTTGGTATATTTATTTATTTATTTATTTATTCATACATTAATACTGTTCCTGCAGAAACCCAAGCTCCGAACGAAATGCTACTCCGGCAAGTCATGCAACAAATCACAACAATGATAAACTTATTAGTGACCCTCACGACTAAGAATTGCTCATCCTCAATCCCATAAAAGTCATACTATGGAACGCTAATGGGCTGTCAAAACATTTACTAGAAATTAAAAAATTCCTTAAAACATACGAAATAGATACACTCCTAATATCTGAAACCCATTTCACCAACAAAAGCCATTTTCAGATTCCGAACTTTAAGTTTTATCACACCCTGCACCCAGATAATAAGGCTCATGCAGGTTCAGCAATATTAATACGCAATAATATAAAACACTGTGAGAGCATATCTTATCGCACAGAAGCTATAGAAGACTGGATAGGGCCAATTACAATTTCCGCAGTCTACAGCCTACCTAAACACGTAATAACAATGGAGGAGTATGAGATACATTTGGCAATAGATTCCTAGTTGGAGGAGACTATAATGCAAAGCACACATACTGGGGTTCCCGTCTCACTACACCAAAAAGGTCGACAGCTTTATGCGGCCATTGGAAAATTAAATTTACTCCCTGTCTCTTCAGGTACACCAACATACTGGCCAACAGATGTAAGAAAAATTCCCGACTTGATTGACTTCTGCGTGACGAAAGGTATCATGCTTAGTGATCTTAAATGTAGCCCATGTTTTGAGCTGTCTTCTGACCACTCTCCAGTTCTGGTCGAGCTTAACAACAATCTTGCCCTTCTTCCCACCCAATCTAGCTTACATAATGACAAAACTGTATCCAAACGGTATCTTCCACAATTGATTTAAAACTATCACTGAAATCTGAAGAAGGCACCATTGCGACTGCTGAACACTTCAACAACTGCCTGCAACAAGCTACGAATGGGCTAAAAGTGACTTGGAAAGAGCAGTCACATTTGCCCGACACTTAAAAAGAGTATTTAAACCACACGAAATCGAGCCCCCAGCATGTGTAACAGAAGAAGTGAAAAGTGCTCTGAGTAATACCCATCAGATGGACCTACCCATACGTAAATTTTCCAAATCAGCAGTGAAAGCAGCTATTGATAAGCTAAATATTAAAAAAGCCCCTGGGTACGACCTTATCACTGGAAAAATAGTAAAACAACTTCCAGAAGAAGGAGTGACATGTCTAACCTACTTATTTAACGCGGTACTAACATCTGGCTTTATACCACCTAATGGAAAGTGTCACAAGTAAAATTGATTCTCAAACCCGGAAAAAGCGCTGATAAAGTTGTATCGTATCGCCCAATTAGCTTGTTACCGATTGCTTCTAAGCTCATGGAAACCCTTTTCCTGAAAAGACTACTCCCAATTATAGAAGAGCGAAAGCTAATTCCAAATCATCAATTTGGATTCAGGAAAAAACACAGCACAATCGAACAGGTTCATAGGATTGTTGAGTATATACAGAAAAAATATTGTACGACGGCGTTTCTTGACATCTCGCAAGCATTGGATTGCGTTTGGCACGATGGCTTGCTTTACAAAAGAAAAACTACACTCCTCATTAACTACTATGTGTTAGTCAAGTCCTATCTTACACACAGATATTTTTTCGTAAAGCAAGGTGAAGAGCAATCTGAGCTCCATGAAAGCTCAGAAGGCGTACCCCAAGGAAGTGTCATGGGCCCAATACTTTATCTACTTCACAAGTACGACTTACCATCAGCTGAAGGAGTCACCATAGGTACTTTTCCAGATAACACTACTGTCTTAGCTGTTGACACTCTCCCACACTTCGCTTCCTCCAACATCCAAAGTGGGCTAAACAAAATGAATGACTGGATAAAAAAATGGAGAATCAAGTTGACCGAAACAAAGTCAGTCCAGGTTAAATTCTCTTTTAAACGAACCAGCTTCCCACCCGTTAAACTCAACGACATAAATATACCCCAATGTGATGAGGCTAGATACCTTGGGATGCACCTCGACAGAAAAAACACTCGTTACAAAGCTCAGAAATCTGCACTGGCTCTTGAATCGAAACTCCAAAGTCTCAATCGATAGCAAATCGTAATTTTAAAACCAGTTTGGACATACGGTATTCAGCTGTAGGGCACTGCGGCAACTTCCAATGTTGAAATACTGCAAAGATTCCAATCAAAGACCCTAATAATGTCAAAGAACCTTATTATGTCACAAACAACCAAATCCATCGTGACCTCAAAGTTCCTACAGTCGCTCAGGAAATAAAAAAGCTTTCTACTTCGCACAATCTGAGACTCCAAGCCCACCCAACTCCACTAATATCGGAACTGACTTCCAACCCCTTCACTTTCATCCGACCGAAGAGCAAATCCACAACAGATCTCCTGTGCTAATAGGCAACGGCTGCACCACTGAGTGTAGTCCATAAAAGACAGTAAATTCAAAAATTAGTCTTAACTTATTGAATATTGCTGAATGTGTAATTGAATGCAACAGATTGCAAAAAAAATTTGGAAAATTAAACAAAAATAATAATAAAATTTATGTTTATGTTATTTATATATTTCGTTTTTTAATTTGTTCTCTGCTCGAACGGTTCTATGTTTTATCAGGTTATATGTATATATATATATATATGTTTATATTCTCTATTACTTTTTGGCTTTGTTATTTATTCTGTTCTGGCGGTTCTATGTTTTATTTAATGATTATATGTTCTATATTTTTTTGTATGTTCATATTCTATATAAAATATTACATTCTTCGTTGTAAGTTTTGTTATATTTGCAGTTATATATTATGTTTACATTATTTTTGCATGTTATTATTTATCATCTTTACATTCCATTGTGTATGTTATGCTTCATTTTATGTTATATATTTTTTTTGCAATCTATGTTTTATATTATGTTGTAGTTTATGTTATATATTATATTACATTCTATGTTTTTATGTTATATATTATGTTTACATTTTATGCTTTACATGTTTCATTTCATTTGAATAATATTATTCTACAATTTGTGAAAGATATTCAGAAGCGTAACCAACAATTTTCGAGACTCATATTCTATGTTTTTTATGTTATCTATTATGTAAACATTCTATGTTTTATATGTTTCTATTCATGTTAATAATAGTTTCTTTACGAATTATGAAAGATATTCATAAGCATGTCCAAAAATTTTCCAGACTCAAATGAATCTTAGTAATGCCGAATGCAGGCAGCTGATGCATAAACTCGCGTCATTGAGCATGGAGCTCAAGGAACTGGTGGGACCGCATTTCACCTGGCCCACCGAAAAAGTAGTGTCAGTAAAAACCCTCATTTCTCCTTGCGCAGCAAAAGGAAACTCCATAAAAATATGCCATAAACGAAATGTTGCTATAATTTTGTTATATAAAACGAAACAAGTTCATTAAGCGAAGCATTAAGCAAACGATGGCAATTTAAACAAATTAAGGAATTGCGCAATTGTAAAATTCGAATAACAACAATTTAAGTTAATTAAAAAATCGTAAAAGCGAGCGCCTTAAAATGTTTGCCTTGTCCCCGACTAAACTGCAGCGATCGTCATGCCGCAGGACAATCACGTAGAATGAAGTTGCACAAGCATCACGTACGCGGATAGTGCCAAAGAACATAACAGACAGACACGCAGGACGATGAAGAGCGCCTGCACAGCCACAGAACACAGTCGCAGAAATTTGACCGAGGGACACTTCACGCAGGAGCTAAAAAACTGTTCGCCTGACAAAAGTCAATGATCGCACGCATGCGTAGTGCAAGCGAAACAAAACGTTCGGCCGACAGTCGCGATCAGCGATTGGCATCAGCAATAATCCTGCTGTGCTGTGTTGTCCTGAGTGTGCGCCGGGGTCCGGCTCAGGGATAAGCGTAAATACTATAAAACACGCAATTGCCAAAAAATTTCACAGACAAACGCAAAAAACAAACAAAAAAGGATACTTCCAAAAGACATACACACACACACACACACACTCAAAGAGAGAGACAAGCACACACACTCGCATATAAAACACTTCGAGCACATCGCCAAAAAAAGAAACCGTGCCCTGGCAAGGATCGCGCAGCGTATTTCGTGGAGAGATCGCATCGCTGAAGGATTCAGACGTACGCTCGCACAAAACATTTTCGGCAATTACGAAATGTATTTTTGCACCTGTCCCCATTTTAAAGCAGCGCCTGCGCGCATGTGCTGCACCCAAAAACTGCACCAAAGCATGAGCAAAAAAATTAAATAAAAATAAATACCGCGCTCATACAAAAAAAAAGAGAACGAAACAAATTTAAGCTACGTTGCGGCATATGCGCAGCGTAAGGATCCGCCGGATCAAAAGGAGTATGCGCTCCTGCTTACGGCATGTCCCGTGCCGCATCTAACTTTTATTCTGTTTTTTAATATTTATTTATTTTCATTTTCTTTTCATTTTTTGTGTTGTAATTAATTTTAAGGGATGCACGAACCAGGCTCGGAAGCCAGCAAACCCAGCCAACAACCCCCGAAATTCAAGCGTCCAGGTACGAGTGTATTGAAAAACTATTAAAATTCAATGCAGCAGGAATGTGTGTGAGTGTGTGTGCGTATGTGTGCGTGTGCGTTTGTGTGAATAGGCAACTGTGTGGATTCATAAACTCTGCGGTCGTGGGGGCGTCACAGAATGGTTGATTATCCTTTATAGACTGAGAAAAATTTAACTAAACTAATTTCTACAAGGCTTCAGAGGGACTCCACAAGGCTTTACAGGGACTTCAAAAGGCTTCAGAGCGATTCCACAAGGCTTCGGAGGGACTTCACAAGGCTTCAGAGGGACTCCACAAGGCTTCAGAGGGACTCCACAAGACTTCAGTAAAACTCCGAAGATTTCAGAGGGACTCACAAGGCTTCAGAGGGACACCACAACTCTTCAGAGGGACACCACAAGGCTCCATTCCTTTGGCTGGTCGTTGTCAACAAAATTTGAGCCAAATTTTACGGTAAAGCCCTGAAGCTGATACCACTGTATGCTAGTTATAATGAGGAAATGCTTGTCGACTCTCAGCGATCTTATGACCCTAAAAGTTATATACGAGTATAAATGTGTGACGCGTTGCAGACCTAAGCGTCTTGGTACTCTTCAGTGGGAGGTTCCAGAACCCGCCATGGAAACGACCAAAGCTGAACAACACTATGCTAACTATCAAAAGCCATACCAAATACTTATGGGATAATAGTGTAAAGTAAGCTTTCATGGAAGCTCTAAACTAGGCTATACGCTTGATATGGGGATTCTCTTAGGACCTATCTCCCACTCTGATGCATTGGCCAGTAAGTCTGCTGACTCTAGCAGGCAACTAGGAAGACACTATTGACTCAACCATGAATTTATGGTGTTAACTGATTCTCTCTGGGACCTACGCATACTTTTAACCCAACCATAACAACAAATTCTGTCGTTGGCACATAAGTCAGGGTTGAAATCAATATAAAAGATGATGCTAGCCAATATTGCTGTATGGTATTCTGTTATGGTGGACTATTAGTAAGAAAAGCTACTTCTATAAACCTGTGGATAGAGTCCAAAAACTTGCAGAACTGGGTGTGACGGCGGGCTTCAGGACTACACCAACGGCAGTCCACAACGCTATACTTAATCTGGTCCCTATTGTTTTGTCTGCGATTCTATTCCAAGGGCAGACTAACTTTATTTCAATACTCCATTTTGAATAAGCATTCCCATATAATTTGTCCTCCTTTCCATATCTATATTCAGAATAGACCTCATTGCGGAGAGTTTAGCAGCAAAATCTGCGAGAAGGTTGTTAGGTAGGTAGGTAGGAGTGGCAGCCTTCCACGCAAAAGCACACTTAAGCACATATAATAGCTCATTGTGATACCACACTAAGACGACGCGACTCCCCCGTCTAGAGTTTTGGGAACCACAGTGATTCCGAAATGAGCCTGGCTATGTCCTTAATCTTGCTGGAAGATAGTTCGGTTAAGGTAGTGAAGAATGGTGAGCTTAAGAATTTTAATCTTCGCCTGGCCAGAGCTGGGCACTGACACACGAGATGAAGTACTGCTTCTTCCTCCTCCTCAGAGCCACAGCTGCGACAGAAGTCGTTATGGGGCAGTGCTAGTCTTTCAGCATGTTTACCAATCAGGCAGTGTCCCGTGAGCACATTTATTGTAGTGCTGATGGAGTTCCTGCTAATATTAAGTAGCTAACTAGAACGCCTTGTGTCAATAGTGCTCCAGGTTTGTCTGGCAACACTACAAGTATGTTCATTTACTCAGGCTTTTTAAGCTGCCTCAAGGTTATGTTTTATGGCCCATTTGACCGTGGCTAGTGGGACACCTACAATGAAAGAGGGAGAGATGTCAGGGACCAGCGTAGCTATTTTGGCCAATTCATCGGCCTCGCAGTCGCTATGTCCAGGCACCCAGCATATGTGAACTTGTGAATTGCCTGAGACGACGTTTAGGGAGGAGCGGCAGCCAAGTACGGGCTTGTAGTGAATACACCAGCTAGGGACTTGATTGGCGCCTGACTGTCCGTGAATATGCGAATGTTCACATCGAATACTTCGTTGTGAATAAGTCACTTGGACGCTTGGAATATTGCCATTACTTCCACCTGAAAGACGCTGCAATGGTCAGGGAGACTCAATGCCAAGTTTGCTGGAGAAAATGCCGCTGCCGACCTTATTCCCCAGTTTGGAGCCATCCGTGTAGATGTCAGTGACCACTAATTTATTGGACCATCTCTCTCTATTAGGTATGTGGGTGTTGAACCCGTGCTTTAGCTTAGGTTTAGAGCATGTATAGTCAACGTCCGTCGGTACGGGCGTGTCCTGTATTAGAATATTAGCGTGGCCCAGGTTCAACCTAGTCCAGCGAGATATAGCATTGAGTCTGGTAGCCGAGCATTTTGCTTGTTGCCTGACCAGAAGCTTAGTGGGCAACCAATGTAGGATTGCAAATAGAGCTTTTGTAGAGGTGGTACGCAGTGCCCCTGTTATCAGAATCGCTGCTGTTCTTCTGACCCTATCAAGGAGTTTCAGGTTCACCGCCTTGTCAGTTGCGGGCCACCAGAAGACAGCGCCATAGAGAAAATACGGCTCAACCACCGCCGCATAGAGCCAAGACATGTTTCGAGGCTGGACGCCCCATCCTGTTCCTAGGGATCTCTTGCAACAGTAGAGAGCACACGCGGTTTTCCGTACCCTCTCCGCAAAATTTGCTTTCCAGTAGAGCTTAGGGTCCAGGACCAGACCTAGATACTTGACGCTATTGCTTAGGCGAAGTCCCATTGAGTTTGGGTAGGACAAAACTTGGTATTTTATGCTTCCTGGTCAAAAGCATAGCCTCAGTTTTGGAAGGGTTGACGTCTAGACCAACTTCATGACACCATTGGAACAGAATGCTAAGAGAGTAGCTTAGCTTTTCTGAAAGTGTTGAAAGATATTTGCCGGAAATAGAGATAACGATGTCATCCGCATCAGCTATAGTGTAGCCAGTCTGATCTAATCTCATTAGAAGTGTGTTCACCGTCAGATTCCAGATGAGGGGTGAGAGCACACCGCCTTGTGGCGTCCTTTTAGCACGCACAATTGCTATTGAGGAGCTGATGAGGCGTGTTTTCAGTAGCTGTCCGATGAACCTAACCAGACTGTGACCAAGGTTTAGGTTTTCCAGGGATTTAATTATGGCGGAGGGACATATATTGTCGAATGCCCCTTCTATATCAAGAAATACTGCAAGAGTATATTCTTTATTGGCAAGAGGTTTCTCTATTTGCTCAATGAGCATGTGCAGCGCTGTTTCCACAGACTTACCTTTAGTATAGGCATGTTGTGATTTGGATAGGCACGTGGAATTAATAGAGCTCCTGACTTGTATATCAAGGACCCTTTCCTGCGTTTTCAAAAGAGAGGAGGACAGACTAATTGGTCTATAGTCCTTAGGCTTGGTATGGATCGCCTTTCCCGCTTTAGGGATGAATACTACACGAGCTTCTCTCCAGCTTTTGGAAATGTTCGACCATCTGAGGCATGCATTATAGATATTCAGTAGCAAGTGTCGGTTTCAGAGTCAGTCCATTGACCGTCCGATCTCTGAATACATTCAAGAGCCCGAGGAGTGGTATTGAGGATTCTCCGGAATCTGCTTGTCTCGGACGAGCTTTCTATGCTGTCGCAGAAGTCTCGCCAAGACGCTCTTTTGGATCTCCTCATAGTATACTTGAGTTCCCGCTATTAATCCTTGAAAGGGAGCCAGTCATTGGTAGTTTTGGGTCTGTTAACGAGCTTGCGGCATTCTTTTCATAGCACAGCAATTTCCGAATTCCACCAAGGGGGTTTGGGTTTGCCTCTAGGCTTCGGGGAGCAGGCTGATTTGGCAGCAGAGTTAAACAGTGCTGTAATAGTTTCAGCCGCTCGATCTATATCGAGGTGATTGTTGATAGTGGGAGGAGTCGACTGCAGATTCGACATGGCCTGGAACTTTGTCCAGTCAGTTCGTTTTCTATTAGTATGCGTTTTACACTCTGCAGAATCTAAGGGATCCGAGATCCCAACCTTAAAGCATATATAACAGTGATCCGAGAAGGAGCATTCCTGCGAAACGCGCCAACTCGTAAGAAGATGAGACGAGTAATCGTTGCCAAGAGTGAGATCGAGAACCTCCCTTCGATTGGAGGTAATAAAGGTTGGCTCGCTCCCCCTGTTAGCAATAACTAAGTCAAGGGCAAGAATAATATCAAAAAGTGACTCACGTCGCTCGTTGGTGTCCGTGCTGCCCCACACCTCGTGATGGGCATTGGCATCAGCCCCGATGAAGAACGGGAGTCGCTATCTGTTTGCATCCGTGAGCAGCAGCTTTAAAATGTCAAGAGGCGGCGATTGCCCGTGGTCGTGCGCCATGCAGCTGCTGACGATCCATGTAGCCATGTTGTTAGTTGAAGTGACCATGGCTACATTGTCCTTGTCGCTGTGAAGAAGAAGAGCACTAATGTTCTTCTTAACAAGAATACAGGCTCTGGGTTTACATCGATCCTGCACGAATACTGTGCGGTATCCGCTGATGCTGAATCCGCGAACCTGATCATTTACGACCCACGGCTCCTGGACCAGTATGAGTTTCTCTCCTTTTTGAGTCAGGTGGAGGATCAGGCCTGCAGAGGCAGCTATTGAATGGTAAAGGTAATCTGTAATACCCTCACCATTCACGGAGGTGGCCATCACCCGTTACGTTGGCGTCCTCCTCATCAGACAGAGGAGAATCCCCAACGTCGTCGGTATTCACTACCGGACGTCCGCAGAACCGATTCTGAGGCCGAAGCGTAACTCTCCCCATCATCGAAGGTGAGATCGGGTTCGGCCTGTATGGGGGGCTTGTTTGCTCCCTGATTGTCGCTCCTATAGACCTTGAGTGAGATCGAACTAAAACCAAAGTTGATCTCTCCCTTGTTGGCATTAATAGGAGCGAGAGATTCCTCATTGAGAATAATGAGGATCTTGCGGGAGATGCCGCTGGGCTCGCTTATTTTAGCGACCTTCTAATCATCCGTGGGAGGTCGTAGTTGCTAAGACGAAGCAACTCCAGAATTTCATCCGGCGAGGAGTGCTTTGCCGGAACCCAGGCCCTAGAACGCGGACGATTCGGGATCTGGTCTTTAGGAACAGCTGAAAGCTTAGCCCCCGGCCGGATTTCACCAACCATTACGATGGCCAGCTTGTAGAGTTCAGCCGAGCGTTCATCTGAGCACGCGATGCGATTCACGTGCCCCTGGTACCAACCCGTATCCCGGCATATGGGCGAGGGGCCAGGATTGGCCCTCAGGATGTTTCTATAGACCCTGAAGAGAGCCTTTTCCACCATTTTCCAGTTTTCTGGGGAAATGCTACCGTCACTGTTCCCAGTGTCAACGATGGGCGTTTGGTTTCCCGCACGACTGATCGGGAAGGCTGCTCAGCCGACCGATGTCGTTTCGGAGCAACCTCAGGGGGGACTGGGGACGAGCACCAACATTTTGGTGAGCCCATTCCAACGCCCCCTTGTCTCTGTCGGACAGTGCAGCAGGGTCTGCAGATTCCAACCTGTGCAGAATCCTGAAGGCTGACTTCTCTTTCGTTCTGTACGCCCGAGTAGACGCATTTACATGCGTGTGATCACCTGAAGGGAGGTCGGTGCTGGGGCCCGTGCTGGAGGAGGGTGGCTTAGTTGCCGGAGCTCTCCCTGTACCGAGGAGCGGACGGAGGGCCAACCTTAGCACCAGGCTTAGCTGCCCTGGTGCTGGGATGGCCCGAAGCAGGGTTTTTACGACCCTGGGAGGATGCGTTTTTGGCTGGGAACGGGGCTGGCCTTTTGGTCGTAACACCCGAAGGCATCCTTGGTCTGGCGACAAAAGTCCAAGACGAAGTAATTGGTGAGCTGTTTTTTGCCTAACTAAGCTTGTAGTTTTTGGCTCCCCTTTTGGGTTGCCGCGGAGTTTGTGTTGGAAGTTTTAATAGTGTCCATGCAAAAAGGGTCCCCACTAAAAGCCGCTATCTCAGTACGAATGTGTCACCTTATTGGTCCCATGGTTATCTATCCAGATGCAGGGAGGCCATGCCAAGGTTGGCACAAGCCCTTATGGGTGCAAGTGCTCAGAGCCAGACCTGTGCTAATTGGGAGTCAGTCTCAACCAAATCTACACCGTCCACCAAATGACGACTCGAACGTACTTTGAGGCCTGCCAAGGATTTAACGGGACGGAGACGGATGTGACCTTAAACTGGAGCCGTTCGCACTGGGTATCACCCGAGTGGTATTTGGTCCAGAAGCCACACCCGTCAGCCCAGGAGCAATAAAATAAAAATATTATTGGAGGATAGTCCGTGGATGAATAGGGTCGTGCCGTCGGACATCAGATGCTCTTCACACGGAGGTCGCACCGGATGCCGGGGGGGGGGTATATACCATTTAGCGTTATCCAGAGTGCACCTTGAGGAGGCGGTCTACATTACACTCTGGGAAGGTTGTTGATCATCAAACAATTCTCTAACCGATAGTTCGGTCATAGTTCTGTAGGTCGGAATCCCGCTGCAACATGAACTATGTGACTCCTATTCTCAGCTTTCGAAAACGGTTAAAGGTAACTATCGAGAAGGAAGCATGAATGCAAAACCTTCAACTTGTTCACGAACGGCTCGAAAATGGTGGTGGAGCAGGCGTATACTACCCTGAACTAGATATCAGACAGCTATTCAGGCTCCCTGATTTTTGCAGTGTCTTTCAGGCGGAAGTTTTTGCTCGCCTGCATACCAAACACTACGAAGTCTAAAGTAAATGTCTACATAGATAGCCAGGATGCGAATAAAGCTATAACTTCATGCTGCGTATCATCCAGAAATGTTCTTCAATGCAAGTGAGCAATGGATGCACTAGCCACCAACCGGAGGCTGTGACATGGGTGGCAGGGCATAAGAATATATAAGGAAACGAGAATGCGGACGCTATTGACAAAAAATCGTTATCCAACTACCGAATGAGCAAGTAAGCAACGTACTAATGTCTCTACAAATGATTAACAGCCGGATTGAAGATGGCCTGATGAGTTAAGCAAAAGCGAGGTGGAGTATATAGCCTGCTTCGGAGCTTTCTCCACGTGAAAAATCGCAAGGCTCATGTGGAAATCGTTCTTTCCTCAGCAAACCAAATCTATACTTGCTTTCCCGAAAAAGGATTGCAGAATGATTGTAGGCATACTAACAGGTAAAAGGATGGGACTTACTTATAAGGATGATTGCAGGAAATGTGGGGAGCAAAGCACAAGGGAAAGTTTTGATCATCTCCTGTGCCTATGCCCCAAACAACCTCAAAGACGCGAATGGCATACCTGGCAAACCCCTGGCTTGAGGACTGAGCATGGTTTCGCTCTTAAAATTTGCTAAGGACGTCTCTCTTTTTCAGGAAATATTACATGTTATCCTAAAATGTATATTCATCTGGTACCATAGCAAGTTTACGTGTGGCCTTCACGGTAGAATTCTCTGTTATGGCTTGGTTGGTCCAAAAATGTGTCGGTCCCAGCGAGAAACAAGGCAACACCATAAACTCCTGGTTGAGTCAAGAGTGTCTTCCTAGTTGCCTGCTAGAGTCAGAAGAGTTCCTAGTCGATGTGATTTAGTTGCATGCTGGAGTCCGAAAGCTGTCTAGTCTATGTGGTTTAATTGCGTGCTGGAGTCCGAAAGTTGTCTAGTCTATGTGGTTTAATTGCGTGCTGGAGTCCAAAAGCTGTCTAGTCTATGTGGTTTAATTGCGTGCTGGATCCAGAAGAGAGAGCGAGAGATAAAGTCATGTGTTGGTCTGCTGCTACTTTTATAGGACAACTTAAATGTTGGAGAACTTCTTTCTGTGCTTTCCCGCTTCTGATGGGTCTAGCTGATACCTCTGCCTATTTCTATGCTCATATATGTTGTTGCTGTTCCGTTTTTGATCAGTATATGGGGTTGTTTAAACGCTTTGGGTCACTCATATTTATATATATATATATATATATATATATATATATATATATATATATATATATATATATATATATGTATATATATATATATATATATATATATATATATATATATATATATACGAGGTGTGATCAAAACATAACCGTTATTTTCATCTTTTCGTGAGTTACGTATGTTCGATGTTCGCATTTTTTTTCGGTTATGTTGGTACACATGTCTGTTATATATGTTGGCAATACCAACCATTTTGGATTGTCAGTTTGTTTTTGACAGATAAAAAGGTTAGTCGTGTTTTGGTGTGCTCTTCGATTTTGTACTATTCGAAAAAATGGATCAAAGAAACTGTATTCAGTTTTGTGTAAAAAATGAAATTAAATGCGCAAGGACATTTGAAATGTTGACTGTGGCCTTTGGCGAGTCTACTATGAGCAGAACACAAGTTCAATTGTGGTATAACCGGTTTAAGGAAGGCCGAGAAGATGTCAGTGACGATGCTCCTCCTGGTCGCCCGAGCACGTCAACAACCGATGAAAACATTGACGCAGTGAAGAAAATGATTTTGGATAATCGTCGAATCACTATCAGAGAGGTTGCTGATGATGGTGGCATATCGTTCGGCTCATGCCAAGCAATTTTTACGGATGTTTTAGGCATGAAACGTGCGGCAGCGAAGATTGTTCCAAAATTGCTAAATTTTGAGCAAAAACAACGTCGCATGGACATCGCTCAGGAGCTGTTTTTGGCCAAAAACAAAACCGTTATCATGCCTCAACCACCGTATTCACCGGACTTGGCACCCGCTGACTTTTTCCTCTTTCCAAAGAAGACACCGATGAACGGAAAGCGTTTTGCTACGATTGAGGAGATAAAAGAAAAATCGAAACAGGAGCTGTTGGCGATACCAAAAAAAGCGTTTCAGAAGAGTTTCGAGGATTGGAAAAAACGCTGGCATAAGTGTATTATATCTGAGGGGAATTAATTTGAAGGGCACAAGATAGTTGTTGATGAATAAATAAATACTTTAAATGCACCAAAAGTCCCCAATTAATACTCAAAGGACGTCTCCTGTATGAAAAAGTGGAATATTATAATACTTAACGTCAATTTACTTTAAGTTTTCAGAGTTTGGATAAAAAACCTCTTCCTTTATTTATGGTTTCAGCCAATCCCGTGACAAAGTGAAAAATGATGAGAGGCGGCCTCATTGAGTAAGTGAAACCGCCACTGCATCCTTAGACCCTCAACCATCATTCAGCAAATGCATTTTTAAATTAATTGTTTATTAAAAGTTTAACACCTGAAGTTAACTTAATATAGGTAAATATTAAATAAAAATTTTAACACTTCTATTTGGTTAATTTTTCTATTGTTTTTTTGTTAAAGAAAAATTCCTCTAAACTGACACCTCAAAATTCACACCTCCTCATTTTCACTCAAATATGAATGGAATGTAAAGTTTTGTTTTATCTTTACCATTCTGGTCGTGCTCGAAGTCATGGTAGTTGTTGTTGTAGTTCTAGTTGTTGCAGTTGTAAAAGTATCTCGCATGCACTTCACACTCATGGGACCGCATAAACGGCCTCATTAAGGACGGAAATAAGAAGCAGACGAAATCGAAAAGAATGAAGAAGCGACGCACACGTGAGTATGAGGAATGCAGTACTAAACCTAAATTCCACAATATAACAACAACAACAACACAACAACAATGATAGCGGGGAACTGCAGTAAAATGAAAACAAAACATATTAAAAATAAACAACAACAAAAAACAAACAAATAAGCAGAAAAATACACAAAAGACATATCAAAATAATTTTAAAAATAACAAATACAAAATACATAAAAATTATTTCAAGAATTTTATGTGGCTTTATTCAGAAAGCCCATAATGACAGTTGAACAAAATATATAATAAAAATATATATAAAAAATAAAAAAATAAATATATAATATATACATATATAAAAATATACTCGTATATATAAAAATTATAATAAAAAATAATAAAAACAAAAAATAATAATTAAAAATAAACCAAATTAAAAAATTATACATAAAATAAAAATTAACAAAAATATACACATAAAAAAAATTATAGAAAAAAAAGAAAATAATACAAATCAATAATATTTTAAAAAAAATAAATAAATCAAATAAAAAATGTTTATCAAAAATAAAGATTAACAAAATTATGCGTAAAAAATAAACTAATACAAATAATATATATATATATATATATATATATATATATATATATATATATATATATATATATATATATATATATATATATATATATATATATATATATATATATATATATATATATATATATATATATATATATATATATATATATATATATATATATATATATATATATATATATATATATATATATATATATATAAAATAATACAAAAAAAATTTTAAATACAAAAATTTATAAAAAGTATAAGCCAAAAAAAAAATAAAAATATGTTAAATAAAATAAAAATTCTCTAAAATATATAAAAAAGAAATTAAATATAAAAATATAAAACAATTCAAATTAAAAAATAAATAAAATAATACAATTAAAAAATATACATAAAATTAGAAATTCAACATCAAATAAATATTAAAAAAATCATTTTAAATAAAATTAATTCAAAAATATTTATAACAAAATATTAATCTATAAAAATATAGAATAATACAAAAATAATTAAAAATAAAAAAGGCTTAAATAACTAAAAAAAAAAACTAGATAATTAAATAAATAAATAAAATAAATAAAACTAATAAATAAAGAAATAAATAAAATAAATAAATAAAATAAATTAATAAAATAAATAAATAAATTAAGTAAATAAAATAAATAAAACTAATAAATAAAGAAATAAATAAAATGAATAAATAAAATAAATTAATAAAATAAATAAATAAAATAAAGTAAATAAATAAATCAAATAAATCAAATATAAAATTTCAACTAAAATAAAAATCAGAAAAATATACGAAAGAAATTATGTCTACATGCGTAGGTTTTATTCAACTTTTGTAAAGGACAAGTTTATCATTCAGTTTTGGCTTCGAGCTGTGCCCCTACAACCAGCACATTGAGCTAAGTTTATTGCCCAGCTGCATGCGTTTAGTAAAGATGTCCCTTTGCTATGTCAAAAACCGATCAAGGTGTAGCCTAATTTGGCAACTTCTGCTTGAGGCAATGGGCGACCATTTTGAATTACAGGCGGCCTGGAACCTTCCCTTTTCAACGTTAAACTAACTTGTACCGATTTAGTAGCGTTGACTACCATTCTCCATTTCTGAAACCAACCTTGCAGTTTGTCCTGAGGTTTTTCCAGTTGGTTGGCGCCAGTTAAGTTGGTTGATTGGTGTTTGTATCCATTAGAACGGTCTCATCAGCAAATGTGGCAATTTCAGTATACTCCGTCAAGGGTAGATCAAATGTAAAAATACACATGTAAAGCACAGGACCCACAAGATGCAGAATAAAATAAACAGGACTTTTTTAAAATAGGTGTTTTTAGTAAGGCCATCTATGAGCAATTACATCCGTCATAAAGATGGATCCCTCACTGATGTACTGTCAAAATTTCAGGACATTTGGACTACGTTTGGACTAATAGAAGCAGAGTTATTGGATCTGAATACGCTGCTCTGCGAAACACTCGACTTAATTGAGAAAATTGTGCTAGTTTCTGATTTAAGTTTCACTCTGAAGCGGCGTCCTTCAGGATATGATTTCAAAACAACAAAATATGTTTGAGGCAGATCAATGCACATATTGCAATTGTTTCTTCCAATCTTCAAAACACTTTTCATAGCCCGAATTTGGTATCGTCTTCAGCTCCTTCTGCGAATTCTCCTTTATCGCCTCAATCGTCTCAAAATTAACAAAACTGGAGTCGTGGGAATAGGAAAAAGTGACACCAGCCATGTCAGGTGAAAACAGAGCTTGCGGAACGGTATTATGGTGTTATTGGTCAAACAGTCGCGTTCCTCCACAATTCCGGCCTTTTGGGACGAATATTCTCCTTCAAACGCTCAGTATGCTCACATAGTTCTCCTTATTTACTATTTGGCCTGGCGGAAGCAATTCGGAGCGGACAACACCATGACACTCAAAGAACAAAGAACAGCCAACAAACGATTGATTTTGGATCGATTTTGTGGTGGTTTTTTGGGTTTTGGCTCGTCTCAGAAGCGCTATTCCGATGATTGTTGGTTGGTGTCGATGTCATATTCATAGGCCCATGTCGCGTCATATCGTCCTCGATAACATTTTGACCCAAGGAAAGCCTTTCTTTAGCGCCATCAATGCGATGCCTGTGAGTAGGCCTGTCGTCATCCTAAGATTATTCTTAGAGAGATTGTTGTGTGATTCTAGTCTTTTTAGGTGGAATATTTCTAGCAGACTCTTTGAGACCGTCAGGCCTGGTATGTTAACATTGTGCTGGTACCTAAGGTGTACACCATCAATCCTAAGCTGGTTGAACAGCTTGCCCTTGCCTACACCATAGAAGGGTTCTGTGCCTATAAAGGGTGCAGCAGCCCCCTTCCTTGCAAGTTCGTCGGCAATCTCATTCCTTTCTATGCCAGTATGTCCTGGAACCCATAGAATAGAAACCTTGGTGCGTAAGCCAAGAGTATTAAGTTATTTGCAATCTCATACCATTGTGAGCCGTTTGGCTGCGATAGTATGGCAATTTTCTTGCGCTTATATCCTTTCTCAATATTGAATTGTGCACATCTCTCCATCTCGTGGATTTCCGCCTGGAAGACGCTAGTATACTTGCCTGGTGGTTCATAGTGTTTGTGTTTTGGGCCAAATGCCCCGACGCCAGAGGCCTCGTATGTGAGAGACCCGTCGGTATACCAGGTGATCGTGGACTGATCTAACATGTAGGTTTCATTGAGACCTCTCCATGAGTTTTTGTATCTCCGCTCTGTTTTAAACAGCTTAGTGAAACTATAGCGCGTGTTTGTGAGTCTTTCGATATACAGATATCTGGAATGGGCTTTGATAATGTTTCGACCATCTGACGGCCGATGAGACTTCCAGGACCATTTACGTTCTTCGTCTTCCTATACAAAGCCCTCTTCTCTTGTATTTCCACAATTATGTGCAGTGGTATAAGTTCCAATATGAAGTCCATGGCGGCGGTAGGACATGTTTTCACATAGTCCCAGTTATATGGACGCCAGCAAGCCCTTGTACCTTAGCTAGCGTTAGGTTAGTTAATTAACTAGATTAGTTATCTTGCTTTCTTAGCCCATAGAACTGCTCCATAAATGATGTACATCCACAGCAGTATCTTGGGATTGCATCCCCAAGTTGTCCCCACTATTGATCTGCATATCATGAGAGATCTTTTCGCTTTGCTGACTGTGTCATTGATGTGAGACCTCCATGATAGTTCTCCATCTAGTATAACTAGAAACTTTATTTCCGATGGCACAGTGATCTCTACTCCATTTAGCTTAATAGGTTTATGGTTCTTGAGTTTATATTTCCTCGTGAAAGGGACATCAGTAGTTTTACTCGGGATCTTGCTGATGCTGATCTCTAAGTTAGAACCTTTTGTGTGCCAAAGATCGCAGTCTGTGATCAGGTGCAGTGAGGTTTCATCACTTTCTCCATAGCATCTACAGATGGCATCTGAAGATAGACCCACTAATTCATATGGTAGTTGAGTCTACAATGTCCGCTTAAAATGCCTGTGATGATTCTTAATTACTCCGAGGCATATTTATTAACTCTTTCGCTCTATTAGAATTAAAATCCTCAAGAAGTGACTTCAATAGAGAGTTATTAGAGAGATTAAATAGAGAATTTTTACAAGCAAGTGGCAGCCCTGTCGAGTGCACTGCTTACACTTGGTGGCAATGTTTGTTCATATTTTGAGTCGCGGTTTTTTTTTGGGTTAAATTCTTTCTCTGAATGAACAGTTTTCACTTTTCATGAATGAAGAAGCAATGCAATGAAAATATTTGATTGTTTTTATTTTGGTGGTTTTTGTTGTTGTTGTTTTTCGTGTTTTGACGGCTACTTTGGGTGTGCGTGCCACAGTCTCTGATAAACGCACTAAATGGCAGTCGTCTGAGTGCGCTTCAAGTACACCTTCGGGCAAGAGCGAAAGCAAATACTCGTGACTACAACAACAACAATGATATCAATAACTACAAGAACAGCAACTGCAACAACACCAACTACAACAACAGCAACCACACCAACAGCGGTAGCAACCACAATATGAAAGTGCACTTTTTTACGATTTATTCACACCTCTTTCCTGTGCCAAGTATTGAGTTGATGAGCTTTGCGGTGTGTTCTCGGTTGTTGTTGTTGCTGCTACCTCTGCTGTTATTTTGTCTGTTTTTTGCTGTATTTTGTAATATAAAAATGTTTCATTTTCAGCCTCAATTGCGAATTTCGATGCCTGACTTCCCATAATTCGTTAACAAGCCTTATTTTTGGCAGATTTCCGCCACTGATACGCTTAAAGGACACGCTGCTTAGATTTTTGTTCCTGTCATGTGTGTAAGAGACTGAGTGCCTGTGTGTAGACTCACCCAATGTGGGAATACGAGTATCTCGATCGTATTGTAATTTGCGGTTTGGCCAGTTTCGCAGCGGCTAATGCGTTGTTTACGTAAGTAACTACACACAATTACTGACGCTAATCCTTCAATAAAGGACACATTTTTGGGCTACTGGTGAAGATGAGATTATGACAACTTTAAATATATTTTTTTCAAAATTTCGTCACTAGATCATTTCTTTTTGATTTTATCTTATTTCTGTTTATCTCATTTATCAAAATATCCTTGATCTGAAAGCTAATTATATTTAAAATGGTTGTATACCCAGTTGAGTTTTGGAAAGTTAATTCTATTATTTTGAGGAAGTTTTCCCAGTTTCAGTATAAGATAGTTGCTTTCATTCACTTCATTGTATATGTTTATGTATTGTTTATATGGGAGCTGAACAACCCCCAGCTCACAGTGTGTGTATGTAGGGTTACTCTTATTTACAATACTCGTACTAATTGTCATATAAGCACTGTATAAGCTTTACCTGAGATCAGTGCTACACTGGTGAATTTTGGTTATATGAGAAGAGGGGCACGCCTTTTTAACACAGCTTGCTTCTAGGGAGAGTGCAGCCTACCTCAATTCACTACTATACTTAGGCGCTGGCGAACGAAGCAGCTAAGGTACTAAGCCCAGGTACTAAGGCCAGGTACTAAGTCCAGGTACTAACCCCAGGTTCTAAGCCGAGATACTAAGACCAAGTTTGTTTATCATTTTGGCAACACTGCGAACAAAAACGAAGCTAAAATTTATTTTATATGAAAATAGTCTATTTACTAACCATAATAAAACATCTGACTGGGCATCACTCTGTTCAATTAATAGAAACAAATCCTGTTCCGTAAGTGACTCAGCCACTTCGCTGAGATTTACTGAAGAATTCCGTATATATTTCAAAATAAAGCGACTTGGCTTAAGTCACCCAAAACATCTTTCAAAGATATATCCACACTATCCACAACAAATCCCTAGACGAATTACGTTCCACAACGATCACGATTGCCACTTGAGATAAGCATAGTGTAGTAGAGATGACGACATTATGGTAGTCACAAATGACAATATGGTGGTGGAAATGACAATACTGTGGTAGAAATAACAATATTGTGGTAGAAATTACAATATTCAAAAAAAGTGTGGTGGTTATACAATAAATCCTGTATCATGATATATTTCCAGTTTTGGTCTTCCTGGACTATATTTCCGAGTCTCCCAGTACTTTTTAGAATTTCTGAGTGTCTCGATTATATATCAGAGTTTTTCATAATCTTCGAAATGCAATATACATACATATATAAAAATAAAAGAAAGCCAAAGATCGCTCTCAAACAAAGCACACATTTTTTGGAAAGGGTGGAATAGAGAATTGTGAAAGGGAATAGAGAGAGGTAACTTTGGTAGCTGTCTGTGACCACATATTAATTGAAGGAGATTATGCTTAACTAGTACTGAACTAGTTTCGAACACTACTTTATTTGATATTGTACACAGTTAAACCAAAGGAATTGGTGGGAATTCAAACACACTTACTACTAGTGTTCATAAAGGTTTTCGAAAGTTCAATTCGGAGTATCTTCGTGAAGCTACGGATTATCTAACAAACCACTGGGACCACCACCCAATGAAATTAGGTATATCCGTCGCTGACCTCTGCCATATTTGTGGAAAACCCTGAACACATATGATTCCGTAATCGGCATATTGAGACTTATCTATCTACATAGATCCAAATATCCCTTCTAAAATTAAATATATTAATTTAAAAAAATAATATCCTGCTACGATCATTGTCACACATCCTTCGTGGCAGGATAAAGAAACCAACTGAAGAAATTTCATACCCAAAAATATTGAAATAAAAATCTTTGCTAAATAAAAAAGCGTATTTTACTAAATTAAAATTTAAAAAAATTAAAATTTTTCTAAATATTAATAAAATAAAAAAACTATTTCAAAATATTTTATAAATAAAAATTTGTTTACATTTTTTTAAATAAATACAATAAAAAATCTATTACAAAAAATTTTAATATAAAAATTTTTTTTTGTTTAAAAACCTCCCAAATTTCAGCTGCGCAATAATGGCGGCCGGCAAACGATTTGTTTCCACATCACACATTTCCAAAAACAAAAAGCAGCCGCAAACAAAACAAAAACAATAACCAAAAGCACTCAAAAATTATTCACACAAATGCACAGAAGAAACTGTTTCATTTGTTAAATAAAAAAAACGTGCACACACGTTGCCACACACACACACACTCTCACAAATAATTAAGTATAAAGTAAACTTAAAATGCTCCCACACTCATAGAACCCCCATTCCCCGATCATTCTTGAAGCTCAACGAGCGAGCAAAATATCACGGGCAAAAAACTGCCATTGTGCTGAAAAAGTTTACGCAAACTGAGAGTGGGGAAACAAACGAGTGAACGTGAATGAGCGTGAATCAGTTCGCGTCGGCTAAAGAGTACCAAAGTTGCTGAGGAACAGTCAAAATTTAATTCTGGTTAATTTGCCGGTACTTACGAAGCACCTCTCCAGCTCGTTCGTTCGTTCACTTCGTTCGTGCTCTGGTAGAAAGCTTTTATCCGCATATTTTGTGCGAATTTTTCATTGATTGTGTGGGACGATCATGTGGCAAAAATTTGCATGGGAATATAAAGCGGTTGGCGGTGCACGGGGCGTGTTGCGCGCTACACTTATGTACGTATTTGTAGGTTGTGTGCCGGTAAGAGGCCAAGCAACAAGCCAAGCACATGGTTTCTTTGGGACTTTCTTGTTGCGAAAAATTAAGTAATTAAAATAAAAATAAAATGAAAGTAAAAATAAGTTCATTGAAAATGGTGGTTTATTAAAGAATATTATAAATAACAATATAAGAATATAATAAAGAACAGTATAAATAAAATGAATTCATTAAAAATGGATGTTTATTGGAGAATATTATAAATAATAATACATACATATAAGAATATTAAAAATACAAATATAAGAATATTATAAATATGTATACGAATTTAATACATATAAATAAACTTACAAATAATTGTAAAATAAACAATAATTAATAATAATAATAATAATAAATAAAAATTGTAAAAAAATTTATTTTTATTATGTCAAAATTTGTTTGCAAGTTCAATTTGGCATTTAAATTAAATATAAATATACATACATACATATGTACATAAAAATATATACGAATATACACATTTAAACGAATATTTTATGTAGATACATCCATACATACATATGTACATACATACATACATATATACATAGACTAAGTTCACATAATAAAAAGTGAACTTCAAAAGATCCCAACACTGAAGTCGAAATACACATGAATACAAACGCATATACATACATATGTACATACACATATGGGAGAGGTAAAACATACGCCTCATGACCGCAATGATCTACATATGTACATATGTATACATGTATTTTTGTGTGTGCATGCGAGAGTTCTTTGTTTTTGCTTCTTTGTTTTTTCGCTGCTTTCATTTGTTTCTAATGTTCTCTGCTGTTGCTAAGTAAGAATTCTTTAAATTAATTTGACCGAACTTGTGTCAAAAATTCCTTTAGTCATATATTTACATACAGTATGTATATAAATATATATACTAGTACATATACATATATATGCACATATCCCCATATATGCTTAGTCATTTGTCAATAGGCGTGGCCTTCAAAACATTGTATGTAAGTAAAAATTTCATTTTTTATGTTGGCAAAAAATCTGCAAAAAGAAAAAAAAACAAAAACAAAATTTGTTTGCTTGTTTTATTTACACCTTAAAGAAATGGTTAGTAAGGTTAAGTAAATTCTGATCGCAATGAAGTTCATTCTATAAACAAAATAACATTTTAAGAAATATTTCTTGATACCTGAAGTAAGTTTCATGGGTAAAGTATATCAATTTATTTGGTCACTTTGTAATTTATGTAGGAAATTAATTTTTGTAATTTAACAACTTATTTATTGTAATTTATTTATCGTATTAAAAACATAGCGAAATATAAATAAAATAAAAAATTAGATAATAAATAATAATTAAATAATAAGTAAATAATTAAATAATTTTGAAATAATAATTAAATAAATAATTCAATAATAATTAAATGATAATTAAATTATAATTAAATAATAAAATAATAATTAAATGATAATTAAATAATAATTAACTAATAATTAAATAATCATTAAAAAAGAAGATAATAATTAAAAAAGAAGACTATCGACTTACTCACATAATTAAAAAATTAAATAAAACTTAAATAATTAGATAATAATTATTTAATAATAATTAAGCAATTAAATAAGAATGAAATAATAATTAAATAATTAGACAACAACTAAATAATAAATCAATAATAATTAAATAATTAGATAATAACTAAATAATTAAATAATTAGATAATAACTAAATAATAATTAAATAATTAGATAATAACTAAATAATTTAATAATAATTAAAAAATTAAATAATTAAATAATTTAATAATAATTAAAATTCAACAGAATATAAATTCAAAAACCAATTAGAAGGACAATAGAATGCCTCCCAGAGAAAGTCAAATTGAAGGTTACTCATACTCACCACCCGGATATCACTTTCCATGCCGTTACCTGTCATCAATGAATTCAGTTGCCAATCTTTCTCCTATCAAAATCAGCTGCAATCAAGCTGTAATAAGAAGCACCAATACACACACACACACACACACGAAACTACACAAGGCTTAGCTCAGGCTATTGTGGTGGTCACAGGTGGCGGATTGTGAAACGTCCTGCATTGGTATTGCTACTGAGGCAGGTCAACTGCGTATAACCAATAAGCAGTCCCCGACCAAGAGCGGCACAAGTGGAGGGCGAGGTACAGTTCCCCAATGATCAAGAGAAGCCCGTATGCCCGGAAGAGATGGAACCGTCCGTAAATAAGGACCAGCAATGGGATGCCAATGTCGGTAAATAACCAAAATCCGGAAGCGTCTGACCCATAGTGGGCGTTTGTTCCCAGGTTAGGGACGGCTGTAACTAATACCTGGCAGTAGGTTACAAATGCTAAGGGTGGGCCCTGAAAAATAACCCAAATGGAAATCAGCAAGGGAGATAAAGTTACGGTGCAGGGATACGGATACGCAGTACCGGCGGTTTTAGGGAGTGAGCAAGCGGGCTCCCGGCCGTCGTCATACAGCGACCGCAATGCAACAGGGGTGGCACACTTGACACCTGTTACAGATAATGCTACAAGTAGTAATCATAAGCGGAAAGCAAGCTATGATGAGGATAGCCCATTCATGACAAGTAAGCGCATCCCTCGATCACCACAACAGACACACGGAGGAGGAATTAGAGAAAGATCATCACCGCCAGCTATAGAGGTAGAAAAACCTACAGTTTGTGGTGATTTTAAGACCACCGAAACACCGAAGGGCGGCCAGCGGATAACAGTAACATCACTGATAGAGAGAATAGCTGCAAACCAGGCGACTACATCGGGCAAGAGTACTGTGGACTCCTTTGAACTACTTGGAGGTAAAATCATGGAACTAATATCCATGATCAGCTCATAGCGACATATCAACCAACAAATGAGAGAGCTGTGTTGCAATATCGTTCAACTACATAAAGAAGAGTCGAACCATTGCCGAGACGCCGTATCAGCAGCAAATAAACCGTCGAAAATGGTGCAGACATCGCCAGAACCAAAAGGTGCGAAGGAACAACACAGTCAGAGGAGGGAAAGGCCGGAGACCAGGAACTCTGAGAAGAAAGCCAAAGCCGAGGGTAAAGCGCAGAAGAAGAAAAAGGAACACCAGCAGACACCGGCGGAAGCAATAAAGAATAATAGCGAAAGCATCTGCTGTGAAGGCACACCTACGAAAAGAAAACAGAACACCCTAGTATTTGGCAAACAGTCTCAGCAATAAAGAGAAAACAGAGAGTACGTCCTGAAGCGATTATAATCTCAAAAAAAGGAGATATCACATGCTGACATGCTCAAAATGATAAAGGGACAACCGGAGCTTCAGAAACTGGGTGATAATGTACAGAAGATACGGAAAACTGTCAAAGGTGATCTACTCCTAACCTTAAAGAGAAAGACGGAGGGGGAAACCAACAAATATAGAGAATATCTGGGGAGGGCTCTACAGGATAAAGCGTGTGTCAAATCACTATGCCAGATGAAGACAATAGAGTGTCGGGATATGGACGAGATAACCACGATAGAACAAATGTCCGAGGCAATCACAAAGCATTTCCCAAATATGACTGCCCTAACAACTAGCTCCATCATTAGCATGCTCAAAATGCAGGAAGGTACACAAGTAGCGCTAATCACCTTGCCTGTAACAGCTGCAAATGTACTCTTGGACACAGGTCATGTACGCATAGGATGGGTAAGATTTCGACTTCGAGAAAACATTAAACCAACCAGATGTTATAAGTGCCTCGACTTTGGTCACGTAGCCAGACAATGTAAGAGCGAAGTGGACCGGACAGGGGAATGCCTTAGGTGTGGGAAAAAGGGACATGTGGCGAGAGACTGCAAAGCTCCACCAAAATGCTCTCTATGCGATATTAAAAGTGGAAATAACCACGGGACAGGCAGTTTTAAATGCCCAGCTTATAAGAAAGCAATACGTGTCAAGATAAGAAAGTATGTTTAAGTGCATACAGATAAACCTCAATCACTGCGAAGGTGCGCAAAGTCTCATCGAACAAACCGCAAAAGAAACGGGGGCAGGCATCCTCCTGATTATTGAGCCGTATAGGATACCTGAAGGAAACAACAGATGGGCGGCAGATGCATCAAAAACTGCGGCAACATGGATATGTGAGAACACACCTTTCGAGCGCAAAGCTGAAGTACCACAAAACGGCTTTGCATATGCCAAAATACTTGGCACCCACTTCTATAATTGCTACGCTCGCCCGAGCGCTACCATAAATAAATTTGATGACTTCCTGAACAGGATGGTCGAAGATGTCAGAGGAAAAACCCCTGTAATAATTGCTGGCGACTTCAACGCCTGGGCCGTGGACTGGGGTAGTAAAAGAACAAACATAAGAGGAACAGCAGTGTTAGAAGCTTTTACGGCGATGGACATGATTCTGCTCAATCAGGGCAACGCAAATACCTACACTAAAGGAAATGGGGGCCCAATTATAGACATAACATTCGCAAGCAGATCCCTCTCCAGGAAACTACGTTGGTACGTCTCGGATGCACTTACGTTAAGTGAACATACAAGAAGAGCACAAGCTCCAAAGGCCCAACGAAACGGCTGGAGCGTGAACAAAATTGACCACAGCATGATGGAATACACCATAAGCCAAATGGAACCTCTCCAAGGATCAGCAGCACAACAGACGAGGCATGTTATGGGGAGTCTGAAAAATATTTGTGATGCAGCAATGGCGAGGAAAAAACATGCGGCTGGCAGGAAACCTCTTTATTGGCGGAGTAATAGCATGGCTGACCTGATGAAAGACTGCATAAAGCTAAGAAGACTACAACAGAGAGCAAAGAGAAAAACTGACTTCCAGCAACTACAGCAGAACTACAAATTGTAACGGAAAGAATTCAGGAAAGCAATCTCTGCTGCAAAAAGTAGTGGATTTAAAGCACTTGTGGAGAATATTGACAATGACCCCTGGGGAATGGCTTATAAGATAGTATTGAGGCGTTTGAACAATGGAGCAGCAATCGTCCCAGTATGCCCCATCATCATGGCGAACATCGTCTCAACCCTGTTTCCAGCGCAAGAAGCCCCAAAGCTATACCGAAGCTATGACTGTAGCCAGGAAATAATCGCAGAAGTCACCATAGATGAGGTAATAAGTGCGGCAAAAAGAATGAAGTCCCAAAAGACTCCTGGTTTGGATGGAATACCTAACTTAGTGCTAAAAACAGCAGTGCTCTCGCAGCCTGTTATTTTCAGCGATATGTTCACCAACGGTCTGAAAGAAGGAGTATTCCCGGAACGCTGGAAACGTCAACGATTAGTGCTTATTCCTAAGGGTGACAAACCACCAGAATTACCCTCTTCAAATCGACCTCTGTGCATGCTAGACACGGCGGGAAAGTTACTGGAGAGAATTATCTGCATGCGATTGGAGCCGTATCTGGACAGGCTGCTTGGAAACCAGTATGGATTTCGAAAGGTCGCAGTACAGTAGACGCTATAGCTGCAGTTTGCGAAATAGCGCAAAGTGCTCTGTCGGGCACGAGATGGAAGGGAGGCGCTAAAGAGTATTTCGCAGTAGTTACCCTGGACATTAGAAATGCGTTTAACTCCGCGAACTGGGAGAAGACATTAAATGTCTTAGCGGACCTGAAAATACCCCTTTATCTACAGCCTATGGTGAGAAATTACTTTGAAAACAGAGTAATAGTGTATGACACAAAAGACGGACCGAAGGAATATCCAGTAACAAGAGGCAACCCACAAGGATCTGTATTGGACCCGGTCCTGTGGAATGTGATGTACGACTGCGTTCTAAGGATCCAAAAACCGACGCGTGTTAGTATTGTTGGCTATGCCGATGATATTGCTGTCGTAGTAGTTGCTAAAAAGCTGGAGCAAATTGTTGCGTAATGCAATGAAACAATTCGCAGTATAAAGGTATGGCTTCAGAAAAACGATCTTCAGCTGGCAGACAACAAAACGGAAGTGATGCTGATGAGCAGCCGGAAGGTGATGGAGACTATGACGATCCGTGTGGGAGAGCACAATATTACGTCCTCTCCAAACCTCAAATACCTTGGAGTTGTACTGGATAGCAGGCATAAATTTAGAGACCATATGAGATATGCCAGCGAGAAAGCCTTAGCAAGGCTTATGCCAAACATAGGTGGTCCAAAACAGCCAATAAGAGAACTTCTCACAAGCGTCACAAAGTCGATTCTCCAATACGCAGCTCCTATATGGGCCTCTGCCACTAAACATAAGTCATATACGAGTATGAAGAGTGCAGTATCCGTATAGAGGCTGTCGTCGATAAGAGTGAGTTGCGGGTTCAGGACGGTATCAGATCATGCAGCTAGCGTCATTGCCAACTGCTACCCAGCCGATATTGTCGCTAGAAAGAAAAAACAGGCATACATGTCCCGGAAAAATAAGGATAACGGACACTCGGCAGAGAAGATCGACGAAGAACGCATCGTGGAATGGCAGCACAGATGGGATAACTCGTCAAAAGGCCGCTGGACCTATGAAATGATACCAGATATCAAAACATGGATAACGAGGAAACATGGTGTCGTGAACTACTATCTGACGCAACTCATATCGGACCATGGGTGTTTTAGGAATTACTTGCACAAATATAAGCACGTGGAGGATCCACACTGTCTCTATTGCGCCAATGAAATTGAGGATGCGAGGCACGTTCTCCTAGAGTGCGTAAGGTTTGCAACACAGCGTCACCACCTCGAAATATTGAAGCGGAGGCCCCTAACCCCGACCGGATTGATACAGTTTATGCTCAGCGCGGAGAAGGCATGGGAAGAAGCGAATAAGATGGTCGTGCAGATAATGACAAGGCTACGACGGGACGAGCAAATAGGCCGATCAATAGCAAGAACAATTTGTAATTGAACACACCTGCCCGGCGAAGCAATACCTTAATTGGCAAGTACCGACGGGAACACAGGATAAAGTGCGAAAGGGGGGTGGTTTAGTACGTAGGCACAAATAATAATTTATGAGTCAATCGTACATACGCTCAGCACGGGCTGACAGTATCTTCAGAATATTAACCCCCCTTGGCCGCAGCCTAAAAAAAAGCACACGAAACTACTGTGTTTGCGTGAATGATCTAAAAACACGTATCATAGAGAGTTGCACAGGGGAATGGTGCACAGTTGCACCAAACAAATTTATACAAACAAATACACCAATTTCTGGGGGAGTTTTGCATTCAGCTTCAGCAGAGATAAATTTATTAATTGGTGCACATGTCAATAAATATCTATAATCCTTTCATATTAACTTTAGTTTCGATTTTTATTCATATTCATTTTCTGCAATATGTTAGACTCGTTATGTTTTCAATGAAATATATATTATGCAATTTTGTAGTGTTTTTATCATATACATAAAATAAAAATGATGTGAATTTTTATATGAAATTTGAAAGTATGCATTGAATAAATCAGTTAAATAATAGTCGAACACGAATAAGGAGGTCTTTACTGTGTTTTCATCATTCACTAAAATATATTCACCGCATTTTTTATGCAAATGCTACAATGTGCATGTCCCATCTGCATTTAACACTGCATATCATTTCAGCTGTCAACAGTCTATTCACCAGGATAAGACGCTCTGACTCTCCTCAATATGAAAATAAAGAACCTAGGTTTCCAATTGAATTGTATCATAGTGTAATTCCATACAGAGCCCGAGTGCCAAACAAAGAGAGAGGGTCAAGCAACAAAGAGAGCGAAACCACATGTTTGCTTTCTGTTCTTCTTCTTCTGCTTAGACGCCATTTTGGAGATTGTGATATAAGTTTGCTCCTTCGTAAGCAACGCTTATGTCATTTTTTTTACTATTTAATTGTAATTGAATAAGGAATTCTATGAATCCAACGCTTACTTTATAATTAAAAAAACAAACAAAAATATGGAGTCTGAAACGAACTTAATTATGGTTGGCGACTCTAATTTTCAACGAAAATTTCATAAATATAGGAGGGATATGTGGTACTTAGAAGAATCGAAGCAGCGCAGAACCAACGGTTCACTAACATGCAGACCTAAGCTAATAATAAAATCAAGGTTGTTTAATGGAAAATACATACAATGCTAGGTACTACCCTACTATGGACATATCAATTGCAGACCAATCGCCTCTTCAGATGTTCGGAGAATCTAAATTAAAATTTATAAAGGGCCTTTTCAGGCATATTTTGTATTTAAACAACAGGAATATCCTGAAGATTTCAGAGAAGATTCATAGGTGTCATAGACAGATCTGTCGACACGAAACAGTCTATTGAGCGGATATGGCAGAATCTTCCTTGTAAGACTTCTGTGATATTGTGGCAATAGAAAACTGATGGTTGGAATAGATCTGTCGATGAAACAATATGCGGATGTGGAATAAACTTCCAGCGGAGTGTTCTCTAGTAATTGTGGCAACCAAAGTTGCGTGGGAATTAACTTTCAACTATATTTCACTCTGCAGACAATTTTCATTATTACTACTATATTCCGAAGTTGCCGATAATTCATGATCATCAGTTCTTCTTCCAAAAAAGATGAGTAGGGAGGTCCTTTTAGTATATCTAATACAAAGTTAAGTTGTAGTATTACACTAGTATTTTCTAGTATACCATACCAACAAACATTGAGCAATCACTAGAAATCAAGTATATCCTACCATATACATATATCAAAAGAATGAGAAGCAGAGAAATATAAAATAAAGTTAATCTTATGTGGCAACTCAAACCGTTCGGGTCTTTATTTCTGACTGCATTATAAAACATTTTCCGAGACTATTTCGAGTATATGAGACTATCAGACCTAATCGATTACGTATATCATCGATGATAAAAGAAAACCATTTCAGAATTCGGTTTCTATTCTTTGAACTAATGTCGTTATGTGATTTTATGCACAGTTACACAGTGAGTTTGGTTACACAATGAGAATTGTTAGATTCAGAGTGAAAATTCCATCTCCTGTCTGTAGGCAGAACAGGGGGAGGGCACAGAACAGCATCTCTACGTTTGTCCTGCGTTTACCAGAATGAGGAGGCGCTTATTAGGATCAGTTGGACAATGTGGGCTCATAATCTCTGGACAAAACTTTTGAGATTCTTAAAAAAAAAGAAATCTAAGAAGTTTGAAAAGGTGTAAATTCCTTTCATTGACAAATCCTTTATTCTTACCGTTCGCAATTCGTATATTTCCTTTCTACTTCCAGGCGCATAGTAGAATGGGTATCAATTGCCTGAGTGCTTGGAGACCTCCTTCCACGGAGGTTCTGCGGCCTACCTTAATTTCTATCTATATATCTACATTATTTATTTTTATTAAATATTTTACACAACTTTTTTTGTTTTTTAAAAATATTAGCATCAGTTGCTTTTAATTGTAAAGTTTTATGTTGTTTTATTTTATTTATTAATTAATCACTATTATTTATTATTAATCAATATTGTTTATTAATCAATATTGTTTATTAATCAATATTGTTTATTGCTCTTAACAATTGTATCCTGGCGAATTCACAGCTGCTAATATCATGTTATTCATTAAAAATCTGCTTCTTTTACTTCCTTCAGTAATTTTGTCTATTATTTATTTATTTTTCATTTATTATTTATTTATCTGTTATTTTTTATTGTTATTTCGTCAACAAATTTCTTAGAAACACTCAATTTTCCATTTGTTTATTGATTTCTTCATTATTATTTTTATTATTACTTTGTTCTTTTTTTTGTTTGTTTATATTGAAAAAAAAACATTTTTTGCTCCTTTGTTTATTTCTATTTATTTATAATTTTTTTATTAAATTTATTTCTCCACGAATTTATTTTTTTATTTTTTCTCAACATTTTATTTTTTTTAATATCTTTTATTTATCCATTCATTTTTTTTTGTTTATTTCTTTAATATTATTTTTTATTCCTTTTTTTTGCTTATTTATTAATTTATTTATTGTTATTTTTTATTAATATATTTTTTATTTATTTATCTATTACTCTTTATTATTATTTCGTTTGTATTTTTATTTCTTCATTATTATTTTTATTATTACTTTGTTCTCTTTTTTGTTTGTTTATATTGAAAAAAAAAATGGTTTGACTTTTTAGTTTATTTCTATTTGTTTATTTTTTTACTTTTTCTCAACATTTTATTTTTTTTATATAACTGTTATTTTTATAATGAAATATTTTTTTATTTCTTTATTATTATTTTTTATTCCTTTTTTCTTTGTTTATTTTAAAAATTTTATTTTTTTATTTATATCTATTTATTTATTTTTTTTAGTTTTTTAAAACTATTTTTAAAGTTATTTTTTCATATTTTTCTATTTATTTGCTTTTTTAATTTATTTGATATTTTTTATTATGTTGTTTTGATTGTTTATTTCTTTATAATTATTATTTATTCCTTTTCTTCTTTTTTTTGTTTTTTAATTTCAATTATAAATAGATAAACCATTTCTTTATTATTATTTCCTTTTTGATTATTTCTATTTATTTATTTTTTGTGATTTCTCTTAACATCTTATTTTTAATATTTTTTTTTTTATTTATTTATTTTTATCTCTCACATCGAACTCCGGTTGAGTATCTTCGAGGCAATACCAACAATTACGAACAACAATGAGGAAATATATACAATTATTATTACATATTATTTTTCTTTAATTTCTTTTTTTTAAATCCTTATAAAAATTATATTTTTTTAAAATTTCGTATTGTTTTTTTTAATCAATAATTTTTTAATTATTTATGAATTTTTCGTATTTTTTGATTTTTTCATTGCAATTTCTGGTAAAGATTTCTCATATTTACTTTTTCACTTATCTTTTCACAGTTGCACAGATTTTCTTCGAATTTTTGTTCTTATTGCCGTGCCCTTTTGAGCCCATTTTCACCAAGTATTAATTTTCATATATTCCTCGCACAGCCGCCAACTTTGAAATGCCCCCGCACATCTTTTCCTCTGCTGTCGGCCAGTGTCGGTGTCGGTTGCAGTTTCGGAGAGTTTCTAAACGCACACTGCGCCCAACTCCGTGCCGCTGACTTCACAGAACTCTCGAGTCGCGGGTTTTTCCTGAGAATTCCTCTGAAAAAATTAGAAATGTTTTCTTGCCGGCGCTGCTCGTGCTGCGCTGCTGTTGCTCGGAGTCTCTCACAGTCAGTCCCACAGTCGCGCAGTCTTATCATTTATTCATGTTACAAGAGCGGCAACAACAACAGCGAGAAGCAATAGAGACAACAACAACAAGAACACCACGAACAACAACAATAACAACAACGGGAGTTCAACGCACACATTTTACATTTTAGAATTCTGTTTTTATTTATTTATTTATTTTTTGGGTTGTTGTTCTTTGCTGTTGCTGTGCCTTTGTTGTTTTATTGTTGTTGTTTTGTGTCTTTAAGTTACATTTTTCGTCTTCATACGCATTCCATTCTGATGACGCCGTTGTAAATGGAATTACACAATTTTTATGTGAAGCGAATTCTTGCCCGGGGCTTGTGGCGTTGTCTTGTAATGCTACGGTTGCAAGAATGGATTGAAGAAATTGTTTTACTTTTTAATCGGAGTTTTGTTTTATTATTATTTGCAGGGATTTGCGGCTGAAAACAATTGCTATAAGATATGTAAATATTTGTATGAGGGTACAAGAACAATTAATATTTGCTGTGGGCTATTTTCATATGACGAGAGAGCTTAGAAGAGCAACCTTGCTGAAGGTCACTTGAAGTTCATCGCTTGAAAGTCATATTCTATCATGTCAAACTCCTATTGAATGCCTTCTTCAAGAAGTCAAGAAGGCTCCCCAACTATATTATTTTTTGTATACATTTTTAAATACTTGTAATCATTTGTTGAAGGTCATTTGAAGGTCATCACTTGAAATTTATATTGTCACATATGATTTGATCAAAACTACCCCCAATGTAGATCCACATTTTGTGTAAAAAGGTATCAGTCTGACATTATTCAGGGACTCTCTGGGTGACCAATTGATAGAAAAATCGTATGGAGAATGAACTCTAACAATAAATTGTGGAATAAATGATGAAATCACTCCGACTTCCTAATTGTTTTAGCTGCGGCAGCAACTGACATTTTCGGTCCTTTCGGACGGATGTATTAAAACTCGATCTTATTTAGTTAAACATCCTCTCTTAATGATGTGTCGCTGAATACTGTTCTTATATAGCATTGGCGTCGTAGACTTGTAAACAAATAATCGCAGTGTTTGAAAGAGATAGTCATATATAAACCTTGTCGTTTCTCTCCTGTTGAACAGACTGTAGATGACAAAATGATCACAATCAACTGAAAAACACTCAGAAGGAGAAAATTCTCTGTACCCAGAAACGCTTGGTCTGTCACCAAGTACTCTACTGCACCTTCACTGCTCTATTTAATCCTGGAAGCTAGCATATGAAATGATCAGTGGTGGATTCCTGAGATAGTTAGTAATAACAAAGCTCTCAGGAGGTGGCTACAACCTCATGAAACCGCAAGGAATTCAGGACACCACGGGCGTTGGAGTTAAAGGAGCTTCTTGTACTAGTGCTGGGGCTGCACTAGATACGATTCTAAACCTCCCTATTGATCTTCATACTTGTTGCATTTGCGCACTAAGTGCGGTAAGGCTAAGGGAATCCAGTAATTGGAAGGATACCCTGTGTGGTCATAGCAGCACTTTAAAAAAACTAACATCTGATATAATAATCTCGAGCACCGACTTCTTCGTTCGCAAATTGCATTTTGGGAGCTGAGTAAATACAGTTCTAGAAAGTAGAAACGACTGGAGGAAGAGGAGAGGTTCTCACGAAAGGTATATGCCAATTTTCAGCGACGGTTCCAAGATTTCCTCTGGGGTTAGAGCGGTTTTCTACTATCCTTCAAATTACAATCGACATCTTTCAAGAATAAGTCTTAGCAATTTGGCAGGCTTGTAAGGCGCTGAAGGGGACAGGCTGACCAAAAGCATATCAATTTACTCCGACACCCAAGGAACAATAATGGCCCTAGTCTCATCTTGTATCAGCTCTAAGCTGGCCTCTGCAAGGAGGAATTTAATTAATTATCGGAAACAAGAATATTGAAGGCAATGATAGGGTCGAAGTTGCTCGTCGGAAACTGACCAGGTGGACGTGGGCGTCCCCTAACCATTGTTAAGGGAAATACATCTAATCACTTCCTCCGCAAGGTTCAGAAGAGGTGGAAAAACGCTGTGACATGTGCCATTTTGAGAAAGACGTGGCCTAATTACAGTGCAGGAAGAACCAGGCCCTCCTATTCCTATCCCTACTTTCACGGGTAATTGGACTATCGGCATGTACACTGTAAAAACGGGCATTCCTTTCAGTGCACATTGCAGGAGCTGTAGAGACGCACAAGAGAGAGAAACGGTTGTCCACTTTATTGCTGATTTGCCCAGCCCTCGCCCGCATTAGACTTACATTTTTCTGAAGACCTTTTCTGAAGTGTCTTGGGCCTTGCTCTGGATTATAACTGTCACACCTTAGGTTAGGGTGGTAGCAAAAGGAAGTTTACCTAAGCTTTAGACTCTAAAAACTTTGTTATAAACAACTTCGGCTGCTTGTAATTTCTTCGTATATCACCATATTTAGGCTCGCGTGGATATGGCATCAACACGCTACTAGTGGTAATTGGGCACCCCGGGGGCTTGTCAACCACTTACTTACCTACCTAGTAATAAAAAATATCTTCCTTACTACTCAGTGGCGTTTGGAGCCTAGGAAAATGCAAAGCAGCCCTCAATTTAACTTCAATGCCGTCACAGATTGGTTTTGTGGGAAATGAATGCCTTAATTCCTCTGTAACGGGGAAGTAGAAACGCAAAAAACTCTCTGCTGACCTAATAAAGGTTGATCAATTTCAATTGGCGAAGACTTAACCAGAAGTAAGCAATATTCTGGTCCTATATTAATTTCTCATTTATTAAAATTTCACTGATATTTAGCAACTCGGCAGGAATCAAAGGAAATTATGAATTCCTATGCCTCATACAACCGAATCCTCATGTAAATGTATCCTCATACAACTGTGTCCTCAAACAACTGTATCTTTATGCAACAGAATCCCTAAACAAATATATCCTCATACAACTGGATCCTTATACAACTCTATCCCTATACAACTATGTATATCCCTACACAACTATATACGCATACAAATGGATCCTCATACAACTGAATCCTCATACAACTGTATCCTCATACAACTATATCCTCATACAAATACTTTATCATACAACTATATCCTCATATACCTGCATCCTCATATAACTATATCTATCATAAAATTGTACCAGATTCTGTATAGTCTGAATATAGACGGATATGTATGGCCTAAGGATGTTACCTTCTACACCGGATAATTCACATTCCTCCTCTACGGAAATACGCTTTAATTTAATTTTGGAATGCTTTTCTAATACCTTTGGAACAACTTTTCAAAACTGTCCAACGACTCGACAGCTCTTTATCCAATTCAGTTCCTGGTGGCCTGAAATGGATTCGCAAATGTTAAAATGCAAATTTCTAGTTTCAACGACAAATATATGTTAATAGATCTAGGACAATACAACAAATTGGCATCTTTTTGAATACAATAGAAATCAAATGAAGAAATATTTAGGATCCCAATGGCATAAACAAATGTCCTTCCAGTTTCTTTTAAAGCGAAAACAAGCAACAACCATAACAGCATAGACAAATATTTTCTCACATATTCTTCAAAATTTCTAAGGTCATATTATTAATCCTTTGGCGAAGTTTCACGACAAACTTGTTATAAGGATATACAAATGTTATTTAAAGAATAAGTTGGCCTGCAAAACTGGAACATTTCAGTCTATTTATACGTTATTTAAATTCCATAGAAATAATAGCAAAATAGCCGCACAACACACAACAGCGAGCAAAGCGCTTGTCCTGTAGGACGAAAATGGGGTGCCGGCAGGCGAACAAAAGAAAACTGAGAAATGTGCCTGAAGCAGTTCGCAGAGGACGTAATAAATAATTTGCACATTTCAAAGATGGACCAGAAACTGGACCATCCTGTCTGGGATACGGGAAAAGAATAGCGTCGGTCAGTTTCCAAGGAAGTTGGACTGCACCAATGAAGCATCTTGTCTCAAGCCAAAACATTTCCATTGTTCTCTCAACAATTGTTAAGCATATTCTTTTATTTTTGGACCATTTTACACACAGCTGTGCCAAATTTGCATGATTTAAACGGAAAATTGATAACTGCAATTTCAGGAATATTTATTTTTGCATATATTTGAAGCTTAAAAGAGCAGCTGCGTGTGAGAAATAAGCGATATTATGATACACCCAAGTAAACTTGCTAATTGCGGCCATTTTGTAAAGCTTGATAAGCACACCAAGCACACACACATATGCACACTTACGTCACTCACCCATACACATTCTCACACACTCTCGCACCAACGCTCATAAATAATTAAAACGCCACCCGTAAACAAAGCGACTCGGTGCCCAATCATAAAACGCGCCTAAAACTTCTTAGCTCGCTCTACTGTTGTTGTTGTTGTGCTACGGTTTTGTTATTGCAATTACAACAACAACAAAAAGGGGCAAACGCAACATCGCAAGCAACAACAACAACACCAACCACAATAACAACATTGAGAACAATCGGCAAGTATGTAAGTGCAATTTGCAAAGCCTCCTCCAATACGTTTTTTTGTTGTTGCATGCAACCCACACTCCACTCTCCACACCAACAAAACACACACACGACTACGACACGTATGCATGCCTGCACATGCCGAGCCCACGCACGCAAGCCAACCAATATGCACCATATGCAATCAACCCGCCTCTCCTCATCATACCTAACATAAACACACCACACCACCCCTCACCTCACCTTACCATGCACGCTTAGGTCAGTCGGCCTGCTGACTGACGTTCCTCACTGAAATTTTGCATACGTATGCGCTTTTTTTCCTTCACACACTCACTCTCTCTCTGGGTGTGCATGGGTGCGCATGTGTATGTGTATGTATTTGTGTTTGACTTGCACCAAGTGAAAACTGTTTCGGGGGAAAAACGATTGAAAAAGGTGCAATTTACGTGGTGACTTTTCGACTTTTATTCGGCCTGAGAGCAGAGAAGTGCATAAGTGCACTAAGAAAAAATGGTGCGTTTCACGGTTCATACTCATGATGCAAACAGATGCATACTTGTTAACAGAAGACTAAAAGAAGTGTGTTGCATGATGAAGAATAATTGATATGCTCACTTATAAATCAAACGAAAAAACATTTTAAAAAATTTAGTAACATGAATCAGATTTATAGTCATGATTTAGACAAATTTATACATAGAAAATCACAGGCAAAAAATTATAAGACACATGATTCACGTATTTAAATAAAAACGATTTCCACTCGTGATTCATATAAATTCCTACTCATAAGAAGCCTTCAAATATAATTAATCGCACTAAATCAAACAGATTCGTACTTAGAAAAACCCCAAAACATCACATGATTCGGATATTTAAATCCTTATTAAATAGATTCAAACCGAAAAAATAACTTTGAAAAATAATGACAAATCACAAATTTAATTGCAATTGGTTTACACTCATGATTCACACATATTCATACTTCACAAATAAAGTCATATTATTCATGTGAACGAAACAGATTTACACTCGTGATTCCAATCAATTTATACTTAGGAAAAAAAGGAGACACATAATCCACATATTTAATTAAAATAAGTTTGAACTCATGATTCAAACTAGTGTATATTCAGAAAAACACGAGAAAATACCACACGATTCACATATTTAAATCAAACAGGTTTACGGTCGTGATTCAAACAAATTCATAAAAAACTTTCTATAAAATTTAGTCACATGATTCAGATGCATCATGCAGATTTACTGTCGTAATTCAAACAAATTTATGCACAGGAGAACACTAAAAAGTCTCAAGATTCACATATATAAATCCAACAGGTTTACAATCGTAATTCAAACTAATTTGTACTCATAAAACACTCGAAAAAAATAAAAATGTGTCACTCATTTAAATGAATAAGGATCACACTCGTGATTCAAACAGATGCGTACCCAGAAAATCACACGATCGAACAATATGACATAACATGGCCGCCATGATCTGTCAAAATCTACCAGTCTTTATTGGAATCCCCTTTTAAACCACACAGATTTACACTCGTGATTCAAACAGATTCCTACTCAGAAAAAACTTCACAATGAATCACATGAAAAAGACAGATTTACACTCGTGATTCAAACAAATTTATACTTGGAAAAACTCTCAAAAATAGGAGTCACATAATCAATATATTTAATAGCAATAAGTTTCCCTCGCTCAAACAGAATCATACTCAAACAAAAAACAATCAAAAATAATAATCAAAAGATTCACATATTTAAAACAAAGAGATTTGCACTCATGATTATAGATTTATACTTGTGTTTACTCAGAAAAACTCTCCAAAATTTGTCTCTGCTCAATTTCGTATTTAATTGAAATAGGTTTACACTCATTATTCAAACATTCACACTAAAAAAGTCTCAGACAAAAGTAGTCACTTGATTTACATATTTGAATTTTAAAATAGTGATTTATATTAATGATTTAAACAGATTCATAGCCACTACTCCAGATTCATATCGAACCAGATTCATATCGAACCAGATTCATATCGAGAAAAATGCTCACTAAGATTGAGTCAAATGATTGTTACTCAACCTTCAAAAAGAATAATACTCTGCAGGATGCTCAAAAGATTGTCCGATGGGACTCAAACTTATCCTTCATGTTCATATTCTAGGTTTTCGTAGAATATGTGTTCTATATATTGTACATCTAGGATATATATTTTTGTTTTATATATTTCAATGATTTGCTGGAGGATTTTATAAATTTCTATATTCATATGATATATTTTGTAAATCTTTGTAAATTAATTGAGGTTTAATTAGGCGTGATTTTGAGCCGTTGGATGTTGGTTTGGACTTACGAAAAAATTCAATAACAATATATTTTAAATGTTTTGAAGAAACAATAATTAATAATATAATTTTGATTAAATTTCTTCTATATTTGCTAACTCCAATCATTCTTCGGCCTTCCCGTTGGACTTTAGTCAAATTGTGCAATATCCGCCAAGCTTTCTGAAGGTCAAATCTGCAGACAAGTTTATTTCAATGAAAATCTTGTCTCTTCTCAATCATGACTAAACTACGCTAGAAATGTTCCACTTGTCCTTCCTCACCTTGTCGATAGTTTTTGATATGACGACAATGTCAGGAAGAGATCCACTGAGATAACAACGGTTTTACATAAGTTAAGGAAGGTGTTTCAATAGAATCAGGTTTATTACTCTCAAAGTGGCAGGTTTATTACTCTCAAAGTGGACAAGAAACTAAGGTAATTTTAATGATACAGAATATGAGTAAAATATTCCCTGTCAGAGTATATTTTTCTCTATCTCAGTGACAACATCAACGAGCAATCTTACATGGTATTTGCGAAGCACGACATGGGCTTCCATTTTTTGTACCATTCAATAGTATTGTAATACCCCGCTCCTTGCCGTTGGTAATCTCCTTGCTGGGCACCTTCATTCCGGAACCATACTTGCAACAAGGACGACTTTTTCTCTACCTTTCATTTTGCTTTCATTTGAAGTCAAATTTCAGCTCCTTTCTTTGCAAATAATATTCAAACCAAAGTCAGCAGACAAGCGCAGCTGTCCTCTTTGTCCGAGAACGAGCGCATGCGTAAACAACTCTTGAGTTTCATTATCTTCGCATGCAACTGAGTCCCCGAAAACACACTCTCCGAAGCCTTTGAATTGCTGAGCGAATGTTTCACATTTAGAATTAGAATTTCAGTAATTAACGTTGCTGGCCGTCTCCTTTATCCCCTTGCAGGATACGCACAACGAGGGAGGCATGTGTGCGTAAGTCGTATGTGTGTGTGTGTGTGTGATTTTGTGTTTGTGGCGTTTCACCTTTCATGCGAGTGTTTGTTTAAAATTAATATTTACAAAGGAAACAACTGAGAAGCACGCTGGAAAAATACGAATTTGTCAGCCACTTTTGAAGTGTCCCGCCTGCCGTCGCATGTGGCCCAATTACGCGACCCTTGATGGCATGAAGGCGATGGGCATGTGTGTTTTCCGAAACAATTTGGAGTGATTTTCTGTTTATTTAATAATTCAATTTTCAATTTAATATAAATTATGAGGAGAGTTGCTTTCGGGAGGGAGTTGCTTATGAGGGGAGTTGCACTCGCGTGCCAGATGCCAATCAAAAGGTTGTATTTCTAATTATTTTATTCAATTTAGATATTCTCTTTTTAAATTGATTTTCACTTTACGTGTAAAATGTTTCAGCTTTCTTGCTACAATTTCAAAAACAATCCTGAAACATTTTCCAATGGGGTCGATGGATCGTCGGATTTTCCTATGAGGCCATTTGACAATTAACTAGATCACACGTGATACATTTTCCAATAGGGTTGATAGATTTTTGGATTCTCCTATGGGGCAATTCATATTAACTACGAGACATTTTCTAATAAGATCGATGGATCAAATTACCTATATGGTAATTTCAATATTTACTAGAAGCATATATGAAACATTTTCAATAGGGTCGATAAGTCTGTCAATTTTCTTACGGGGTAATTTCATTATCAACTAAAAAGATACCTGCAACATATTCCTATAGGGTTGAGAGATAATTGGTTTTAACTCTGGGGTAATTGAAATATTAGAAAACACATTCGTGAAATAGTTTTCTACAGGGTCGATAAATCATTGGAGTTCCTATGGGGTGATTTCAACATTAGCTAAAAGAATACTTGAAATACTTTCCAATAGGGTCTCTAGATCGGTGAATGTTCTATGAGACAATTTCAATAAAAGCTAAAAGCATACCTGAATCCTTTTCCAATTGGGTCGATATATATTTAAATATACCACTCGGTGAAATGAACCCGTTCGCGTATGTGGGGAAAATGTAAATGGGGCATAAATCTATCAATTTATCAAGGTTCGCAGAGACTGGAGCCTCCGCAGGCATCCGAATCCGCATGATTGTTGAGTACTTGTGTTTCCTGTTTGCAAGATACTGATATGTCAGTCAAAGGGGAGAAACTGCATGGTATTAGAAATATTGTCAGTATTATATATGTAAGACGTAAATCCCTTCTGGATAGGTCTCTTTTGGGGTGGGTCTCTTCGGGGTGTTCCCCTTTGTGCGGGTCCTTCGGTATATGCTCCTTCCCCGTGAGTCCCTTCGATGTGGGTCACTTCTGGTTGCATTCCTTTGGTATAGGACCCATCTGTGTGGTTCCCTTCAGGTTGGTCCCCATATGTAAAGGTCCATTATATACGGGTCGCTTCGGTGTGGGTCACTTATGTATAGGTCGCTTTGTTATGGATCCCTTCTTTGCGGCTCCTTTCTATGTGGGTCCTTTCGGTGTACGAGGTGTGATCAAAAAATAACCGTTATTGTGTGATCAAAAAATAAAGTATTTATTTATTCATCAACAACTATCTTGGCCCCTTCAAAGTAATACCCCTCAGATATAATACACTTATGCCAGCGTTTTTTCCAATCCTCGAAACACTTCTGAAACGGTTTTTTTTGGTATCGCCAACAGCTCCTGTTTCGATTTTTCTTTTATCTCCTCAATCGTAGCGAAATGCTTTCCTTTCATCGGTGTCTTCAGTTTTGGAACGAGGAAAAAGTCAGCGGGGGCCGCATAACTTCAAGGTAGTATTCCTTGTTGACCGTACGACCTTGTGGCAAGAATTCATGATGCACCACCCCATTGCAATCAAAGAAAACTGTCAGCAAAACCTTTACGTTCGACCGAACTTGACGTGCTTTTTTCGGTCTTGGCTCATCTGGACGTTTCCATTGGGATGATTGGGCTTTGGTTTCAATGTCATAGCCATACACCCACGATTCGTCACCAGTTATGATCTTTCTGAGGAAATCTGGATCGTCGTTGACGATGTTCAACAGCTCCTGAGCGATGTCCATGCGACGTTGCTTTTGCTCAAAATTTAGCAATTTTGGAACAATCTTCGCTGCCGCACGTTTCATGCCTAAAACATCCGTAAAAATTGCTTGGCATGAGCCGAACGATATGCCAACATCATCAGCAACCTCTCTGATAGTGATTCGACGATTATCCAAAATCATTTTCTTCACTGCGTCAATGTTTTCATCGGTTGTTGACGTGCTCGGGCAACCAGGACGAGCATCGTCATTGACATCTTCTCGGCCTTCCTTAAACCGGTTATACCACAATTGATCTTGTGTTCTGCTCATAGTAGACTCGCCAAAGGCCACAGTCAACATTTCAAATGTCCTTGCGCGTTTAATTTAATTTTTTACACAAAACTGAATACAGTTTCTTTGATCCATTTTTTCGAATAGTACAAAATCGAAGAGCACACCAAAACACGACTAACCTTTTTATCTGTCGAAAACAAACTGACAATCCAAAATGGTTGGTATTGCCAACATATATAACAGACATGTGTACCAACATAACCGAAAAAAAATGCGAACATCGAACATACGTAACTCACGAAATTTGAAAATAACGGTTATTTTTTGATCACACCTCGTAGGTGCCTTCGGAGTGAGTCTCTACGGGGTGCATTTCTTCGGTGTAGGTCTCTTGGTGTGGTTCCCTTTGGGTTGGGTCCCTTCAGTGTTTGTCCCTTCTGTGTAACCTTTGGTGTGGACCCCGTCAGTATGGGTCCGTTCGGTGCGGCTTCCTTCTATGTGGATCACTTCGGTATGGCTTCCTTCTATGTAGGTCTCTTCGGGGTGCGTTCTCCTTCGTGGTAGATACCTTCTCTCCTTGTGAGTAGGCTGATATCAAATCTTCGGTTATCAACCAAAACACTGTTAAAGCTCCTTTATGTGTGGACTGAGGTGCATTTACATAAACCGCCTGCGATTCACAACCGGACCTACTCGCTTGCACAAAAAACCAACTATAATTTCCTTGATTGCTAGAAAGTTGGCAGCACAGCCAAAAATGTTTTGTCCTTAATGTTATTATTCATTAACATACACAAAATTTTATTATATACACTTGAGTATCTGCAATTGGATCAACTTGTATAGATATATAGAATTGGGGTGGGTCGCAGAACCGCCTTAGAAGGCGGTCTTGAAACATCTTCCCATTGTAGTCTGGAAGTAGAAGGGTGATAGAGGATTCACGAAAGAGAAGGGAAATTCCACTTTTTTAGACTTAGTTGTCTCTTTTATGAATCTCAGAATTCGTTCCAGGGATAAGGAATGTACATGAACTTGATATTGCCGCGTTGAAATACATTTTGAATTAAAATAAAATCCTTTTTTTATTTATTACAAATCAATGTTTATTACAAATCAATATTCCTATATATTTAAATGATTCACTTAACTATACAAAATATCAATAAAAATGGACAGTAACAATTTAAGGACTCCTCTACAGATGTAAGGTTGGAAATAGAAATGATTACAGTACACAGAGAATGGTAACATATTGTATATAGAAACTTACTGGAAAGGCTGCAAATGGAAATTATTTAAAGTTGTTCAGAGAGGGAGCACGGCTGTCAAAACAAAGAAATTTAAAATTACAAAGGAAAATCTTTAAAAATGTCCGCATTTGTATTACTACCGAGGAGTACAAACGCAAAGTCATTTCTCCAACATGTTACATTAAGAAACCTAAGAATCAAAGCTTAGTATAAACTTAGAATCAAAGCTACCTTAAAATATCTGAGTCCATATTCTTAAGAATAAAAAAGAGGTACTTGCAAGGTTGGTTGGTCGGTTTGTTGGTTACATCGGGGATGATCTCTCATCCTCATTTTTGCAAGGGGTATGTAGCTCAGGCTTTGAAGATATAACCATGGTCCTCTGAAACAGGTAAACTGAAGGGCTGATTCCTGAAAAAAGTAATGAAGTTAGTAGAAATAACATCGAATAAATCCTTGGTTTTTAAAATGCGAACCCAAGATGGCAACATTCTGTAAAAAGAAAAGAATAGATAAATCTCTTATTTAAAGATGCATCCTAAAAGCATGCAGCAATTTTATGTAATTATATTACAAATACGTGGAAGTACACATGTTGAGTATGTCCAGAGCCAAGTATTCACAGAGATATCCAATTTATCCTTAACGTGCTAGTATATAAAATAAATAGGTAGGGAATGTCGTAAGAATTTATTTCTATTTTATTTTAATTATTTAATTTCATTTCATTCCAAACAGCTCCTCAGTATATTGGTTATTTGCCACACCAAACGCCTTTGGTATATCACTTTTGGCCGCAGAGAGTGTCTAAAGCGATTATAATAAATAATAGACAAGAATTTAAATTTTTCACAACGAATCTAAAAGTCCTTCTTTTAAAAATTTTTGTTGTTGATTTTAAAAAATGTCTTCCCTTTCTGCATAATTTGCAACTGGCATCATCTTTATTGACTCCCGAAAGTATTCTACAGAAAAAAGATTCCCTTTTTCAGAGGGCGCTGCTTTACGATTTGAATGAGTCTCTGCTATGAGCACCAAAAATTCCCTAAAAGCTTTCTTTTAATTCGAAATTATGCCGGTGCTATTTGAAGAGAGGAAAAAAAGCATTATAAATGAATGCATGCTTTTAACATAAAAGAAAATTAAAATAATTCTAATCAATAATTAATTATTGTTCATTTTATTAAAACAAATTTCTTATATAGTTCTTTTCCCTTAATGTTTCCATATAAGTTTCTCCAAGAATTCTTACCCTGCGTCATGAGGTCCAAACAGTGTTGCCTACTTTAAGGTGAATAAATAATTTTTAGCGTAAAATTTCATGTGATAATGGTATAATATATTCATCTTAACACAACATAGAGCACTAAAACGTAACTTGAATATCCACCAAGTGGTATATTTTGGAAATGTATAAATTTATTACCTTTTCATATTTAAATTTTTTTTCAATTTAAATTTTTTTAATTTGATTTTAAATTTGATTAAAAAGATAAAACTTCATATCTGGCTACGAGAACTGTTAAAACTGTTCAATTCTAGAATAGGGTATTCAATTCATGTATTATTTTATTGTATGGTATTTTATAAAAAAGAGTCTTCAATTTATTCTGGGATTTTAATATTTTATATTATTAATTAATTCGTTGCAAATAACGGTATAGAAGCACCATTTTAACTCGGCATTCCTTTTTTAATCCCTTTGAAAAGGGACAACACTGGTCTTTATCGGCAGCGGCAGCACATACAACAGTGTTGCAGCGGTAAGAAAATTAAAATACTAAAGAAAATTTAGGACATATTAAATACTTTTTTCTTTACTTCGGAGATGAACATGTTCATAGTTGATTACTAAAAACAAAATATCGGTTACTCTCTTCCACTGCATACATCAATGTCTACAAACATCAAATAGCAGTATCTGCTGAAAAACTTATTTGGATATAAAATGTTTATCTATATAGTATATAATATACTCGTAGGTATTATAAGGTGCAAAACAAACAGAACTTTTTAAAAACAGGTATTCCTAGTGAGGCAATCTAAATTTAATTGTAGCTTGTATTTCCTTTTCCAGGTACTGGCATTAATTTGTTAACCGTTCTCTTCCGAACTGGCTGAAAAAATTACTAATAAAGGATTTTAAAATTATACCACTTCTTATGTGTGTAGAATAGGGTTCTAATTTTGAATTCATTCATTATTAAGTTTAATAATAACATAACACACTGGCCTCTCCTACTTATATTCTATAATAACATAACACGATGAGCCTTAAGCCCTAACTACTTATGACTTTAAACTTAAGACTTTGACCTTCATCAAACAGCTGTTACGACCAAATAAAGCGCTGTGTTTGCGAGTATGCAAGAATAAGCGTAAACTTTCGTGACTTCCCGATCTATTAAAAATCCGGAAAGTCAACGACTTTTGATTAATTAATTCCAGATATCAAAGTCACTAGTAAGCGCTCAACGTATACAAAAGTTTAAGTTAAAAGAAATAAACATTTATACCTTAAGTGATGTCCCTCTGGACAGCCATATTTAACTAGGTTTAATTAAGTTAGCACTCCCTTTATTAAGAAATAAAAATGTGCTTTTAATACCATAATAAATGTACTTAGTACCCGTAGTATAAAAAAATATGTGAAAGCATAACTAAATATATGTGAAAATTAGAATATATGTACGAGGTGTTTTGTGTAGAATAGGGATTTTATTCTGAATCCATCTATTATTAAGTTCCTTATTAACATAACCTAAGTGATGTGTCTCAGGATAGCCATATTTACCTTAGTTTACTTAAGTTACAATTCCCTTTATTAAATACAAAATATGTACTTACTACCATCAAAATATACTTAATACCTTTGTATAAAAACAGCATCCCAAATGGTAACAAAGTATATGTGAAAATTAGACTATTTGCTATATGTAGAAAGGGATTTAATTCTGATTTCAATTATTATTAAGTTTACTTAATGACCTCTCCATTTATGAAGTACAAAAAATCCACTTAGTACTATACCACACTTAATACTCCACTTTAAAAAAAGTAGGCGAAGTGGTACCATATTACTCATTGTGCAACACTGGCAGAAAAATGTGGAAATAATTTGTTTTGTTGGTTTTTGCAGTTGCGAGAGCGAGTTCGTGCGTGAGTTGTTGGCAATTCAGTGATTCAGTCGGTTCGTGACTTTGCTGCGATTTGTATCAAATTTGTACAGGCATCGTTGTTAGCGCTGCAAGTGAGTGTGTTGCAGTAGTAATCTCTGTGTGGTTAGAAAAGTTAACGGAGAGGGAAATACTAAACGCGTGTTTAAGTGGAAAAGTTAACTAACTGCTAACTTCAAATATAATATAAAAATAAAGTTTGGTTTTAGTCAATTTGGATATCAAGCATGTCGATTTATCGTATATCATCGCGTAAACTGCCAGAGGCACAGGTGAGTCCAAACTGATAACTGTATTTTGCACACCCAACTGAAGATGGGACTCTAGTTCCGGCAGCTAGAAGAAGCAGCAAGTAATTGTAATTAGCGCATGTGAGGGACACTGCATTTCGCGTTAACTTTGTACTCACGCGTGTAGCGTGCTACAGTCCGCAGCGCTCATTGCTGATGTGCTCATTTGCATGAGAAGGCAGGCGGGCAAACACCGTACGTGCAACTCTGACTCTGGCTTTGGCGCTAAGACCGCGTGTTTTTCTGACCCTTGGCTTTATTGTAACCCGTTTACCAGTGCGGGGGGAGGGCATGTAACTAGTGTGTAGCTGAAAAAATGACCTTTGCTTCGTTTTTCCATTCAGCTGCAAGTTACAAATATGTACTCACTGATGAGGAGATTACATAATCAACGATTTTTGCGAATATATTTTGAATGAATCTTTCTTTTTTTTTCTTGTAATTTTTCGCTTTATTCAAGAAAACTTGGAGTAAATTTGTATGCTAATTTTTTATATACATATGTATATTTTTTATGGTTATTTCCCTTGTTTTGTCAGTTACAAAAATATCACTGTACTGCTGAGCAGCAGTTTAATGAACCGTAGTTGGTTGTTGGTTGCGCTTTCCTTCCCCTTCCAGAAGTGCATGAGTGGACCTCATGTTGCTGCATTGAAATGGCACACCATTCAAAGGCTCTTCTGCTCGTCGTAGAGGCGGGCAGCAGTGCTAGCACCAGCGCGGCACAGTTTCCTACTTTGCCCTTGCTTCTCCTCTGCCAATGCTTATGTAAGAAGTCTGAGCGTAAAATTTTTTATACATGGTTATCTGTTTTATTTGTTTTCCGTTGTTATTTTTGGAAACTCTTTCGTAAATTATTTTCTTTTATTTACCAGACATGATTTTTTTATTCAAAATTATTCACAATAATTTTTGATGTGTTTACACACACGTTGCTAAATTTAGTTCATTCACGGTATACATTTACTAAATGGTATAAATATCTTTTTTCTTTTAGTGTTTTATTTTTCATATCTTTATGGCATTTGGTATCACGCTACCTCCTTATCAAATTGAGACGAAATTTTAAACTTAGTAGCTAAGTGGGGCGATTTGATTGCAATTTGAAAGGTTGTAAATGTATAAAATGCAGTCTAATCAGATTTTCGGTATGAGCCACACTGATAAGAAATCTCTCCTCATGAGCATTCCTCTCTCGCCCACATATTTCTCCGTACACCAGTTTGGTAGGAGAGTAACCAGAGCACACTGAGCAGGTGGCATCCTCGCGATTGATACTCTCATTCTTGGCGGACAAAATTGCAAAATAAAAACACCGAAGCTTTCTTATTTACTCTTAGCTTCATGACATCAGTTGCGATACTACTTCTGGAAGCAGGAGTTCATCGAACACCTGATCTGCATGTGTCCAGCACTGTCCAAAAGAAGAAACACTTTCATTGGCAGCTACATCTTGGACTCTCGGGGGGATCTTTCGAACACAAAAATATTATTATTGTTATTATTATACCTTGCTGCATAATTTATGATGTCTATAGGGGTTGGGGGAATGAGTATTAGCAAATACGAGGTGTGATCAAAAAATAACCGTTATTGTGTGATCAAAAAATAAAGTATTTATTTATTCATCAACAACTATCTTGTGCCCTTCAAAGTAATTCCCCTCAGATATAATACACTTATGCCAGCGTTTTTTCCAATCCTCGAAACACTTCTGAAACGCTTTTTTTGGTATCGCCAACAGCTCTTGTTTCGATTTTTCTTTTATCTCCTCAATCGTAGCAAAACGCTTTCCTTTCATCGGTGTCTTCAGTTTTGGAAAGAGGAAAAAGTCAGCGGGGGCCAAGTCCGGTGAATACGGTGGTTGAGGCATGATAACGGTTTTGTTTTTGGCCAAAAAATTACGCACAAGCGATGTGTGAGCTGGTGCGTTATCATGGTGTAAAATCCATAATTGGTTTTTCCACAATTCTGGGCGTTTCTGACGAATTGCTTCTCGCAAACGGCGCATAACTTCAAGGTAGTATTCCTTGTTGACCGTACGACCTTGTGGCAAGAATTCATGATGCACCACGCCATTGCAATCAAAGAAAACCTTTACGTTCGACCGAACTTGACGTGCTTTTTTCGGTCTTGGCTCATCTGGACGTTTCCATTGGGATGATTGGGCTTTGGTTTCAATGTCATAGCCATACACCCACGATTCGTCACCAGTTATGATCTTTCTGAGGAAATCTGGATCGTCGTTGACGATGTTCAACAGCTCCTGAGCGATGTCCATGCGACGTTGCTTTTGCTCAAAATTTAGCAATTTTGGAACAATCTTCGCTGCCGCACGTTTCATGCCTAAAACATCCGTAAAAATTGCTTGGCATGAGCCGAACGATATGCCAACATCATCAGCAACCTCTCTGATAGTGATTCGACGATTATCCAAAATCATTTTCTTCACTGCGTCAATGTTTTCATCGGTTGTTGACGTGCTCGGGCAACCAGGAGGAGCATCGTCATTGACATATTCTCGGCCTTCCTTAAACCGGTTATACCACAATTGAACTTGTGTTCTGCTCATAGTAGACTCGCCAAAGGCGACAGTCAACATTTCAAATGTCCTTGCGCATTTAATTTCATTTTTTACACAAAACTGAATACAGTTTCTTTGATCCATTTTTTCGAATAGTACAAAATCGAAGAGCACACCAAAACACGACTAACCTTTTTATCTGTCAAAAACAAACTGACAATCCAAAATGGTTGGTATTGCCAACATATATAACAGACATGTGTACCAACATAAAAAAAAAATGCGAACATCGAATATATGTAACTCACGAAAAGATGAAAATAACGGTTATTTTTTGATCACACCTCGTAATGCCGTAGACTGGAAGAAAAACACATTTAGAAAGAAGCTGGAACACAAAAATTGGTTCCATCAATGGCTTGAATGATGTGCTTTTGGTTAATTGTATAACTCAACTAGGATTCCATCTAAAACCTGAACTGCACGAGTCTAGCGCTGTCCAAAGGAGAACTAATTTCCAGAGCGACTACTTCCTCGACATTTCGAACACAAAAATAGTCTTCATCAATAGCTTTATCAAAAACTCCAGATTACTGGGCATTTGAGATGGAATGGGACTCGTGCCTCATACGGTATTACAAAATCCCAATTCAGGCATAAGTGTGCTTTTTCACAGCCGCTCAACTTATCTAACTACCTACCTTGTATAACTCATAATTTATATACATGCGTACCCGATTCTGACACATGACAAGCAAGGTCTACATGTAATAATAGGTCTTGATTGAGAAGTGTAGTGTCAAACAAAGAGGCGTTTTCTTTTTCTCTCATTCTCCTTATACACAATTTATATCAGTGATGATATTTGTAGTGGAATTGTACTTTTTTACCTCCTTTCGATTTTAAGAAGTCCCCAAGTCCTTTCGACCCAAAAAAAGTACTCTCCGATGCACAAAATTCCTATGTTATGTTCTAAAGCTGACTGCAGACACATCAAATGCCGATCAAACATTGAGAGTGTGAGAGTGTAAAACGATAAACGTATACATCGGTGTCATGTTTGAAGCACTATCAAATTATTTAGATTTTCGATCAAACAAGAGGGCATGTTGTTTCTATATATATTATACTTAGCAGAAGTATCATGGATACTTTTCTATTAAATATACACTTGAAGACCAACACCAATTGTTTTTGCTTTACATTTATGATTTATTAGAAAAAAAAGTACTCTCGAGCCGGAAAAAGTACTTTGCGTTGAGTAAAAAAGTACTTTCGAAAATTCGGAAATATCATCACTGATTTATATTAGCCTACGATTTTTACAGATATGCTCTTACGAGTACATGTCGGTGCCACATATGTAAGGTGTTCACTATCTAATTACACTCGAGCATACCTAATTATAATTAGGCTGCATACAGCTTATAATATATTTCTCTGTTAATCTGTCATCAACATATATTCTTCCCCACGTTGCTGGACCAGAAATTGAATGCCTATGAGGCTTCTGCTTCCAGATATAAATAAGATATAATGGAGATATATCAGAGAAGTAATTAATATGAAAACTGCAACTTGCTCACTGTACTCGTCTTTGGCAACCCTCTCTCTCTCTCTTACTCTAGTGAACAATTATCTGAGATTGAGTGAAATGCAAATATACAAACGAGAGAACAGCGACTCTCTTTATCCTTTCCCTTTGGCTAATACCTGGTAATCATTTTCCACATTTACTTGCTCTTTATGTGTGTTTACTTCATAATGTAACATCAAATTTTCCAGGTAGTAAGGTTGCATTGATTAGCATCACCCTGTATATTGTTAATTTCACCTTATCAATAAAGTAGAAAATATTTGTTCAACTATAACGCAGTTGAGTCCATTGTGAATATGTGAAAACGGCCCCTTTTACTTCTTCTCCCAAGACTTGCACTATTTTCAGTTGTTTTTTTAGCACCTTTTCAAAATGTGTTTTATTTATTTATGTTTTTTAATACAAACACAGTTGCTAATTAATAACAAACACAAATAATAACGCCTCTACCCTCAGCAGTTAATAATTTATTTTCAATGTGAAGGCCAAATGTAATATTGCAAATGAAATAATTCGAAATAAATAAATTCGTACCAATTATTTTTATTTTTTTTATAGTATATTATCTAATCGTTTAAATAATATGCACATGCACTGCACGGTGCTAAAAAGAAGCATGCGAATGCATAACGTAGCAAGCAGCAAAACAAAACAAAAAAAGAATTGTAAAAAAATGCATTAAAAAAGCATGAAAGCCGTTAAGAAACAAAAAGCAATGAATCCAATAAAAAAGAGAAGCCTATAACAAAGGGCTGCTTATGTAAGTGCATCAGGCAGGCAGGTCCAAGCAACGCCAACAGCTCCTTCACAAGAGCAGCAGCAACAAAAACAACTATGAGAAAATCTGGCAAAAAAATAAATAAATGAAAAATAAAAGCAAGTAAAAAGGGGGCTCGTTGTTTGATGCGCTCCTCTCCGCTCGCATGTTATCATTGACAAGAGTAACAGTGCCAGAGACAAGCCTACTTTGTTATTGCTTTACAAGAACAAGTTACTGTCGTATTTATCGGCTGATGGGCGGTCGGGTCGGGTCGGATGGTCGCCGATGTTGGTGCCATGAGAGCGAAAAATCAATAACAAATACAACAGGCAGCGAGCGAGCGCTTAAGCAACAAGGATGTGGCTCCACCAGCGGGTGTGTGTGTATGCAAGCATGTGGGCAAGTGTTTGACTCTACCAGCGAGAGTGGGTGTGTGTGTGTATGTCAGAGTGTGGAAAAATATCACAAGAACATTATTTACAGTATTCAGAATATGGAAAATAGGCAATATTTTCTTTTTAATTAAATTAAAAAGTTTGCATCAAAAGGAACAAAACATATGATATACACAAAAATTTGCCCAATTTGCAAAAATAACTCGAGTGGATGTTAACAATTTGGCCCAAAGCCAACTTACAGTCAGAGAAATGGGATGTGTGCGGTATTTTTACGCTAAGTGAGAGAAAGTATGTGAGAGAAAGAGGGTGGCAGGGTTATACTCGTATATAATATATATATATATATATATATATATATATATATATATATATATATATATATATATATATATATTGAGCGATAGTATACAGATAGAGTGTGACAGAGAAGCTGTGGAGGAATAGCAGATTTTTTCGGTGCTGAATCAATTATCGTAATTGAATGGTAGTCCAGAGGCAGGACAATCACTTCTGAACTAAGGCAACAACAACAACTCAAATTGAATTGACAACAACCACGCTCGTCACTCCTTTCAGTTGATGGTGGAGCAATATAATAGACAAATATAGGGCAATATGCAAACACCAGATTTTTTTATTGTTGCTGGGGATATTGGGAATTTACTTTACATGAAATCCACTCTAATACATACAAAAGACTCCAGGATCACTTTCGCACACTTAAAACTAAGAGCATAAAATAATAATTAAGCTATTATTTTTAAAGTTTTAACAATAATAAAAGCATTCTTGTGTTTATTGTGAACTTTGCACCAAATAAGGATAATACTTAGTGGTAGGCTTTTACCTGCTATGACGATCATAAGCGTGTAACATATTCAGAACTACTGTGAATGTTCTACAGGATTCGCATTCAAATAGAAATGTAAATGCATATTTGTAATCATTTTCCAATGCGATGAAATATTCGTATTCACATTCGGAGTGCAATGGAATATTCATATTCACATTCGAATGCCAGAGAAGTCACATTCGGAATTCGAGGTAATATTCAGAGATTTACATTTAAAATTTGAAGGAATATTTGTGTTCACATTCGGAATGAGAGGGAATATTCATATTCACATTCGGAGTACGAGGGAACATTGGTATTCTCATTCGAATGTGAGGGGGACTTGTATTAACACTCAGGTATGCGGAATGTGAGGGAAAATCCGTATTCATATTCGGAATGTCAGAATTTCGTAATCACAATCAAAACGATGGAATAATCGTATTCACATTCGAATGCGAGTAAAGAAATCTGAGTGCATATATATTCCTGCAGTAAAATGTCAAAATTGTTCCTTAATATAACTATGGGCGTAAGTTGAGGAAATGAAGTCAACTTGGTGAGAGAGACTTAGCCCTAAGATATTCTAAGACTATGAAATTATTTTTGGGACACTTCTCTGTCCAAATGTTGAAAATGACCTTTTTACAAAGTTACTGAATCGTCACAAAATTGTTTTCAATGAAATCCTCTTTGAATCTGCATAAAATTTTAAATATTTCCTTCTCTATACAGTTTTATATAACTTCTAATATATAATTTAATAATTAAATAAATTCTGAAAGAATATACAAATTAATTGAAATATTTAATGAAGCAATATCTAATAAAAAATTATCCTGTTCTATTTATGATACTCTAAATCAGCGATGTCCACGCCGAACAAAAATAAGCTCCGGTAGCTCCGAGCAAATAAAAGGCATTCTCATATACTTTACACAGATTGAGCGTACCTCGCCCTTTACCTGAAGCTACGACTCCACTTCACCAACATACCAATTGTGAAAAGCAAATTTGTTTTTGTTTTTTGTACATGCGAAACACGAAAAAACAAAAATGTTTGTGTCTCTTTGGGAATTTATGTACAGTAGGACTGCGTTAATGTGTTTGCCTATGATTTCAATTTTGTTTAAAGTTAAAATTAATTGAATTTACATTCAATATAAGTTTAATATAAATTAATTAAACTTATTTGAACCTAATTTAACATAATTTGTTGACTTTTGCCATTCAGCAGTATTATATTATTAATGTTTGCGCGTTAACATTTGTACAGTTTATACGCAACTAAATGCAAATACTTTTTATTGGCGTTATTGAGCGTTTACGTTGACAAGATTGCAAGTATGTACTTATCTGTTACGGTCGTATTCATTTTTGTTTTTGGTGGGAGAGTAAGGGAGTCGTGTTATTTTCTCTAGCTCGGATAAATTTTTCATGGACATCCCTGCTCTAAATTACTATTTTATTATTAATTTATTATTATTACTATTATTATTAATTTATTATTATTACTATTATTATTAATTTGCATTATTATTATTCCTTCAATTCGTATTCTTAATTATACAAACGATATTTTCCCCCATTTCTTATTATAATCAATCTCTAAAAAAATCTTTTTATGATACTCTAAACATTATAAATAACATTTTCTCTTTATAATTAATCAATCTCTAATAAAAATAATCCTCTATTTATGATACTCGAAATTTTATAAAAGATATTTTCCCTATAATTAATCATTCTCTAATAAAAAAAATCTTCTATTTATGATCCTCTAAATTTTATTTACAATATTTTTCTATATAATTTATCAATGTTTAATACAAAATTATCCTTTGTTTACACTAAATTTTATATACAATATTTTCTTCATATAATTAATCAATCTCTAATAATAATAATAATCCTCTATTTATAATACTCTAAAATTTTATTTACAATATTTTCTTTATATAATTTATCTTTTAATTATACTTAATCTCGAATAAATAATAAATAGTATTAATAATTTTATGAATAGTAATTCCTTGCAATATAATAAAGATTATAAATAATTCCCCATATAATTAATAAATGAAAAAAATCTTCTCTTTATAATACTCAAAATTTTTTATATAATTGAATGCACGAAAATTATTTAAAGAAAAATATATTTCAATAAGAAAATTCAAATAATTTTCTATAATATTTTATATAAATACACTTAAACAATTAAAAAAGTAAAATTAAAATTCTCTAATTTTCTGGGCCAATAAAAAAAATATCTTAATATTAAGTACTGCATATGGCGGGGTCTTTCCCACTACGGCTTCTTAACGCCACACGAAAAGAATGTTTTTTAATTATTCCCCCGTTGTTGGTGCTGCTGTTATTGTTGTAGCTGCTATTGTGCCACTACAAAGCTATACACACACAGGACACACACACGCACACGTAGTCGTAAGCAGCATAGCGCGGCATTAGCATTTGAATAAAAGTGCTTTTTTCGCCACTATTTAGTTTGTGTAGACACGTCATTGTTATGTAACAGCGCGTGAGAGAGAAAGAGCTGTTTTATTTTTGCGTTACCAACCGCGCACTGACGACACTTTTTGTTCTTTGCTTTACTGCAAAGAAATCAATAAATCATTGAACGGTTTCGGTTTTTATGTGGCAGTGTAAAATTGGAGAAAAATTTCCGGTTTTTACACGCTTCCGTTGCGCTGCGGTATGGAAGGTCATGTCAACAGCTCGTTTGGCTACTCAGTGACATCACGCGAAGAGGAATTTTTCTTATGCGCTAATTTTCAACAATCAATAGATGACAATTATCAGTGATAACTGTTATCCACCCACAATTTTGGCCCTAATCATAAACTCAATTGAAATGCAACCTAAGAAAACAAAAGACAAGTTTATGAATATTGAGACTAATTTTTATAAATTAATTTATGATTATCAGTGATGAATCCCAAATACAAATGATCTTAATTTAATATACATATATGTAATATTTTAAATAAAATGTAATTTATTTTAATATTAATATTATAAATTATTATTGTGATTAAGTATAATAAATAAATATATAAATAAATAAATACATCTTTTACCATTATATATGTATTTTTTAATTTATATTTAAAATACATTTTTTTCACAATAATTTATTTGTTTGTATATTTTTTTTAAATAGATGCATTTTATAATAAATTCTTTTTTAAATGAATATTTGTTATAATTTTTTTTTATTTATAATTAATTTTTTGTTAAAAAAAAATGTGTATTAATTTTTTTTTAAATACATTTTTTTATAATTATTTTTTTTATTAATTTTTCATTATTAATTTTTTCTTTACAAAAATTTTTTTATCATTAATTTTTTTTGTATAATTTTTTAAATATTTTTTTTTAAACTAGACTTGTGATATAATAAATTTTTTTAAAATAAATATTTTTTATAATTAATTTTTTCGTAATTATTTTTTTAGTTAATTCCTTGTTTCAAATAAATTTTCTTTGTGTATTAGTTTGTTTTTAAATATATTTTTTTGTAATTATTTTTTTTATATTAATATTTCATAATTAACTTTTTTTTAAATTAAATTTGTTTATAATTGACTTTCACAATAAATTTTTTTTAAATAAATGTTTTTTATCATAAAATTTGTTTTTATAATTAATTTTTTTTTAATAACAATTTATTTAAATACATTTTTTCACAATTAATTTTTTTGTGATTAATTTTTTATAATAATTTTTTTTTTTTAATTTGTTTTAGAATTGATTTTTTTATATAATAAATTTTTTTCATTAATTGAAGTGACCTCATCATTTACTAATTTCTCTAATTTTTCAGTGCGTACTTTTGCTTTTGTTAACAAAATTCAAAATTGCGTATTAATTTACATTTATTATTATATTTTTTCGTAACTTTTTCTCTCATTAATTTGTATTTATTTTTTTATTTATTTATATTTTTCTTAGTAATCGCGTGTGCACTCAGTTAGTGAAGCTATTTATTTTGTTGTTATCGTGGCTGTAATTGGAGGGACTGAAACAAGTTTTTGTGTGGTTGTTTTAATGAACATTTTTGTCATTGTGGTTTTTTACATTTTTTTTTTTTTTTTTTGTATTGTTTGTTTTTTGAGGATTTATTGGCTTATTTTAAATACATACATTATAATTTGTAGCAATTGAGCACGGCTCTAGTCATTTCATTTCGCAAATTAACTCTTCAATTCGCCTTCTTATTGCCATATGCATGCCCCATGTGGGTCAGGGTCAGATGTCGAATATTATTTTTGTTTATTTTTTAAACGAAAATTGGTGCAATTTCAACGTATTTTTTCATACATTCACTTTGCTATTCGAATAGTTCCAATTGCTTCGTTTTTGTCCTAGAGCTATTCAATATCTCATCTGCATTCCAATGGGCAGAGCAATATGAAATACGATGTGGACATACACAGAGCCAAATATGCCTTCTAAGACTTAAAAGATCGTCTCTATGAACAGTTTCTAGACCAAGGAAGAAGGCAAAAATGAAGACATTTTCATAGAAAGTCTTTTTAATTTTATGATTTTATTATAACAAATTGAATTCTGTGCCTTCCTTAAAGGAAACAAATCTCTGTGCTTATTTATGCCTAGAAAATAATTAAAATATTTCCAAAAAACATAAATTCGATATCGAAAACTTTGATTTAACGCATTATTTTATTGATCCGTTGCTATGACTAGGAGAGTTCTTTCGTTTCTATGTGATATATCTGTGCTTCCCCTTCTGTATTAAATAATCCTCTCACCCACCTTGAACTCGACTTTCTCTATTGTACTCAACTTTTGGAGCTGACGTTGTTCAACTTCCAGATTCCTGCGTGTTCCCCGAATTCGAAATGCGTACGCACACAAAACTCAGAAGTTTCCAAATTTCCATAAATCGTAGTTCAACCAGTTTATTTTAATATGAATGCGCGGATACGACAAAAAACTTACCGGCACAGCTAGAAATAATTTGGAAATTCAGAGTTCAGAATTTAAAATAGTAAAAAGAAATATAATAAAATAATTTCCAATAATTTTGAGTACAATTTCTCTAATTAAATTTTTCGCTTATAAAGATTCTTTTATACATATTTATGCTATTTATTTATTTTTTTTAAATATATAATATATTTAAATGTATATATTTAGTTTACATTTCTCTAATTTTATATAATTTAATAATCTAATTCTATTATAAAAAAAATGAATTTTTTAATTAGTTATTATTTAAATGTTTTCTTATTTTAATTAATTTCTTATGTTTTTTTAACATTGTAATTAATTTTTTTTTAAATTTGTTTCTATAAGTTTTATAAAATAATTTTTTTTTTAAATTTATTTAATTTTATATACATATTTTCTTTACTATATTAATAATTTGTTTTCTTTTTATAATATTTATGTATTTTTTTCTATAATTTGGTTAAAATAATTTTTTCAGCTGTATAGAATTTTTTAATAATTTTTGACTCAGAATTTTTTTAATAATTTTTTTATATATTGTTTACTGCATTATTTTTACTTATTTAACCATTTTTTTATTTCAAAATTATCTTTTCTCCTACTATTTTTATTATTTTGTCAATAAAATTATTCTCTGGGAGTTATTTTATAATTTTTTTCTTGATTTTGTTTTAATTGTTTTTTATATTGTTTCTCTATTATTATCTTATTTTATATTTTTATCTATAGATTTTTTTTTAATAATTTCCCCTATAAAATGTATTAAAAGTATAATTGCATCACCCGAGGTGCTAGTCTACAACTGCAGACCTTTTAATACCCTCGCTTGAATGCAATTAAATTTCTAAATTATAGTTTATATTAATCAATAGATGACATGTAATTACGCTGTCAGTGATGTCAGCGTATGTGCAATTAATATCAAATTAATTACTTGGAAGTATTTCTGTTGAGGAAGCTGCCAGAGTACTCTTGACTCTCGACTGTTATAGCAGAGCAGTGTACAAATATCGTAGATTTTATTATAAACAAATAAAGCTCTCAGGGTTTGAATTCGTCTGCAATTAAGATAAAGTTTCTTAGCAATAAAGCGAAGCAGGCACGTCCATTTAAAGAGGCTAGATTTGTATAACTCTTTCCGAAATATAACTTCATCCTTTAATTTGGGGGCCTTGAAATCTAAACCCTAATTCTAAAATCATGTGTGCTTTGAAGCGTCTTTAAAAAACTCATTTAACTAAAAGTGGAAAATGGCAAACTGACTCCATAAGAACTTTCAATGGTCTTACGAATTCCCTTTTAACCAGATTACAGCCCGTTCACTTCTAATCCCTTTATCTTTATCTAACTTTCCTTATCTCACATACATACATATATATTTCTATTATTTGTGCCATGTTCCATGTGCCCACGTTCTTTCCACCTCTACTCAGGCACATTCCGGTTAGTTGGCTTATTAGCGCATTTACGTGACAGGCTCATTAATAAAGAAAACACTTAATGTTAGCAAATAAAATTCTTTGCAAATTATTAAAAATTTTTAAATTTATTTACGCCATCGCCAATGCAGGTAGCATTGAGTTCCTCGGTCTAATCAGAACGGCTGAAATCACATGATCGTGCTAATGACCACGGTCTACAAACGCATGGCTATGCGACTAATTCTCACTTGAATCTGTTACATTTTCTTTTTTCTTCCACTATTCTATTCTATATAAAAGGTATTCATTTATATAGGTAGATAAGTACGTTTAATTGGCTGCAGGGGTACTGCTATATACGAGGAGTATTAAGTATCCCAGCAGACAATGTGGGCTCAGTTGCATGGACTTGGGCGCAATTGCAGCCGAGATACACATAAAATTTACAAATTTGTTTATTTTAATAATAAGAAAACATTTTTTTAATTTAATAATTATAAAAAATTTATTTAATAATAACAAACAATCTAATAAAATTAATGATAATAAAAAAATTATTTTATTCAAAAATAAAAAAAAAAATATTTTATTCAATAATAATAAACAAATTGTTTTTTTTAATAATTAGAAAAAAAAATTTTATTTAATAATTAGGAAAAAGAAAAAATTGATTTAATAATAATAAAAAATTCACTTGCGAATATTAAGGAAGTATTTTTGATACTCTCTCAGTGAAGTAATATTCTGTTAGATTAAGAAAAAAGGTGTGAGAAATCCAGGATATACTCAGCTCACTAATTCATGGTGGACATAATCGTGAGAGTAATATTCCTAGTTAGTTTATTCTCACATAATTTCTAGTCATCAAACCGACATATTCTAGTAAATTTATTCAGTGTCCAGATGAAAAAAGATTGTGTAATTATATTTAAATGATATATTAAATCTATATATAGGAGGTACTCTGGGAGTAGACCTCTACCAGTTAAGAAATGTTCTATACGATTAAGAAAGATTTTGCAATTATTTTTAAATGTACATCTATAGGAAGTACTTGAGATTAAACATCTCTCAGGGCTTGAAAATTGAATTAGTTTACAAAAGATTGTGTAATTATTTTTATATGATCTTTTAAATATATATCTATAGGATGTACTTGGGAGATTGACTCAGTAAAGTAATTTTCTGTTGGATAAAGAAAGATAGTATAATTATTGTAACTGATCTTTTAACATGGGAGTAGTAGACCTCTCTCAGTACTTCCTATAAATAGTTCGATTAGATTAAGTTGTGTAATTATTTTTAAATTAACTCGATATTAACGAGTCGCAGGCAAAGGGCAATCAGCAAAGAAAAAGGATAATCAGATAAATCAAATAATTGTTCTCGTTGATAAAATAGAAACGTGATATCTGATACGATATGAGAATCTGTTATGGCATATTTGTCCCCCATTCCCTGCTCGGTTGCTTTGGCCGTGTGTTCCCAACTACACACACTCTCGCACACGCACACACACAGAAGAGCTGGTATTAAATAATCAGCGCGATAATGTCGTCCACACGCACTTGGAAACTTTTTTTTTTGTCTTTCATTCTTTTTTATACACATTTAATTTATTTAAGTTTAAAAAGAACTTTGATCAGTGATAACGCCACTCAAGCTCCATTCTGCGTGTAGGGCGCCTTTTATGCAGTTACTCGCACATATAAAAATGTTAATAAAAACACTCAATTCCTCGGTCTCCCTTTTGAATAATTAATAAAACTTTCACTTTTTATGCTAATTATTAGTATTATTTTAATCTGTATTCATATAAAATTGAATTCCATTATTTGTGCTTATATTTCAAATGTCATGAACGTGTAATTTCTATAATTGAACTCGTAATAATTTGTTGAACAAAATCATTTTTAATTGAAAAAAAGATAAAAACAAATCCAAGAAAAAAATCATGCTTTGTAATTGAATCCGTTTGCTTCGTGCTTTTCACGCTCTCCACTCTCAATGTCAACCCAGTCAGATTGCCCCATAATGACTACCTCACTTGTCTACTACGCTATTCGTCATTAGATACATGTCTAAATATCTATATGCCTGTGTGTGTATGTAAATATATATTTTACCTCATCAAACGATGCCGCGATTTATTTTATGCTCAGGAAAAAACTAACTGTAATAAATATTTATTATTATAATTAATTACGGTTTAATGACGGTGGTCGGGTACTCTACAATCAATAATCACACGGAGTGAATTCGACTGAGTTCATGAAGAAGAGGGTCTTAGACCTCCACTCTGACTTATAACTTGATGTGTCTAATATGAAATTGTTCTAAACAAGACAATATACTATATATTGTATACTATTATTCTAGAGTGGAACTGAAACTAGCGTCGTTGATTAACTCTAGAATAAGGACATTCAACTCAAGGTTCAGTTCAAAGTCCCTTACGAAATTCACGGACTGAATTAAACTGAGTTCATCAAGAGGAAGGTCTTACACTCTGATTTATAACTTGTTTTTCTGAACAAGACTAATATTGTTCTAAGCCTGACCTGAAACTAGCGTCGTTGATACACTCCAGAATCAGGACATTCCACTCAAGGTTCAGTTCAAAGTCCCTACTTACGAAATTCACATAGTGATTCAACTAAATTCATAAGGAAGGTCTTAGACCACTCTGAGTAATGCTGATATAAACCATATAAAATTGTTCTACACAAGAATAATATACTACCTGACCTGACACTCCGGAATCAGAGTGTACACCTCTATATCTAGTTAAAAGTCCCTACTTACTCACTTCAGAATCAGCGTCAATATTTAGTTAGTCTATACATTAACAGAAACTCACAGACCGGGAGTTATTATTATTTACATACATTTATTTTCCTAACATACGGACTTATCCTTAAGATTTTATATAATAATAAATTTCCTGCTTGTTGACACAATAATCTATGAAATCTCCTGTTTTTTGACTGAATAATCAATATAGGCTTAATACAGTAATCCTTCACCTCTTCCGATACTCATTATATTAAAAACATGAGTCAAAATTTTAGAACATTTCTTTCTTACGAGTACATATATAAAGCAGATTGATTATTCCTCAATCTATTCGACTAAATCTATTCAATTATTCCTCAGTGTATTTGTCAATTCCTTTACTGAAAATTTTCAATTTCTATTTTCAATTTGTTTTTTGTTAGATTTATTTTATTTAATTTATTCAAGTTTGGCTTTGTCACAATTGAGGAACGTGACCAACCTTTTCAACTGAGATATATGGGACCGCCCTTTACTGAAAGTACCCTGAACTGATTTCTTCCTCTTGTGCTTCCTCGTAATATTTTTCCTAACTGAATGTGTTAATGACTATTCTGATACCATTCTTGGGTCCCTCCCACCATCTTCTTGATATAATCGATCATTTCTTTATTGATAGTGTCCTTGATTGTATCGATATTCTTATTAAATCTTTAGGAATATTATCCCTCTGATATTATATTCTCATATATTATAATTCTCTAATATTATCATTTTCTTTTTAATCCAATTCGTGATTTATCGTTTTGAGATTATATTCCAAGATTGTTTCTTCATAAATTTGAAGTGATAGATAATATAATTTTTAACAGAATCGTTGATTCTATCCTTATTCTTCTTCAATTTATAGGAATATCACTCTAATGCAATTATCTCATGTTCCTTAATCCAAGTCCAGAATTATCTGCGATTGATTTCAAGTTCTTCATAAGTGAAGAATGAAATGATTGATAACTTCTTCATTGACAAAATCGTTGGTTGTATCCATATTCTTCTTCAATTATAGGAATATTATTATACTGAAATGATCTTCTCTCTTTTTATAGTATAATTCTTTTTTTTAACTAATCAAAAATTTAATTTTTGAACACTTCTCTTCGATTGTTTCCAAGTTCTTTAGAACTACCTTCCTCAGAATATCTCTAATTTAATAGCATCTTAAATTGAAAATACCAGGTACACCTCCCATAAACTTCTCCAAGATTTCATGAACCACACTAAAAATGGCAATTACCTTACTCAGAGTTTCTCAATTTGATACCATGTTCTACTGAAACTACCTGGGATACTTCCATGAACTTCTTCATCGCTCTAAGAACTATGTTACTAGATCTCTTAAGATACAATTCTCAATAAGGTTGTTATACGATTTATATACAATTTTTAAAATTTAGACATTGCTTTGTATGAACAAATTTAAACATTGCACCTCTGAATAGAATCGGTGGGGACATCCTGGCCACTTCGGATATTACTAACAAAACACCTTCACTCTTTAAGTAGTTTTTCCTTTATGAAAAGCTAGAAAATACGTTGCCGAAAAACCCAGTTAGATACACCAAACAATATAGAGGTCATATTGTGGAACAATCATCATTCACACAGAACAGACTGATTAATATACATATATATTATATATACTCAAAAATAATTCATTGATTCCATTTAATTAAATTTGACGCTGCGTAACATTCTCAATTCAAAGCCCGTGTCACTTTTTTGCCCAACACTCCACTCACAAAAGGCTTTTTCAAATATTTCTGGAATTGGCGGGAAAAGTCTACGCACGTAGCTCAGGCTGACGTCATGAAGCATTTTCTCCAGGAATGTAGCTCATGCTCGTCTAATACTATTAACATTTGACACGTTTTCCAAGCAACAAAAATAAATAAACTGTTCGCTGTTTTTGCACTTTATTGACATGAATCAATTAACAAAAACAAAACCAATGAAACTCGAAACCGGCACCATTACACGCTTCTCGCATTGACGAGCGTTCCACATCATTGCCCCACCACCACTCACTCACCAGCTCCAGCGGAGGAATGCCGCACAACACGAGCTGCCGATTTTGACACAAATGTTGTAGAAAACGATTTACTGGGAAATATTAAAATTTTTATTGCGCAAAAAATTTCCGTTTGGGGTGTTTTTTGCAAACAAATTTTTAAATTATAGTTTATTGAACTAAAATGACACATACTGAGGGGAGTGTGATGGATTCAGGAAGCAGTGTTGTCACTTTACCAAACCTTGGAAGAATTTACCACGATGAGAAACGTCGAACATCGTTTTTTATAATTTTCTACGAGAATTATTCTCAGAGTAATCAACCTGGCACTGTACTGATGTGGTGAGTTTCAATTTAATTCACCACACGTTAAAAAATTCGACCATACTTCTGGTTCTACTTTATTTACTTGATCACTGTCACATTATTTAAACTATATCTTATAAATAAATAAATATAATTTCACATAAATCAAGAAAATATATAAACATATTTGATATAATCCACCCAAATGTTTCATGACAGTCTCTCTTTCTCTTTTTACTTTTTTTCAAAATAACATTTCTAATTCACCAAAACCACTTGGCTTCCCAAAGTTGCCAAAATTTCACTAGTTGCCAAATTTATACCAACGCCACTTGGATCATTCAGAATCATATGCAAAGTTGCCAAATTTAATTGAATTAATTGAATCTACCCAAAAGGTTTCAACAACATTCTTCCGTTATTATTTTGTTGTTTTTTTTCAACGTAAAATATTCACCAAATCCGCGCGTCATCCCAAACAAATTTCACTAGTTGTCAAATTTATACCAGTGTACCAAACTCAAGCCTGAATCTTACAGGATATCATGCATATGTGAGCATATATATTTACATGGAGCTTTTAAGGTATAGTTTTGTGCTTCACGACAGCTTTGACGGTGTGCAGGGACATTTGAAAAGCTCCACATACAATTTAAGCACGAGTTGTTTTAAGCTCACAGTCAATAAGCATTAAAAGCATTTGTGAATGTTGTAAATTAGACACCACGGCTAAAAAACGGTTGAAAATTTATGGTATATTAACTTTATAAACAAGCACTATAAGCCATTAGGAACATGCTTTAAAAGTGCTTCCAAATTGTGTTTTTTTTATAAATCTCGAACGGCACAATTCTCATACTTTTATTATAAACCCATAGAAAAATTTCTTTTATAAAGGTTTATAATGATTCTTATAAATTTTTCTAATGAAACATTGTTAGAACAATCAAAGTTATTATAGAGCTTATTTTGTCCAAGCATGCTACATCAATACTGTGATAAAAACCTTATTTCAAACGAATCTCCAGCTTCAAATCTCAGTTTCGACTGTTGTTTCTCTCTTAATGTATCCTTATTGAATACTTCCACATCAGCTGAACAAACTTTCAATGTCTCCCGATGTTTACCACACCCATGACCCAATTATTATAATGATATAAAATATATGTTTATAATAAGTAGCTGAGGTTCCACCTAAACTTTCACGTGATGTGATTATTTCAGCGTTATTTACTTTGATTGGTGCTCCCCCGGAGGTGAGAACAGAAGTTGAAAGTGGAACAGACAGAGAGAAGGAAAGTGGGAGAGAAGGAAAGTGGAACAGAGAGAGAGAGAAGGAAAGTGGAGAAGGAAACAGAGAGAGAAAAGGAAAGTGGTACACAGAGAGAAGGAAAGTGGAACATAAAGGGAAAGAAAGTGCAACAGAGAGAGATAGATAGACAGATATAACAAGTTGAAAGTGGCACAAAGATAGAGCGAAAGTTGATCAGTTGCGATCACAGCATTGAAGCCAACCAAAAGTTGAAAGTGAATAAAATGGGTTGACAGTGAATTAGAGTATTAAGCGATCAATATAGATGACGTATGATGAGGTAGAATTGTGTCCTAAGTAAACTGGAAACATCATTCCTTTGGATGTGTTGCGTTTTGGACCCAATATGCCTGCAGTTAACGCACCATCACAGTATGCTTTGATATCCATCTGCAGAAAGAGAGATTTCAGGTGTAAGTTATCTGGCTTATCTTGAGGGTCTAGGTTAGGGCTCTGATACCAGAGCCGTTAGAAGACTCTCTGAGTTCCTTTGGTGGATATCACCGTATCTCTTTCATGATGAAATAAATTATCACAGGAAATGTTTTGTTTACATGTTTCACACAGTCTAGTACCTAATTCCTTCATAGTCTAGTGCCTGATTCTCCCCTCCGTAACTTGGATATTCTAGTATTTAATTTATTCATCCCTCACTTGGATTGCACCTCTCTCTTTATTCTGCTGATGAGATTTTTATTATTTGTTTCTCCCTCCACAGATTGTTTCAATAATGTGAATCCGTATGGTTTTCTTAAATTTTGTTTCCACCATCAGCCAGATCAATACCAGAATCCTTCAAAATATAACTTCCAATAATCCTCTGGCCTTATCTCTGCGGTTTATTTGGCGTGAAAACACTCTACGATTTAATTGGAGATACTCGGAAATAATCTGGAAAGTTACTATCAATATAAACCAGTTCAGAATTTCCCTTCAATTCATCATTCCTATCGGAAGTCTGGATATAACCTGCAATTGAAACTATTTCAGAATTTCCGTTCGTTCCAATATTCCTTTCGTAAATCTGGAAATAACGATCAATATAAATCATTTCAGAATTTCCCTTGATTTCTTGGAATTGTTGAGTTCCAGGCATCATTAAGTTCAGAGGCAAAAAACCAACTTTTTCACTGAATTTTCCCGTTTTTTTACTCAAAAGTTGCTTCTCAAAAGTGTAAATCCCCGAACTGTAAACCACCATGAACCACACTTATAATCCGTCTTCCTCATCCGCTCAAACTGAAGCTCAATGAATTGTAAACTTGGGTGATATTTACACGTACCCCACTGGTATCAGGTTCAAGCATTTGCCATACAAAGTGGCATTCCCCACAAAGCCTACACTACCAGAGAGACTCTCCCATCTGAGGCAACGTCGCGTCTTAGACAAACAAACAGCAAAAACTTGCGGCCAGTTTTCTAGAGATCTATTACTCAGACTGCAGCGAAAGATCCAATCGAGCTGTCGGAGCAAACAGACATACAGATATATATGCAAATATATATTTCCAGTGGTGAACCCAAACGCAAAACGTTCGGCGACAACAGTTATCAGTAAAATATCCACACTCATACCGCGCGTACGGGTAGTTGTGCCTCACAAATTGACTCACTTGTCTGTCAGGTTCCCAAGTTCAATGTATAATCGAATTTGTTGACCCAGTAAACAACAACAACAACAACATCACCAACGACAACGCAATCTTAACAAGAAAGCGTCTCATTTTTCCGCGTAGCACACTTGCCTACATTAATAAATAGGAATAAACACAAAAGATATAATGTCCGTCCGTCTGTCTGTCTGTTCACACTGCTCCACAACGAGTATCATTGTCGCCGAGTTTAGATTCTTTGCGGCTCTCATATCAATTCAACTAATTTGCTCAACAGTGGTGTAGTTATGCTGGAAACGGGGTGACGGGTTTAGCGAAATGTATCCCTTTCTTTATTCCTTTTTTTTTTTTTTAGATGTTCTTATGAATATATAAACAAGGAGAAATGAGTAACAATGATGTTCTCAAGGTCATCAGTGATCATCTTAAAACAATCTTCTTTCTGTCTCTTCCCAGTTATTTTATTATTTACCTCAAGTATTCTACCAGTCTCACTGATTCTAAGATTTACTTTAAGTATATTCTACCAGCCTCACTGATTCCAAGATTTACTTCAAGTATTCTACCAGTATCCCTGATTCCAAGATTTACTTCAAGTATTCTACCACTCTTCTTGATTCTAAGATTTACTTCAAGTATTCTAACTCCCAGAATTACTTTAAGTATCATACTCGCACAAGTCTCACTGAAACCAAGATTTACTTCAATTAAAGTACTCGTCCAAGTCTCACTGATTCTTAGAATTGTCCCCAAGAATCATTTCTATCAAATCCCTGCTGATACCATCTTGGTGAAAGTTTTTCTTTCTAACAGTGGGTCTCAATATATTTTGTGGCAAACAAGAAGGGTTCCAGTGCCTTATCCTATATATCATGATGAATGGAGACCCTTTCATGGATAACAGGTTTTTCTTTAGATCTGTTTTTTCTATTCCCTATTAAAGCTTCAATTATCTCACAACTCCTGAGTATCAGTTATTCTTATCAGAAAAATGATATTGGCGTCGTAGACATTTAAACAAATAATTCTAGTGTGCGAAAGAGATAGTTATATGTCTACTTTAATTATTAATTATCTCAATTTATAATGAACAGACTGTAGTGAGTAGTTCAATGATATCTGCAATTTTTACTATGGGAAAGATGACTTTTTGTGACCTTATCAAAGATATCCAATTCTTCCAAACTTCTACACATCAAATGAACTTCAATAATATTCCCCCCGGTTTGTCATATATATACTTATGTGCCTATGAGGATAGTCTCTTTTTTCTTGCTTAAAAATTTCATAAAAGGGAAGAGGGTTAAGAACGGCTTAAGAAAGTTCCTGATTTCTGACTGATATTCCCTCAATGATATTCCTCAAGTTTGATAGGGATGGTCGCCTTTTTTCTTACTTAATGATGTTTACAAAGCTAAGATTTTAAAAAATTCCTGTTTTCTAACTGACAGTAATATTTGTTATGTATCACCATGGGTTTCTGGTGGGTTTGGTCTCTATGATATGTTAGTATAAAATTTCTTTGTTAGAAGAACCTTTTCCATGGCACAAGAATAGGAATTATTGCTAATTTTTCAGAGATTATTCCTATACCATACATGAGGGAGAAGAGTGCCAGAATACCAATTTTGTCAAGAAGGCTTCTCTTCTTGTTGTGCCTCTAATTTTTTCACAAATTTATTATAACACAGCCCCCCCATACTCATACATACCTTCTCGTACATCTCTCCTCGTAAGTATCTCCACATACATATCTCTTTTCTACCTTCCCCCAAATATTTTCTTTCTAAATTGTACCTACGCCTCTGTGTCCATGCGTACTCGAGTATGCCACGTCTGCCCACATTTGTGCAACATGATTTGAATATTCAATTAATTTGCTGATTACGTTATCGTTGAAACCATTTATTATAATTTTTTTTATTCGTTTCATTTGATTGCTTGGACGCGAACAGAAAGATCAGTTCTTATGCTGGCATGTTTGAGCGTTTAATTTAAACGCCTCTTTCTTTGCAGCAGTCCTCTATTAGTTTTGGAGATGGTCACCTGAGTTTTGGAGATGGTCACCAAAAATAGACCGAAATGCTGTGAAGGACAACAACCCGGCAGTCTACAAGAGACACATTTTGAAATTGATTGCATTCACACTGAGGGCTCCTTTTGGAAAGTAGAGAATACTAGACGTGTTTACTCGTCCTTCATATGTTATTTATGGGACTACAAATTAAACGCTTCATATGGAAATTTGGTTCACTTCTATGTCAAGGTTTTCAAAGTAAATCTATTAAACCAACCCTTTCCAGTGTTACGAGATATCGACACACTACTTGATTTAGACAATTCTTAGCCTCATAAGATTGGTGGATTGACGGGCGTCATTGTCATTCGGAAGTTAGTTGGCTGGTTAAGGCAAATATGGCTAACAAATATCTATTCAGCCAATCATTTCCAATACAGGGACCCTGTAATAATTCGAGATATCCATCCATACACTACTTGATTTATACTTAGCCACATATAATATTGGTGTACTGAAGACCTCATTGTCCTTCAGAAGCTATGTAGTTGGCAACAAATGTCTATTAAACCAATCTTGTCCAGCGTTGGAACCCTTCGATAATTCAAGATCTCGCTACACTTCTTGTTTAGACTATTCTTAGCCTCATATAAGATGTGTCAACTTTAAGTAGTCTAAGGGTTTCCTTTGTCATTCAGAAGCTTGCTGTGTGATTTGCAGATGAACCAATTAACCTTAAAAACCTTATCACTGCTTCACACCCTACGTAAGATCCGATTTAGCTCCATTCATTGGAATTTTTCACATAGTGTCTTCTTATGCACAATGTCGCGGTCTCTCTGTGACTGGTTTAAATATTTATTGGGATTTGTACTTCGGTCTCAGCAGATTTCATCCGTTTCCGTGGGTTTCCCACAATTCGCTATTAAATACCTCTCTTTCCCGCTTCATCTCTTTATGTTTCACTGCTCGTCTTAGTCGTCCACGTTCTTAGTCTATGCCCTCTATCTCTATGCCTCTATCTTTGTTTTAAAACTGTGCCTTTATCAATTATTTAATGTGGCCGACTAGACTAGACGTGATCGCCGCGTTCCGCTCGTGCTTTTGAAGTACAGCTCAATGACAATGACTTCCATCAATGCATCCGATTAATTGGCCGATAGCGTGCCACGGTATTTAATTTATGTATATTTTTTTTACTATTTTCCTCTTATCGCAATTTAGCTTTTTATTAAAATGTAATCGGACTAAAATGATTTTTTTCTCTGCTCTATTTTCAGAAATTAAATGCTCTCCTTGCATCGTACGTTCGTTTCATCTCAGCTGATTCGAGTTTGCGTGATGTGCTCGCCGCAAAGGTTCCCGTGGAACAAGAGCGGGTTAAGAACTTTAGGAAGCAACATGGCGCCACCAAAATGGGGGAGACCACAGTCGATATGGTAAGTGAGAGTGAGCGAGTGAAAATGATACAAATGAATTGGTGATGTCACTGTTCGTTATTTTGTCGATATTCATTACTTAGATAATCACTTTGTACAGAGATCTAATAGAGCTTTTACAGAGACCTAATAGAGCTTGTACAGAGATTGATCAGAGCTGTAACAGACCCTGCGCAGCGCTGTATCAGAGCTTGTACAGAGCAGTAATAGAGCTTGTACCAGAAAGAAAAATTGAATATCCTTTTATACATAATTTTAAGAGTAGTTAGCAGATCTATTTTGCACTTTCTGACTTCATCGACTTTTTTGCTGTAAATGGCTTTATTCTGTTCCAATAGCCTTTAAGAGCCTTTTAAAGTTCTTCTGCGCTACTCTGCTCTGCTCTGCTACTGAGAGGAGGTTTTAAAATTGATGTATGTAGTGGTAAAAATACAGTGCACCACCCTTAACTCTAACTATCGTCATTCCTCAATTCACTTAACTTCTCAAAATAACTGAAAACATACAATTTTTTGATAATTTCGCATTGTCAATGAACCCTAAAGATCCACAAGTCGAAATATTGCAGTTGGGTTTAAGTAAAAAATTAATTCTACAAAATAAAAAATTGTTTTCTTCATTATTAAAGAAAGAAACACTACCTCTGTTTAATTAAAAGCATTAAACATTAATTCGTTTAGCTGCATTTTGGACCTCTTTTGAAGATTTTTCTGAGATTATTGGAACTGTTGTTATATGTGAGAATACTGTAAAAAGTTGAATTCTCTTTTGACCGGCAATTTCTTAATCTTTGTCTCCTTCCGTTCCAAATTCTAATTTTTTTACTGTCCCCTGTGCACTTTCATTCGTTCATGGCCATGTATGTATATTTAAACACGTTTGGGGTATTACTGGGGCAGTCGGACCCCATTTTAATATAAATGAATTTTTATTAATAATTTTAGTTATTAGTAGTATAATATTATGGCAAAAAACCAAATAATTATTATTCTACCTCTTATGATTACTATGGTGCGTTTACAGTGAACAGAAGTGTAAATGGAAAGCAATTGGATCAGATTTTACATTAAGAATAGTTATAATTTATGAAAAGAACTTGTTAACATTTGAGTTTTCAATTCCAAATTAAATAATACAATTTTTTTTTATTTTATTATAACCTTTTCTTTTTAGAAGTATCGCAGTTCTTTTTAAAATAGTGACCCCCTTAAAACTTTAATTTAAACGTAGCCCTGATTTCTTCTGATTTTTTTCTCCGAATATTCGCTCTTTTAGACAACATCCCAGAAACCAACTAGTTAAAGTACTAGTAAAACTCAGATTATATGTAAAATTCAAATACACATAATATAATAATGTGTACTCGACATTAATTCAGCATGTTAATTCATGATGCCGCATTTCCACTCTTCTTTGAGGACACTTTGCGGACACTGCGGATATTTTAAAACACGCGTTAACTTGAAGGTTGATTTATCTCTAAATTGAGGAATTACAAAAAATGGTTGAAATGATAAAAACAACTGTTTTCTTTCAAATTCCAATGTTTGTCTTTACTTCCTTTTTTATATTAATTGACAAGAAAGGAAAAATTTAGTATACACGGCAATGAAGTGCCGCAGAAGTCAGCAACTGGTTAACTTGTAGATAAGTTTTGAACTAGTAAATTAACCACTTGATTTTTTACTATTAAATTTAGTAGTACATTTTGAAGACTGCCATCACAGCGGCGATTAAATTGTAGCAAAATTCCGTCATTTTAATTTTAATTTCTTTAAAAAACAACAATCGTGTCTACAAAGAAGAGGTTATGACGAGTAGCAGACGTTTGCAGTTCGGTTCTTACGGAACCGATCGTCACGTCTAAATGTTTCGTTCAGTTTCGATCAAATACGTATGGCCATTTTGGCTATTTACATTGATTCACATATGCTTGAACTTACTCGTCACGTTTCGTCTCGTCTATTTTGGTCGGCCCTTGAGTTATGCTTTAACGTAGGAACGAGTTTTCTTTAACGTATTAATAAGTTTTGGTTTAATGTAATGTACGAGTTCTACCGTAACGTTATTACGAGTTTTACGTTAACCTAGAAATGAGCTCAGTGCTTTAACGCAGTAAAGAGCTCTGCTTTAACGTAGTAACGAATTGTGCTTTAACGAAGCGTTACTTTTCTTACATCTCCGTTACATAACACTTACAATATACATCTTGATTCATTGATGAATGTAAAAGGGTAAAAATTAAAAACAATGCATGCACTGCAACACGTATTTCTCAAGTATTTCGGTATTTCGAGTTCTGGTGTAACAAAACGATACTTTTCGAAGGACTTTCATCAAATGGGTTGACCTACCTCTACATACTTTTCTGTTTGTTACCATTTTTACCAGCTGGTCTCAGCACAAATGCTATCTTTAAAGCATTTTATATTTATACTTTGAAATTTAGAACAAATTGCTATTAATTTTGGCATTATTTTTCTTCAGTATATTTCTTTTTTTACATTTTGTTCTTTATTTATTTTTATGTTTGCTCTCTGTGGCGTGTGGCCAAATGCCAGCGATTAAGTAAGACTCGCGTTGAAATGCAAAATTGTATGTTTGCATTTGTTCTTTGTGTTGTTGTTGTTGTTGTAGTTGTGTGCTCTTTCTATTGAGGAAAGTCTCATGATATATACTAAATATATAATCGCTGACACTAGCAATATTGCTGATTATACAACAATTCATGCCGCTGTCGCTGATGTTCGTTCGCTTTATTTCATGTGTGCATTCATTCTAATTGTATTGACATTTTCTATTGAGGGTGCACCTAGTAACAGCAATTTTCCTTTTTACCAAAAATAATCGGACGAAATATGTATTTGTCGGTGGAAAAATTGTCGCTAATAAAGAATAAACAGTATATGATTTTTTAAGTTTAAGTACGAGCAGTACTATGAAATTACCCAATGGTTTTTGTTGAGATATCCATTACTCAGTTTTCTTTTCAATCACTAAATAAAATTTAATTAATTCATAATAATTACCAATTACTAACGGAATATTTTAGGTCCAAGTACTTGAATTACTTTCTACTTACCACTGAATATGTGATATTTTTATGTTTAAATACAAAAAGTACTCAATTAGCAAAAAGATTTTCTTGTGAGTTCCAGTACTCACTTTTCTTCTTAATTAATAAATAAAGTGTTATTAATTCACGTTACTGACCAATCGCCAATGAAATACTTTAAGTCCAAGTACTAACATTACTTTCTAATTACCAATGAAAATGTGTTATTTTTTTATTTTTAGTATGAACAGTACTCTAATTACAAAACATATTTCTTTCTAATTTACAGTACTCACTTTTCTTCACATTTTCTCACATTACATTTTAATTACCAACAAATATATGAAATTTCCAAATTTTATTTATTTACGCATATTGCATTGTAATTGGTTACGAAAATATATGATTTACTTAAGTTGAAGTTTCACTTCAGTACCAATGAAAATATGACTTTTGAGATTCAAATGTTCCCACATTTCTTTCCAATTTCCAATAAAATAAATGTTTGCCACACATTTCCATTCGTAGTATAAATATTACAAGTATTTAAAAGAAATTCATTACTTCCTCATATTAACTTCCATAAGAGCCAGTACTCCCATTCAGTAAATTTTAAACTCTTTACACAGTAAAAACTTAATGAAACAGATTTTAGATTAGTTTACTACATTAGAGACTTTTTATTATTATAAATACTTAATAATTACACACGCAAATTCATGTCTTTTTATTGAAGTACTCATATTACATTTTAGTTACTAAGTGAAAACATATATTAAAAATTCAAGTACTTAAATTACTTTATAAATATTTAAATTATTATAATTTATTTAATGAATTTATTATAATTTATTTTACTAATTTATTATAATTTATTTAACTACTGAAATACTTTTAAATAAATTAACAAAAATATAATTTTTTGAAAGTGAAGTGCTCAAATTACACGGTAATGACGAATTATGTGTTTTTTTATTTTTATTAATCAATTATTTTTTAATTACTAACTACTTTGGTAATTAAATTGTATAATAAATACTAAGTACTAGTAATTACTTAGTGATTAAATTATCTTCATTATTCAAATAATTGTTTAATAACTAACTACTTCAGTAATTAGATTGTGTAATTAATGATAAGTACTTCTAATTACTTTAGTAATTAAGTTACTTTCATTTATCAAATAATTTCTAATTACTAACTACTTCAGTAATTAAGTAGTAATTGTCATTACTTTAGTAATTAAACTACTAAGTACTAGTAATTACGATAATTAGTAATTAAACTACTTCGACTACTACTTTTATGAATCCAATTGTTTTTTAACTACTTTAGTAATTATTTTGTGTAATAAGTACTTGTAATAACTTGAGTAATTAGACTACTTATTTCATGAAATTGTATATTAACGGTTATTAAAATGAATTAATTACAGTTATTAGACATTTATGAAATATTTACCTTATTACTCATAATTTCCTTTAATTACTTGAATCAAAGTACTCAATTAATTCGCCTCTTTTCTCCTCTTGTTCAGATGTACGGTGGCATGCGTGGTATTAAGGGTCTGGTTTGCGAAACCTCCGTGCTCGACACTGATGAAGGTATTCGATTCCGTGGACTCTCCATTCCTGAATGCCAAAAGGTGCTGCCCAAGGCTGACGGTGGTCAGGAGCCACTGCCCGAGGGTCTCTTCTGGTTGCTGCTGACCGGTGAGGTACCCACCAAATCTCAGGTCAAGCAATTGTCACGCGAATGGGCTGAACGCGCGGCGCTGCCACAGCACGTGGTGACCATGTTGAACAGCATGCCCACCACTTTGCACCCCATGTCGCAACTGAGCTGCGCCGTGACCGCACTGAATCATGACAGCAAATATGCTAAGGCTTATTCAGAGGGTGTTCACAAATCCAAGTACTGGGAATACGTCTACGAAGACAGTATGGATCTCATTGCTAAGCTGCCAGTCGTGGCTGCCACCATTTACTGCAACACATACCGCGGCGGCAAGGGCTCCAAATCGATTGATTCCAGTGTCGATTGGTCCGCCAACTTTGTGAAGATGCTGGGCTACGACAATCCCGAATTCACCGAACTGATGCGTCTCTACTTGACCATTCACAGCGATCACGAGGGCGGCAATGTCTCTGCCCACACCGTGCATTTGGTTGGCTCTGCTCTGAGCGATCCTTACCTCTCGTTCGCCGCCGGCATGAACGGTTTGGCTGGCCCACTCCACGGTTTGGCCAATCAGGAAGTGTTGGTGTGGCTCAAGAAGCTACAGAAGGAGGTGGGCAACAACCCCTCAGAGGAACAGTTGAAGGATTACGTGTGGAAGACACTCAAATCGGGACAGGTAAATTTACGGTTGAAATTTAATTTTAATTATTCAATCTAATTTAATGTTTTTTTGTTGCTTTCCTGCAGGTCGTTCCCGGTTACGGTCACGCAGTTCTCCGCAAGACCGATCCTCGCTACACCTGCCAACGCGAATTCGCGCTCAAGCATCTACCCGACGACGACCTCTTCCAGTTGGTGTCGAAAATCTACAAGGTGGTGCCCGTCATCCTCACCGAAACCGGCAAGGTCAAGAACCCCTGGCCCAATGTAGATGCTCACTCTGGCGTCCTCCTACAGTACTACGGCATGAAGGAGATGAACTACTACACCGTGTTGTTTGGAGTGTCGCGTGCTCTCGGCGTGTTGGCCTCCCTCATCTGGGATCGCGCTTTGGGCTTGCCGATTGAAAGACCCAAGTCCCTGTCCACCGATATGCTCATGAAGATGGTGAAGAAGTAAATGGGCGAAGCAAACGAGTGACGATTGAAAGAAAATGAGATGATGAAGATGAAGATGGAGAAGAAGAAACAAAAGCAAACCAAATAGAAACACAAACACAAGGAAAAGCTTACAACAAAAACAAAAACACTTGAAAAATTAAGCGAAAAGTTGAAAATGAAAGTAACAGCAAAACAAAAATCTACTTAGAAACGCTGAACATTTATGTTTTAATTATATTTAAATTAATTGCAAAAACAACCAAACAAAAAATGTAACTAAATAAGTATGCAAAACATATTTAAAAGAATATGGCAGAAAATCGCAAATAATAGTACTAAAAATTACCGCTACATGAAACGTTTGTGAACCACTGGCTTCCCTGCTGGCGCTTTCACACCCCCTTATTAACCAATTTTTTATTATTTTGTTGCTTTTTTATGCTTACTTTAAATGCAAAGTATGATATTAGCGTGTCTATACCGCTTAAGTACTGAAGATTTTCACACCCCTCCCCCACACACAAACACACTCACTCACTCCCCCCTCTTACTACCCACCACCTCAAACACACTCACTTTGATTCTTATAAACAGCGACTAATTAATTAAATAACTTAAAGACCATTTTTGAAATGTTCTATTGAGAGTTTTTCTGCTGAGCTAAAGAAATGAAATTTAAGATTTATAGTTGTATGTGAACTTCATTAAGTTTAAAACTTTACTTTTAAAAGTAAAAACCATTTAGCAAAAATGAAACGAAAAAATTATAAAAAACAAATAAACCTAACTTGGAAAATATAACAAACAAACAAACCAAACAACCAACACTTTTATCTATTTTATGTATTATTATTTATTGGAATTTTAATTTATGGTCGGCATAATTTTGCACACACAATTTAATTTTCAATTTTTTCATTTGCCGTAGAAATTCAGTTGAATGCATGCCGAATTGTAGCCAAAATTATATTCATTATTTTTCGCTGAACGTGTCAAGGTTGTGAAGTGAGGAGAGGGAAACTATTTTAGGACATCCAAGAGAAAAAAAACTGGCAAATTCAAAGAAGAAAATAAAAAGCCTCTAAATGTCATTTTTAATTGCAATGAAATGACGCAACTGCATAAGGGGAGAACGTAAGCAAAGTTGGAGGCACTGATGAAGCGTGACAAATATTACATACTACATTTATAATCTACAGTTCAAGCAGTTTCAATTTGTATCCTAAAAAAACAGCACAACTAGTAAAAATATTAAATTATGTTGGATCATAGACCATCTTCAATCCAATACTCTATGCAGCCTTTGGGCGAATGCGACACCACGAGACACTTAAACCAACAGTCGCCAGCTTATAGCCACGGTCCCATTGCTTAAGAATCTATTAACAGTCTATTGAATAACAACCGGAGTTCCGCAGTAGCCATTGTCTAACCTCATATTGCAAAAGTGTGGAAACGGTTTCGACTATCTGTAGAACATTGTGCTAAAATGTGACGCCAGCGAATATACATAGAAACAATGACACACTGCCTAAGAACTTATTAACAGTTAATAATCGTAGTTTTGAGGCAGTCCTTTAATCAAATTAATCTAACCTCGAATTGCAAAATTTACGGAACCCTTTGCGTCAGCATTGTAGAACAGAACCGCATGCGTCATAGTTTAATACGCGTAACGTAAATATTAACCACCTGACTAATGTCTGTTGAAGCTTGCAGTTCACGGTGAATTTCGCATTAAAATTGAAAATAATTACGCTAACTATAAATTCCTTCTATGTGCATTTGGTTGACATTGTTATACTTACAGGAAAGGAAAAATAGTTGTATTTTTCATGATCATAAATACGATTTGAATCTAATCCAATTAACATAAGAACAGATGCATATATTAATATGTCTATTCGAATTTGAGGGAACTTTGTGTTAAAATGTGACACCAGTGAATATAGTATAGAAAATATAAACGGTGGCCGCAAAATAGTGCTTTAAATAACGTATGAAAATTAGTGAGCAACAAGTGACGTAAAATACTTGGCTTTTAATTAAGTTCCAATACGGCTACTTACGTATATTTTCGGTTAGGCTTAAATCAAATGGTATTCAAATATTGTGTTTGTGACATACAGCACTTAACGCGAATTGTTACGTTAAATTCCAATATGGCATCTTTCTTACTTATTCGGTTAGGTATTCCGAAAGGTAATCAAAGTTACGCTTGTAGCTTGCATCACGTCATATAAAATGTTACGTTAAGTTCCTATATGGCATCTTTCTTAAATATTCGGTTAGACTTAAATTAAATGGTATTCAATGACTTATGTTTGTAACTTGCACTATGGCGAGGAAGATCATGGTATTTCAAGTGACCACATTACAACTTAGCATAGAACCCTCGCACAAAAAACCGCATTTTTAATACCGCGTTTATCCGGAAGAGCTTACTTCGTATGCTGTTTAGGTCCCGTATATGTACGGCTTACATGACTTACAGCTCTACGCTGGGAAACTCAATTGTACGCATGCCCAATCCCACAACGCACATTACCGAAAGATATTAGTCAGTTTTCTAATTATAATGCAATTCACAATAGCCGTGCAAATTGTCACAATAGCGGTATAAACTGCAAGCAGGTTGAATTAAGTCCATATGTGAATAAATGAAGGTTAGTTTAATTCATCATAATGAACTTATCTTACCTGTGCAAAATTGTAATTAATTCATTATTCTATGTACTTACATCTTCCAACAATTTACATATTAAGTAATCAACTAAATTCATTGACTTAGTATGGTCCTTCGGTCGCGTATATGTACGACTTACATGACTTAAAGCTGTACACTAGGGAACTCAACTGTCCCCATGCCTGTAACAAATAGCCAAGTACCGCAAGTAAGCATATCTTTATTGACATAAATACGTATAAAATTAAATTTTCTATCACATCAGTTGTAGATATAGGAACTAGATTTAGAACTAATTTCTTGTGAATGGTGAGTAAGATAAGAAGAATTCAATATACTTACTGCCGATCACTTATAACATTGGTTCCAGACGTAGATAATTTTAAATACCAAATTAATTTCGTTTTATTTTCTGTATATTTGTTAATTGCTACCTTTTTATTGAATTCTTAATAAATCCAAATTATATAAAAAAAAAAACGTTTCTCTAGAATAATTGAATCAAAATAGAACAATAACTATTTATAAGAAAAATCCAAATATAGTGAAATATTGTAGCATCATTATTTAGCATATATATTTATTCGCAGAGAACGCTCTTGGCAAAAATTTAATAAAATAATTTAAAAAATATATAAAATGTTAATTGAATTTTTTCCATTATCCTGTAACCAACTGATGATTTAAGTATTCCTCCCTTCGACCAAGACTTCGTCAGCTGTCGTGACAATTTTCAGACTCAGACGAAACTGATTCTTTTTATTCAGTAAGAAATTCGATACAGCCAGACATATTTGCTCAAAAAATTCCTTTTATTACGTAACGATAACGTTAATAGTGGTATCTTACCCTACGTCTCCACGGGCAATTTTTGATGGCATGCAAGTTGCTTCAAGTTAGCAATTTATGTCTTGAAATATTTCATGCCATAAATTGCCAACGTATTGTATTGCAATCAGTTGTCATTTTGTTTGTTTGACAGCCGTTTTTCATTTTTTCGTGACGCTCACAGTGGCAGCATCGTCGAACATTTCAATCTTACCGCGTCTGTGGTTTAACTCTACGTCTCCACGGGCAATTTTTGATGGCATAATAACTGTCAAATTCGATTGCAAAGGTTGCCAATATTTTAATGGTGGGCATTGCCATGTTATGTCATCGTCATTTTGAAAATGTCGTCAAGCAATCCAGTTCGTTGTGCTCGCGCTTGAAAAATTGTTTGAATTATACGATGAAGAGGAGAAAAGAAGGAAACCGAACTTCTGGGTGAATCCTTTTTTACAAAGAAGGGAAATGCACAATCTCCATCCATATTAGTGTTTGTATTAATATAATAGTCGCAGTAAAACTAAAATGTTCTACGATGCTGCCACTGTAAACATCACAAAAAATGAAAAATGGCTGTCAAACAAACAAAATGACAACTGATTGCAACACAGCATGCTGGCAATTTATGGCATGAAATATTGCAAGCCATAAATTGCCAACTTGAAGCAATTTGCAGTCTCCATCGGCAATTTGCTTGAAATTGCCAATTGCATGACATCAAAAATTGCCCGTGGAGACGTAGGGTAAAGTAAGTATACGTAGTGAATAACCCAGGGTGCACTTATTAGGCGGTCGCAAGGGAAAATCCCTCTTCTTTGTTTTTTCCGTTCGTTAATTTTTTAGGCTTTTTAGCTATCAGCTGTTTTTTCCTAATTGGCAATTCAACTGCCAATCTAATTTAATAAAATTGTTATTGCGGCCACATTATGAGTACTCCCTGGCGATAGCTATCCTTTGGTAATCGACCACCTTTTTATTGCCATGGTTAATAATTTAATACCAAATTAATAAAAACACTCAAAGAATATAGTTTAATAATTATCTTCTAGATGCCAGATAAGATTATTTCAATAATCATTTTTTGCATCTGTAATCCTGAAGGAAACTTCGGAGGGAAGAAGATGGCTCGATTGGTCTTACGCCTACACTCAGTTCTAACAATCGTTTTCCCCATTCAGAACTGGTACGGCTTTCCCCTGACAACATAATAATAATAATTATACAATATTACAATAAAAGACACAATCTTGTTTAAATTTCCAATTTCAAATTTTATTGCGAATTCATTAGAATATTTGATATATGTTTGTATGTAGTATTATTTAAAAGGTTTTCCGTTTTTCTCCAGTAAAGATATAATTCCTACGCTTAAAAGGAATTTATGCCAAATAACAATCGAATAAAAAATGTATGTGTACCAAGGAACCAACAAAAAAAACAAAACGTAAATTGCTCACAAAGCGAGAAGGTAAACAAGAATACCACTTAGAGCTAAATGAAATTGTATCATAAATTAGATAAAATTAAGCTGTAAGATTAAACATTGAATTTTTGAAATACTGAGCAAACAAATCTCTGTTTCGACTGTTTACGGCGTTTCGTAAATGCTCTTTGACTTCATCGGCCTTCTCGATTTACAGAATGCCGGATTTAATCATATTTTATAATACTAAACGGTGATTAGGACTCTTCTACAACTGTCAAAATCAGTACGAGACATTTGCTGAGCCACATTTTACAAGCAATAGCAGAAAATTTAATTAATATAGTTCATTTTGATGTTTTTTGCACCACACTATAAAGAAATAGTCTAATAAGGATAGTGAACCCAATTCTGAGAGCTCACGAAAAGAACAAAAATCAATTATTTTATACGTCAATTGCTTTACATTTAGTAGCAGCTTTTAATATAGATGTTCTCATATAAGAGTGCCTTTTTTCCATTATATTTTATATATTTAATATAGACGCAATATTAAAAAAGCGCATAAACTCCTATTCAAAGAGATGTGAACTATTTGCGTGGTGGCGAGCTGGCCTCAGCTGTACTTCTCCTGAATTCACCAAACCACATCATAGGTGTCAACCAAGGTGAATTTACTTACATGTGCGATCAAAATTAACTAAATTGAGAGGAATGCAGGAATACAGAAGAGTGGTACATAATTTATATAAAATATATTTAATAGTTCAATAGACTCATAATTTCTTCATAATGTTCAAACTTTACAAAAATAACTATTAAAAAACTCTTATGCACTCAAATCAAAACTCTATTTGCAAATGTTTGCATATTTGTTTTGATTGATTTTTTCTATAATTACAATTTTGACAGCTACTGAGGGAAAATTGGTAAAAAAAAAAATTATTCTTGCAGCCACCATGTAAGTAAATTCACCTTGGGTGTCAACATTATGTTTATTGATGACGTTTTCTCACCTTAACTTTGTACATAAATAAATGCTTCTTACGTTGAGCTGTCTGTCGTACTCCCTCATGCACTGGGAAATATTATGCGATTGAATAACAGAGTAACGTAAGAGGAAGGGAGAGGGTAATTTGCTCAGGTTTGAGCAATTCACACAAGCAAACACATGAGGTTCATGATCTGTAGATGAATTTCTTTAAATTAAGTGTGCTTTTTATATCAGCCCCACCATCTATGATGTAATATATCAGAATTTCCGTACCAGTTAACATGTGAAACTAGCTTCGCAAAGGTGTTTGCAAGTTTATGTGCGGCCTTCACGGCCAGCCAGTTTAACCTAACCTAATATGTGAAAGTACCTTCCTACTGCCTAATTTACTCCATACCAATTATAATTTTTTTGTATGTTTTTTGTTGCTGGGACTGAGTACACTGATAATATTCCAACGTTATTCAGAACAAATAAAAGACAAACAAAAAAAAATAATTTTTCACACGTTTCGAAAAATTCCACAATACGGGCACACAAAAACTGCTCTTCTTCGAAGGCAGTTCAAAGATGCCATTGAAAAATTACCGTGCTGCAATTTCAAATGCGAAGAGAGTGAAAGAAAGCGCATGAATTGCAATACGCTCTGCGGCAAGAGAGCCTTATAATAGAGCAATTACATAAAAAAAAAAACATTACAATTATGCATACACAAAATGTGATTACTATGATTACTTATAAGTAATGCTAATTAATTGAATAATTTACGGTTTCTATATTTTTGCAAATTTAAAAAAGAAAAATTGATATAAAATTTTACAATTCTATTGTTGGATAGTTACAATTTTAAAGCAAAATTAATGTCAAGTTGATTTTTATAAAATTTTCAATTTCAATGAATCATGAACGAAATATTAACTTCAAATATATTTTATATCAATTACAGCACAACAATTAAAACATTTGTTGGAAATAGAAAAAAAAACAATTAATTTAATTATGTATAAATAAATTATAATTTTTGCTTTAAAGTTCATTGTAATTGTTAAATTTATTCAACAAACAAAGTTTGTTGAATAATTTATGCAAAAGTACAAACATTTATAGAATCAGCACACAGGTCAAAGTGGCCTGTGGTGCGTGAGACTTTTTAAATTAATTTAAATTTTAAATTATATTTAAATTAATAATTACATACATTAATTACACCATCAAACTTGGCGCTCGCACAAACTTCTATTGCGTTTTTGTTAATAATTAATTTAAAATCAATGTGCAACACTCAGACTGTGGCTGACGAGGACAAGAAATACTTTTATGTTTAAAATTTAAATGAAACAGCTGTTTTTCTTTTTTAATACATCTATATATGCTTTCAATAATGCAATGATTTGTAATTTTGTTTTTTCTTTAACTATTTTCTGTTTGCATTAAGCCTTTCGCTTAAGCGGTTTTATTTGGTATTTTTGCTTCTATGTTATTTCCGTCCTTTGTGGCGGTCTTGTTAATTGTTTGTTTGTCTTTAGCATCCTGCAAATAAATGTGCCAAAGTATATTCAAAAAAAATAAAATTATGCATTATTCACTGTGAATTCAATGTGGATCTTAGAGAGCATTATATGAAAAAACAAAACTATAAACTAAACCACTCAATGCATGACTAACGCTTTGGACCATTATATATAGCACGACATTAATTTAAGAAGTGAGTTGACTCTTAGAAAAATAGTGAATGAAGATAAATATCGGGTTATCCCTTAATCCCTTGTATATTAGAACGGTCATTTCATATAATAAGACTTTTCCAGACTTCATCCTGCAACATCAGCACTGAACACATCAGGGCGGAGGACTGGCTCAGGCATGGAAGAAATGAAGGGCACGGTGAAAACTGACCGCACGGTTAAAATGGAGCTCTCGGTGGAAATGAAGGGCACGGTGGAAATGCTGCGAGCACCAAATCAAACCTACAAGCAAACTGCGGGTGTTTTTAACAAGATCTAGTGCTACCAGTCAGGAAGAGTGGGAGTATATTATCCCGAACTATGTTTAAAATGAATTAGACACACAGTGAAATACCCATATGTGCAGTCTGAACCACTTTTGCCCATATGACCTCCAATTGCGCCATATGTCGTGACCACTTACACACAATAACTATGAATGGAAATAATACAAGGTGCAGGACTTTTTAAAAATACTTATTTCTAGTGAGATCATGTATTGGCGTAGAAAGGTAGAATCCTCACTGTACTCCATCACATTTGGACTAATAAAAGCGGAGTTATTGCCTCTGAAGTGTCGTATGTGTGTAGGATCGTTACAAAAATGAGCATCGAAGATAGAGCCAATATTAAGTTTTGCTTTAAACTTGGTAAAACTTTTACCGAAACGTTTCCAATTGATGAACCAAGGTTAATGTGTGGTTTCTTTTTACACGTGGCAGAGGTTCATGGGTGGTATATACTCGGAGGACTTAAATTATAAGCAACATCTTGGCCAACCGAAATGCGCGAGCACCGTCCTGTTGACTTTGGGATCCATCTTTACTTGTCCTGTTTACTTTGAAATCCATTATGTAGTTTCTGGTGTATTACACAGAAAAGGAATTAATCATTTAGTGACAAATTCTAAACTTAGGAAACTTATCCATAGTTTCAAGTGCACGAATTCTCGACCAGAAGACATACTTAGGTAATGAGCAGTCGCAATGTGATAAACTGATCCCTAAATATAGAAGAAAATTTTTTGGGAAGTCTATTTTAAAGGTTTGGAACTTTAAACTTTCCAAAAAAAGTAATTTTTATAACAGACAAAGATTATCCCGTATACGTTCCATTGTTTCTGAATTTATCCGCTTTAACTGCAACCATCTCCCCCTATTTTCAAGATAAAAATATCATAAATGTGTGTATAAGTTCCAGAATAAACTCACTTCTAAAACTTCTTTGTTTATATAACTCTAATAGCTGCATTGGCATTTTGTGGTATTTTTAATTGATGGAATTGTTCAAGTACGTGTGGAATATAGTAAAAGTGAAAATAAACAATTAAAAAAAACATTTACTTTTTGATACTTGAAAGTAAATGTTGTTTTTATTTTAATATATACATAGATAAATATTTTCATATAGGAAAACGCAAGTGAAGTTGTGCAATTCTGACCGATACTGACCAAAGTATGACTCTATCGGCCAACAGAATCAGTTGGTCACAACCTAATTCAGTTGGATGTTATTCCTCATCCATAGACACAAGCTTCACCAATAGTCACAAATTCAGGGAACTCTTCACATATACATCTCTTTTAGTGAGTATTTCCCACCCAATCAATACATTGGAACTACTCCACTTGCATTCTCCTACGAAAGTATAATAATGTGCAGAAAATATAAAGAATTTAAAGTATCATTTCAAGCGTCCCCACGATATCTTACCTTTGCCTTCACTGCAGCCGCCTCTATCTTCATATACTCTTCGCGTGCTGTCCCATACATGGCGACAAATTTGTCGCGTTGTGTCTTAAACTGTGCGAAAAGTGCATCATCCTTGTTGCCCTTTAGACGATTCTCAATGTCGACCTTGGTACTGTGAACCGCCCGCAATTCGTCCGTAACCCATGGCTTGTCCAGAGGATATTCATTGACAAGAGTTTTCAGCGTTATGATTGTTGTACTCTTACCTTTGATGGGTTGCTTGACAACCTTGGCATTGAGTTTTTTTATTTTGCCATTACCATTGCCATTGAATGGCATGTGCGGTGGACCACGCGGCATGCGTGGCGCCATCATGGGCGGAATTTGAGGTGGTACAGGTCGACGCATAAATTGCGGTGGCGGTTGCATGCCCATGGGAGGCATGGGACCACATCCCATAGGCGGTATAGGTGGTATCATCGGTGGCTGAAAGCCGTGTGGTGGTGGCATTGGTCCACCACGGGGACCAGGAATACGTCGACCACGATTACCGCCACCAGCTGGCATAGAGTTAAAGGAGCGCTGCATGGCGCCTCTATTGAATCTCTGATTCATATTTCCACCTTGCTGTTGCATGTTCTTATTTTTGCGCCAACTTGGGTCATTTTGCTGTTGCTGATGTTGTTGTTGTTGCTGGAGTTGCAGTTGTTGATGTTGTTGTGGCTGTTTGTTCCTTTGCTTATTTTTGTTGTTCTTTCTTTTCTGCTGCTGCGCTTGACCAGTAGCCTGTGACGGTGGTGCTTTTTCAGTTACTTGGTTAATCGGTGGCGTCGGATTGTTGAAATCCGTGTAACCTGGATTATCGGGTATTTGAGTCCCATTGAATATCATCTGATTAAAATTGTTTCCGTGTGGTTTAAATGGTTTTTTGTATGGTGCCCCAGCTCCTCGTCCTCCTGGACCAGGGCGATGATGCTGTAGAAGTCTGCCATTTTGTGGAAAATTTTTTTTAGAAACCATTCTCCCTCTGTGCTGATTTGCTTGTTGGTCCAAACTGTATATTCCCTAAATTCATTCAACTAAATACAAGCTCTACATATATTTGTACATGTGTATATATTTACTTGAAATAAATTTTTACTAAATAATATATAAAAGCACAAAATATAAATTTTTATTTAACACACACTTCAGAGACAATTATGTGCTCGCTCCTTACCCCTCCAAAAACACACGAAAAAACCAAAATTGGCAGCACTGCCAACATGAATTGTTGATTTTCCTCTCTTTAGTCCACTTTTAAATTTGCGAGCAGAATTGACGGTTGCATCAACAAATCTGTTTGAAACCAAGGTGGATTTACTTACATGGTGGCTGCAAGAGCAAATTTTTTTGAATCAATTTTCTCTCAGTAGCTGTCAAAAGTGACATTATAGAAAAATGCGATCAAAACAAATGTGCAAACAATTGCAAATAGAGTTTTGATTTGAGTGAATAAGAGTTTTTTAATTGTTATTTTTGTAGAGTTTGAACATTATGAAGAAATTATGAGTCTATTTAACTATTAAATATATTTTATATTAATTGTGTACCACTTTAAACAGCTCTTATGCATTTCTCCATTTCTCTCAATTTCGCTTATTTTGATAGCACACATTGCTTATGTTTGACAATTCTGGAGGTACGAAATTCACCTTGCAGTCACCATGTAATTAAATTCACCTTGGTTTGAAACCCATTTCCAATGAAGTGTTTATCCAGTTATATCAAATACTCTATCAAATAAAATATATAAAAATTCTAAAATTATATTATATATGTAAAATTTTTATAAATATAAATATATTTATATGTGAATGTTTCAAAAATAAGTTTTTATTAAATTTTCTAAATTTCTGTAAAAGTATGAAAAAATCAAATATTAAGCATTTCAATTCATGATATGTATCCACAATCATATTAATATATGTACCATAATATAAATCCAACCGAATAAAGAGTGTAGGATGTACGTATGTAGTTTATATGCATATGTACATATGTGTGTACGTATAAAATTGCGCTTTAATTGCTTTAATACCATATGAAATCAATATAAAGTACAACGAATGATAAAAAATAAGACGATCAAGATAATAATAATGAAAATAAAGGAGTTAAAATCCATTATTCCCAAAAGATACATTTCAAAAAGCGCTTTCCAGAAATGTTGATGGCCATATTTGAAAGCAACATTTCAGATTTTGTACTAACTGGAAGGTTGTCAGTTGTAGCAAATACTCTCTATAACCCTACGTCTCCACGGGCAATTTTTGATGGTATGCCATTGGCAATTTCAAGCAAATTGCCAATGGAGACTCCAAATTGCTTCAAGTTGGCAATTTATGTTATGAAATATGTTATGCCATAAATTGCCAACGTGCTGTGTGGCAATCAGTTGTCATTTTGCTTGTTTGACAGCCGTTTTTCATTTTTTCGTGATGCTCACAATGGAAGCATCGTCGGACATTTTCGTTTTACCGCATCTATTAAATTAATAAAAACGCTAAAATGAATGGAGACTGTGCATTTGCATTCTTTGTAATAAAGGATTCACCCAGAATGTCGGTTTCCTTCTTTTTTCCTCTTCATCGTATAAATAAAAAATTTTTTCAAGCGTGGGTACAGCGAACTAGATTGCTTGACGGCATTTTGAAAATGACAATGGCATAACATCGCAATGCCCACCATTAAAATATTGCCAACCATTGCAATCAAATTTGACAGATGTTATGCCATCAAAAATTGCCCGTGGAGACGTAGGGTAAAGAATATGCGACAACCTTCCAGTTAGCACAAAATCTTGAAATGTTGCTTTGATTCGGGACTGTCGACTTTTGTTGACAGCTTTTATTAAGAGCTTTGTGTCTTGTGGACCGAATTTATAAATTGGATTTTAATTCCTTCTTTATTTTGATTATTTACATCTTGATCGTTTGCTTATCATTTATTGTGCTTTATATTGATTTCATATGATATGAAAGCAATTAAAGCGCAATTTTATAAGTACACACATATGTATATAAATTACATACGTACATCCAACTTATTCGGTTGGATATATATTATGGTATATTAATATTCCAATTCCTGCAAAGACGAAAACGGGAATTTAGTGACGGATGTCCAGAGCGTACTCACGTTCTGGAGGGAACACTTCTCGAAGCTGCTGAATGGCGACAGCGCTAATGATAGCAATGAAGATGAACCCGACCCCACAGTTGCTGACGACGAACATGAAGTAGCGCCCTCCGACTATGACGAGGTCTTGCTAGTAGGTTATTAGGCGGCTCAAAAACAATAAAGCCGCCGGAGCTGATGGTATACCAGCGGAGCTATTCAAGGCTGGCGGCGATGAGCTCACGAAACGCATGCACCAGCTCATCTGCAAAATATGGTCGGAGGAATGCATGCCTAGCAACTGGAACTTAAGTGTGCTCTGCCCAATCCACAAGAAGGGTGATCCGGCAATCTGTGCCAACTACCGCGGGATCAGCCTTCTGAACATCGCATATAAGGTCCTGTCGAGCGTACTCTGTGAAAGGCTGAAGCCCATCGCCAATGAACTGATTGGGCCTTATCAGTGTGGCTTCAGACCTGGTAAAGGCACCATTGACCAAATGTTCACACTACGCCAAATCCTGGAGAAAACCCTAGAGAAGCAGATTGACATACACCACCTTTTCGTCGATTTCAAAGCCGCATTCGACAGCACCGTAAGGAGTCAACTATACGCCGCTATGTCTGAATTTGGCGTCCCTGCTAAGCTAATTCGGCTGTGCAAAATGACGCTAAGCACCACCACTGGCTCAGTTAAAATCGGTAATGACTTGTCCGAGCCGTTTGTTACTGAGCGAGGATTCAGACAAGGTGACTCCTTATCGTGTGTTTTCTTCAATCTAATGTTGGAAAAAATCGTACGTGCAGCATGTCTAAATCGCACAGGCACTATCTTCCACAAGAGTGTCATGTTACTGGCGTATGCTGATGATATTGACATCATTGGCCATAACAGCCGCGCCGTGAGTGCTGCATTTTCCGGCTTGGAGAGAGAAGCGAGGCGAGTGGGTTTAGCGGTGAACGAGGACAAAACGAAGTACTTGGTGTCAACACACAAAGAGTCTCAGCGTCTTGGACACCACGTCACTGTTGGCGACTACAACTTTGAAGTTGTGAAGGATTTCGTTTATCTGGGAACCAGCATCAACACCACGAATGATGTCAGCAAGGAGATCAAGCGAAGAATCACTCTTGCCAACAGGTGTTACTTTGGGCTCAATAGGCAATTGAGAAGCAGAGCCCTCTCTCGACGAACAAAAATTACGCTCTACAAAGCCCTCATCCTTCCCGTCCTGCTTTATGGTGCCGAAACCTGGACGATGACAAACAACGATGAGCGAGCTTTGGGGGCGTTCGAGAGAAAAATTCTTCGAAGGATCTATGGTCCTATATGCGTCTGCGGAGAGTATCGAATCAGATGGAACAACGAGCTGTATGAGCTGTACGCCGACATTGATATAGTTCAGCGCATTAAAACACAGCGGCTGCGCCGGCTGGGACATGTTGTGCGAATGGATGAAAGTGCTCCGGCGAAAAAAGTATTTGAATCGATGCCGCCGGGTGGCGGACGCAGGAGGGGGAGACCACCACTACGTTGGAAGGACCAGGTTCAGGAGGACCTGGCTGCACTTGGTGTTTCCAATTGGCGCCAGCGTGCGCGAAGCAGAGACGACTGGCGAAGGCTGATAACGCGGCAATGACCAGAAATGGTTGTACGCCAATTATGATGATGATATTAATATGCATATATACATATCATGAATTGAAATGCTTAATATTTGATTTTTTCATACTTTTACAGAAATTTGGAAAATTTAATAAAAATTTATTTTATTTTAAAAAAAAATTTTTTATTTATAAACATTTTTAATATGTAAATTATATTTCACATACAAAAATGCTTCTTCCTCATATTCTACCAAAAAATCTATTTTATTGATTATATCAGCCACTCATACCAGGCGAACAGAAAGCGAAAACAGCACCACACTTCACATCAGGAATTGAAAATTAAAATTATTAAATTGTTATGTAATGTGGACAAATCCTCTTTGTATTGGGCATTTCGGTCCCTTCGCAAGTCGCTACCTACTATACTATACTATACTATATGTAAATGTATAAATGTATGTAAGTGCCTGCTCAGAATTAATGCGAGAGGATTCACTTTTGTTCAGATCTGATATTTTGAAGCCCCAATGAAAAGGAATACCTTTCTTGCAATAGGCAGCGCTTTCCAAGCTTATTATAGAGTATTTGGTTGTAGGTTCTTTATAGAGAGCAATAGAGAGTATTTGGTTATATATTGTAATGAAATTCAATATTTCATGAAAGATGATTTCAATATTCATGAAACATGACATTCAAATCTTATATATTGAATATCAAGTGTATCGTATATATATATATATATATATATATATATATATATATATATATATATATATATATATATATATATATATATATATATGTGGCGACACCACTACCGCCACCTATTAACACGCTGTCGCTGTCGCACAGCGTGTTCATGGGTAAACCGGAACCAGCCTGTGTTGGCTGCGGAGCAACACACTTCGTGTTTCCGGCTTTTTCATTCTTTCTTTCTGTTCGCAGCGCTGGAGCCGAGCACACGTTCTCATTTTTCTGTGTTTATCCCAGACATCGTGGTGATATTTAAATAAATTTTATATACTTAATAATTGTCTTTTTTATTGGGTTACGCTCCACCCGAGCGTAACCCAAATTGGTGACCCCGACGTGATCGAAAAACACGCGCCCCATACAGGGGTATAAAACGCTCGCCCCATACAGGGGTATAAAACGCATAGGATGCTCCACTGGCCAACAGCCTCAGGACCGGCGCCGCCGGCACCACCGGAGCAGCCGCCGACTCGAGCAACGTACGCTCCACAACAGCAACACTAGCAAAAACAACACCCACTACCGCAACAACAACCGCAGCAATGGCTACGGCAAGTGCAACGAGCGCTGCCAGCACCGCTGCGGCCGCGGCAGATCAACAGAAAACAACGTTACCTGTTCCAGCAAATCGACCTCGTCCATATCCACAGCCAACCCAACGGCCACCTCCAATTCGACCACAAACGGCACGTGCACCAACCACGCCGCGGTTTCACGGGGAGGCCGGCGACCATACGACCGTATCCCCACAAACAACTGCCGCCAACACCGAGCCCACGTGGGTGCACGAAATCTTTCAAGGTGCTGGTACTGCCACTGGCGCGAACCTTCAGCACAGAACGCCTGTGCAACATTCGCCCCAACGCAACCGACCACGCCCATCGCAAATGCCCACTGAAGCATCAAACGGCAACTCAACGACTGCTCCTGCTTCAGCTCAAGGTGCTGGTACTGCCACTGGCGCGAACCTTCAGCACAGAACGCCTGTGCAACATTCGCCCCAACGCAACCGATACGCCCACGTGCCTCACGCATTCCAACGGCTCTGAGATGTCCACAGAACGCCTGTGCAACATTCGCCCCAACACAACACGAACACATCCACATCACCGACATGCCCACGTGCCTCACGCATTCCAACGGCTCTGAGATGTCCACAGAACGCCTGTGCAACATTCGCCCCAACGCAACACGAACACATCCACATCACCGACATGCCCACGTGCCTCACGCATTCCAACGGCTCTGAGATGTCCACAGAACGCCTGTGCAACATTCGCCCCAACGCAACCGACATGCCCACGTGCCTCACGCATTCCAACGGCTCTGAGATGTCCACAGAAATCGCCTGTGCAACATTCGCCCCAACACAATCACACAACACGAACACAGCCACATACACGAACATGGCCCCTTCAATTCTCACACATGCACACGCACGCATTTCTCTTTGTTTACGCAAATTTTTCGAAAATTTGCCCTTCGACAAACGACCGCGCGTACTTTGCACGAAAGCAAACGTTTCACACACACACGAACACAGCCGTCACAATCCACACGGACAACAAAACGACCCTACCACCCAACCGGGTTTCATCGAGCAGTTGCGCAAGCTGGTAAAAGCGACGAAGCCAGTACCAGCGTCCAACCACTCAAGACAGAAGCCGATCATCAGCGCCATCCCGATCATCAGCGCCATCCCGATCATCAACGCCATCCCGATCATCAGCGCCATCCCGATCATCAGCGCCATCCCGATCATCATCGCTATCCCGATCGCCATCGCCGCAACCGTCGTCATCGTCAGCGACAAATGACCCGCCAGCGATCCATCCAAGGAGTCATCTGAGGAGTCAACCGACGAAACGGGTATCGTTCTCCGCGCCTCCTGCGCCGATCACTGGGGGAGGAATACCTGTGGCGACACCACTACCGCCACCTATTAACACGCTGTCGCTGTCGCACAGCGTGTTCATGGGTAAACCGGAACCAGCCTGTGTTGGCTGCGGAGCAACACACTTCGTGTTTCCGGCTTTTTCATTCTTTCTTTCTGTTCGCAGCGCTGGAGCCGAGCACACGTTCTCATTTTTCTGTGTTTATCCCAGACATCGTGGTGATATTTAAATAAATTTTATATACTTAATAATTGTCTTTTTTATTGGGTTACGCTCCACCCGAGCGTAACCCAAATATATATATATATATATATATATATATATATATATATATATATATATATATATATATATATATATATATATATATATATATATATATATATATATATATATATATAATTAAAAAGGTAGACATGAATCTTTTTATTTATTTTGATACGGAATTATATATTTAAAAAATAAATTATGAATAAAGGTATCGCTTTGCACAACCAGTGTTGCGCAATAGACACAATTACAAATTATAAACCTTGCCTTTAATAGTTAAAAATAAAATAATATGACTTAAATTACAAGAATGATACCACACGGCACTAATTGGATGGCAACTTTGTATAGGATAATAAGTACACTTTACACGGCACAAGAAAATAAAAACGCAGATTTTTAATTATCTTGATTTCATTGCAGTGGGATTTAATTGGAAGGAGTTGTAAGGAGAGTTTAACATGGGTATGTTCAATGTACTTAGTCATAGATTTTTTGGGACATTCGCACCACTGAACGTATACAATTATGATACGAAAAGCTACAATTTCTATGAAGTTCTGCGTTTTTATTTTCTTCCCGTTAAAAATTAAAAGTTTATATATTAGATTTTAAAAAATTATTAATTAACAAATTTTTATGATTTTTAAAATCTATCTAAAAATAAATACTTTTTCACGAACTCACCTGAAAACTGATGTTGCCAACGAAATAAAGTAGGGAGCATATGTACATACACATACATATGTATAAATATTAAGTAACTGCTCTATCAGGCCACAGGTAATATCGGACCACTCTTACTTTGTTCACCTTGGACCTGGTGACACTTGTATGTACATCTACATACCAGTTTACATTCAACAACGATGCGGATCGCAACAAACTTCTTTTAAAATCTTTTTTAAACAAAAATTTAAATATTTAAAATAGTGAAATAAATATAAATTAAATAAATATATAAACTAAAGTTTTTTTTTCTATTAAAAAGTTTGTTTCTCTCGCCGGTAAATTCGGGCATAGAAAGCCAAATTACAAATCTGTAAAAAAAAGTTTTTATATCTCTTAAACGCGGTGCGCGAAATTTTCAATAAATTAAATTAATATTTGTATATCGGAAACGCGGTACGCGAAAAACCAAATTACAATTATAATGGTTGGATCTAGTTGAAGCAAGTGTGATGCTAAAGATGACGACCGCATGGTACAGTGCGATCGGTGCGATAAGTGTTACCACTTCAATTGCGTCGGAGTTAATAGCGGAGTAGCCGATATTAGCTGGAATTGTGAAAATTGCAATACATATAAGAGCCCGGACAAATTGAGCGCTGCAGCTCCTCCGGCAAATATTCAATTCGGAATCCACTGTAAAGATCGCCCACAAGCTTCATCATCGCCAGCAGCCGAAGTGGACATTCCATTACCAACAACAACAACAAGGTGGAGTGCAGAAGATGGCGCTGCACATCTGCCAAGAGATTTTGGCGTACCTAATAACCAAACACTAATAACTACAGGCGGCGCAGTAGCGTCAATTTTAGCAATGCAGACACCCCTATCAACATGCCCAGCAACATTATATCCATACATGTTGAATCAAATTAATGCAGTGCAGAGTGCAACATTGACAAACGTTGCTCCTCCACACATGTTGCACGATAACAATTCAACGGAGCATAATGCCTCAAAACAAAAAAGGTCGAATTACAACTGGCCATGTTAAAGGAAGAAAGACGAATCCAACAGAGCTATTTAGAACGAAAATACGAACTATTAGCACAATCACAGGACATTTCGCCAGAAAATTGTAATAAATTCTCTTACCAACGCACGCCAACTCAAACACAATTAGCAGCAAGACATGCCATTCCAAAAGAGTTACCGCATTTTAATGGCGACCCGGAGGAGTGGCCTCTATTTATAAGTTGTTTTAAGAACAGCACTGATGTCGCAGGTTATTCAAATGCCGAAAACCTGATAAGATTGCAAGCGTGTTTAAAAAGAAAAGCCCGTGAAATGGTTCGAAGCAAACTTCAGGTACCAAAAATAATTCAGACTCTGGAAATGTGTTTTGGCAGGCCAGAATTTATAGTAGAGAGCCTGATAGAAAAAGTAAGAAAGGTGGCGCCATTGAAAGATAAGCTGGAGGCACTCATCGACTACGCTCTCTGTGTACGTAATATTTACTCTACCATGGAATCATGCAATATGTACGCATATATGAATAATCCCATGCTCGTCAAAGAGCTAGTCGACAAACTGACAACCCAATATAAGCTAATGTGGGCAATGCATGCTAAAGACGAAAGAGTTCCAGTGGTAAAAACGTTTAGCGACTGGCTTTACACACTTGCAGAAGCGGCCAGCAAAGTGATCACACCTGCGACAGAAAAACACCATGGATCACTCAATACACACATGCAAGCAGACAATCTACAAAAAAAACATAATTGTGCACATTGCAAAACTGAGGGACATAGAATATCACAATGCAAGGAGTTTAAAAAACTCAGTCTGGAGCGTAAGTGGGACATCGTACGAACTCTCTGCCGTCAGTGCTTGAACATCCACCGACGCCGATATTTCATCAATCAAACCTGTGGCATCGAAGGATGTAACGTTAAACACCATCAGTTGTTGCACAGAAGTGCACCCACGACAACAGAAAGTGAAGCAGAGGCATCAAATACGGGTGAAAACAGCAGTGAGACTGTGAACTCACACTACAGTTCTAGCGACAATGACCGACCATGCTTCCGCATTTTACAACAATTACTTAGACACTTTTGCATTTTTAGATGAGGGCTCGTCAGTGACACTTATGGAGGCAGAAGTTTTCAACCACCTAAATTTGAAAGGTGTCCACGAACCCCTGTGTCTACGTTGGACCGGGGACAAAACAAGAAATGAAGATGCATCTATCAAAACGTCACTAAAGATTGCTAACGTGCATAGTGATGCGTCGTTCACTCTAAATGGAGTCCACACCGTGGAAAGCCTCAGCTTACCCGTGCAAACCATTGACATGGGCGAAATTGCGAAAGAGCATCCATATTTAGCGGACTTGCCCATACAGTCGTATATTAACGCTAAACCAACAATTCTTATCGGCTTAGATAAATGGAGACTTGCCGTGCCACTTAAAATTCGTGAAGGGACATGGTATCAACCGATAGCGACGAAAACAAGACTAGGATGGGCCTTACAATGGCGTGGATCTGGTTCTCAGATGAATTCCCATCTAAATATACATACGTGCGGCTGCAAAAAGGAATATGAAGAGCTTCACGACATGGTTAAAGAACACTTCAAGTTGGATTCACCACCACCATCGCTGTTACTATCACAACAGGATGAGAGATGCCATACTAGATTCAACATGTCAAAATATTGGAAACCGATATGAAACCGGGCTACTATGGAGTCACGACGAGGCGAACCTACCCGATAGCTACGAAACTGCGTTTAAAAGGCTGCTGTGCCTCCACAAAAAATTCCTCAAAAACCCATCGCAGAAATTAGCCATGCAACAGCAAATTGACAACTTACTTGGAAAAGGCTACGCAGAAAAGCTAAGTGCGGAGGAATTGCAAACATATCAAGGTCGCGTATGGTATCTACCAATATTCGTGACACAAAATCCGGACAAACCTGGAAGAGTGCGACTGGTATGGGATGCTGCGGCGAAAAGCAAGGGTATGGCTTTAAATGATTTCATCTTGTGCGGTCCAAACCTTCTAACTCCTCTTGTACAGTGCTCGTCAAAGTGGTGGAACGCGGACCGGTGCCGGTCCGTAAGCCATAAGTCGCCGGTCCGCAAAGGGCTCGCGAAATGGACAACGATTTTTTAAACGATTATATATACATATACGACTATCTGTATACTCCACACTTCTAACCATGGTACAATTATCTACATGGTAGTAGCACTAGAAATTTCACGTCCGAGATGTCAAAATATTAAGTCAAAACACAAGCGAACACACAAACGAACAAAGCAAAGTAACCTAGTTTAACATCTCCAACACAAAATCACCTGTTCAAATTAACGATCAGCTGTTCATTTGCTATCACCTCTATTAAGACGCCTTGCTTCTAACTAACAACACTGGCACATACAAAAAGTAACGACAAATACCGTTTGTTTTTCGTGGAACCAAGAGGCAATGTGTTGATACATGTGGCTTTCTTTTGTTTAGTTTCTTTGATCCAGTTGAACAAGTGTCACTGTCGTGTAGTGTTCTGTGTTTGTTATAGCTAATATCTGCTATCATTAAATGGTAATAGGTCATATATAGACACCCGGCTAATAAAGAAATGCATTTAAACAAATTTTAATACATATATGAGATGATCGTAAACGAAAAATAATCAATAAAAAAAGGTACCGGTCCACGACGTAATAGAAAAATTGCAGCCGGTCCGTCACACTCAAAAGTTTGACGAGCACTGCTCTAGTAGATGTACTACTAGGATTTAGGATTGGCAAGGTTGCCATCTGCGGCGACATAGCCGAAATGTTCCACCAAATCACCGTGCGAAGCAACGATATGCACGCGCAATGCTTCCTATGGTGGGATAGAAACGATGAGATCGACAAACCCGGCGTGTACGTCATGCGCGCGTTAACATTCGGCATAAGCTGTGCACCATGCATCGGGCACTATATTCGGAATAAGAACGCTGACACATTTAATCAACATTTTCCACGAGCCGTCGCCGCTATAAACAGACATCACTACGTTGACGACTTCATCGACAGTGAATATGGGGAACAGGAAGCCTTGCAGCTAGCCGAAACAGTTAAGCATATACATGCATCCGCCGGTTTTCACATCCGTAATTGGTCGTCAAATTCAACTACTGTGCTGGCTAAATTAAGAGGAGTTGCAATTACAAATCAATCACCGGTGGAGCTGAGCGCGAGCGAAAAGGTACTAGGGGTCTATTGGGATGCGAACAAAGATGTGTTCAGATATGCATTCAGGTTCGCCAGGCTGAAACGGAATGTGTTAACAGAAGACTTAATTCCGACGAAGCGTGAGGTCCTGCAGGTTTTAATGTCCATTTTTGATCCTCTGGGATTTTTGTCACACTATACGACAGCACTAAACATTTTACTTCAAGAGATCTGGCGATCGGGTATCGACTGGGATGAAGAACTATCCCTGAGCCTGAACTCTAAATGGTGCCAATGGAAGGATGCCATACCACGAATGTCTCTGGTGGAGGTACCGCGGTGCTATTCCGTTCACTTAAACAACGCCGAGAATGTGCAACTCCATACATTCGTCGACGCTGGCGAATATGGATATGCGGCAGTCTGCTATCTACGTGTTCAAAGTGGATCCCACACGGACGTTTCACTAGTAGCAGCCAAGTCAAAAGTGACACCACTAAAACCACTCTCTATACCACGATTAGAGTTACAGGCTGCGATAATTGGCATCCGGCTGTCATCTAAGGTGCAGAACATCGCTCGTCTACCAATACAACGAAAATTGTTTTGGACTGATTCCGCAACAGTGTTAAAGTGGCTACATATGGATCCCAGACAATTCCAACAATTTGTAATGTACCGCGTCGCCGAAATTCTAGAGAACACTAACCCAGACCCGCAGATCTGGCAACTAAAGCGGAATCTAAAGAACAACAGCAAATATGGTTCAGTGGACCGGATTTTTTGTCAATGGAGGAGCGTAAGTGGCCTCATCGAGACGATTTTGGAGCCACAAATACAACCGAAATTAGACAACACACGCTACACATTCGAAATTTGGATCGAAGTGAGATAACGATAAATACAAACCATTTTTCGAGTTGGAGGCGCCTGTATCGGGCTTTAGCAACATGTATTCTATATTTCGAGAGACTGAAAGCTAAGGTTCGTTAAATAATTCTGCCCACGAAGTTAACCTTCGAAATTGTACAATCGGCAAAGACGATACTCATCAGGCAGGCACAAATGAGCGTGTACTCCCACGACGTATTCAATTTGAAAAATGGTAAGAGCATTGAAAAGAGTAGTAAACTAATAGCGTTTAACGTGTTTTTAGATGAGCTGGATACTATACGTTTAAGGAGTAGAGCAGAATTTCTGAGCACGCGCGATTTGATCGTGATGCCTAATAATCATCACGTAACTTTCTTAATCGTTAGAGCTTCACACGAGAGAAATCATCACCTTTCCCATGAAGCCGTGGTAAATGAAATAAGAGGGGAACTCTTCATACCTAGGCTACGAGTCCTTTACCGGAAAGTTCGCAGACTTTATCAACACTGCAAGAATAACAACGCGAAGCCGCGGCCTCCCCAAATGGCTCCCTTGCCAACGGCTAGTCTGGCCAGGTTTGAACGCCCCTTTAGCTATGTGGGCATAGACTACTTTGGGCCGACGAGCGTGGTCGTCGGTAGAAGGCGGGAAAAACGGTGGGGTGTGATATTTACTTGCCTTACCATCCGAGCAGTACACCTAGAGACAGTCTTGACATGAACTCCTGCATACTTTGTATCAGCAACTTTATTTCCAGGCGCGGTGTACCTAGAGAAATTTATACCGATAACGGCACAAATTTTAGAGCAACAGAAAGGTTATTGCGAGAGGAATCCATGAACATCAACTACACGAAAATCGAAGCTATATTTGACAATATCAAATGGAAATTTACCACCTATGGGTGGAGCCTGGGAAAGGCTCATAGAATCGATTAAAACGGTACTACATGCGACGCTTACTCATGCCACATTCAACGATGAAACACTCCACAGCGCACTATTAGGAGTAGAGTTCCTAATAAATTCAAGACCCCTGACAGTTGTTTCCATGGAATCATCTGACGATGAGGAATCACTCCAAATCACTTACTTATGAGCTCACCAAGCGGATCCAAACCAATAGGCAGTAGCACTGGAGATATACGGCAACGCTTTCGTCAAACATGCATTTACGTCGATCGGTTCTGGCAGAGATGGGTTAAAGAGTACAGCCCAATTCTAACTCGGAGAACAAAATAGTTCGCGAAGCAGCCACCACTGAAGATTGGTGACGTTGTAATAATCGTCGACGAGAAACATGCACGAAATCAATGGCCAAAAGGAATTATAGTCGATATAGTGACAGCAAACGACGGGCAAGTACGAAGAGCGACGGTGAAGACCCAAGGGGGCCTACTGGAACGGCCGGCAGTAAAACTAGCAACCCTAGACGTGGCCAACGACTGTGGAAAGCGCCACGGGCTTGCTTACGAGGGGGAGAATATTGCCAACGTTCCTAGCGGGTGTGTAACGAAATAAAGTAGGGAGCATATGTACATACACATACATATGTATAAATATTAAGTAACTGCTCTATCAGGCCACTTCTAGTTATACATATGTATGAACGGTAATATCGGACCACTCTTACTTTGTTCACCTTGGACCTGGTGACACTTGTATGTACATCTACATACCAACTTACATTTAACAACGGTGCGGATCGCAACAAACTTCTTTTAAAGTCTTTTTTAAACAAAAATTTTAATATTTAAAATAGTGAAATAAATATAAATTAAATAAATATATAAACTATTTTTTTTGTATTAAAAAGTTTGTTTAAAGCCAAATTACAACTGCCTTGATATATTTTTTAATATCAAGTTTTCCATTGATTTGCCGAATGAACTCACTTTTATACATATTTCAATAAATGCAAACATATTTGAGGTTATCTATTGATTATAGTAATCACAATAATAAATTATTATGATTAAAACAAAAATTTGGATATCAATAATCAAATTTGTATGCAAATGATTTACTCTTGATAGCTGTACATATGGGCAGTCGGAAAGTCTATTTATTTTGGTAAATTAGTCTGAGGTGCAATCTGCACCTACAAGCGAACATTTTTGATATCTATGGCCACAATCACCCGCACACCCGAAAAGCTGTGAATCATACATTTCACAGCTAGTGACAAATAATTCACCTATCTTCCCACGAAGTTACAAATAAAGATTGCAATCTTTTTCTAAATCTTAGCTTTTAATGAATAAAAAACACAAATCATTGCTTAAAATATACATTATTTACATGATATATGTGCGTAACACGCCACATACACTACCCAACGCCACCCACATCTGTGGCCTCTGCAGTATTATTAACTTTAACCAGTCTCTTTATAATTGATTCCTCCATTATATTATGTTCGGCTAATTTATGTTGTCGCAACGCATATGCCTGTAAAAATCCAGCACTACACAATCCACATCTGAACAAATCTCCTGTATGTCTCCGCACATGGGTCTTCAAATCTTGTCGCTGCGAAAATGCCTGATCACAGTAAGGACATTTGTAGGGCTTCTCTCCCGTATGAGTGCGCATGTGTATGATCAGTGTGCAACGTCGCTGAAAACCACGGCCGCACTGCTCGCAGAAATGACTCTTTTCGCCCGTGTGGTAGCTGTGAAATTCAAATGAAATTCATATAAGGCAAAAGTGTACAAAAGAAAAGAATAATTACACACTCACCGCTCGTGAATTTTCAGATCTGCTCTTCGCAAGAATCCCTTCTCGCAATATTTGCACTTGAATGGCTTGGCGCCACGGTGTCGTTGTATGTGCACGTGCAAATTGTTGGTAGTACCAAAACACTTACCACACTCCGGACACATTTGCGTCTTATAATGCAACTCCTGCTTCATGTGAGCATCACATTCCTCCTTGGTACCGAATTTCAGTACGCAACCCTTGCATGTATACAACCGTTTACCTCCGTGCTCATCTTGCACATGGCGCCGCAGGCGCATCTCGTACCGAAACTCCTTAGCACACTGGTCACATGTGTAGAGCCTGCTATTGCTAGTGTGCCGTTGCAACTTGTGATTTTCCAACTGTTTCGCATCCGTGTACTCTTTACTGCAGTCCGTGCATTTGTAGTCCTTCCGCTCATGCATGCGCATTACGTGTATTTTGAGATGATCGTTGCGTTTAAAGGTCTTATCGCAATGCGAGCAAGCATATTGACGTTCCTGTCCGTGACTCAGTAAATGCCGATTTAGAACATAACTGCGTCTAAAGATTTTCTCGCAATATTCACATTGGTACTGCTTACTACGATCGCTTTTTAATTGCAAAGCAGATTTAGAGTTTACCTTCTTTTTGCTGTGAAACTTCGATAATGACCGTTTCTTTGCTGGATGGTTCTCTGTCGATTTTCGTGTTTTCTTGATGACTGCCGGGTTACAATCACTAATATTTTCTGCGGGCGCTGCATTTAATTTGTCTTTTGATAGTCAAAGATAAATTGCTATACATTTATTTGTCTCAACTATTTTGTCTCACCTCTCTCTTTTGACCGCTCCGTCTCAATGGCCTCCATTTTAATCATCAAACACGAAAGTGGTTGCTCAAACTCATCATCATAATCGTCGTCGTCGGCACCGGTGACTTTTTTATCAAGATTGCTATCACTCAAATGAGCCCTTTCACAGTTAGTCGAAACGTCGCTTCTGAATATATCGTCTTCGAGTTGCCTGAAAAATACGACTGTAGTGTTTTTGTACAGCTTTAATTTAATATTTGCGGCCTACAGCACTGCCGTGGCTTTTTCTGGCAATGAATCAGCGTTGTTGACATTCTCAAACTTCTGTAAAAACTCACTGCTGAAGTCGACGCTGTTGTTGGTGCTTGCCTCATGTACCAGACCAATTTTCTGCACCCAATTGCTTTCCGCCTCTTCACAACGCCTAATAAATTCGTATGTTATTTTAGCACACATTGCACAATTGTTACAAACCGAGTAAGGAACATGGTCGTGACGGGTAAACTACGAAATTCTAAAAATCACTAAAAGCTGGCTTAGGTAAGCCTAAAGTATTCCTTACCCTGAGATTACTACATTCTATGAGCATCTCGACAAACGTTTTCCCGTGCGGCAATATTATTTTCTCGTAGATGTTGGTCATATCTTCCGCGCCAAGCAGGCATATGCGGCAACAATCTTTTATCGACATTTTTTATTCAAAAAATATATTAAACACTACAAAAACAACAAACACTATAATAAAGCAACGTATTCATTCGCCAAGAATTTTTGACGTTTCACATACTAGTGTTGAAGGAAATAGAGTACTCGCACTCGCTCGTTCAAACATTTGTCAATTGATTGGGTTCCGAGGTGAATTTACTTACATGGTGGCTGCAAGAACAAATTTTTTTAAACCAATTTTCTCTCAGTAGCTGTCAAAATTGAAATTATAGAAAAATACGATTAAAACAAATATGCAAACAACTGCAAATAGAGTTTTGATTTGAGTGAATAAGAGTTTTTTAATCGTTACATTTGTAAAGTTTGAACATTTTGAAGAAATTATGATTCTATTTAACTATTAAATATATTTTATACAAATTATGTACCACTTTAACCAGCTCTTATGTATTCCTTCATTCCTCTCAATTTCGTTTATATTGATCCCACATTGCAATTCCGGAGGTACAAAATTCACCTTGCATCCACCATGTAAGTAAATTCACCTTATATAGTAAATTCACCTTATATATTAATATATACATACATATATTTTATAATATTTTTGTATATTTTTTATATTTTTTTTAATTTACATTAGTAACTTTATTCAAAATTGCATTTCTTTTGTTCTAATACAAATTTTTGTTCTAGGTTGTGTATATTTGCTTAGCTAATTATGAAAATTTGTATATTTGTTACTAAAATCCTCAGACGGAGTAACCATGTGTAAGAGGATAGAAAATAAATCTTAAACTTAATAAATAAACGTAATAAATAAGCTATTAGTTTTTTTTTTAATAATTACATGAAGGAGATCATAATATAATATGAACTATCTTAAGTTCTTAATATATGTATTGAGTTTTTGTTTAAAAATATTTATGTTTACGGCATTTTTGATACCTTCAGGTAAGTTGTTGTACTGTTTTATTGCGCTGTGTTTTAGACTGTGTAGTTGTTTTGTTGTCCTGGCCTTTGGAACGTCGAAGTTGTGCTTCTGTCGCGTGTTGTGTTGGTGTATTGTGTTTCTTGTAGTTAGGACGGTATTTGTTTTCATAAGGTTGTTCTTGATTTTATAAATGTATTTGCATTTCTCTGCATATATAAGCTGGTTTATGTCCATCTGTTTAGTTTTTTTGTATAGGTCTTTTGTTGATAATGTTGCGTCTTTGTTGAATAGGACTCGTAGTGATTTAATCATCAACCTTCCGATTTGTTCGACTTGGAATTTGGTACATTGACTCCAGCTGCATATATTGTATCTTATTTTGGAAAGTATATGTCCCGTGTATATTAGTTTAGCTGTTTTCTCCTGTATTGTTCCAAGTCTCCGAACTACTTGTAACATTGGTATTATGGTGTTTTTGATTTCCTTAATGTGGTTTTCGTAATCGAGCCTTTCATCTATAACCATCCCGAGATATTTTGTATGGTGCACCCTTTGTAAGTCTGTGTTGTTGATTTTTATTTTGATGTTTACATCTACGTTGCTACGTGGTCGGAATATTATATAATTGGTATTTTGTATGTTGATGCTCAGTCCATTTCCATTTAAATGGATACTTTCCTCGCACAGCACAATTCAATGTCAAAAAATTATGGCTTTGCTCGTACTTTGTCGAACCATTCCCAATGTTAAGAAATAGCATAATAGAACGATAAATATCAAATTAACTTTTTCTACGTGTTTCTTTTACAAAATAAGGAACTTAAAAGTTAGTAAAACTACCATTGGAATTAAATGCCGTTAACTTATTTTGCCAATATTTCTCTTTTTATTTATCGATAAAAAAAATTTGTTGTTTTCCAGCTCTGCATTCTCATGAAATGTTATCGATAATTTAATTTGACATTCGTCAGTTTAAATTGGAACCGCTTAAAACTGTTTCTAACTGAATATTTGTTAGCACGGGAGGCGGCTGAGAAACATTTTTTTATAATTCAAAGAATTAATAATTTTTATTAAGAAATCGTTTTTATTACTATAACACAAGCAATCGTATATTTTTAATTTTCTTTGGTTACGTCAGTTTTTTAATGAAAATATTTACAGAATAAGTTAAAAGCAGAAAATGGCTGCACTCTATGAAGTTGAAAATGTTGAAATGCAAGTGCTCACCCAGAAATATGTGTCCAAACTCACAAGCATATGGATGCATATTTTTGATCAGGACACATGTAAGGATAATCTGCGCAAATTAGTGGATCATGCGACCACATTTTACGAAGAACTGGTAGCTGAGTCACTCGAAAAACAGGATTATATACAAAAAGAGATCAGCGAGTTGCAGGAGGAGGCGGACACACTGCGGCGGTTGCTCAAAACTAATGTGGAACTGTCATACCCGGTAGATGCGAACACTCCTCTGCTGGTGATACAATCTGAGATGGATAAAAGTCTAACTGAGTTGCGTGAATGTTTACGTCAGAGACGTGAACAAATCTGTGAATTGTTACTGGAGCAGGAAGCACTGTGTGATGAGTTGGGTGAACCGCCACGTCCACTGCTGGCAGATCCGCTACCAACTGCAGAGGAGATCGACGAATTCCGTGAACATTTGATCCAGCTTAAGGAAGAACGAGTGCAGCGTACAAATCAGTTATCTATTCTGAGGCGGGAAATTAAGAATTTCTTGCAAGTACTCGAGGTGCACGTGAACACCGAGATAGAGGATCGCTTGCTCAATCATCGTCAAATAAAATTGAACAAAGACACGTTTGTGGATCTACAACGTATGCACGATCGATACAGTTCCCAGGTGCAACAATTGCATGATCAAATCAACTGCATACGCAAGAAAGTGGAAACTCTGTGGGAACGTTTGAGTACATCGCCAGGTACGCGTAACAAATATAAACGATTTACGGAATATACTCAATACACTCATGATATGTTGTACGGAGAGTTGCAGCGGTGCGAGTCTCTGAAAAGTCAAAATATCAAACAATTTGTGCAGCAAATACGCCAGGAGATCTTGGAGTGGTGGGACAAAACACTAAAGTCGGATGTGCAGCGAAGTCGCTTCTCTAATTTTAACAGCAAATGCTACACAGATGATTTGCTTGTGTTGCACGAAATGGAATTGGAGGACTTGAAGCAATTCTACGAGAGCAACCATCAAATTTTTGAACTCTATTCGAATCGTAAAATACTGTGGGAACGCATGACCGCTCTAGAGGCTAAAGCGCTTGAGCCAGGACGCTATAACAATCGAGGTGGTCAATTATTGAAGGAAGAAAAAGAACGCAAAACAATTGCAACAAAGTTGCCAAACATCGAACAACAAATAACCGAATTGGTGCACGAGTATGAAAGACGTGAACACACTCCATTTCTCATATATGGCGAGAACATATTGGATATGATGGCGAGCGAATGGGAGAAAAAACGTCAAGAAAAGGAGAAACACTCAAGTGCGCGTAAAAATGCTCGCACGCCGCTCTCCAACAGTCAGTACATGCCAACGCGTACTCCCCTGTCTGCTAAAAATGGCTCCTCCACTCTGTCACTACGCAAAGCAACATCCGCAAACAACTTATCCAGCTTACCATTGGCAGTTTCTACTCAAAAGCGTAAACTAACCGCCGCAGAGAAACCAGTACCAGTAGCCAAACGCAGTCTGCTGCATGCACTCAGCAGCCCTAGCGTTTTTCTAAAACCCAGTTGTTCATCGGTGAAGAAAACCCCGTTTAAATCACCACTAAAACGTGTGATAGCCACCACCATAAGACGCAGATCGGGTCGTCGTAGTGCTAACGCCAAAAAACGCCGATCTCAACAGAAAGTGGCCAGAAAACCCACGCCTAAAATAGTCATAAGTGGCTGTTACGATAGTCCCACTGATGATGGTGGCAGCGACGACAACTATGATTCTTTTGAGAAATACATTGAACCGGCGTCACGCTCGTCGGTGATCGAAGCCAGCATGTTGAATGCGACGACTCGCGCGAAACGCATACAACAAATCGCCACCAATGAGAACTTGCGTCTAGCTCAACTCCCCAAACCCCGCATTATGCGTACACCGTCCAAACGTGCCGGGATACCAATCGTCCATTCACCAGCCAGAGGCAACAGCAGCCGCAAAATGACCACGAAGAACTTGCCTATAATGATTTAAGTTAGTTCATTTTATTTTATTGATAATATATTATTTTGTTTTGTATTAAGTGTTTTTTGTTTGTTTTATTTTATGTCATTTAATGTTTTGCTTTCTTTATGCGCTTAACTTTGGTGTTTTGGTAAATGATATTTTAATATAAGAATGTAAAAAATAAACACAATTTCTCGGTATGCGATTAAAAAATGTAATTTTGATATTGATATCAATTTTTACGGAACTTTCAATAGATGTTGGGGAAATTACATTCAATTGTTTAGCTTTTTGCGTCGAGTTCAAATTTCGTGGCGGTTTAAATTCACTTTAAAAGCCCGTAGTGGGATTCCCAAATCTTTAAATAAATACGAAAGATGTTTTTAGGGAACTGAAGTGTGACTTGAAGTTTCCAAGCCAGACGACACAGTATACATTGTTTCAATATTTCTAATATAATTGATATAGTTACGAGTTGGCGAATAAGTTGTCATCAGTTTGAAAATTCCATTACGGATTTAATTATATATAAGAGTTGCTTTATCGCTTGAAATGGAGTGAATTTCAAAAAATACGTTGAATCAAGCGAGCTGAGAATTGCGAAGTCGATCCACAATTATAGGATATAATCATACCCGGTAAGTAGCTTAATCTGAATGGTGAATACTATTTTATTAATTACCATGCCTCCTCTTAGCCGAGTAAGGTAAATAATATTAGTCGATTAATGAACTCGTACACAGATTATTAGGCACACGATTTATTGAAATTAGAGGAGAGGAGTGCCTGCAAAGCTTATTAGTAATTTAGCACAACTGTGCAACAATTTGATTCATTTAGCAAATTTAGTAATATTGGAAGAAATAAAATAAATTAGACAAATGGAGAGAACTTATATTGCATATGGGAAGTTTTTAATTTTTCTTTCAAATATTCAAATTTGTCAAAAATAATGGGAGTAAAATATTCCTTGTCTCGTATTTCCCTAACGCGGATGTTAGCAAATTGTGTGATAGTGACAAGTGCTTGTACGGAGGTTGTGGCTCTCACAAGTGATTTATATATAATTGGAATTTATATATTATTTATAACCTAAAATTCTTTAAAATCTAAACTAAATGAATTTCTTTCAGAGAATACAGTTTCTTACGAGAATATGTTTCTAAGATACATGAAGACTTGGCTAATTACAACGTAGGATACTTTTGTTGTGTTGCAATTTTCACCACAGTTTGAGACTTCCATGTTACGTTATGTTTATGCTAACGACACAACTTAAAACACCGCTACGTTAGTTACAATTGGTTAAATACACTGAATTATTCCCCATAGTCTCCCTCTTACTAGAATTGGAGGACTTGAATTTTATGAGTCCAACCAACAGATTTTTTAATTCTATTTTAATTTTAAAATACTGTGGAAACGCATGACCGCCCTAGAGGTTAAAGCGCTAGGGCCAGGACGTATTTTTCTGTTATAAAATGATAGCAATATTACCTGATAAAACAATTTATAATAAATGAGCGAAGCAATTGTATAGATTCTCTGGTATAAATATAACACACTATTCAAATGTTTCTAATGTCAGGTGTTTTTGATTTCTCATAATCAAATTGTACTGAAGGGCATACAAATAGTTGGTGGCTGTGACGACATATCAGCGCTAACAACACCAGTCCCAACAGCCCATTGCCTTCCGTCAAGAATGATAGATATAATTTAATCATTCTCATTTTGCTTCACGGTTTATTTGTTTTGTTAGAATATGAAGTATGGAACTTCTATTGATTATAAAGCGTTAGAAATCGTGTCACACTCGCAACATTTTCGGTCTTTATGGGGGTAATAAATTATCTTTTTTTATCATGGGGATAATAAACACGGTGCTGATAATAACAGGCAGGTCCAGTTTTATAAAGTAAACAAAAGAAAATGACAATCGCAGATAATAGTCGCAAGTGTGAGGAAGATTAAAAATTATCGCAATATATCAAACACAAAAAGCCAATTGGAACAATTCAAAGTGGAAAAGGTACCTGTGATTGGGTAAGTTGCTCACTTTGAATCCCAGTGTAACAGTGCAAGGTGGCCGCAATGAAAAATCACTATTTTTCTTGTTCGTTTACACCTAATTGACAATCTAATATAATAAAATTATTGTTGTGTTATCTTGTTAGTGCTTCGTTTTGCCTACTTTCAATCGCAATGTAGCAGTGGGGAGTGTGTATGCCAAAAAGACTCAAGGTGAAAAAATTCACAATATAATCATGGTGCCTTTAATGCACGTAATTGTCTCTCGCACTGGAGTTTTCATTGTGAAAAAAGATGTAATAAGCAGCCCTAAATTATGTAGAAGGACCCCTAAAGAAGTCGGATGATACTCGTCCGCCTACTTCATGAGCTCTGCATGATCTAGTGTGTAAGATTGAAACAGGACTGGCAACTGGTGAATAGACAATGGGGGTATTTGTGGATATTGACGCACAGGCGTTTGGCGTTAACTTTGACTGTGCTCGGCTGTCAGAGGACTTGGGCTGGACGAAGCTGCTGTTAAGTGGATCCATTTCTTGTTATTAAAGAGACTGTTAACCGTTAACGACAATTGCACCGTGGATTAAGTTGCCCGAGAATGCCCTCAGGCTGGTGTGCTATCAACCCTTTTGTGGTGAGCTCTGCTGACGCAGTTATAGAAACATGGAATGCACAACCATTCATATCTATTTAAATATTAAATACAGGGAGCATTAATAAGGTGGTGGCAAGGGTACAATAACAACAATAAGCCATACAAACGATTTGAATACTAACTCAAGATATTTTATTGCTGATTTATATAATAAAATGTAGATTTCATACTATTGTAAAAGAAGCAAAAGCTACAGTGATCAGAGAATATGAGTACGAGAGAGAGAGCATGAATGTAACGGGATTTTCTGTGTATGACGCGTTGCGCTGGTTATCGTTCTCTTGAACTCGGTATTTCACTTACTTTGTAAACGTAGAAAGGACAAGTTGTGTGCAGAGACAAACAGAAGGAATAAAGTTATGTTAATTACAATATATATATGTATATATACTAAATTGTGTATTTATTTTAACATAAAATAATATATTAATAAAAGAATTAGGCAGCTCTAGCAACTTGGGCCTTCGTCTATCGATAAGAGATATCGAATACTACGTTAGTAATCTCTGGTGCTAAAATAGCAATTTTCTTCGTGCTACTTTCTACGCTAGGTTAAGGCTTCTATGAAAAAACCCATATTAAGTTTTGCCGCATATTATTGAGTTGCTTTATTCTTGTAGCCCCGCATTACTAATAAAATCATATATACAATGGATCTGAATCCCTTGTAGAGTTGGACTTGGCCGTTCAGCTGACTGATCCACTCATTCCCGGTCATATTGAACTATGTCTTTCACATTGCTCAGTTGCGCTCAGTATATAATGATTATCAAAATATGTCACTTGCTCACCTACTCAATTTACTCTTTCGTGGAAGAGTGCAGAGCAGAGTGATGTACTTGCACTTGGCGCTTTTTTGTCTGCGTTTTCAACAAAATGTCCCCATATAGCAATGTTTTTGAGGAGCCATTATTAAAATATTTCACCGATTTCACATTCACTGTAAACAATTTTAACCTATTAATAATAATATCCAAATTTTGGTATTCCCCATGTCCCCTGATGTTCTAATTGGAGCCAACATACATACATATGTCATCATTCAACTACATATACATAGTTCGAGATAGTGTTTGTGTAAGTATATTCGTATTTTTGCTCATATGAGTGAATAAACGGATGAACCATATGAATAAGTGAGCAAATGACAAAGTGAGCAAATGAGCAAGTGAGTAAGTGAACTATTTTGTTAACAGATCTGAACTAGTTCAGTTAGTTCAGTTCAGTGAAACATCAGTTAGTTCTTTCGGTAGTTCACTACCCAAGCCTAATCCCTTGGTATAATTATGCTAAAACTTCACTAAAATCTGCCAAATATTGCTGCTATATTTGAGAATACTCAAAACTATAAAGCAATGTGTAAACAAAATTAAAAATGATTTAAATAAAAATCTAACATAATATGTGCTCTATATCAGCAGGCGGTTGGGGTGTAGTGAAATCCTCTTGTGCATCTATTTCCATTGGATTTTGGGTACTTATAGTTTGCTTTACTTGTGGGGCAGTGGTTGTAGGAAACTTTTGTAGACGTCCTGTGGCCGATTCAATTTGTATGCCATGCACACCCAATGAATGTTGACGCAGGCAATATAACTGCAGGAAACTGGCATTACAATTGCCGCATTTGAAGCGTTCGCCTGTGTGACGCCGTATGTGAGCCTTCAAATCATTGCTCTGGGCGAAACTCTTCGGACACTGCGTACACTTGAAGGGCCTTTCGCCTGTGTGTGTACGCATATGTATGGTTAGGTTGTAGGCGCGATGAAAGCCCTTTCCACACAGGTTGCACAGATTGGGTTTTGTGTTGGTGTGGTATCTGTACAAACAAAAATTGAAGTGGATAAATTATGATATTGTCTTATACTCCTCTTACCTTTCGTGGACTTTCACATCGGTGGCTCGTGGGAATCCTTTACCGCAGTACTGACACTTGTAAGGCTTCTCGCCGGTGTGTCGACGCATATGCACCAACAAATAATCGTTACGCACAAAACTGTCACCGCATATGGAACACAAGTAGTTGCGGTCGGCCAAATGCGATTTCTCGTGTTCCCGCCACGATTTACGATCTTGGTAGGTTTCGTCACAGTGTCTGCAGGCGAACAGGCGATCTGTGTGCAGCAATTTATGTTTGACCAGATAACTTTTGCTTGTAAATTTCTTATCGCAAAATTCACAGTCGTGTACTTTTAATGCATTTGGATCTGTGCCATGTTTAGCTTCTTTGTGGTATTTGAGGGTCTCACTGCGAGCAAACTCACCATCGCACTGATCGCACTTGAATTCCTTTGCATTGTGGACGTTTATTACGTGCGACTTGAGGTGATCGCTGCGTGCAAAACGCTTCGAACACTTCGGGCACGCATGAGCTTTCTTATTGAAATGCGTTAGCATGTGACGTTGTAGGTGGCAGTGTCGCGAGAAGGTACGTTGACATACAGTACAGCGGTTATCTTTGCTTTTGGGTATCTTGCCGCGCACGGACGGCATTTCCTCAGCGGTCACAATTTGTACTTGACGGGTGCGTAGACTATACTCTTCCTTAACCGCGATTGGTGAAGTTTCCTGTGTCGCTTTACTCTCTGTTTGCAGTGCTGCTTCTGTCTTAATGTCGGCTTGACTATCGGGAAAGGGATGTTCGGCAGGTTCATCTAAAGTAAATTTTAAAAACCGTTTACATAACTGTAGACAAACAGGAACAATTGTGTGCTACCTTTTATAGTGAAATCTGGCTCTATTTTTATTTCAGGCACGTCACTCTTATTTTTATCAAAGTCCTCATCTCCGCTTGATATAGGATTTGTAGCCGTGAATCCACTCTCATCACAATTCGTATCCGAGTCACTGCTGTCCGAGACATTTGTGTCGTCCTTGTTGCCTAGTTTTAGATCAATTTCAGGTTCTTCGAGAGATTTTTTGGAGCTATTTAGTTTAACATAAATAAAATATCATTATTATTATAATTGTTATACCATATGCCATCATTTATTATATCTCCAAGGGTTTGGGGGAATGACTTTTAGCAACTAATGCCTGCGACTCGTAGAGAATGCGATTTAGAAATACATACGCATTCTTGGAATCATGGCCGGGGCAAGATAGGAACCCGCGTTTCCACGAGTGAGTTAATTATTTACATACTAATCAGTCTTACTCTATATAGACTCTAGGAAAACTTTTACTAGGTAAGTACACCCTCCCGGCAGAATTTTTCTCTATTAATATATCATTCCTACCTAGATAAGATATTATGCTTATGTATATTACGCATGTGGCGTGTTAAATGATCTCTTCGCGTAAATTTCCGCTGGCAAACATGACATTTGATCGCGTTGGTTAAACCGTCGTGTGGGTGCTCCTGCAGTAGATGACTCTTCAGCTGACGCAAACGCATAAAATTCTCCCCACATATTCGGCACTTTTTGTCATTACTTTTGTGCTCCAATAAACGATGCTGCCGCAACTCGTATATATCAAAGTATTTCTCTCCACACAACTCGCACGGATGTATCGAGAAATGATCGGTTTGTGTGCAGATGTCTTTCGTTTTGTCGTACATCAAACGACTGGTGACCACATCCACTTCTAATATGCGAAGCAATTTGCGATGTGCCTCTTCCGTTTGACGTTTGAAATAAAACGCATTATACGCAGCTTCCTTGCATAAGGCGCATAACTTATTCGGTAGGTCATCGCCCAGCACCACTTTGTATTGGGTGCATTCGGTTAGCATTTCAGAGAGTAGGACACCGTTCATGGCGTGTGCTTCATCGAATATTGGAAATAGTTCGGCTTTCTCCTGTAGGCATGCACGACATATCAGTCCACTACGAAATTCCATGTTTTTTTTGTCTTACCACACTTTCATTAATTTTATTTTTACATTTTTTTATTATTAATTCTGTTTATTAATACACATAATCCACAAAATTATTCACCGCTGGTGCATGACATTTGTTCTTCTTCTTATTATTATTAATTCACGCTAATAAGATGCATTACAGAGGTGATTTAATGGTGATGTGCAAAAGGAACAAATCACATAATCCCATAAGTGGGTCAAAGTGAAAATAAACAAATTGGTCGTATGCAATAATGCTTTCAACGGCGAGATATCGGCTTTAGATACACAACAAAATTACCTTGCAATTTTAAGATAAAAACATATCTTAGCTACTGTGTAAATAAGTGACTTTGATAGCTTTCTTTTGTGTTATGAATTACAAAACAACCTGTTACTCAAAGAATGTCACAGATGTACATATATATATCTAATATAATATTTTATAAAAAATTCTGTAATCAGTTAATGAAAATCATAAGAAAGTAGTTTTCAGCATTTTTGAATACCCATCATTCTGTATTTAATTTTCATAATAAAAATAAACAAACAAATGGTACGAATAATAAAAATCAAGAAGAAGTGTGGTTTTCTCTTCCGGTAACCTGTAATCAAGTCAGCTATATATTCTGAAGTGTTATCGAATACGTTTGAGTAATTCGACAATTTAAATACATATATATCTGTCACTTGTAATGTGATTGTGATATATTACTTAATATTGTTTAAAATTTGCCTGCAACTTTGATAAATCCACGAATTGCACACAACTATTTATGGGAAGGAAATACTTTTCTGGACTTTACTATGTATTTTTTGCCATGTGATAATTCTAAATGTAGTTAGAAAAATTCAGCTCTTCTAGTAAAATTTGTGGTTCTGTTGGTTTATACTTTTATTTATATAATCTGTTTAGTTCTAAATATATACTCAATCACTTAAAATGATCGCCTCTTGTTAATCCAGCAGAGTTAAGTGTTAGTGGATCGACTGGGAAATCATCTAAATTGTTAACACTGAATAACTTTGTATTAGTATATTATATACCAAATTAGCACTGGTATGAAGAGCAAACATATAATCAGGTAGCACTATCAAGGTAATCACAAGGTTACAACAACAAAAGTTTCATTAAATTAGTTTATTTAACTAAATTCTCAATTAGGTAAAAACAGCTGATCGCTTAAAAACCTAAAAAAGGTGGCATAGAAGCGATAAAGAAAAAGAGTAAATTTCCTTGCACCCTTATAAGTGAGCCCTGGATATAATAATATATTTAGTTCAGCCTTTTACAAGATGGATTTCTATCTTCATTATAAAAGTAATATTCGTTTGAAGCTACGATCGCCAAGGCTGCTGCCAGGGCGAACTTATAAGGTTCCCAAGGGAAAATCACTCTTCTTCTTTATAGCTTTTTATGTTGGTTATTTTGTTGTTGTTGTTTTAGCAATCAGATTTTTTCACCTAACTGAGAATTCAACTCGCAATCTAATTTAATGTAATTCTTGTTGTGGCCTTGCGGCCACCTTATTAGTGCTTCCTGTCTGGCCCTCAAAATGCAGTATAGTTGAACGTCACGGCGAAATGAACTATTCCAAACCGAGACGTTGGTGAACACACCACAAATGAAAATGTAGTTGTCAAAGCAGCTTTGTTTACCTATGGGAAAATTGTGTGCACCAAAAATTATGAAAATTTGCTAAATGCTGGAACTAATGAAAAATGGTATCCCCCTCGCTGCTGGATATAGATAAAATTTGTCGCGTATGCTTGCGTTGCGATCAAGAGATGTTTTTGATATTCGACGAGAAATATGCAGAGGATCAGAACCACAACTTGGCCACAATGCTATCGGAGTGCACCAAGTACTTGGTAAGCTAGCATAGTGAGTGATCTCTGTGGACGTCTACTATAGTGATTTACCTTATAGGTGCAACGTTTTGATGACTTACCGCATCTCATATGTGGTGGCTGCATGGAGGCGGTACGTAACGCCTATCGTTTAAAGCGCACTTGCGAGCAATCGTATCGTCAATTGATTAAATTGCTGGGAAGCGGAGACAGCGATAATACCAATCCACCGTCTTATGCCTTGAAAATGGAATCGAATGAGCATGCGGATAAGAGTACGCAAACCGATGCCAGCACCATGTATCCTTGTGAGCGGTGTGACCAAAAGTTTTTCGATTTCGAGTGTTTACGTGTAAGTTTATATCCAGGAAATACAGATCTGCATTAAAATATGATTATATGCTAATTTTTTTTATCATTTATAGACTCATCGTGAAAATGAGCACAAAGGCAGCGCAATTGAGTGTCGCTTTTGCTCCAAGACATTCAATCGTATCGGTTACCTAAAGACACACATAGCGATTTTTCATCCAGGATCTGGATACAGGTCGCACAATCAATGCAACATTTGTAAGCGGCAATTTACGAGGCGCGAACACATGCGTCGCCATTTAGCTGTCATTCATAAAATTGTGGAGCCTGCGGAGGATGAGACAGTGGAGGACGAGCTCGAAGAAGAAGCAGAACTGGCAATGGAGGATTTGGAAAAATTACCAGCAACAACCAATAGGTACGTGAGTTCGCCCGATAGTGTTTATCATGAAAGTGAAACGATTGTGTAGAGAAGGGTACTAAATATGGACTCTAGACGGTGCATAAATATGTGTCTGATATATTTTAGGTATGTGGTTTGCCCGCTTCCTTAAGTGATGAAAAAATAAAAACACCACTGTTATAAAGCAAGTGGGAACCATGAAGAAACTGTTAGTGGCAACCAAACAAATTGCTAGAAGTGCTCCTGTGAATCCGGTCAATTTGTGTTTGACATATTTGATATACCTGCAAGAAGGCAACACCACACGTAACGGCGTATTTGAGATTCCCTCACTTCTTGCGATTTGTTTGACAAAAGGGACCACTTTATAATTCCGACTCATTTATATCGAAAGTATATAAATATATATTTTCAAGTATATTCTGTTAATTTTTGTATCCTAACTTAATAAGTTTTCTATTCATTTGTGATGATTGTTCGTTTAAAAAAATCTTAAAATCTCTTAATCAACCATCTGAGGAGGAATTCAAAAAATTTCAAAAAACGGTTTATTTGCCTTTTTTGATATATTCGAGTCAGCTAAGTTAGGCAGCGCCCTCTGTGCCTCCGTTCAGTTTTGATTCATTTGCTAATTAAACTCCTGGCTTCCAAACTAACAAATTATTTTATACGATTTTTCCATTTTCAAAGTGAGCTGGTTGTTATAGCTTCTGCGCTGCAGTTGCCACCCGAAGACGGAGCTGCTGACATAAAAGTAAAAGCGGAACCTGTGTTGACGTTGCCGCCCCACAGGGAAGAACAGGAATTTTTGTCAGGGGATGAGGACAGCGACAGTGGGAGTGAAAATAGGACGAGGCACTTATATGGGGGGCCAACGCTCATGGATAGTGATGATGAAGACGAGCAACCACTCTCCAATTTTATCAATGCAGCACCAATCAAAGCTGATTTTATTGAAGGTATTTATTAAAAGAAATTGTGTTTTTTATGTAGTTATAATAAATTTTGTGTATTTGTAATTATTTTTGTTTCAGTTTTACTCAACGAAAGTGGCTCGAATGGAAAGGAAGCGAAGGAAGAAAATTTTTTGGATGGAGTTAAAAGTACTGACAAAGCTTCCCCAATTCTAGAGGCAGATATTTTATCGACTAAAAAACGTGGACGGGGTCGTCCGCGGCGTGTTATCAAGCGGGAACCATCGTCTTCAGCTTCCGCCTCATCCGGAGAGGAGCAAGAATATAAATGTGGTGTTTGTGACAAAGTGTTGCAACGTCGCGCCACTCTAGAACGCCATCAACTCAATCACATAGAAGAAAAACCAATCCCCTGCAAATTGTGCTCGAGGCGTTTCAGACGTGAGGACTATTTAAAGAGTCACATGAATAGCTACCACGATGCGTCTAAGGTCATGAAATGTGAGGAATGCGACATCGAATTCACACATATCACGCAATTCAAGCGGCACAAAGAGACGAAGCACGCAGAAAAATCGCATAAATGTGAGATTTGCGAGAAGAAATTCACCACCAAAATTTATCTGCAGCGGCATATGGCGGTGCATGAGAAGAAGCGGTATATGTGCAAAGAATGCTCGCTAAACTTTCTAACCAGGCAGGAGTTGAATGGCCATATAAAGACTGCGGGTCATGATAAGCCCATGCTGTGTCCCGAGTGCGGTTTGCGCTGCAAGACGAGCAATATTCTGATGGTGCACATGAGGCGTCACAATGGCGAAAAACCATTCAAGTGCAAATTCTGCAGCAAAGGATTTCCACGCATGGATGACCTGCGAGTCCACGAAAAGTAAACACTTTTAATGCAAATTCACACCTAATCCTAACTATTGTTTTCGTTTTTCAGATATCACACCGGCGAGAAATCACATTTTTGCGAAACTTGCGGCAAAGGATTCCAACGCAAATACAATCTCACCATACATTTGCGTGTGCATACAGGGGAAAAGCCATACAAATGCCCGCATTGCCCTCAAGCTTTTGCCCAGGGCAACGATTTAAAGGCCCACATACGCCGACACACGGGAGAACGTTTCCGTTGCGAGGTGTGCGGTGCTGCTTTCCTGCAGGGATATCAAATACGTCAACACAAACTGACCGAGCACGGCATTAAAGAGGAACCACCCACACAACGTGTGGCCAAATTTACTTCCCCGGAAGAACAGGAACAGCAAATAAAACAGAATTTACAAAAGGAATTGTCGTAAGTCAAGTAGCAAAACGATATTAAATTGTACTACTTCAATGGAATTAAATCGCATTGAGAGATTCAATTATAGATCGAGGAGATTCATTGATATTTCGAAGAGATTCAGTTGTGAATCGAACATATCAATGATAGATCGAAGAGATTCAATGATAGATCGAAGAGATTCAATGAGGGATTAAAGAGATTCAATGAGTGATCGAAGATATTCAAACTTGAATCGAAGAGATTCAAAGGTAGATCGAAGAGATTCAATGAAAGATCAAAGAAACTCAATGAGGGATCGAAAACATTCAAAGATACATAGATCAAAGAGATTCAATAATACATCGAAGCTATTCAAAGATAGATCCAAGAAATTTATTGATATTTCGAAGAGATTCAATGAGGGATCGAGTATAATCAATCATGAATCGAAAAGATTCAATGATAGATCTAGTTCGATACCTCAAAGTTCTTCCACCCTCTTCAATTAGTTAAAACTTTTTTGCTTGATTTTTATTATTATATATACTTATATATTATCTTTCCTTCCCACAGCCTGACTATGGATACCACCGAGGACTGCACTAGTAATTCTGTTGAACAGCCCAGTGAAGCCGACAAAGAAGACGAAACAATTCAAGATTTTTTAATGCAATAATATAAGTTTAGTTCATTATTTTAATTTTGCTTATTTGCAATTTTTAATAGCTGAGTAACATGCAATTTATAATTATCTACATTGACAAGGAGACTTGTCCTCTTGCCTTTGTTTTTTTTTTTTAACTACTTAATTTATGAGATGTCGCTTTTAATTTAAATTATGAAAATAAATTATATATTAAAAATATAATATATTCTTTCAAGTATATATATATATATATATATATATATATATATATATATATATATATATATATATATATATATATATATATATATATATATATATATATATATATATATATATATATATATATATATATATATATAAATAACTACAGTTTTATAATAAATTTACAACAATATTTAATTTTAATGTCATATTTTGCTTTAAAATATAGAACCAAATTCTAGGAGATGGTCGAGTTGACGCTTTTGTTTCGTCAGATGTTCTCCTATTTTCAGGGAGGCTCTTGGAATCATTGTTAGGTTGTTTTGTGCCTTCAGCTATTGTAGTTTTATGTACTCCTATATTTTTTATGGCTGTGGTACGACGTTCAATGCTGGTTTGGCTTTGTATTCAGGTGCAGGGTTTGTGGGGCTGGTCAAGCATTTGGTAACGCATTCCATAAGTAACTTTAGTTGGAACCTTCGTGGGCTGATGTGTTCCTTTTGGGATTGATTTTCAGGTTTAGTCTGGATGAATTTCAGGCTTCTTCACAGATTCAGTATCAGTTGCAGGTACTCCATGTAGTGGTAAATTCAAGTCTTTATGCAAAATATTGGTTAGCGTTGATTTTCGAAGTCCAAGTTCTTGCGCACGGTGTCTGATTGATGTCGTTGGATTATCTCGTACACTTTTACGTGCAGCAGAAATATTTTCTGGTGTTCTGACTGTTGGTTCTGGCACAGACTTTGGCTTATTTGTCACAGAGCCTCTTTCTTCAAATGCTTTGATAATCCGGTAAATTGTAGGCTTTGATGGCACAAAATTCCTTCCGAGGCTTTCACGTAATTTTCTTAATGTTACTGTAATTGATGATTGACTTGTGTAAAAGGTTTTCACTATTAAAACGCGTTGTTCAATCGAATATCTCTCCATTATTAATTTGTGTACTTGTGTTCTTAAAGACTGCCAAATATGAAAATTAATATTTACTAAACAAGTAATAAACCTTTCGGTACCAGGAACTAGGTACTAGCTGCTACTAACACAATAAATTGAGCAAACGTCAAAAAGGAACAAGAAGAAGACCAATCGTCCTTTACAGCTATCTAATATGTGTGCCCCATTATAAGTGCATGCGTGTATTGACTTGCGAAGCGGAAAGTACACCCTGCAGAGTTCGCCGATGGTCACGCTAATACCTCAAAATATATTTGGGAACTCGTCAATGAATTTTCAGTACAGAGAAAACAATTTTGATTGTCATCCATTACCGAATTAACCCTGCCCCATAGCCTGATTATTTATATCATAGATTAGTATTATTTATATAAAATAATTAATTTTGCTTTAAGGCATTATGCAATGCGAGGCTTTCCTCAATTCAATTCGCTATGTGGTGTTCCTTTTATATCGTATGCCGACCTTTGGATAAATACGAATATTGCTTTATATTAAGCACGGGATACACGATGCAATATAGTGATTGATGGATAGGTCACAGTCGAGCAGAGTGGAATGAGAAGGTAGCAGCATTAAGCACTGATTTTAAAAATCACTACAAAACATAGACTATTTTATTATACATCAAGAAAATTAAATTAATACGTTCAGATACTTTACAGAACGTTTATGGTTGCGTTTATTGATACTTGGGTAATCATCTCGCCAATATTGGTACAACCGAAATTGGTGCGGTGATATCGTGTATTCCATATATTTTGAAATATTTATTTATTTATTATTATATCTTACACCACAATTAAATTAAGACTGCAAGGGGTTGGGGAATGAGTATTAGCTACTGAGGCTTTCGACTCCAAGAGAAAGAAGCGTCGTTGAGACCCAGCCTGGATTAGAACTAGATGACAGAGGGCGGCTTTTTTGAAATAGGAATGTGAATGCTAATTCCGGTTGAAATCTGAAATCTGTGTGTTTACCTCTTAAACAATCAAATATAATCTGGATCGATTTCATGTTAAAATTGTTGATTACTTTACACAAATAGAATTATCCCAATACACCGAACACGTCCTATTCCTGATATAAATTCAAAAATTGCCAGTTTGGGAGCTGCTAGATATAACACAACCATCGATCTGCCTCGGGATTTCACCAAATACCGATGAAGGAAGCCGATATATCGAAGACAGCATTCTCGACGAAGAATGTGAAGTACGAATTTCTGAGCCTCCCCTTCGGATTTTAAAATGCTCCAGGAATGTTCCAACGCATGATTGACGATGTACTGAAGGAATATATTGGGAAATTGTGCTATGTCTACATAGACGACATAATCGTGTTCGGAAAGGACGAAGAGGAACACTTGAGAAATATGCAGACCGTGTTTGCTATCCTTGGGATTTCTAATTATGATTGCCACATTATGGTATAACTATTTCGCCAGGCATTTGTTAAAATTAAAATATATAATTTTTTTTATATATATGTCGCTGTCGCACAGCGTGTTTATGGGTAAACCGGAACTAGCCTGTGTTGGCTGCTGAGCAACACACTTCTTGTTTCCGGCTTTCCATTTTTTCTTTCGTTCGCAGCGCTGGAGCCGTGCACACGCTCTCACATCTGTGTCTATCCCAGACATCGTGGTGATATTTTAAATATGTTAAATTAAAATAAGCATTCAATTTTATTTCTTTCTTTTTTATTGGATACGCTACTCCCGAGCGTAACCCAAATATATATATATATATATATATATATATATATATATATATATATATATGTATATATATATATATATATGTGTATATATATATATATATATATATATATATATATATATATATATATATATATACTATCACCTGGTAGATAATAAAATTATATATTTTAAGTTTAACAAATGCCTGGCGAAATAGTTATACCATAATGTGGCAATCATATATATATTTCAGTCTAGATATTGCGACTTGTATATATGTATGTAGATTATATTAAAACATTTATTACTAATTATTTATTGACAAAATGTATTCAGTGATAATAAAATAAGGTTGCTCGGTTAAGTCAATGAGGATAAAGAATCATATTGTAGATTTGTCTATATTCCAGTACAAATTTGTATTGTAATACACAATTTGATTTATAACTTTCCCAGTTATTATATGTAAAAAAATATTTGGACTAATCTAGTTTTTTTATTTCGAAAAAGAATTAGAATTATTAACTAATTATCATTTTAAGAATAGCACTAGCCGTTGGGCATTTTCAAAATAAAATCCTAAGAGTTGTGTGTTCAAACTTTAAGATTTCAGAGAGCGAAAATCCAATCAGACCCGATTGTGTGGTTTTCCAATTAGATTAATTTATTCGTGGTGTTTTATGTAATTTTGACATAAAGCAAGCAACCAATTTTCTATATTTTTTTGGCATGTCTTCTCTTAGTACATTTGTCATTCATTCTCAAAATATGTAAAAAAGCATTTTTCCAATTTCCTGTGTTTTTCCATATGCTTCCTCCGCATATAATAATTTTCAAAGTCTTTCAACCAAGTTGTAGAACATTGAAAACAACAGTAAACTATGAACACTGGTTGAGCCAAATACGATATTTGGGTTAAACCGTGTGACACTCAAAATCATATGGTTTGTGGAACATGCGAATGTGTCAAACAAGCACAAAGCACGGCGGTGAGTTTTGCTTCGAGCGATTTAATTAATTATTAATAACAAATTTTATATATTTTACTTTAGAGGGGCCCCATCAATTAAGAAGCTAGTGAACAATGGCAATGATAGTGCAGAATTTGAGTAGGCTGGCACTCACACGTACCATAGGCACAGTGACGTTATCAAACAACAGCGCTGGATTGTATGCAGCCACCCAACAAAAACAAATTCACACTACTCCGGCTTGCCATGAAATACGGAAATTAGCGCGTCTGCGTGTAGTGGATAACAGCGAAATTGGCAAACGTGCCATGTTAGAGGGTCGGCCACCACGCTGTATACACGTCTACAATAAAAGAAGTGTGGGCTATATTGGTGACCAGGTGAAGTGTTAAGAGGGGACTAATAAACGTTTATAACTGATACACTCCTTAGGTACTTGTTGCCATCAAGGGACAAAAGAAGAAGGCTGTATTAGTGGGCTTGAAGCAGAATCAGAAACCTAAAATACCCAAATTCGATAGCAACAATATTGTGCTCATAGACGACAATGGCACACCACTCGGCACACGCATACATGTGCCTATACCCACAATTTTGCGTACCATACTCAAGGAGAAGACTCACTCCAAAGGGACTGACTATACAAAGGTGTTGGCTATAGCCGGTCGTTATGTTTAGTATTTAATAATTGTTGGAGATTTGAATTAAAATATAGTTCCACTACTTTAAATATTGTTTGAAAGGGTCAAACGTTTGCTCGCTTGATCTGTTAAGGCGTTCACATCGTCCTCATCGCCAATTTTGTCCCTTTTGCGTTTTTTACTGTGTTCGAGCACCATTACGGAAACAGCAATTAAATTGGATTTCACTTGCAGCCAATTTGTAAACTAAAATTTCAATTATTACCACAACGTACACACCAAGTTTTCATGTGTTAACTAACTTACCAAACTATTCGTACGCACTCCTGATTCAAATAACTTTTTCTCAATGTCGTCCAAACGATGTTCGGGCTTGCAATCGTCTGTGCTGTTCTTCGATATATCAAGCAAATGCCGCACACGTTGACGCAGCGTCTCAAATACGATCTTGCCGACAATGTGATTGTGGTCGTATGGCGTCAGATAACGGCCGTACTCATAGAAATACGCATGCAATTTGCCCAATTCGATATGAGTGGTCTCCGCCTCGCAGACGGCTTTGTGTACATTTTTGTAGATGTCTGGTACGCACACACTGAAGTAGGGATTATTCATTTTCAGCTCTTTAATGTACCACAGCGGCAGATTAACTATGCGTCCAGGATTCAGATCCTCTGATTCTGAGCCTACGTCTAGGAAACCTGAAAAAGGAAAAGATACAAAAAGTAAGCAGGCGGCGACATGGAAGTGTCAAGAATTTTCCTTATTTTTCTCACCCATTTGCAGCAGTTTCGTGTTCACTTTGCATTCGACTTTTTCCTGTGTTACGAACATATCCTCTATCGCATAATAATTTGGAAAATAACTGTGCATGCTCATTTTCAATTAAAACGAGATTTCATATGAAATCTGCCAAATTTCTACGGGGCTAAATTTATAAACAAAGAAGTAGGCTAGTTCGTGAAGTGCATTTGAATGCTAAATTGTGGACTTCAAAACAGCTGTTCCCGGCTAAATTTTTATAGCCAGTGTTGGAAAACGCGTAAAGTAATTAAGTTAAGTTATGTTATTTACACTTTTCGTTTACAGTAACAGTAGTTTGCGGTAGCTTCTTTGATGGCACCACGTTAATTTTCCAGCTCCCAATGCTTTATTATTAAATAAGGAATTTTTAAAAGTTAAACGCAAGATTGATAGAAATATAATATTTATTTATTTATTTATTAACGAAATATAATTATTAATTACTATACTACTGAAAATAATACTATATTACTATACCTCTACTACTATAATAATATATAATAATAGATAAATAATATTTCTATAAGTATTGAGTTGTAGGCGCAATGTATTGAGACATCTCCTTGCTTCCTCAGGTCTTTTGAGTGCAAGAGCAGCAACAAAACTAAAGGAGCAGACTATCTGTGAATGGAATATGAGTTTTTATAAAACTGCCGATTAATCCAGAACGAATTTAAAAGCTATTTGTTTATTTTGGAAAAATATAATTATATTAATTCAGATAAATAAAGTGATGTTTAAAATGTTGATCATGCATTGGAAACGTTAATGCCAAAATTTTCTGATTATTTAGAAGAAAAAAATTAGGAAAAAAATATTTTTGTTTGTTTTTTCCTGATTTGCTTGGTTCCAGGTTTATTATCTACTTCATATTTTTATTGAACATTCTTTAAATTAAAAAATTGAAATTTCATAAGGAAACAATTCAGATTCGCATATTATTTTTATATTTAATTTATTTTAAATCTAAATATATTTGAGTATAACTAAATATATTAAAAAAAATAGTGGAACACATATTTTTTGGTTTATATATATATAAATTTAAAAAATATAAATAAATTTCTAAAATATTGTAAATTAATAAATAAAATTTAAGATGACTATATAATTTATATAAATTCGTGTTGAAAGCCCTGACAGCTAGTACTCGTTGCCCCATTAGTATTAGTATTTTATAATAAAAATAAACAAACAAATAAATTTAAAATATTTAATACCATAAAATTTTCAAGAGCATTTTGATGACTTCTAATTTCTAATTTTAAAAATTTTGTAAAGTTGCAATTTACTAGCACATTGTTTTTTATATTTTTTCTACCATATACCACAATATAATATTTTTTGCCTCTAATAATTTTTATTTATATTTTTAAAAAGTTGTATTTACATCCCTCTATTAATTGTATTCTCCTACAGTATAGTAAAAATCGTAAAGTTTGGCAACGCCGTTGTTATAAATATAACGTAATGCTGCATACACACGAGGCAACGTGTTGATGCAACCTGTTTTTCTTATTCAATACGGGGCAACCATTGCAGCAACTTCATTACTGTGTGTATTGTCTAATCAAACGGACTTACGCGGAAGATAGGCAAATTTTCGAAATGAGTGACGTACTAAGGAAATTATTATGCAATTATTGTTTTTCACAAACTGTTGTATAAAGATGAGGAAGAGGAGATGCAACCAAAAAACAAAAGAAGAATGTAGTAAAAAAATTGGCCTTTGAAGAAAGAGAATCTTCAAATTATATATTGTTGAATGAATTAAAAGAAAATGACCCAAAAGAGTAATGAAATTATATGAAGCTGTACGAATAAACATTCGAAAAATAGTAGGACATGATGAAATTTAACCAATTTTAATTTGTTTTCAGTTGCCTTTTTTATTTGCTTTACAATTCACTGTTTTCACTTTTTGCTTCACTCCGCATAAAGGAAAAACAACTTCTCAGCACGCTGGTTTTCAACGAACTAAGCCAGTAAAAGTTGTACAGAACGATACACACGAGAGAACCGTAGCGGCAACCATCACAAAATATCAAAATATTTTGATATTTCAGGCAACGGTTGCTGCAACACGCATTTCAACGAGCAACTAAGCTACACACGAGGCAACAGTCGAAACAACATGCCTTGGTTGCAGCAACGGTTGCCTCGTGCGTATGCAGCAAAATGAAATGCCTATTTTTAAAGTTAACATAATCTTTACAGAGCTATGGCTACTGTTAAATATTGCATGAGTCTGTTATGAAAATGTCAGTAAAAACAAAACAAAATGTTATAATAAAAAAACAGATGATCGAAGCTTTGGCCGAAAACAACCACCTCATGTATACACTTCCGCACACACACAAACACACACACATCCCCTCCCATACACCGCCTGTTCAAAAGCTTTGGCAAAGGACACGGGCAAAAGGAATCAATTGCAATTGAGCAAAAGTGAAAATTCAGTACGGTTACAGGAATCAAAGCAGTTGCATGCACTTATAGAGCAGAAATTTGTGTATAGCAAAAAATTGTTGTGGGTGTTGCTAAGTGGTTGAAAAGAATATTTTGGTGGTTATAATACAAAGCCAAGCAAACATTTCCCGTTTAATTAATCAAATAGAAAATTAAAATCGTACACGAAATTACAACTTTAAATATTTTCTCAAAAAAAAAAATCGTGTAAAAATAAAAGAATGCCGAAACCTAACATAAGCAGCATTAATACATTAAGTGGAAAATCGATACCAATTTAATAATAAAATGATTCAATATTAAAATGTAAATGAATTAAATAAATTTAAATAAAAAAATTGTGTAAATAAGAACAAATTTAAACAAAGTGGAAAACGAAAAAATCTGTATACGACATTGTGAAATTTTTTTCTCATTTCTCCAACGACATTTCCGCACACACTCACTTCGCAATCCTTTGTTTTTTTTTTAGGTCAACGATGCCTAATTTCAGTCTGTATGCAATACGGCAACGAAACGTGGAAAATCAATTTAAAAAACATTTTTATTAAAATGCAGTAAACCTGCTGTGACTATATTGAGAGACAAAATACGAGAGCGAGAGAGAGTGGGAGGACTGCTCTGATGTTATAAAAAAAATTCCAGATATTATCTATAAACAAGAAGAAAATAATATACTCACGGCAATCAGTTGAAACATGGAGCCCACATCGCCAACGGGAACAACATCAACATCAACGCCTAGCCGCCTAGGAAGCGCCTCCCCATCCACCTCTGTCATATGCGAGGAGGTATTCGATGAAACTTGTCAACCGTTGTCAGAAGGTGAGTCCGATGTGAAAGCTTTCTCAGTTAAGATCCGGGTTTTATAAGAGAGGAGGTGAAGGGGGCGGTTTCAACAAAAAATTGTTGGCCAAAAGCAAGGTGTGAAATAGAAGATTTTGAGAGCCGGGTAAAATTTTAGAAATATACATTTATAAAGCAATTCTTGATTAGATATATATTATATATGTTTTATATATTTATATCATGTTCCACTAATTTGTGTGATTGTCTAATCATGATTTCTACAATCTTAGTACTGAATAATTTTTCGATTGGCAGTGGTGCATTTGGTGCAGTTAGTCTTCTTAGCTACTTATTTGGAGCATCTATTATGCTTCACTTTGCATTCATTATTATTATTATTCCTTGCCAACATACGAGTATGAGATGGGGGAAAATTGAGTACTAACAACTAAGGCCTTCCGACTAGAACAGATAACGATTTAGAAAGAAGCATGGCCGGGGCACGATTTGAACCCAGTACCCTCCGATTGTGAGTCCAGCATGCTTATCACACGACCACGGAGGCATTCAAATTTCATATAGTATTGTATAAATTTGTATGGGCACTTGAAAAGCAAAATAAAGTTTTTTTTTGGGAACTTTGAAGTATATTTATGCTCACGGATATTTATGTTCAAGTATATTCATGTACACATATATATTTTTTGATTCCTATATATAAATAAAATTGAGTAGTTTATTTGTTACTTAAAACCTCAATATCTGTAACCAAGTTCCTGACAACCTCACTTAAAATCAGACAGGATCCTGGGTGCAAACCCAAAGTGTGAAGCTTTTAACATACGGTCTCGTTGCGGCTAAAGCCTTCGCCGTGTATATAGCAACCATCACCCTCATGGGCACTGTAGTGAACCCATATGCTAAATACATATAAATGATCATTATAGAAATATATATTAAAAGTCATATTAGTTTCCAAGACTGAGGAAGTTATTTTGCTTTAAATATTCCATTTAGCATTTTGTAATTCTTCATTATTTTCCACAACTTATTTCTCAATTAATACTCCATTAAACAACTATGTAAATTAAAGTGATGTGGAACACCCAATGGTCACACACTATGAACTATAATAATATATGACCTATGCCAGAAATGAAAAAAAATGTTCCGCAGGTCTGCTCAAGGCTAGACTACATTTTTCCGAGTAAGATTTCATAATATCACTGAGCATTAAGTTGACATTCTGTTGGAATATTCCTATTCCAGATCGAGCAAAGATTGGCCTATGACCTATTATTAATTTCTCTTTAAAAGCTGATCCACTTTGCTTATAATTGGCCACTAATGAAGAATTCATTCTATCCACTTTAGAAGTGGGAGAATGCTTCATTTCAGTGGGATTCGTTCAATTCTGCTACGCATTACCGTGCAAAAATAAGCGTTCCATCATTGATTTAAAGATTAACACAATAAGAGAGCACCTAGAACGATTGCAATTGAAACTTAATACGATATATAAGGAATATACAACAATTCACCGTTTAGTACAAAATCATGAAATGTTGCCTCAATCTTATATATTTGTTTTTGATTGAAACGGTGCGATTGGCTCCTTCACTGCCTTGCGAGGTACTTTTTAATAGTTCCCTACTAGTTCATGTTTGGTTCATATCACTGAACTGACTCAATTGAATGGATCATTCATTCATTGAACGGATCACTCATTCCTTGAACGGTTCACTGATTCATTATACGGAGCATTCATTCATTGAATGGACACTCGTTCGTTGAACGGATCATTGATGAATCATAGATTAATAGAATTGACAATCATTTGTTGAAAGGATCACTCCTTCATTGAACGGATTACTCATTCATGGAATGGATCACTCATTCATTGAACTAATCACTCATTTATGGAACGGTTTACCAATTCAATGAATGGATTACTCATTCAATGAATGGATTACTCATTCAATGAATGGATTACTCATTCATGAAGGGATCTCTCTTTCATTGAAGGAATCATACATTAATGGAATGGATCCTTCATTCATGAAACTAATCACTCATTTATGGAATGGATCACTCATCCATTGAACGGACCATTCATTCTTTGAATGGTTCACTCATTCATTCAACGGATCACCCATATATTAAACGGATCACTCTCATTGAATTAGCATTTCACTGATGCATTCCATAGCGTAACTCTTCTGTTGAAAAAGGATATTGCAGATTTACTTTTGGACCAAAGAAATCTTGCTGTTTTGTTGAAAGCTCTTTCTCTTTCTCGGTCTCTCTCTTTCTCTTTCTCTCTCTCTCTCTCCCTCTCTCTCATTCTCCCTCTCCTATGTAAATCGTGCTTTGCAGATAATATGAAAAGGTAGTCAATATGAGCTCTCACCACTACACTGTGAATTGTTCTGAAAGACCTCATCATTAAGTAACGGGGATTCCTATGGGGACAAAGTATCCCTGGGTACTCATGGTAGTAGGTTGCGGATTGCCTCAAATAATTATTGCAGAAGTTGTCTGTTGAGGAGGAGCAAAAGTCCATCGAACACCTGTTATGTATGTGTCCAGCGCTGTCTCAAAAGGAAACACACTTTCCTGGGTGACTACTTTTTGGACTCTTTGGGAGACATTGCAAAGAAGAAAGTACGCCATATCACCTGCTTCATTAAGAGCTCTAAATGGCTGGACTTTTGAGAGGGATTGGGACTTGTATCTCATGCGGTATCACAAAGGGTCAATCATGGCCAAGTATGCCTTCTGCCGCTCCATCTACTTACCTACTTTGTTCTAGTCATAAACTTATCTAACCTCGCTATTTCTACACACAAAAAAATTGGGCACTTATTACTCAAATATAAGTAGAGTTCATCATGAACTTCAAAAACGCCTCTCGAGGAGGAGCGGCCAGCCTAACTGCTTTGTTTATTACCATGCCAAATATGCGCTGAGATATTTTTAGCGAGTTTTACAATCTCATCCTTGGTACATGTATTTACCAAATAAAAAAAAACCTCTCTGAAAACTTTGTTCTCTTGACTTTAGACTGTGTAGCGTGGCCATCCCCATCACAGTTGCGCGAGTTACGAGCAATTCACACGCCACGCTGATTCCATGAAATACTTGTAATTTTTTCAAAAAAGTTCTTCTACGGGTGTGTACGACGTACATAAGTATCGTGGTATATAAGACATACGTCCATCCAACCACCCCTTGCACCACTTGCAGCCTTGTGTTCGTGTCGTGCTGGCCCCATTCACACCGTTGCTCCTGACATTCACTCAACGAGTTATGGTAGCGGTTGTTGTTGTTATTGTTATTTTTAATTTTCTCCCTTTTTCTCTGTGTTTTTGGTTTTTTCGGTTGTGTCCATTATTCCAACAATTTGTCACTTTACATATTTCCTTTACTTTGATACGCCATGCAACAATGTGTCCCGTCAATCGATCGTCGATTCTCGTCGGCTACTGACGTGGGGGTGCATAAGAGGGTATTTTCATTATTAATATATGTATTATATAATGTTTTTCGTCCACGAAATTAGCTTTTTTATTGGAGAATTTGTGGTCAAAAGTGGTGGAAATTTTCATGTGTAAAATCAATCAACAAACTATTTTATGGTGAGTGAAAATATTTTTGTGTTTTTATAGTTAGTTACAAGGTAAAATTATAGAAGCTGATAGAACAGTTCAGATACCTGAAAACGCTTTCGTAAAAAAACCCACTTCTATCAGCAAATTCTTTGTTCTTTTGTTCTTAACAGCTGATTTTGACAGTTGTGTTTTTGTTAAAGACATGAGTAGCTTTGTGAGAGGACTTCACTGAAGGTATCCCGGAATGATTAATTAAAGAGAGCCATGTCAGAGTCAAATGGGAGTCTAGTGAGAGCCAAGTGGGAGTTAAATGATTCAAGTGATAGCATTAGTGACGTGTTCTTTTGTTCTTAACAGCTGATTTTGACAGTTACTTTAGAGGAATAAAAGACATGAGTGGTTGGTGAATGGACTTTACTGAAGCTTTTCCGCAATGATTTATTAAGGCCAAGAGTTAAAGGAGTGTCAAATGATGGTCAAGTGAGAGTCAAGTGAGAGTGTTAGTGACGTGTTCTTTTGCTCATAACAGGTGACTTTGATAGTAGTTTTAGGGTAGTAAAAGACATAAGTGACTTTTTGAGAGGAGCTCACTAAATTTAATTCAGCGATGAATGAATTTAATGAAGATTATTTTAGATAGCCAAGTCAGAGTCAAGTGAGAGCCAAATGAGAATCAAGTAAGATTGTTAGTGACGTAGCTTACTAGAAATTTAATTTGTTTAGTTTAATTCCAGACCATGAGACACGTGGTCAAAGTTTTAATCTCAAAGACTTGGTTGGCACATGGTTTCTTAAATTCTGATAATACCACAAGAGAAAGGAATATTTAATATGCCTATTTTCCTTGTTCTTCTTTCGGTTTACTTCAAACTATTTTTTTGTATTTTATAAATTTTAATATTTTCTTATTTATATTTTCTAATGAAATATTAAACGAAAAAATATTCTAAAAGAAGTTGGTGGAAACTTATTTAAATCTTCCATGGTTTTGTTATAGTCACCACCGAATTTTTCCTGGATTCACCATGCTAAATATATTTGAGTGTCAACTCTGACACTAGTAAAATGGCTCCGCTAAGCTGCTCTTATTGTATCTCACCTTATTTCCCTTTTCAAGTTTTCATATACACTTATTTGGAGAGGAATATGTGAAGGAGATTTGAGAGCCAGTACGGTATTTTGTTCTAAGTTGACATACATATATATATTTATTTAGAGGGGAACAAATGAAGGGGATTTATGATCGAGTCCTTCCCACATATATTCCAAATATCATTCATTCTCTCTATATATCAGTAGCTAGTTATTATCTGGCCCTCTGATATTGCTTATTCTTCAAGGTCTTATATGCTTCTGATAGTTCCCTCTTGTGAAAGTCATATTTACCATCATCGCTTCCTGGTCGGAAGTTAGTCCTTAGATTATTTCTGCTTCTAGGAAGGAAATTTCTAGCTTGGATTCTATGAAATAAATTGCTTCCGTGAGATCTTTATAATGGGTTCAACATTACCTAATTCTTTATGTTCTCATATATTCGGACCATCTTTGTGAGTGTTCTGAGCGACACTCTCTATATTGATCATTACCTCACTGACCTACTTCTTTGAATATTGTTATAATGGGAATCAGTGCCTGAGTGCTGGGAGACCTCTTTCTTCGGCGGTTCTCTGGCATACCCCACTTCTATCTATCTACTTCTTTACCGAGTTTCATCGATAATTTTCTTGTCATCAAATCTGTTACATAAGTTGTTAGGCTGCCCAAAAAGGAGTGTATTTAGAAGGCTCTGATTTGCCTCCTTGTTGTCTTTAATTACATAAATCACCACCTGAAAAATTGTGTGTTTTCTTAAGACCATCAATGCTGAGTTATTGAAGCACTCTTATCGTCGAAGAGGGGTGCGAGCAACCATTCCAATCTTTCAGTGTTATTTCTATTCGTAGAATAATTAGCGGTACTCTCATTTAATTCTCAGCAGGTTGTTTTGAAACGTAAGGGAAGACAGGTCTCGGTTTGGACTCGACAAAGTTCTGCTTACAACAGAGTTGAAGTTGGAGACATCCTGAGATAAATAACTTGAGAAACTGTGTACAAGTGCTACTTGGTTACTGGAACATGATTCCACTGAAACAATGTATGGAAAGTCGTCAATATTCTCTCCCACTTAGAGAGACAGAGGGATATATGAACGATCAGATATATACTCGTATATATATTTGAGTGCTGGATTCATAAAACCTTCTAAAATTTAGAATCTAAATCCTTGGAATTAATGTAGTCTGAGATAGCCATTTGAGTAGGAACTACAAAATGCAAGCAATATATTAAATACTCGTATGATATTTTCTTTGTGAGGGTGTAGTTCTAAAGGACACTTGTTCTCATATTTCTATCACAATTTATCATGCTCCCCATATCAACATCAACATCAACAAGAATTGCAAAAACAACTACAAAATAATGCATAGCAACAAACACACTTGAATAGGTCTGACAACTTGCAATTTAAATTTTATCCTTTTGCAAAGTGTGAAAGGACGAAAAATTTGCGAATAAAGACTCCTCTTCAGATCGTGTGCATCATTACTGCAAGCACAATGGGGTGCACTTGTATGGTTGTTGTATAGTTGTTCTGTTTGTTGTTGTTTTTTGTGCTAGTTATGTGCTCCGCTTTGTTTGTATTGCAGATAGAATATTTAATTGTGTGCGTGTGTGTGTGTTTAGTGTAAATAAACAATTAAAATGGCTGCAAATGTGTGTGGTCGTGTGTTTCAGTAGTTTGAATAGACCCATTCGGAAATATGAGTCATTACAATTTTGAGTAACTCATTTTGTGTTATGAAGCGGTCTGAGTAACTCATTTTTGAACTCATATTTTGAAGTGGTACTTTCAACAACCTCAAATGGAGATGTCATTTTAAACATACTCCCTGGCAGTATCAATGAAGTGAGTGGGTAGTTTTGTATAAAAGAAATATATCGATATTTTATACACATAGATTTAAGTGGGGTGATTGGGTACTAGGATATATATTTTGTAACCTCTACTTGTCATTCTCTCTCATAATGTGTCTTCCAACCCTGTGCTAATCAGAGAACTCAATATGCAATTAGGCTCTAGCGACGGACAACTGCATATGACAATACTCTCCCAAATGCCTATTTCCTTCCGCTTCTCATTGTAAAAGGGTTTGCTCTGAAGTTTCCTTGTCTGCTTCACAGAAGAGGCAGATACTCCTCTGGACTATATATGCTCCTGGACGACTCCTTAGTCAACACTGCCCTGAGAGGTAGCTCGTGTATCCTCCGTAGTTTAACTTTCAAGGGACTGACAACTTGTCTACTTCGATTACGAGTCACCCAAAACAAATGGAGCGAATCTTCGGGTTCTTCTAAGAATTTTCAGTCTAAATTGAGATTGCCACCGATTAAAACAGGAATCCATAAATTACGGAAAATAAAATATGTGAAAATCAAAACCATCGCTGACTTGGATACATTATATGTAAAATAAAACATTAACAAAAGCAACAATGAAACCACAATTACCAACAAAAGGAATAATTGTGTAGGGAGCTAAGCGAACTGAAATTTGGCTGAGCTGGGCTCCGTTGCCATAAAATTTCATTGATAACTCTATACTTCCAGCTAGAGAGACAGAGGGTTATATTGACGGTCATCAGATGGATAGATGGATATCTAAAATAAGTTGTTTCGCAATGCTGGACTCATTAAACTAATCCTTAAAATCTCGAGTAGTGTAGATTTTCTCTGACCCTTTTTACTTTCTTTATAACAATTTTGCGAGACTCGTAAGTCAAACCACTAATTTACAAAAACACCTCCTTAATGGAAAAAAGCAGGAGAGAATTCCTCATAATTATTTTCCGTCCAAACTATATCCTGGTTAAAGCATACCAAAATAGCTGTTTTATTTTTCCTTTGGTTTGCTGCAAGAAATTCTCAGTATTCCATTCCATTTCCGACTGGGTAGCTGGGCGTTGCTAGGCGTGCGTTTGTGTGTGGCTGCGTGTGCATGGATGCGTGCTACATGTGGGTGTATAAAGTTTTGTTGCGCTAATGCAACAGAAGGATGTTATGTGGGTTACACTTTCCCCAGTTGCGTGCATAGAAAATTCCAAAAAATAGTAAAAAAAGTTTGATTAATAAGCTGAGTGGCTTAAGTTGAGGTTTTTTAATTTTGTGGTTATTTTGTGTACGAAGCAAAGGACTTTAGTGGCTCCATTCATTCCACTTGGTTATTACACATATAAATAATTTACTTAGTCCTTTACGACGGAGTTGTTCTGGTTTCAAATCCCAACATAATTAACACAGAAAAAAAATCCGTATAACGCCATCTTGCGTTTGACAGTGGCACCGTCTTCAGAGGCATTCGAGCAACTGTACAACAAAAATAACTAATTACAGAGAGTAGGACAGTAGTGGTAAAAACGTGAGATGGGAATTGGTGAACCAGAGCGAAGACGCGTACTCAGTGAATGCTTGCCACACCCGTCATCACAGAGCCTTCTTCCTGTTTAAAAGTGCTGAAAATCTTCACTGTTATAATTACATAAGGACATTCCACGCAATTGCTGGAGATATTTTATAGAAATATAGTATAGAAATATAGTATAAGAATTGATGAGAGCATTATCAGAACTCTCCGTCTCCAAAAATAACATAAATTCAAGTATGCAAGGGCCGAAAGAAAATATATTAAACTCAACAGATAAACTGGTGGGATTCCAACAATAAATAACTTTATGGAAGAATAAAGCTCAGGAAGGCAATTGGAAAAGTTTGAGTGAGTCCCAACAGATTTTAATAAAACTATTCATAAAATTGTTATTGACCATTTGACAACATTAGAGGAGGAAATTTTTCATTATTTCCCAAATTTAGATATAAAAAAGTTTATTGGGTTCGTAAACCATTTGTGATACAGAATACTTCTGTATTTGAATTAACTTTGAATGAACAGCAAGCACTAATTTCGCTTTCTAATAACCGAGATTTAATTTTAAAATATTCGCAAGAATCAATTAATTCATTTTGGATAAAGATTAGATGCGATTATCCCATGATAGCCAAGAAAGCTTTAGAAATATTATTACAATTTTCAACATCTGATTTGTGTGAATTCGGATTTTCAGTTTTAACCAACATAAAAACGAAAAAAGATCGGGGCTGTTAAATGTAGAAGACCATATGATAGTAGCATTCTCAATTTTAGAACCAAATATAGATGAAATTATCAGAAACCATCCAAGCTCAAATTGGTCATTAAAAGTATTCTTATTATTAACTTGTAAATAATCGCTTAATAAACGGACACATTTAAATTATTATCATAAACTATTTTATATAGTTTATTATAGGTAAGTGAACAACTTTTCTTTGTGTGCCGCCAAATATTGAAATCGTTAAAAATGTGCCGCGACAAAAAAAAAGGTTGAGAATCACTGATCTAGATAATAAGATGATATTGGGTCCACGGTAAGGAAGGTGATGGGAAAGTGAAGAAATATTTTACTAGGAACCTAAATGGTATTACGACTACTGTTAATAATTTGTTCATAACCGGGCAGTTCCAGGAAATAAACATATCGACAGGGAGGGAAGTTTTAGAAGTGGAATCAATAACTTATGTATCCAAAGAAATTGATGGTGCTCGTTTTGGAGGAGATCAAGAGTCGCACTCTGGTGGAATAAATATTGTACATCCAAAGATATTGATGGTGCCCCTCTTTGGGGTAGATACAGTTCCATCCATAGCGGAAGCAATGATTCATATCCAAAGTAAACTACGATGTCTCCTTTGAGAAGGTGAGGAAGACTCACTCCTTGGTAGAACCAATAACTTATAACCAAAGAGAATCATGATGGCCGCTTATATCCTCATTGCGCGTCCTGTATATTAAAAATGATGGGCACCTTTCTGATTTCCTGTTATAAACCTTTCACTTTTATTGCTCTTTTCTGGAAGTCACAAAACTACTTGGAGCCATCCACTACTACATGAAACCCTACCCCCATCCCCCTATTATTATCCGTGAAGTAATTGCAAAAGGATATAATAACATGCCAATTTCCCACTTACTCTGCAGCCTGCGCCGCAGTCAAAACAAACGAGGCAAAATAAAAATCATTTGTCAAATGGGCATCTACTGTATGCACAAAGAAAGGGATACACCGGGGCTAGTGTGGGTGTGGGGTAGCATGTGGAATGGGAGCCTTTTAATTATGACGGCGGCACACAACCCGGCGACGTTCTCAACGCTGATGGTGCAAACGTTGTCTAGCATTTGTGGAGACATGTGGAAATGCGGTACGCCACTTCGCAACCGGTCGCTTTCAATCGACTAATGCCACACAAAGGCACTGCAGAGGATGCCTTGACGCTGGGCTAGGTAGGAGGGTGTGGGAGTGGGTGTCGGTACTGGTGTACTATGTACTGCGAAATGTGTGTCAGCTGCATTTGACGATACATGTGCATTAGACAAAAAGATTTGTCAAGCACACAACTACGTAGAGCACAGTTAGAAGAAGGCTGCCTTTGTGTGGCAAAGTAGTTAAAGGAAACACATAAGAGTGACATACGAGTAAATAGCGTAAATAACATGCCTTCACTTGCAACGCAGAAAATTTATGAGGCGAGTTCATAGAGGTGGGAACGGAAAAGGAACGGGGAAAGTAGTAAATTGATAAAATTTTAATTTCAAAGAGTAGCTGAGTATAGAAGAATCAATCAAGATTTTATACCATTGCCTAAGCAGGAAGTATAACTCTATTTGCCAGAAACAGGAAAAATTTCGCTGATGCGGGCAGTTGACGAAGACAGAGGTCCGATTAGTAAGCTAGTTTAGCACACAATATTTTATCTTTCAACAAATGAACAAAATCATAACTTTTATTTTGTTCAAAAAACATTTTCATTTCGTGTTTTATTCCAGCACGCGAGATAAAACTTTTCCTCTGGACAGCCACCTTACTTCCGTATGCAGTAACAAGGATTCGTACTTAGCCTCCATAGCTTGACATAAATTACTAAATAAGCTACTTTTTAATGGTCTTTATTTTATATAACTAACAATTTTAACGCATTGTTCTAGAACTATTTTCAATTCTGATGGGAAATATATTGTAACAAGTGCTTCTCGATGCAAAAAGCATTGGGTAACTAATATATCCCCATTCAGTTCTTTAACATGTGCTACAAATCCTTTCCAGTCATAGCTGGATCACCATCTTTGCAAATGAATTCCACGAAACTCTAATTTCTTCTAAATATGAACTACTTACATCAAAAATATGTTTGCCAGTTGTAAAATTGGGGAACTCACAACAACATAAAAATTGTAGTTTCATCGACTTGTAGAGCAAAATTTGAATTTGCTAGAGTTTTTGCAGTATTTTGTTCAATAGTTTGCGACATATCTTTGATTCTGCGATGGATTGTGTCATTCGGAAGTGGTATTTTACAAATATCAATATCTGCTGATCCACCAGTCATAATTTTTACAATTTTGCGACAAGCTGGTAATATAATTTTTTCAGCCAAATTGTGAGGTTTTAATTTAACTATCAAGTCAGCTATTTCATAAGAAGCTATTTGACCTTTTTTAGACGCACCGATTTGTTTTTCAAAAACCTTTACTTGTCTGGATTTTGAAGATAAAGACTTTTGAAAGTAGTTTTTATCTTTTGTTGAAAACGAAAGGTGGTTAGTCAGCAAGTGACGTTGGAGCTTGCTTGGAACCATACCACTATTTGATCATTTACATCCACATCCCACACACTCGCGAACAACCAAGTCATTTTCCATTGTAGGTGTAAATCCAAATTTCAAAAAATCTTCATTGTATTTCCGATGCATAAAATATTTTTTGGGGCAAAAAATATCAGTACTTGTACCGGGCGTGGTCTCATTAACCTGATCGCTAACGTTATCATTGTTATTATCGTTAAGCTTTCTTCTTTTTACCCATTTATCCATATTCAGAAGGATCTGTTAAAATAAAAATAATATTGTCAAAACATTACCTTATTACATATTATCTTTGAATTCGTTTTAATCAAGTTTAATATCACAATACTGCAAAGCAAATTTCTGTATATAATTTTATAAACTGAACAACACAGCAAAAAATTAAATAGTAAACTGGCGCCAATTTGAAAGAGAAAATGCGCAACAGAACCTACTACGCAACTTGTTGGGAAACCCCGCTGTCATTAAAACAACATCTTTTTGTATGTACTAGTGAGGCTAGCCGCCCTTTGGATGCGTTTCCATCCGATTACATTTGATCAGAAAAGGATCGAAAACTTTCGTCAGAACTCTCATATGTCATCTTCCACTAAACACGATCTTGCACAGTAATAATCCATACGCATAGTATGCATTTTGTTGTGCGTTATCAAGTTTAAATTGTTATTGTCAGATAATCAAACAAGCTACAACATTGCTGATTGCACCATAAGAAAATTTGATGATGTCGATACACCACTAAGATATTTCTTGGAATAAAAATTTTCCTCGCTGGTCGAAAATTTCAAGCTAAAATAAAAATCGAAAAATTTGTTGTTTCTTAATTGTTGCTAAAATATCGCAATTTTCTTAATTGTTTTTTAACGGTTGCCTTCCTCACAGTTTACAGAATGAATTGATACCACATTTGTTCAATTCGGTTGAAAAATAAGGAAAAAATTGCAGTGTAAACAACTGTTTGCATTGCAATTTGTCAGATTCGTTCGAACAGTTCTATTCAATTCGGATGTTTCGCAAATCGCGCGTTTTCGTCTGTATACGCAAGAATTATTGCGACTGCAGTGGACGACCTCTAGGTCGTTTCAATACAATGGGATCATTTGGACGAAGAAAATTCGTATGAAAACGCTTCCAAAAGAATGGCGGCCTGACACGTGGGAGCCGACTTGAGGCATAAAAATCAGTTTATGATTCTAAGAAACCACTCATTACAAAACAACTAGTTAAAAATTTTTTTTGCTGGATTTAAATACCTGTTCCTGTTAAAATCATTTCATCATTTTCTTTTTAAATTATATTATTTAATAATTTTAACATATTCAACATATTTAACATAAGTACTTTTCTTTAATTTAAACTTTACTTGTAATAAATAAAGCATTTGTCTAAAATTTGGCGGCACACAAAAGTGCCGCGGCGTGGTTGAAAATCACTGATCTAGACTGTCCCAGTAGTCTCAATATCATCTACTACCCTTATTCGTTCTTCGTATTTTCTGTGTTTCGTTACCTCTGCTAGAGGGGCACTTGACTCGCTTAGTTGCTGGAGTCCTCACATTTTCTGATTTTATGTGTATAGAGTTTCAAATACTCCTACCTCTATATCCACGGTTTTTTTTTCGCTCTCCTCTTTTCAGTCGAGTTTAGAACCGATATCGGTGCATATCTATGATAAGGATAGAGCTGGAAGTTTCTCATAATTCCCTCTGCAGATTTTCGAGGGACTCGAGAAACCTTTATTCTTTTCTATCTGGACTTGGTATCTGAATGAGTTTATATTTAACCCTAACCGGCATTTCATGGACAATTTTTTTCCCATTGAACATTTTTGTTGTCAGTAGATAAGATCTGCTACCCTGAACTATTATCTTCGGGATTGTTTCCCTTGATCGCTTAGGTAGTTAGAAGAAAAGTTCTGCTACCTTGTATGAAAATTCTCGGGATTGTTTTCCTTGCACGCTTTGATTGTAGCTAGAAAAGTTCTGCTACCATGATTGATTTCTACGAATTGTTTCCCTTGAACCTTTTGGTGTTCGGTAGAAAAGTTCTGTTACCGTTTTGGTGGTCGAGAGAAAACTTGTCCTATCGTTAAGATTATTCACCGATTTCGCTAGTATCGGAATGAGTATGAGTATTTTAAAAAATCTCAAGAATTATAATATATATTGGGGTTTCTGCCATGTTTAATTTTAACAGAGGCGCGCAGTCAGGGGGTCGTTGTCTTTGTACATTAAAAGAGAATGATAGTTAGAACCCCTCCGAAACTTTGTTCTGAGTGCTCCCATATTATTCTGACTTCTTCTCTGATAGTTTGAGTGCTTCCCTGATATTATGAGTGCTCCCCTGTTATTCTCAGTGCTCCTCTGGTATTCTGAGTGCTTCCCTGCTATTTTGAGTGCTCCCCTGTTGCCGAGATCGTCTGATTCCATCATCACTTAAATGTCCACTTTTACATTTTGGAAGATAGGACAATTAGTCTGTGATAATCTGTGCCCATTGTGAGAGAGAGTCCCTGTTCACTTAAGTCCCAAGATTTGTCTTTAATTCCAGCTTCCATAAAATAAGCTCTTAAATAAAAACAAATTTTCACCATTTCATAATTTTTTATGTTTTATAAATCACCTTGTATAATGATGGATATTCTCTCTTCAGGGTTACATGGTGTTCTGAGACGATTTAGGGATATTCGGAAATGATACAGATTCTATGTCTGCCTTTCTGTTTGTGGGTGCATCCTCACTTCTTGCAGAGAATGTATTTACAGAGAGAAATTCCATTCTTATGCTCCAAATTTTCTTGTGAAGATCACACCTAATAAATTGCCTTTAATTTCGTTGAATTATGAAATATAAATTTTGATACCTTTTTAGTAGTATTAAATATGCTCTCACAAAGGAATGTACCTAATTGAATCGAACTGCCTGTCCCTCAACTTTGTAGCGTACAAAGAACCGCAGCGGCATGCGATGCATGCAACAATAATACCGCAAATATATATAATATTCAAACAACTGAACCGAACAAATTTTACTTCATTATGAGGAGTCGTATTTCAGCTGTGCTGGGGAAAAGGAGTCCTTGTGAGAGCCAAAAGTTCAAACTGTGAACTTTGACATTTTGCCAGCAACAATCGATTCTGCTGCTATTCTTGGCACTTGCTTACCGAACTTCATATGGGGGCACATACAAGGTTGCGCGTGTGTGCATGTGTATGTGTGTATTGAAAGTGTGCTTGTGTATGTGTGTTTATCCATGGGTGCAAATTTCTCTTCATTGGCGCATACGCGTCCATGGCAATTACAGAAAATAAACGAACCAAAAAGTGCACATTCCAGCACGTAACATTACACGTAATTAGTAGCCGGGGTTACGTAAATTAAATAGATAATGACAACACTACCGTCCACGACATAAGAAAAAATTACGCCTGAATAGTAATTGCGGAACCCAGACCCAGTAGGAAAAGGATACTTGGATGGCAAGTGGAGCCCACAACGCCAAAACGTAATCGAAGGGTAGAAATAAAATGTATTTCTATGTATATTACTATAGACAATTCAATATGCAGGATTATATACGGTTAAAGTTATTTCGAGTTTTCATGATCCGACTACACTTTGGACTGCATTATATATTAATCGTACAGTTCCAAGAAGGGCCACACATGGACTGTACAACCTTAACTTATCCTGAGATTCTTGAAGACGATTGGTTACAGAAGGCGCTAGTCCAAGAACAATTTTGGTAATGAAAAGTCAATGTATCCAAGAATTTGTTAATAAGTGTGTTTATCGTATCGTTCCATTGTGCTTTAATCTTTATGAGTCCAAGAAAACTATGTCTGAGGTACTTTTGACCTGGGGACGATGTCATCAGGGGTTGTGCACTCACACAACTTAACCTGAGATTCCTTAAGATGCTTGATTAAAGAAGCCTCTAGTATATGCAAGTGGCCTCTAGTCCATAGAAGAGGTCAAATATATTATATTGTTCCTTCTTCACCTCATCACATATTAACACCTGTAGGTCTTTTGAGAATGATGTCTGATATTATTAACTACCGATTAAGTTATTTGATCACTAATGCCAGAGTCATTTTGTTAGGATAGAACGTTTGGGAAGAGGTTCTTAAATCGATACATCTGCAATAATGGTGGGCCACTTACGAAAACGAAAGGTTTCCATGGGTTCATAATGGGTTTACAATGAGTTAAAATGGGTTTATAATGGGACAATACTGTGTTAACAATGTGTTTACAATGGGTCTACAATGAGTTAATATTGGCAAGAATATAGAAGAGAGAAATATGTTAAATAATCTGTCGTATGTATTCCGTTCGAAGGGTTGGTATTCTTCTAGGTCTTTTTGCTTAGTTGAGTTGACTGAGACAACGGGTCTTCGCTTTTTGTTGGTGGCAACGGATTACGGGTCGCTGGCTTCTGTTTGTGGCAAAAGATTTTGCGGGTATCTGCCTTCGTTTGAGGTATCAGTTGCGACAACCTGCTCATAAAGTTGTGGTCAGCATACTCCCTTTTAGGATATATAGAGGAACATGCAACTTTTTGTTCAGAGATATGTTTAAAGTTGTTCCCCCTGCAGATCACCTCATGTGGATATCTATAGGAACATGTACCATATTTCAAAGAGAGATTTTTAAGGCTGACCCGCGCTCCTGACCACCTCATGTGGATTTCTAGAGGAACATGCACCTTTTCGGTAAGAAATTGGTTTAGTTTGACCCTCCCTCCTGACCACTTAATGTGGATGCTCAGTGAAGGTTGACCATGCAAAATGCTTCCCAGACCATCCAACTGCGACCTAATGTTCGTACCCCAAATCTAATCTTCCACACACCAAACTGCGAGTAATCTGCTGGTATTGACGTCACACTTGTCAATTTGAGTACCGGTATTTTCTAATTATAGAACCGCCATTTCGGGTTCTATTCTTGGTTCAGAGCATATTGATTTATGAGCATAGAAATTTATCATCTGAGCTTATACGAATTTCCCATTTAAATTTATCCAATTTATCCAATTTCGTATTTTCGCATACTTGATACAGGAATTTTTCTTATACATTTTGCCAGCTCCCCTCCTCATGATGCGGCAGGAAAAATTCCGCCGCATATATCCTTTGACATTTTCCTTATTACGTGTGCGATGGCTGAGTTTGTATTTCTTTTTATATTTATATACTTGCTTTTTTTTCAATCTATTTTTCTTTTTATAATATTCTTCTTTTTATTTCTCTATTTTTTTCTTATTATTTTCCTATTCCTTTTTTATTTCCTCTTTTGCCTTTCATTTCCTATTGATTCGTTACTGTAATAAATGAAATTGCAACATTTTTTAATATAAATTCTCTGCTTTCGTCCTTTGGTATTAAATTTTTTCTGCCTTTGCTTACAGAAATCAACGATTATGCACTGCTGCTTGGCATCGATCCAGTCAAGGAGTCATATTTACTTTACTTGGCCAAAGAGGGCCTGATGCAGGCGCTGCCACCGGATTGGAAAATTTGGTAAGACAAATTGTGCCGCATCACTTGAGGGGATTTAATATTTAAAAAGGCAAAAAGCACACATATGAGTTGGTCTGCTGACATGCCGTCGAGATTTGTGTGTGGCATGGTGGGGCGAGCTCAGCTGGGCGTTAGTGGCCAGAGGAATGTGCATGCTGAGGAATATTTGTAAATGAATCACTTAAGACTGGTTGTGGGCATGTTGCAGGACATTAAGTGATTTATTGAGTAAGGCAGTAAAGGCAGTGCTTTGGTTGTGGTTACGTTCCAAGAGCTTAGTGGGGTTAGACACTGAAATAATACACGTAAATTCAGGCATACAGACTGTTGAGCAATTGGTTTATGCTTCGGTGATAAATTACCCTAGTGATAGGAGTATGTTTCCATAGATTTTAGTGTTCATCAGCAACTAAATAGCGTATTTAATTGGTGCCAAAGGGCATCATCGCCGAACACACATTATCAGGTTTATAGCCACGAATACGGTAGAATTATGTTAGGATAGTTTTAGGTATTTTTTCTTTACAATAGGATTATGTATGATCCAAGTATGTTTTCTTGCCCTTGACAACCACGTAAAGGTCGTATTTATTTACTACCAGGCTACAATTCCAAGGGGTATAATATCCTAACCTTTTTGTAAATTTGGGATAATGTTCCCCTCGTATTGTTAATAGGGTTGATATTTATTTGGGGGAGTCATTTCATTGCACTAATAAGGATGCTAAGATCCTTGGGTATATCGAAACCATCGAGGAGTTCGCTAGACATTGGATTGCAGCCGCGACCTTAATAAGGCGATTCATGTAAGTCTTGAGTATCATACAGAAAAGGGATAGCGCAACACTTCCAAAACACTGTTGTACTGTTTGTATACTTTCTGCCCTAAGCTAAACAGCTCCCGTCTAGAGAGGATTTATAGACTATGAAAGATAGCGAGAGACTCCAATTCTTCGTATCCACCCTTACTGAGTCAATTTTAAGACTATGAAATACTCTGAAAGATTCCAATTATCCGTATCTGCCCATATTGAGTTAATGTGGCGACTCTGAAAGATTGTGATAGACTCCGATTCTCCGAATCCACTCATATGGAGACAATTCGATACTATAAAAGACTGTGATAGACTCCAATTCTCAGTATCTATCCGCATTGAGGTAATCTTGAATCTATGAAAGACTTCATTATTCAATGATAGATTCCAATTCTCCACCTCTCTCGGTCTTGAGGTAATTTCGTGTCTATGGAAAACATTGATAGATTCTCATTCCAATTAGTCGACCTTATAGAGGCAATCTTGAGACTTTGAAAGACCGATAGACTCTAATTCTCCGTATCCATCTTTATTGAGGTAATTTTGATACTATGATAGACTTCGGTTCTCCGTATCCGCATTTATTGACGCAATTTCTATGAGAGACTGATACCCCCAATTCCCCGTATCCTCAATTTTGAGACTATAAAATGCTATAAAAGACTCCGTTTCCACATATATTGAGCTATATGACTATGAAAGACTGTGATAGACTCCAATTCTCCGTCTCCACTCATATGGAGGCAATTTTGAGATTTAGGACAGCCTATAATTTCTGGGAATTTGGCAATCTTGTGTCTCTGAGACTTTCCATTCTAATTCTCCATAAACTTTTCAAGACTTAAAAGATTTGAATAGGCTAGGTATGCTATCAGGTAAAATGGTTAGAGGGATGGGCTAAAACCGAGTCTCTTCGAGATACCCAGAGACTTCGAGGGGTTGTGGAAGACTAAATTAGAGACAGAATGCTCAGATACACTCAAAAAAGATATATAGAAAATTAGAACCATTTTATATCGGTAACTACCTTTCGGACCTTATTCATATAGGGTGGGGTCTGCTCTAATCCCGGGTTTAATTTTACAAGGATATCGTGGCTTATTGATAATAAATATTTCCAAATGTTTGCCGAATGGTGTTCGTGCCTTTCACAGCCACTTAAACTTACCTATCTACCAAGAATGTGCCAGTGAGTTTGTTAGGGCAACACTTCAGATGCTTCTCGGGGGCCTACATAGGGCCCACTATTAAACATTTCTTTTCTACAAGAAAATAAATATTTCATTAGCTCTCGACAAATCGGATTCTGGTAATTTTATACAAAATCTCTGACTGATTGAATTGATACGCACAGTGAGCCCCCCTGCTGTTTCTTTCAGCTCGCAAAGTGAAAGCAATTTCATTTTTATTAGTCTCCTCAAGGGAATGTTTGCATATTTGCACACTGGCCTAAGGCGATTTTTCTTGGTAAACGCGAACCGAGACCGTCCTTGACTGTTTGCAATGCGAATATATTTAAATGGCATTGTTATGCAAACTGCGAGAAACTGTTGAAAGGATATAATCCTGATATATATACTCGTGTCTAGCTACAATTTAATAGAGGCATTGTGGTGTAATAAACTGTTTCTGCTTTCAGTTATTCGGAGGAGAAGTGCGGTCATTACTACTACAACACCAAAACGAAACAATCGCAATGGGACCATCCCCTTGATGCGGTATATCGTGAATTGGTGGATCAAGCCCGACAGAAACAACACAGCAACACGCCAACGGTCGCCACACCCATTGTGGACAACTCCGATGACGCATCCCAATTAGACTCCGGCATACGCAGTCTGCAGGGCAACGACGATTACGACACCACGAACAACACCAACGACATGTCCTCACCGGTGGGCAATGTCAATGCGAGCGGCTTGCAGAAGCAACAACAGCAGCAGAGCGCTGTTAGCGCTGGCATCTCGTCCGGACCGAATTCGAATAGCACCAGTACGAGTGGCTTTAGCGGCGGAGTCAGCCGGTTTTTGGAGTCGCGTAGCAAAACATTCCAGCCGATTAAAAATTCACGCTTCGAAGTGGTCAAGTCAAATCCAATTAATTTGGCCATCAAGTTTGGCAATGACGCTTTTGCTCCGAAATTTCCCGTTTCGAATAAGGTGGAAAGCGATGTGGTCGAAAGAAAGGGATTTACTTTGTCCGGTACGGGCGCCATGTTTCTGAAGTCGCGTCGGCAAATTGAGGCGGGCCTTCATCAGGCCTCAGCCCTAGTTACTAACGTGCACAGCAGCAATGTGATTGTGGAAGGTGTGGCCGGGACTCCTCCGGGTGTTAAGGGCATACTGCGCGATTCCAGTCTGACAGACATGCGTCGTCGCAGCGATAAAGAAGAGCACGACAGCGGTGCCGCCGTCGAGGATAAGAAGAGTGTACGTTTTAATTTAGAGGAGCCGAAAATACGAGGTCCGCCCGAGGAAGATCCCAGCAGTTCCAGGCGGTTGACGCAGAGTCCAGAAATATCGGTGAATTCCGATGATGACGATGAAGACGATAATCCTTGGGACGATGACGATGAGGATTGCTGTGTGGGCATTGGCGCCATAACATTCGATAGCAATTATCAGCGTAGTCTAAATCCGTTCTTGATGAATGACGAGAAGCAATTGAAAGATATTAAGGTGATTTCTGTGCCCAAAGCTCAGACCATACAGATGTTGCAGGCTCAAAGTTTCTCCATGGATTTGCCGGAGCGTGAGAGAGCAAAATTATCGGAGCTGTCACGGTCGCAGAGCATAGACGTGGTTGGAGGTCAGGCGGCAGGAGCGAATGTGACAGCGGTGAGCTATTTGGACAAGTTAAAAGAGAATGCCGCGGTGAAGCCTCTATACGAAGATACAGATTCGGATTCTAAAGGCAGTTCTGTACGCAGTTTTATAATTAATAAATCGGAGCAGGATTCACTTCCCTCGGCTGAACCTTCGAATGGCAATCCCTTTGACTTAGATGAGCTGGGTCGCAAGCACAGTCACGATTTGCAGCAACTCGAGATGAAACTGCAGTCCACTAGTTCTGGGGCTGGCGGCGAGAAGACCGGTTTGAGCTCCTTAAAGATGGCTACCAAACTAGTAGGATTTCTGAAAAAGGATGCGGAAAGAACGGAGCTGGCAGTAACCCCAGAGATACAAGTGGATAAGGAAAAGGACCGCGACGTCTCAAGGCAAAAATTAGAACAAGAGCAGCAGGACTTGCTCAAAGAAGCACGTGAGCGACTGGAAGAAGAACTCCAGCTTCAAATCGATGCTATCAAACGCGAGCACGAGCAGAAGCAAAAAAGTATACGACACGAATATGATCTGCGCTTGACCTCGCACCAACATCAGCTCGAGGAGGCGTTTGAGGTGCAGTTGGATGAGTACCGTTTCCAGTTAGAGGAAGAGCTGGACGTAAAGCGTAGATCTGTCGTGGATGAGCACAAGGCTCATATGATTACACTGCAAAAGAACCACTCGGAAATACTTCATGAGCTTGAGCGCGATCTAAAGAGCGAGGCGGAGATACTGAAACGAGAACACGCCAGCAAGTTGAGTGAGCTGCGTGATAAATTGTCGCATGAAATGGATATGGAGCGGCAACGTATGCGAGAGGCGGGCGATGACCGGCAATATGAGAAGGTACGCTGTGAGAAACGTTTGCTCGAGGACAAGTATCGTTGTCTGAAGGAGAAGTATGTGCGCTTGAAAACCGACGTCAAATTATCGCTAGAGCGGCGGAATCGTAGACGTGAGGCTCAGGCGCTGCAACAGCAGAGCTTGCAAACGACCACTACGGGTTCGGAGACGGAACGCTCTATGTCGAATAAACCGTCGATTGGGAATAGTGAGAATCGGTCGCTTACGCTCTCCACCTCCTATCCAGACCATGGCACCAGTGTTGGTGTAAGCTCAGCCGCTGTGATTGGGAAGACCGTCAAGCCACCCGTACCACCAAAGACCCATCTAACGCTAGGTACTAAAGATCCACTTCATATACGTGATAGATCGGCGGAGAGTGGTCAGGGTAACCGCAAACCTGGCATTACTTCCAAGTACATCAAACACCTACAAGTACAGGACGACACCACGTCTATTAGCCAATCTGACACCACCATATCCAACAACTACACCAAAGGTCGCTACCTACCGGTGCCTGTGGTAAGTGACAATGGAAACTCCGACACGGAAGCGTACCATTGCAATCAGGAGAACAACAACAATGCTCGCGGCAATATGCAACGCAAGAAGCTATTCTCACGCATGAAGTCCGCTTCGACGTCACGTCTCAACAACTCGGACAACTACAAAAACGATCGACCCTGCACCCCGGTGGAGAATTTGCGTCATCAGCTGCAGAAGCTCGAGGATCTGGAAGATCAGTTCCCCGACAATACGCTCGACACCACGTACCACTTGCGCTATCCTTTCTCTGACATATCTAACGATCGCGCGGGCGCCAGCTCCGAATTGGAGTTCTTTAAGCATCGCATTCACTTGGAGCGCGATTCGGTGCGCCGTGCCAAAGAGTCACTCCGCAATCAGCGCACTAATTTCCGAGCTAAACAACGAGAAATCAAGCAGCGTCACAAGGCCACCGTGACCCGTCACACGCTCGACCAACTTATCCAAGAGGAGAAGGAGCTGACCGAAATGGAGGTGAATTTGCATCGTACACGCGCTCTACTCGGCGAGAAGGTCATACGTTTGCGCCACTTGGAACAGAGTTTGCTGCGCATTTACGAGAAGGACAAACCGTCGGCGGATTTGCTGGGTGTCGAGCAGAAGGACGATGCTACGTTGAGTGATTTGTCGTCGCATTCAAGCTCCGGCTTCAGCAGCACCGATTTTGCTAGTGGCGCTGATACACAGAATATGCACAAACGTAAGGACACCATGTACCACCAAGAGTCCACGGAATGCATACAGAATCTGGAGATACTCAATGCCGAAATACGCGAGATATTGGACATACTCGGCAAGAGTCAACAGCATGGCGGTAAGTTAAACTTCACACATACCGAATGAACAATTTTTAATAGAATTTCCTTTACAGTTCCTCAGATCTCACCCAGTGAGCTAAATTGGTCGCACATGTTGGGAACGGGTGCTGCAGCCACTCCGACAATGTCCTATAACGCGCACACTCCGCAGGCCGTCTCACCGGCCGGTACACTGATGCATGCTCCACAATCCATACCGACGCTGGCCGATCGCCTGGAAACCTATCGCCAGCTGGCCTCGGGACGCATGCAGAGCTCCATGGGCGGCGCCATACTGGCAGCCAACACGATTGTTTCGCAGAGCCCACGAGCTGTCAACTACACAACCAGTTTGGTGGAGCGTACACGCGATTTGCGCAACTGGCTGCGCCAGGCTAAGAATGAACATGATATCCTGACTGGTATGTCGGCCCAACATGGTCTGGGCTTGGGTGGGAGTGGTGCTGGCGTAGGGGCTGGTCTTTTGGGAGGCAGTGGTGCTCCCACAAGTGGCGGCGGCACGGGAACACAAGCAAATCTTTAATTAGGATACAAGGGCATGCTCTGTTGCTGGCGTAGTCAGGAATTCAAGGGTTAGGTTGGGTGGCTGGAAAATTCTGGATAAAGCAATTTTACGAATTAAAAAAAATAGTTGAAACGAAAAGAATGTTAGAGGTGCCAAAACAAAGAGAAAAATAACTGTAGAGCTGGGTTGGAGCTTAGAAGCTGACCCGTCAGTGAAGGCAGCACAATGGCCTCCTTGGCATAAAGTCCTTATATATGCAAGTGGTATGCTCGGAGAGATTTGTGGAAGTATCTTGGATCTTCTGTGCCATGGAGAAATTTTGTGCGCTATTCAGGAAAAACAATAATTAAAATTTTTACTAGTCTATATTTTTAGCGCATAATTGCAAAAGAAAATAATAATTATCTGGCATTGTTCAGATATATACCTACTTTAATACTGACCCCAACTATCCCAACCTAAATAAACAATTTTCCAAGCATTTTTCTACAATGTTACTATTTTTTCTTGATTTCATTGTTAGCTGAACAACTGAAAGCTTTGCAATCTTTTTAAGCTTTTCAAGCTTCTCTGCCTTTGATCGTGTATTTTTACTATATAAATAATTTACTGAACAATTATTAAATAAATAATAATTGGCTTTATTTATTTATTAATGGAAAAAGCTTATAATTTAATAACTTAATAATTTATCTTGAGAATTTAAAGTTTTTTTATAAAGCGACCCTTAGACGGTCAATCAATTGATTGACGTCAAATTTTAGTTTGCTTTACGTTGTTGCAGTGAACGGACTTATCATGTGCGATGCGGATGATTGTGTTGCATATATTGCCTTGGCATTAGCAGTAAAAAAAATATATGAAAAAACAAGATAATCGTTTTTGGTTGAAAAATGTGTTTTAAAAGAGACAAATTATCCAATATCAATTTTGTTCCTGCTTTCGACGAAGCGAGAAATGATATTCAACCGTATCCGCTACCATGTTTACTCCACGGCGTTCGTTTTCAAATGAGCAATAACGGCACTTTTTCTGTTTCTTTCCTTTATTCTCTGATTCGCGTCAATCAAATCAAAAAGTTTTGATTTTCCATCAATCGGTGTCCATGTGACGCATACACACATATTTCACTAACACACATGAAATTTCCCTTCAATCGATAGACCGTTTAAGGGCCGCTTCAATTTTCAAGTATTTATTCACACAATTTCCCTTCATTAAAAGCTTTTCCAGTATCATTTCCTTGAAGATATAGAATAATATTAAATCTGCTGAATATAGCTCGCTCTAATTGAGTCGTCATTTTTAGTGCGCACTTTAAACATAAATTCGGTATTTTCAACCAAAGCAGAACAGTATGATTCTTAGTTGATTTCAATAGATAACTATCGTTATTGTAATGTTCCGATCTATGATTTCTTCCCTCTCTCCTTCTCAATTCTCATATATACGATTCATACGGATTTCATCTTCTTATTTCTTATCTATTTCTTATCTGCCTCTTCATAAACTCATACCAAGAATTCTTACGGATCTTCAGATTTCTTATCTGCTCCCTTCTCAAATACTCAAATGCACAATTCCTGCCGACCACATTTCATTTTCTATCTACTAATAATAGTTAACGACTTCAAATATTGTTTTGCTTTTACTCGTTACTTTCTATTGATATATATTCATAGGAAAATAACAAGCAAATGTTATCATTGCTATTATTCGACCCGTTCTATTGATATTATATCATAGGAAAAGAACTGTTGATGACATCAAATGTTATTATTGCTGTTACTCGTTACTTTCTATTGATATATTTTCACAGAAAAATGACAGCTCATGATATCAAATGATATTGTTGTTGTTACTCGTTACGTGCTATTGAATATTTTAACAGAAAAATAACAACTAATGGCATCATATGTTACAATTGTTAACATTATGGTTCTATTGTAAGAAGAATATCCCCACAAACTGTTAATGTTATCGTTTTTATCAGTGATGGCTCAATTATGATACAACTAACAGTATAGGACAATACAGATCTTTGTATAGAGTCTAATGTAACACAATTATGAGTATCCTTAGAGGAGAAATTATTTTTGCTGGAATATCTGTTACGAATTTTAAACAGACGTGTAGCTGTTGAATATGTAAAGTCCTTGGTATATATTTCTATATAAAACCACATGCTTGATAATACTTGTATACTGTTCTTTCTTTTTCTTGCTGGATGTGGGTTTATTTTCTAACTATAGTCAAATTAATATAGCAGTTATGTTAGTGGACAGTTAAAAGTAAGCGTCAAAAGCTGTATGGGAGGAAAGAAGATTCTTTAAAAGTATCATGCGAGAAAAAAGAAGTTGAAGAGGCAATCAATTCCAAACAAATTTATCATGAGCTTTTTAACATTAGTTAATTATGCTATATATATCATCCTATATTAACTTGATATTCCCCTTCAGTACTCGTTACTCTGCTAAATAGGCAGCAAGAATTCCTAAAGTAACGAAATTATCTTGAAAATTAGACTACAGTACTCGTTACTTTAACATTTATACCGTAATGACTTCTAAAGTAACGAAAATTGCTTTATTAGTAGGCTTCAATAATGAAAACGACTCCTAAAGTAATGAAAACATTTAACATTTCAATTAGGCTTCAGTTTCCCTTTTAATGTAGTTAAAATAAAAAAACTGCTCCCAATTCACAATTTTTTATTCAAGTAATTTATATATATATTTTTTATTTTAATTATATTTTATTTTTACATAATCTAATATTTCTTTTCAACTTAAAAATTATACCTCCTTACTTTCCTTCACTTTACTTCTAATTTATATACATCAGAAACTTATAATATATCTATACATTCTGAGATATCTTATTAAGTTTTGAGAAATGTGGTTTCAAACTGACTATTATTGAAATTGAAACTATAGTGAACTGGTACTGTGGTTAGACTGACTGATTGCATGAACTATGTGAATCCCCTCATATGTACTCTATCCTTAAGAATTTTGAATTTTTGTTTATTATTTTTCCAACCAAATATGAAACTTTCTATTTTTCCAGTTGCTATAAAAATACTCTTAAATTAAAAAATAAATATATAAAATACAAGTATATATTTTAAATTGTTATTTTACGTATATACAAGCTACTTTCTACATTTTTAAGTAACAAACTATTGAAATTTAATATTTGCAAAATATTAAACAAAAGAATAGAATTTTTACCTAAATCCCTGTTGAATATTTCATCATTATTAAAAAAAAAAACTAACAAGCAATCCAAACATGTTAAGAACTTTTCGTATACCAAAGATAATAAATATAAATACCATCATATTTAATATGTTGAACTAATTTGAATATATAATCAAAGGAATATTATGTGTGAAATGCTGTTGAGTCACAAAAAATATTTCAAATATTATTATTCAATTATTATATAAACAAAAACATATTTAACAAAAAAATTTTATCAAATAAAATAAATTTGCCTTCGAACATAGAAAATGTTGACACAGAAGAAATTAAAATGTGAAATGTTTAAGCTGTATTCATGTACTAATATGTTGTACTAAACGTTATACTAAAATATTATACCAAAATATTGTGCTAAAATAATGAACCAAAATATTGTATTAAGAATTAAATTTCAAAGAGAATTTCGAATTGATGCAATCAAGAAAATTCAAAAGGTAACAGCAATAGAAGATGTACTAAATCAATATACCAAAGGCAAGTCGCGCTAAAAGTAAGATATACGACAAAAGTGGAAACATAAGAAGCTATAATATAACAGGTTATACTGAAACAAGTTGTACTAAAATCAAGTTGTACTAAAACAATTGGTACTGAAAACAAGTTGAATTAAAATAACTTGTACTAAAACTGAACTAAACGAGGATGTAGTAAGACGATTTGTACTAAAAAAAATTTGTGTTAAAGAAACTTGTACTTAATAGAGCTGTAGTAAATAATGTACACTAAAACATTCCTTACTAAAAAAAAACGTACTGAAAAAAGATGTAGCCAGAGAAATTATACTAAAACAATTTGTGCTAAACAAAGTTGTACTCAACAAACCTGTACTAAAAAGTTGTACTAGAAAAAAGCTTTACTAAAAGAAGGTGTAGTAAAACAAGTTGTACTAAAGCAATTTGTGCCACAAAATTTTAACCAAGCTGTACTGAACTAAGTTGCATTAAACAAAGTTATATTAGAACAAGTTGTATTCGACAAAGTTACTAACACTGTTGTACTAAAATATGTTGTTCTAAAACAAGTTATACAAAACAATATATACTAAAACCAATTGTACTAAAACTTTTTGTGCTAAACAAAGCTGTACAAAACAAGCTCTACTTAAAAACGTTGTACAGAACAAGTTTTACTAAATAAAGTTGTATTAGAACAAGTTGTACTAAAATTATTTGTATTAAACAAAATTGAACTAACCTAAGATGGACTAAACACAGTTGTATTAGCACAAATTGTATTATCAACAAATTGTATTAGAAAAAATGTACTAAAACAAGTTGTACTAAACAATGATTTATTAGAACAAATTGTGTTAGTAACTTCTGGAACAAATGTACTAAACTAAGCTGTACTAAGCCAAGTTTTATTTGAACAAATTGTACTAGAAACCATTGTACACGAAAATCGAATGGTACTAAAAACAAATTTTACTCTAAATCGCTTGGATTTGGATACAAATATTGAAAGTTTTAGACATAGAAGCTTACACTTGTGTTTGCTAAGTCAGTGGTTGATATAAATTATACTAATTATGTGTACTGAAACGTTGTCTTTGCTTGCCATTAGTGTTGGATATGAATTATACTAGTTGACTTTATCTCCTAAACACGTATTGTACTAAAATCAATTGTAGTAAGCTTCATTTTATGTACATATTTTAAGTGTTCTATTAGAAAAATTAACGATAATTCCGAATCCCATGAGTAAGGACAAATTGTTCTAAAAGTTGGGTAAGAAATTTGAGGCAATATTGAATTCTTTGTATGTGTTTAAAACACTGAACTGCAAAATGGATTGTACTAATTTCTATTAGTGTATGAATTTAAAGTGCTTTAATTCACTATCAATGCTAAGCCCATTAAAAGTGAACTATAACCAAGTTCCAATAAGTGTAATGGAGAGATGACTGTATAATCAAATCTTTGGTCATCGTTTCTTAAAGAGTAAGTTGGACACACGAAATATGTAAGAAGAACTACATACGAGTACATAAATTTGTAAGTTTGAAGAGCTCGTACATCAGTGGTGTATGCACATATTTATACAGGGTACTAAACCAAAGGTGTTCTAAACTAATGTATAATAAACCAAAAACGTACTAAAGTGAAGGCGTGCTAGCTCAAAGGGCAGTCAAATAAATACACACTAAAACAAAGACGTCTAAAAGAAAGGGGTGCTGAACCAAAGTGAACCAAAACAAAGGTGTACTAAAAGAAATCTGCGAGAAGCCAAATGCTACCAAAACAAAGGTGTACTAAAGCACATATTTGTTAATTTAAATATGCAAAAGCAAAGATGTACTAAATGAAAGAAGCCCTGAATAGTGAATTGAGGTATTCATATATTTATGTTTTTAGAGTGTTGCACTAGTAGAAATTTGAAATTGTGCTAATTAAGTGTACGTACCAAAACTAAACTTTCGGAATTGTAGGGAAGGGTCAAATATGTTTGTGAATTTTTACTTGTAACTTTAAATACCGATAGTTTCCGAACTCAAACTCGTTTTTATTAGTCAATAGAGATGTTGATCTGTTATTTATATACTCGGGTGGGTTTCGGCACAGAGGTTCTTAAATACTCTTCATTTTAAATTTCACAATTTAATATAAAAATCTCTCAAACAGATTGACTCCTCTAACTTCTCTATAAAGAAATAGTATGAAACATTATTATATAACCTTCTTCTATAACAGTTTTCTATAACATTTTTTTAGAACATATTTCTATTATGTTTTTCTGTAACATTCCGTGTTTATGTGCTTTTCATGAGAAAAAGCTTTCATGTTAGAAAACGTTTTCATGGGGGAAAGCGTTTTCATGGGAGAAAAAGTATCCATGGGAGAATAAGTTCAATAACGCTCCCATATAATTACGAGCACTAAAGAAACTCTTCTTATTAATATTTATCTTTACATGTGAAATAATTATGGTATTATTGTAAATGTGAAATTAGGGTACCTTTGTCTAGAGAGTTCTGAGGCGGAATTTCTACCGCAGTTTTACGGTTCCGAAGATAGCAAGCTTACAAATAGACTTATGGTGTGAATATGATGGATTCAAGTAGCAATCGAATATTCTTTCCCTTATATGAAACTGAATTTAATCAGATAGAAGAATCCCCAAAATACCCCGATCAAATTTCCTATATACTAAAAATAGCTTATATGGGAAAGTCTCTCTTCTTACTGTTTTTACTTATATTCTATTAGATCTAAATATGTATGTCTACTTTAACTGAGAGTATGAAAACTTGTTCTTCGTACGCGTATATTCTATTGTAAAATTGGAATATTCCAATTAATGACCGAACCAGATATTTTAATATAACATGGCCTAGTATCAAATATGCGAAAAATAATTACTTTAACGTTCAGACGTTTCAAATTGTTATTAAAGATTTATAACGAAAAAAAAAAACACAAAAAACACCAATCTAAGTTTAATTCTACAAAATCTGTTTTGAATTTAGATTTTTTTGAAAAAAAGAATAACTAAATTCATTAAAAAATCAATAAAATTTAATTACATATATTTCTATGTAAATTATGTTGTGATAAATATACATATTAATAACTGCAAAGAATTTATGTTATTTATGTTTCAATTATATAAATTTTCATTGTTAAATTATATTTAAGCCAATTGAAAAGTGAGCAGTTGGAGCAAAAAATTCATGCAATATTTTGTTATAAGAGATTCAAGAAAACTGCAAAGAGAATAGAGAGAAAGAGTCCGCATTAATCTCAGAGATAACAATAATTTTAGTTAAAAATATTTGAAAACAATTTGCAATTGTTTTTATATAAATAAAGGGAGGGGAATGCTTACCTTGCTTGATTGGCAATTTGAACACGTTACTTTTTGCTGCTTTGATGGGAGATAACAAGAACTTTTGCTGGACATTTTGAAAGAAAAATTAAAGTTCTTTTTCAATAATTCCAATTGCTATGGTAATTTAGACGTGTAGAAAAAGGAATTACATACCTTGTTCGATTTTTTTTGGCGTTTATTCGGTTATTTATTTAGAATTTATTTTGAATTATTTTGTTGGTATTTATTTGGTATTTATGTAGTATATTGATGAGCTGACTACTATAAAAGGCCCCTCCCAGCAGCCGCACCAAAAGTAACGAGTGAAATGAATCAAGAGCGATCTGCAGTCTCCATACCAAAAGTAACGACTTCAATGAGCGATCTGCAGACTCTTTAAATTTTAAACTCTTTGACAAAAGTAGTTAAAAATGTCGAATTATGTTGTACGAAATAAATTGATGTAGTAGCTTATATGTAGTGCTATATATATATATATATATATATATATATATATATATATATATATATATATATATTTATTTATATAAATATATATATATAATATATATATATATATATATATATATATATATATATATATATTTATATATATATATATATATATATATATATATATATATATTTTGTAGGCTTGAAAATCAGAATGAAAAGGAATTATAAATTTATTCTCATTATAACTTTTATTAATTACTGAAGCCATAATTAATTATGAGTGTAATTTGTTTGAGAGTGCTTGAGATTTGTATAATGAGAAGTAATTACGAATGCCTTTAGTTCACAGAGAAAAATATATAGAACGAATTCAGAGATCGTAACATAGCTGGGGCGCTACATCCGTAAGACTATTATCCTTACGCTGAGACCAGGGAGGCCGACCTGAAGTATTTAATTTATTACTACTCTTTGGAATTATTTTCATTTGGAACATATTTCGCAGAGCTAAGTAAAATTCATAGAGTTTGGTATTTTGAAACGCCAATAGAAAACATAAAAAATTAAATCAATAATTTAATTGAATTTTGTATCTTGAAGCGTCACTAAAAATTAAAAAATAAAATATTAAATAAGTGAAAAAACTTAGCTTGAATTTTTTGCTCACACTCAAAATTTGTCAAATTGTTATTAACTCTTTTTAACCGTCCTTGAGTTAAAAACAAGCAATTGTTATAAATAATACTTTTTTCATAATTAATAAAAATTCTTTTATCTAAATTGTGATATTTAATTAAGCATCGTTTTCTTATGTAACTTTAATTACGAGCTTGTAAATTATTTTTATTTGGCCTTATTAGAATATAATTTTAAATTTGTTTATGATCTTTGTACATATATATATATATATATATATATATATATATATATATATATATATATACATATATATATATATATATATATATATATATATATATATATATATATATATATATATATATATATATATATATATATATATATATATATATATATATATATATATATATATGTATATATATATATATATATATATATATATATATATATATATGTATAAATATATACGGTCATGCAATTTATGCCTTTAGCTCATTTAGCTTTATTATGATTGGGCACTTTAAGTAAAATAATATATTAAAAATATATTTTAAATAAAAAATTATATTTAGAAAAAGAAAAGGTTAAATGGAAAATTAAAAATATGAACATAAAAACCGAAATCAAATAAAGTACTCTGCGAACAAATTTTGATAAAAAAAAGAAAATCACAAATATAAATAAATATACGCAAATGTGTTATTAAATAATTTGAATAAAAATTTATAAGTAAATTATATTTAAAATTGTAATTCAACATGATATAAACTTAGGCTACTATTACACTACTGACGTGGAAAAGGCATTATATAAAATTGTTTGCGTCGTTTTCAATGCTACGAAAAGTGAGTGTGTCTCCGAGAACTGAGAACAATCCACTAAGACTGCAAAACAGCAACAAATCGTTGACTCTTTAGAAACGTCAAAGGTGTAATAGCAGCTTCATCCACATACACACACATGTGCACATGCGCTCATACACTTCAACACACACTTACACATACACATACACATCCATACATATATACATGTTTTTAAAACACCAAACATAATATTAAAAACCAGAAAAAACAATTTAATTATAATTACCAAATAAAAATCTCTCTGAAATACTCTTTTTCAAATATGAATAAGACCGGTTCAGTGGCATACGGAATCGCAAGGCGTGGCAACACAAACAAGTGGTTAGATGCGAGTATGCACCCGGCCACGAACATTTGTGGGCGAATTGTGTACTTTACGGGCACGTACTTTAGATGAGACTTTGGTTAAATTGGCTGGCTTTACAAAACTGAGCCCCAAAATAATTAATTTAAGTAAATATAATTAGCGAAAATGTGTTTAATCTCAAATAAAACAAATAAAGAAAACAAAAAAAAAAAAAAATTAAAAAAATATTATCCTCTTTTATTATTAATTTGGTAAATTCAGGTAAACAATATATTGAATAAGCTTGTCAATATTCCAATCAATTCAACGCTTGTTTAAATGGATTTCATTTTGTCTTTTCTTATAATTTCCATAAAGAAGAACACCTCACAGAATCCTGGGTGTTGTTGATAAACAAGAATCCATTGAACACCATCCAAAAAGGAGATACAGTTTGTTGGGTGACTACATTCTGGACTCTCTTGGAGACATTCCAGATAAGAAAATAAGCTCTATCAACTGCTTCAAAAAAGGGTACATTTTGCGCTCGGGGTTCGTTTCATTCGTTTATTTCTAGCTTGTTGCTGATTGATGCATAATTTAGGACTTAAGATGCGTTTTTCTCAGTCTTCTTCGGCAAGAGCACTGCTTGGATATTTGACAGGACACCATCTTGAGCAATGGTATTATTATTAACAGGCTAAAAGAGTTTAATGGCATTTCTGCTGAGGTTTAAAGCAGCATCTGCCCTGATGTGTTCAGGGTCAATGAGTAGTTTCGACTGCCGCATGCTTTTTTGGGCTCTCCAGTAGTTCAGCAGACTTCGTTTCCCCTGTTCGCACAACAAGTTATTTGTGAAGCTGCTGTTTACCCCACAGAAGGGTTCTGGACCTATGAAGGCAGTGCCTGCGCTCCTTTTTGCCAAAGAGTCCGCCATTTCGTTGCTTTAATGTCCCTAATGTCCCGGTACCCACATTAGCGTAACAGAGTTTCTCGCTGCTAGAGTGTTTAGAGCATTCCCAGACCAGCTTTGATTGGAATGAGAAGTTTATTAATGATTTCAGAGCTGCCTGGCTATGTGAGTGTATGCATATTTTGGTGCAGCGTGTACCCCTGCGTAGGCATTCTCTAGCACATAACTCTAAAACGTGGACCTCTCCGCCTGAAAAATGGAAGCTGTTTTTCCCATTTCAATTGCTTTTTGGAAATTTGGCCCTACAATTCCAGCTCCAGCACTGCCATCTTCCATTTTGGACCCTTCTGTATACCACAACTGTGAGTCCTGTTTTATTATTACTTCATTGTTTCTCCAAGCTGAACGGTCACTGATGACCACTTTCAAGTGCTTGGAGAAGTCTAATTTTCTCTCCATCTTGTCGAAGACCATGAGGCACAGAGAATTCCAGACAGTGTCCAGAATCTTTGGGTGCCCCGTTAGGTTGCCTTCTTTAAGATGGGCTAGATTAGGTAGCCTTAGGGCCGCGCTGGCTGCCATCCTCTTAATAAGAAGGTGTAGAGGAGTCAGTCCAGTGATCATTCCTAAAGCTAGTGTGGGGCACGTTCTCATTGCTCTCCCGTCACACTCAAACAGGCTATACGGTGAATCTTGTTAAGGGTCATCTGAGCCTTAGTTTGATTTACTTTTGGCCACCATACCAAAGAAGAGTTTTGTCTAGGATTACTTCCAAATTTTTCATTTCGTTGGACATTGTTAAGTTCGGGGTCCCTAAACTTAATGTCCCCAGATTCAGTTTCCTTCTTCTGGTGAAGGGGTACCACGATTGTCTTATTCGGATTTATCGATAGTCCTTTCTCATGATACCAGTTTTGCGTGATGTCAAGAGCTAGTTGCACGCGATCTGTTATGATAGAGTCAAACATGGGTTGACCTGACAATTAACCTTTCTGTCCCTGTTTCAAAGATTCTTGTTCTGTTTTTCAGCATATTGAGAACCCATGTTATGATCAGTCTTTATATACCTTTCCTGTGCGTTCCCTTCTCAATTTATCTGAAAGTAGCATTGTCAAAAGCCCCCGTAATGTCAACCGATGTACAGAGAGCTATTTCTTACTTCAAATGCCTTTTCAATTTTGTCGTTAAGCTATGTATGGCTATCTCAGTCGATTTGCCTGATTGGTAAGCATATTGTTCCATATGAAGAGGCGAGTCGTTAAGATAAGTTTCCCTGATATATTGATCCAGAATTTTTTCCATAACTTTTAGCAAGAATGAAGGAAGGCTAATGGGCCGAATGGATTTTGGCGTGTGGTCCGCCTCTTTGACTGCTTTCGGTATGAAAACCAGCCTAGCCTTCGTCCAAGCTTTAGGCACAATGCCTAATTCCAGGCTTATCCTGAAAATGTTTCTTAACGCAGGTGCAAATACATCAACACCTTACCGAAGTAGCCACGGTTGTATATTATCGACACCTGCGGATTTGAGTGGTCTAAAAGTGGAGATAGCCCATTTGGTTTTATTGACGGTAAAGATTCTGCGAGCTAGTAAGAGTTCAAGAAACGAGTATTCTCGATGATTTCACTATCCTATCCACTAGTGGCACAGCCTGGAAAGTGAGTGTCCAACAAAAGCTGTCCCGTCTCTTCCAGGCTCTCCGTAAAATATCCGTCAGCCTTCTGGAGTGTAGGAAGGCTACTTAAGTGATCTTTATTGATTGATTTCTGGAGTCGGGTAGCTGCTGGGATCGTTTCAATCTCCTCGCAGTACTTTTTCCATGAGACTCTCTTAGATCTCCTCAACTCATTATTATAGGCCGTTAAGGCTGCCCAGTCACCATTAGACTCTCTTTCTATTAAAGAGTTGACGGACTTTTTTGCGCAAAATGTTTAGCTCCCCACTCCACCAGGGTACGTTCCTAGAACGTTTCTTCACAACTGGATTGCAACTACTTTCAAAAGCCTCAATTATTATATTATTTAATTTGTTAACTTCAAGATCTAGTTCCTAGAGTTACATATTTTTCACTAAGGCACGCAATATTTTGCTCTAAGGAAAAGTTGAATACTGACCAGTTGGTCTTCCTAACATCTCTTATTTCGAAGGTGCCTCCAATTACCCCCCTTCACAATTTCTTCAGTGGACCATATGCCCTCCGGGAAATTGCTAGGTATAACCCCGATCTTTTTGGTGCAGACTGTCTCCGCTAGAGTAGGCTTTGAACAGGGAACCCCCATTGAGGCGCCCTGCACGCCATGTCTGTCGGAGACCACCGCTACCTTTTTTCTGGGACCAGGTTCGCCCCCAAGTAAGGTCTCCACCTCCTTCATCTCACACCCGGCGGGTCAGCTGGGGGCATATTTATCAATATTTTTGTTGGCCTCTTGTGCAAACCGCTTTGTCGGCCTGGAGCTCGATGTCGGCGTGGAGCTATCCGATCGGGATCTTTTAGAGGTCGTTCGCGCAGACACGTTGGCAGGTTTTGTCGCCAAGGACCGAGCTGTTTCCAGCGATATCCCCCTGGCAAGCAAAGCCTTAAACCAGCTTCACCCTGTTTTGGAGTCTTCTTCTCTGGAGCAGGTTCAAGAAGATTTCTCTCTTGTTCCGAGGAGATATATATCCCAGCCGACTCTTGGCTAAGTGGAATATCCATCTCCTCCTGCCTGTCGGACATGGGACCAGGTGCCCCCTCGACCAATGATGGCTGTTGGCTCTTTGTAGCCACATTTTGCACATTTGAAGGTGTGCAGTCCATTCTTTCATATAAATTTAAATTTGTTTTCTCCATATAATTTTCTTTATTTTTGCGTTTTGGTCACCCACGGGCGCCCCCATGGTAAGGCTAATTGAAACCGTAGGTTCGCCGGACTTCGTACGGAGTTCGCTATTAAGCTTGACTCTACCCCGTCAAGCAAGCTCACTGGCATAGTTGTTCCACCGTGAGTTTAGAGTGTTTTTTTTGGGTCAATAGGTCTGATGAACCCTGCGAGTTTTCTTTCTCCCCCGCCCTGCAATCAGCGACCCAAGTCCAGCAAAGACATGACCGTACTGAAAGTGAGCCATTGGTCTGAAAAAGAATTGCCGTACTTCCCCGAAGGGCTGACCAATTCGTTAGTGTCTTGGCGATCCGTAGGTCTCAATGAGACGTTCGATATGGGCCAGCAGGACTACTAACTAGCCTTAACAATTGAGCAGGAATCGTAGAAGACTACTATCAACCTGTGCGTTGAAGGTAGTTCTTAGTTTCTGTACTGGACCATGTCACCGTGTTTCATGTGACATGTTCCAGCACACAGTAAGCCCCTACACCGCAACAAGGTGACTACGTAACGTAGGGGTGAGCAATGGTAACTCCCGACAACAGTTTATGTATACGTAGTTTAAAAACGGTCGTGAGGACATAAATAATGAGGAACATGTTGGCCAACCGAAATCCGCTATCCAAGCAGATTCCAGCAAAACAGTGCTCGATTCATCTTCATTGAAATTCATGGAATGGGAATTGACCTTCTCAAAAATATCAATTTATCGCATTTTGATAAAACATTTCGGCTACGGAAAAGTGTTTGCACGGTTTGTTCCCCTCAAACTGACTGACGACCAAAAATTGCTCAGAGGTCAACATTTGAAGGACACCACCCAAAGGCTAAAGAGGACAAAAACTTCCTTTACAACATTGTGACTGGTGGCGACACGTATTGTTTTCAATATTATTATTATTATTATTATTACACTTTATTCTAAGAAATTAATTATTACAATAAATACAATTAATGAGTACTGGCTGCCATGGCATTCGACTCGATCTTAATCTATTTTATTTTAAATTTTATTTTTAAAATTTATACAACTTAAAAAGGTTTCTATTGATGTTTTCAATATAATTCAGAAACCAAGCACCAAAGTGCCCAGCGAAACGCGCTAGACGAGCTAAGACGAGTGATTGCTGCATAATCCGAATGGATCGTATTTGATCAATACATTCTATATAAAGTAAGGACGTGATATGTGACAGAGTGTGGTAGATTATGCTTAGTGATATACTAACGACATCTCAATATATTGACCTCTCTTTGTATGTATACACTCATATGTAGACAATCGTTTTATGTAATTTTACGAAGAAAATTCACCCAGGTTTACTTGGCTACTAATAACAGGTTCATGGGTTCTTTAACTACTTACTAGGACTACAAATTCCCATAATAATAATACACTTTCTCATTATAATTATAATTTTTAATTTCCATTCTTCGATTGCTGTGAATTTTTTTTAATCACAGTTCAAATGGCGCCAAAACCCGCCCGAGACAACTTCTTCGTTGAAATTTAACAGAGAAAGCTTTCGGCCATAGCAAGGACACGAACCTTGGAACCAACTTGAGCAACACCAGTCGTAAACAGACTGCAGTGCCTTGTAAAAACAGCAGGTTGTTTGAGCTGCGTAAATCAGCATAACTTTCATAAGTATGTATGCCACAATATGCTGCGTTGTGGCAAGCATACGCCTAGTTTTGTCCTTACATATGGCCCCAGCAAATGCAGCTGGTAGTAAAGTTCTGTGGCAGTCGGGGCGTATGATTGACATTAACTGCACAAATATCACATTAGCATATAAGCACACACATTGAAGGCGCTTGCCTGAATTTGAGTACAGCAAATCGCAACGATTCCCTTTCCTTTAAGGCTATGGAGGGAGTATGCTTGGATGGTATAGTTGGGAAAAACCCGCAGAAACTGCATCAATCAACGTCAGAAAAATGTTGGTGGACAATGATTTAATAACATGCTCCTTGTGAACACGAAATAAATGGCTGTACATGTTGGTGATTTCGTTGGGAGTAAGTAGCATCGCCGTGGTCAAGCGTTGAAAGGTCATCAGATACATAACTGGAGGCAAGAAATTAAATGGATAAATGAGTTCAAGACAAGATGAAGCGTTTCAGAAGTACAGCGCCTAACACAATCCTTGTTATTCGATGCTTTGGGTTGATACAGAATAAGTGTGATGGTTGAAAATATTTAAAGAGGAGAAACAAAAATACAGATTCTATAAATAGTCTGCTTAGTTCGAAAAGTACCACATCGAAAATATATTCTGCGATTCTTTATGCCAGTTGGCTTAGTGAATTTTTTATGCTCTAAAGAAGGGGGCTTAGTAGCATTTATTCGTTGCATGTTGGTATGCACATCAATCTGCAAAAAATTACTGAAAATGAATATATAAATATTTAATGTATATAAATAGTATATTAATAAGGAAATGGGCTAAATGGTTCCAAACTATTCATTTGAGTGAAGGGGAATACTATGGCTAAAGGGTAATACTATGGCTAAAGGGGAATACTATGGCTTAAGGGGAATACTATGGCTAAAGGGGAATACTGTTGAATTGTTCCTGTCAAGTTGACTCATATTAAAAAGGTTATTATGAACTATATACTAAAAAAACCAACGCTTTATCCACTGCCATCCACTTCTGCGTTACTCTGCACATACTAGCAATCTGCTCTCTAAATCCCGGCTTGGGTCCTCATTTCTTCCAAGATCCAACACAGCTACTTTTATGATTTAGTCTCATACTCGAATGGTTTGAAGGTTATGATGAGATGATCTGAAATAAATTCACTGTAAAAAATTCCTCAATAACGCCAGCACCTTTTTACTCTTTTTGTAGCTTTCAGGTAGTTTTTTAGATGAGTGGTAATATTCGACAATACATTTAGGACCTTCTTTTGATCTTGAAAACAAAAATGGTGCTATATTTTGGTATCAAAGGATCATAATAAGTGGTCGTAAAATAGATCGGTGAAAGTTATATGCAATTAAGATGGGAGTTTTTGAAGTCGGTCCTAACCCGGTAACTGGTGGTGATCACAGATTCTGTAGTCAGGCTATATAAGTAAATATTCAATTAAGAACAGCTGCAAATTAGACTATGTAGCTTACAAAGATCAACAAGATGGAGGAGACAAGGCAGATATTATGGCGACACTCTTGGTAAAGTCAATCAATAATGACTCTGAACTATTATTTGATATATTTAGTTTGAGCGAGATAATAGAACCTTAAATAGAACCGGGAAGATAGATGATTAGAGAAGAGCTGAGTGGTATAATATTTCTCTTAGAAGCTTACCTTCGAATGACAGTAATTGTTAAATATAAGATTGATATGGTAGACTTACAATCTGTTAATAACCGAAGACTTCATAAGTAGCACCTGCAGAGAAGTCACAAGAATCCCTGCAGTTACATCGGGACACTCCAAGATTAGTACCATCGCTCAGCAGGAGCGGATGTAGCTACAGAAATGAACATGAAAAGGGAAACGAGCAGAAATTTTATATATATTCTTCACTTTTTCTAAAGGCAGAGGAGTTTTCTTAAGTATATCATCATGTCTGCATGGGAATTTCCTCCTTGTACTAGCCCTGAATCAAACAAGGCTTAAATCGATTATTCCACAAAGTGTAATCGTAAAATGTAAAGAAAGCTGGAATGTTGGTATATGACCAAATACTCGAATATAGCGAAATTGATCCGTTCGACTTCAACGAGACTAGGGTTGAAATGACTATTTAGTTAGAACATACATTTTTTGGCTAACTAAACCGTCTCCTGGAACTAAAAATTCTATTCTGTGGGCAATCTGGAGACCTTGCTGTTGTGAGATAATAGGAAAGAATAAAACTTGTGTGGATGTTGGCCACATGTTTGGCCTGTCAATGTCAGTCATAAGAGTCAGAATAATTGACTTCCACAAGCTCGATGAAAATGTATACCGACAAATTATTATCAATTAACCCAGGTTTCAATCTTTAGGAAATGGATATAGTGTAACGAAAGTCGTAAAGTTAGAAATTTGATATAAGGCAAAGTTCCTGACTACAACGAAGTTGAATCATTCAGATGTCAACGAGACTAGGGTTGAAACGAGTACCCATTGTGTTATGGACTTGAAGGTTCACTAACATCAGAACCTAACTAAACTTAATCTAAACTTACTCAACCGTCTCCTCAATATAGAAAGTATACCTTGGTGTTGTGAGGTATTAGAAAAGAATAACACATCTATGGATGTTGGGGACATGTCTGACCTCTCATCATAAGAGCCAGGTTAATTAACCTTCTAAAGTTCGATGAAAATTATTACTAACAAATTGCATACTCGAAAATGGGGTACTCGAAATTTAGATGATGCTTCAGAAAATTTATTTATTGATGTAGGGAAGCTTTAGAAAAACTCTTCTTTGAAGGACTTAAAGCGAAGGAAAATTTTCAATCTAATTATTAGGTTGAGAAAAAATGATTAGTCTTGTAATTAATGCAACGAAAGAGGTTCAATTCCCTAAACAGGTGGAAAATGAGGGTAAATCTTCTGCTGGTTTCAAAATGTCGGAAGTGAGGATTTCGCCACTAGCTGGACACCGTTGATTTAAACGTACTTATACAAGGCTCATATAGACTTTCAGTCCAGAATATTCTCCTTTCTAGTTTAGAAGAATCTCCCTCACAACACCATTTATACACGCAGCATAGCATTAAACTTAAAATTCTCGAATTCATCAGTTCCAACGTTCAAGGAGGCTTTAAATTGAATTTCATATTGATGGCCGTTGAGAGGGGCAATCACAGAACTTGGCATCCATACATATTTCCGAGTGGATGCAGTTTCTTACGAAGGTGTCCTGAAAGAATATGTTTATTAAACGCAATCTAAGTAGTAGTTAGGTAGGCGGAGTGGCTGCGCACTTAGAGCTGGATTGGTACTTTGTTATACCGCATAAGACACAACTCCTATTCCCTTTTAAAAATCCAATTATTTGGGGCTTTTGATAAAGCCATGGATGGAACTTACTTTTTCTATTCAAATGTCATCCAGGTAGTCCAAAAACTAGCCGCCTTAGAAAGTGTTTATTCTTTTGGACAGCGCTGAACACTTGTAGATCAGGTGTTTGAGGGGACTCCATGCCACCGCCATGTAAGAATAGAAATTTAATGCCTGAGCCTCACTGCAGCATATGTCCAAAGATAATTTTGCAATGTCAGTAAAACTTAATCAAACAATTTTCACATACTTCGATGTGGGATACACACGAGAATACAGAACAGAAGATTCGAATTGATTTTTTGCTGAGTTAACTTTAAGCCACCAAAAAATTTGCGGGCTTCCGTACAAAAAGCCAAACAAAAATAAATCCCCACAAATGGGAGAATGATGATTTTAATAGAATTCGGACTAAGTGATAAAACATGAAACTCATCACTCATGCAAACACACGTGCTTCGATATCTGACCCAGTGGGGAAAATTTGAAAAGACGATGCTTTTTTCATGGAGAAGGTACTGCTCAAGTCAGTGTTATCATATAATGGAGGATGCAGTGGGCACAAGTCAATGGATATAATTAATGGGAAATAATAATGGTAAAAATTAAGTTTCTAACATTGTAAGATCTAACTGAAGGAGTACAACTCGCAATATTCACATAATGTAAATGTATGAACCTATTCGAGGATCAAACTGCTCACATTTAAGAAGGCTAAAGATAGCATTATGGTGTTACGAGTCCATATTTGGGGAAAATATCAATGATGTACCTTTGTTAGGTCGCGTGTGAATTATGAACTAAATCCCTGGAAATCTCTTAAAGGAAAATATTGAATATTGACGCAGTAAATAAATCCCCTTTTCCTTGAGGGTCTATTTCCACATATAAAGAAAACCTCATAGAGGAGACCCATAAAAACTAAATTATACAATAGAAACTAAATTAAAGTTCCCTTATATAAGGAAGTTCCAGACTTTCAGAGGATTAAGATAAAAGCATGCAGAAAATATGCTATCGGATCCCCCAAAATAGAGGCATCTTCTTCAAAAATAAGACTTTCGGAATCCCTGGACCTAAAAAATGTCGTAGATCATGCAAATATCTAGTTCAATTGTATTATTTGATACAATCCAGTGGTCGAATCTTTTACGATAAACTTATTTTCCTCACATTATTATACGAGGTGGGTCAATAAGTCCTTGAAAATTGAAATAAGGACACTATTCAGCAAAAAACATTTTATTATTCAACAAGGTCTCATTTTGGGCTCGATACACTTCATCAAACGTTCCTCCAATTTTTTGATGCCCCCCAAATCTCTTATCGCCGAACCATTTCTTCGTATTTGGAAACCGGAAGTAGTCGCAGGGGGCTAAATCTGGAAAATATGGCGAATGAGCTCTTCGACCTCTTCATTCGACCCAAATCTCTTATCGCTGATCCATTTCTTCATATTTGGAAACCGGAAATAGTCACAGGGGGTAAATCTGAAGAATATGCAGGATGAGGGTGGAATTCGTAACCCAATTCCTGCAATTTTGCCATTGCGACTGCGGACTTTCTGCGTCGGCGCCTTCTCCTGGTGGAAGAGATCTTTTTCCTCTCCAAATGCGGTCGTGTGCATTTTAAATAGGAGTCGAATCGATCCAACAGCTTTGCATAATATGCGCCGGTGATCGTTTTACCCTTTTCAAGGTAATCGATGGGAATGACATCGCGCCCATCCCAAAAAAGTGTCGCCATATTTTCTTCAGACTCGAGAGTGTGGAGCAAAATTTGACCTTTGCCTCATGTCAGCACTGCCTGATTGTGTTGAAACCAATGTTATTTCCTTTTTTGAAAAGTTTCTCTCATAGCTTCCTGCAGCTGCAGAGCGCGACCATCTTCAAAATCTCTTTATTATACCAGCTGGACCCTGCTCTCGATTTCCCGATGATCATCTCTGTTTTTTGCTTCATCGCACCGCTTCACCCACTTTTTAACAAAGTATTCCGACTTTCTAATTGTTTTAGATGTGGCAGGACACGTCCTTTTGGGATCCTTTTGGGAGTGAGCATAAATAGTTGTAATGATAAGTCATGTAAAGAATTTTTTGATTTATAAGTGTCTTTAGTTGAAAGTTTGCCATTTGACATAGTCCTCCGTTGGAATCAGAAACAAATGCAGCTTATCTACCATGGACACCGTTGCAGACTGCATCTAACCCAGAATACGCAAGTTGCTCAGCGACCTCTTCGATACCATCCGTAATGGCATAATAAATATTCGAAATGATGCATGGGGGTTATTAGAATGCAGTTGAGCTCCTTGGGTAAATGTTCTTCTAATACTTCACCCCAAAAATACTATAAGGGAATTTTTCGATCGAAATATGGCATTGAAGACACTCATATTCGAAGATATTCGGAAGATCGTCTCAGTCACAGTCACAGAAAATACCGCTACCGAATTTGTTCTCTAACTTGGAACTATCTGTGGATATATCAGTGGACCGCTTTGTTCTCACCTTATTTTCGCACCAGTCCTCTCTGCTAGGGATATAGTGGTTGAGAGTTCGGAAAGTATAGTTGACGTCTTTTGGTGCAGATGTATCCTGAATTAAAATGTCAGCGTAGCAATGTTCAGACCTGGTTCTGACTGCTGAGCACTTGGCTTGCTGTTTGACCAGAAGTATGGTAAGCACCCATTTAAGGACTATTGATGGATACAAGTGCTTTGAGAGCTCTCACTTCAAATTACTTTGCACTTTGTGAACGAGTATGCCTTGCATTGGTCTCCACTGGTATACAATATACCGGAATTTATCCACGAACTGGTGAAAGTAACTATTAATCCGCTCTTTATTTTATGTTCAGCTTTCTCTGGTGTCTAACTTTGGCCCTCATTCTATATTTTGCTTTGCCCTCTCTGGTGTGAAACTTGGTACAAACAAAATCTGCTGTGGGTACAAAGCATTTATAATTTTTGACATTATAGATAAAACTTCTTCCTTTTGTGCATATCCTGGTATGGAGTAGGAAAGACAGACTTATGAAATACGATTATATATCGAATTTGAGAGTTATTGTGAGTGGTTCGGACGGGATTGGAACGTTTTGCCATTTCTTTGGTAGTTTCTGTTAAGCCTCAGATTTGACTTGAATTAACAGTGGATCCTTTATATTTTAACTCAGCGTTTTACCATTTTATCATCATCATCATTTTATACTCCATTAACTCATTAGACTCCTCATTGGCTGACTTCGTTCTATCTATTGGATCAATGAGGGACAACTTAGATGTAGTCTACGGAATACCATTTCACCTATGTACCATAGTGTCCTGCCATTTCAGTTGCAGTCTTAGGGAAACCACATTATTGTGCCATTTCATAGAGAAACCACAAAAGAAAGATGAAGTCGGATTAGGTGGAATTCGAGATACCTTTTACCTTTATATGTGAGTGCGAGTTAAGCCATTGCGATGCATATTACTGCCAACTTTAATTCACATATAATTATTAGGAGTATGTCTAGCGTAATTTTGGGTGGGGTACCCAGAGTTGATTATAAGAGAGGGAGGCAAGGCATATATCGGATCGACCCCATTTCTTGTGTATGGCTTTGTAGCGTCTATATAATTATTCACATAGAATTTGGTCCATTAATTTTGATCCTTCGTTATAAAAATATGTCAATAGTGAGCGTGGCTCTGGAAATAACCTCTTTCTTACCTGTTTAATGCTAGTACCCTGACTCACACTCGTGTGAAATTTCGTTGACGAATCTTCTATAGAGACGTAGTAATGGTTTTTGTTAGATGTGGGCGTGGCAAAAGTAGTATGCTGCCCATACTTTGCATACACACTAGTATGGACCCAATGTTTATTAGTGCAAAAGTTAGAAAGTTCCTTGTATAAAAAATGGGCGTGTCCTATATCTGATCAACTTCATTTCTTGTAGGTGGCTTTATATTTTCTATATGCTGTTTCTTATAAAATTTCGTCCATAATCTGGAGTTCTAAATATATTCATAGCTATAATTGTGGGCGCGGCAGTATTCGTATGCTGCTAATATATTGCATTAGTATGGATCCAATGTATATTACTGCTAAATTCTATTCATATATCATCAATATGAGTATTTTAACATTAGACCTGAAAGTACCTTTTAAGGCAAGTGGGCGTGTTCTTTATCTTATCAGCTTCATTTCTTGAAGGTGGCTTTATAATGCTTCCCATAAATCTCAGCTCCCCATAAATCTTTATTAGTTCTTATGAATATTTATTAATAGTGGGCGTGGCAGTTAATATATACAGCATAGTGTTTAGCACCCACATCTACTTAACTGCCAAAAAGCGTCACTATAGCATCAATTGGACTGAAGTTATGGTCATTTTAAAAAAGGTGCCTAAAGTTGTGTTGCGTGGTCTTTCTCCAAATGGGTTCATATAGCTGCTGGTTTATGGTCCAGGGTAAGATTTTGTAAAGTTACATTGCGAGATCTATAAACGAGTGCAAAAAACTGGCCACAGACGGACTGAAGGGCGGACAAAATGACTAAGAAAGTGATTCTGCCCATTTGTGCATACATATTTGGAAGTTCCAGACTTTCAGAGCATTAAGATAAAAGCATGCAGAAAATATGCTATCGGATCCCCAAATATCCATACCTGCCACACCTCCTTTTGGTAGTTTGTAAGTCATCCTCATAAACTTAGTATACCCTTTTCTCCCTCTTTAAGGGTTAAGGGTATAAAGAGGGGAGTTAGGCAAGCAAACTTTAGCACAATGGGCATCAATGCCTGAGTGCTTGGATACCTCCTTCTTCGACGGTTCTCCGGCTTGCCCCACTTCACTTCTAAGCATACAACTGATTCTTCCTTAATACAAGGAATTTTTGTGATCTATATCTGACTCTTCTTTTTCTCACTGGGGTTCCATGTGCGTATGTTTGTGTTTGTGTGCCAGCTGTTTGTTATGGCGTTCCACACACATGCAAAGCGGAAATACTCACGAAAGTTTTTACACTAACGGATTTGGTCGTTGTTGTTTTTCATTTCGTCCTTTCCATTTTTATTTTCATACTTGTTTTTATTTAGTTTCTGTTTTTATTCATGAATTTGCAAATTGCATGCGTTCCCTCACTGGAATTCGCGCAATTCCAAGTAATAATTTATGAGCGAAAAGGCTGCGCTCCTGCTGTGAAATGCGCAAAGGACACAGCGGGGAAATTGTCGCACACTTTTTATTTGTTTACTTTTATTGTTTAAAATTTGTTCGGCGAAATTTGTGTGTGGACAATTGGAATTTTCATGACTTCATTTAATCTGCTCAATTTTCGATTTACCATAAAATAATAAAACGAACGTAAGTAAATGTGGTGAATAGTGAGGGGTGGGGGAGGATAATTGCTTCACACACACATCCCCACATACACATTTAAATATAACGAAATAAAAAAAAGAAATTTACCTGCCATTAGTATAAAACCAGAAATTAATTATGCAAATTTATATCAATCACACAATCAATTAAGGCAACCGCACTCGCATTTACACACTCAAACACACACACACACAAGCACCCACACAAGCACACAAATTAAGGTAAATAGGCATTAATGGCATGTGTGTGCACAGGACATGTGGCAAATTACGCTTTGATTAAATTTGCTGTCATAAAACTGGATGATTGCAGACAAAGCGAAAGTGACTACTTTGGGGGAACAGGATGCCGGGATACAGAAAGCAAGGACAGGGATAGAAAATTGGCTAAATTAGGGATAGGCACGGGAAACCTAAGCTGTATGTTAATTGAACCATTATATTGTCTAAGCAAAATGCAGACCAAAGTGCTCGGGACGAAAGAATGGAGGCTCAGTGGGTCATGATTAAAGAAAAAGCCATGAACTAAACCAAGTCCTTCGAAGATAAGGCCGGTCGGTGTAATACCAGTTAACAATTCGTCAGCAGTTATGATGTTATAATACCAAAAATGACTGAAATATCCAAAATATCAAAGATATCCTACTTAAAGGTAATTTTAAGCTCCAGGATTTCTTTACGATATCAAATTTGTAAATTTTCTAATTTCTTGGATATTTTTATTGTATCCTTTAAAATGAAAATAAAGTATACTAAATTTGTGCGGTTGAGCTAATTTTTGTATTTTTATATATAATAATAATTTTATATATATATATATATATATATATATATATATATATATATATATATATATATATATATATATATATATATATATATATATATATATATATATATATATATATATATATATATATATATATATATATATATATATATATATATATATATATATATATATATATATATATATATATATATATATATATATATATATATATATATATATATATATATATATATATATATATATATATATATATATATATATGAATATTCAGCGGACTGTTTGTCTAGCTGTTCGCTTCTTCGACGGTTCATCTTACCGAGTGTCTGTGCATCTAATGCATCTGTCTGACTGTCCATCTCTCCGACTGTACGTCTCTTCGAGTGTTCATCTCTTCGACTGCCCGTCCCTCCGACTGTCTATCTACCCGATTGCCCAAGTGTCGGTCTGTTTGACAGTCCGTCTATCTGATTCTCAGTCTATTCAACTCACCATCTTTCCATATATCTGACTGTCTGACAGTCTGACTATCCATTTGTCCGATTGCCCGTTCCTCAGACTGTCCGTCTGCCCATCTAATCATTTGCCCATCTGTCTATCTATTCAACTGTTCGTCTGTCTGAGTATCCGTCTTTCTGACCGCTCGTATGGCCATCTATCCGTCTGTCCAACTTTCCGTCTGTCTGACTGCCCGGGAGTCTAACTATCCATCTGTCCGATTGTCCGTCTCTCAGATTGTCCGTTTGTCTATTTGTCGATCAGGCTGAAGTGTCCGACTGCCCGTCCCTCCCACCGCCCATCTTCCCGATTGTCAATCTTTCCATCTGTTTGATTGTCGGTTTGTCCGACTCGTCCGTAAACATAGATTAGTCGTTGGTTGTCTTCATAATATGGATGAGAACTGACCCAGATGGAAGCAGAACAAGATGTCTCTCCATGGCTTTTGTTGAAATCACATCTTCAGTTCTTTCCTCATCCATATTATGAAGAAAATATGCATCGATCATGGCACGGAAACCCTCACCATTGACCACAATGTGAGCTCCGACTTGATTTTTGAGTAAGTAAGGTCATAAGAAACCTGCATCATAGTTTAAACTGTACCATATTTGGGGATATAGTGGATGCTTTTCAATCACTGCTGGAGTTCTTCCAATTCAATCGTGGAAAGTTCCCTTATTAATGCATCCGTTCAGCCAGAAAACCTCCTACAATGCTGAACATGACAGTGCTTTAAAACAACTCTATGAATTTGGTTAAGAGATCTCTGATTTTTAAGGTAAATTTCCATAATTTGTTGATATTTCATAAACATTTTTTTAAGAACACTAAACAGTACTTTCAAAAGGACTTTCCAACTTAATATCTGGAGTCTTCAGTGGCACTTATCGCAAGTTCTGCACACTAGAAACCACACCATTCATCTCGTGTAACCTGCTACTCCTCTTTTTGGACACTGCGAAGATTCACCCAAATCCCACACACAATGCAGAGTGAGTGTAGTCATTAAAGAGGTCACAAATGTGAAACAATTTGGTGTCCTTTTTTTTGTTTTTATTACTTAATTCATTATAAGTAAAATTATATTAAATGGACGAATATAAAACACATAATCAAATAATTCGTACACAAGTGCATTAAATAAATGGCGGTAGGAAATAGTCCTGCGAGGCTGCGAGAGTGTGGGTTCAGCCTTACGTGTACGTGATGGGTGGGTGTGGGCTTTGTGCTGAAACTAATGTCTGTTGATGCGTTTGAATGTTTGTTTATCTGCCCAACTGCCTCTCTGGCAGATTTACATTGGCCCGTAATTGAGCTCATTACTGGAAGACACTTATGGAAAATTAGCGCTCAGTTTGGCAGAAGAGAACTTGAACAACTTATGCGAGCATTGGTAACAATAAAATAATATGATAAATAAAAATAAAAATATTAATAAAACGTAAGAATGCAAATGAAAACTAATGAAGAAGAAGGAAGTCGAATTAGAGGAACTATAAGTTAGTTATCAACTTGAATGAATGGGTCAAAATTGTCGATCCTCAGTCCTTTCTATGAGAATTGAATAATAAAATTGCATCTCATTTCCCCTAAACTTCTTTTATTTGATAGTTGAGAATAGAATGGTCTCAGACCCACTTCCTATGATAATTTTAAGTGCAGTTCCGAGAATTGCTTTTATGAGGATTCGGCTTATCCTTTATCTCATTCTTGATGATGGTTTTATTATGATATTATGCCTATTATTCACATTACATTTCGTGCATTAATTTTGTAGATATATTCTATTATGAGCTTGTGTTAATAATGGGCGTGGCAGAAGATATATACAGCCCATGTTGTTCATAGAGGACACACATTTTCACAAACTTTGCCCCTATACAGTCTGTGAAACAAGAGAGAAACGACGATAATTCATAGTTAAGGTGTACATACGAGTATAACTATCGCTTTCGCATATTGCGATTATTTGTTTACATGTCTAGGGCGCCAATGTCACATCTGCTTAGTTTTGCGCAGTACGAAATTAGTTTTGGGTGACCAGAGGTAGAATTATGAAATTGTTTGACGAAGGATTTTGAAGCTTTTTCCAAGTGATGAGCAAAAGCTAAAGCTGCAAATGCATATATGAATATGGAGTTCCATGCACCCTGGACAAAATATGGAAATGCTTCTTTCCGAATCTTTTTCTCCTCGAAGACGAAGGTTGCTTTAATTGTGGTAAACTAATAAATATCATGAAATAAATTTATGAATTTATAATTTAATGCATTGATAAATTAATAAATTAATAAATAAATAGAGTAATAAATTAATTAATAAAATATTTATTTTTTAAACTATTTTATTGCATTATGTCTTAAACCAAAATACATTTTACAATGATATATACTACTTCTATATACTGGTAACTTCGTCGGTGAAGCTGGGCATTGATAACCATGTTTCATCGACTATAGTTCGCAGAGACTTCGATTGGTAGTAGTATTTCAATGTTGGAACTTTAAGTAGTGTCTTACAATTGAACCCCGTAAGTCCAAATCGGTTTCAGGAATCTTTTATATATCCACAACTTGTTCTCAATGAATATCACTGACTTACGCTAAAGCAACCAGTATGGCAGAATGAATTTGATATAGGAGGTATCGTCACCCAAACGGTAGCTTTTACAAATCCTAGGTACACTAGCTGGAAATTCTTCTATAGTTCAATGGATTCATTATACCGGAGCAATATATACAAATCCGTCGGAGCTATATATATTTTATCTAGTCCTCTAGTCTAAGTCTAGTCTGTCTACTAGTCTAAGGGTCGTAAGCTATTCAACCTAGCTAAGCGTACGGAGTACTAGGATGAATATAAAAAAGAGTTGACGATGTATAACAAAGAGATCAAACAAGTCAAAAGCACTAGCTTTAGATCGTTTTGTGAAAGTGTTGAATCGACTGCTGAAGTAGTACGACTCCATAGAGCTATTTCGAAAAACAGAGTCGACATAAAACTTGCATTGAGGTCTGAGGATGGAACGTTCGCAGCGAATGCTGAGGATCGCACTCTCTTTTTGATGTGTTGCACTTTCCTGGGAGCTTAATCCAGATACCGCCATCTTCACAGATGGATGCTCTTCCTAGAAGAGCACGTAAAATTGGCTGGAAGGAGGCCAAAGGAATTATAAATACTGCGAAGTTGAGATTGGCAATCAGCTCTTTTCAGCCATACAAAGCACCGAGTGTGGTGGTATCTTCCCAATTCTGCTCCAAAGGAGCGGTTTGGTACTGATTCCGCACCTGGTAAATATCACTAGAGTAAGTCTTGCTTTTGGGTGTATACCAGAAGCATGGCGTACACCTAAAGTGGTATATGTTCCCAAGGTAGGCACGAAATTTTATTCCCAGGGATTTCTTTTTTGCAAGTGCGTGCGGCGTCCATGTTAGTGGCCAGCCAAGACATATATCTAGATACTTGACCTCTGTCGCTGGGGGATTTGTTAATTAAGGGCAGGGCAACTGTCGTGGCTTGGCGTAAAAGTCACGTGTACAGACTTATTTTCCGTCGGTTTAGTACGCATTTCGTGGGCTGAATTGATGTACTTTTATTTAATAATAAATAAATAAATCAATAAATGAATTTTATTTATTAATTAATTTATGCTCGTAGGGTATTCAGCATCTATACTGTCGACCCCGAAAAAGGATTACAGAAGGATTGCAGGCACACTGACGGGTCACTGTCTAAAGGTGGAACAAGCTAAAATGATGGGACTTACGAACAACGACAATTGTAGGAAATGTAGGGAGCAGGGCACAAGGGAAACTTTGGAGCATCTCCTGGGCCTATGCCCCGCAATCTCTAAAGCACCCCTGGCAGTCCTGGGAGCCCTCTGGTGTGAGGGACTGGACGAGGTCTCAGGAAAAGGTATGGTCTCCCTCTTAGAGTTCGTTAAAGGCGTCTCTCTTTTTACAGCTCCATATTAAATGGTTATCCATTTGCCATCGCAATGTGACTTGCAGTCCTATGTGTGGTTTTCACGCCCAGCCAGTAGAACTTAACCTAACCCAATTATGCCACGTCCACTTTTGACTGCTAAAAATCCTTCTATGCAAACTTAATCCCCTCCCTTCTCAGGCTTTTAAAACGAATCAGAAATTCTGCTTTAAATCAAGAATATTGTGTAAAAAACTGTATTTTTATGAATAAAAATTGATGGATTTATTTTTAATTCATAAAAAAATTGTTTGGTCCTTCATTCCTTCAGCCTTGGACGATAGCAACGCAACAATCCACGTCATCCATCCGAAGGCTGTAGGGTGTGAAAACACCAGTTACTCAAGCAGCACCACACTGCATATCACAACCAACTCCGCTGCTGTGAGTGTCCACGGAGGGTGTCCAAAGGAGAGTACCTCTCATCCAGCCTAAGGAGAGAGCGTCTGAAGTTTACGAATTATATGAATGAATTGTCCAAAAACCTCCGCTGCTCTGACACACGCTTGCGCATTCTCTCTCTCTCAGTCTCTCAGGCTACCATCTTCTGGGGGTCTACAAAGCGTTCAAATTCACAAGTTTCATTCAGTTCGTGCTTTCATCTCGTCGACGAAACAGCAAATTTCCAGAAGCGATGCATCAGCGTTCGCACCAGTTTCGATAAAAGTGTGTGCGGGTGTGTGCGAGCGCGTGAGTGAGTGTGTGTGCTTTTCTATGCACAGCTTACAGCATCGCATCCTTACGGACTTGTGCAATTTATGCGCCATGTCTGAGCCTATTTAAACTTGGCCGTGGCATATTTAAATGCTCGCTTAATTGAATTTTGCGGAATACGGGCAAATAATAACAAAAAACACCACTTTTAAGGTTTGCACATTATTCGCCATTTTGTGGCAGTGTGTCCTAAATAAATATGTGACCAAGAATCGCATCGGCCATAAAGAAGACAGACGGAACAGATAGCACAGCAGAGCAGAAGTGAAAGTATTTTGAATTCTTTGATTTCCTTTCCCTGCATTTGCATATTGCCTGCCTTCGGTCGCTGGATTTGTGTGTATCGTGGGTATCCATGCGAGGTCCTGCGGCTGTGTTTATGTGTTTGCGGGTGCGGGTGTGTGTGTGAGGAAAATATAACAAAATTTCTGTGTCGCACGTTTTAAGTACCATGATTTGTCCCAGCGCCCAGCGCACAGCATGTGAATGTTGACTGTCGCTGTGTCTGTGGCTGTGAATGACTTCGCACTGGTAGGCAGAGCAGGGCAGGGCAGTTCGGGCAGAGCTCTGGCCATGAAAGCACATGAACCCGTTTGTTGTTTATACTCGGACGAGCGTGCGTGAGTGCGACTAAATCAATAAATAATTTAATAAATATTAAAGGATTTTACATTGAAATGATACTAAAAGCAACTGGAACCAAGCAAAAGAGGGCGGTGACTCAGTGAATGACTGTGAATATATAAGCGTATATATAAGGTAAGTGAAAAGTGAGTCCTGGAGGGATTGGAGTACCTAACGGGTGGAAGTTTCAGTAAATAAAATTGTTAGATGGCAATGTCTTGAAACTCGGATTGAGACAAATAGACCCGTATATAGAAAAGAATTTTTTAATAAAACATAATTTAAGTTCTGACTGGTCTCAAATATGGATGTATGGCCTGAAGGCAATTCCTAATCTTGGACAGAAATATAAGATCAGATAAAATCAGTATAACTATATTAATGTTTTGCCTTGTATCAAATATGGGCGCAAGACCCAATGGCTCTATATAATCTCTGTCTGAGACAAGTATATTCGTACTTAAGATGAATTTTTCAGTATAACTATATTTATGTTGGGAATGGCACCAGACATGGACACATGATCAAATGACTAACAAATTCTGAGACTCAGATTAAGACAAATAAACTGGTTAATAAGTTAAGTTTCCCATAAATTGAGGTTTTGACTGGTACTCAATATATTCTCATGGCCAGACTGTCTAATCTTGAGACTCAGACATGCGATCAAGTTTGCAGTATAATTATATTTAAGTTGTGAATGGTACCAGATATTGACGAATGACCAAATAGCTCTAATCTTCGGATTCAGACTGATATACTTGTATATAATAATTATATTCTCGTATAAATTATTCAATTTTCAATAAAACATAATTAATTTGTTGACTCGTACCAAATATGGACACTTGCCAATATGGCATTGTTTAATCTCGAGACTCCGACTGACACAAATATACGAGTACTCATACAAAAGATAAAACTTTCAGTTGAACTATATTAATGTTTTCACTGGTACCAAATATGGACGCTTGACTAAATGGCTCTATATATATTTAATCTTGGTAGTCAGACTGATACCAATACATAAGATAATATTTTCTGCATAACTATATTTATGTTGTGAATGGTACAATATATAGACGCATGACCGGAGAACTCTAAGCTTATGACTCAGGCAAAGAAGAATATACATTAAATAATGTTGCCAGTATAAGAATGATTGAGAATGGTAACAAATCTGGAGGCCTGACCAGATGGTAGTGCCTCACCTTGGGATTCTGCCAGAGAAAAACATATGCTTAACATATAAAAAGCTATTTGTATCTGTACCACTGTCTCTCTCTCACTTTCTGTCTCTCTCTCTCTCTCTCTCTCTCTCTCTCTCTCTCTCTCTGTGAAGCTGAGTCACCTCATTACCCACTATTTTAAGGTCAAGTGTCTATATTTTGTACCACTGCTTAGTATATTTTGAATTATTGGTTCATGGACCAAATATGTCGGTCAACACGAACGTTCTTTGAAGCCTCTATCCAGAAAATTTCCATCTCAGTAGGGGATGATTACACCAATATCTATTCGTCACCTGAACGCTCAGTCGCCCCCGTTGGTGGGGATAAAAGGGCTCGTGATAATACAAAAGCCTAAATTTCCTGGTCTAGGATATTCAGCGACCGCCACTTGGAGAGTTATGAAGAAAAACTTAAGTCTTCACATTACAAGATCGAATTCAATAGCAAGATGAGTCATGAACAAAAATTCAAGTCTTCACATTACAAGATCCAAGAAAAGAGACCATTTCCTTCGCTAATTGGGCACTCGAATACTTGGAAATTATTCGAGTTTTCCTTCGCTAGTTGGGCAAGTGGCGGTCTCTTCTCTTGCATCTTGTAATGAAGAATTAAGAAATATATAGCAATGTGAATAGTTCACAAATAACAAATATTAGGGCTTATATAAGAGCTGGTATTAGGGATTTCCCGACAGGGGAAGCTGCATCTGGCCTCTAACTAACTTAATTTGGATAGACTACAGTAAAGGTGCTCATAACTATACTGTTGCAAGTTCAACAACAACAACATCATCCCCTTTTCTTGTATACTCCATTTACCATACGAGCACCATCAAAGCAAACACAGGTAGCAAAGAGGAAAGCTATGAATCTCATGGTATACACACACTTTCATACTCAAATTCATGCCAAATGTTTTGCTTGTTTGGTTTATTTACAGACTTCTTCTATGATTGAATGCAATTTTTAGGAATAAATTGAATGGTTAGGAAAGAACAGCTAGCAGTCAAACAATGGACTCAAGTTATTTAATTCCTGGCTTCATATTGATGACCACATAATCATTTTTATGACCTGCGATGTAGAAGATTTTGTTTAAGGGAGTGGATGCATACAATACTGGTTGAGGGGTAGGAAATTGATGTACTTTGAATCTAATGCATACGAATTTGTTTATTGGTTTGGAGATTTGGTGATTGCGGAGGTGTTGACGATGAATATGAAGTCATGAACTAAAAAGTCACTCTCCCCTCCACTAGAGTGCCCTATAAGTGACCTAAAATGTGCGCCATTAAAACAGAAATGAAAAGTGACAACCAATAAATAACGGTTCTTTCAATGAGTCTCTCTTCTGGAATAACCTTCTTACCCAAATCTATTGTGAGGCAGTACTTTCACTCTTAGGTTATGATTAATACCGAAAGTAGAGAGTTGAAATTTCCCTACCTACCCACATGCAAAATGTGTTGTGGGACATAATGGAAAGAGCTCAAAGACGTGAGAATGCTCTGCTCTGTTATATCCAGCTTAATAGATAGGCTTTAGTTCCCTTACTCTTTCATCACTACTCAAGTTTCTGGTGTTACATTGAATTATATAGCCTAAGTGTGTGCTCATCTCTTCTTTTCAAATTTTTCCTTTTCCAAAGGATTTTAACAAGGATTGAGACTAAATAAGTTTGCAACATAAATAAACATACTTACAGCTTATCTTATGGAAATAAATTTAAAATATTTTACATTCATAAATTCGAGGCAATTTATGTAGGTTAACAATGGTTTTAGCCTTTGGATACACAACAGGCGACACATGCACACTCTCCCAAACTCATACTTTCACATATACACACTCATTGCTCATCCACATACGCGCAGGCATGAAGGCACACAAAAATATTGAACAATATTTCAGCCTGGCATGAATATTCATACTTCTATCAGAACCAACTTTTATGTTCAATGAATAACAGGTACAACAATAAAAAAAAACAACAAAAAGAACAAGGACAATAACTGCCAGTACCACCACTACAATGACATAATTTAACTCATTCTTTTTATAAAAAACTATTCACAGAAGATAAGACCTACCAGCGCAAAATTTCCGCCCACAGACAAACCTTTTGTGTGAATGACTATGAGTGCCTCAGTACGTGAGTGAGTGTGAGTATGTGTATGGATGTGTGTATTCTCGATGAATGTGAAGTCATGAACTAAAAAGTCACCCTCCCTTCCCCCACTAGAAATGACCTAAATTGTGTGTCATTAAAAAAACCGAAGCAGAGCAAAATGGAGAATTTAAATTTCTCCACCCATCTACCTCCCACACACGCAATTCTACTAAAAAAGAGGAAAATTCAGTGTAATTAGAGAGGAGGTTAATTTATAGAAAAAAGTATTAAATGAAAATCCGAGGAAAAACAAAGATAAATTAGAAACAAGCTCTGAAAATAATGGCAGTTAATTAGGGTTACTCTCTACACTGGGGCCAATTAGAGATGGGTGTATAACAACTATTATGTTTCTACAATATGGACGGATTATCGAGCGGATTAAGGGAGCAACAGATAACAAGGCTAGAGTACCACAACACAATATATCACCCATAAACTATGAATCTCCAATGACAATCCAACAACAATAAATTAGAACAATAATAAATTAGAACAAATGAGAATAATTACAGAAGAAAGGCAATATAATTATGAAACAATAAAGGAAAACGGTCTGAACGAGTACAGAAGAGAATAACAGAAGAAAACAATAATAGAAGCTAACATAATTAGCATAGAGAAGCGACAGAAAACTTAGTATAAGACAGAATAAAGTTTCGTAGAATTGAATACGAAAAAGGAAAGATGACACTATGGTAAGAGAAAAAGAATAGTAGAAGAATAACAGAGGAAAACAATAATCAAAGTGAAGATAATTCCAAGAAATAAATAAGAAACAGAATAGAGCAGAACAAAGGCAGAAGAAAAGTCAATAAAATTAGTACATGAAGGAAAATAATTTGTATAGAAGAGAGGAACTAAAGAACTATAGAGCAAATGGATATTAAATAGCGGTAGAAACTAATATAAAAATGAAATAAAAGAAAAAGAATAAAATAAAAACAGAATAAAATAATAATAGAAACGAAGACAATTAGTATAGGAACCGAATCAAAAATACTAAAATCCAAAATAAAATAGAAACGAATATGAAACAGAAGATAACATAATAGAAGAATAGCAGAAGCGAAGATAATTACTATAAAGACAAGACAATATAATAGAAGAATTACAGAAGTGAAGATAATTTCTATAAATAAATATGGAACGAAATAGAGGAGAACAATTACATTGGAATAGACAATTCATTCGAATACGAAGGAAAACAGATTCCTCAGAAGAGCATAGCGGAAGAAAGTTATAATTAATGGGAAGATAATTAGTATAGGAAGCGATTAAAAATTAGTATAAAATATAATCAACTAGAAATGAATAATAAATAGAGACAGAACTCAAACGAGTATTATAATAACAGAACAATAATTTAAGTGATGATAATTATTACTAGAAGTAAAAAAATCCTTGGTATAATATATAATAAATTAGAAAGGAATAAGAAAGAGAAGACAAAAGAATAGAAGAATAAAAGAACAATAATAAATAAAATAATAGAAGTAAATAATATAAGTGAAAAGTATAAAAAAGGTCATATAATACCTGACGAATATCTCCTGTGCCCCTTTGCAATAAAAATTTTCATATAACAATTGATGAAAGTATCCTCTTACAATTTCAAAGAAAAATACTATCTTCATGGAATGTGCTTCCAAACCAATATGGGATATTTATCTATGGAAAGTGTACGGTATCACTGACCTCGAGCGACAGACATGGATCCAGCATTTAAAAAGGTTTATACTTTTGTTGCTGTGTCTGTTTAAAGTTACTCAATTTAAAAGGAAGATGCGGTAAATGGACACCACAATGAAGCATCCCCCAAATGAGTAATTGGAATAGATTAGCTGAATATAATACAGGCAAAATAGCTTTATTAGTTCTACTCTGGACTGTAGTACACCACAATGAGAATCATGACTCATATAGTTCATTACTGTCCTCTATGTTCCTTGTAACTACAGCTGAATATAGTGCTGCCTGAGGAGGTTTTCTGGTTGAGGCTCAGCTCCACATAGGACTGAAGTGCCATGATTACAATTCATTAAAAATCAGGTCTTCGTAGTTCATTACTGATCTCTTTATTCACTATGTCTGTATCTGAGTTTGAGTGACCTATAGCTATAGCTGGTTTGCTTTGCCCGAGTCACCTTGCTTAGAATCCCCTTTCCTCTCTGGATGCCAATTTCAGTTCCAGGAGAATGGAGGAAAGCTCAGCAAGAAAATTTATTCGCAGGAATCGAAATATCCTTGTGTAATACCACATTAAGTGTAAAATGTCCTTCTCTTGTTGTAGTGATTGCCTTCTAGTTGCAGTAATTGCGTTGTTCTTTCCCGGCTAAGTTAAACCCAAATTTCTCTGTTGGCTCTGCAGGCGTGTTACTCAGATCAGAGTCTGTAAGCTACTGGTCTATTACTGCCTGATGGATAGTTTTATAGACGTGAGTGGTGCACCCACGTTTTCGTAGGGTTCTTGTTGTTTGAAGCCTCCCTGGGTAATTAGTCGGCCTCACCATAGTCAATGATACCCCTGTGACCGGGCAACCACCGGAGGTGAACTCGGCTTCGTACTGGTGTGGTCTTTAGAGGTGATCGACACTGTACTACAAGCTTAGAAGGGGCTCAGACTAGTGTGCATACCATACTAGTGTGCGTCGACCTCACAATTGCCAATGATACCCCTGTGAGCAGGCGGAGGTGCATCCCGGTTCGTACAGAAAGGTTGTTTAGAGCAGAACGACATTGTACCACAAGTTTAGAAGGGTTATAAATAAGTCAAATATGAACCCAGATACATATGCATATTTTATTTTTATGAGTGCTGCTAAATCTCAGTTACACCATTCGCTAACTCGGGCTCTCCTCTCGTCTGCTGTATAACTGGAGTACCTAATATAGAAGGGAAAACTATATACCAAAGAGTGTTCAATATTTATATCAAAGAGTGTTCACATAGGGTTACAAATTGTCAGTAATTGGCCCTAAATATGGAAGGATAGTATAGATAAACACCCAAACAGCCACACTAGTTAGATAGTTAGAATTGGGTTGGGCGGAAGAACCGTCGTAGAAGAAGGTCTCCAAGCACTCAGGTATGTGATAATATGATAATCTATTTAGAAATATATGGTTTAGCTAGACGAATAATATATGCCACGATAGCCGTAGGTGGTGCATTACCTGGACTATGGAAAATACAAATTAAAATACGCAATTCGGAATAATTTGTGAACTGTTCATTGAGCTGGAAAAATTCCAAAAAAATATGTGAAAAATAATATGCTGAGATTTTTTCGCTCTCTTTCCTTGACTCATTGACGTCAACGCATGTAAGTGTATTAAAAAAGTATCCAATAACCGCCCAGTCCACCCAGAGCCCCAGTCCTGTCAGATCGCCCAGTCCATGCAGACCGCCCCATAAGTAAAAATATTTCCAGCACATACGCACTCGCAGGCTGTGCCTAAAGTTTGTTGGCAACAAGTTTCGCAGTCTACTTAATTATTATACAAAATTCAGCGGTGGCAAAGGTAGTCGACGAAAATGAACCCAACAACAACAGTAGCAACAACAACAGTTGCACGAGAAAAACAAGCAGTAGCAACTATGGCAACAACAACGAAAACAACATCCACGTAAACATTTGTATGGCAGTCAACGTAGTAACCAACAGCAACGCATCAGCATCAGCATGAATACGGAGCGGGGTTTGGGTGGTCTGAGGTGCGAGCGTCAGCAAGGGCAGAGGAGTGGAGTGAGAGGTGTGCTCTCCGTAAACAAACGCAGCAGTAGCGTGAAATGATAACGAGATTTATTTATTATACAAAGCACGTAATAACAGGCATTTTACGGCCACACTGAGCCAACTACACGCCCTTCGCAGGACGCACACATGGCAGAGCAACAGCATCCCAAAACGACGACCCCACCTAAGACGACATTTGTGAGCAAAGGTATAATTACGCATTTAGCGTGGCCAAAATTCAGGGAGGTGCGCTTCACACAAAGGAAGAACACACACAAAAAAGAAGATTCAAGTAATTATCGCCCAGAGCGTTGGAGACTGGAACACAGGACACAGTAGTACAGTGGGATCACTGTGTGTGAGCTGAGAACAGGAATCAATCAAGGCTTATAATATAGAATATCGTGAGAGATGATTTGAGAATAATTGACCATATGATCCTCCATAGGAGGATCTCTCTGTGAACTGAGAACAGGAATCCATCGCGGTGTATGGTATAGAATATCATGAGAGATGGGATACGAATATATATATATATATATATATATATATATATATATATATATATATATATATATACATATATATATATATATATATATATATATATATATATATATATATATATATATATATATATATTGGCCCGCCCTAATATATATATATATATATATATATATATATATATATATTAGGGCGGGCCAATTTGTATGGAGCCGAAAAATTCGATTAAAGCCAGCCCCTAGGATGATTCTATGGACAATTCTAAGCAACTTTGGTGAAGGAACCATAGGTCTATTTTCGAGTCTCCCACTTTTCAAAAAATGATTTCTTCCCTATAACATCATTTTGATTCAAAATTCGATTTTTTATTCATCGTTATATTATCTTTTTTATGTGTATATGGGGGGTTTTTGGCGTCGACAATTCCTTTCTGATCTTTATTTTTACCTATGACCACCGCCAGAGGGCGTTTCATGCATATTTTAACTATTTTTCTTCTATTTTCCGAGAAAAATTACAAGTTTTTCGGTAAAATTGATTGAAAAGTGGGAGACTCGAAAATCGAGATAGACCTATGGTTCCTTCACCAAAGTCGCTTAGAATTGTCCATAGAATCATCCTAGGGGCTGGCTTTGAAATTGGCCCACCCTAATATATATATACAATACTAAGTAGTGTGGTTTGTGGTAGTTAACAAGCTCACCTCCTGTCTATCTTGTGCTTCCACACCACTTTCTGTGTATTTCGTCCCGCTCTGGATCGGCATTAGTGCATTTTATGACCCAAAAGCGATCCAACGAAAAGTCGAATGCATAGTTAAATGATAATGTATTTGCGTATCGTGCTTTGACACTTATGGAAGCTGCTTTAGCTCAGAGAAAATTGATTGAGATCTTACTCTATATCAATGCCATAGTTTGGATTTAGTCAAACGCCAAAGTCCGCCCCTAGAGCGATTATGATTTTTCTAATATAGTATCTATAGGATCTAAGAAAGGGTCCAGTGCAGCTCACATGGCAATACAACATCATCAGTCATCTTATGACTGTGTCTGTGGAAACTGCTGTAGCAACGACGAGTTAGTAGGAATCTTCCATTCTACCTCAACCATAGTTCTACTAAGAGCTCCTCTATATAGCATAATATTTGTCTATGACTTTTACAGCTTAGAATCTATCCGACAAAAAGGGCAGTGAGCAGATAAGAAGGAGCTCACATTCCAGCACATTTGTGTTTTATGTGGAAGCTGCTGTAATGAAGAGGAGTTTGATTGAGGTCTTACGCTCCAACACTAGCATAATTATCCTCTAAAATGTTTCGTAGCCTCGCTTTAGATCTCTATAAGTGACTTCCATGACCTACAATGGACCTGACGGAGAGGGTCGAATGCGTTTAGGAGTTTACATGCCACTGCTTTTGAGTGTCCTTCTCTATCTTCTCTGGAGCTTACTCTTTATCAATGTCATAATTATCCTGTAGGATATTTTGAAGTCTGGCTCTAGAGCATATCTCTTTTAATCACTTTTCTGATCTAGAATCTATCCGACATAAGGAAACGAGTGTACATGGCACTGTATTGTGATATCATTCTTTTACTTCTACCGAAGGTGCTGCAACGAAGAGCAGTAGGAAGCAGTCCTTAAACTTTTACCATTGGGCTGCTATAGAATAGTTTGATACCTGGCTTTAGAGCATATATTATCTAGATGGTCTAATTTGGGAAGAAGAGATTGATGGAAATCTGGATAGAGTTATCACTATCACAGTTTTTTTTAGACTGCTTGAAAGTCTGCCTCTAAATCATGTATTTCTCAATGATTTTTGCTACTTGGTTTAGCTTGGGAAGAAAATATTGATTGAGGTATTGTTAGAGTCATGGGTCTGATGTAGAATACTATGAATCCCGGCTTTAGAGCATGTATTCTTAGTTGACTCCTCAGACGTCTAATCCGTATGAGCGAGGCCTTAGAGGAAGCGCTAGACGGGATATATAGATTGGCTGTGCAGTGGAATAGAGTGGGAGGATGAAAACATGCAGAAAGAGCAGTTGCCCCATATCTGGAGAGGAGAATAGGACAGCCTGCTGTATTCGGCTGGGGACAAAAAAATCGATAATATCCAATGGGAATGAAAATGAATAAACAATAGAAGACTTTACTCGGCGTATGGTAAACAGGATAGTGCACTTAATCCCAAAAACGTGTCCACACTACATTATTTGGAAGGGAACTGCATGGTTCACTTGGAAAGATAAAAATATAAATTATTTATCCCACGGAGAATGCAACCTAACTCAAGTTAGGATAGGTCACAGTGGCTGTCCGTGAAAGCCATACATATGCAAGGACCTTTCTAAAGCTAGGTGGACATACATTTAAGAGTTGTAATATGGTTCTTTACAAAGAAAGAGTCCTTAGCGAAATATCTTATGTTCAAATGGTACCCGGAATTTGTCTATAAAACTAAACTGTTCAATTATTCTGCCAATCTTCAAAACACTTTTCATAGTGCGATTTTGGAGTGGTCTTCAGCTCCTCTGATAACTTGAGTCGTGGAAACAGGAAAAAGTCACACGGGTCAGGTGTAATGTTGTTTTCGGTCAAATAGTCCTGTACAAGATGAGATATGTAAGCCGATGTATTGCCGTGATGAATAAACCAGGAGCTTTTTCTCCATATACATAATATATTATATAGTACAAAAGAGTAAACCATCTCTTGTACTAAGACCTTGTCCAGTGCCTCAAACCAGGCATGTCTTTGAGATTGCGATGCATAGGCACAGGAGATGCTCCAATGCTTCTTTTATGCTCTTCTCCCCACATATCCTGCTCTTGTGGTATGATCAGAATATAAATGATTTAGCCTCGTGATCGTACGAGGTATGGGACAAGGACTTCTACTACCACATAAGCTAAGTTTTGGCAATTTGAATTTATAAAATGATACATTCAAAAGAAACTTTTTTCCTTGCATCTTTTTCTATAAATTGATACAAGCAAAGGAAGCATTTTCCTTGGTCCTTTTTTATAGAATAATACCTGCAAAATGAGTTATTTTTCTTGTCCTTTCTTTTATAGAATAATGCCTGTAAAATGAGCTATTTTCCTTGCTCCTTCTTTTATAATATGATATCTGGCAAAAAATTTATTTTCCTCTCCACCCCCATGCTGATTCTTATGTGACCGATTACCGTAAACCTTTAAATAATAGCAACAAAGAACATTCCTGCAGGCACTGGCGCTATCAACCTACAAACTCTTAAAGAGACCACCTCCGTATTAATGTCAAATATTAAAATAAAAATTATTAAGATCTATAAACTCCCAACAACCTTAGTCAAAGGCGCTCTCCCATCAATCAGCCGCAGCAGTTGATGTGTTGGCATATATTTTGCGTCATATATGAAAGTGTAACGATTTATTATTACATTGATTACTTTAAAGGCAGACAGTGGCGGGACGGCTCCTGGCATGGTGGCGACTGCTCAGGCACAAAGCACAGGATAACTATATAATAACAAATTTGACACCACGGTGCGTATACGCAACATTGTGAACGGTGAATAATGGACGTCATTTGAGGCATGAGCAGAGCAAAAATCGCACACAATAAACAACAGGAAAATCAAAGGTGTGTGTTGCACGAAGTGAGCCCATGAATGTATGAGAATTGATGTGTGCTTGCGAGAGTGTGTGTGTGTGGACTGTGTTGTGATGTATCATGGCGAGTGTGAGAGTGGGTGTAGGTATGGTTGAGTATAAAAGCCATAAAAACAGCAGCCGTAGCAATATTTTAGGCGGTATACAAGAGGCTGAGTTAAGAAAGAAAGACGCAAAAAAACACCACATGCGAAGAAAAGAAAACGCAAAAACAATTTATAAAATTTCAAAAAAAAAACATTCATGCCACCAGTGGCAAAACAACAACAATAAGAACAACATTCATTACTCGCATACCTAGATAAAGACCAGTGTGTGTGAGTGTGTGTGTAAGGATGTGTTCTTGAAGCATTAAAGCAAGGCTGCTTTTCTGTGCTTTTTCCTATTGTAGGTTTATGCTAGTCGAGTTGTTGTTCTTCTGGTTGTTGTTGTGGGTGTTGTTGTCGTTCCTCTTGTTGTCGTTTTGCTGTTGCTGTTGTTATTGTTGTCATTCCTCTTGTTGTTATTGTTGCTGCAGCTCAACGCGTCTGATTCTGCTGCTGATGCTGTGGCATATAGTTTGAAAACGTTTTTTAATAATCCTTCTTTTATGTCTACAAATACAATGCCACTTCTACGTTGATTGACTTTGTGAATTTTCAATAAAAATTTCCATTCTTCTTTTGCGTTGTGTTCTTTCCTTTGTTTTCTTATTGCGCAGTCTTTTTCTTTATGGCATACTTTTAGGCAAATGAACTTTAAGAATGGCCTTTAAGCCAGAACCACAACTTGGGCCAAGCATCGTCGAAGAAAAATTAATTAACAGGCAGGTTAACAGAAGTAGAGACATGGCCACTATCGGAATCATTTCAAGCGGTGCGATAAGGATGGAATGGTATAATTTTAATTATAGAAATATATTGCTGTCTTATCCAGTGACGCCACCGCAATTGTAGGATTTGTTAAAAGTAGTTGTTCGCACTTCTTGAAATTAGTACGAGGACACTTTGTATGAAAAAGCTACAAGACAACGATGATGTTTTTTTTTTACCTAATGAGTCCATGAAGTTCACTTTTGTCTCTGAACTCTGGATAAGTGAACTAGTGCCAGGACGCTTTGTATAAAAAAACAATAACACAACTATGAAGTTTTAGTTTCTAGATAATAAGTCCATGGAGTTTCGTTTTGTACCTCATCTCTGGATGACAACTGGTATGACAACCAAAGCCATACAGTGAGCTGGGAAAGAAGGAGAATTTGGAACATCTCCTAATGTGTATGTCCTGCAATATTCAAGAACACTCTTAAACTGCTTGGGATCCAACAAAATGGGACGCTGAAAGACGTCTCAGGAATGGAACTTCAAGCACTCTTGAGATTCGCTAAAAGCGCTGACATCTACAAGATACCTACTACAAATCTACGTAGAGAACTGGCTTCATCTGTCAATTCCCAGTTTTGTTAGGTGATAATTCAACCTGTAAAGCCTTGTTAGACTTCCTGTAATGATTTTTAGATTCATCTTTTTTAATTCCATACAATCTTTGAAACGATTTATGTTAAAGGTTCCTATAAGAGATTTTGATGGTGATAGCCCCGGTAACTTGTCCCTCTATAGTCTTCATCATTAGTTCTGGTTCGCTTAAGACCTAGAGAAAGGGATGAATGATACTTTATTGTGGCTGTCCATGGATACATCATTTAGTCCTTGGTCCCATTGTGGTAACTGTGTCAGCAAATGCGAAATACTGGCTCTGGGAAAAGGAAATATACTTATTTTTTGTTAGGTTAGGTTTTCGTGGCAGTCAGTCTACAGACCAACTCACTTAGGTCACTATGGGTCCATTGCGATACCACCGCGTAACACTGCATCTGAAGTTTACTCGGGAAACTTTCTTATTGATGACCCCTTCAGCTCCTAAAGGTCATTTCCCATGTAGTGGAAGCGCATCTTAGCTCTGGGTATTTGCATAAAAGGTGTCCACGGTTTCTTCTTCCTCCACGTTTCTACGCCTTCTACGGAACTTGCCATGAGGGAGACCAACTCTATATGCATGTGTTGTAATAAGTCTGTGTCCAGTTACGATACAATATACTACTATTATGTTAAACGATTTGTTGAGTAGGATCAGTGCTATTAACCTGCTTGGACCCATTTTAGGCTAGACTTGCCTTGCAGTGTTGCAAGTCGGGTCTCATAGCCTTCTAGTATTTGCATACTTCATGTATTCTATTTTTAGTGGGATTGTTTAGGTGGCTAGGGGTATCCCTGCCTATTGCTCTGGGCTTATGTTTTGTAGATACCTGGTGCCTGGTCTGCCCAGTTCATCGGGTACACAATTTCCCTAAATATTTCTACTCCCAGGGAGCCAGCTCAGGTGCACGACATTCTCGGTGAGGATGCTCTGCAGTGTAGGGCAGTTGTTGAGTGTGGATGTGCACTTAGAGGCGTTTGTATTGCGGACTGGTTATAAGTGTAAATACTGATCTCCTTATAGGGTTTTAGGTTGCTTTAGGTTGGAGTGGCAGCAAAAAGCACACTCAGGCACAAATAATGGCCCATTGTGATACCACGGATGAGGCGCTGCACACGTACTAACCACCTAAGCCGAATATAGTGAGCGCCTATGGAGGACTCCTTTAAGGGTAACGCATCCACTTTAAGCCAGACGTCTGCCCGACTGATTGCAGTTAGTTCAGCTTGGGAGACTCTGCACTGGTCGTGCAGCTGGTCCAATCGGTGAAGGTTCAACTTTTACAGTCAACTCCGCTTCCGACTTTGTGATTGATTTTAGAGCCGTCCTTATAGAAAATTGCTGTTTGTTCGGCTTTCTCCGGAAGATTGTGGTCTGGGTATTACCATCGTGTAGGAATTCTTGTACTGAAGCAGTTTTGTTGACGGTGGTTTGGGAATGTGAAAGTCGAATTCCTCCATTCTAAAGGGGAAGTTGTCAAAGATTTTGGCAAGACCGATGGAGCAATTGTGTTGAGTTGCGTTCGTCGAGGATATCTAAGGGCCAAATCTTTAATATGGTTTCCGAGGCATTAGTGGGTGTTGTTCTGAAGGCTCCTCTTATAATTAGAGCTCCCATTCTCTGAACAGTCTTATACTTATCTTCTCCCATACCTTGCTTTAGTCTGTTCTCTATAGAAAAGTAGCCCACATTTCATAATAAAATAAGCCAATTAGGAATATACCCACCAAGGACAAGGAACAGGATGCATGAAAAGTAATTTAATGTCGGTCAAATGTTAATTGTTTGATATGAGAAAATTCAGTCCAATGGAATGAAAGGGTGACCTCAACGTGGCAGATGAAATCTGATAAATATTTAAGTCCACTTTAAGTTGCCTCCCGCACAGCTGAACCGCTTCCTAAGTAAACCGGTATTGCCTTTCCCTGTTTTATGTGCTAATAAAAGTAGGCAATTAACGCATATGTCATCGGTGATGGACACTTAGGAGCTGCACACCTGTTTATATGTTCATGAGGAGTATTTGGAGTATGTGCTTGGTTTTAGGCATTTCTGTTGCGCTGTATTTGTTGTTATTTTAATACAACACCTTTTCCGGTGTATTTACCTGTGCCAGCTTAGTCCAAAGTTATTGTTTACTGTGGCTCTGGGCCTAAAAGCAAAATTATGTTTGCCAGGAGGACACAGTACAACACAGCAGAGCAATGGAGCGGAGAGGAGAGGATAGCAGAGGAGAGTTGAATGTAGCATAGAAACTGAGCTTTATTAAATAATAAAAAGGTCAGGTGTCAATTATTTAGTGAAATTTTTGGGCTTCCATTTGCACACTCACCTCTCATACGGGACACTAATGCCAGTCAAAATGTGATCGTCTTCTTTATTGATAGTCAAATTAGGAGTGCTGCTTAAAGTGACTTGCATAGAGCTCGATTTGGAACACAGGTATGTGGATGTGGTGGGTGTGTTAGTGTGTGGGTATGTAGTTGTGTTTGCGTTTGCGGATGAGTGAATATGTGGTTGTGTGGGTATGAGAATTGACATACCTCCTTGACCCTGCCGTTAAGACATCAGCGAGGCAAAGGATCAAACATTAACGGAAATCAACTGCTAATGATGGCTTCATAAATAGGGTCCTATTCACCCACAACTTAACACTTTGCAATGTTGCACTATTTTATTGAACATCCTGTACAGTAAAACTCGTCTCTTAACGGGAGAACCTTTTAATTCCTTGATAAACAGGTTCCTATTCACCAACAACTTTTCACTTTCCAAATTTTGTACTATTTTATTGAGCATCCAATAAACTAAAACTCGCCTCTAAATAGTAGAACCTGATTGTACATTGATAAACAGGGTTCTGCTTCCTTGCTTGTTTGCTTCCTTGCATCCTTGTATCCTTGCTTCCTTTCTTCCTTGTTTTCTGCGTTCCATTTACATCCTTGGTTCCTGGCGCCCTTGCTTCCTTCCTTGCTAAAGAAATCAAAGGCGGCGTTGCACAATTTTGTCTCGACTTCACAGTCCCACTTTTAACAAAATCGAGGATATGAATTCCTCCCAGGGCATGGCTTTTCAATGCTTATTTCTACGTATTATTTAATTTGAGTCAACGGCATCAGTTTCTGTACCAGACTTTATAATAATAATTAAAATATAAAAAAATATATTTTTTTATGTTTGTTCATGACATGGTGGGTTAGGGATCCCCCTTGATACACGGGGTGGACGTGCCCAATGCCATATCCTTAATAGCCATAAAATGAGTTGAGGAACGTAACATTGTTTATAATGATTATTTATTTACTTATCTAAACACAGTTTAAACTTAGATACAACTTTTTATGTTCAGTGTACCAACCAAGTATGAGCAAATTCTTGCCTTAATCTGATGGCATTTTCACTACAGACAATTTATTTTCTACCTAAAGAAATTCTCTTCTTCAAGTCTTTAACTGAAACTAGGCCGTGTAAGTAATATTTTATGCTACTCACATTATCCTTTTTGTGTTTTCCTCTTAATCTAAGATTTCATACACCTACGCAATTAAGAGAAGTTTCTAAAGTGGCCCTTGGTATTTGCACAGCAGACCCCCAGAGAGGCCTAGGCCGCCTTCGTCAGAGCTGAGCTGAAATCCAAATACGAGAACGAACGAAATTTAAAATACAATTTATTAAAGCAAAACGCTTATGCGACTTAAACAATATTAATGGCCAACAAAGTAGCAGAACACTTCACCTAAATCATCACGAAATGAACAACAACATAATAGAACCGCAGAATAGAACAGAATGAAAATTACGTATTCCCGCCGACTTGACGGAGGGACAAATTTTATTGTCGCATATAAAATAATCCGCTTTGTTTGTCATTCATTCTGCCGGCTCAGCTGCCAAACAAATAAATTTGCTAAAAAATTTCAACTCAAACTAAAATGTTCGCGGGCCTCAGCAACAGTGAGAAAAGTGTGGTAGACGCGTCGCTTTTCTTACATTACATAATGCGCACGGGAGGGGGCTTAAATCAACGTCGGAGGCGGGATGGGAAAATTAATATGAATATTGATTGTGTTTGGCAAATAGGAAAAATTATAATAATATTAATAGGAGAAAAAATCAATCAAATCACATCCTTGATTTGGGGTTCACAATTTGTGCCAGCTTGATGATGGAACGAAAGAGTTCACTTCACCAGTTGGACAAATATGCGCGGGTTAATAAGAAGATGAAAATAGGCAGTGACAAACTAAACTTATAAACCCTTCAAGACTAAGTACTAAGGTATCACGTAACTGGTAGGAGAATCGAGTTTCATATACCTAACATGAGTGATGATCGAGCCTTTACATACGAATCATGTCATTTACATACCAATTAAACGGATCATCATTTAGCCGGGCCATCAAGCGGAGTCAAGAGTAACACAGCGGGTCTAGAATAACACAAATATAGATCTAGAGTAGCATAGCGGTTGCTAGAGAAACACATTAGAGTCTGGAATAACACAACTTCAGATCTAGAGTATCAGGTTTCTAGAGTAATATAAATGCCGGGAAGCATTATAAGCCTTCATAAGTCTTCACAGCTCTTCACCAACTTTAAGAAAATATTCGACAGGGGCAAAGGAGATCTCGACAATGGCGATGCTGGTGGGCAGGATATGAAAGGTGGTTGAATTACAAAATTAAACGGAGACTTTGAACATCACTTATAGTGTTTAAACGAGGGGTTTAGAGTACATTATGAAAGGTTGTTGGGAGCTACAGAGTACCTTGATTACCATTAACTTTAATTGTTTGTTTCAGTTCGTAAGTAAAATAATAATTAGAAAATATAAACAGAACAATCATTTTCAAAGTCTTCATTGAAGTGGGCAGAACACTGAGGGACACGAAAAGTAGTTGTTCACCAATCTTTAACGATGCCTTTCAACAACAATTGTAATAGTAATAAGGGGAAGTGTGTGAATCAGCGATTTGAATTGGTTGTTTCATTAAGTAAGCAAAGGAATATTTAGAGCAGGACTCTGTTGACATCTTCCAAAAATGTTGTGTGGGGTGTAGCAAATGCGGGGAAATAGACTCCAAGGAAACCCTTGAACATCTCTTATGTTTTTGTCTTTCGATAGCTAGACACGCTTAAAGTACTTGGGGCTCCTTGGTTTGGGGACGTAAAGCAGTTTCCACCCTGGGAATGGCTCCATTTCTAAGGCTATCAAAAAACCCATCCCCATTAAATAATCTCCGCTTCCGCGAGTCCTAAATGGACACTCATCTGGTAACTACGATATAAGGAACCTTGCAGGTATATGCGTGGCCTATTTGGTCAGCCAGTAAAACCTAACATTAGGGGATAATACGAGTATGTGAAATTTTATCTATATTAATATGCTTGAATCAACATCAAAATTATATTTAGAACTGAAGAACTGTTTATGATGAACAGGTCCTACCAGTCGGGTCCGAAGAAGAAGATACATACAGTTAACCTAGCCTAACCTTGATTAAACTATCCTTCAGGAGTAACAAGAGCATTCCATTTCTGGTTTGATTGAAGTTCCATAGAGAAGTAACAAGAACAAAATATCCTTACACAGTGTGATTGAACTATCATTCAGAATTATCCAGGACATACTCGTAGCCAGGTTCATATTGAAATCACAGCAGTTTACCACGCTATAAATCGGCGAGTCAGGCCGGTTTCTTTTGGTATCACAATGAGTCTTTAATTATGCTTAAGAGAGGTTTCATGAAGAAGGCTGTCACACCAACCTAAGAAAAGCCACTCAATAGTCATCATGGAGTGTGTTTAAAAATAATTATAAAGAGGAGGAAATTAAAGGATTGGAAATTTTATAATAGTAACTTCAATGTCTGTACTACCAAATTATACTACTACTGCACTATACTCGTACTATAATGTTTCTATAATAACATACTAATTGCGCCCACTGTTTGTTCGAAGCGGAGGAATATTTTTGAGTGTCACTGTAATGTTAGATTTCATCATCATCATCATCATCATAATTGGCGTACAACCATTTCTGATCATTGCCGCGTTATCAGCCTTCGCCAGTCGTCTCTGCTTCGCGCACGCTGGCGCCAATTGGAAACACCAAGTGCAGCCAGGTCCTCTTGAACTTGGTCCTTCCAACGTAGTGGTGGTCTCCCCCTCCTGCGTCCGCCACCCGGCGGCATCGATTCAAATACTTTTTTCGCCGGAGCACTTTCATCCATTCGCACAACATGCCCAGCCAGCGCAGCCGCTGTGTTTTAATGCGCTGAACTATATCAATGTCGGCGTACAGCTCATACAGCTCGTTGTTCCATCTGATTCGATAGTCTCCGTAGACGCATATAGGACCATAGATCCTTCGAAGAATTTTTCTCTCGAACGCCCCCAAAGCTCGCTCATCGTTGTTTGTCATCGTCCAGGTTTCGGCACCATAAAGCAGGACGGGAAGGATGAGGGCTTTGTAGAGCGTAATTTTTGTTCGTCGAGAGAGGGCTCTGCTTGTCAATTGCCTACTGAGCCTAAAGTAACACCTGTTGGCAAGAGTGATTCTTCGCTTGATCTCCTTGCTGACATCGTTCGTGGTGTTGATGCTGGTTCCCAGATAAACGAAATCCTTCACAACTTCAAAGTTGTAGTCGCCAACAGTGACGTGGTGTCCAAGACGCTGAGACTCTTTGTGTGTTGATACCAAGTACTTCGTTTTGTCCTCGTTCACCGCTAAACCCACTCGTCTCGCTTCTCGCTCCAAGCCGGAAAATGCAGCACTCACGGCGCGGCTGTTATGGCCAATGATGTCAATATCATCAGCATACGCTAGTAACATGACACTCTTGTGGAAGATAGTGCCTGTGCGATATAGAACTGCTGCACGTACGATTTTTTCCAACATTAGATTGAAGAAAACACACGATAAGGCGTCACCTTGTCTGAATCCTCGCTCAGTAACAAACTGCTCGGACAAGTCATTACCGATTTTAACTGAGCCAGTGGTGGTGCTTAGCGTCATTTTGCACAGCTGAATTAGCTTAGCAGGGACGCCAAATTCAGACATAGCGGCGTACAGTTGACTCCTTACGGTGCTGTCGAATCCGGCTTTGAAATCGACGAAAAGGTGGTGTATGTCAATCTGCTTCTCTAGGGTTTTCTCCAGGATTTGGCGTAGTGTGAACATTTGGTCAATGGTGCCTTTTCCAGGTCTGAAGCCACACTGATAAGGCCCAATCCGTTCATTGGCGATGGGCTTCAGCCTTTCACAGAGTACGCTCGACAGGACCTTATATGTGATGTTCCGAAGGCTGATCCCGCGGTAATTGGCACAGATTGCCGGATCACCCTTCTTGTGGATTGGGCAGAGCACACCTAAGTTCCAGTTGCTAGGCATGCATTCCTCCGACCATATTTTGCAGATGAGCTGGTGCATGCGTTTTGTGAACTCATCGCCGCCAGCCTTGAATAGCTCCGCTGGTATACCTACAGCTCCGGCGGCTTTGTTGTTTTTGAGCCGCCTAATAACCTACTAGCAAGACCTCATCATAGTCGGAGGGCGCTACTTCATGTTCGTCGTCAGCAACTGTGGGGTCGGGTTCATCTTCATTGCTATCACTAGCGCTGTCGCCATTCAGCAGCTTCGAGAAGTGTTCCCTCCATAACGTGAGTACGCTCTGGACATCCGTCACTAAATTCCCGTTTTCGTCTTTGCAGGAATTGGAATTGGCTCCGGTCTTAAAATCTTCCGTTTGGCGCCTCACACGTTCGTAGAATTTTCGAGCCATATTCCTGCTGCCAAACATCTCGATTTCCTCGCATTCTCTCTTTTCGGCTTCTCGTTTCTTGCGCCTAAAAAGACGCTTCTCTTCCGTTCTCTTCTCTCGATATCGCTCCTTAGCAGCTCGCGTTGCAGCCGATCGCAGGAAGAGTTGGTATGCTGCGTCTTTCTCTGCAGCTGCGTTGCGACACTCTTCGTCATACCAGCTGTTTTTCTTTGGGCGGTGATAGCCAATCACCTCTTCAGCGGCCGTGCGCATGGAGTGGGATATAAGCGACCACTGCGCGCAAATATCGAGATCAGGGGGAGAATCTGTCAGCATATTCGAGAGCCGAGAAGCAAATGCGGTAGCTGTCTGTAGCGATTGTAGCTTTTCGACGTCAAGCTTCCTCTGCGAATTAAAGCGAACGTTTTTTGCCGCACTGTGGCGAGTGCGAACCTTAGCTACAACAAGGTAGTGATCCGAGTCAATGTTGGCACCTCGAATTGTACGTACGTCTAACACGCTGGATGCATGCCTGCCGTCGATCACAACGTGATCAATTTGGTTCCTGGTTTTATGATCAGGGGACAGCCAAGTGGCTTTATGAATATCGGGATGCTGGAATCTAGTACTACTAACTACCATGTTCCGCGCTGCGGCGAAGTCGATCAGCCTCAAACCGTTTTCTGATGACTGCTCGTGGAGGCTGAACGTACCGAAGGTTGGTTCAAAAATGCACAATTTTTACATCGTGGCGGGGGCATCGATCGAAGGTTTTTTCTAGTTGATCGTAGAAGGCATCCTTGGGTTTTTCGTCTTTCTCATCCGTCGGAGCATGTGCGCAGATTAGGCTGATGTTAAAGTATTTCGCCTTAATGCGGAGTGTGGCAAGCCTGTCGTCGCCTGGGGTAAATCGCAGGACTTCATCTCGCAGTCGTTTGCTTACCACAAAACCTACACCGAGTCTGCGCTTCGTCGCATGGCAGCTGTAGTAGATGTCACATGTAGCTTTTTTTGAGCGTCCATGTCCCGTCTATCGCATTTCCTGGAGTGCGGTGACGTCAGATTTATATTTTTCGAGGACGTCAAACAGCTGGATAGAGGCACCTTCCCTATTAAGGGTCCGGACATTCCAGGTGCATATCCTTAAATCGTGTTCCTTATAACGTTTGCGGGGGTTGTCGTCAACAGTTGTGGGGTATTTCATCCGAGGCTTCAATCTTATATTCACTGGATTATTTGTTTTTTATGTGGCGGGTTCCAAGCCCAGCGCACAACCCTAAGCTAGGGATTTTTTGTTTGGTAGTGGCAACCCACTTCGGGGGTATGGGCGCTGCCGTTGGTACCTATAGTACTCCTCCGCCACCGTTCCTACATGCGAGACCCCACCTGGCCTCGCACACTTTGATGAATCCTTAAACCGAATATGTCAGAGTGGCCTCACCAAAGCTCCCTCTCTCGTTGGCCCTGACCAAGGATCCCACATGGGTTGGTTACCACATCTTCACCTAGGTTGCTCAGGTTACCAGGGTGCACCACGTGGAGGTGAGAGTAGGAAGATTTAAGAGACATGAGCCGTTAGTAGCAGGAAACCCTAACGTGAACCTGTCCCCCTTGGCAACCCCATGTTAGATTTGTTAGTGTAAACCCTCAGCGCCGTTTCTGTTTCTCCTTCTTTTGCTGGAAATTTGGCTCTAATTGTCAAAACGGTGTTATTAAGCCATTAGACATTACCCGTTGGGTATTTCTGATATTGATAGCGAAAGGAGGAGGAAACTTCGGTAAGGTTATTTAGTGCAGATAAGTGTATATTGTAATTTGTTCTATTTTTAGAAATAACCCATCGTTAACTGCCATCCAGTTTGCTGTATTTATTTCTGGATTTTTTGATGGTGCGTTAAATTTGCATCCTCCAATTTGAACTTAAACAATAATTGTAATTTAAACTACTTTTATAATATTGCTAAAGAGCTTGTAGGAAGTCTTTCTTGGTGTATTTCTTCATTTCATTTGCAGTTTTCTGATTTCTATTGTTCTCTACCCATGTTTTATCATCTTATCATAAAAATAATTATGAGGTCTTATAAAGGCTTGACCACTTTATAACAGTGTAAAATATTTCAACGTCTTTACTACCATATTCTAGTATTAGTGGGGTAAGCCGGAGAGCCGCCGAAGAAGGAGCTCTCCAAGTACTCAGGCATTGATGCCCATAAGATAGATAGACGTGGGGTTCTAGTATTACTGCACTAGTGTGTGTGTGTGTGTGTGTAAAATTTGTACTATAATGTTGCTATATTTGCAATTTAAAATACTCTTCCAATGTTGCCTTTGAGCTTCTAAAAGGGCATTCATAAATTTGCGAGCAACATTTTTTTCCATTTGCTGTTCTCTGACTTGTTTTTCTGACCATGTTTTATCAATTTCTCTACTCGCTTTTATCGTATTTTATCATCCCCATCCCATGAACTTATTTCTTGAATTCATAATTATTGTATCCCTTTCGAGTTCAAGGTCCAAGACAAAATTGCTTTTAGTATTTTAATTAAAATCTGGGAGTAATTGTAGGAAAGCGGCGCCCAGAAGGGATAGAATATTGGCAATAAAAGAAGTAGTTCAAAGTTTATATATTCATTTTATATTAATTATAGTTCATCTGAGAGTCAATTGTTGTGTTGTATATTAAATTATTAATTTTGAATCATAATATTGCCAAATTTTGAACTCACACAAATACTGCTGAAGACTGCATTTCTAGAGTTACAAAACACTTTTTGTGTTTTTTCACGATGTGATAAAATAGGTTAAGAACCGCTTGCGATGCCAGGGGTGATCATGCCCAATGCGATATCCTTAATACCTATAAAATGGGTCAAAGATCGTAACATAATGATTCTGTCTTCATTTACTAAACACAGTTTAAAAATATATTCAAGTTTTTCTGTTTTCTCCGAGGCACACCAAATTTAAGTAGATTAATGCATTAATATCCTCAAAAGCTTTAATCTGATGATCAACATGGCATTTTCACCGCTGACAGTTTATTTTCTACCTAAACAAACTCTCTTCTTAAAGTCTTAAACTGAACATAGGTCGTGTGAGTAATATTTGATTTGCTACTCGTAAGATTTTTGCACCTACGGACCTATTAAGAGAACTTTTATATAACACTACTGTAGTAGTACCGCGACCAAAAAAAAGATATACTATACTATCCTCTGCTAATAGAATATCCCTATAACATCTTATCTAATCCTGAGCCCCTTAAAAATGTGAGGATGTCGGCTGGTTCATGTCGTGCTGTTGAGCTACTTAGTACTTGAAAAGAAGCCAGGTGCTTTTTCCTTTTGTGCATCAGCGCCCCATAAATCCCGCTCTCTTATGCCCTCTGGTGATTCAGTACCCTTCTTGCAGAATCTGCGTATAGGACTTGCTACAATTCCGATGTTGCTCAGATGTTTTTTGAGCCTACAGTGTTCAGTCAGAAGCCCGATTAAAATTCTTAATATATTCTTGTATAGTTCAATGCAAGACATAAATCTTTTGACGTTGTAGTAGCCTAACAAGATTTTTGATTGCCTTAAGACTACCTGGCTTGACAAGAGTTTCTGTCTTGCACAGTGCTCATATTCTCTGAGTATGCTTCCCCGTACTCCTCTTCCTATCCCACAAAAAGGTGCTGGTCCTTTTATTTTTCGGATGCTCCTTCCCTGGCAAGTTCGTCTGCTTGCTCTTTACCATGAATCCCTACGAGTCTATAAGGTATTATAACACTTTATACTTTATAAAGTCATATAAAGTTTCACATGGAAAGTTTTCCGGTAACTATAAATAAGCTTTATAAGAACTTAAGTGATCTTTACAATTCTCAAAGAGTTTCCTATAGTACCATTATAAAGCATATAGCTTTACCTGTATAAAAATTTTTTAAAAGCTGAGAACTTATTAATTATTTATATATTTATTTTGGAAAGAAAACGGACTGCAAGTTTAAAAAAATTGCTTATGTCCTTTATAAAGAATATAGTTTTCCTTCTATAAGAAGCATTATAAAATCTAGAAGCTATGCTTTTGTAATAAGCTTTATAAAAATTATGAATTGTTTATATATTTTATGCTTCCAATGCTTTCAAATTGCTGCTTTAGTGCATGTATAAAGACCATAGCTGTACGAGTACTTTTAAAATAAGTCGTTGTAGTGCCTTTATTAATCACAAAGCTTTGTCCTGAAAATGTTCCACTGCTGTGGTGTTATTATCTAAAATTAAGTTCATTTAAATCTTAAAGTGCAACTATTCCAGATTATTTCGCAGCACCCCCTTCCCGCACGAAACCCAAAGCTACTGCAGAAACTTTTCATATTTCATACTTCCTTTGTGTATTGTTGTGAGCTCCAAACATTTCAAAGGAAAGCTGAAGAAAGCAGAGCAAGAAAACCCTTTTTCACTTATACTCGTACACCCCGACATGGCTTGGCTTGACATGGCATGGCATGGCATCCGAGCTGCTTTGAGTGCATTGAAAGCGGATTACTCTGCTCCTTGGCGCTGCCTTTGCCATGCGTAGGCGTAGGAGGTACAAAGTCAAAGGCGGTGGAGGGGTGCTGCTGTGCTGCTTTTATGTATTCAGCTTATTTCTGTTTTGAATGGCTTTCTTGCTAAGGGGATACTTTTGTGCAAAGGAATTTAATAGCAAATTATCGATAATTTGATTGCACCCACACTCACCGCTGTGGGCTTGCACCATACTCCGTAATTGTGTGGATTTATATCGGTTCTGACTTATTTGTACGTGTTCCTTCTTCATAATATACAAGCAGCATAAGGACACATTTGACAAGCGAGTCATGGCTACATTCCGGGCAAAGTGTTTAAAATATGCATAAAATATTTCCCTACGGCACAACATACAAAACCACGCTCTCACACACACATACACTCTCCAACACATCCTCACACACACTCATTAGCATACGTACTGGCACGCTTGACCTTCAAAGAAGTAATTAAATTAAGCCCTACACAAGTGCAATGCGATTTCGAGTGGCGCTACACGCCAACTCACGTCAGCCGTTTCCAACAAGACACAATTGGCTGGGGAGGCTGCACAATGTGAGCGCTTTCAATATACTAAGTACTGCGCCAACACGCTGCGAATAACCTTGGTGCAGACAAAACCGCTTGGAATAGCATGGAATTGAAGAAATGTGCGAAGAGGCAATATACAGAATTAGAATAAAAAAATTAAAAAAAATTAATTAAGTATAATTAGTAAAGAATAAACTAACAAAATTGCTTAAAGGCAGACAATTTATCAGCATATCCTTGCAACGCGGCGTATGAGGAATATTAATTTTTTTTAATCTCAGAGCAAAACAGATTCAGGGATGTTTGCTTGAGGGATCTGAATATTCAATTTATTTCAATTTAAAAAACCCGAAAAAATTCAAATTACTGCTAAAGCAATTATAATTAAATTACATATAAAATAAATATTTTTTAAGAATATTAATATCAATGACAATTAAATATTGAAACTAAGGCCAAGGAGGGAAACTGCGCAAGAGTAGTTTGAATGAATGTAATTTAATTTAACTCTATATAATTTAAGAATAATAAGAATTTAAATTCAATATTAAAAAATTTAATTATATATTTAAATATGTAATTTAAATAAATTTTAACAAAATTAATGAAAGATTAAATATAATTAATTTTAATTAAATTTAAATGAATGGAAAAAATGTTTTATTTATGATAAATAATTATAATTAATAATTAAAAATAAAAACTAAAGAAAATCATGTAAGATTTATTAAAATTAATGTTTAATTTAAGAAAAAAGTAAAATTACAATTAAATTATTTTTCTAAAAAATGTGTAAAAAAAATTATTTATTTACTTCTATTTTTCTTTTTATTTAATAAAATTGATTAAAAAATTAATTTTTTTCCTTTTAATTTTACATTTTACAATTAATTTTTTTCTCTTTTCACCAATTATAAAAAAAAAATTTTTTTATTTTTTTTTATTTTTAAAAATTCGTTTAGTTAGTAATTTTTCACTTTTAAAACAAAATTATTTATTTAGTTTTTCCTTTTTTTATACTGAAAATTGATTAAAAATTAATTAATCATCTTCTCTTTTTACTCTTTCTTTACTAAAATTTGTTGAAAAAATCAGTTATTTACATTTTTTAATGATAATTTTTTTTTTATAAATACTTTTTTTAATAATTAAAAAAAAAATGTTTACTTTTTTACTAAAAATTATTAAAAACATCCATTTATATCTTTTTTATATATTTTTACTTGAAATTATTTAAAAAAATAACTTTATTTACTTATTTGTTAAAAATATTTTTTCGAAATAAACTTAAAGAAAAAATCATTCGTCTGAATATAGAAGCGAAAGAAAACAGATTTATTTGAAGAACCACATGGAATAAAATTAAATAATTAATGAAAACATAATTAATGAATATAAAAAGGCAAGAATGAAGGGAAGTCAAAGGGGAAAAATGTTGTCCCACTTTAATTAGATTATACCGTATGAGCAATCCATTCAAGTGGGGTGGACACGGTCGCCCAGGTAGGCCGAAAAAGCGAATGATGGATTATATTAATAATGTGAGCAAAGTGACACAACCACACAAGAAATGCTTGGAAAAACACACTTTACTATACAGGAGTTAACTGAGTAATGTGTTAACTGGAGTAATCAAGGACGAAAGTGAAATAGCCTTCCATCCCACTAATTAAGCCGTCGTATGAAAATTGTTGTGTACCGCCAAGAAAGGCAGAAGTTGGCTTGAACTCATAGTATAAATTTATCACTCCACGCGTATAGAAATATAGTGATGAAGCAAGGTAAATGATGGTTAAACACGATAAGAGTAGTTTGTAGGACATTTTTGGTCAGAGCTATGGCAGAATTATTGTTCATGAAAGCAGGTATTTTAATTGCGGTTTAGCAGTCATATTTGATATTCCAATTGTGAGGTACTAAGAACGTTTTTGGTCATAAATATTCTATAGATCTTATTTAGAATATTTGTTTTCATGACTGAATTTAGTATCTCAATTTATTCTCTATTTAGATCCAGGTGCTTCGTACAGAGCCCGAATACGAGAGCTGCAGGTTTCCTGCTAACATTACGAAGGAAAGATCTTCAATCATTGGTTGGACTAATCACGGGGCATAATCAATGGAGCCATCATATGGCGACTTAAGGCTTTACCGAGAGTCCGAACTGGGTCTCCTATCTAGAGGAAGAACATGACACCTCAGTGTACTTTCTCTGCGCTTGCCAGAATAAGGAGAATAATATTTGGGTAAAATGTATTGGAAATGGACAATGTGCATTCCTTATCCCTGGACAGACTTCTGATATTCACAAAAAGAGTCAAAGAAGTTTGAAAAGTTTGCACTTCCCTTCACAATACTCTATCTCCCCCTCCCCCTCTCATATTTCCAGGCTTAGAGCTTCAATGCCCGAGTGCTTGAAGACAGCCTTCTACGGCGGTTCTCCGGCCTACACCACTTCCATCTATCTATATTTCCTACACACAGCCTGAATAGATGTGTGTGAAAGTATGAAATTAAAAAAATATTCGATTTAAAACTAATGATAATTAGAAATTAATTATTATTTTCCAATAATATGTGATTATGGAGTCAATTAGAATTAAAAATTAATCATTTAATTTTCAAAATTAATTAATTATTTAACAATGAAATGAATGATTAAGGAGTGTTAAAAGGGGGAACAAGAGAAAAAGGAGCAGAGAGGGAAAAAGAACAGAAATCAATTTTTTGTACTGTTTTGTTTGTTTTTTATGAGTTTCTGCAGAAACCATTCAAATTTTATACAGACCGTATAAACATTTTATAAGCTTTGTTGTAAGTGAGAATCAATATTATAGCTCTATAAAGGCGTTGAATTCTTCTGTAGTGTTTAAGCCCAATTTGTATTAAGGTTATAAACCAATTAAAAACAACGCCACAGGTTCTAAAATGCATACAATTTTTTTCAATGTTCTTAACATTTTTGTTTCATAAAGCTGTTAACTTTATAATGAGACACTATAAAGTTATACAAAGTTTTTATATGATTTGAGTGGCTACTCACGTGTTTGGTGATAGAAGTCAGCCTATGAGCCAAATTTGCTGCAATCTGGCCGTAAATTGACTCACTTGACGAACTTATCCAGCTGAGAACGTTTAAGAATAGTTCAACAAAAGCTCAAGCGAGGAGAATGTAATTTCAAGTCCACGGTATAAGGATATAGAAGAGTAGGAATCCAGTTTGCAGCTCCTGTGTATGTCCTTTACCGGCAGTTACTCCGATCATTCTTCTGTGGAGGAGCATCTGATCTGCCGTTATGTAAATAGTTCAAACAAAGAACGAAAGGTTGGGATGCATTTCTGTCGCATCTGACTTTATTGATCCCAGAGTGACTACAGCCAGGATTCAGAAAGGCTCCACCCATTCCACTTCAATCTAAATGATGCAAAAAGGTCAGAATACTTTCAAATCCAGGCTTCCAAATAAAGGATACCAGAAAAAAAGAGTAATGTTTTCACTCAAAATGTGCAATAGACATTTATATCCAGGTAGCAATCAATTGCTCCCTCCCTCTTTACCCGTGACGCTAATAAGCAGTCATTTATTCTACGCAATATTGTTCAATCTCACTCGCATACGAATTGCGCAGTTGAGGCAGCTCTGACAAAGGCTGCCTGAAATACGAGTAAGTTATACGAGTACGCGTGGCATTCAAGCAGAAAATCCTTCGGTACTCTGAGCTGTGTCTGCGGTTAACGAGCGCTCATTTAATATGAGCAGCCAACGGGCAAAATTCCCTTGTCATAATTGATGCATGAATTTTAAGAATATGCCCCTCATCAAAGGGTAGTTACCCCACAGAGCCACAGAGTAGCGTCGTCAGCGTTGCTGCTTTGGCATGACAAAGTTTCTAGAGACTCCTTGTTCGCTTACTTGCTTGCTTGCTTGGTACCCTCTTGACCGCATTCGGGTCGCCGGACCTCAAAGTAAACAGCCATAAATCTTTGGGTAATTGCGCACACAATTTTCAGATTTTCCATAACTACTTAGCCACAAAATTTAATTAAGACTTTGTTATGCTTTGCTTTCGAAGGAAATTTTCCAAGTCAATTAAAATGGAAAACATTTCGCTGCATGAAACACACAAATTTCCATGCTCTGCACAAGTTGCCAAATAGAGAAAAAGTATGAATAAATAAGAAAAAATAGGAGGCAAACCCATCATTTTGCAGGCGAAAGATCAAAGCCACCTCTGAGCACCCCCCAACCCACAAATAACGCCACGTTTATCAGTGAAAAGTGGAAAATTGCCTGTTCTGGTAAACGCCGCATTCAAACCCTGCGGTGGCAGACTCAGCGCTACCACACACCAAGGCAAAACTCAATCACGCAGCGCGTCAATTTTCGACGAAGCATTCCAGTCACAATAACAAAAATCCTACTACAAATACAAACACAAAATACAGTTTAGAGTTTCAGCCACAGATGTAAATACAGAGTACCACGCGTAATTGCAGACATGTGTCACGAGCAGACACGCGAGCAGGGCTCACACATCAAAGCAGGACAGCAAATGAAATGAAATGCGAAATAGACAGGCAGACGCGAGGCAGCCACGGACGCACGTTCTAGGAACGCAGGCATTCGAATTTGCGCTTTACACTCCGAGCAGGGAAACCGACTTTGCTTTGAGATATGTAATCGGTGAGACCCCAATGTCGGCCTTTGCCGCAAGAAGGAAAGACATTTCAAGTAAGAGGAAGAGTTATGTCAAGTTAGAAGTAAAGTAATGTCAACTTAGTAGCAAAGTCATGTCAAGTATGAAGTAAAGTGATGTCAAGTAAGAAGAAAAGTCATGCCAAGTATGAAGTAAAATAATGTCCAGTAAGAAGTAAAGTAATGTTCAGTAAGAAGTAAAGTAATATCAAGTAAGAAGTAAAATAATGTCCAGTAAGAAGTTAAGTAATATCAAGTAAGAAATAAAGTAATGTCAAATAAGAAGTAAAGTAATGCCAAATAAGCAGTAAAGTAATGCCAAGTAAGAAGTAAAGTGTTAGCGCGTAAGTTGCTTTACTGTCGCTAACTGTACTTATTTCTAAAATTTGCTTCTCTTGCTTATACTTAAATTCTAACTATAGAACAAGACTTTCTTATTAAAGCATACGCCGAGTGGCAAGAACACATCTTCCTGCAAATCTCTTTTTTTCTTTATTTCGCGAAAGGTAAATTAACGCGAATAGTAAGAAATAAATTATTGTCAATTAAGAGTAAAGCAACATCAAGTAAGAAGTAAAGTAATGTCCAGTTAGAAGTAAAGTAATCTCAAGTAAGAAGTAAAGTAATATCAAGTAAAAAGTAAAGTAGTGTCAATTAAGAGTAAAGCAACATCAAGTAAGAAGTAAAGTAATGTCCAGTTAGAAGTAGAGTAATATCAAGTAAGAATTAAAGTAAGTGAGTGAGTGAGTGAGTGAGGTTTATTTCAATTATTCTTTTTACAATTTTTGTTACAATTTCATGGTATCTCGCGAAGTCTTTAAGGCTTGTCTGCGAGAAAATTTGAAATAGTAATAAATTAATTAAAAATAACAATAGATATTCAAATAATAAATTACAATAGTTCAATTATAATACAAATTTAAAGTACGATTATAAGTTATAAATTTAAAGTATAATTATAAACTACAATTATAAAGTTTAAAAACTTATCAAGGAGCAATGTAATTGAATAAGGAGAAGGAAAAAGAGTACAATTTAAAACATTATTATTAGTACATGGATGACCATTATTTAGAAGCGAAAATAAACATTATTTAGAGGTGAAAATAAACATTAGTTCTGAATATAATGGAGTTTGATATTTCTATTTCGCTGATGTTTCTGAGCTTGGTGATCGTTCGCTATGTTTGCTGGCAGCTGATTCAGAATTTTGGGTATAACAACATCGAGAGTGCGTTTTCCATAATTGTTGTAGAAATGGGCAACTTTAACTCTCCCGCCTGTTCGGTGTCGCGTGCTATACTCGTGTTGAATTTGAATCCTGAAGCGCTTGTCGTCGAAGAACTCGCTTAGTAGACTGCTCTTAAATAGGTCATCAACCGTCAAGACTTGGAGCAGCTTCCAGACTGGGATACTGCTGTCGTGACGGTGGTAGGTTTTTTTCTTGGCCAGTATTTTAAGAATAGCGTTTTGACTTTTTTGTGCGTCAGAGGAGTGGGTTGACGAGCTCCATGCGGTGATGCCGTGGCGGATGTAAGATTCGCAAAGTGCCAAGTAAGCCTGCCTGAGTATCGAGTAGTTACATGCGTAGCTTAGGTGGTGCATCATATACGATGTTCTGCGTAGTTTTGCTCGGAGTTGTTTGATGTGTGCGTGCCATTTCAAGTGTGTGTCCACGACCACGCCCAGGTATTTGTATTCTTCCACTATTTCAATTATTGTTTGGCAATCGTCATCTGAGGAGCTTCTGGTTTGGTGATTGTGCAGGCATGACGTACTATGAAATTTTATTTGTATCTGGGAACGTGGCATGCGTATCGAGCGAATGTGCATAATTTTTGTTTTTGCAGCATTTATCGATAGACCGTTATCGTGAGACCATCTTGCAATAGCATCGAGCTCGCTTTGCATTATTTTTGTTGCAGTGTTAAGATCCTTATGTGCAACCACTATGGCAGTGTCATCGGCGTAGGCATAAACTTTGCTGTTCTGGAGTGCTCTCAACATTTCGTTTGCGTAAATTATATATAGAAGTGGCCCCAGTTTGGATCCTTGTGGTACGCCGTGTTTAATGTATACTGGCGCGCTTAGATTGTCTTTAATTTTTACTTGGTAAGAGCGTAACGTCAGGTAATTTTCAAGCCATTTAAGGCACTCACCTCGAAGGCCGGCGCGTTCGATTGCTTCCAAGAGTTTTTTATGCGACAGCGTGTCGAAAGCTTTTCTAAAATCGACGAAAAGTACCAGGCTGTGACAATTCTTGCTCAGATTTTCATTCAAATCGCTTGCAAAGTTACCGAGAAGCTTGTTAATATTTTTCCCTTTTTGGAAGCCATACTGGTTACTTGCAATTATTTGATATTTTTCAATAAAAACGTTGAGCCTGCGCAGCACGATTTCCTCAATTATTTTTTCTAGCACCGGCAATATCGCTATTGGTCGATAGTTACCAACATCTGACTTATCCCCGCTTTTATAAATAGGCCGAATAGTTGAGAGTTTAAGAGCTTGTGGCATCTTATTCTGTTCGAGGCTCATGTTGATAAGTTTTGTTATTACCGGCGCCATCACTACAGCATTATTTTTCAGGTCTGCTGGTCGGATCGCATCGTGTCCTGGACTTTTTTGAGAATTCAGACCGTAGAGTATGTTCAGGACTTCGGCTTCACTCGCGCTTTCCATGTAAATTGAGTTTCTTATGTTTAAGTTTGTGGTGTGAAAGGTTTTAATATCGCATTCATGTATGGTGTTTTGGATATTTTGATCAATGCTGACTGCAAATTTATTTGTTAATGTCTGTAAATCATCGTATTTGAAATTTTTAATCAATATATCGTCTAATTTATTGCTTTTTTTGCCAATAATTTCATTAACGATTTGCCATGTTTCTCTAAAATCGTACTTGTTTTTGTAAAATTGAATTTTATAACAATCGTTTTTCGCGCGTTCTAATTTTTTGTTTAGTATATTTCTCAAAGTTTTATATTCTCTTTCACTTATCCTATCTTTTGGTTTCGATAACCATTTTTTATAAAGTTTATCCCTTTTATCACAGCATTTTAGAAGGTCTTCACTTAGCCACGGGTTATTTTTTCTTCTTTTAATTTTTTTTGCATCTGTCTGGCAGTCATTGTATATGTTTATACTCTTTACCTGTAAAAAAGGTAAATAGGGTATACTAACTTTGTGCTTTTGAGAGGGGTTGCAATTTCAAGAAGGAGGCGTGGTAGGTATGGACATACATATATATACAGATATGATCAGAATCACTTTCTAAGCAATTTTTATTTTGTCCGTCCGTCTGTCCGTCTGTCCGTCTGTGGCCACTTTTTTTCTACACCGTTAGAGCTATCTTAATGAAATTTTGCAAAAGTATAGTCTGGACAAAGATACAGAACCAGATTGCTATATGGGCCGATTTGGACAAAGACCACGCCTACCTCCCATATAAGGAACTTTTTTCACCTTTTTTAATATTACTATAACTTCGGTCCAATTGACGGAAACGTGATGTGGCAGATATGGAGATGTGGGTCCTACTAAAGACTGTGCAAAAAGTGGGCGGTGTATATTAACTGCCACGCCCACTATTAATAAATATTCATATCTTAAGATCTGGTAGAGATTTACGGACGAAATTTTACGGGAAGGAACATTATAAAGCTATCTGCAACAAATGGGGCTGATCAGAGAATAGACAAGCCCACTTCTGATATAGGGAACTTTCGCTAAAATTGAAATTAGCGTACCTATGCTCGTATTGATACCAGCGGAATAAAAATTTGCAGAAATATACATGGGGTCCGTAATAGTGTGTGTGCAGAATATGGAGATCATACTAGAACTGCCACGCCAACAATTAGCCAAAAATCATTACTCTGTTCCTATTAAAGATTTTTCAACGAAATTTCACAGGAAGGTTGCGGGTACTAACATTAAACACCACACAAAAAATGGACGTGTTATTTCTACAGCCACGCCCGCTATTCACATATTATTATAACTTACTACCTATATAATATTTTTGGACGAAATTTTGCGTTAGTGGTTATATTGACACTACAAAGCCATACACAGGAAATGGGGTCGATATAATCAATTCAAGGTACCCTACCGAAAATTTCCGTAGATATGCTCCTAAGGATGCTTTATGAAGAAAACATCGCCATTGTTGAACTCGCAAGGACAAGAAAAGGTAAAGGGTATTTCGTAGTCGGTCTAACCCGACTTCAGACTTCTTTACTCGTTTTAAACTTGTCTTGTAGTTCATTGTAAAAATCGTCTACATTTTCCAACGGAAAAACTTGCTCCCAATTTGTGTCATTTATTTGCACATGTACCCTACTGTCGCATATTCTTTTATATACGCCCGAGATTTGTTCTTTCTCGCTGCTATTGTTGTTGAATGTAACACCACAGAACAAATAGTAGTGGTCCGCGATTGTTGTTGTTATTATACTTGCGCTAACTTGGGTATTTTTAGAACGCACCAGCATATGATCGATGTTGCTGCTAATGCCTCTGCCTACATCCACTCGCGTGCTCGCATTGTTTACGCTCTCAATACCGTTCGCCGACAGCATCTCTAAATAACGCGCAGTTGACCTACAGTCGGTTTTGTGCCAATCTATATTCATGTCGCCAATTATGATCATATTTTTTCTAGCATTTACTTGAATAATCATTTGCTCCAACTCGTTTATGAAGATGTGAATATTTTGCGACGGAGGTCTGTACACTGCTTGTATGAGGAAATGTTGATTATTGGCGCACATATTAATTGTCATTGTTTCAAAAGAGAGAGTGGTAAAGAGACAAACCGCAGTGGTGGCAATTTCATATCCTAGCATACCACTGAAGTATTTTAGGAGCGTATTAGGGTTCCCGATAGCTCTTCAAATAATACTACAACAATCCAATTTCGTTTACTAAAATAGTCCCTTTTTGTATGAAAGTGTCATTTAAATAGGAGTCCTCATGCCATCGTTTTGAAAGCCTCTCAGGACTCCTATTATGATCACGTTTCTCAATTTTGTAAACATTTTAGCACTCCTATTTAAATCTCGTTCCACATTTTGTAAGCCTCCTATTCTGATCCGTTTCACAATTTTGTAAGCTCTTTTGGAGTCCTATATTGGTACAAGATTATCATTTAGGAGAGTTTCTAAACCCATATGATTGCAATTGATTAATCCAGATACGCTTCAAAAGATAGTTGGTGGATATACTCGTATATACACGAAATTTAAACTGCCGCTTTTTAAGCTTAATTCAAAAATCGATACTAATTTAAAAATGATATAAAATAGAAATGCTATCAACTTAAACATTTTTTATTAAAACATAATAAAATGTTTGTATTATTTTATTATTTATTATAAAAATATATATTTATTATAAAAACATAAACCATTATACATTCTTCTAAGCCACAGGTTTATTTAATTTATATATCCTTTTAAAAGGACATGACTCCTCTTCTCTTAACAAATTCCCTTCGTCCTTTTTGTGTAGTTCTCTCCGGCTAGTGCATTTATCAGTCGCCCATCGGTCTACATCTCCGGCATGTCACTCCGCCCTTTCTTTCCCTAGATGCACGCTCGGGGGTGATTTGGAACCATTTTGAGGATATGTTGGAGAATATTTCTTCATTTGCGTTAAAGTGACGAACAAATGCAACTTTCTGAAAAATTTTGGATGGGGTCTTCTAAATTAGTCTTGAACATTTCATCTTCCGGCAAATGAACTGACTTTTAAATATGAATGAATGAGTACAAAGTTTGCGAGCTCTTCTACAGAAAGTTACAACTCTTCCTGAAATTTTTTAAATTAATTTTACGTGCGAATTTGGTTTTTCAGAACACGGAACATCCATTGTACTATATTTGTTGCTTCATTTTAATTTTATTTGAATCGACCTGATTTGTGAACAAACCTCAGTAGATCCTGTGTCCCTACGTAGGCAAATTTAGCTCTATCTAGGATGTCACTGCCAAATATCTTGAACCTGATTCTAGCGAAAGCGGGGCATATACACAAAAAGTGGGCATCCCTCTTATCGTCCTCTCCACAAGCCTGTGCAAAGTGACTGCAATGCCTACGAGTAGCCCATGCAAAATAACCTGTCATCAGTCCTACTAGAAGTCAGCAGAAGTCTCCTAGTAAGTGTTAGAAAAAACCTTAACGTTCTATCGGAATTAACAGGCAGCATAGCCTTTGTTCATCTACTGCCTCTTTAGCCCCCTATTCACGACTCTGTGCACAGCCATTAGAGCCAATCACTGATAGTGGCTCTAATGGCAGCAAAGATACAGGGTTTGCACAAGGGTTTAATTAGTTATGGCATAAGGGTATCATCTACAAAATTCAGAAGCACATCCCCGAATATAGTAATATTTTGAGGTCCTACCTCTTTGATCGAAACTTTAAATGGATGTAAATTGGGAGCTATTTGAGATTTCGGTATGAAATTATGACACAAAATAGATATGACAAATTATTTAAGACAGAAACACATTCCAAATAATTGTACGCCAACTTAGAATATTATTGTTGTTTTCTGATTGTACTATGATTGATGATAATGAAACTTAATGATAATTTATCTACTCGTAATACTCTTATCTACAATTCTATCGATTGTATCTTCAGTCAATGAAACCAATCACAGAAGTATAGTATCAGATTAATATGAATTGGCGGCACTATCTGGTCGTGCGTCCACATTTTCTACCATTACTGCCTATTTTTATATGTCTGCCTCTAAACTAATACTCCCGCACACTGGTAATGGTCACTTCCTACTTTCATATGTGTAACTCTAAACTCCATATCCAGCATAGTGCCACTCATTACTTCCTACTTTCTTTATGTGTGCCTCTAATCTCGTACTCCAGCACACTGCCCTCTTCACTTCTTGGTCGTGACTCGAGTTACTCAAACAACCATAAATCTAGTAGCCAACATTATGCTATTCTATTGTTCTATAAACGCTGCAATGCCCTTTCCCTGCTTTTATTTTTTGTTTACTATAAGTTCACTACGTATTGAAGCTTTACAAGTGTTTCGCTGGGTGTCCATGGAAGATTAATAGGCTTTAATCTGTTTATGAATTAAGTTGATAAACTACTGGGACTTCTTTGGCTTGTATTCAAGCTCACTGAAGCGTCCTCATTAATTACTTTTACTGTTTGTATCTAATATTTTGTTTTGTTTTGTTATATGGTCTTCCGCTAGAGTAGCCAAGCAACCATTGTTATTGCAAAACCTAAATTCTGTTTATCATTGCAGGCTTTTCGAATTGTCAACAATAATAAGAGGCAAAAATAAACAAACAAAGGACTTATACCAGTAGCAAAGGACAAGGACTGCAAGGACGACGGGGTGGCGGCAGCAAAGAGAAATTAATAAAATCCCCAATAGAGAAAATCAAGCATTACGTGCAATCAACGCTTAATAAACATTGACAGTTGCTAATGGCATTAACGCAAACATCCCATAAAAATTCCAAGCGAGCATAATAGAGAGTCAGGAAAAGTAAGAAAGAAAGAGAGGCCGAGAGAGGGTGAGGAGCCCAACTGATAGAGTTTGAGAAATATAGGGGAGGTACGCGCCCAGTGACAGTGCAATGTAACAGGAAAACACCATACAGAAAGTGGGGAAAAGAAAGCAACAGAACAACGAGCAGAACTATCGCCTTATCGCCCTCACAGCTTCAGAGGTAATCCTTGAACGCAGCAGAGTGGATGCTGCCGGACCCCCGGAACCTTCGACATTCATATCCAATTTTGTGTAGCACAAACTGCGCCTTCAAATTTCCATTGAGAGATGCGCTTGAATGAAAATGACCATCAGCAATCCGCCGACACTACACGGATATCAGCCACTCCGCCTCCTCAGTGCCGTGCATTCATATACTAGCAGCGAGGATATTTCGTGCAGAGGACATTGCGCCATGACGACATAAACAAAAATAATAACAAAACAAAGCAATCAAGAGAGTGAGAGCCAAGTTCCGTAGCGTGTGCTGATGCACGCAGGTGACGCCCTCTAAACGGAGGTCACATTCATTCCGAGCAGTGCTTGTGTTTGACCACCTCATCCCACCCCTTCAAAAGACTACAAAACAAAGTCAAAACAGGCTTTTCGAACTTAATTAAAATTGTCGTTCAACTCAATAAACACCGAGAAAAGAGGCATTCTATTCCATCAGAGGAACCGCGACACCATACCAGCCGCATTCACGGTCTCCCCCATCATCTGTATTCGGTGAGGAGGCAGAACATACCTGCACATCCGTCTGTGGTACTAGTTCAGCGTGTCAAACAACATGGGAAGTCTACCGAATTTACATGAATTGGAGCAAATTGAGCGCAAACGCGAGAAAAGGCGCGAGCGGGAGCATCGCGAAAAACTGCGGGAGCAGCGAGCGAGAGATTCGAGTCGGGACCGAGAGCGTTTGGCCATATTTGCTCATCGCAAGGTAAGTGAGGGAAAGAGAGAGAGATAGAGAGAGATTAAAAGAGTTGGAGCGAGTTTGCAAAGGATTAAGCGAGAGAGTTGCCAGTTCTAAATAATTTAAGTATTCTAATAAAGTCATGTTAGTCCTTAAACGGATATCGTTGCTTCATTGAATGAATCCACTTACCGCAAACTCTTGGGCCACTAATTAAAATTGGTTCTTTAATATAATCCCCAATGAAATGAATACTTGTAAAATAAACCAAGGTCTATTATATAAAAAACAAGTAATCCCCACTGAAATTATTTAAACATGAAATGATAATTTAATACTCTAAAATAGATAGAATAATTTAAGTAAGACCCCAACAAAATGTAACAGAACCCGTTATAGAACAATCAAATAATCCCCAAACCAAATAAAATAAAACTCAAAAGGGAAAAATTTTATTATCCCTAGTAAGATTATTTAAACATAAAATGCAACATACTTAAATGTTCGTATATAAATCAGGGCTTAATATAGAAAAATCCATTAATCGCCAAACAAAATAGTATAAAGACTATTATAGAAAAATTAAATAATCCCCAAAGAAACAAAAATAAACCCCAAACTAGAAAAATGAAATTATTCGCAGTGAAACTATTTAAGCATAAAACAGACCTGAACAAATAAACCGAACCTGAAAAAAGGAAAAATCTTCAGTGAAGTCTATCTCCAAATAAGTTGCAATAAAATCCTTGGAGAAAATTGAAATAATTCGCAGTATAACAGAAAACATAAAAAACTAAAGTCCCAATGATAAATATTTAATCAGACCACTATGGGTCCATTGGGATACCTCCGCGTGACACCACACCTCTACTTTACTCGTCAAACCATTTTGAGGATTTGTTCGACCTTCGCGCCGGACACTTCCGTAAGAGAGTTGAAAGCTTATTTGCCTAAAGAGCCCGCTCTGCTTCTAGTTAGAGCCGAGCACCTACAGAAGAGATATTCCACAGTCTCCTCCTCCTACTCATCCCTACGGCCACATTAGCCTAGTCGTTAAGCAAGTGCCTTCTTCTGCCCAAGTCCCACTGGCCTCACGTCAGTTTACAGGTGGCAATTGGTATTCCAACCTCGGATCTGTCCGTACACAAAGGAAGGTTGGTACCCCATCTGGCTAGCTCATCAGTCCTATAGTTTCCCTCAATATCCCAATGCCCCGGAACCCATATTAGGCGTACCCTGAAAACGGTTCTGATATCATTTAGGGCTGCCAGGCGGTCCTGAGCAACCTTTGATTTCAGTGCCACCGAGTTCATTGACTTGATTTCCGCCTGGCTATCCGAGTAGATATTTATAATGTTTTTTGTTACGGCGTTTCTACTTAAGTAGACGGCTACCTCCTTTATGGCTAGGACCTCTGCTTGATGAACACAGCAGTCGTCGGTGAGACGGAACAAAAGTTCCAGTCCCAGTTCTTTTGAGAAAACTCCAATATCGACTCTATCGTCACGCTTGGATCCGTCGGTGTAGAAATTCAGTTCCCCCTTCTCCATGGCATGAGTGTCTGCCACTCCCTTCTAGACGGAATATGTGTCTTCAAGTGCCTATGTAAGTTGATATTAGATATAGAGTGGTCAATGTGTTGGATACAACAACTCCAGGTATGCACGATAGGCCAGTCTGCCGATCATTCCATAACGCCGTGCATTCAGCCTTAGCGCTGATGCGGCGGCCACTTGTGAGTGTGAATGGGGCGTATGTCTCATTTGGTACCACAAAGGATCTATCATGGCCTAAGTCTGCCTCTTTGGCGACCGCTCAACATACCTATCTACTACCTAACAAATTAAAATGCAGTACAAAATTAGGGAACTAATTGCAATATGATATTATAGACGGGTCAATATTGACAACAACTATTGAGGCATCAATATTGACAATAACAATTGTCACACAATATCTATATACTCGTTCGATTATAAAATATTTATCAAGCAAGTTATTCAAAAGCTTTATTAATTAGTGCTAAATAAGATTTTGAGCTAAATACGGGCGTAACATATTAACTGTCGCGCCTACCTGCCTGTAGAACTGATACAGAGATGTAGAGAATACAAGCACAAAATCGTAAGAAGTGAGTCCTAACAAGTGAATGTGGTATTATGTCACATGTGCCCAATATTATCCCATGGTACACAGTGACACCATCATTTCTATGGGAACCAACTCTCTTTAGGTATAATGTATCTTTTGGGCGGTGTAACCCCACTTCAGCCTTATCCACAATTCAAACTAGTTTGCTGGTTTTCTTAAATATGTATTGAAAATTTCAAAAATATTTTGCAATATTTATTAACGTGAAAATGTTGGTTTTGTACCACTGTCAATGTAGTTAATGTACGTAAACGGAAGTCATTTCGTCAAACGTCCTTTCTTACGGAAGTACCGCGCTATACCTAGGTGAGATATAATATTGGCATCGTAGACACGTAAACAAATAATCGCAATGTGCGAAAGAGATAGTTATATGTACAGCTTAACTATGAACTGTCGTCGTTTCGCTTATTTTGAACAAATTGTATATGAGTAGGGTATCTGGTTGTCGGTGCTATACAATTCGTTATACCTACGTACCTTCCATTAGACCAAGTATCACAACAACAACCACATACTTTGACATTATTTTGTGCACCTGACCAAGGGGAACCCAATTTTGTTTGCATTCCTTCCCGCATCAGAAATGTTTGTTCATTGGCATAACTAATTTATTGAATGATATCGTTAAAAATTTCTGACTGAATAAATATAATAAAAATAGAAGTCGTAAATGATATTATATAAAAGTCATAAAATTTTCGCAAATATTGCAGTTTAAATCAAAGCAAAGCAATTTTCCACCCAAGGTTAACATTGTGTCAACTTTGAACTTTTCCACTTAACCAACGACCCTGAAAGAACTTAAAATTTAAAATTTAAATTGTATATTATGCTGGCAACAACCCTCCTCTCTCCTTACTTCTGTGTTCTCTTTGTGTGTTTATGCTCACACATTTCCGTTTCATCCACTCATCTAGCAATCATCTTACAATGCATATCTGATGGCTGGACTGGGTATGGGAGGCGGCACTCTCGGCATGGCGACTGCAGCGGCGACAGCAACTGGTGGCGGCTGTTTGGGTGCGACTGGTGTGAGTGGTGTGAGCGCCACGGCCGCTGCAGCGGTGGGCGGCGGTGCTGCATTGTTGGGATTCGGTACGCCGGGTCTCTTGACCAAACATCATCATCAGCATCAGCATCATCGTCATTCATTGACATCACGACATCGTGTTTTGCGTACACGCAGCTCGGGTACATCGCACAACATTTGGGATGAGCAAATGATGGAGGTGAGTGAGGTTGAGTGGAGCAGGGTAGTAGTAGTAGTGGGGCAGTGGTATGGGCAGTGGCAGGGGCAGTGCCAGTAGAAGTAACTGTGCCAGTGGCAGTGTACGTGTAATGTTGCCAGCCGCCCAGCAACCTGGGAATCCAATTGCTACTAGTATGTGCATTTTTTTATGAAGCGGAACGCTTTTTGACAGGCATTTTAATCAGCTCACGTACTCGTTTAGAGGTGGAAGGAAACGTGGGTGGACTGGGTTGCTTTATGGCTGTCGCTGTGGTTTGCAGGGTACTCAGACTCACTCGCCGTTGTTGTTGATTTTAATAAGGATTGTTCAAGGATATTTGCTGTTGTAATTGTTGTCAACAGCACAAAGTGAGTCGAATTAAAATGTGGCCGTTTGGCGTTGAATTTCCATTGAGTTGAGGGTGAGTGGAAATGGCAAGGAAATTAGAAAGTTTCAATGGGGAAATGTGAAATACCTGACAATAAAGCGGATGAGGTTGTAGAAAAAATTTAACCTAAATATGTCAGAGAGCATGATGAGGAAGTAGAAAATAGGGGGGAATTATTAAACGAGCCTGACGAGCGGATATTCATTTAACTACCGCAGAGCGGGTTGTGTGGATACGAGTATTTTAGTCAATGCTCCGTATAAAAGTTTAAGTAGAACAATCCATAGAGGTCGATCTATAGAAATTGATTTATAAAAGACGTGTCATAGAGGACGATTCAGAGAGGATGATTTATAGGCGATATTTTATAGAGGACATTTTATTGAAGACGATACACTGAGGATGGTCCATAGAAGGTGATTCATAGAGGACGATTCATAGAGGAGGATCCATAGAGAGCGATTCATAGATTATAACCCATAGAGGACGATTCATAGAGCGCGATTCATAGAGGACGATCCATAGAGGACGATTCATAGAGGATGATTCAAAGAAGACGATCGAAAGAGCACGATTCGTAGAGGATGATCCATAGAGGACGATTCATAGAGGACGATTCATAGAGGATCATCCATAGAAAACCTTGCATAGAAGATGATCCGTAAAGGACGATCTATAGAGGAGCATCCATATAGGACGCCTCATGAAAAACAATCCATAGAAGACGATTCATAGAGAACGATCCATAGAGGACGATTCATAGAGGACGATCTAAAGAGGGCACTCCATAGAGGTCTATTTCTACCACCTAAATCAAACGTTAGTTCCCTCTGTGGAACATTTTGTCTATTGTCACAATCTTCGAGTTAGTCTTTTGATGTACAAATTACAGTTATACAGGGGTTTCTCCTCAGACCATATCTGTAGTTACTGGTAGCTTACCTTAATAAATTATGGGTTACTAATCTGGCTGGAGCTGAACTCATTACCCAAGAAAATGTTTGCCCCTATCCCATCAGAGTCGCCACCTCTCATTTTTTAATTATTTGTTACTATTTTTGCTTCTTCCTCCTTTCCAGCACCTTGCTGCCTATTCCCCCATCTCAACACGTTCGCATCGCATCAACCCGGTGTCATCGTATCAGGTGCAGGCCGCTTTAGCCGCCTCCAGACGACGTGAATCCATCAATAGTTCGATTGGTGCCACCTCTATACGTCGCCTGATTACACTGAACAATCGTAACTGCCGCCACAAGGTGGCGCCTCACGTGCGTCATAAAGTGTGCAAAAATTTCACCTTGCTGACCGTGGCACACGGTCTCATGTGCGCTGTGCTGCTCCCGCTGTTCGGGTTGCAGGGATCCAACTCAATTTGGCATCATCGAGAGCAGTGGTTGCACGTAGGGCCTAATTTCGGGTCGCTGTTGCTCAGCTCGTGCTTCCTGCTCGCAGCGGGAATGTGCTTGGTCAGCGCCAGGCTTATAAGAAAGTTCGGTCATACGCTGCTAATAGGCGTCAATTATGTGGCACTGTGTGTATTTCTGCTGTGTCATGTATATCCGTCGTTCTACACCCTGCTGCCGGCATATCTGCTACTCGGTCTGACTCTCAGTCCGTCGTGGGTGAGTAAGATCGCTTTAATCGTGCATTACGGCAGCAAACTGAGCTGCTCTCAGCATGAGTGTACGCTGACATCGCACGCTATGGATCCGCTGGAGGAGCACAAGATCTTCTGCAATCGGGATCAGAAGGTGCGTCGTTTGGCACGTTGGTTTCAGGCCGCCCAGGACCTGGGCATCATCTTGGGTGCTCTGGTGGCTTCAATGGTGCTGGCGTGCACATCCACCGATTGGAACTGCTTCGACATAAACATAAATACCCGTACAGCAACGAACAGTCTGAGTATGCCAGTTGTACTGAATACATCGACGGCGATAGCGCTGCCCACAGCTGCCGCGCTGAAGGCGTTCTCCTATGGACTGCCCAATTTTTGGCCTCACATACCTTCATCTTTTGATGATTTCTACAGTCACAACGAGCACGGTGAACGAATATGTGGCGCTGATATGTGTCCGGTGTGGCGGCAGGATGCGGACCCCGTGAATGTGGTGGCCACAACGAACGAAACCATCTTTATGCGCTTCATAAACGGCAGTGGACGTGCCGGAGGCTTCACATTGATAGGCATTTACTTCCTATTCTCGGTGATTTCATTGCTGCTCTCGACTTTTGCGGGCAAAATTCAGGGCACCTTTCGCCAGGAGCGTCTGAAAGGCATTACGGATACGCTGCTGTTTGCGGGACCCTTGGCTTACTTCGTAGGTACTGAGCAGGCCTACATGCTGGGCGATTTCTTGCGTGTAAGTATTGAGGCGTATTTGAGGAAGGAGGCAGTTTCAATTGGACATTTTATTTCAGGCCTTCGTTTCATGTTCGCTGGGTATTAGCATGGTCGCTGGAGCCCTTGTGGGCATGGGCCTGATGCAATCCATTGTGTCCTGCACACTGAGCATGCTACTGAGACACACAAAAAGGATTGTCGTTATATGTGAGTATGAATTTAGGGTAACTAAAGTTTATATAATAGGGGACATAAAATCGAGGACGATCTTAGACCAGAAACTGCACCAAAGTTCAGACCAAACTAGGTAAGAGTAACTCTGAAGAGACAATGAATTACTGGAGTTTGTAGTGGATAAATGCTTCTTAGATGATACAATTTTTCGGGATTTCCAAAGGAAGTATATTAGCTGAATAGAGTATATCTCACAGGGCTCTTCAAATCACAGGGTTCATCATCTCACAGGATTCATCATATCACTGGGTTCCGCATCTAACAGAGTTCATTATCTCACAGGGCTCATCATCTCATAGAGTTGATCATATCACTGTGCTCATCATCGAACAGGGTTCATCATCTCAAAGGGTATATTCTATATACTTGTACACGTCAAGATTACGCTCCGTAAAGTGCAGATGGTGTAAATCAACAAACGAATGACAGAAGACACAAGGACGGGAAGACTTATTTGTATGGATTCTTCGAATTCGAGATGCTTTGTACGAGTTGGTGATCTCACGAAATTATTTCTTCTAAGTTTCCCAAGATTTTGCTATAGAAATAATATCAACCACGCCGTTTTTAATATACAGGATATCTGTCTACATGATTAGCTTTATGATATATATGGGAAGGTATCGGAGAATCGATTTTTCTCGAAGGAAGAAGACACAGCGATGGAAAGAATCTACTTGATTAGGTGTTTAAGACGTATAGGGATTAGATAGTGAAGGAGAATCGACTCTAATCGATGGAAGAAGACACAACCACGGAATCTATCGACGTGATTAAATATACGAGAATTCTAGGGATGTTAAGATGATGATGCAAAACATGAGATGAGTCGTTTTTACTGTGAAAGACGACTTAGCCCTATAAGATAGTATATCAAGGGAAAAAGTGTTCACTTCCTACATAAATAAAGAGGAAAGAAACGTTCGCCCTGGACATTTAATGTGGGAAACATTTCGAATGTTAAGGTTCTGCGATATTGTTCCCTGAAATTGGACAACTGTTGACCGAGGTTACGGCATAATGAGAATGGCCTTACTAAATTGCTTGGGTTTTGGGTGGTACCACGAAAGAAACTCAACAACTAATTCTAACTAATGTAATGGATGTCCATATATCTGCGAAGATTGGTTATAAATATAACGATAGGAAAATTGTGATATGAAGATAAGTCTTCTTCACTGGGTAGATGGAAGCACAATCAACAACGGGAAGTGTTTCCGGTTCAAACATAAGCGAAGTAAAATGATAATATTATCCGGGACTTGTGTTGTGGTGATATGTTTGCAATTGTCAAGCAACCAATCAGGACTCCGAAGTTGGAGATCTTTTCCGGGGTAACATTCCAATGAAAGGAAATCTACTTTGTCGAAAGATCTTATGGTCTGATTCGCAAGTTATAGCCTTTATAGCTTCCCGGCATATTTAACTCAAACAACCTCAAAACATCACTCTTCAAGATAGTTTCGAATTCTATATAAATATCGATTATTTCAAGGGTCCCCCATATCATGCTATATACTCGTATATAAACAAAGTCCTCATTAATCCTATTTTTATATCTCTATTTACAGTGGCTGGCTTCTTTTTCCATTCCTGCCTTTTGCTGGCCCTGTCCAGTTGGAAACCCTCCAGCGATGATAGTGCGCTCTTTTATGTGCTGGCCGCATCTTGGGGAGCCTGCAATGGCATGTGGGAAACTCTGCTCATGGCGCTGGTCACACTGAATCACACAAGCCACGTGGCCGAGGTGGCGGCACCATTGCAGGGCCTGCGCTTCCTGGGTCTAGGGGTGACCTTTGCGGCACATGGGTTCATGTGCGAGACGCCCAAAATCATTATACTCGTCATCATACTGGTGGTCAGTGTGCCGCCATATGCCATGCTGGAGATACGACTGGAGGCCCAACGCAAGGCTCACATGATCAGCTTATGACGCAGTATCTTCAGTTAGTCCAGACTGCGGGGCCCAATGGAGCGTACGCATACCATGTGAGCGGAAGTGGTCGAACGATTGGGCTGACAAATCGCCAGAAAACTGAATGAAGCGATTGAAAACGAACTATATAGAAAATTTAACGAACCTTGACAGTATTTTTCATAAGCAAATTTTTTGACGATGTGGGATGGAATCAGTTTAAAACGGTTTTAATCGGTTTTAATCGGTTGGTTTGCGGACATCCACCCCTCTGAAGTAAATTGTAAACAGACGGTAAAATTAATACTCGCAAATAATAATTAAGCTAAAAGCATTTCGAAGAACGATAACAAAAGTAAAGATGAGGAGGAAAGAGTACAACAAAACAAAATAGACGAAGGAGGAACTAAAGAAAAAACAAAGAGAAAAAGGGGCAAAAGTACTCGTAATTGAATTTTAATATTTATATAACATTATATTATAGATTGATATAATCGGAGCTGCAGTATTATATATAAATATATATCAGTAGGTACGTATATAAAGAGACAATTTTATGAAATGTTGTGTCATTGCTAATAGAAATTAAGTTATTTAGTAAGAAACAAGACAGAAAATTTAAAAAAATTTTATAAAATTATAATTTTATAAAAAGCATTGAGTGCAATTGTTTAAAATACTTTAGAACATATTAAACAAATATATACAACAACACTTAAATAATATAACAATAATATATATTTAATGAAGTGAAAAAATAAATAATATAAAACAAAATATGTAATGGGAAAGATATGTAACAAAATAAACTTTTAATAAATTATTAAATAACAAAAGAGTGCCAAAAAAAAATAATACAAACAACAATAATAAAATAATAAAAAAATAGTTTGGAATAACTTAATATAAAATATACAAATATATTTTATTTTTATTATTTTTTGGTATTACTTTTCTTTCATTTTATTTTTTAATTTTAATAATAAAGTATTAAATAACTTAAATATATATATTTTTTATTACCTTTTCGGTTTAATTTAATTTTACTTTTAATTTTAATAATAAATTTTAAAATAGCTCAAATATATTTTATTTTTATTTACTTTTTGATTTTAATTTTTTTATTCTATTTTTTACAATTTTTTTAAAGTTTAAATAATAAGTTATTAAATAACAAAATTTGGGGGAAAAATAAAATAATATAATAAAAATAGTTTGGAAAAACTAAAATATATATTTTTATTATTTTTTAGGTATTATTTTTATTATTATTATATTTTATATTATTATTTTCTTAAAATATTAATATTAAATTAATTTATTTTTATAGCGTATAAAAATAAATTCATTAAATTTCAACCGGAGGTCGAGAAGCGATTAACAATATTATTAATCAATTTTTAGACAGCTTAAATATATTTTATTTTTAAATTATAATACTAAATTATTAAATAAAAAAAGTGCAAAAAAATTCAAATAATAAAAGTACTTTAGAAGAATTTATTTTTTATATTATTTTTTATAATATTTTTAAAATTTAAAGACTTACTTAAATAATGAAAATTGCACAAAAATAATAATACAATTTATTTATTATTATTTATTTTTTTATTTAATATTTTTATTTTTATTTTTTTTTTTAATTACTAACTTATTTAATAATAAAAAACGCAAAAAAATAATATTAAAAATACTTTGAAAGAATTTAATATAAAATATATATTTAATTTTTACTAATTTTTGATTGAATTTAATTTATTTCTTTTAAGACATTTTTTTTTAATTTTAATAATAATTTATTAAATAACAAAAACAAATTATAAAAATACTTTGGAGATCTTAATATAAGCTATATAATTTTATTTTAACTATTATGTGGTTTTATTCATTTTTTATTTGTTTAAAAATTTTTGCAAAAATTTTGCAAAAAGAAATTTATATAAAATATAAATTTATTTTTATTATATTTTAGTTTAAGCTTTTTTGAGTTTTTTTTTAGATATTTTTTCTTCTTTGTTTAATTTTTTTCTATTAAATTTTAATAATAAATTTATTGACATAAATTTTAATAATAAATTTATTAATATATTATTAATTATTTTATAATTATTTTTTTAAGGTTATGCAAATTATTATTTATTTTATAATCATTTTTTCAAAATCATAAAAATTTGTATTAATTTTATAATTATTTTTTAAGGTTATAAAAAACCATATGCAATATAGAAACATATATTATTAAAAGTAAACATAAAAAACTAAAAACTAAAGTAGTCAATTTAAAATTTGTTAAAAGAAAAGTTCAAAGAATTGGAAACTTAATTAAAATTTAAGGAAACATAAAACTGCATAACACAATTAAACTATATTTAAGGAACGACATATCTCGATGTTGAATAATAAAAAGAAAAGTTAAACAATTTTAACAATTAAAAGTATACACAAGAAAAACATAAAATGATTATTGTTAAAGGTTTTTAAAAGTTTACTAAATAAATATAAATTTAAAAAAGAAATTATTATAAATATAATTATAAAAAAGCGGAGGTACATTAAAAATGTTTGCATAATGAGAACCGATTGATAAATGTTTTAAAAGCAGAGCGAACGCTTTGGTGTTGGAAGTTTTCATTAAAGTACTGGATCATTCAGTTCACTGTACTGGATCATTCAATTCACTGTACTGGATCCCTCAGTTCACTGCACTGGATCGTTCAGCTCACTGTACTGGATCGTTCTATTCACTATACTGGATCATTCATTTCACTGTACTGAATCATTCAGTTCACTGTACTGGATCATTCAGTTCAGTGTACTGTATCGTTCAAATCACTGTAGTGCACCATTCAGTTCAGCTTACTGGATCATTCAATTCACTGTACTGGATCATTCAGTTCACTGTACTGGATCCTTCAGTTCACTGCACTGGATCATTCAATTCACTGTTCAATGCACATCCATCTGCAAGCACCGACTTGGTTTTCTGCCGAGTCGACTCATTTTTTCATTAACAGACGCTTGAGTTCTTGGACTATAGTGTAATTACTTGGCAATGTTCCGCAACTTAATTACTTGGGCTGGGGCCGACTCGGCGGTAGATTACACTATTGGCAACACATCCAACTGCAAGAAACCACCGAATTATTCGGGAACGATACAGCTCCATAGGAGAATATTGTGAAACCGGCTTCCAGCACCATAATTATCTCTATTTTCACTTAAAAGTGATACCGTATGAACCACAAGTCCCATTCCCTTTCAAAGGTGCAACCATTTGGAGCTTTTAATGAAGCAGTTGATGGAGTTCATTTTCTTATTTGGAATGCCTTCCACAGAGTTCAGAAAGTAGTCTCCCAGGAAAGTATGTCTACTTTTGGACAGGGCTGGATACGTAAATCACAGGTGTTCGAAGGACTATTGCTCCTCCTCGTCCATGCAACTCTTGCAGAAGTCATTTGAGGAACCTTTACTACCAGTAAAACGGACCGAAGAAACTTCAGTTAATTCCAATATGTCAAGACCAATAAAAATACTTGAGGAACTCCAGGACAACTTTGTTCCACCAATATCAACGTGCTCTCGCTTTAAAAGCTTTTCAATCGACCCTCGGAAAATCTCTTCATTCTTTCTTTCTTAAAAAAAAATAGTACAGATTTTCAAATAATTTTAATTATTATTTCGTTATTATTTTTGATTATATAAAAATTATTATTTACTATATAATCAAACAATTATTGTAAACTTCAACCCATTGAGTCTAGACCCATTCAACTTAACACCGATAATAGTGAAGACATAGAGAAACCTTTTTGGTCTTGGTTTGTGCAGTCTTGTGTGGTTAGGCTCGACGTAGTTTAATTGGCAAATTCTTTTATTTCCAGGAATATTATTTTCCCAGTCCTTAAAAATCAGTATTAGAGTACCAGATTCTGTAGTTTCTGAATGGATAGACTATCATAATTCATAGTTCTTAGTACGAGTCTCTGAGATTAGGTAAAAGAGTAACATTTTCTCTTTTTCTGGGATTTTTTGTCCGAAATGGATTTTTAGCAATTTCATCATGTCTGCTTTAAGCAGTCCAGTGTGTTTGAACCTCATAGATGGATTCTTCGGAAGAACACGAATAGGCAGTGCGGGGTTGTTAATCACTGAAACTGCTTCAATAATCTATTCAGATACACCAAGCCGCGGCTGGAGGAGGTATTGTGGGATTTTACTCACAGAAACTGTCACCCTAATCTATTCAGCTACTCCAAAACATAGCTTGAAGAGGCATTGTGGGATTTTGACTCACTAAAACTAGTCTAATCAGATGCGGTGACCCACCATAGCAATTTGAGAAGTATATGTAAGTAGATATCCAGACCCCTACTATCATTACTCCATAAATTATATAATTATACATATACTCGTATAACATTATATATTATATACAAATCTATAACGACATAAATCGGTTTAGACATTTCAGTGTCTCTGAAGAGACTTTATTAGTCTGTTATGGTCTACCATAATTTCACTGTCCTCAATCTCCAGACTGATAGTCGCCGAGTCTCTCAGTCACAATTAAGACTAAGAAACTGGCCAAACATTATTCTGGTTTGTTTAATTTTTGACTTTATTTCATTATTTTATACGTTTAAAAAAAGTTTGTAAAACTCTTCGCAATGTATTTTTATTGTGTTGTTCGCCTCTTTTTATAACTGTGCGTATCCTTAGTAGTTAAGGCGCCCTAAGGACATGAACGACGTTCAGTTCATGGCCGCAAATTTGAATTTAAAATACCAGGAATAAGTGTTTAAAAGTCAAATCATGTTAACATTTTATTCAAATAATATATTTATAAGCTACGAGTAAGTATATTCTGAAATACTAACAAATAAAAGAAAAAAAATTTTTTTTTTTTTAATTCACTTTAATAAAAAAATTTGAACAAAAAACAACTCAAAACTCAAAACATTTTTAAAACCGCCACTGTGTATATGAACTATATACACACATACACAAACATAATTGTAAAAAAAACACCTACAACAAAACAAACACACACACATACACAAAAAACAATATCAAAAACAAATAAAAACAGAGAATAAAGAAAAGCAAATGCAATTAAATAATGTTGTTTGTATTCATGTATGAGAGCTCTCTTCGTATTCGTATTACCCCTGCTTAACTACTGACACAACAACAAATCTTGGACTTGATTTCAATCGGCTACAGCAACACCAGCAGCAGCAATAATTACAACAACCACAACAACAACAACAACGGTGACGACGACGACGAGCAACAAAAACAAAAGCTTAAACGGCGGCCTGTGATTACCACACTCGTAGCTCACCGCGCCATAGACCACATTTGCTTTATGAGGTCACTTCCCGTACTATCTGTTTAGTGGGAACCTGTGTAAAGGTGCAGAGTGATATAGAAGAGAAACAGCAACAGAAATGACAAGGGAAAAAAATCAAAAACATTTGCAACAGAAACAGAATAAACAACCGAATTAGTAACAGAATATCCACAGCTTTTAATGACAGAACGTGAGCGTTTAGCGACAACACAGAAACTATTCATTGTGAGTTCTTCCTGTAGCAGCAAGCAATAGAAATATTTAAATATGTATGTACTAATTCGGTTATTTAGGCAGAAGGCTTGCCGGTCAATCTTGGGGATGTAACCCAACAAACTTCCGCTGGATATGGTATACCATAATGGTGAGACCATCACCTATGGTTCTGGAGCCTGGTCAAATAGAGTCAGACTTAAGACAGCGATATGTGCCTTAAGTAAAGTACAACGCCTTGTCTGTCTTGTCACCACTGGAGCTATGCGCACCTGTCCAACGGCAACAATGGAAGATATACAAAATCTAACACCTTTACATCTATAATACAAGACTCGTCTCTGAGGGAATCAAATTACACTCAAAACAAATGGAGTAACAATTCATCTCAAGAATACGGTATACTAAAATCTCATCAGGATTTTATGCTAACAAAATTCATTGATTTAAGTTAAGTTGCAAATAAGAATGGAAAGGTCTGAAAAGTAAAAACTTTGAGAAAACTCCCTCTTACGGAACTGGGGCAGGAGTATTTGGACCAAGTACTGGAAGCCAATGGGTTATTTCACAAGCATTTTTCAAGTGGAGATTCATGCTATTGAACGATGTGCGTAGTTCAACACTTAAAAGAAGTATCGGGGGAAAAAACATCGTGATACTATGTGATAGTCAAGCAGCATTTAAAAGTTTGAGGTCTAATCTTGTATGGTACTGTATTGGGAAACTGATCTGAAGTATCCAACAAGATATCCCTAGTGTGGGGACCAGACCATATAGGAGTAGAGGAAAATGAGAAGGCTGATAGCTTAGCAAGGAAGCCGAGACCTCTCAGTTTAATGGCCCTGAATCCTTCTGTGGACTATCATCCAGCACCATTGGAGGTCTGCTAAAGAAGTGCACAGATGCAAAAAGAAGTCAAAACTGGACAAATCTAACGTGATTAAGACAATTCAAATATCTTCTGGAGGTCTTTAATCCTAAAAGAGCTAAAGAGTTAATTAATATGCCTCTGAGTAAATTGAGAATCACCACAGTCGTCTTAAGCGGATAGGTTGGAAAGTCTGAAATTAACCTCACAGAAGATCTGTAGATGAGAATATCCTTATCTTTTAAATAAATAGGGGCATCACAATATCAGATATATCAGGTCGGGGTGTTTAAATAAATCTAGTTTAATCTAATTCGGTTGATTTCTGTTGCAAATGTACTGGACTCTGTTTCTGTTGCCGTTTCTGCTTTATGTCACTCTGCACCTGAAGTGAGACGATGGGTTCACGAAACTTGGATTTGAAGTTTTCTGGAGGAATTCTGTTTGGATTGAGATTTCACTCGTAAGATGGGTCCATGAAGCTTGTAACCACGGAATCATAATAATGCTAGTTTCTAGTACGGGAGCACACCTCCACTTATTAACTCATCCATATCTACGCTAGAAGAATTACTAATTTGTTGTATACTGTATCGAATAATGTTAAAATATGTTTTTATTGCTTGACAAATTATACAACAACATTTCCAAATCTCACCTCGCACTTTGCTCTACGGCTGGGCGTGTACTTTACCCCCCGAGAAAATAAATTAAGGGGTGATACTTAATGCGAGTTCAAGCTCCAGCCACATAAATACTCGTATATAATTCAATTTTTAATAATAATTTTAGTTTGTTCTTTAACAATGCTCGAAGATACCTTACAATTTTCAAAAAATACCTGGAATTTTTCGATCAACCGCTCTTCAGATATTGTCAAAATTTGTTTCAGTTGTTTATATGTCAGTTTTGAGCGCAATCTGCTAGAAAGTGTGTGCGTAAAAGCTTTGTAAGCAAGTCATTTTTTGGTGTATTCTGCCTTGTTCGAGAAATCTGTGGAGATTATGTCGCGGGTACCCGCAGATAAGTAAAATACATCGACTATCTTCGGACGCAATAACTCCGGTTCTATTAGACTCAATGTCATGAACCTTTCTGTCGCATGTAATAGATGGCCTCACTACAAATACCTATTTCCTGTTTACTTTGGAATGCACCTTGTATAATATTGTAGTATCAGTTTGTTCCCATATTTTTTTTGAGGGGCGTTATAATTCCATTGATGATAGGTGTGAAATATGCTAGGTAAAGAAGAAAAATGGTATATTGAAAATTCTAGGTGATATATTCATAACTAAAGTATTGCCTAGACTAGTTGGAGGAGTTTCGATATACACTTTATATAGATTGAAATATTATGTTCCTGATGCCATCAATATTAGGTTAGATTAGGTCCTCGTGGCAGCCGGACCAACAGACCAACTCACTCAGGCCACTATGGGTCCATTGCCATACCACCGAGTAACACCGCACCTCTGCCTTACTCGTCAAACCAGCCCTAATGAAGCGCAGGATTTGTTTGACCTTCGCGCCGGACACTTCTGTAAGAGAGTTGAAAGCGTGTTTGCCTCAAGAGCCCGCTCTGCTTCTAGTTAGAGCCGGGCACCTACAGAAGAGATGTTCCACAGTCTCTTCCTCCTCCTCATCCCTACGGCTACATTCGCCTAGTCGTTACGCAAGTGCCTGCGTCTGCCCAAGACCCATTGGCCTCACTCACGACGCTATCCTTCAACATTTGTTTGAAGGTGGCAATTGGTATTCCAAGCTCGCATCTGTCAGTACCCAGAGGAAACTTTGTACCCCGATTGGCCTTTTTTTGTTTCCTTAACAGGAAATACTTTCAGAGGCCTCTTCCCTTAAAGCACAAATCTGCTATTAGTATCATTGGATTGTTTGTACTGATTCCTTAACTGGAAATACTTTAAGAGGCCTATTCCCTTAGGGAAAAAACTTGGAGGTGTTGTGAACTTCTATTATTTATCTTCAAAACATTTATCGACCACTGGCTGAATAGCGCAGGTCAACGTCAAGCAAAATAGTTCCTAATCCCAGCAATATCACATTAGCTACTACTACGCTAAGCAGGGTAGAGTTAAGAATTTGATCTGGGCACTTTGCAGGCCCCTGCAACATGATGTATCACCTAAAAAAGTTGGGGGCTTCCGACGCTGATTCTGTGAAATGGCTATTAAAGAATCAGAATACATTTTCTGCGAATGTCATGCACTGGTCAGACAATCGTTTCACCACGGCGGTGTCATTATCCCTTGGAGTCGAATAATAATAATAATAATAATCTTCAAAATATGACAAAAGAAGCTTTTCTTTAAAATAACTGGGTGATCCAATGAGTACTGTAATATCATTGCCCATCAGGTGAGTAAATTTATATTGCATATAGTCTCTGATTTGGCCCACTGTTCCGCCAGCTTTAGCTTGTAATTTTAGCGCTTTTACTATGGCCCACTGATCATCGTCATCGCACTCCGAATGGTTACGACGCTGCTGCCTGGCTGTGGCTCTTCAGTTGCAAAATAGACGACGCCGCAGGCGAAAGAAAATGCGCGAGTGATAAACAATTAATAATAATAACAACAAAGAAAGAGTGTGAAGAAATATACACAGCAACAAAAACAAAATACCGAAGTGAAACAAATTAAATTGGATAAACAGATAAGGCACTTAAACATGGTAAACAAAAAAGAATTGGAGTTAAAATTGAAAGAGTTGCAGCTGTGGTTCGAGGAAAATTCAAAATTACCCGAAGAAATTGGTAAATTAAATAAAAGGAAACATACACCTACCAGTGAATAAATCGAAAAGTGGCAAAGTGGTCGGGAAGTGAGGGGGAAGCATATATAAAGTGCCATAACCACCACAAAAGTCAATATAAACAGTGTCCAATAACCTAGCAATAAACATGTCAAATCTGGGTATTGTATGCCTCGTCATCGTGTCATCGTCTGAGACGTCCACTACGGATATTATGCAAATTGATCGGACAAACTCGAAAGCGAACATTTACTTGTGAGATTGCATACAGGGTCCAAAGTGCTTGCACTGTAATTGCCGTTTCCTAAAACATTCAAATAAATTGCTTAGGGGATTAGCAGGCAGAATTGTTCATACTCGTATCGCACTCGCTATCAGCGCATTTATTGCTGGCTGACAAACGTAATTGATACCGGTTCATACTAAAAATACTGTAGAGGTCAAACAGAAGACGGAAAACGCAGTGTCTGTCACACTAAACTAAATAAAATATTCATTAATTCCAGTTCAAGCCTATTCAAACAAAGCTTAGCAAGTGCAGGGAGAGGGTTCAAGCAATATATTGTGACAGAGTAAGCTTTGGAAGGCTACTTGTACATCTTTAGAAATCCGTTGCATCTAATATTAAGAGTCCATTGAAATCACATATTAAGAGCAGTATTGAAATGTGTTTATTGAAAAGTCTTAAAGTTAAAAGGTGGTTATGGCCACCTTGACTGGTGACTTATCTCACTTATTTGTATCGCTCAATTGAAGTTAATCGCTATCTTATCGATCTTTGTCAATTTTTAAATGCATGCGGGCGAAGAAAAATATAAACACTGATAACCTAGAAAAATTCTTAAGGCAGCAATAAGTTCGTGCAATTTCTTTCTTGAAAACTTTTATTTTATTTCTTTTTGTTGAATAAAACTACATACTACGATATACATTTAATAACCTGGACCGCTAGAAGTGAGTTGAAAAATACAGTTTAGAAAATGGACCTATCTCGAAAACCTGATGCATGCACCCAAGTACTAACGGTATTTCCAAGTACCAATGAAAAAGTAAAAATTAAGAAGCATTTACATTTTTTTATAAGGAGCAAAAAGTTCATGCAATTTATACCCATAAACTTATTTTGAACCCTCACTTCTCAGCTGATTTTTCGAAATTAAAAATAAAAAGCCTGGTAAAGTTCTAAAAAAGATATCTATCTGAAATTCTAACAATCAACACATACTTTGTTGGAACAGATGATATGTCGTAGCCCTTAAAATGTATAGAATATATCGTTTGCTCTATCATAGTATTGTTGGTTTATCTCAACCTCCCCCAGTCTTTTAACGACTTCCCAAAGTCACTTCTCAACATGCCCCAGTCCATTCACACCCCATATAGCATCCTATAAAGTAACTATTCCCGGAAATTCTCCATATTTGTATGAATACCTATACCCTGATTTTCTTCACTTGTTATTCTCAGACCCCCAATTGCTAAAGCGCTTTCTGAAATGCATGCACTACGATGTCGAGGAGACCAAAAAACTAATCGAACTAAATTACATGCTCCGGAATAAGAATCCACACCTATTTTTGAACAGAGATCCTGACGATGTGAATACAGAGAAGTCACTGGTGGCCACGTAAGTAAAACCCCCCGGCTAAATAGAGGAGATCACTGCCCATGTATAGAATCTAAATTTGCAGTGATATGGTCCCATTGCCGGGTCTAACACCAGAACACAATAAAATACTAATCTACCGCTTGGTGGACTACGACCCCAGCAAGATGAGTAGTCTGGAAGAGGCTAAAATATTCTTCTTGACAACCGACTGCCTCTTCACCATGGAAGATGGGCCAACGAAGACAACCGCAAATGATGATGCTGATGATAATGATGATGACACAGCTGAGTGGGCGGACCATATGGCGGCTGGTGAGGTGCAAATTGTAGATATAGCCGGTTACAGTATGAGTCATGTGGCCAGGATCTCCTTCATGACATTCCGCGCCTATATGAAATACCTGCAAGAGGCGTATCCGGTGCGTTTGCGTGCAATGCATATCATTAATTGCCCTTCGTTTCTCGACAAAATGGTGGCCATTATGAAGCCTTTCATCAGTGATGAAGTATACAAAATGGTAAACTTGACTTGAAATTTATAGGGTGGGCTTCTGTTTGAAACAGAGGAGGAAGCTAATGCCCCGGCGCATCCTGTATAAAATTTTCTATAATCCTTATAAAATCTTCCACTGTCTAGATACATTTTCACACAGGTGGTTTGGAAAGCTTGTACAAACACGTGCCCCGGGATATGCTGCCCGAGGAGTACGGCGGGAAGGCGGGTTCAATGACGGACTTGAAGAACGAATGGCGGAAAATCTTAAAGGAGAAAAGGTAAATGGGATAACAAAATTAGATGGGAAATTCTTCTACGAATTTGATGAATATCTTAGAATGCTATAGAAGGCATTTGATCAAGAAAAAATATATATACATACATATATATATAAATATATTTATATTTTTATTATATTTATATTATATTTTTTTATATTTTTTATAATATATTTTAGACCACAATCCCAATTTCTTCCAACTAGAAACAAATTATGCTTTTAACAAAGGGACCCATAATATTGACGAATTTCATGTGTGTTGACTTCCAAAAGCACATGTGACAATTCAATACAGGACAGCACTCACAATTTACATAAAATTATAAAATTTTTTTAAATTGGGGGTTTATTCAGAATGAGGCGTTAAGTGCTTAAACAACTTTTAAGGGGTGGAACCTAGGATGGAACCTATCCTAATTTAGAATACAGACTCATCCTAATTTAGGATTAGGAGAAGTTATTTTCGTAGTACCACACAAATAGTTTTTTCCAAAATTATCCAGATTTTGCTGGAGATTGCATAAGGTTGTACTTTTCTGGCGAACTAGCCAGCGCCGGTTGCGCAGCCAGCCTCATAGGTCGAGAGACATACCATGGTATCAACTGAGCCAAGGCTAAATCAAGCGCAGACAACTGGGAACATAGTCTCAGAACGTCCCATTGGGAAGGTGTACAAGGGCTTCGCCAAAACAAAAGACTTGTAAGGCCATTTACCTAGAAAAGGGAACTGCGCAATATGTGCAAAGCAGACATAAGGAAGATAGTAAGTTTTCTCTCAGGTCACTACTACCTGAAATATCACCTTACTAAAATCCATCTTCTTGACGACACTGAGTCTAGACGAAGTTGAGACCACAGAGCACATACTGTGCAACTGCATTGCGTTAGCAAGGACTAGAATGCACATATTTCACCGCGACCAACTGGATCTGGTGGAAATAAAAAATGCTCCTGGAAATGGACATTCTCAATTTCATCCACAAAGCGGAAAAGATATGGGAAGAACAGACTTTCTTTCCTTACTTCCCTTCTTTAAACAAGGAACATCTAGGTAGAAAAGGATCTGATGACTTAAACTGGGATGCTTTGACATCACCAAACGGATGAAATGATATGACATTACTGGAAAATACTGGTCGGATCGGACAGTTGTGACCAATAGATCTCTCAGTTTTTCCCACTTTAAATCCTAAAAAAAGGTATGTGAAATGACTCTTCATAGTAAGGATCCACCCAGTACTTTAAACAAAGTAGTTTCCAAGTTGTTTGGTTATATAGTGAAGAGAATACTTGTTATCAGAATTCCTTTTTATATGCGACGAAGCACATGCAAAGGAAAAATGAAAATGTGCTTATTGTAGAATTGGCACATGTGCCACACCACACCGCTTCACTGTAGCGTATAAGTTCCACAAATAATTAACGCAAATAAGCAGCACATCATTGGAGCTATTTGCAAAGTACGTCCCCAAATTATGGACTCTAGACTGACAAATTGGATTGACATTGGATTGGCGTCAACAAAGCCAACCATAATGGCCTGAGTGGGCTCTCATAAGGGGGCGGCCACTTCTACCCCTACTTATCTAAGCCAACCGTGACAACTTTTGGACTCAAGTTGTATTCTATAAATAATATTTTCAATGTCGCCGCAATTATTGGAAACAATTCAATAGAGTAGTTTTAATAGTCACTTCAAAAAGACACTGTCAAATGGCCCCGCTCATATATACGCACATGTGACAATTCTATACATAGATCATATTTCACACATGTGACAATTCTATACTTCGAAGAGATTTCTGTGGGAATTCTCCATTAACCAAGCCAAGGTAAAAGATATAACTCAAACATGTGTGCTGTAAGTTAATAACACTGTCTAGATTACCCTTGTTAGTTAGATTAGGTGACCTCCTTTGAGGTTCTCGGAGATTTTTAAAATTGACAAAACTATTAAACCAAGTCCATTGTTGTGTTCCCAATGGAACTTCATATACAGAATCATTGAAAATGTGGAAGATTTTTAGCAATCTTAACTTCCCGTAGGTGCTTGCATTCAAGGGCCAAATGATCGACAGGGGCTAAGCCGCTGATTGCTATAATTTGCGGCTCCGACACAGTACGGTAAGCTGAAGCTACCCGCAGAGCTGCAGTGCGTTGTACGGAGAATAAAACCTTCCTTCTGACGTGCACCTTCAAATTGTCGTTACTATACAACAGAATGGAGTGCGTTGTCGTCAACAAAAGCTTCCTCTTGCTGAATATCGGACCTCCGATGTTTGCCATTAGGCTGCTGAGAGACAATACTATTCAATATACGAAGCGTACAAAGCTTTCGAAGAAGCCCACGAGGTGGTTATATACATGGCACGTTCTGCTCTAACTTCATCTTCTTCGACAGACGATACAGGTACAATGTGAAACAACAGATCAAATGTGAAACTCGAATTTCAAAATTGACAAAGGTCATAATTGATGGAAACTCTTCATTCTTCAGCTTAAGAGATATGGTTCAGTAGCTGAAAATACCTCGAGAACTTATTTACTATAATTTAGGGGAACAGATTATGACTTGATATAAGACATTTCTTCATTTCTATGTATAAGACATTTCTTCAAAAGATGCAGAGCTGAAGACTGGAACTGGACTTGCAAACTTGGCAACAAACTGCGATATGCCACTTCGGTTTGTGGCCGGAATAGAGGAATCCACTTCAAAGTGGTTCATATATTCATGTTGAATGTTCTCTTAAATTATTGTCTTATTGACCATTCTGAAGTTCTTTTTGAAAGATCAAACAGTCAAAAAAGAGGCTTATTTCGGCATTATAACGCATTTGAGAAAGATTTTCTGGAAGAGCGCAGATTTGTGGAAGAACAAATCTTTGTATTCTGCTAATATAAAACACCATCTCTGTTAGCGAACTTTTAATAAAAAAACTAAACGAAAATCATCGAAAAGCACAGTGTTCAGTAAGGAAATATATCTCCAGGCCAGTGGCGTAACAGTAGGGTGGCAGGATTCCAGGGAACAAGTTCAAGGTAGATGGTTCCAGATAGCAGGTTCAAGGTAGCACGATCCATGTAGCAAGTTCCATCAGGTTACAGGTCACAGGTTCCAGGTAGGAGGTTCCAGGCAGCAGGTTTCATGACGCAGGTTCCAGGGAACAAGTTCCAGGTAGCATGTTCCAGGTAGCAGTTTGCAGGTACCAGGCGGCAGGCAGCAGGTTCCAGGCAGTATGTGCCAGGCAGCAGGCTGCATGTAATAGGTTGCAGGGGTTCAGGCCCGAAGGGGCTTCTAGCGCTCCGAGTACCCTGGTATCAAATGCAAATACTTAATTCGTCGAAGGCTCAAGCCATACAACTTGCCAATGTGATTACGCAACTGCTCCGGGAGATCCATATTATTCCTATTCCTATACCACACCAAAATTGTTCGTACCACTTCGTTTTTCGGTTTATTAAAGATGAGAAAAACCCCTCTTTTTATGAAGTACCTCGTAATCCTGGGCTGATATGACATTGGCGTCGTAGACATGTAAATAAATAATCGCAATGTGCGAAAGAGATAATTATATGTACAGCTTAACTGTGAATTATCGTCGTTTCTCTCTTGTTGTACAGACTGTATAGCAGCATTGTGGGGAATATTTTGGAGACACCAACATTGATATTGGTATATTATGTTATATTCAATAATTGCCTCAACTTAGTTGCCGGGAGCTTAAACATAGGTTCGAATATGTTCTTCAACAGAAACAATATCTTAAAATTTATTTAAATAGTGAAGTTTAATAATAAGCTTATAATTAATAATACAATGGTGTAATGATCTGACTTCTCTACAAAGCTTAGTAATCTTCCTGAACCCATTCATCTTCGACCATCAACCTTATAATTTTCATTAAAATCCCATTTCATTTTCATTTAAGAACTTATTTAATGGACCCAAAACAATGGAAAATTGCTCAAACCGAGACACGTGGACGTTGGTTATGGTGGTGAACACAGTAACAGTAATTATATAGTTCAATATCAATTCAAATGGAATACCGAACCAAACAAAGCAACGATGATGTTGTGATCGTATAAAAATATTTTCAAAATATACCTCATACAATAGATTAAATTATACACGTAACTTTAAAAAATATATTTTATAATAAAATTTGATTCGTTTATCCGCACATAAATACAATTAAAATAAAATTTAATAGTCAATAACGGTGGATAATGAACCCATCTGTATACATGGTGGAATGGAATATAAGCAGCGTAATGTTGTACGTGTCCAGCGGAGTTAATTACCTCCATTTGTAGGAGAACATTAGAAGCTACTTGGATAGTCATAAAAATTCCGCTGGTTTACAGTCTAAGGTAGTTATAGAGAATTTTATGTACTCTATTTAGTTAAAACTCAGGGAGCTACAGAGTTAGAGATGAATAATTTATAGGTGTTTATTAAGAAGGTTATAAATGGACTCAGGCATGGAGCACCACTGAATAATAATTAGTATACAGAGTACTTTGGTTCAGGGAAACTTATATACTAAAAGTGTATAGTGGTATAGTTATTAATAATTATATTTTCTTTTGTAAACAAATAAATAAAAATATTTACTAAAAATTTATAAAATATGTTCCATCTTCTCACACAGCAAAAACATATTCATATTGAAAGAATCGATTGTAAAACTCACTGTAATGACGAAGTTTAGTTTGTAGTATTTATTATTATTATTATTACATTGTTATTATTACATTATAAAATGATTATTAATATTATTACATTATTATTATTATTATATTATTAAATTAATATTATTATAACATTATTATATCATAACATTATTATAATATTATTATAATTATTATATTTTAACATTCTTATTATTATTATATTATTATAACATTATCATTATTATTATTCAAACATTAATATAATTGTTATATTATAACATATTTATAATTTTTATATTATTATAACATCATCATTATTAATTTTTCCCCCCAGATAGAGAGGGTATAAATGCCTATTGCATCAACAAAACTATCGTCACAGATTTGGTATGTGAGGGTTGCACTCACTACAACATCCCCTCCCTCAGTGAGAACATCTCTCCACCCTGGAACCCTTTTCATACTTCTTTCAAGGTGGAGAAATTGTCACTTCGTCCTTAGTGGACTCTCAACGTTATTCCTGCGTGTAGGACCCGCTTTTCCCGCCGGCGCTCTGTGGTCCCAGTTCTCTTTGCTGCTTACCATGACGTTCACAATGTTTTCGGAAGATAAAGTTTTTCCGATTTCCATTTACAGAGTGGTACCCTCTATTCACCACCTTGAGTGCATAGACGGCGATAGCGTTGGCGTATATGCACTCAAGTCCTGAGATTTTTCCCATTCAGTATAGGTAAGGCAGCCGCATCACCTACAAAACAGTGATGCCACTTAGACCACCAGTTGGGTCCATTGCGAGCTGCGGGTGCGGAGCGTATAAACACCTGACATGTATAGATACTTGTTATGAAGTGAGATCCTAGTAAATGTTGCCTATTTCTACCAAAATCTGGACATGTACAAAACAGATTCTGGACCGTTTCCAGTTCCTCCTCGTTTTTGCAGCTGCGACAGAAATCATACGTATAAACTCCCATTCTTCTGACATCATTTCCTAGTCGGCAATGTCCTGTGAGGGCCCCTAGTAAAGTCCTAATTGGTATTCAAATGAGTCTAATGACATTCTTGGATAGACACAGATTTAGCCTCGGCCATGTTTTATCCATAGCTCTTTTGCAGGCATAAAAAGCTACCCCAGCTCTTTCTAAGGTGTTTGACTTCCAAGCTTTCAATTCTGTGTAGGTTACTTGTAAAAGTATCCGTGGCCAGACAGTAACTGCGTGAGGTAGAAATTCACGTTTCCAGCTGTCCATTTTCCGCGCCTCTCTGCGGCCCATCGTTCTTGCTACTGCTGCACGGTGTGCTGGTTCATATCTTCCGCGGTTACTCTGGTACTTTTACTCATGCTCATGGTGCTTGCGTTCCACCAAGAAATCGATGGGCGTTAAGCCGTGGCTCCGACACAGTACCGTTCTTTCCATTGAGTTCGATTCAGAAGATAAGGCGACTTTGAACGATAGAGCAGCTCAGTTGTGAATTTATAACTGATAACACTGATTTCGAAGTAAAGCTCCAATATTTTAAGCTCAATATATAATATTAAATATTAGTATATTGTCAATTATTAATTACTATTACAATTATTATTAATATTTTCTTATGTAACAAAGCAGCCCGTATTTGTTGACACAATCAATCCAGTGAAGCGAACTTATAGCAAAAACTAATTTTTGTAACATATTTTTGTTTAATAATTTTAAATCATATGATAATATATATCAAAGGATCTTGTATGTATTGAGGAACTCAATCCAGTAATAGAAACTATTCGCAGAAACAAATTTTCATATAAATAAAATATTTTAACTAATAAGAAAATATATAACAAAGGATGAGTTAATGACATATTCAATTCAGTGACGGAAACTATTAGCAGAAACTAATTATCGTAAGAAAGCCTTTTTTATATAAGATAAAATTACGATATCTCGGTGTTAAATCATGACAAATAATTAGAACCAACTACGTTATTGGGTGAAAATTTCCTTGGTTGTTTGATGATTTTGTGACTATAATTGACCATCAGGATAATGTGATTTGACATCGTTAGATTTCCCTGTGCGGAATTTGAGAAAAGACGCGTCTGTGGGCACAGACTACCCCAACTCTTAACCCAATTAAAGACCAAACGTATATCGATGTGGCAGAGATAGACCAGGAAATGTATGAAAATCTCAAAGGAAATTTGTCCACAACAACAATCTGGGTCTTTAATAAAAAAAACCAATTCTCACAAGTAGTTGGATAAGTCCAGATTCACAAGTAAGCAATTTTAATTATAATTTGACACAATACAATTCTTAAATTTATTTTAATTTTGTTCACTTAATTAAATTGATTTTTCATATGCCAAAATATGGAACAATTTTATGGTTTTTCTGTCTTTTTCTGTGTGTAAGAGGCAGTTTGAGAATACTTCAATGTGAGAGACCTAGGAACGCACTCTTAGAGAGGTTCCTCCCTTTGACAAAACTATTTGAACTCTGGCGTTTTTTTTTAATACTACTTCTTATTTAGTTTCGTAGTTTCTTTAGTAAAATTTATTAGTTTCTTTTCGTAGTCTCGTTTCATAGTTTGATATCGTGGCGTTTGTAGTTTTCGGTGCTCTCGTTTGCCGCTTCTCAGACCCTACGTAAGCGTAGACTTAAAATATTCTATTCAGTTTGAAAACAGACATTGTCAAATGTTGAAGTGATAAATTATTTAAAAATTGTTATTGTTTATTTTAAGTGACTGGGAAAATTTAGTGAGGAGAGAGCAAACTCACAACCCTGCAAAATGGTCAATAGAAATAAGTTGGATTTACAACTGATGGATCTGCAGCAATGGTTCGAGGAGAATCCAAAATTGCCCGCGAAAATCGGTAAATAATTATGGCAAATGGTCACAAATTATATAAGACGTCCAGAATAGAAGGGCATCGAACCAAATTTTGTTCGAAAAGAAATTATTACGTAACAAAGTTTATAAACAACTCCGACTGGTTGTATTTCAAAGCCTATCACCATTTTTAGTCTCGCGAGGATATGCCATCAAAACGGCACTAGTGCTACTTGGGTGACTCGAAAGGAGCCATCTTAGCTACCTATTTAATGTTTTATGTGGAATGTAGTATAAAATTGTCGTTCTATAGTTATAAAATGATGGCTACTTCTGGTTAGATTTATAACGTTTATTCATGTTTACTCAAAATTCGGAAATTTTTAGATCTATGCAGATATAGGCACCTTTATCTAGCTCTACTCTGCTATACTACTATACTATACTACTATACTATACTAATGTACTATACTACTATACTATACTAGTTCTACTATATAATAATATAATTTATTGACAGACGTAACAATAGGGCAACAACCGGAGTGGCAAAATACCAAGGGCTCTGAGTGCTTCTTACCATAGTAGATAGTGCTGAGTGCGTAATTCTTTGAGGGCCCCAGTCTAATGTGCCAAAGACCTCACATTTTGTGTAGTTGCCCCACTGCAATCCTTCCCTTAATTATAAACAGCATAAGTAATTGATGTGTCCTGGTGCTTTTTCCACTTTTAATGGCCTTGGTTCATTACCATTCCTCATATTACAAATCCCCAGTGTCAAGGTCAAGGTCCATAGCAACAAACTAAATTACAAAACTACTAATTTGTTGTTGTTATTTTATTTTTATTTTAAAGTTATTTTTGAAGTCAACTACGATAAGCAATTATATGACCGAATGGTATCCAGAGCTCCGAACTATTAGCACATAGTAATTTTTGTAATATAATATCGAATCTCTTTATATAATATAGAATATAATAATAAAGTAAAATCGGCACATAAGGGAAATTACACGATCCCAACAAACCTCAACTTTGAATACCTGAGCCCCACTTATACCCAACAACAACATACCCCATACCCCAATTAGAGTATAGTGAAGAAAATCATTTCCTTTCAATTGCTAATGAGAGTATCATTGGATTGGAGAATCCTCATCAACACTAAACCCACTATTTAAGACGCACAATTCTCATCGGAACAAACGTCAACGACACCAACATCAGCGACACCACTGCCAAGCAATGAAACGTAAGCAACAGCAACGCCAAGCACGGAAACGAAAGCAACAACAATCTAAAGAATCTAAAAGAACAGCTCTTTATGCTATAATAACAAACAACTTGAATATGTGCACTTGAACAACTGTTTTGAATTTGGCGCAATAATTCCAGAGTAGATCTTGTAATAGAAATACTATAGAAAGATTAAGCGTGTGAATGTGGGTACGTACCACAAACATTAGGTTGTAACAGTACATTTGTGTGTACATTGAAATTAACTCTTTTGATTTAATCGAGAACTGAGACGCCATATTTACTTTGAAGCTAAGATGCTTTCCTAAGTTAAATAACCAACTCCGATGTTTATATAATTGTGTAAAAGAAAATGTTGATATAATTGTCTAAAAGACAACCGACTCCAACTCGGAACTAAAACCAGAAGTAAAGTTTCCGATTCGAGTTTCCATAATTTGTCCAGCTTTATAGTTTCAAGACATGACTATTCAAGCCCTGATTTGAACTGCAATTAGGAATTGCTTATAGGGAAATAATTCCCATGTATAGAGGAACTGAGCAGAAGGGCATCCAAAGATGACAGGCATCTCACTGGATCTCTTCTACTTCTAGTTCATCACTACGTTTACTCGATTTAGATTGCTTAAAAATTTACCCTTCGCCATTTTCACATATAATAATCTCTCCTGAGATCCTCTCTATAATATCTAGTATTCCTTGCGTTGTAAAGACGGTAGGATGAAACCCTAGAACTATGTCCTCAACTATTTCTTGTACCTCCATGGCACGAGAGAGCATATCTCCCACTACTTTGTCCGACTCTTTACTATCCTCTATCTGAAAGTCAAAGGCCTGCAGTTGCAATGGTCATGGTGTTACAACCCAAATCGGTACTAAGGGAATGTTTCGCTTCCTGTCTTTCGTATTACAGCAACAATCCGCTATTGTAGGATACTTCATACTTTCTGACACTGGAGTTATTAACTAATTCGGGACTGATGGGATCTCTTCTAGTTTCATTAAATATTCTTAGCAACGGAATCGAATCTGGTAAGATCTCTTCTACTTTCATTTAAAGTTCTTAGTATCGGATGTTGATCAGCGTTGAAGCGTGGTTATAGTTCCATCAATATTTATTTTCCCAGTAGCACCTATGTATATTAGCTCTTGAAATTTTCAGCCACCTTTTCATGGAAGTCTGTTTTAGTGGAGTGGAGTAACTTCCCATAAGGTTTATTTATCGACCAATCTGATCTAGAATTGCGATGATTTCCTTAAACAAGGTCATAGCGGCAAGGATTTGCTTCAAGCACTAAAGGTCTGACGGCATGAGAGAGGTTATTGGGTTCACTAAAAGAACTCTAAAGTGTATATCGATGCTCAGTAGAGCCATAGAAATGCGCCCCTGTTCCTAGTCCACTTCGTGAGACAGATTGTAGAGCACAATACTCACTTTACTTTAATGTACGGAACGCCTATGACACAGTTCGTTCGGGGAACGTACAAATATCAATGAGTTTCTTAATGAACCATGCAACTACGCAAATAAATGTTCGCAATTATTTTGGAACAGTTGTTTCTGCAATTGTTTCAAAAATATCTAAATAGTTTCTTAATTATTTGTTTAATCAACGTTAGAAAATTAATATATGCAAATACATAACCTCAATAATACACAGGGTCATTCATTTTGTAGAATGGTGTTATCTCCCCCACGTCTACCTCAATAGTGTGGTGGCCATGGCTAGCTCAATTTAGATGGGCGTGGTCCTCAACCCGCCACACTACGCCAGGGATCAACAATAAAAATGTATATTTTGGTCTCTCTAAAAACTCCCTTAGCAGTCCCGAATTTTCTTCTGCATCCTCCAACCCAGCGACAGCCCTCCAATCACGTCCCCTCTACTCAAACATTATTTCCTTTCAATACTTAAACGTCCTTTCCGATCTCCGACCAACTCCCGAGTTTTTTCTTTTACCGAACTTATTCGCAAACATGGGCACGCCACAGCACGATGTGAATACGGTGATCGTGCAGGTGTTATCGTCACACGGGTTTGCTTAAATCAATTAAGTCTCCAGCTTTATAGCGGAGGCGCGGTACACTCAAATTTGTTGCTTGTACATTTATTTAAACATATTATTTATTTTTTCTCTTTTTATACTTTTTTTTTTTTTGCTGCGGGCGCCCGTTCCTTATTCGTCGTTTAGCACTTATTAATTTTTTTGCCTTTTTTTCTTTTTGGTTTAAAATCTCGACGACTTTGAAGAAGAATGTGACGATAAAGCAAACGCGTTATAACACTGGCAAATGGTTTATAAATTCATTAAACTTTAATTAACATTCTTTTAAGAATTTACACAGAACTTGTTACAATATATATTGCAATTTTAGGCAGTTTTCCTTTTTATTTTCGGTATCCACCATTAAAATCACGCGATCACTATCACTCAAAAACAGCTTCTCCACTTTTTTTTCTTCACCGCCCCCTTGTATACTTTCCAGGCTCCCCGTTCTTTTCCGTTTTTTTTAGCTTTTAACGGACTCCCTCTCCCACTAATCTACCTGTACTCTCTCTCTCTCTCTCTCTCTCTCTCTCTATCGGCTCACACACCTCTCTTCCTACATCCTCACTAACATCCCTGTCAATCACACCACAAACATTCCGCCGACCGCAACATTGGTAAGCATTCGTTGACATAATTAAAAATTAAGAGTTAGAACATTGAAAGATTGCTGCATTTATCTATGAGAATATTATTATGTTTCTATGAATAATATTATCTTTCTACCTCATGAACTGAGAATTATAGATAACAAGTAGTCCTCTATTGGAGTTATCAAATCAAAACTTGAATCAGTCTAAATTAAACAACTCCGGAAATAAGGTATAATGAATAAATATCTATAAAAGCAGTGGAGATCCAACCTCCCGACAATTCCCTGTCCTGAAACACTGACTAATCAATTAATATGGGGTCCTTTTATAATAAAATCATCTAGCTCGACAGTACACAATCCTCAAACACGGGATTGGTGAATAAATATCTATGAAATGATGGGGAATACAATAGAACCCTCTCGCTCGTCCTATAACAACAACTGCTGAACAAATATTTATAAAATCTGAGGGGTTCCCTCATAATACATTGGACATAGTTCCAAAAAAAATGTCAAGGCTAAAGTTTCTTAACCTTCTTCTTAATCTTAGTATTGGTTTCTGTTCATTACAGAGAGTTATTCCATGTTTCGACAAGAGCTGCATACCTAGAAATTTTGCTAATTAAAGACTATCTCCAACATCGCGACAAGTCACTAAATTTTGAGATTACGAGAATCTTCTGCAGATACGGAGAACCCTAACTATCAGTATAATCCTTTACGAAGGATGTTCACGACTAGATTAGAACAAGAAACAATCATATACTACTGGCATATGTAGGAGGGCCATTGAACCAACAATGGTGATGAGATTGGGCACGTAACAGGACAAAATTGTGTGTCACCACTCTATCGTTCAAATATAATCTTTACTAAAATACTTCGCAATCTTGGTATTTGGCACTAAATTGAAAAATCTTTAATCAGTAATCTTTTGAATCGAATGAAAAATGAAAAGATGTCTCTTTGAATACCATCGAAGAAAATCAGTCCCGAGTTGAGGATATTCCAGTTGGAAGATTATTCAAAAATAAAAAATTAATCTGTTCCGGAATGATTTTTTATGCGAAAATGAATTGAATGAATAGAGTTTTAATGGGAAAAAGGATATTAAAAAAAAAATTATAAAAAATTTTGCAGAAATGATCTTTTTATACTTGTCTGAGCTCCATTCTAATATACGAGTACACTGAAAAAAGTATTATTCATAAACAAAATGGATGGAATAGAATGGATTACTGCATTAAATTTATGAGATGTTGTAAACCATCCATTTCCACTTCATCTACAAGACCTCAGTGTCCAGTAATGGTGAATGAGCACATCTGAAATGACCCACAGAATTGGTAAAGTAGCTTCTCCTATGAGAAAAACAGATATTTTTCAACCGATTTTAATGATATTGTTAAATATATGAATGATTTTTTGTATCGAACTGCCACACTCACTTTTATAAATACTTACATTATCTTCGACTACATAAGGTATCAGAAATATCCTAACAGAACATATCAAATGGGAGTTCCACCTCTTATACAAACATAAACTATTAAACATATAAGCCTCCATAATGAACTGTTTATATACCGAGCAGCGCCGGGTACCAGTCTGCTATATTATAAAAGTAGAGCTTTGCAAACACAGTGTTAGATGGCGCTGCTTTGGTATTTAACAGCGACACATAACATTGTAGTTGAGATAAAGAAGGAGGTGAACTGACAATAATGAAAACGAGTAAAGAAGTCTGAAGTCGGTTTAGACCGACTACGAAATACCCTTTACCTTTTCTTGTGCGTGCGAGTTCAACAATGGGGATGTTTTCTTCATAAATCATCATTAGGAGCGCATTTACGGTATTTTTTGGTAGGGTACCTTGAAATGATTATATCGACCCCATTTCTTGCATATGGCTTTGTAGGGTCCATTATACGTACTAATATAAAATTTCGTCCAAAAATTGTATAGGTCGTAAGTTATAATAATATGTCAATAGTGGGCGTGGCTGTAGAAATAACACGCCCATTTTTTGTGTGGTGTTTAATGTTAGTACCCGCAACCGTCCTGTGAAATTTCGTTGATAAATCATTAATAGGAACACAGTAATGATTTTTGGCTAATTGTGGGCGTGGCAGTTCTAGTATGATCTCGATATTCTGCACACACACTATTATGGACCCAATGTATATTTTTGCGAATTTTTATTCCGTTGGCATCAATACGAGCATAGGTAGGCTAATTTTAATTTTAGACCCGAAAGTTCCCTATATCAAAAGTGGGCGTGTCTTTTCTCTGATCAGCCCCATTTGTTGCAGATAACTTTGTAATGTCCATATGTTCCTTCCCGTAAAATTTCGCCCGTAAATCTCTACCAGATCTTAAGTTATTAAAATTTGTTAATAGTGGGCGTGGCAGTTCATATATACCGCCCATTTTTTGCACAGTGTGTTGTGGGACCCACATCTCCATAACCGCCAAATAACATCACGATTCCGTCAATTGGACCGAAGTTATAGTCATTTTAAAAAAGGTGAAAAAAGTTCCTCTATGGGAGGTAGGCGTGGTCTTTATCCAAATCGGCCCATATAGCAATCTGGTTTTGTATCTTTGTCCAGACTATACTTTTGCAAAATTTCATTAAGATAGCTCTAACGGTGTAGAAAAAAAGTGGCCACAGACGAACAGACGGACGGAGAAAATAAAAATTGCTTAGAAAGTGATTCTGATCATATCTGTATATATATGTCCATACCTATCACGCCTCCTTCTTGAAATTGCAACCCCTCTCAAAAGCACAAAGTTAGTATACCCTATTTACCTTTTTTAAAGGTAAAGGGTATAAATATTAAATAAAGGAGCTAAAGTTTGCAGTCTTCTTTTTGTACGAAAAATATAAATTTTTCCCCCGACACTTTCCTTTGTGATTCATTTGTCCCCTGGCACCTTCCTTTGTAATTGATTTTATCCCTGACACCTTACTTTGTAAACTGATACCTTCGTATATTAAAAAGTTTTCACAATGCATTCAAATACCTCGAAAGGTTCTCCAGATTACTATGAAAAAAATCTGAATTATACTCGTACTAAAATCCTCTTCTGTGACAACAGTGCCATTTTCAATTTTTCATCCTAATGATTCCACCAAAGCGGCTGAAATGAAAGTAGTAGATTTAAAAAAATGGCGTTCTATATATCTATCTATATACAATCTATATTATATATAAACTATTTATTATACTTCCCAACCAGATCGTCAGTTGTTAAGACGCTTTCTGAAATGCATGCACAGCGATGTCGAAGAAACCAAAAAATTAATCTTGCTAAACTACATGCTAAGGAACAAAAATCCGCACATATTTTTGGAACGGGATCCCGAGGATGACAGCACAAAGCAGACGCTTGAAACAAGGTGAGTGCGACTCTACCCACCTATGAGTTGGCAACATCATTCTAATGGGCGTGTACTTTTAAAGTGATATGGTGCCACTACCCGGTCTAACACCAGAGGGCTGCAAATTGATGTTCTACCGCTTAACAGACTTTGACCCCCGCAAGGTGGGTGAGGGAATTACATTACACCAAATTTGATTCAATGCATTTTCTCACCACAGATGAGCAACTTGGAAGAGCTGAAGGTGTGTTTCATGACCAGCGATTGCCATTTCACCATGCACGATGTGGAGCCGAAAATAGAGGACAACAACGATGACATGGCTGAGGGCGAGATACAAATAATTGACATCGCTGGTTATACCATGAGTCATGTAGCGCGTATCTCCATTATGGCACTACGTACGCAAATGAAATTCCTGCAAGAGGCGTATCCGGTGCGGTTGCGTGCCTTGCATATGCTGAATTGCCCCTCCTTTCTGGACAGGATGATAACACTGTTAAAACCCTTCGTACATGAGGAGGTCTTCAAGATGGTAAATTGAAAAATAAATTGTATATTTATGTAAATAAGGGAGATGCGGGTGGTGTTTCACTTGGGACGGTTAAATGATAGTCATTAAGGGGAAGCTAAACGTGATTCGATAGTAATGGAGTTGAGTTTTCAAAGTTGTTAACATATTGTTCCATAGTTTATAATTATCTTATCTTAGATAATAACTCATGATACTCATATGAAAAAAATGTAAATTTAAATTTGTCATATGACCACTGAAGAAACTGTTGGTGTCCCATGTATCCATAAACCATCTTTCACTTCATCTGAATATTCCCCGCTCTCAGCAGGAAATGAAATAATTTTCTGGACAGGCACATCTTTAATGGTTTATTTGACTTGTAGACCCCATTGTCTATTGTGACAGTCTCATTAGATAGATAGGTAGAAATGATTGCTTCCTCTGAACAGCATATTTAGACTAGCATAGGGCTTCTTATCAATTCCTATCTCTAATGAGTTCTTTATCTCTTCATCATCTCTTAATCGAACTCTTCATCAACTCTTCAGCTCTTTTTCAACTCTTCACCACTTCATCAAATCTTCACCTCTCCATCAACTCTTCATATTTTCATCACATATTCATCTCATCATCAATTCTTCATCTTTTCAACAACTCTTTATCTCTTCATCTCTTCATAAACTCATTATCTTTTCATCAACTCTTCATCTCTTCATCTCTTCATAAACTCATCATTTTGTCATCAACTCTTCATCTCTTCGTCATCTCTTCATTAATTCTCCATCTCTCTTCATCATCTCTTCATCAACTCTTCCTCTCGTCATGAACTCTTAGTCTTTTCATCAACTGCCAGTCAGCCTCAGAATGAGTCTACAAGTGAATGAAACCATTATGCACTCTTCAAACATATCTCAGTGTACAACCTCTGCGGTTTTGATGGTGTCCTACTTGATTAGACTTATATAACCCACCCTTCTTACATATATCACTGTGGAACTTCTGTGGCTTTTATACCCTTTACCTTTAAAAAGGTAAATAGGGTATACTAACTTTGTGCTTTTGAGAGGGGTTGCAATTTCAAGAAGGAGGCGTGGTAGGTATGGACATATATATACAGATATGATCAGAATCACTTTCTAAGCAATTTTTATTTTCTCCGTCCGTCTGTTCGTCTGCGGCCACTTTTTTTCTAAACCGTTAGAGCTATCTTATAGATACAGAACCAGATTGCTATATGGGCCGATTTGGACAAAGACCACGCCTACCTCCCATATAAGGAACTTTTTTCACCTTTTTAAAAATGACTATAACTTCTGTCCAATTGACGGAATCGTGATGTTATTTGGCAGTTATGGAGATGTGGGTCCCAGTATATACCGCCCATTTCAAGGTACCCTACCAAAAATTACCGTAAATGCGCTCCTAATGATGATTTATGAAGAAAACATCCCCATCGTTGAACTCGCACGCACAAGAAAAGGTAAAGGGTATTTCGTAGTCGGTCTAAACCGACTTCAGACTTCTTTACTCGTTGCGAATAAAACTGTGACAAGTTCTCAAGAGCCGCTCTGGAATTCCAGTTCACGCCACCAGGGAAGTTCTGAAGAGACTGATAGTCTGAAGAAGCAAGAACAGATCTATATTATGGATTTATCAAACCTGCTCTGATAAACTTTCTCTTTTTGGTCTTCAAAGTTGGATGCATCCTCAATCGTTTAGGTTTTTCATTATTAACTTCGTGTGAAAGCTTCAGCAGCTTTATGTATTCAGCCTTCCTTAAATGGTTCCAAGTAGTTTTCCGGCCAATGTTTAGAACCTTCACAATGGGTTCTTATTATAACCTTAATTTTTTCCCGAATTTTCATTGGACATTTCAGTAGAGTTCAATGAATATTTCACGTCGAAAAATTCCAAGAGCTCCCAGATCCAAAACAAAAAGAATTAACGAACATTCCCACAAACATAACTCTAACGTTCATTTTCCTTCAAACAATCCCACGAACCGACATATTTCTGTGAACAGTCCCACGAACATTGCTAAAACGACATTTTCCCACGAATATTGTCAGGAACATTGCTAGGTCCGATATTTTATGAGATTTTTTTTTCTCTCAGATACATTTTCACTCCAACGATTATGAGAGTTTATACAAACACGTCCCACGTGACATGCTGCCCGAAGAATATGGAGGGAAGGCAGGGAAATTGACCGATTTGAAACGCATGTGGCGTCAAATCTTATTGGAGAAAAGGTGAATTGCAGCTTCAAATAATTAATTCATTGGATTAAAATCTTCATTTTGTCATTTAAGGGACTATTTAATGGACTCGAAGTATTGGAGAATTGAGAAAGAACAACGACGTGAACGCTGGACTTGGTGGTAAATGTGATTCTGTGACTTTTAATTGTAAATAACCGAGTATAGCATAAATTTCAATGGTGAAGGAATGGAATATTAAACAAAGTATTTCGTTATAAAATTTGAAAATAAACACGAAATTTCTATGGAAACACTTTTGGATAAAGGATATATGTCCACTTCACGAGAATCTGTGCGGAGCCCTACTCCAGCCATTTAAAAAAGTCGAATGCATCTCAGTAGGGCTTAACATTGACTGATTTGAGATCATCCAAAACGCATTGAACAGAGTACACTCTAGGGTTTTCCCATCTGCTGCTTAGATAGAATTGGGGTAGTTCGGAGAACAGGTGTAGAAAGAGGTCAACAAGTACTCAGGCAAGTGATGCCCATTGTGCTATGTCCTGCACCTGAGCTTGAAGAAAGCAATACATCCATTCTGTTAGGACTACCGTCTTTTACATCCTTATCTTGGCAGTTGCAACAGGAGTTCTGCACATCGAGGCCCAAGCAGTTATCTATTATATATACGACTAGACAGCTCTGGGCTTCTTTTGACTCCACACGCATCAAAGGGCTAAATATTCATAAATATTCATTAGATTAGCTACACTGGTATTTTGGGGTTTTTGGATTCAAAAGGGGGTCTGGCTGTATAACAGGTCGATCCTCATTTGTTGGTCTATTCAAGGAGGCTAGAGATGATGTAGTGTTCCTGACGGTTGCAAGCTTTAGACTAGTCAACGATGTGCCTGCTTTAACTTAAGATTCAGTAGTAGAGGAAGTAATCAAATTTGTCTGCGGAAGAATTGGACGCAGAACAGGTAAGAATATGGTGATAATTTGGGAATGCAGTATCATACTCGACAGCGAATGTAGCAATTTCTGAAGTCTGCCCTTACACGGTACGGGTTGTGATCACAGATTGTGTGATCAGGCCATCTAAGTATATAAGATATTATGTATTCAAAAATCACAAACACAACAACTATGAACCAGGTATCGAAACCGTCCCTTAAGTTATTACTTTAGTCCATCCAGACAACTAGGCACTCTAATTGCAGGTGGTGAAGTCTGTCCATATTCTGACTCGGTTCACGGCGTCTAAACTATTGTCTCTCAGTTTAAATTTGTAAGATTTAAATTTGCAGACCAAAACACATGCGAAGAATTACACTAACACAAATACACTAACACAAATACACTAACACAAATACACTAACACAAATACACTAACACACTCGCACTCAGAACGCCATTTAAGATTCCCAACTGGTCCAAGTATGGTGAATGCTCAGTAAGTGAATTGAGATAAAAACCTTGGGAGCAATTTCTTGTTAAGATTCCATCATAAACAACTTTGTTATTCAGTAACTATTAAAATAGTTTGCAATACTTTAATATCAAACCAGTTCCCACTACGTGTAAGCGAGTATATAAACAGATCGATAAATGCTAATCTAAAGATACATTCACCTTAAGTTCCTATTATTGTATTTGCTTTATTTTCTATTCAACTCAATTAGCTTCGTGACCTCTTTTCGTAATGATATCCACTCGCCTCACGAACAATGCAACAACACTTCATGAGTGAACCTGTTTGGTGTAATTGTTGTTTTAAGTGTTGTTGCTGTTGAGTACCGAGACATTGTTTCCTAGTTCAGCGCTGTTCTAGCAACTGCAATTATTAGGGAAGGAGGGGCTGTGATGACTATTGAGAATATTCTATGCTCTAATGGCAATGTGTAAAGGTGGGGCAAAGATGACTATTGTGAATACCCTGTGCTTTAATGTTAATGTGCGAAGGAGGGCCATTATGACTACTGTGAATTCTCTATATAATATACAGTAGTAGAAGTTGCCACGCCTACTTTTAGGTGTCATCAATTTATAAATCGTAAACAGTAGCAGCAAAATCAAATTTTCTCAGGCATCTTCTAGAGTTCTTCACACGCCTCCTCCTTAATTTTTGGGAACAATACTTAGATCAATCCATGAGGCGGATACCCCAACATTTTCCCGTAGCCACCATCTAAATAGGAGTAGTATTCGCAATATCAGATGACCTGACACTATGGTGGAAAGATAAAGCGCTGCTTTTTTTTACTTCAAACCCCGCAAAATGACAAAAGATCCCAAAAGGAGGCGTGATGAGCATGGTCATATATAATTATTGATGCACAACACTTCCTTAATCGATTTTGGCATGTCCGTATGAACATATAGAGAGAACTGGTTTCCACAGAGATATCAATAGTAAACTTTATATAGCCGAGACCTTAAAACCCAACCAGCTTGCTATATGAACTCAACCGGGCAAAGGACACACCCCCTTCCATATATGGAATTATTCACAATTAAAATAACAACAAATTCGATAGTTGCCACGAAAGACCTAATACGCTTCATCACTAGTTCCAGTTGGTTCGAGACCTCCAAAAAGGGATGAGTTCCTATGGTATGAAAATAACCCAAATTGATCTAAGGGGGCTCTCACAAGGAAGGTATAACAATTCTACATACCTTGATTTCTAAGTATATTGACGCGAATAAAGAACACACCCACACAATTTGGTAGAAACGCACTTTGGGTCCCATTAGACCCTACAATAGATATATAGAATTCGGCCTGAGAATCACCGTAGACAGAGATATCCAAGCAGTCAGGCTAGTGATGTTCATTGTTCTATAAACCTGAAAGTAGTAAGAAGGGGACCTGATAGATGACTTGCCAAAGGGAACGAAAGTTTCACCTTTTCAAACTTCTTTGTCCCTTTTATGAATCTCGGAAGAATCTACACCAAATGACTGCGGTATATATAAAAGAGAACAACACAATTTTAACACATGTATACAATATTTAAGCATACTGACAACTTTTACGATATCTCATAAGTTGCCACCAAAGACACATTACGATTCATCACTAACTCTGGTTGGTAAGAGACCTCGTGAAAGCGATGAGTTCCTGCGGTATCACAATGGTATCAAATTGGGCTAAGCAGGCTCTCACAAGGGGTTGACCACTTCTACCTACCGACCTAAGGATATTGACACTATCAAGTAAAATAATGGACATCAGACAAAAGACACACCCACTTTTCGAGACCTCATTTAAAGTAACCTCAGTTAGACTGCTATTGATGATACAAAAGTAAAATTTGGATAGGATCTGTGTAGCTATATGTGCAGAAAATGGGCATCGTAACACTACTGCCACACCCACAATATAAATATATCTCTGCGGCCCCTATAAGTGTTCGCTATAAAATTTTACATAACAGATTACGGTGGCATTATAAACTCTCAACAAAAAATAGGCGGCGTAAGTTCAATTCCACTTCCATTATTGGCGTATAAACATAGCTCAAGATCTATAGAATATATATATAAGACAAATTAATATAGTCGCTCATAATTGAATTATTATAGTGAGTAATGAATGTAATATATCTTCACTACCAATTGTGTTTAAAAACTGCCTACAAAATATCGTGTTATGTCCTTTAGCTCGCACATCCACCAGATCCACATTATTTCATTGGATTATAAACCTGATCGACGAATGTGAGCGTACTATGTCAACTGGTCACGCCCATCTTCACTCCTAAACTGTCTACAAAATAGCACTTTTATTATAAGGTCCTATGGCTCGCACACCCCCCCAGATCCATATTATTTTTATGGGTTGATGAATACCTCAGTAGTTTGCTCAGCCTTCTATAATCGCTATAGCGCAGTTAATAACACTGAGCTTCAATGGATCTGAAGATACCTACCGTTTCTGCTAATTGATATTAACAAGGTTTCGATGATATTCTCACTTTCACTGGCGCCATATTCCATTAATATTCATTTTTATAATACTTCGGAAAGATGCAAAAATAACTGGTTTTGAAAACAATAAAAAATTATTCAATTCTTCTACAGAAATTTATTGAAAACAGAATGGAAAGTGAAAACCAGTGGCGAGGGTGTGAGACCGATAGATACCCTTAAGAGTTATAAACAATAATAAATATAAATAATAATAAACTAGTTTGAAAAATTGTGTTAATTCGTAATCTCAATTATCTAAGCTAATAATGGCTCACAGGGATCAATGATCTCTCAAGGGATTAAATGTGAAGAGACTTTGGGTCTTTGGTTCTTCTTTGATTCTTCTTTGGTTCTAGAAAAAAAAAAAAATAATAATAGTATATATATATATATATATATATATATATATATATATATATATATATATATATATATATATATATATATATATATACACTCGCTTTTCTTACTTAAATAGTATCAACCATCGATATGACGGGTTATGTTATGGGTCATACTCTGCGCGTGTCACTGTGCCACTGTTGCACGCAATTTTGGAGGAAGGGCTGTCAGTGCATTTAGTTGCCACACACTCGTGGCCAGTTTCAGCCCTTCGCGCTGGAGGAGGTCTTCAAATGGGTATGAGAGAATATGTTTAACACTCAAGAAGGAGGTAATCCAGAAGAAGGTAATCAAGAGGAAGGTAATCATGACCCTTCCACACCCATATAGATGGATTTTCACTCAAGTGGTGACACTTAGGCCATGATACCGCAAGAGACACAGGTAAGTATATAAGGATTCAAATACATGGCTTTTTAAACTGCTACTATCAACTTCATCATCTGCACAGCTATAGAATCCTTCATTCCTCAATATTCAAATGGCTAGAATAAATCAATAGTACATTTGTATTCACCGACGGAACCAAAAACGATGATAACCATGTCGATGAGGACATAATTATAGGCAATTATCCAAACATTACGTACTCTGAAGCCTCAAGTGGTAGTCAAAACTAACTGAGGAGATTTATAGCGGATTCCTATATACTATGAAAGGTATCGTCCACAACAACAAAACCAGTACCTCTATCGGATCTATTTTCTCTAATATTATTTGCTAAGAAGGCTCCTCTAAGTCTCACTTTAGATGCCTGACCCTGCGCAAATTCCGGCTGTCGAGTAGGTTTAAAAGGGCCTACCTAACAAATCAACTACTAATTCTGATTATAATTAGATTAATAACTTTCCGAGTCGGCATTTTTGATGTAATTGTACACTTTGTAATCTAAGTCATAGTGTCGAAACCTCTCCAAAAGTCTCGAAATAATGAAGAAATTGTATTGCACAGCGCTGAATGTTGCCAACTGGTTGGAAAGCTCATTCAAGACATTGTATCGAAATTCTCTACAATCACCTCGAACAATTTAAAGAGATTGGATTCAACAGTTATGAATTCTTCCCACTGGTTGTAAAGCACACAATGGCATTTTATAGAAAGCCCTGGTTAAAAAGCCCCCAATCCAGTGATGAAACTATGACTATTCACAAGACAACGAGAACAGTTTCTTTAAAAATAGTACTGTCCCAGGTGAATTGTTAAACAAACGTCATGTGACTGCTCCACAATCACCTCGAACAACTATGAATTATGCCAATTGGTTGAGAAGTTTGAAAACAAGTGATGAAATCATGCCAATTCCTTTCATAATCAAGTCACCTGTCAATATACTACCAACAATAGCAATGTCGTCGCCCTTACAGTACCATTTCAGTACCACCCCAAATTGGGAAAGTTCTATAAAAAAATAAAAATTTCATTAATTTCTTAGCTAAAAAACAATTGTTCTTTTTACAACTTAAACAATTTTGAAAAATGTTTATGAACCGCTGCTCCCGACACGCCGCTGGACATGATTAATAATAAGCGTCTGTTTAGTCAAGCGTCAAGTTGGGTTATTAAGACGAAAGCGCTGCAGAATCGGTCATTAAAATATGAAATGTGAGGAAACATGTGAGTAGAAAAAATGTGAGCACACCACTGCGGTCAGTTGGAAATGAAATCCGAAGCGTGTAGCCTCGTAGCGGGAGTGTAACAAATGCTGAAAGCAATATAGTTTTTATTTGAAAAGTGAATCGTGCACGTTAAAAATCAATCGCAGAAACCATGGCGTCCGATGCGGAACTGTGCGCGGCTGACGTAGATGAGTTGCAGACGTGGTTTGAGGAGAATCCAAATTTACCCAAAGCAATTGGTGAGTAGGTGATTAATGTAGACCCAAAAGTTAGCCAGCGTTCGTTACTCCAATGAGATCCTCACATATAGTGAAGAAAGTGTTAGAAATCTACCAACAACAACAAATTAAAACAGGACAGGGAGGACATTTTAAATCATGGTTCGAACCAGAAATTTGTGAGTTTATGGAATAAATTGATTGGACACAAAATACAGTAACATTCCCTTTTCCCATGAGCTCTTCAGACACATTGAAGACAGTGTTAGGAAGCCACAAAAACATAATCCACCAAGAGTAATTGTAAGATGAACATAATCTCATACAAAGTAGCTTAGTTGGTCATCATGAAATATGTGAGTTTATGGAATAAATTGTGAGGACCCCTTTTCCATCCTCAATTTAACAGGCTATTATTTGGTAAATTATCGATTACAATCAATGTTCTTTTTCATTATACATGCCTCGATATATGCTCGTCTACTGATATTAGATAATTCCCCTCTTCTTGATCTCGCTCGTCTATTGATATTAGACAATTCTCCTATTCTTTATTAACAATGACTTGATTACATCATCGTTGTTACTTGATCATCAACAGGGCCTTACTTTGCAGTCCAAAAGATATAAATGGTTGTACTGTTTTATACATTATTAAACAATTTTAAACGTTAATAAACAATTTTTTATGATTACATAGGAAAATATTTGTTATTGAAGTGACCATTAAACCGGATCTAAGCTACCAATCTGTATCGGTGATGGGCGTTACGGTCCCTTAACCAAAGAACTCTTCCAACCGGTTTGTCTCGTTTTTTATTTAGTAAATTGATATTCAAGAGAAGATCATAAAAGAAGCGCCATGCTCACAAATCACTTGAGAGGAAAAGTTAGCTATAGAAGTTAGAGCGGTTAGTTAGAAAAGTTAGTAAGAAAAATTAGTAAGAGAAGTTAGTTAGAGAAGTTAGTCAGAGCAGTTCGTTAGAGCAGTTAGTTAAAGTTAGTTAAAGAAGTTAGTTAGAGAAGAGAGTTAGAGAAGTTAGTTATGGAAGTTAGTTGAAGAAGTTGGTTACAGAAGTTAGTTAGATAAGTCAGTTAGAGAAGTGAGTCAGATAAGTTCGTTAGCGAAGTTAGTTATAGAAGTTACAGAAGTTAGGTCCAGAAACTAGCTAGAGAAGTGACTTAGAGAAGTTAGAGAAGTTAGTTCCAGAAGTTAGCTAGAGAAGTGAGTTAGAGAAGTGATTTAGAAAAGTGAGTTAGTGAAGTTAGTTAAATAAATTTGTATGAGAATAGTCAAGTAAGTGTGAGAAGAGTCAATTTATAAGCGGTATTAGTATATCTTGGCTATAAGCGATATGACGATTGAGTATAGCGATATCTTGGCTGCAGTAAGATTTATATAAAGAACATTGGCTGGTGTTTATTGCTATTGTTGTGTAGCGTTCTTTTTTGTACCTTTCTCATAACACTATTTCAAGGACAGTCGTTCAATTGTAGTTCCACCTAGATCTCACTTACTCGTACTTTACCCCATTCAATCATCATTAGGGGTGAGGCATAATGAAAAATTGCTTCAAGTCTCTTTTGTTGCTAATTACCCATGTGGTTTCATACTGCAACCAAATGTTGTTTTAATTGCTTTGTGTAATTAGGTATAGATTAAACGTATGTGTTTATCGTATGTTAATGAGGACTATGACGATTTCCTGGGATATTCTGTGGAAGCGTGGCTCAAATGACATACAACTCTTGTGTATTTAGACTATAATTGTAAGTTAGGCTAGATAAGATTGGCTGACCAAATAGGCCTGTTATGTCCTTAGCGAGATTATGAGTGCCCATTTCGAAATCGCGGTATCTGATTGTAAATTTATATATTAATTAAATTTCATAGATCCTAAGGCTAATGTCATATGTCCAGGCAGGAACATGGGACATTAAAATAAGGGACATTAAAATATAGGTCAATAAAAAGGAAGAATAAAATCCGAATATAAAGGACGCTCACTGTAGATATTGGACACAATCAAAACCAAACTCCAAATTTACATTCAAGGCCTATTTGATACGTTTATGTGTCTATTCTCTTAGCTGATATCACTACATTTGTGAGCTAAGAAGCCCTTCCTAGCAGGATCCCTTCGCAGGAAATATAAGGAGAATTATGGTGGCATAAACCAACTCTGTGATAGTACTGTGCAGCAATATAGTGTAATTTAAGAAAAGGACGAACGTGAACAGCTATTAGGGGCGGGGCAGTACAAGCAATATCACTTGTTGCACCACCATGGAAAGTAACTTCTCTGTGGATAGCCTTCAATGATATTGTTCTTTAAAATATGTATGTATGTAAATATAACAGTACTGATTAAAAACTAATCGCTGCTCACTGTTAGTTTACAGATGTGCTAACAGTGGCAAAATAACAGTAGAATAATTGTTGCTACTCTCGGTTATAGTGAAATAACTTCGAATTTTTTACTCCAATGTACTCGTAGTTGAATATATGTAAAATCTGGTTATTATTTCTTATAGATCGAATACTTTTAAGACGTTTCTACCAATGTATGTATGGTGATATGGATGAAGTCAAACAATTGATAGAAGTCAATTATGCGATACGAAATAAGCATGAAGATATATTCCTCAAAAGGGATCCAGCAGACGAGGGCTGCAAGAACTCCTTCGAATATGCGTAAAACCAACATCTCTGTCATGAATTCCAGAAATACATACTAATCTAACATAAACGTATTTTTAGAGATATGCTCGCACTTCCCGGCTTAACACCCGAAAAATATAAAATCTCCTGTTATCGCCTGCGTGATGAGGACCCTAACAGAGTATGTTAACTCTATAGATGATATTGAAATACACGAATTATGAGTTAAATTCCAGATGCATTATATCGAGGATGTGAAAGCGTTCCTCATGTTTACCGATTGTCGCTTCAGTCTGCCGGATGAAGAGGATACAGATACGCTGTCTTATGGAGAGATACAAATCTTTGATCTGAAAGGTTCCACTTTGAAGCATGTGACGAAATTTAAAATCAGCATTTTCCGAATCTACGTCAAATTCTTACAGGAGGGTTATCCGGTACGTCTGCGAGCAGTGCACATAATCAACTGTCCCACATTTGTAGATAAAGTGCTGAGAATCATCAAACCTTTCATTCACAAAGAAGTTTATAAATTGGTGAGGGAGATATTGCAGATATCCTGTAACAAGCATGTTAGTGAAAGTATTTCCCTATCCAAACAGATTAACTTACATACGGATGATCTGGAGAGTTTGTACAAGTGTGTACCACGTGATATGTTACCGGAAGAATACGGAGGCAAAGCAGGAAAATTCTTAGATTTGAAAGAGCAAACGTGGCGTACACTGGCTGAAAAGAGGTACAAAGTGATATTTGGGGGCAGATTCTCTATAGGGTAACTTGGAGTTTATAGGAAGTACCAATATATTATTTGATGGATCTGACATAGACTCATTTAAGTGTGGGCTCTTTTCGTTGTTTCATTTTCGCAATCTTTGAAATTTTAAGTTTAACCTTCATCAAAATCTTCAAATTATAATCCTTGATCGTAGATTGTCTACAAATCTTAATTTGGCCGAGTTTAAGGATCTGCATTTTTAATAAACTGACATATTAAAAGAGTTATATATTATATTTTATATTTCAGAGATTACTTAATGGATTCAGCTCATTGGAAAATTGATTCAGTTAGCTAAGAACGTTAACCGTTTCCAATAGTCAGATACACCAGATACGCCAGATATATGTAAAGCCCTACCTACTTCAGCTTGCATGGCAAGGACATTATGGATTGTGATTTTCATATAAGTAAGAATTGGGTAAATTTGACAGTAAAACTACACAAAACTGCCGGAAAATGTCAGAAAATGAGCATATTATGCTCATAAAATCCTTGGTTCCAGGAATCTTCAATATACTATTTATAATTAGAAAAGGTATTAAAGTAAATAATTTCATGGAAAAGTTATTGTTTTATTTCGGGCTAGGTTTGCAAGGAAACACCGAGCAACATGAGACCCTAATGACCAATTGTAGAAGACGACATAGTCTTTCTGATTCCTTACAGTTTTCCAGACTCTTTCTTTCACTAATTGAAAATGTTAATTCATAACTCGATTACCGATACCTTTTAAATAAACTAAGACATCGTAATACAATATAATCACCAAGGATGCAAGGGCATGAGGGACCTAGACAACTAACAAGGTGACCAATTAATCAAAAAAGAAGCCTATAATAGACCCTGAACCTTTCTGTGAACTACGTAAAGCCCACCTGAAAGAATTGTAGGGAATATGGGTACCGAACAATGGACTAATAACGTTGGACAACGTCACGAAAAAAGATGTTTGGTCCCACACAGAGGAGTGTCTAGAAAAATCCTCATACTGAGCACAGAGGAGCTCCGAATCCTCAACGGATACCTGACGAATTATTGCACACACACGTATCAAAAAGCTGGGAATTTCCCGCAACGAAGTTTGCAGTTTACGCAATGAGGAACCAGAAACCTCTGTGGAGGTTCTCAGTGAATGGCCTACCGCCTGAAGAAAGCGATTCCTCCAGATGGGGGCAGAGTGCCGTAAATGCGACTACTGATTTATATATTTATTTCGATACCAAGGTAGTGAAATCACTTGTCGTTATTGTTTCAGGCTTTTGATAACAGCACCGATTTTCAATATCTGTGAAATAAAACAGACTGTTAAATAATAAATTTTTCCTGTTATTTTGGATATTTCAATATATTATCCATTTAAAAGTAGAAAGATATGTATAATCAGGAGAATTGTGATTCCAATGACTGTTTAAAACTGCGGTTTTGAAAAAAGCTCAATCACAGACTATGTCTTAGCTGAAAAAGAACTTAATCGCTTCGGTATAAATGCAGATCTTTATGGACTCGCTAATCTCTATATTCAATTAGTCGCTTTTGCACTCCCCCGTCTCTATATGCAACTAGTTACTTTTCCACTCGCTCATCTCTAGAATAGAACATTTGCTCTAATAATAGAATATATTACTAGTGTGAAATCAGTTCATTAACATAAAATTAAACATCACTTCCCATTTGCCAATATACCGCTAAAAAGAAACATTGCATAATAGGTTTGATTTCAATATCTCTCACAACTTATGCATCTTAAAACTTATTAATATATATAAAAAAATACTTTATTAGTTTCTCAAATTCACATTATAACAGTTTTAACACCACTGTTAACCTCACCGCCGACAGTTTGAGAACAACTGATCTGCCAAATCAACGGCTCTTGTCACAACAACGAGAAATGTCAGTTCGAATGACATTTCTCACGGATATGGTCAAAATTTTCCTAGTATATGTTGAACGAAATTAGAAGCTGCAGCCACAGCAATCAATACTGGCCATGTCTGCATTAATAAATGGAATAAAAGTGGCACAAAAGTTGAGTGGCAGCCATGCGGTGCTGCTGCGCCAAGTAACAAGAAATCGTAAGTGACTGGTGCACACAGAAACAAGCTTAAGAAATTCTGAGCCAGTGGCAATTTTGTTTACGTAACTTTTGCATCGGTAGCGCAAGGTTTGCTTATATTTTTTGAACATATGCTTTTTCCAGTTGCTGGTTGGAATAAGGATTTCAAGCCTGCACCATTTCCAACCACTCAAAAGGAACGCGATGCGGCTGCCAAGAAATACAACTTGCTACCACAGGAATACGAACCGTATCCGGATGATGGTATGGGCTATGGCGATTATCCCAAATGGAATCCTGGCTACGGCATAGAGGCCAAAGATCCATACTATCCTTATGACTTTCCGGAGCACAAGCGCAATTTACATGAAACTGTGAGCACTCAAAACCGTAAAAAGACTTATTCCAACAATTTCAATTAACTATGTTAATATAAATATATATGTTTGTAGCTACATGCGGATATTGATATGTATGGTGAGGATCGCTATTCTCAGCCAGAGCGTCCGCGTTACAGTTCCCCTGTATATTGGGGCACTTTCCTAGGTGTAATGACGTTATGCTTTGTAATTTTCTTTGCGTTAGAAAATGTAAAAATGTTCCGACCAGCGGCTGTTAAACAACTCGCCGATGATGGTAGGGCACACTACAGTTTCGAAACGAAATAAGCTGCTGCGAAGCGCAGGGGAAGAAAGTGGAGAATTGTAAAATATTAAATAAGTCGAAAGTTTCATGAACATTTTTAGCAAAATAATTGTAAAGTGGAAAATTGCAAAAAATAAATTGAATGTGTTGAACTAAATATAAAAGAATTTTTAACGTGGCTTCAGTAGAGTAGTCAGAGCCTGATATACACTCAAGGCTGCTCAGATAAGCAATCGATATTGTCCTGCTATGTACTCAAGGCTTGTCTGCTAAGCGCTCGAGCCTGTCCTGCAATGCACTCGAGGCTGTCTTGCTAAGCACTCGAGAATGTCCTGCTATGCATTCATGAAGATTTTCGAAATGAAACCAAGAATCAATCAAAAGAAATTATTTACTCTAATACATTTTTATAATAAAAGAACAACTTAGTGTATAAGAAATGTCTGGAAGCTGATGTTTGATGATCTTCTCCTATTCCTTTTTAGACACTTCCATTAGTCGTATGTGAATTTATAAAATAATTTACTTATATAAAATCCATCACGTGGAAATCTGGGGAGCTGAAGTTCCACATTGTATGCCTTTATATCAAGAAATTATGGAATTAATTAACGTTCGCCGTGGAGGTCCATCAATTTTCCAGTGATCTAAGTCCATTAAATAATCTCTGCAATGCAAAATGTTATCAAGCTTTTTGATATACTCTTTGTATAGGCAAATATATATAGACCACTTAAAATTCCGTGGGTTCCTAGACAACTAGACTGATACCTACTGAAAATAAACATTCTGGATATTTTTTAAGAACTTCCGAGATTGCAGTCATAGCAACGGTAATGAGATAAATGAAATATGTTATATATTCCGTGGTAGAAGAAGGTAACATAATTCTGATATTTCCTTTCGCTCATATTACGTATTTGGCACAGAACAATCACAAACGCAGAGCTCTGGGGAAAATGTAAACAACTACCCGCCTAGATGGAGATAAAGCAGAGGAAGTGGATATATTTGGATAGCTCATACCCTACGCAAAGATCTCGTAGAAATATGCAAAGAAGCCCTCGAATGGAATCCACAAGGTAGTACAAGGAAAGAACGGCCTAAGTGCACATGGAAGAAGACGCTGGAAAAGGAGATTCAATCTACCTAGAAATCCTTGAAAGAAATAAAAGTTATCTCGAAGGATCGTAGCCAATGGAAACGCGTCGTAGAGGCCCTATGGGCCACAAGAGACAACAGGAAATAAGAGAGATATTTCCTTTCACCACATAACCAGACATCCTGCCTCCCGCATATGGTAGTATGTAGGACATTTGCTATATCTTAAGACCCTAACTTTGTCTCTCTACAAATATCAATTAGTACCTCTTTTCGATCATGATGCGCAACGTTCGCTCTTTCAAATCTCGTAATTTTCCAGCCTTTCCACCATATTCTTCCGGCAGCATGTCACGTGGCACAGCATCATAGAAACTCGCCAAACCTTCCGTGTGAAAAATGATCTATGATATGGGAAACTCTTTAATCCATGCCTATTCAGAAAATTTGTGAAATTGTTCCGCTCACCATATTAGAAACTTCTTTACCAATAAAAGGCCTTATGACGGCCATAATTTTGTCCATATACGGCGGGCAGTTGATTATGTGCACGGCGCGCAGACGCACCGGATATGCCTGCTGCAAGAATTTCATGTAGATACGGAATATGCTGATTTTCATTTTCGCCATATGCTTCATGGTGCAACCCTTCAAATCGAACACTTGGATTTCCCCATTAGCGAGGGTATCTTCGGCCTCCACGTCCGACGCACTGAATCGACTATCGGTGAACATGAAGAAGGTTTTCACATCCTCAGCATAATGCATCTGGAATTCAGTTCATTATTAGATATTTCAATATATATTGAGTTGGTTAAGGTCACTTTTTTCGGATCGTAATCGCTCAGACCATAACAAGAGATTTTATACTTTTCGGGTGTCAAGCCAGGAAGCGCCAGCATATATCTGGAAACATATTAGATTAGTTTGTCGTCCTAGATGTGCTTAGTAATCTATTTTACGCAAACTCGAAGGTGTTGCGTGTATCTTCGTCCGTTGGATCCCTTTCTAGGAATATGCCACCATAATTATTCCGTAGTGCGTAATTGACTTCTATTAATCTTTTTGTCTTATCCATGTCACCGTCAACGCTTTGATGGAAACGTCTTAGAAGCGTGGTATCTACAAAGAAAAAGAGAAGGTTCAGAAGGAAGCTAAATAGGGTAGTACTAAATGTGGGCACTGCTACGGGGTATTCCACTGCATGTGCCATTCCGGTGGAGGTAAATATAAATAATGAAGGTCTGGGCATAAATCTAAACGAAAAAGAGTTGTCGCCAACGATTTCGTCAAATTTTAACTAATGTCCAATATTTAAACATCGCTTATACCAACTACAAACCATGATTCGATTGCATGAAGGAATAATTGGTGATAATACTTGGTGAACTTATTATGCACGGACAAGTACAAAGGATGTCTTATGGGCTGAGTGCAATTTCTGGCGAATATCTCGCCAACGGAGGACTTTAAAACCTCTCGATCGGAGGACTTTAACTATCTTTTGAAAGGAGGTTTTAACTATCTCTCGAACGAAGAACTTTTACCATTTCTCAAACGGACGACCTTAGCTACCACTCAAATGGAAGACTAACTACCTCTCGAACGGATGAATTTAATTAGATCTCGAACAAAGGACTTTAGCTATCTCTCGAACGGAGCACTTTAACTATCTCTCGAACGGAGCACTTTAACTATCTCTCCAACGGAGGACTTTAATTGCCTGTCATTCGGACGACTTAAACTATCTCTCGAACTGAGGACTTTAATTATCTCTCGAAATGAGAACTTTAACTGTCTTAGGAACGGAGGACTATAACTATCTCTCAATTGGAGGACTTTAAATATCTTTCGAAAGGAGGTTTTAGCTATATCTCGAAAGAAGAACTTTTACCATCTCTTAAACGGAGAACTTTAACTACCTCTCGAACGGCAGAGTTTAACTATCTTTCGAACGGAGGTCTTTAATTATCTCTGAAACGGGAGGACTTTAACTACCTCTCGAATGGAGGATTTTAACTACCTTTCGAATGGAGGATTTTAACTACCTTTCGAATGGAGGATTTTACTATCACTCGTACGAAGAACTTAACCATCTCTCGAACGGAGACCTTTAACCTTCTCTCGAATGGAGAGATGAAAAGGGGTACCACTAAATTTGGACTGGCTCGGTTAATCCTGAAGCTCATGTTCTTCATGCTCTCCATCTAAGACTTTATACGCCTCAATCGACCAAGTGGCATTGGTTGCTCTGGGTATGTACACACACATTATTTGCCCACTCACCAATTGCTTTCGGTAAATTTTGATTCTCCTGAAACCAACTGAGCAGCTCATCAATTTCTGCAGCAGACGCTGCCACTTGGGAATCCATGACTTGAAAGATGTTCAGTAAATTGCTCGATTTGCTTACAAAATTCCATTTAATTCGCTACCTCAGCATTTCCACAACAATCCCGCAAACGCAGCAACACGCTTCAAATTAAATTTCAAACTGTATGAAGTGGTCTGCTTAAACTTTATTCACTTAAATTTTGTTATTTAAAATTGCATTTTCATTTCAGTTTTTCTATTAGTCTCGTCAGAAGAAACCAACTTGGCGCTTCACTGAACATAAATCTGTTCACAAACGTAGTAAACGGGAACTGAAACATTTCAAAGTTTTAGCCGTAAACTTCAAACAAAGAAAAATTTAAGAAATTTTATACCAAATTTTTCTTTCCCCATTTTCGGCAATTCGAAAGAGCCGCTGAAGGTTCAGATCATCGCATAGCGACTCACGAAATCTAAGCTAGATTGTGAGCATTCCGACTGGGCTGCATAATGCCGAACTCACATTCGCGTATCTGGATATCATCCTTTCACAATGTTTACCGGTTAGTGGAGGATTTCAATATCCCACCAGACCTCAATTGGCGTGCTAAGTCTACTTGTGGCAAGTGGTCTCGCCTGGATGGGGACCCGATGAAGAAATCCTTTTTCTTTGTCCACTTTACGAACGTCGATGCTAAATTGTCATAATTATGTAGTAAATAAATAAATAAAATTGTATTTTAAAAAAAAAAACAATCGTTTATTCTGTAATGGCAACCAGGAGGCAAGAGCTGAGTAGATGGAGTGTATATATACCGAAAGATCCGGGATGATACTGAAATTATGTTCTTCTGTTCTTCTCTCCAAATGTATCCCTTATAATAAATATAACCCTGAAATTCTCTTCAAGTTAGGGTGCTAAAGAAGATCTCTTCATGGATGGACTTGAATTGCTTTATTCATTAATGGTACTTGGAATGCTTCTGTTGATGAACAATTATGTTGCTGTCCAAGAAAATACTACAGTGAAGAGAAATGCTTATGTTGCTCTAAGAGCTGACTGTAGTGAAGAGGAATTCTTGTGTGCTCTCAGAACAGACTACATTGAAGTCTGCAGTTGCTCAGTTCTTAGAGCGAAGAGGAGGTCTTCTATACATATAAATACTGCAATAAGCGGCACAAAAAAGTTAATCGAAATATTTGAGATCCAAATATTACGATATATATAAATCTTGACTAAGACAAATGGGATTCCAAGGTAATTCATCCACCGAACTATTCAGCTTTTTCCAAATAGAATGCTAGGAATTTTTGAAAGAGGGTCAAGTAAAGAGTAGAATATATCATCAGGTGTCTAGTTCTGGCGAAAGCGGAGATATTTTTCGGATAGATGTTCTTTAAGGCAGAATCTATATGTCTCAGGGTCAATAATCCATATGCTGGTTGTATCTTGAGCGCATGTTTGGGGGCGGATGGACATCAAAGAACCTTACTTGGCTACTTGGTTTTTTCTTGGCTATTTGGTTGTTTCTTGGCTACTTGGTTGTTTCTTGGCTACTTGATTGTGTCTTGGCTACTTGATTGTGTCTTGGCTACTTGGTTGTTTCTTGGCTACTTGGTTATTTCTTGGCTACTTGATTGTGTCTTGGCTACTTGGTTGTTTCTTGGCTACTTGGTTATTTCTTGGCTACTTGGTTATTTCTTGGCTACTTGATTGTGTCTTGGCTACTTGGTTGTTTCTTGGCTACTTGGTTGTTTCTTGGCTACTTGATTGTGTCTTGGCTACTTGATTGTGTCTTGGCTACTTGATTGTGTCTTGGCTACTTGGTTGTTTCTTGGCTACTTGGTTATTTCTTGGCTACTTGATTGTGTCTTGGCTACTTGGTTATTTCTTGGCTACTTGATTGTGTCTTAGCTACTTGGTTGTTTCTTGGCTACTTGGGTGTTTAACATCGTAGGCTTGCAGTACGGGTATCTTAGTCTGGATCAGGGATACTAAAAGCGAAGCTCGATATTAAGAGCTCAACAGCAACATCGCAACTCTTTATGTAGGGATTGAAAAACAGAGAGCGAGATAGAAAGTGAGAGAGAGAAACTGAGACAGACAGGGAAAGCGAAATAGAGAGATTCTTTCGAAACATCGTACTCAAATGATGAAACGAAGTTTCAAGACGACTCTTCGAGTTTTGTGGGTTAGACATCACACAACCGGATGAGGAATGGAAGCTGATGTGTTTTGAATTGCAATTCTGTTAATTCTTTTGGGTCAACAATGGAATAATTTTAAAGGGTAGAAAGTGCCTAGAGTTGGTCTTCAGTACTCTAGACAGGATATGGAGCCATTTATACATCATATGATTTAACGAATATGACCCACCGAAATGAGTGGACATTAGGTTAGTCTAGAGTGGACCAGTGGGTCATTCATTTCTTGACCGTACATTCATTGAATTGAGATTGTGAATGAAAAATTATCACGTAGGACCCGAACCTAAAAAAATTACCAAAGATAAAAATAAGTGTGAGTTTCCTATATAGTTGCTATAATGCAGGGAGCATCAATCCACTGCAATACCAGCAAGTTAAGAGCATGAAATATATTGGCAGCACTGGAAAAATTTAAAAAAATCTCGACTCCTTTCAGGTTGGCAGGCGTTGAATAGTAAATTCGATATTTCCAGCATTAAAATTGTTTTTAGAAAATAACCCAACGATTCTACAAATGGCTGCCATATTAAAAATCTCTAAGATTCGAAGCATTCGCCTAATGTTATGCCAAGCACCTAGATATCGTAAGTGACGCTACAGTGTTGCTTATTTTCCTTGACCATATGATTCTGTTTTAGTCTCCGGTTGGACCCAGCATAACAAGCCAGGCCCCTATCCTGTCACGAAGGCACAACGCGACGCTGCAGCTGAGAAGTATGGCATTTTTCCCGAGGAGTACAAACCATACCCGGATGATGGTCTCGGCTATGGTGACTATCCCAAACTGGAATCCGGCTTAGGTATAGAAGCACGAGATCCTTTCTACCCATGGGACTTTCCGGAACACAAGCGGAATTTCAATGAACTAGTAAAGCACTTTAAAATTTTGTTATCCCTGGTCAATTTTTTCGAGAGAGTTCCAAACTATTTTGCAGTTGCATGTCAATGTGAACATATACGGGGAGGATCGCTATTCGCAGCCGCATCCGCTGCGCTACTCTCATGGCGTATATGTGGGCAGCTTCTTGGGTGTGATGGCATTTTGCTCCCTCTTTTTCTTTTGGCTGGAGGACAAGAAAATGTTTCGCCCTGCTGCAGTCAAACAGTATCCCGAGGAAGGCAAGATACATTATTCGTTTAAAACCGGTTGCTAATTTTCATACCATTCATTCATGTGTAAATAAATGTTAAGAAATGTTCCGGGCAGGTGAAATTTCCAGTTGCTTCTTCTTTTTCTTCCCACTCATTTAAGTAACAGGAGTCACAATGAAGGACAATACCAAGGCATGAAAAATACCCAGGATTATCTTTGTGTTTATAACGGACTTCAGAGTTCGATACTGTGTGAGGAGATTATGCGGAATTTTTAATTGATCCAATGCCGTCTTTGGACGAAAATTTTGTATCTCAGAATTCATCTGAGCTATTAAAAAATTTACTGTCTTAAATTCGTTGAAGGTCGATAAAGTCCCTTGGAAAACAATACAAAATCCTGTTCGTCAGCGGGTCTATTATGTAATGCGAAGCTTTTTTCCTTGGGTGGGAATGGATGGTATGTCAATTGACTAAAGTTTAATTTTAAGTTACACAATTCCCTGTATCTTATTTCTCCCCCCAAAGGTTCCAAAGCACACAAAACTAGAGCATCTTTTAAAAGTTTTAATGCAGCCGCAAATAAAAGTATCCACACCTTAATTGTTTAGTTCCCCAAGTTAAGTTGCCTGTAAATTAGCCAATATGGAAGGTGTTCTTATATCACTGCTGCCAAGAGTATTTCTAATGGTTTATATATAGAATAAGCACTTCACATAAAATATCAAGCTTTACAGAATATTGTTCGCAGTGCTGCCAAGTTTCTGACAAACGTACGAGTAACTTAGCAACTCGAGCATCGAAGCAGTGCTGTGGTGTGTTGAAAAATCGTCGTTTCCAAAGCGAATTTAGTGTGCAAATAAACTAACCAACATGTAAGGTGTGCTCATCCCAGTGCTGCCAAGTCATATTCCTTATGGTTCATATATGGAATTCACTTTTCATACAATATCGACCTTGACAGTATAAATTATTGTGTATAGTACCATGCTGTCAAGTTTCTCACAAGCGTAACCTAGCAACTCGAGCGTACGTTCCACAATCGAAGCAGCGCTGTGGTGAATTGAAATACGTAGTTTCCAAAGAAAAGGTATTTGTAAATTTAGAGTGAAAATTAACTAACCGAACATTTTAAGTGGCCTTAAGTCACTGCTGCCAAGTCGCATTTTCTGATGAGAATTGTTTTCCAAATAAAGTCAATCATTATCCTACTAAATACATATTTCTTCCCTCTTACAGAATCCAATCAATGGTTGGGGGATATGGTGAATTGAACCCCGAGTTGAATTCGAAGCACGACTATAGTAAAAACTCAAACTTGCATTTCAAATTGAATCCGTGGTGAATTGAACTTCGTGTAATATAATAAAAACTCAAAAATTTTACATTTTCAAATTGCTCATATTTTTAATTCAAACATTTTTCACAAAACTTATTTTAAATAGACAATTAAGAATATGCATAAAAGCAGTGATTAAAAATTAAGATTTAAATACAAATTAGTTAGAGCGGCCATTGATATGCCAACACTTAATATAAAAAAAGAAATAAAATATTAGTAAGCCTATAAATAAATCCATTAAATAATATGTTAAAAAAATTTCAAGACATACAAAAGAGGCGTACATATACAAAAATTAAATATTAAGTTTGCAAAATTGCATAGTTTTTTCATAATATTAGGTAGCAGGTCTTAAGGTTACAGCTTTACAATGGAAATATTTATAGATAAGTGGGGGTCCAAGGATCGCTTAAAACTAACAGGATACAAAAATATTGACATCAGTTTTTTTTAGATATAATTGCAATTCAATGTGGTTCAAGAACGCGTATACATAATTAAATATAATAATAATAATGATAATAATAACGAAATTTTTTCAAATAAAACGCAGTTTCACTTACGAAGCAGTTCCTTTTTCTTACAAGTTTTTTCAATATTGTTAAATTGGTATGTTAAATTTTGGCTAATTTTCACAAGTAATGCACACAATTTTAGGCAGTTAAAAAGTCGATTTTTTTTGTTTTCTTTTATATCTTCACTAATATGTTAAATTTTATAAACACTTAAGTTATTTAAATGTATTTGTAAGTTTCATTTTTTTGTTTGTTTTAATAGTTAGCATCTAAATTCATTCATTTATTATTCAGTTTGTATGTGTATAAATATAAATGTTTAATATGCTTTTAAAATCATTTGAGACTTGTACAAAAATAACAAACTTCACCAATTAATTATACACAAAAATTTTAATAATTTAAATATATAGTTTAAAATGTTTTTAAGTAGATTTGGTTTAAAAAATATTTTTTAAAAACAAATTTTATTTAATACAATTAGTCATTGAGTTTTTTGTTGTTGTTGATATAATTTTATTAAATTAATGAAATTTGCTACACATTTAGTTTTTATTAAATTATTAATTAATTACACTAAATTTAAGTAATTATAATAATTTTTGTGAAATCATTTAAAATTGAAGCGTACTTCTTTGCTTTAAAGTGGCCCTTAGACAGTCAATCGATTGAAGGGAAATTTCATGTGTGTTAGTTAGTGAAATATGTGTGTATGCGTCAAATGGACAACGATTGATGGAAAATAAAAACTTTTTGATTTTGATTGATGCGAATGAGAGAAGGACAGAAACAGAAAAAGTCCCGTTATTGCTCATTTGAAAACGAACGCCGTGGAGTAAACACGGATGAATATCATTTCTCATGCTTTCGACGAAACGAAAACATGAAAAAATTGATATTCGATAATCTGTCACTTTTTTTAAAGCACATTTTTCAACCAAATGCGTTAATCCTTATTTTTTGTGCTGCTTATGCCAAGGCAATATATGCAACACAATCATCCGAATTGCTCATGATAAGTCTGTTCGCCGCAACAACGTAAAGCAAACTAAAATTTGGCGTCAATCGATAGAAGCGTGTAAGTGCAAACGGGAAATACACATACACAAAACTTCCCTTCAATCGATTGAACGTCTAAGGGCCGCTTAAGAGTGAAACTTTTATTTGAAAATGGTGAATAAAGTTTCTGGCTGATTAAAGCAACAAATTTAACACTACTGTGAACTATCCGCTGAATTCGCACACATTCAGTTAATAGAAATACCAACAGATCAAAATTTGAGCGAAATGAAGTGCTGCAGCGAAATAGAGTGCATGAGGGAAATGAATTGTTTGAATGAAATGAGAGGCTGGAGCGAAATAGTGCATGAAAGAAATGAATTGATTTAGCGAAATGAATTGCTTGATCGAATTGAATTGCCTGAGCAAACTGAATTGCTTGATAGATATGAACTGCCTGAGCGATTTGAACTGCCTGAGCGAAATGAATCGCCTGAGCGAAATAACGCACTTGAGCGACATGAAGTGCCTGAGCGAATTGAGTTCCTCGGCTCAGCCTTTCTTCTGCTCTTTCCTTGACAAGTTGGTGTGTTGACAGCAACGCGAATGTTGGTGTTATTTTTTAAATTTTGTAGAAACGTGAGCAAATGGAGTATTTTTAATTTTTTATATGGTATAAAAGTGCAAAATTAGTTTTAAGAAATCTAATGCAGCAAAATGTTTACATGCCAAAAATTAAAGACAATATTACAATATAATATTTTTAAAGCTTGATAAGTTGGCATTCGTATTTTTGTATTTAAATTTTTATCTATATATTTTATGATGAATGATTTATATTTTTACTTTAAGTTACGTTAAAATTCCCTAAAACAATATTTTGATTATTTATTGCATGAATGTATATTTGTATGCTAAGAGTAATTTATATGGAATATTGGACTAAAAGTCTTAAACACATGAAAAGCATGCAATGAGAGTGCTTTTTTTGCCTAACTGATATGATACAACTGTTTTCTGGTTGCCAATGAAACGGTGTTTCAAATGCGTTCTTTTCATACCTTCATGCTTTATGAAGTTATACATACTTTTAAGTAAGGTCAGCTGTTTGAATGATTCCCTAAGAAACTATGAAAATATTCACCTTCAAAAGAGAGGCACTTGAATGCTATCATAAGAAACTACACAAATATTCACCTTCAAATGAGAGGCGGTTACAAGGCGAATTTATTTAAAAGTGCATTGCCCAATGAGGAACTATGGAAAGATAATAAAAACATTTGCATTAGCAAAATTTTGAAGTAAACATAAATCTCAATTTGCTACTGTGTGCTTAATTGTTTTGATCACATTTTTCCCCACAATTCCATTTTAACAGTTCACACGGGAAAAAAGTTTGTTTTTGCATTCACAATTAGAAAGAATTCACCTTAGAATAAAATTCACCTTTACAATAAATTCTCCTTGACCACTTCATAAATGCATGCTTTTTGTGTGTTTAAACCTGGCATCCAAAGGATGCTATCATAGTGATTAGATTATATATTTATATTAAATGTGTGTTAACTTTGGAATATTTAACTAATTTTCTTATAAATACACTTCAATTATAAAATATGTTTCACAAAAAATTACATTTCAATTTTTTCTCATACAATTTTTTTAAACAATCTCGCATTTAATGGAACTTAATTTCTCATCCAAAAAGAAAATATATAAGTTAAGTAATTATTTTTATTTTTTTAAATAATTCAAGCTGCTTTTACCCTTCAGCCCCCTAATTTATATGCCAAGTCTACAGTCATTAAACTCTAACTTCACTAAAACTAACACTTCTATTTCCCTTTAAGAACTGCGAAGATAATCGCCTTCAAAACATTCAAAAAGATGATGGTTTTGCGTTCACGGATCAGACGATCCGAACCCTTCTTTTTTTGATTACTTTGAGCAGTTTGATTAAAGAACTTAGATTGGCATAGATTTACAGAATAAAATAACCTCAAAGAGCCTTCTTTATGCTGTTTCCAGGTTCAGCTCTGTTTGCTGTATATTTAAATTGGAAAACTCGTAATCTTGAAGAATAGCTTCTTTATATGGTCTGTTTGCAGGCATTTAAAGATGCAGCTCTGACTTCAGTTTGTTTCAGATGGAATAATCCTGAAGAATGTTTTCTTTAAGCAATGCTTGCTATTTGTTTATATTGGTATAATACTGAAGAATGCCTTCTCTATACTGTCTTTTGCAGGCATTCACACGTTAAGCTCTGTTTGCTGTATTTTAGGTTGGAATAATCGTGAAGAATGCCCTCTTCAAACTATGTTTGCAGGCATTCATGTTAAGCTCTGTTATGCTGTCTGTTAAAGTGCAAGTAAGCAGCCTAGACTGTGACTTGTTGGCTGGCATTAGCAGGCTAATCAGGCTCTATATAGCTAACACACTTGAAGTTCTCTAGACGAATATATTGCTTTATACACTTTTTCAATTCTTTTTACACATATGCCTTAATTAACCATAATGACATTAAGTTTTAAATTTTTCTTGTATGAAGATGTAATTTTCTAATTTATATCAAAGCAGACATTTGAAAAATTCGTTTTAAGTGTTTATAATGCACATTAAAAATGGGATTTAAAAGTTTTTAGTTAAAGTACAATTTTATAATGAATTTATTAATGTCATTGAGAATTTTATATGTCATTGGATAATTTGTTTTTTAAATTTAATTAATATAAAAAGGGCCGCACACCATATACTATACGAACGCTTGCAACTACTTGAGTGTCCTTATAAGATACGATATGCTGGAAATGTCGTAAGTAACCACACTTCAGTACAGAAGTTTGAAGTATAAGTTTATGTGGACCTTGGTAAGTGTCGTAAACTTATCATTCTACGCCGAATAAGTATCTGTCGACATGATAAATGTCGTAAACTTATCATTGTACTTCGCATAAGTTTCTGTCGACTTGATAAGTGTCGTAACCCTATTGTTTTACAAGTTTTTTCAATATTTAGCGTACATCACGTATGTGAAAGGTGGACACATTTATAGTGTTTGTAGTTGTTCGGTGACACTTCTAAAAGTAATAAGTATTTACATTGTTCGTTAAAAGCATTTGTCTAATATTTGTGCCTTTTCTTTACGCTCAGAGTTGTCCACAATGAAAGTCATTAACGCTAAATTGAGATTGTAGTGTCGTAAGCACTCCCGATATTGTGTGTGAGGCTGTCATATATCTCACAAATAAGTAATATTGCAAGCAAACATATTCGTACCTGTCGTTTGGTTGAGCGGCCGCCTTCAAAAATTTACTTTTATTTTTACTGCATATGATATTGTTTTGTAATTTTAAGCTTACAAATTCTAATTAAGTAAAAAAAAAATATGTAAACAAACAAAAAGTTATTTAAAATATTACATTGAGTTTGGCGTGAGCACATATTAAATAAAATTATATATATTTATTTTTTGTGTGTGTACTTTTAACCGCGGTTAATTTCTAGTGTTTGTTTTTAGTGTTTAAGTTATTTTCCTGCTTATTTTTCCGTATAATAATCTTTTTGTATGAAAATGTGAGTTATCTTTTTTCAATGCTTTTCTCTATAAATATTTATATTTAGTATATATATCAAATATTAATTAACTATTTAACGCTATTATATAAATTTGTAATTAATAAAACGTTTCTTATTGTTGCCTTTACGTTTAATGTTAATTAAAAACTTGTTCACAATTTTTTTTATTAAACATAACTATGCATTAAGTTAACGTCTCATCTCTTTTAAATTTAATTTATATATATAAATATATATATAGTAAACATTAGTTTTAATATTTTGTTGCATTTTTTATAATTTTTAATATTTTTATTTTGTTGTTTGTAGCATTTCTGTTTATGGATAATAATTCTCTTTTTAGCTTTTTCCTTGTTTATGTTTTGCAGTTTTTTTTTTGCATTTTTTCGAAAATAAATATTTGTCCAATATTATTAAATATACTTTTATTTTTATGTATGTATATATTGTATGTATTTTATTATAATATATTTATTTGTTTAATATTACATGTTTATATATATTAAAATTTTGCTTTTAGGTACCATTTCTTAACTATTATTCAAAATTTTTAAATCGTATTTGACAGTCTCCTCTGGTTTTATATTCTTATTTATTTGCATATTTGCATAATAATATTTAGGTTTCATTTTTATCACGACAATAATTTTGTTGCTTTTGTTGTAGTTCTTTTATTGTTATTGCTTTAGTTATTAGATTAAATATGTTTCCCTTACATTTGTGTGTGTATTGGTGTTTTGTGGTTGCTTTATTTATTTTAAATTGTTTCGTTTTTGTTTTGTTTTTGTTTGTTTTGATTTGGTTTTAGTTTGAGTTAAGTAAAAAAACAAGTTGAAATGTTATCTTCGTGAAGTGGACAGTGGTAATTTTAATGTTTATGTTCATCAACAAGCTGCGTTTTATACACTAATCTGTTTGTTATTATTTTTAATAGTAGTGTTGCGTTTATGATGTTAACGGCGACATGCCAATTTGTCGCGGATCTGTGGGTACCACGGAACCCAATTCCAAATTCTTTATCAATAATTGCAGCCAATGCTTTGTGGATTTATCATCTTGGAGACAGACTGAGAATGTTGCGTCACGCAACTGATCGGGAAGACATTGTCGAAGAGCCTCACGTGCTCTAAAATAAATAAATGAGATACAGCTTATAAGTTAATATTTATATAAAAAGGAAAATTAAGATTAATGCTTTTTTTGTTGAAGTTACTTTAATAAATTGTACATAAATTGAGCTGAAAGCCCTGGCAGCTAGTGCTCCTAAATTTCGTATGATAAGAATTGATTCTTATCCTTCTTTTGTAAATAAATAATAAATAAATAAATAAATTGTACAAAAATTGAACGAAAAAAACGATTTAACTATTTCGCGCACTTTGGCATTATTTTGATCTACTATTTCATTGAAATGCTACCCGATTAAGAAGTGCTGCCAAGTAGTAAAAGTTCAAGAATTTATCACTCTATTGTGAACATATTCAGAGAAGGTGAGAATTGGAATATAAATAATGGCAAAGAAATATGAAATAGAAATGAAGAATATAAACTGTTACAAAAATAAAATAAAGCCCTGAATTAGGCAAGGGAATATATTGAAATTTAAAACTATTATTTGAGTTATTTATTTAATTAGTTAATATTTATTTAAATATTTCTGAAACACTTTTTTGATAGTCTGGTGAACGATAGAATAAAAATAATTTTAAAAAATAGTATGGAAATAAGGGCCCGGAATTGAAATATGAATATATTAAAAATTAATTAACGAAAAAAAACATTATTTGTTCAGGTCTAGTGAACGAAAGAGGAGGAAGTATTTCCATTTGACGAATACCCCTTGTGAGAGGAATTATTTCCGTTCGAGGGTTGTCGTTTCATATTTTATAATTTTTAAAGAAAAAAATGTTATATTTTTTTCCCATACAAAATTCCATGGAACGAGCCAGAAATAACTCAAAATTAGAAACCACTGCCTCAATTTGGGATGCATAATGCAAAAGTAATGTAACAGCACGCTATTAAACGGGCCCCAAATTGATTATTATATTAGCCGTGCTCGTTTACTGGCGCCATCTAGCTTCGCATATGGTCACCTTCACTCTGATACTACACTCAATAGAACTGTTGGTCCCCGAAAATACCCCATGCAAAACTTTGGTACAAAATTTATGTACCAAAATTTTCTGTTCCGCTTCTGTAATTTATTCTTTTCGCAACTCACGGGCAAAAAAAAAACACGCATTTAATGAATAATTACCTGGGATTGTCCGATAATCGCAAATAGCAGCGTACAACATGCTTAAGCAAACGTGCGGAGGGTTCCTTGGCCAGTTGTATAACCATTTTACCCTAGAAGAATTTTAAAATATTTTATATTGACGGAATTTCAAATGAAAATGTTATAATTTGATTTGTGTTTATACTCGTATATATGTATATACACATTCCTATATAAAATATATATATTTATATTAAATATATCTATCTACAATACATAAACCTGTACAAGAGTTGACGGCTAATTTTCTGTTTGGTGTTAGGAGGCAGAGGAAAGGAGAGTAACAATTCCAAAAGCGAATAAAAAAGAATTGCGGTCAAGTTGTCAACCGAGCAGAAATTTAATAATAAATTTAAGATCCAAGCTCAATGATGAAGTCTTGTTCGAGACGATTCCACCAGGGTTCAGGGTTCATACAGACAGAAAGGGGGTATTACATTAATACAATACAATTAAGTAATTGAATTTCCGTGTTCATGATCACTCCAAAATAAAATTAAATATCAAATACACCACCACTGGGCGATACAGATGGCTTTGAATACTGGTGGATTTGAATATTGGTGACTTTGAATACTGGTGGCTTTGAATTTAAAGCCGACGTCACCAGTGCTGCCAACACAATACATTTTGATAATGACTAGTCCCAAAGTGACGGTGTCAAAAGTTGACCACATAGTTAAGTTCTGGCTAGAGAATATATTGAAAAGAAACTTAAACGTCAAACGGCAAAGCAGCGAAGCAAACGGACGTTGTACATGGATCCACTCAAAATCGTGGTGCCCGCTACGGACGCTGGCGGCGAAAAAGACTTTCTTTCCTCCGTATTCTCTGGTTCTGGCATTGAAATTTATATCTTAACTTTTTGGGCCCATTGCAATAAATTTGCTAGGATTGAAGTTTTGCGAAATTGTTGTCTAACAGACATCTGAAACTTTTCCAAAATATTCGCAGCGATTCTTGCTAGAAACAGGAAGATTATTCTATATTTTGGTTGTCTTGGTATCCCCAAATTGGTAACCACATAGCAACTATATATTTGATATAGGTTAGGTTAGAGTGGAAGCCTTCTTCGAGAAAGGTCACTTAAGCACTTAACGTCTCATTGTGACTTGATGTATAAAATTCAGGAACTATTCTGTGCTTATATGTTATCTATATATACTTTATCTACGACCTTCGTTACTTTCTTATCCATATTAATAAAAGAAAATTTATTTGTAAAACAAATACATTTTATAATTCTCACTTATTACCTACACAATTCTTAAATCATTTATCATTTTCAGTGGTCATAATTCGAGATTTTACTCCCCGTCAGTAAAATTGATACCGATTTTATACAGATAAATAAAAAATAATTATTAAAAATTCCAGAAGTCACTACTCCAATATATGAACGTTGTCTATCAGTAACTCTGTTTATGTTTTCATGATTGTCTGCACTTTTTAATTGAATAAATTGCTTTGTTTGAACTTAAAAATAGTCTTCAAATACAACGTATCTGCCCGACATGAGGAAAACATCAGAAAATCGTGTTATTTTATCTTATTTGCATTCCTACGTGATTTACATTTTCCTTAATGTGGAAACGATAATTTGCTTCACAGCACGAAGCAATTTACCACAACAAATTCAATTCAACAATTCACAATAGATTCACAAAACGAATGCATTAGGAATTTTGGGTTGTGTCAGATCATTTGTGAATTAAGTGACTGTGAATATATTTTAAATATATAGATAAGCCGACTTAGAAAGGTGTTTCGTTTTATTTTTAGTAGGAAATACCTTACAAATAATTAAATATTTTTTATGATATTCTGTCGATGGGATTTGTCGATTACAAAACGTAGAAAATTACGAAAAATATACCCTGAAACTTCAGATATTCAATCCATAATCGATTTTAAATTTACAATTGCAATATGATTAGATACAGAAATTTGGCAGAAGCAGCTACTTGAAATTTCGTGGGAGCTACAATTCGACTCATATTAATGAAAAATGTACATATATGAAGGAAGGCAGTGGTTTGGTTGGTTGGCGGCACTTAAGCCTTAGGCCAATTTTTTACCAGGCCGAGCTCGGTCCTAATCAGTACCCACGTCATTTCATAATGGAAATTCATAATGGTTTTTGTATTTGATTCTATTTAGATACAGATATTGGATGGAGAAAACTACTTGATATTTCTTGGGAGCTACAATGCGACTCACATTAATGAAAAGTGTATATATATGAAAGAAGGCAGTGGTTGCTAGGTTCGTTGATTGTGGGGCTATCAAAGACATCCCATAGGTCTGAGGACCATTCTGTTACCACGACGAGCTCTGTCCTAACTCACTTCCCACTTCAGCGAATAATTTAGTGGCTCTAGCAAATAGAAGTATACTTCGTACTGATGTCTCCTACAGCTCCTAAAAGTGGCTAAAGATGTACTTCCCCATGTGTATTATTATTATCATTATCATTATTATTATTATTATTATTATTATTAGAGGCCAAGAAGCACTGCGGCCAAACGAGATCTATTGCACACGGCCTTACGTTTAATCCTAGATGTTTAGGCTTTTTATGAATTTTAGCACAGTCAGGAGGTTGCTATTCCAAAGTTCATATTGACGCAACGCATAACAACACCGCCTGGGCCTTTGTTTGCCCAGTGCAGGACATTCGCAGAGAATATGTTCTGATCCTTCAATATCCATTTCACAGAATCGACATATATCATTGTTGGAAAAACCCAACTTTTTTAGGAGGAACCTCATGTTGCAGTGGACTTTCCCATGTAGTGGAAGCTCCTCTTTGCAGCTCTTGGCCTTTGCATAAAAGGTGGTCCACACTTCCTTCTGTTTTCACGTTTCCCCCACTTCTAAGGAAGTTGTTATGAGCGAGTCCAGTTCGATATCTTCTAATAGTCTGATAAAAGATTTGTATAATAGGATCAGTGTCTTGGACCTGCTTGGAGCTACTTTAGGCCGTATTGGTATGCCTTGCACTGTTGGGTGTTAATGAGGGCAATCAATTTTATTGTTTATAAAGAATTCTAACAAGGATCAGTGTCTTGGACCTGCTTGGAGCGATTTTAGGTCGTATTGGTTTGCCTTGCACTGTTGCGTGTTAATGAGGGCAATAAATTTTATTGTTATAAAAAATTCTAACAAAGAGTACGCTGTACAATAGATTCCGCAGCTATCTTCATTATTATTAGTACTTTTGTTGGCTTCTCACATGTTGTGGTTTTTAAATCAAATGATCCTACACCCTCCCACTAGCTCTTCCTTAGTGCTCTAACATAAATAATAAATAGATTAAAAATAAATGCGCAGTTTACTATTCATATGGCAGGGTAATCTGTTTTTTCAAAGGTTTTTTTTTGTTTTTGTTTTGCTGCTATGCTACGTAGTTCGTAGTTGTTGCTGGTTCCCTTTCACTTACCAAAATAATAGCCACATGAGAAAAGCGCTCGTAGGTTTGGCAGATGTACGACAAACCGCTTTCATCCAATAAGATCTTTTGCAAAATGAATGTGGCCACAGTTTTACTTAACTCCGAACCAGATTCCATTATTCGCAAGCACAGTGGAATGATTTCAGTTGTTAAGAGGAAAGTTATCACTTCTTGTTCATCAGTCTGGAACGGCATAACAGAAACAAAACAAGCGTAAATAAGACATATAGACGAGGTACACATACGTACATTTAACTGCTTAATGTATGTGCATGCAAATTGGTTCACGTATTGCTTTTTTTATTATTTTTTTTTGTCTCATTTTTTACTTACCTTAACAAGCGCTCCAATCACACCCAAACTAGTAAGTCTAAGATATTCGAACGGTCGCGTTTTTGATGTTGTGTGCAAAAACGGATACAGGAACAGTGGTATTTGTGCCTGCAGAAAGACGGACCGTGTTTCCGGATGCGATGCGACACACTGCAGCAGCGCCAGAGCATTGCAGACCCGATTCGATTGGTGTGCAGTGAGTGTGGCAGGATTAATCGATGGATATATGTTGATAATCTCCTGAAGAAGGGCGGCGGCGGTGCCGAAACTATGCCATAGCATCGGCGCGAGATCTGTGACTGTTTCGCGTTTTTTGCTCAACTCCAATAGGGCAGTCTCACGCGTTTCAGGATGGGCAAGTTCGTTGATCCACTGGAAAACCTGGAAAGGAAAAATATTATAAATATAAAAATTGTACGTGTAAATTGTGCTGATAAGAGGTGTGTTCTGCTACTGATAAGAGATGCTGACATATTTAAATACATTTACCTCGCCTGATGCAATAACGTCACAACTCAAAATTCAAACGAAAACAAATCTATATAAACTACAACTCAGACCACAGCCGACTTTTCGATATTATATTTAATTTTAACTTGTGTGACGTTGATGGCGCAAACAAACAAACAAACAACTGCGTTTATTTCTGGTTGTAATTTTTTTGTTTACTCTATTTGGTTAATTTTCCACTGCTTAAGCAATTCACGGGATTTGGCAACACTGGTTCTGGCACCCAGTAAGCAGCGTTTGATTATTGTTGTTGGAAAGTTACCCCCCCCCACACCGATAGTGTAAATAAAATATAAAACTTAACCCCAACTACGTAAATCAAATCAATTGAATTATGCAAATTGTGTATTTATGCATTTTAACTTTTTTTGTAGACAAACAAGAGTAAGAGTAGAAAACAAACCACAACACGATTGAGACGACACTCATCGAGCGCTTTTAGGAAAAAGTATAACAACCACACTCTTTACAATTGATTGAATGGTGACATCACCCCTCAGCATTAAAGCAATTTTAAAGTACCTTAGACAACCAGGAACAAAGAGAAAAGGTTGAAACTAGCTTTGGTCCGCAGACAACTTTTATAAATATAGTACAGAATATGGACGCATGACACCTTCTCCCCCATCAAACTTTAATAAATGATACGGTACAGAACATGGACGCACGTCGCCTTCTTTACCCACACAACTTTCATTATGCAAATGCCATAAACAATTGCAAAAGATCATTCTTCCATATGAAACTTTCATTAAGTAAATGGTATAAAATATTGACGAATAATCTTATTCCGTATACCAAAATGGTATAAAATATTGCCAAAGCTTATGTCTTCCCCAAATTTACACCTTCATTAAGCAAATGCTATAAAAAATTGCCAAAAATCCTTCCTCTGAATACAACATTTATAAAGTAAATGGTATAAAATAATGCCAAAAATACTCCTTTCCCATACAACTTTCACAAAGCTGGTACAGAATATGAACGCATGACGCCTTCTTCCCTATACAACTTCTATTAAACAAATGGTATAAAATATTGTCGAATATCCTTCTTCCGTACTCAATTTTCATAATCCCAATGGAAAAATATTGACAAAAATTCTTCTTAGGTATACAATTTTCATTAAGCAAATGGTATAAAATATTCTCAAATATCCTTCTACCGATAAAATAATGCCAAAGATACTTTTTCCCCAGACAAATTTAACAAAGCTGGTACAGAATATGAACACATGACGCCTTCTTCCCCGATACAAGTTTCCTAAAACTGGTACGGAATATGGAGGCAAGACGGATTCTTTCCCATCAAACTTTAATAAAGGATATGGTCTGACATCTCTTCTGTAGTTGCCCCACTCTGGCTAGAAGCAGAGCGGGCTCTTTAGGCAAATACGCTTTTAGCTCTCTTACAGAGGTGTCTAGCGCGAAGATCAAACAAATCCTGCGATTTATTAGGGCTTCAAAATGGTTCGACGAGTGAATAGGAGGTGCGTTGTGGCGCGGTGGTATCACAATGGACCCATGGTGGTCTGAGTGAGCTCGTCCTTTGGACTGGCTGCCACATTAACCTAACCTAACCTAAGGATATGGTGAAATTATGTGTGCATATCTGCTTCTGTCCTTTCATAAAGCACATGTTACTAATAACCACATAAATGTTAATAAATTTTGTTGAGGAATAAGCAACCAAGGAGAGTCAAAAATACTATTTAAATTGAATCATTTATTGTTTATATACTATCTGTCTCCTCTTCTCCTCAAGAAATTAAAGGCATATAGTCAGGCCATACATCAAATTTCGTACCACTGACAACAAACTAGTATAAATTGCATATCTGTAAGCTAGGTATTCATATTGAGATAGTGTGGGAACACATTAGGAATATCAGATCTGTCAATAGACCATTTTTGAGAACTGTCAGTTATGAATTTGTGTTGAATTTGTATGGGGCTCATTTTACAATACGAGAGGGAACAATGAACCACCTCAATATTAGGTTACACTGAGAAAACATTGAATTAAATATGCATGATTGTTTCTTTGAGCTGTTTCTTTATACATTGGTCAGTTGGTGAACTTTGGTAAAACTTTCTCTTTTCCTCCACTAACTTCTTCAACTTTATTATTTCAAACGATTTTCTAAATATAATTCGAACGATTAAATGAAAAATCCAAAATATAAATTTATTTATATATGAACTTTCCTATATATATCGCAGAATAATCACATCTGGAAAATTCGTCGCCACTAAAAAAATGGATATTTCTATGTACAAATCTGACCTTCCGAACTGAACAGAATATATTTCAGAACAATCCTCAATAATTTTACTTAAAAATATATTCTATATAATAGTATAAAAATATAAACGAAATCTTAGCAATGTCGAGGACACAAATCTCTAAGGTTATGGACCTCATTGAATTAATGGGGTACATATATTCTTTTGCATATGAACAATTGACTATTTTGTCAATTAAAGCAAAAGTGCACTACATCCAACATTTTTTCACATCCTGATCTGCTGCTTTTTTGTACTTTTGCTTTGTGACCTCTAGTGAGGATACTTGGTACTTCTTATAAAGTTCAGAAATCGTCTATTGAGAATCCACCACCCAGTAGAGAATAAATGAGATAAGTTTAAATCCACCCAGTAGAGAATAAATGAGATAAGTTTAAATCCACCCAGAAGAGAACAAATATATTTGAATACAGCCAGAAAATAAAAATGAGTTAAGACTAAATCCGTATCAAGAATATTTGAAATGGTAGTAAATATGGGCACATTACCCCCCTCTAATAATTTTAAGAAGATTATGAGATTGAGAGATAGAGAGTTAGGGAGAGAAAGAGATAAAGAAAGAGAGAGATAAAGATAAAGAGAAAGAGAAAGAGAAAAGGAGAAAGTCAGATAAAGATAGGGAGAAAGAGAAAGATTAGGAGAGGGAAAAAGAGAGAGAACCGGAGAGATAGAGGGGGAAAAGAGAGAGAGAAAGATAGAGATAGACAGAGAGGGAAAGAGGTACAGAGAGAAAGTGAGATAGAAATAGAGAAAGAGCGGGAAAAAGATAGAGAGAAACGGAAAAAGAGAAAGTCAGACAAAGACAGAGACAGAGATAAAGGGAAAAAGAGACAGAGAAAGATAGAGTTAGAGAGAAAGGGTGAAAGAGAAAGATAGAGAGAGAGAGAGACAAAGAGAGAAAGGGGAAGAGAGAAAAAGATAGGGAGAGAGAACAATATGGAAAGAGAGAGAAATATGGAGAGAAAAAAATAGAAACAGGGAAATAGAGTGCGAGAGAGTTAATAGATTATCATAGCAAATACTTTAATTTTGTTCTTTGCAAATTAGATTATCATACCACATTACATCATGGACTTCGTTTTAATATAGGTGTCTATCTAGATTATAATTTCTACACTTTTCCCTTAACCTCCAAATTTTTGTGAGCTATAGTTAATATATTATAAATTGTTAAGTCTATAAAAACTGTCAACACCTCACAAAATATGTGAGGGTCATTTAAAAATTACCAGAATAGCTCGGTATGTCTTTACTAAATACCATACTACAAAAATATCTGTAGTTAGCCTTGATTTTGGAAGTTTTTCCCAAAGAATAGGTCTTTATAATGACAGCTCTCAATCTCAACATAGAGAAGAGTGTTTATTGAAGAGCAGAAAAAAGTGTTCAGAAAGCTTTTTTCAGCTGATCTAAATTGCTCTGTGCTTGTTCGAGGTTGAGATATTTTGTCCTTTTTTCTGGAGCGCGTTAGAGCATTTGCACAAATAATAATTCCTCTGCGGTTGTTGTAGCCAAAACTTTCTTGAGTGAGGAACAAAGAAGACGTCTGTACAAATTTATCTCTAAATAATTTTATTTAATTAATTCTAGTTGAATAACCTTTTTAAACAAAACTCTAACTCAGTATCCATAATACAGGCCTAATATAATATAAGGTTGGTACAGAAATAGGTGATATCCTTCAGCAAATAACATTGAAATCAAAAGCAGCTTTAGAAACTATACTTTACTATTTCTAGACATTACTACATAATTTTCAACAGAGCACTCCCTGCTTAAATTATTTTATTTAATAAAATATCTTTGTAAAGAAATTTACAAACAATTTACAAATTTTTCCTTTCAATTTTCTTTTTTATTCATTATTTCCAGGAGAGAGAAAAAAAGTCGGGATGTTGGCGGCTTACGCAGATGAAAATGTGGAAATACAAATGCTGACCCAAGAGTACGTGACCAAACTGACGAAAATATGGTTGCGCATATTCGACCAGGACACCTGCCGGGACAATTTGGCAAAATTGATGGAACACATTAAGGGATTCTATGAGGAGTTAGTTACCGAGTCGCTGGAAAAACAGGAGTACATTAAAGCCGAAATTAACAATCTGCAGGAAGAAGCTGTCACACTGCGTCGATTACTCAATACCAAAGTGGAATTGATATATCCGAAAGATAAGCGTACACCGTTGATAATAATACAAGTGCAAATGGACCAAAGTCTGACGGAGTTGCGAGAGTGTCTCCGCCTGAGACGTGAGGAGATTTGCGAATTGTTGCTGCAACAAGAGGCGTTGTGTGAAGAGTTGGATGAACCGCCACTAGAGTTGCTGGCCGATCCACTACCAACAGCGACGGAGATTGATGAATTTCGTGAGTATTTGCAGCGGCTAAGAAGGGAGCGAGAGCAGCGCACAAATCAATTGTCGAAAATGAGGCGTGAAATTAAAAATTGTTTGGAAACTCTCGAGTTGCAGGTAAGCACCGACACAGAGGACAGACTGCTCAATCAGCGGCAACTCAAATTGAGTAAGGAGAACTTTGTGGAATTGCAGCGCATGCACGACCGCTGCCGGTTGCAGGAGCAGCAGTTGCACGAGAAAATCGATAGCATGCGCCAGAAGTTGGACACACTGTGGAAGCGTCTGAATACATCGCCAGAATCGCGGCTCAAATTAAACGGTTACACCGCATACACCCAGTACACACACAACATGCTCTACGAGGAGCTGCAGCGCTGCGAGGAGCTCAGAAGCCAAAACATCAAGTTCTACGTGCAGCAGATCCGCCGCGAGATCGAGCAGTGGTGGGATAAGACGCTAAAATCGGAAATCGAACGCAGCCGCTTCACCAATTTCCACAGTAATTGCTACACCGATGACTTGTTGGCACTCCATGACCTGGAATTGGATGACCTAAAGTTCCACTACGACAGCAATCGGCAGATTTTTGAGCTATACGCTGAACGAGCCATGTTGTGGGAACGCATGTCGGCCGTGGACACTAACCCTTCAGATCCGAAGCGTTATAACAATCGCGGAGGCAACTTACTGCGGGAGGAGCGCGAACGCAAAACCATAGCAAAGAAACTGCCACAAATAGAAGCGCAAATAACGGAGCTGGTGCATGCTTACGTGCAGAGTGAGAAGACACCCTTCTTGGTATACGGGGAGAATATATTGGATGTGATGGCCCGCGATTGGGAGCAGCGTCATGATAAGCAGAAAATCAATAGCGCTCGTAAGCTCTCCAAAACGCTACTTCCCAGCAGTCAGCTTGGCTCCATGCGTACCCCCATGTCGCTGAAGAATACTTCCACCATCACTTCACTGTATAGAGTTAAAACGGTAAACAATTTACGCATTGAGCTGTCGTCCGCAAACACACAAAATCGGAATCCTCAGCCACCACCAAAACAACAAACGACGAGCACACCACTGGCCAAAGTCGACCCCCTCACGCGAACCTTAGCCTTAAATAACTGCAAAGTATTTTTGAAGCCCTCCGCCGTTACTCTAATCAAGGATGGACGTATCAAAGCAGCGGCTTATGGTGGCAACGGTGGCCATATAATAAAACAACGTCAGCCAAATGAGAATGTATGTCCTACTGAGCGGTTCAAGTCACGCATAGCTGTCCCCATTTCGTCCGCCAACAGCACCCCCAGCAGCATCTACAGACGCAGACCGAATTCAAAACAATTGCCATGGGTGTAGAAGCAACATGGGCGCGCCTACAAATTCCAAATACAAAACTGCGCATACAAACTGCGTATTGGCCAAGTTCCCATTTTCTATTCTTTTTTAATATTGCATATTTTATTATGTCGACTTTTATTATGTCTATATTTTAAAGATCTCATTTAACAGGTTTGTACTTGCCTATATTTTAAAGATTTCGTTTAACAAATTTTTACTTGTCTATATTTTAAAGATTTCATTTAACAGATTTGTACTTGCCTATATTTTAAAGATTTTTTGTTCATACAATTGTAGATGTTAATAAATTTTAATTCACTTGTATTTCTTTATAAAATGGTTATGAAAATAACTTTGAAAAGGCTAAAATCAACACTACTAGCAACAAATGTATTGCCAATATATTATATTCTCTACTTTTGTACGAAAAGCCCTTATTTAGTACACAAACCATTAAAAATTAAGTTTGGCCACACTATTTTAAGTACCTTAGCAGTGTTCGCAGGTCGGTAAAGAAATATGTAATCCATAAACAATTTGAGTTTGGCATCACTGTTTTAAGTCGCTTAGCAGATTGCCGCAGGACGCTAAAGAAATACACAAACCATGAACATTGTTTTTGGCATTACTTAGGAATGTTCCGCAGATCGCTAACGAAATACTCGAATGACTTTAAAAAACGGCAGCACAGTTCCTATATTAAATTCCTTATTCTATACACAAACCACCAAAAATTTGACTTCACCGCCTGCATATCGCTTAGTTGAGCTACTTTGTGAAACTTTGTTGCTGCATTTTTATATCGATTTCATAAGAACAGATTAAGCGACCAAAAAGTTAATTAATCCAATACAGTCCCACCGATCTTTAGTTACTCAAAATCTCCGAATAACTAAAGATATAAAGTATAAAAGAACTCCTGACAGCATAAAAATAAATATCAACCTTTCATACACTTGAAAAAGAACATTTAAACTATAGATATAAAATATAAAAAGTAATAGAAATTCCTGGCACCAACCTCTAAATTTGAATTTTTCATTTCCACTTTAAAAAGAACATTTAAACATTTCTCATCTGAGACTGACAGGATCAGTTGATCTCCAGTGTCTCGAAACATTATTTAGAAAATATGCGATTCGTTGACAAAAGGATTCCGACTTAGAGAACACATACTGTCAGACAAGGAAATCTTACATTTCATGGACTCTATAGTCACAGAAATTATGGTGAAAACCCATATGACCGGAATTTTATTTAAGAGGCAACAAATGTGAGAGTGAGAGGTTGATGAGATGATTGAGAGACGATAAGACGCTTTGCTAGGTAGCGAGGGTACTGATATTTGAAATCTTTTTGTGTTTCTTCGTGGAAAAATTTTGTTTTTGTAATATGATAAGATGGACAAACAAGTGGAAAATTATAAAATATAACCACATGGCCAACAAAAAGAGATGCTAATTATATGACTCAGCTGATAACATACATATGTATATGTTGAGGTGAGAGACACAGATATATGCTATTAAATCGTATGTATGTATTTAAATAATGTATCTGATTTTAGAATAAAATATAGAATAGAAATGTGGTGGTGGCTGGAATTAGGCAGATCACTCAGTCGCAGGGACCATTGTACTATACTCTGGATATATGCGGCAGAAAGAGTAGAAAGATAGGAAAGGTTTCAGGAGGGGGAATGGGATCTATGATCATACTCTCGATTTAATTTATAAACTCATTTTGTAACATATTTCGGCGACATATAATAATGAACGTTTGAATTGTGAGAATAATAAAATAATGCTTCTTTTCAAACCATTTTCTCTTCGATTCGAGGCCTTAGTTGCTAGTACTTATATCACAATCCCTTGCAGACATCATTAATCATGGTGTGAGGTATAATAATAATAATAACTTGATGAATGTATTCATTGCTGCTTTTCTCATACAACCTGATTAACGACAAAATACTGCATTTTGGTGGCTTTATACACATAATCAACTGAGTCACACAATTATCCATATCATAGGCCAAAATTTGTGCCATCACAAGTTTAACGCCCCTGGCTGTGACTGCCTTGAATCTTATAACAAAATACACGCAAATAATTGGATAAATACTCCCATATTTAAATACTTCCATAACTATTGTGAATTAGCATTGAAAAAATCACAATAGGCCATACGTGAAAACGAAACTAAAGGCCAAAACACATAATAAAAAGTATGCAAGCATCAGCGTCTGAAATTCAGTAAATAGTTTCTTGGTAGTTTTCAGGCAATAAATATTAAACGGTGTTTTTTAATGTTAGTTTTTTCTTATCTTTTTCTTTAAAGACTTCTTCAAGAAGCAGCTACCCAATGCGTTTAAAGTCAAATTTATTTGGAAAATAAAAAGCTGGTTGGAAATATCACTGCGCTTAACACTTATCTACAAAAAAAACATAGCACAATATTTAAATTTATATATGTATAGTATATACGAAAAAGCCGTATATTTGAACAACAACAAAACACTTAATTGGTATAATACGAAACATTAATACAAACTCACGCACCATTGTATGTATGTACGTACGTATATCCACCAATACATACTAGCAAAACACGTAGTAAATACGTTGCCATTTAGGAATTAAAAAGAACGCAATTTACGCCTGAATTTTGTGAATTGTTGTATTGAAATTGTATTCTACGCCACACCGTGCCACGCCATGCCATGGCACACCACCCCCCGCGCTGCGCACCATTCTCGACACTCAATTCTTTCACTACGAAATGGTAAAAAAATTTTGGTTTCTGTTGATTTAACAATTTTTCGTTGATTATTTTTATAATCAACATGCAAATGAACAAACAACAAAAAAAAAACAACATCGTGCACAAATATATTTACTTTTTATTCTTGCGCAAAACAATTTTTTTTTTAACCGCTAAATTGCATAATTTAATTAAATTTTAATAGGGGAAGAAATATGAATTTAAGTCAAATTATGAAATGAAAATTATTACTAATAATATAAGAATTTTCAGGCAATCATCTTGTTGTTGTTGCTGCTTTAGCTACATATGTTAATAATTTTTAATTGGCTTCGCCGCAGTTTGTTATGGCTCTTATTGCTCTTGTTATTCTAGTTTTGTTGTTGTTTCTGATATTATTGTTGTTGTTGTTGTTGTTACACTGCGGTTGTCATTCACAATAAGGTGGCAATGTACGACCTTGTTTGACACACTATTTTTCTGTGAAGGTTTCTTAATTGCATGTACTCGTTCGACTTTTTTGTTGTTGTGTGTCTTTTTTTCGCTGTGAAACGAGACATACATATGTGTTTGTTGTTGTTGTTGTTTTTATTATGTTTGAAAATATGTTGGAAAAACAACCATTCCAATGTTTTTAGGAGTTTACGTGACAAAAGACATGGACAGGTAAAATTAGTTATTGTCCTCCAAAATTTCAAGTAAACATCATTTTATGCTTGGATTCCCAAAATTCACATTTAAAGGGAGTGTCACTGTGTATCGGTGTAGAGTTTACCCTGGTATGCACAAGTACATATATTATGACAACTTTTTCTTATCTATGGGAAGTCTCTTAAGGTTTTTACAATTGATTTCCGTCAAATTATACGATACTCTATCAATTTTTTATTTGTGCATTAAATGTTTTAATTTTATTTCACCACATGAAATTGTAAGCTCATACAAACCAAGATTGTACGCTCATGCAAATCAAGACATGAGGAGACTCATTTCATTTCATGAAATGGCATATACAGTTAAAAAGAAACGGCACCACGCTTAGTTTTAAATTGAATGACTGAATAAAATAAAGGCAACGTTTTGTACACTTATTTGTATGTACTTCCTACAATTTTTGCCAAAGTGGACCCCTATAACACCCCCATCGCTATACTACGAAATGTTTACACCTGCTTTAATATATTAAAGCAAATCTTTTGAAAACTTTAACATTTTATTATTTGCCTGATAGAAAATAACAACAAAGATCAAAGCGGAAGCAGATACTCACATATGCACATATGTATGTATATTAAATGATAGGTGAGGAGGAGAAAGGAGACTCACCGAACAAAATACTAGGCACATAAGAAATACTGATAAAAATATAAATTAAAAAATATAATAATAAAAATCTACACCTGGCGACTGTGGAACTAAATGGGTGCCAGGCAGCAGCAGCATATCTGCCTTCATACGAATATACGAGAACTGTATGGAAGGCTTTGTATGTTTATCAATTATCAATTATTCTTAAAATGTGAAATTTTAAGTTAAGTTAAGAAATGTTGAAATATACACACCTTTTCCTGTTCGGACTGTGGATTCATGCAGGCGGGGCTAGGTTGGGCACTCATTTTATATTTTGAATACGTAATTTTTACCTGCTTTTTTAAATCACACAATAAGAACTCGGCTAGAAGAAACACACACGAAACGCATAAATTTTATTAGTAAAAATTACACTAATTATGCTGCTTTAAACAAATTTAGCTCTTTTCTCTAAATGCCATAAAAATTATGCAGATATATTTTCTACTTTTTCTGGGCTTAGCAAGTCGTTTGACACGGACGTCGATTTCTTTGTCTCACGAAACTATTCGCAAAAAAAAATTCAATTTTGTACTACTTTGCTTGCGCAACTTACTCTTAATCTATTATATTTGTAAACTTTAATGCTTTTTTATATAAATATATATTGATATTGATTACAACTGAATTTGCACTGGACTAATGGAATCACAATTTGATCTTAAAAAAATTTCTCCTCGGCACAACGATTTCAGCTCGGAAAAAACAATTCACTTTTGCAGTCAGAGCCAGCCATTTTCTTCACAGCGAATTCGTGAACCAAATTCGCTTCGTAACAGCTGTTTACCATTCCTTGAAATGCTCATGTAAACCACATGTTATAGTAAGTTTTTTAAAAACCGAACAATACAGTATTGTTCACACGTACAAAATATGCTAAAATGTAGTAATTAACCCTACGTCTCCACGGGCAATTTTTGATGGCATGCCATTGGCAATTTCAAGCAAATTGCCAATGGAGACTCCAAATTGCTTCAAGTTGGCAATTTATGTTATGAAATATGTTATGCCATAAATTGCCAACGTGCTGTTGTCACTTTGTTTGTTTGACAGCCATTTTTCATTTTTTCGTGACGCTCACAGTGGAAGCATCATCGGACATTTTCGTTTTACCGCATCTATTAAATTAATAAAAACTCTAAAATGAATGGAGACTGTGCATTTGCATTCTTTGTAATAAAGGATTCACCCAGAATTTCGGTTTCCTTCTTTTTTCCTCTTCTTCGTATAAATAAAAATTTTTTTCAATCGTGGGTACAGCGAACTAGATTGCTTGACGGCATTTTCAAAATGACGATGGCATAACATCGCAATGCCCACCATTAGAATATTGCCAACCATTGCAATCAAATTTGACAGATGTTATGCCATCAAAAATTGCCCGTGGAGACGTAGGGTAAGGTGTTACTGCAGTTGAATAACTTTATTAGCTTTAGAAAGTGATAAAAATCATTATGTTCCAACTGTGACAATAAATATAATTATAAAAATGATTTATGCAATACTAAAATTGCTCTCCCAGGTCATACAAGTTACCCAAGCTAAATATCAAAAGGAATGAGTTTGTACATATTGAAACGGTTTTAATATTTTTGTTGTGGAAATGTAACTCCTAACAAAACTTTTTAATATCTTCCAAATTTTTAATTGAGTTGATACGAAATCACCATCCTATCAGCACCCATGAAATATGATACCCTCTAATTATTGCCGTTAGATACAAATTGTGTAACGAACAATCGATCTGCGTTCCTAATGCTATCTCGTAGTACCGAATGGTGTTTGTAATTACTAACAAGTCGACAGTAATGTTGTCTCCTTTAGTCTTACTATAAAGCATGAATTATGTTACTTTAATATTTGCACAACTGTAAATTTTTATATAAAACACACATTTGTAAATGGCACATTACATAGCAGTCGATGAGTCACTCAGTAAAACTAAATAAACAGTTAAAATTAAACTTAAACTTTGTCATTTATTCATTAAGTAATTTGTTTGTTTTTGTCTCAATCTTGCGAATATAATGAGTTCATTATGATTGTTTGTCTCATTCTTACTTATTTCATATGATCATTATCGTTAATCAGCTGCACAATAGATCTTTTAGGTCGCGGTGTTCTTTTAGCCTGTCAATAATAATAATCGTTAATCACCTTTTATACAATTTTGTTCTAATCCATATTATTCAATTAGTTACTCTTTTCATCTAGTTTACGGATTTATATAAAACATATTTTTTTCTTACAAATTGGAAAATAATTCATTAAATAATAGAGCACTCATTTATTTCCGATGTGGTGATTTTTGTTAGAACTGCCAGTCATTAATTTAATATACGAATATTAAAACTTGCATAGTCAAATGATTTTTACTTATCTATTTACTATTAAAATATATATTTTTCTGTAATTTTTAATATAAAAATATTTGACATTTGCATCTTTTCTCCAAAAATATTCCCAATAGTTCGGCAAGTTGAATTTAATTTAATAGGGCAAAATTTTAATGTAGTTGTATAAAACGAGAAGAACAATTTATGATATTTATATCAGAGAATACAGAGTAAAGAAACTAAAACGTCAAACGGCATTGTACATGAATCCACTCAAAATCGTGGTGACTCCACTCAGAATCCTGGTAAATCCACTCAAAATCGTGGGTTGTCCGCTACGGACGCTGGCAGCGAAAAAGACATTTTTTTTTCTCTGTGTTCTATGATTTATATAGCGGGCTTTTTCTTCTTGTATACTAATTATTTAAGCGAAAAGATGTAATTTTATAAATCACTTGTGAAAGACCAAAACTATTATTTATAACCGGAAATAATAAGAGCTATTATTTTACATTGCTTCCACAACTTTGATATCTTTATATCCACACAGTTTTGTCCAGCTATTACCTGTGGTAGCTGTAAGAGAGTCTCCCTTTTTTCCAGCTTATATGTCAAAATAAAATGCTTATATGTCAAAAAGAAAATGAAGACAGCTGCTGTGAGCGAAATTAAAAAACAGCTAAGAGCAACACAGTAAAAGACAAAATTGTAATTGTAAATTTGCCGTTGCGATTAGTTTTTTATACGGGCACAAATTATTTCTTTCTTACTAATTTTATTTGGGTTGTTCACTGTAGATGGGTTAGAAACAAGGTGGATTTACTTACATGGTGGCTGCAAGGTGAATTTCGTACCTCCGGAATTGTCAAACATAAGCAATGTGCAATCAAAATAAACGAAATTGAGAGGAATGGAGGAATACATAAGAACTGCTTAACCCTACGTCTCCACGGGCAATTTTTGATGGCATAACATCTGTCAAATTTGATTGCAATGGTTGGCAATATTTTAATGGTGGGCATTGCGATGTTATGCCATTGTCATTTTGAAAATGCCGTCAAGCAATCTAGTTCGCTGTACCCACGCTTGAAAATTTTTTTTATTTATACGATGAAGAGGAAAAAAGAAGGAAACCGAAATTCTGGGTGAATCCTTTATTACAAAAAATGCAAATGCACAGTCTCCATTCATTTTAGCGTTTTTATTAATTTAAAAGATGCGGTAAAACGAAAATGTCCGACGATGCTTCCACTGTGAGCGTCACGAAAAAATGAAAAAAGCCTGTCAAACAAACAAAATGACAACTAATTGCAACACAGCACGTTGGCAATTTATGGCATAACATATTTCATAACATAAATTGCCAACTTGAAGCAATTTGGAGTCTCCATTGGCAATTTGCTTGAAATTGCCAATGGCATACCATCAAAAATTGCCCGTGGAGACGTAGGGTAAAGCGGCACACAATTCATATAAAATATATTTAATGATTAAATAGTCTCCAAATTTCTTCATAATGTTCAAACTTTACAAAAATAACAATTAAAAAACCCTTTTCACTCGAATCAAAACTCTTTTTGCAATTGTTTGCATATTTGTTTTAACAGCTACTGAGGGAAAGTTGGTTCAAAAAAATTTGTTCTTGCAGCCACCATGTAAGTAAATCCACCTTGGGTTAGAAATATTAATTCACAAGGCTTTGGAGTCAGTGGTGAAAATGTGTTTAGCTGATTTTCAACATTTGACAGATAAGACTGAAGAAAGCTAAACGAATGTCACGAAGGCTTTTACTTTTTAGTGTATAAGTTAATAGAATACAATTAAATACTTCTTAAATGTGTAAGGTAGTAAGTAAGAATTTGTAGCAATATTTAAAGTTTATTTTCCAATTGTCAATAATCGTATGACAGTTAATTAGGTGTGATCAAAAAGAGAGTAGGAACGCTTAACTGAAAAACACATGGCACCAAGAAGTACTAATAAGATGGCCACAAAGCCACAATAAGTCTACAACAACTATAACTAATTACATTTAATTGTCAGTTGAATTTTCAATTAGGTGAAAATAGCTGATTGTTAAAAAAACCTAAAACAATTAACCAATGCTAAAAACGATCAAGAAAATGAGTTTCCTTTGCAACCACATATTAAATGCGTCCTGAGTAAACAGTTTTATTGTGAATTAACTTTAATGTCCTTTCCATTCAAGTGCTTCTCGACAGTAAATTCATCTTTATAAAATTTGAGTACGAGCAAAATGCCCTGCCAGCTAGAGCTCCTCTTCCATTCTAACATAATAGTTACTACATATATAATTTTTCTTTTAATAATAATGATAATATCAGTAACATAGGCCGAAGACGTTAGTTGTTAGTTGCCTAGGTAATAAGTTTATAATTAAATTTATTTGTGTATAAACATCTTTAAATAAATAAATGAATAATCTGAGTAACAGAAATGGGTGTTCCATCTATTCATGTAATTATATTTTTTTATCCCTCTTAACATATGAGTCCCATCTCTTTTATAATAAGTCCTTCGTGTTCTAATGGTAAGCTTGCTTGACTCACACTTGGGAACTAGTGGGTTCGAATCATGACCAGGGCATGGTCTCAAAAATACTTTATTCTAAACCTTTTCCTCTTCGAGTCAAACTCATTAGCCGCTTGTACTCAGTCCCCACAATCCCTTGCAGTTACAATTATGGTGCAAGGTATAATAATAATAAGCAAGCTCTTGCAAAAGAAGTGAAATTATTTTAAAAAAAAAAAAAACATAAAATTTCTATAAACAAAACGTATCACACAAAATTCAAAAAAATCACAATTAAAAATTTGAAGTAAACCGATTTGGCTGCTATTGTGAATTGTTAGAAAGTTTTCGCCGTAACGGCGAGTATTGCACAAATTTAAAGGGAACATGCTGGCTGAATGGGCAAAATAATATGCAAATGTAGTATAGAGAAACAACAAACGCAGGTTTTTGAGTATAATAGCAAAAGTTTCCTACTGCTGACGCAGCAAAAGAACAATAACCGTTTAATTAATGAATACGTAAAATCAAAAAAAATTGCAGAGTCCGTGATAAACAAAAGAAAAATACGCATAAAATCGCAAGGAACAACGTCATAAAGAGTAACAATAAAAAGAAAGCAAAACGCGCAAGAGACACGAAACGTAAAATTGCGAAGCGCACTTCGGGACCGCGCTAAAAAGAAAACAAATATTTTCCCAATTTCCACGTAAGTTTTGTTTGTATTCATTCCTCTGTGTTTTGGCTGGCCGATGATCAGTGTGGAATAAGATTTACAACCCAACGAAAGTAGAGGAGCGAGCTCCCATCTAAATAAAAACTTACTCTAGGAAAGAAAAAAAAAACCCAAGGAAAATTGCACAAAAAAATCACCGATTGATAATAATTGAAATTAAAAAAGAAATATGAAAATTACGGTGACCACAATGACGGATAAGATATTCTTTCTGGATGTCTCCGAGGAGTTGGAGTTGGAAAACTTCAAGGCTTTCTGTGAAGTTGAATCTGGTTTTCCGAGCAACGAGATTATCGTCGTATTCAATGGACGTCCACTGCTCGATGATAAAAAATCTCTGAAGCATTTTGGGATCAAGGATGGGGACTGCGTGATACTACAGCATATGCCTCAGCAGGCCGCGGCTGCAGCGCGAGGAGAATTTGGTAAGTAGGCGTTTTGTCGTGTGCTTGCCTTGGTACATAAGATGCGTTGTTGTTGAGGTTGCTTATTAATTGCAGCAAAATTTGTAACTAGGTCAACGAAATATTAATTAAAAGTCTTTTGTCATATTTTTGCGATGTCAAGCGATGTAGAATTCATATGTGAAATAATTGGGTACCCCGGAATTTTTTTTATGCTTTCAATGAGTCATGTTCCATTGGTGTTTATTACACGAAAAATGATTAAAAATAAACATATATTGTACCAAAAAACAACAGTCGACTTCAGTTTTGTTTAATTGATTTGATTTTTGTACTGCCAACGCTCGCGCGCCATAAAAAAGCAACAACAACAGGGCTTTCCAAAAGTGAACTGCCTGTTGACCGCATGCAGCGGTCAAGGATGTTTATTACCTGTCACCTGCCACTGCGTTCTCCGTGTTGGTCATAAATCACAAACGATTTAAAAAGTTCAACAATCCCACCCACAATCGAAGTTTTGAATAATTTTCGCTTGCTGCGTTTTGTACATTTCATTAATTTGTGGGTTCTTCAAATTTATATTTAAAAATGTTTGCTTTCAGCTGCCATAATGCAGCAATATTAATTGCTATATTGTCCCCTAATTCTCCACAGGTTCGTCCATCAGCAATTTAGACTTCAGCAATATCTCAGTGCCTGCCCCCAGCAGTAGTAGTGGGGGCCATCGTCTTGGTGGCAATGCAACTGGCATAGAATTTTCCGATGCCGATGATTTTAATGTGAATTTCGACGATGATCCAGCTACAGTTCGTGACATGTTTATGGCCAATCCGGAATCACTGGCTCTCTTAAAGCAGAACAATACACGCTTGGCCGATGCGTTGCTCTCGGGAAATCTGGAAACGTTTGCCAAAGTGTTGCGTGAACAAATTGCCGCACGCAAACAACGGAATATGCAGCGTCTGCGCATGTTGCACGCCAATCCATTCGATGCAGAGGCTCAGCGTCTTATAGCCGAGGAAATTAAACAGAAGAACATACAGGATAATATGGCGGCCGCTATTGAATTCAATCCTGAGATCTTTGGCACTGTAACAATGCTGTGAGTTGGGGGTTTTTTTTTTATAAACGTAAATGTGCTTTTGTACTAATTTATTTCCTTTATTTTTCCAGTTACATCAACTGCAAAGTGAATGGCGTGCACGTGAAGGCATTCGTAGACTCTGGAGCGCAGACCACAATTATGAGCGCCGTTTGCGCTGAACGGTGCAATGTTAATCGTTTGATCGACACAAGGTACTACAAGAGTTGGTTCGAACTATGAGCGTGTAGAGTGCAGAGAGATGTAAAATACCAGGAATCGTTGTAGATTCCTAAGCTAAATGTACAGTATAGGATTGGGCAGATGAAGCGCAACAAATGTAGCGCAGACAACAATAGAGCGGAGCGACGCCTCATAACAATATTTTCAGCGACTCCTCACAACCAAATTCTGAAAAGATACACGACTCTTGTTTTGAGCGTTTAAAAAAGGACAGGCAGATCACAAGAGTGAGAGTAGCGTTTTTCTTGTCCAACTTCGGCTTGCTTCTGCTCAATTCTGTTTCGTGCTCTTCTGCAGAATTGTGGAGCTCATGGGTGACCGTGTCTGAATCGCTACAGAATGAAAAATGTGCGAATTACTCAAACATATTATTTTTATGCCTTACAACACCATAATTAAATATGTTTACCAGGGGTTGAGGGAATGAGTTCTGCAACTGAGGCTTTCCACTCAAAAAGAAAGAGATTTAGATAGAATTATATTTGAGACCATGCCCGGGGCAGGATTCGAAGACGCGCCCTCAAGTGTGAGGCTAGCATGCTTACCACTAGATCACAGAGGAAGCTATAAAAATTAGTCAACTCATTTAATTCCAATAAATTTCGAAATCTCATTTCCATAAGACTCGAGAACATGTTAAAATTATATTATGTTGTCGACCTCCGGATACCTCCACAACTTCTACTGGAAAACTACAACAAAGGAGAGCCTAGTTACGCATTGCCAATTCTTTGCTTTATTTTCATCAACTTGATCCTCTTCGAATTACACACGGCGAACGAGAGGATAGTTTCATTTCCATTTGTTCCCAAGAGAGTATCGGGAAATCTTTTAAAAACAAGTTTCGTCAGAATGAAACATTTGGGATGGTTACCAAATCCTGAATCCGCCGACAAATGCAAGGCGCTTAGGACTCAGCCCTCTCACTAGATCTTTTCAAATACTCCCTACTTGTACACTAGCTATCTTGGTGTTTGCTGTATTTCACATAGAAACAAGTTCTCATATGCAGTTCTTGATTTTTATAATGGGGCTCGAGTTAAAATTATTACAAAGTGCACCTTAAAATTGCTCCCTTGTTAGATAAAATTATAACTTAAAAATAATTTTGTTAAAAATTGAAATTTATTCCCTCTTTCTCTCGACTTTCAGATGGAATGGTGTGGCCAAAGGCGTCGGCACTCAACGCATAATTGGACGTATACACATGGTGCCGCTACAAATTGAGAATGATCACTTGACATCTAGTTTTTCAGTGTTGGAGAAGCAACCCATGGATATGTTGCTCGGCTTGGATATGCTGAAAAGACATCAGGTTGGTTTAGGTCGATCGTTTTTATATAATTATGTAAATATTTCACCTCAAACAGTGTAATATTGATTTGCAACGCAATGTGCTGCGCATCGGCACCACTGGTACCGAAACTCATTTCTTGCCCGAAAACGAATTGCCGGACTGTGCACGTCTAAGCGGTAATTCCGACGATGAGCTCAAAGTGATGGAAGAGTCGGCAGAGGACGCGGAAGCGAAGGCTATACAGCAGGCAATCGAACAGAGTAAAATGGAAACAGATGGTGAGTAGGGTTGATGGCGTGCTTTATAAATATATCCCCGTTAAAATGATTGAATGGCGGCTTAGGGCTCAGGTAAACCAGAAGACACACAATTAGCCCATGTGGAGGGGAGGCCCGTTGTAGTGTGAACACCGAGTTGGCCTATGGAGATAGGTAGATGAAACTGTTGTTTGGGCAATTGTTACAAATATAGGGACTCAAAACGTTTCTTAGCAAATAACGTAGGGAACTCCGAAGTAATCCCCAAACAAATATTAGAAACGGCTACACTGTTAAAGTAATACCAATCAATCTGTTAGATGGCGCTTTTTAACGTGTAGTTGTCTTTGAGTCTACTTCATTATTCTCATCACACATGTATTTAAAATGGTTTAATTGTTTTTTAATTATATAAAAAAGATTCTCTATCATCTTCCGTTTTACTAATTGACCCTTTTTCTAATTTTTAGCTCCCGCATCATCAGGTACCGTTAAGGGCCCTAATGCAGTGTCGCCGGGCGACAACTTCAGTGAAAACGATGTCGGCGATTTGGTCAAGCTGGGCTATAAGCGCGAAGATGTCATCGTCGAGCTGCGCAAGCATAATGGCAATAAAACGCAGGCTACGGCTGCGCTGATTGCGAAATCATTGAAGTTTTGAGAGCTGAGAGACAACAAATTGTAATTAATTATAAGCTAAAAACGCAAAAATACTATTTAGTGAAAGAAGGACCCTTTTTTATATTACTTTAACAACAAAAACTTTATACAACAAACAAGCCTACCAATTACAATCTACCTCAGGCTCGAGCATTTCGTAACTTTTTTTTCTACAACATACGTAAAGTGGACATGAATAATGGACAATTTTGAACTTAAGTTTAGACATAATTAAGTAGAAACAAACAGGAAGAAAACAAAAACAATGAAATGATTTTTATAATTTATGTGTGACTATATAAATAGCGATAAGTAGTAAGGTAGGCATTTCTCGGTTATCTCAACTAAAGTAAGGACGTACTTTCGGGTCTCACAAGGTTACTATATAATAAAAATGTTTTAACGAACGCAAAGGTAAGGTTAATAAAGTGAAATACAATTAAGTAAATTGAATGATTTTTTTTGTTTAAAAATTGATTGGCAAAGTTATAAGTAAAGTTCTTTACATACACGGCACTGGTTCAAAATTTTAGATTATATTATTAAATATATATAAATATAAAGTAAAAAGAAAAACCAGCTTGGAATTATATGTGTGGACAATTTTAATAATTGTGAATTTTAAGTAAATTGTGTTTTTATTTACTCTTCTCGGGGGAGGGAAGGAGACTCGGTGGATTTTTTTTTTATATGGTGAGGCAAGTTTCGGAGGGTAAAGTATTCCATCTGCGTTTAGTCAAAAGCGTTTTAACTAGGCAACCGCATTGATATGAATTTAACTGCATATGTGACAACTTAACTGGTGGAATCATGAACTGCCCCAAGTACTGAAATTGGGAAGCTTTTCAATAGAACTACATGTAATTAAAATGCAGACTCGCAGTCCCAATTATAGTTCAAATTACAATTGTATAACTAAATATGCTTTAGGGAAATCCCTGAGCTGTTTCTGAGAAATAAATCCCCCCAATGCCGTCATCACATCATCAACACATACCTTGCGGAAACAACCTAAATTAAGGTATTCTTATAAGTGGTCAGGAAACATTTAATCGAGCGGCCCTAATTAAATCCCATATTTCTGTATCCAATATTCTTGATTCTAAGACTGCTATAGAACATCTTTGGCTCTGTCTTCCGAGAAAATAATAGAAATGTGCCAGTAATGTCTTCCTCTGGTCAATAGCACTCTACCTTCCTCTGGTCGATAGCACTCTACCTTCCTCTGGTCGATAGCACTCTACCTTCCTCTGGTCGATAGCACTCTACCTTCCTCTGGTCGATAGCACTCTACCTTCCTCTGGTCGATAGCACTCTACCTTCCTCTGGTCGATAGCACTCTACCTTCCTCTGGTCGATAGCACTCTACCTTCCTCTGGTCGATAGCACTCTACCTTCCTCTGGTCGATAGCACTCTACCTTCCTCTGGTCGATAGCACTCTACCTTCCTCTGGTCGATAGCACTCTTCCTTCCTCTGGTCGATAGCACTCTACCTTCCTCTGGTCGATAGCACTCTACCTTCCTCTGGTCGATAGCACTCTACCTTCCTCTGGTCGATAGCACTCTACCTTCCTCTGGTCGATAGCACTCTACCTTCCTCTGGTCGATAGCACTCTACCTTCCTCTGGTCGATAGCACTCTACCTTCCTCTGGTCGATAGCACTCTACCTTCCTCTGGTCGATAGCAGTCTACCTTCCTCTGGTCGATAGCACTCTACCTTCCTCTGGTCGATAGCACTCTACCTTCCTCTGGTCGATAGCACTCTACCTTCCTCTGGTCGATAGCACTCTACCTTCCTCTGGTCGATAGCACTCTACCTTCCTCTGGTCGATAGCACTCTACCTTCCTCTGGTCGATAGCACTCTACCTTCCTCTGGTCGATAGCACTCTACCTTCCTCTGGTCGATAGCACTCTACCTTCCTCTGGTCGATAGCACTCTACCTTCCTCTGGTCGATAGCACTCTACCTTCCTCTGGTCGATAGCACTCTACCTTCCTCTGGTCGATAGCACTCTACCTTCCTCTGGTCGATAGCACTCTACCTTCCTCTGGTCGATAGCACTCTACCTTCCTCTGGTCGATAGCACTCTACCTTCCTCTGGTCGATAGCACTCTACCTTTCTCTGGTCGATAGCACTCTACCTTCCTCTGGTCGATAGCACTCTACCTTCCTCTGGTCGATAGCACTCTACCTTCCTCTGGTCGATTGCCTTCTATGCGGAGGCGGAATGAGCTAAAAAGAGTTGGGTGTGCACTGATATGATTTCTTCACCTGTTAAAATTAGACTTCAGGTTACCAATTTACAGGATCTAAGATATACATGATTTTAGAATTCCCCTTAATAAAAAACATATATAAACATTACTGTAAAACTTTGTTTATTTATAAAATGTTGTTCCATACACGTTTCCTTTTATGTTAGTATCTTACTTGAAAGGAGACTTTATTAAATATATTAAAAAAGTATTTCCCTTTTACTTTTATTACTGCACAAACAAAAGCTACTGCAACAATATATATCCACAAATTCGTACACAAATATGTCTATTCCTCATCTTCATCGTCCTTTACAGCTACGCGTTCCTTAAAATTGAATTCTGATTCAGGGTCAAACTGCATGCCCTCTTGACCAACATCATCTTCTTCATCGTCGCCGCCTACTTCGGCATTTTCGGCTTCAGCACGTTCGAGACGACGAGCCAGATCAGCCTCGTCGATAGCTGTCACCAGTTTAGGTGGCATAATGACTTTGAATTCACCTTCGTATTCTGTGATGCTGGCGCGTATATTTTCAATGGCCACATCGAGTGCTTTTAGGCCATCCGCTTTCTTGGTTGTGGCAGTAGTCATCACGTATCTATAAACAGCAATAATGAATTTAATTATTTTAAACGAAATTATTGCACTCATATGTACTCACAGTGGTGGTGCTATTAAATTAATGCGTATGGGCAATTCTTCCGTACTCAAGTCGAGTCCAGTTCTGAGCGCCGCTTTAACAGCATCAATACCCTCATAACCGTAACAAGAGCATTCAATGTCAGCACGTATCTTCACTGTCGGTGAGACCAACTTGCGTTTGATGTTGTTCAACAACACCTCCTTGGTTTGATCGTCAAGACCACACTCATCGAACACTGAAGCATCGGTCACCGACTGTTTGAATATGTCATAGGCAACACTTTTGCTATTGTACTTCTTCTCAAAGTACCAGGCTGTCTTCAGATACAACTCTTCCAGGCGCTCACTTGAATCGTATTCAAGTATATCGGCCACATGCCGCAATAGTGAGTTCACCGCTTTCGCTTTAGCAAAACGCTCAGTGCACTTCTCGACATCCTCCGCCGAGACACGACGTTTCGACAAATCTATGTAGCCCTTCTCCTTATCCACACGTATAACAACGACCGGTTCTGTCTTTCCAACACGTATCAATTTATTGATGGAACGTATGCGACGACGCGACAGCTCTGAGAGCAGAATCATGCCCTCAATATTGTTGTATTCGAGTAGGTGAACATACGCGCCCATCTCAGCGATAGACAGCACATTAACCATAACAACATCTTCTATTTCGGGATACTTTTCACTGTAGAAACGAGAAGTGAGTGCCATCTTGTAACTTTATAGCCTCGTATCTTTTCTTTTACTATCTCGGTATTTTTTGTTTTCGAATACAATAAAGAAAATTTACAAATTTTCTCTTTACGCCAACGAAAACGTGTACAATTGTAGACGATGGGTGTGCAAAAGGGACTTGTCAAATTAATGAGCGTATGACAATTGTGGCGCTTTCTCTTTAGTGCCTGTCATTCGTTGCGTATGCGGCTTTTTGGAATGCGGCGACAGAGATGGTGTTGCCGGCGAATTGCACTATTTAATCTACTGTGAGGCGACGCAGCAAATGTAAGTGCACGCTGACTTCGCAATGTGCTCAAAATATAAAAAAATAAAATGTTTATGATGAAAATTTTACAAAATAGTAAACAAAATGTTGTATGTGGTTGTAATAACTGATTAAGTTATTCTAACACGCGAATAGATATTAAATTTTGTTTATTAGTTCAGTGTTTATTAGTATAGTGAGCGAAAAAATTTCAAAAAATTATGCTTGGCTTCAATAATTTTATTAGTTTCTCACTATATACATAGTAAAAATCTAAAGAAATAATCAAAATTCAATATATAGAAATTGGTGTATCAGGTCAATATCTCGTGTAGATATTACTTATTAGGATATCAGTTTTTAAACCAGTTTAAATAAGCATTACTCATATGAGTTTCGTCATACACAAAATTTCAAAAATGAAAAATATGTCATTAATCAAATTTTAATCAGTTTACACCATAAAATAACTGCAAAGAATAATTACACTATGGTGTAAACAAATTTGGTTAATTGTAGCAATTTATTGATATAAGAAAACAATAATTTTTGTGGCTATTGCTTTACTTTACATCAATGCGTAAGTTCTGAGGCAGCCAATGTAGTAATTCGCAATTATAGTTCATATTGCATTACAAAATTTGATTATAAATTGTCATAGAAAGCAATGTCATAATTAATTATGATTTGGCAAGGTATAATAATAATAATAAATTCTTGACCCAATAAATATAATAAAAGTAAATACACATTTGGTACACTAAGCTCAGGCTCAAATCCAGACCCGCTAGGTTTCAAAAAAGCTTCTTTCTGAAAAATATTTTTCTCTTCGCGTCGAAAGACTCGGTAACTAGTACTGATTCCCTAACCCCTTTCTGTGATAATTAATTATGGTGTAAGTTATAATAATAATATATTTGGTATATCAAAAACTGGGGTAGGTGAATTCCAGCGCTGTCCGCTGAGATAAGTCGATATAATAATTATAATATCATATAAAGAGCAAGGTTTCCGAATTTTATTCAGCTGAATTTTTAAATTGACATTTGTAAAACCACCTCTAGTAAGCTCGTTGCTTGCCTTCTGTCAGCCTAGTGCTGAAAAATCCCTAACCTTCAATGGCTTTTGACAGCTTGTTCCTATAATAAGTTGTGTTAATCCATTTGGGGAGCAGCAATAAATCTCCATACTAAATTCTAAAAATCTCAACTACTACATGTATTTTCCTTTTTTGGATTCCAAGATTGCTTTCAGTTAAAAGTCATAACTTTAGACGTAATTTTCTCTAAGATTACTGAAAATAATAATAATAAACCCAGATTACGGGAGACATTTTTACGACGATACTATTTATAAAATTTTGTTTTATTATTAATATAAATTCTTAAATATAAAAAAAAATTATAATAACAAAATTATTAAGTAAAAACCCAAAATCGCAAGGACATTCAAAAACGAGCAACAAAATTCATTAAAATGCTGCTAATCATCTCTGTTTAGTTTTGCTCAAAGTGCCCAGTACAAAGTTAAAGAGAAAATAGGCACGGCAAGTTTGCTGCATTCGCCTTACCGCGGACAGACAGAATTCGCTTAGACCATTTTGAAAAAATAAAACATGGCTGGAAGAGGTGGTTTTGATCAGGCTAGGTAAATATTTAAAAAAAAATTAAGTAATTCTTGTAAAATATCGTGTCAATATATTCTTAAACTATACGCATAAAATACGAACACGCACAGTGCATATTTTCGCGTTTCAAAACATACGAAATTGTTGCAAATTTATTGAAAAATTTTGAAGTTTTTTTCGTATTTTGACGACGACGACGGCTCGCGCTGATTTGGGTGGATGGTTGGATGCCTGCATGAATGTGCGAACGAATGTGTGGGAATAGTCAAAATGAAAACGAAACTGCTTAAAGCGGATGAAAAAAGAAAATGTGAATAAAACTAAAAAACCAAAAAAAAGAACAGAAAACAATTAAATAAAAGCATGAATTAAAAATACACATGCAATAATAATTAAACGCGTTTGTAGTGTTGGTGGTATATCCATAAAAAAATACTCGAAACTAGACCTAGAAAATTGAAATGCCGCTAATATGTGAAGGGAAGAGCAAAGAGTAATACAAATGACATTAGCCGGAAGAAGTTCAGCGGCGGCCACCTCGGCAACAAAAACCATTACAACAAAAAATTCTCACGTAATTTTGCTGCAGTGAAATTTCCGCTCGGTGGTTGCAATATGACGTATTTATTTATTTTTTTTAGAATATTTTTAAAATTTTCTCAGTGAATTTTCTAATTTAATTAGGCTTGCAAATTTCAAGTGTTTAGCACAACTGCTTTGGTATGCAGTAACATCATCCACCATGTGCGCGCGAATCGTTTTCTGCGAATGACTCATAAAGAAACTTTTATCGAAAAGCAAGAAAGTGCCTGAGAATTCAGGCTTTACTCACAACGCTCTATTTAACTGAACGATCTCAAATTAATTATTTACATAGTTGAGGTTAGAAATGAAGGGGTGGCAGGTGTGCACCTGATTCGAAGGTGTGCAACAATGCGTTGACTCAGACAACACAATTTTTTTGCGATATTTGCAAAACGAAATTCCTTTAAAGGCGTTCTTATGCAAGAGGAGTGAGTGTACGGACATAGCTCTGCAGCACAGTGTTGTATTTGTGGTTTATTGTATGTTGGCGCCACTGTATTTGGATACGTGCTCATTAGCACGTTTGCAAGGATCGGAATAGGGTTAATGTGTTCGAGGAATTTTTCAATGGTGACTGGAAACTGAGCATAATCAATAAGTCGGTTCATGCTGTTAATCGAAGTGTTATAAGCAACTTGCTGGGGAACTAGGTATTCAGAATATATCTGTTACCTGCCATAAATCTGTTTTATTTTGCATTAATTACAAGCAGGTCTAATCGAACTTGTATTAACTACCATGGAACTATCTATTCCAAATAGGCCTGATAGCTAGCAAACATCTATATAATTCTGCATTATCTGGAAGCATGCACAGTCGAATTATCAACACCCTGCTGGGAACGAGGTATTCAGTATATCACTGATGCCTTGCACACATATGTGTTATTTTACACTATCTACAATCATCCCCTGTATATAATGATCACTTAACTCGCTTTCGACTCAGGTATAAAAGAAGATGTACTCTTACTGACTTTGACCTTATAATTCATATTTTTAATACAATATAACCTTTGCTTCTTAGCAGGTCAGTAAATCACGCATGAATACACTGCTGTGCTACAAAAATAATTGCAATCACAATGAAAATAAAACATTTGTATTATAACACTGCGTAGGCGACTATTTTTTGGACTCCTTGGGAGATATCTCAAAAAAAAGATTAGCTCCATCAACTGCTTCATTAAAACCTCCAAATGGCTGGACCTTTGAAAGGGATGGGACCTGTAGTCCCATGCGGTATCACAAAAAAAAAATGTTGGCCTAAGTGCGCCCTTTTCGGGTGGCCGCCTTACCTACCTACCTACCTATTATAACACTCGTGGAATAAACAACAAAATAATTGGGTAAATAGTGGGGGAAAATATACACCTAAAAGCACACACGCGCACGCCTACCTCAACAGTATAAAGAGGCACGAGAGATATACAAAAAAACATTTCGTCAGCAGAATGAATCTCTCAACAAACAAAGAGTAAACAATTTAGTGAATTAAAAATGCATAAATTGGATCTAAAATTATTTGGGTATACACCAGGTTACCTGCGGGGATCGGATGGTCCAATTTGCTGGTTAAGAGTTGGTGGAAATGTTGTTTAAAAAAGATATGAAAGTATATTTTTGGTAGTAAAATGTCAGAAAAAGCTTTGTAGCTGGCCAAAAACAAGCGTGTTTATATATTTTTGCCTAGAAGTTGACCAACAAGAAGCGCCAATCTATATTTTTAGCAAGTGATATTAAACCAAGTCATAGTTCTCCTCTTTGGGTTGACTTTTCATAAACAAACGCATACTAATTTCTTTCATATTTAAAACAAATATCTAACTTGAATTTTTTGTTTTTTACAGAAACTTTGGAGACCGTCCTGGTAAGCAATTACCCACGGAGGCTCCATTCATCGCTTATGTCGGCAATTTGCCGCAGGGTCTGACGCAAGGTGACGTCGTTAAAATTTTTAAAAATTTCGAAGTTAAAAACGTGCGTCTGGTGAACGATCGTGAGACGGATCAATTTAAAGGTTTCTGCTATGTGGAATTCGAGACATTAGACAATTTGGAGCGTGCTCTGGAATGTGATGGTCGCATTAAACTGGATGATATATCTGCGCCGCTGAGAATAGACATTGCTGATCGCAGGAAAAACGATCGGTATGTGTGACTCTACTCTCACTTCTCTTTTATCGTTTTGTTGTTAACATCATGTTGTTTATAATGTTGTTTGTTTATTGTTTCATTGCAGCGGTGGTGGTGGTGGTGGTTTCAACAAACGTGGCCCGCCCAGACAAGGTGGCGGCCCCGGTGGTGCTGGTGGTGGTAATCACCAACAATTTAGCCGCGGCGGTGCCGGCGGTAATCGTGGCGACAGTAGAGGTTCGTACAATGATAATTATGGGCACAACGATAGAAATCGTGGCGGCGGCGGCGGTGGTGGCATGAATAGAGGATACAACGGTAAATGCCTGCAGAAGTCCACGGACGGCAGTTCAATTTTGGACGCAGTTTTTCTAAACAGTTTACGTTAATTAGTTTTTTGTTGTAGTTGTTTTCTAGTACTATTTGAGTAACTATTTCTTTTTCTACACACTTACGTTAGTTGCTTGTAACATTAGCTCCCAGCGATACATCCACCAATCCAATCTAACGTGTAGTTTAAATACCTTATAAATATCTTTTGTGTTTGTTTTAGTTGTTTCTTTTTCGTTTATGTTGTTTATCTTTGGACCACACTCACGCATGCCACAATTTTGTATTTTCCGCCTTTTCTAACAGTTTCTAGGAACCATTTTATATATATTTCGTACTAATGCCTTTTTATGGCGGCACATAACTTGCAGATCGTCCAGCGAATCGTGGTCGTTATGGCAACTTCAATAATGATGAACGTGGCGGTATCGGCGGCGGTGGCGGCTTCGATCGTAATAATCAAGATCGCAATAATCGCGAGGGAAGCTTTGGTGGTGGCGGTGGCGGCGGCAGCGGCATCAGTCGGGATGGTGATCGGTACAATAGTTTTACCAGGAATCGCGGTGACCGTGATCGCGAACGCCCACACTACAACCCTAACGCGCAAAACAACGAACGAGCACCGACTGCGTCGGGCTCCACGCTAGGTGCTATAGGTATGCCAAAGTGCGTGGTAAAATGGAAAAGGTTGAAGCTGGGAGAAGGTTGTATCACTACAACTGTTAATGAGACAGCGGAAAGGGTTTTAAGATGTACAGATTTGAAATAGAGCGATAACTTAAAAAGCGGGGAACAACAGATTTCCAGATACTGGAAATTACTCTTGATTTAATCAATCGAGATTGTGTCAATCCAAAATAGATTAATCGACATTGTATAATTCCGTGATAAGAAGATTGAATGAATTCGGAATGCATCAGTTAAGATAGAATCTTTCCGGAATGACTAAATCAAGATTACTCATTTTAGAATGTAGCAGTCAAGACTGTTTTCAGCTGACGACATTTATATTTTCATTGATTCATGACACTCCAGCTGACATGTCATTTATATTCTCCTTGGTTACCGACTTTCCACAGTAACATGTCATTTGTTTAGTGAATGATTTCTGACGCTAGCTGTTATAGTATTATATAGTGCTATTCATTGCTGACTTTTCAAATGACCTGTCATTTATATTGTCATTGATTTCGACACCTACTATATATCTTTATTTGTAGGGAATCGCCACCTACAATAATACTTCCCTCTATTGTATCTCTTATTTAATATAAGATTAACGCTTCTACCTTCTTCTTTTGCCATGCGTAAGTGGCATTTCATATTAACCCTTTTGCAACTCCTTCAATTTACCATTTTCCCCTTTTGTTTGCTGCCGTTTAGATGATAGTGAAAGACCTCGATTAAATTTGCAACCACGGACCATACAGGCGCCGATCAATGCGTTGGCGGAGACGAAGCAGGCGGCCGCCATTTTCGGCAATGCCAAACCTCGCGAGGAGAAGTTCAAGGAAGAAGAAGGCGACGACGACGAAGGAGCAGCTGTGCACGATGAGGACAATTAAAGTGAGAGCGAGAGAGAATAATTTTTGCAAACAAAATAAAAGCTACTACAGCGAATACGAACAGCTTAAAACGATTACTAACAACAACAACAAAAAGAGTAAAAATATTATTATAAAAAAAGAGTTGATCCTTAGCGACATTTTCTGAGTAATTAAAACAAGCGATTAAATATTTAACAAGAGAGAGCGGCGATACAAAATATTCTATATATATATTCATATAAAAGCGTAAAAATTAAACGAAAAGTGAAGCGAAGTGTGCGAAAAGGTTTTTAAAAGGAGATTTTGCTAAAAAAGAAAGCGGAGAAAAGTTTTTGTGTGTGAAAAAAGTCGAAAGAGTTATAAAAAGAAGCAAGCGAAGAGAAAAGAACAATTCATAAAAGAATAAATTGAAAAGAAAGGTAAATAAATAATCTGAAATAGTACCCGAGGTAGATGCTAAATAATATACTGCGCGATTAAGCGTTTTGTAAACAATTTAAATTTATTAATTAAAGAAAAACAAAAAACTAAAAAAAAAACATAAAAATCTACATTAAGCGAATATAACTAAATATTTATATATTTAAATTATAGACTACACAATAAACACATCCAAATACAGACAAGCGTAAAGTAAAACCACAAAAATACACACGATTATAATAAAAAAATTAATATATACCTAAATATATGATATTATATACTTGCATTATATACAACAATAACACGTAAATAAATTAATATTTGTATAAAAACTGTTTTACTACGAACGAAGAGAGCATAAATTAATTAAAAAGTCTAAGCAAAATCCTTAAAAGGAGGAAAAAAAGAATATTAATTAATTAATTACAAAATAAAATCAAATTAAGTAGTAAAATTAATATTGACAGTCTTCTTTTTTTGAAATTGAAATTGCAAAGTACGATTTTATAAGCCTAAATTCACAAGCAAATAATTAATTTGTAAGTCACGCTGACGATTTTAAGAATATATAAAAAACGTAATAAATAAATTAAAATTCCTTTAGCAGAAGTTTAAGTGAAGAATAACAAAAAAACAGGTTTTAAAAAATTTGTGCATCTGAGAGATCAAATTTAATTTGTGTTGTTATTCTTTTTGTTATTGCATACAAACCTAACAACTCCCTCTCTCTCTTTCACTATCTCTCTCCCTCTCTCTCTCTCTCTCTCTCTCTCTCTCACTCTCACTGTGTGTCAGTTGTCAGCCGAGCTCCAACGCTGAGCCTCTTCCGCTTATATATTCTAACAATCCCGTCACATCTTCACCACTTATTTTGTTAAGTTGAAAATTTAATTTTTATACTTTTATTATACTTATACATATATACAATTTTTGTTGGCATATTTGTTTAAAATTTAACTCTTCTTATTTGTAATAAATAATAAAAATTTTAAATACAAGAAAAAAAGTAAAACAAAAAATTCATATATATTTAAAGTAAATTTTGTACACAAGCCCAAAAAAGGATCAATTAAAAGGATAATTAATAAATAAAAAAAACATTTAAGTGGAAATAATAGAAAAAAAACAAAAATTCTTCATACAGTTTAAACATAAATAATACTTAATATTAACTAATAAAAAAAAACTAAGTATATTGAATAATTACTTTTATATACATATAAGTATATTTAAATATACAAAATGCATACAATTATTAATTTTATGTTTATTAAATTAATAATTAATAAAATAATTCATTATAAAAATAAACATCATGAAAGCAACTTTTGGGTTTTTCGTAGGATGGCAGCCACGAATACATAGCACATAAACATAACACACACATGCATAAATATAACACACACATAAACATAACACAAAACAAAACACACGCATAAGCATAACACATACATAAACATAGCACACCCACACAAACATACACAAACATAAGACAAATCACACGCATAAACATAACATACACATATACGCAACCATAATATCCACACACACACACATAAACATAACACACACATGCATAAACATAAGACAAATCACACGCATAAACATAAGACAAATCACACGCGTAAACATAACACACACACACACACACACACACACAACACACACACACACACATACATTGCAAAAAACTGGCTAACGTCGAAGCTCCAACTGGCAGGCCAAAAAACTGAAGCAGTCTTAATTACAAGCAGGAAAAAAATTGAAGTCATTACACTAAATATAGACGGGCACAACATTAGAACGCAGCCATCGTTAAAATACTTAAGAGCGATGATAGACGCGAGACATAACTATAAAATAAACATTGAGCAGGCCTGCAAAAATCTGCGCGAGTAAACACGACCCTGTCTCGAATGATGGCTAATATAGGCGGCCCAAATCAAAGCACTTCTGGCAAAGTTAACCAATCCATAGTATGCGGCACCTGTATGGGGACAAGCATTAAAGCAGAAAACATACGCCAAGATTGCAAAATCGTTATTCAGACTAAATGCTATTAGAGTTGCTAGTGCATTTCGCACAGTGTCTCACGATGCTGTTGGAGTCATATCTAGCATAATGCCACCAGACATAATGGCTCTTGAGCTTAAGAGAGTAAAAAAATCGGCAGGCCTTTAACAGCAGAAGAGCGAAAAGAAGAAAGGCAAAAGAGCTTGAATGTATGGCAAGAATGCGACAAAAGGACGATGGACGCACAGACTCATCAAAAATGTGCAGACTTGGGTTGAAAGAAAACAGGGAGATATTGATTTCTATATGACCCAGTTCTTGAGTGGTCATGGCTGTTTTAGAGAGTATCTGTACAAGTATGGACATGATGACGGAGAAATCTGTCCTTCTTGTAGGAGTGGTAATGAAAATGAAGAGCATATATTCTTCTACTGTTCGGAATTCGATACAGAACGTAGGTTTTTAGAGAACCAAATAGGAGACAGAGTAACACCAGAAAACATAGTGCCGCACATGCTGCAATCAAGGCAGATTTAGCAAAATGTGCAAAAGTTAGCCGCTAGGGTTCTACAAGAACTAAGAAGAATGGAACGGTTGCGAAGCAGCGAGACTAGATCCATGAATGTAGTATAAACCCCTTGAGATTTTCTAGTCAATAGGCTAAGCTAGCCCTGCGATGTATTAACTAACGGTCGGGCCGCAGGGCAATTCTATAGCTGAAGTACTTCGAGATGTTTTTTAGTGGGTTAAAGTTTCACACTATTGTTGTGGGGGCAACAGTGTCTTTTGAAAATATTTCATCTCAAAAAAAAAAAAAAAAAAAAAAAAAAAAAAAAAAAAACTGCCAGTTGGTATCGGATCCTAAGTGCTCTACGCACCTTGCATATCCCTGGATACCTACTAAGAGTCATAGAAAACTATTTCAAGGATAGACTTTTGTTATACGACACAAACGAAGGCCCAAAAGAGTACAACATCACAGGAGGAGTTCCACAAGGATCGGTGCTAGGGCCACTTCTCTGGAACGCCATGTACGATGGTATTCTGGAAATTGAGCAACCACTTGATATCTGCAAGTGATAAAGCCATCAGAGTAGGAGCAGCCTTGGCAAGGTTAATGCCAAACACTGGAGGACCAAGGCAGCATGTAACGAAGCGTTAATACCTCCATTTTTATGTACGCAGCATCCATATGGGCCCCAGCAACAAGCTGCAAAGCGTGAGTATGCTGTGCATTTAGGACCATATCCACTGATGCAGTCAGCGTCATCGGGGGACGGATGCCAATAGATCTTGCCATAAAAGAGGCCGCGGCCATTCGAAACTTGAATAGCCAAGACAAAATGGATCCAGCCAAAACTGAGTTAATCAGAAAGAGCTCACAAAATGAATGGCAGGAAAGATGGGGTATATCCACCAAAGGACGGTGGACCCATGAGCTGATCCCAAATATACAAGCATGGATCGCCCGAAGACACGGTGAAGTTAACTACAACCTAACGCAATTCCTATCGGGACACGGATGCTTTCGAAAGTATCTGCACAAGTACAGACATGTGGAGGACCCATACTGCCTGTACTGTGTTGGCAGCTATGAGAATGCAGAACATGTGTTGATGGAATGCGGCAGATTTACGGGTGCAAAACGCCTGCTTGAGCATTATATAAGAGAGAAAGTAACCTCAGCTGGTGTTCTTCGGTACATGCTTGGGTCACAGGAGGCCTGGGATACAGATATACTGGTCGGTATCATGAAACAAGTAAGATACGACGAGCAAAGCGCTAGAGGTTTAGCGAGCTAAAGCCGTTAGAATGACCAAGATACGAGAGTGAGGAAAAACTCTCAGCCCGCCACGTGAAGGAAAACTGAATGTACCACGGGGACCCACGGGATCGAAGTAAAGGTGGTTTTAGTTGGGTTAGAGTCCTACACCTCGGCATGATACTTTCCAACTAATGCAAAAAAAAAAAAAACAATGACAGTCTACGTCTACCTGTCGGACGACGATGCAGCAAAGGTGCTGAAGGTGCAGCGGATACGCATCGGCTGGGTCTTGTGCTGAGTACGCGAGAGCATTTCTCCCTCCAGATGCTTCAAGTGTTGGGGCTACAACCACCTAGCATGTAACTGCAAGAAGACGGTACACCGCAGCAACCAATGTAGAAAATGTGGTGAAGAAGGACACCTAGCGGCGGCGTGCACAAATAATGAAAAATGTGCGCTATGCGAAGGAGGTCACGCAGCTGGCAGCTCCCGCTGTATGGCACGTCAAAAGGCGGAGCGGAGAGGTGGGCGTTGAAAATCGTACAACTCAATCTTAACCACTGGTTGCGGCACAGGACTTGTTGCGGCAAAACGTTTACGAGGGGCAGTTCGACCTTGCCATCATAAGCGAACAGCACCACAACGTGAGAGGATGTCACTGGATACCGGACGCGAGCAGCAAAGCGGCGTTATGGACGCTCGTAGGTAGGATGCACCAAAACAAACCGAATGCACCCAACTCTGATTTCACTTGGATAAAGCTCGACGGAATATATTTTTTCTCGTGCTATGCTCCGCCGAGTATGGACATAGCGCTCTTTGAACGAATGCTGACGAAACTGGTCGCAGAAGCGAGAGGTAAAACTCCAGAAATTATCGCGGGAGACTTTAATGCTTGGTCAACAACATGGGGCAGCAGGAGCACAAACCACAGGGGCAGAATGCTGATAGAGTGTCTTGCCACGTTGGATGTTGAACACCTAAACAATGGGCAACACACATTTGAGGCAGGGGAGAAACGGTCTGCGGTGGATCTTACCTTCGCTCACAACTCGATCACGCGCACCGACACATGGAGCATAAGGGATTTCCACACTCACAGTGACCATAGAGTTATCGTCATCGAGCTGAGGCATAACATGCAGCCGTCCCGAGTAATAAAAGTACAAACAAAAGGTTGGAGACAACATGCATTTGATGCTGAAGTCTTTCTACTGGTGTGGGGTGAGGCAGAGACCTCGGATGACGGAGCCACAAACATGGCTAGGGACATTAGACGCCGGCTAAGCGCTGCATGCGACGCCGCCATGCCAAGAAGGACGAGCGTGCCATCCAGGAAGCCGGTTTACTGGTGGACTGACGAAATCGCTGAGCTCAGAAGACGCTGTAAGAGTGCGCGCAGAAAGGCACAGCGCGCTCGACCCCGGTCCCGCCTTATATGGCAACCACTATGGGCCGCCTACAAAGATTGTCGGCAGCAGCTCAAGAAAGTTATCCGCAGCAGCAAGGAGGCTTGTTTCAAGGAACTGAGGGATAGCGCGGATATTGATTCCTGGGGTAAAGCGTATAAGGTGGTGATGAGCAGAGTCAAAGGGCCGAGAGCACCACAACCCACCGATGCCGCGATCATGCGCAACGGGGTAACAACAATCTTTCCTCCACAGGGGGAACGGGTCCACCACGTCAAAAATGCGTTCAATTCGGCGAGCTGGTATCGAATACTGCAGGCGCTGAGTGACTTCAATACACCGTGCTACTTGCAGCGAATTATTGCGGACTACTTCGAGGGCAGAGTGCTACTCTACGACACTGACGACGGTGTAAAGCGTCACAAGGTCTCCCGTGGCGTCCTTCAAGGCTCGATGCTAGGACCAACATTGTGGAATGTGATGTACAATGGCGTTCTGGCGATGGATCTCCCAAACGATACGACGATGGTTGGCTATGCGGATGACATCGCACTGGTGGTAGTGGCGAAAAATATTCCCACTCTAGAGACGCGGTGTAGTGATGCGGTGTCAAAAGTCACGAGGTGGCTGGAGTGTGGAGACCTTGAGTTGGCCTCGCAAAAACCGGAGACGGTCCTCCTGACCACACGGAAAAAATTGGAGACTTTCTCGTTCAGGGTTGGATACCACGAGATAGTGTCACGGCCATATCTGCGGTATCTGGGCGTGCTTATTGATGCCTGGATGTCTTTCAAGGAGTATCTGGTAGCGGTCAGCGAAAAGGCCGCTAAGGTAAACGGCGTGCTCTCACCCATGATGGCAAACATCGGAGGACCACGCTACAGCAGAAGGAAACTTCTGGCAAGGGTCACGAGCTCCATACTGCTGTATGCTGCGCCAGTGTGGGCAGACACGACGGAGAAGGCGTCATATTTCGCTGGCATCCGGGTAACATATCGCTACAGTGCTTTGAGAGTGGCTACTGCATTCCGCATTGTTTCGGATGATGCTATCGGAGTGATTGCTGCAATGCCACTAGTGGATATCCTGGCCTCTGAATGCCAGCGCACGTTTACTGCAGGCGCACATGCATCAAAGGTGGATGAACGTCATCGCAGAATCCTGATCTGGTTGCGACGCTGGGAGATATCGGACAAGGGAAGATGGACATTCTCCATGATTCCAAACATCACCGCCTGGATAAGTCGCAAACATGGAGAGGTGGATTTCTACACCACCCAGTTGCTCAGCGGACATGGCTGCTTCAAGCAATACCTCCACCGCTTCAAGTATGAGGAGGACCCGTTCTGTCCCAATTGTTCAAACGAAATCGAAGACGCTCGGCATGTCCTAATACACTGCCCCCGTTTTTCCCACGTACAAGCCGAGATGACTGAAGCCTTCGGAGAAGTTCCAACCGTGGAGAACACTGTGGCCTACATTTGTGAGACACCATCCAAATGGCGAGCCTTTCAAGATGCAGCAGCGAAGATTATGATTGAGCTTCGCCGCATTGAGCGAGGGAAAAAGAAGGTTGCGCGATGCGATCGTGAACAGCAGCGAATCCTCTGCAACAAGGACGGATGGTTGACAAAGACCAACGACTGACGGTTGAGCAATGATGCTCTGACGGCCTTCCGACGGATTACCTCCGGGATGATCCACCCGTACGTTTGAGGAGATATTTAGTGGGTTAGAGTCTCACACTGACCCCGGCTTTATAGGCTTTTACTCCTAGTTTACAAAAAAAAAAAACAACATACACACACACCAACATAACACACCCGCATACACAAACATAACACACGCTTAAACATAACATACACATGCATAAACATAAACATAATATACACATGTATAACATAAACACATACAATAAGGATATGTTCTGGATACAGGACCATATCAAGTGATGCAGTGGGTGTCATAGGGGGACGAATGCCAATAGATATCGCTGCAAGTTATGCTCGACCACAGAAACTCCTGTGGAGGATTTTATTAAGTCCTCGAAGGCTTACGGGTAACCCTAACGTCTAACACAAAAAATCTAAAAAAACAAACGAATCATCGCCAATTATACAGGACCTTATTGTCGCATATAATCCAGTAGACCTTCAACAAGGTTTTATCATATTGCTTTATAGCGCCATGGAGGTTAGCCTTTGAGAGACTGAGATGGTTCTCTTCACCAGGAAAACTTTTATGTACCTTTGCTGAAAGTAACCAAGTTTAAATGGCACGAGGTTGGACATTAAAGAACAGGCAAGATACCTGGAACTTTTGGGTACCTGGGATAGAAAGCTGAACTGGATGGTTAACACGCTCGTCAGAGTTCGCAAAGCTACAGTAGCACTTTATCCTTGTAAGAGAGCAATCGGTAGGAAATGGGAACTGGAATCGAAAATTATGATTTTAGTCCTTTGGATTTGGTAGTCCTTTGGTGGACGTCTGTCAACAAAAGTCCACATTAAGAGAAGAGATTCTGTACAAAGATCGGCTTATTACAACCGCTGCCTTCAGATCATTATCTAAAAGGGTCCTGCTACACCTTATCCCGGTTGAGCTCTTTGTAAGCAGATAACTTCCCTTTCAGCGATGAGATTGAATACAGTAAGCGGATGGACTCCACAAGATTTTGGCCATATCTTTATACTGAAAAACTTGGCATTCCTTCCCAGCTACATTGATTACTCCCTTGCCTATTTCCTCTTTGATACCAAATTCTCCACCCAAATTCCAAGCAGACCAATATGGGAAAGTGACGATGTGTCTGAACAAGGAGTATGTTTCTATACTCATGGCTACAAGCTAGTGTACTATGGCGAAGTTTCCAATGAAAACTTTCGACTCCCGGACTACTGCAGCTTCCTCCAGGCGGAGGTGCTACCAATATTTAAAGCCCTATCTGTGCTGAACGGGACTCCTGTCATAGTTGTCAAGAAGAGGATGAAGAAGAGACGGTTATCTGTATACTTTGTCATTGTCCGGCCCTCTCCAACAGCAGGTGGAGGTTTTATTACAATGGAGACACTTGAATATTTGGAGACCTCTTTCTACGGCGGTTCAATTCTATCTAAAGCTCAGATGGAAATCCCTGGGGTCTCCTGTCTTCAATGACTTGGAGGATTGCAAATCAATCAGCATAAAGACTTGTTGAGATGCGTCCTACTCTCAATATGGTTGGAGTAAGGCTCCACACAGACTCTTGAGTAAGAATACTCTTTGTCCACTGACTTGTGTCACCAGAATGGCCTTAACTATGTCGTTTCGCCGAGTGCCCGTGCACTTGACAGTCATTTAAACCTACCTATGTTGTGATTGGTAAGTCTGTGGTAAGACTGGTAAGAATACGTTCTGCCTCTTCGGTAGATCCCTTTTCACTCGAGAGACTTGATAATATGGCATCAGGAATCCTGCGAAGACTAATTGGGTAATTAGACAGGGACAATTGTAATAACTTACCTCAGATTGTGCCAAGCTGCTTCGAGAGTTTCCTACAGAAATCTGAGGGCCTTCGAACTGTCACAATCTTAAATGAGAGCGGGCTAGTCCTCTGTTATGCAGGTGATATTATTCTCATAGGCAGGACAAAGTGTGGTGTATTTCGGACTTTCGCGCCTATATACAGAGAAGCCGTAAATGTAGGTCTGGCGGTAAATGAGAGTAAAACGAAGTAATGCTGTAAACATGAAAACAATCGCAGCGTCATGGAACAACAATTGCATTTGGCCCATATAGTTATGACAGATACAAGGAGTTGATTTATCTTGACGTCGCCGTTGACAGCAGTAATAGTGTCAGCCTGGAGATCAAGTGAGAATGACTCTTGCCAATAGATATTAGTATGGGCTAGCAATTGAGTAGTGAGCCCTTTCTGGGCTTATAAATGTGGCACTTCAGAAGACGCTCATCCTAACAGTGCTTCTAATGATGCAGTCCGATGCAGCCGCTCTTGAAGAAAGATGGTTCGTAAGATCTTCGGATCTTGCGAACATCAGAATGAACCCTTCAATGACATCGATGTGAACTGACTGGGTTATATCTATATAGAATGGGAGAAGATCCTCCAGCCAGAAAGATGTTTGTTAAGGGTTTTAATTTATATTCAAAGTTTAATTTTGAAAAATATAAAATTTTTCAATTGAACAATTTTGAGACATTGCAAGTGACTTCGAATGACTGGATTGACTTAAAACAACCGCGATTATTCTATATAATCTTCTCTTCTATATACGAACATTGACTTGAAATAATTATTGATTTCGAGGTGGGCAGGCCTGATATTAGATGACAATGGTCAATGCAGTCATTTGCGAGCTGCAATGGAATCATTTGAGTGCTAGAATTGAGTTATTTGAGTGTTCTGATGGAGTCATTTGAGTGTTACAATGGAGTAACTTGAGTGTTAAAATTGAGTAATTTGAGTGCTACAATCGAGTAAGTTGATTATTATATTGGAGTAATTTAAGTGCTACAATGGAATCATTTGAGAGTTACGGAATTTAAGAAATGAGGGGTAGTTTCGATGGCTTGCACCATTTTTCTATGTCAACACTGCATAACAGTAACGAAAATCGTTTCAGACTAACGAATCGTTAATTTTTGTGTGATAAAGTGTGACCGCGTGGATATCTCATAAGATTCTGCTCTTGAGTAAAACAATGGGCTTGATATAGGCGTGAGTAATTCTCTACTAAATCTCACGTATTCCCTACCGTGATCGTTAATATTCGATTTAAGCACCTTCAAGAACAAAATCGAGTATGTAGGATTCGAAAGATTTGATCAGCCATGTTCGCTAAGAATTTTGGGAAATATCATGTATACCCTACGATCGTTATTTGCCGAATCAACAAGTTCAAAGAACAAAATAGTTTGTTAGATTTCGAAGCTTTTCGTCAGTCATATTCGCTCACATTCACGAAATCTCAGGAACAGTTAAAATTTCAAAAGTAACAATGACTCCATGGAAATTCAAGTACTTATAACGAATCATTTTAATTAAGCATATTAAATAAAGTCTCGACTTTCTTCTCAGCCTGATGTCGTCTCATGTTATGGCATACAGTGCCACAGAGTAATTCAGAAACGCTCCCATTTAAAAAAAATTTTATTTTTAAATGATTTTTATTTAATGAAAATTTCTTAAACCAAAATTCCCTAAGAATTGTTCTGAACATATAAGGAAACACAAAATTTGTTTTTTTTTCTTTTTTTTGTTGCGACAATACACAAAAGTAAACTTTATTTATTAAAAATTTATTTCTCTCAATATACAAATGTTTACAATTTACTTGATCAATTTCATTAAATTGTTTATATGCTTTCTTTATATTATTTTTAAAATTTGATTTATTTGTATAGTTATTTAGTTGTTTTGTATTTGGTACTAAATTGTTTACAAAATATATTAGTAAATTTATGTTAAATATTACAAATTTGTATGGTTTTATTAAGGTGTGAAATGTGTCTCTGTGATTGTGTGTATGTGTGCATGTGTGTAACTGTGTGAACAAATTATGCGCATTTTTTATTTTTTTTTATAATATAAATTTTTTTTATTTAATTTTGTATTCATATAATTTTTTATTTTTTTTATAAATTTTTCTTGGTTACAGTTAAAATATTATAAACACATTAAGCATAAAAGAAGTATTAAAAATATTTTTAAAAATTAATTGTATAAAATATATATAAAGAAAATAAGTGATTTTCACAAATGAAACAAACAGGATAATAACATTTAATTTAACTAAATTGTTTATAACTTTTTTACTAAGAACACAAAAAAAATATTGATAATATTCTTTTATAAAGTGACGGATATAATATGTGTATGTGTATGGCTGTGTTAGTGTGTGTGTGTGTGTGTGTATTTGTGTGTGTGTGTATACAAAAATACAGTTACAGTGAGTTTTAATATACATTATATAATAAAGATTTCTTTTAAATATTATTTTATTTATAAATGCGCTCGTCTCAGTTTGTTAATTTGCGTTTTGTATAGAATACGAGAGTATAGCTTTATTAAAATGAATGAATCTTTAGTACGTAACAAAAAACAAACAGGCAGTTTAATATTTAATAAACACATAATAAATAATGGAAAAATAGTAAATAAGTTTACAATAATATTTGAGGAATACTGCTCTAGACACATAAGTAAGTTTATCCGCAAAAATTATGCGAGAAAATACAATAAATTGTGATGCAAACTGTGTTTAAATTAACAATATAAGCAAAAATATATTGTAATATAAAATTTTGTAGCATTATTAAAGTGAATTAATTCAAAAGTTATATTTAAATAAATAATTAAGTTTTTATGAAAATAGTATATTAAAAAAAAAAAAAAAAAAATATATATATATATATATATATATATATATATATATATATATATATATATATATATGTATATATATATATATATATATATATATATATATATATATATATATATACACATATATATATATATATATATACATGTATAAATGTTTTTAAATATTTTTTATTTTTTTAAAATTTAAATAAACTGTCAAATTAAATGTTAAAAATTATAAGTAAAAACTGTGTTGATTTATGTTCTTTATTTAAAAAATAATAATTTGTTCTTTTATGTTTTTTATTTAAAAGTTTAATAATTTGTGTTTAAGGGTTTTTATTTAAAAAATAAGTAATTTGTTGTTGTATGTTTTTTTTATAAAAATTAATAATTTCTTTTTTAAAGTTTTTATTTAAAAGATTTATAATTTGTTTTGTGCATTTTATTTAAAAAAAATAATTTCTTTTTTTATTTAAAAAATTAATAATTTGCTGTTTTATGTTTTTAATTAAAAAAATAATATAATTTTTTTTCATGGTTTTTATTTAAAAAAATTATAATTTGTTTTTTAATTAAAAAATTTATAATTTTTTGAAATTAAAAATTAATCATTTCTTTTTCAATGTTTTTATTAAAAAAATTTATAATTTATTTCTCAAGGTATTTGCTTAAAAAATTAAATAATTTATTTTTTAGATTTTTATGTAAAAATTTCAATAATTTGTTTTATTTTATTATTTATGTTTTTTATGTAAGAAATTTATTATTTGTTGTTTTGTTTTTTTTTATGTAAAAAATTAAAAATTTCTTTTTCAAAATTCTAAATAAAAGTTTAATGAAAAATATATTAAAATGATCGCTGTGCTTGTATAATTTTTGTTTCTTTAAAGAGATTATGAAATTTCTTCATTTTTTATAAAAGTTTAATCCAGTTTAATAATGCTACAAAATTCTTAGACTAAAAATTTGCCACTGAAAAATTTTTTTAATATTTTTTTGTGTTATATAATTTGTTATTTTCTTTATTTTAATTAATTAAAGAAATATTTGTTAATATTGCACAAAAGTTTAATTCAATTTAGTAAAGCAAAAATATATAACAAAATCTGATTATAATTTTTTTTTTGAAAATTGGAAATGACTTTTCCCCATTTGTTATAAAAGTTTAATTTAGTTTAATAATGCTACAAAATTCTGCAATTAAAAAATTTATTTAAATTTGTGTTAATTAATTTGTCATTTTATTTGTTTTCTATTAATTAATTTATCATTTTATTTGTTTTGTGTTAATTAATTTATTATTTTATTTATTTTGTGTTAATTATAAATATTTTGTCAGTAATAATTATAAAAGAAATATTTGTTAATATTGCACAAAAGTTCAATTCAATTTAGTAATGCTATACAAAGACAAATGTTTATATTCGTTTAAGTTCTGTGCGTTTTAATAATGCTTTAGAAATTAAGCTATATATGGAAAAAAATAAAACAATGTTTTTGTTGCACAAAAGGTTAATTCAATTTAATAACGCTTTGAAATGAAGCTATTGACGAGAATAGTTTTGAATTTTTGTTTTGGATTTAAAACAATTGTTTAAGTGTTTTCAAATATGGAAAAAATTTGTAAAAATTCATTTTTTTTGTGAGAATTAAAACAACAAAAATTTGATTAAATATTGAATTTTTTCGCCAAATTGAAATTAGCTTTTAAGAGTTTTTTCTTGATCGAAAGGCCACAAAATGCGTTTTGAAATGTTCTTTTTTTGTTTTTGTTTTTTTGTATAAAAAAGTACGCGTCACTAGAGTTAAGTTTAAGTCGGGAGGGGGCTAGTAAACATTTGGTAGAAGTTTCCTGTGGGTAGTGTAGCCTGGCGTACTCATTATAAGTACATTGTTTGGTTTGGTTTAAATTCCTTTTTGATTTTTGTTCTCTTTGTAATTTACATAGTAATATTATTTTACGTTATATATTCTTGTTTACCTTCAACGGAAGAGTTTCTATGCTTGACTGGAATACGCTTAACTATGGTTTGAGTTTTTCTTTGTTTTTATTTTGTACAATTATTAATTAATTTATGTATAAGAATGAAGTAGAGCTGTTTTGACTTATGGCGCTTACTTTAATACATGCTCGTTTGATTTGTTTTTGTTGCGTTTTTACAATTTTTTCTACACTTAATTTAAACTTTTCTACATTTACAAAAAGTTAGTTAGTTCAGTATTTTTATCTACCGCTTTTCCGGCTTTAATCAGCGCTTCCTTTCGTCCTCTTCACTGTTTCACTATTTCGCTTTTCGAACGCATTTTCTGGTGCCCAACTTTCTCCGCTCAATTTTCAATTGCCCTGAATTTTTGCAACTCTTCACTTTCCTTTCTTAACTTTACTTCCTTTATCTTACTTCAATTCTTTTACTTTACTTTACTTTCTTTACTTTGAATTCTTTACTTTACTTTACTGTGCATTATTTACTTTACTTCCATTAATTTACTTTACTTTACTTTACTGTACTTCACTTTCTTTACTTCAGTTTACTTCCTTTGCTTCATTTTACTTTCCTTTTCTCTCTTTCACTTTACTTTATTTGACTTTGCTTTCGCATCATTTGTTCCCCGAAATTGCGGCTCTGTCTTGATTCGCTGATCCTTCTACTCATATTTCTTTTACGCTTTTATGTCATTGTCAGGCCGTCGAGCAGGGAGTGATGATGGGCCATATTTCACGCCTTCGCTCCGGGCAGCTTCGACAGCACCTTCGACAGATCGACCCCTGTGAGAGCATTGATCGTTGGCGGCAGTTGTGCTACTAAACGTGTGACGTCATTGGTCAGATTGTCGCTGCCGCCGATAATGACGATTTCATCGGTCTTGGCCAAGGGAGCAGCAATCTCGGCGGCGATCTAAAGGAAGAAAGAAGAAAATTGGTGATAAAGTGGTCTAGAAATTTAATAGTCATTAGTGTGATCCTTGACTGAAAAACTCGTGAAGAGAAAACCTCTTTTTATCCGAAAATTCTTCAAAAGCTTTAAAAACTTACAAAAAAGAGCTTTTAACATAACCCAGTTATTTGAATACCGACGAAAGAACTTTAAAAAGAGAGCCTTTTACGTGGCCGTTTGGCGTTGATGCACTCTTTTTTAAAAGCTTTGACCACAAAAAGGCGTTTTTTATTTGATCACTAATGAGCAATATTTTCGGAAGCTTTAAACACTTACAAAAAAGAGCGTCTTACGTAACGAGTATTCTGATTATCGATGCGAAATTCTTTCAAAAGCTTTGAACATATGTAAAAAAGAGCTTTTAATAGAACGAGTTATTAAATCACCAATGAAAAAATTCTTCAGAAGCTTGAACACACAGAGGTTTTTACGACCCGAGTTAATTGATCATCGACGGAAAAAAAATAAAAGAGCTTTGTACTCAACGAGTTATTTGATCACCGATGTAAAAACCGTTTCTGAAGCTTTTAACATAAACAAAAAATAGCTTTTCTAGGTATTTGATCACCTATGCGACATTCTTTAACAGATTTTATCATACAAAATGAGCTCTTTAATTAACGAGTTGTTTGATCTACAAAGAATGTCAAAAGCTTTCACCATATACAAAAAAAACCTTTTCGTTGGGGTTGAATTTACTTTACATGCTATAACTGTCTACTATTCTCTCCTTTATATACCTAATCTCCAACCACATATTCTCTTCTTTATATATCCTATTCATTCTTCTATATTTCTAATCTAACCTATTCTCTCCTTTATATAGCTTCATCTTTTCCCTCCCATTTGGAGTCCTAAACATTTGTTTTGAATTTATTACAGTATCTTTCTTAGACCACCTGTTGCCTTACGCCATCTTTCTACTCACCTTTGGCAGAGATTCCAATACGATATTCATGATGGCCGCATCTCCGTACTGCTTGTAGACCTGGGCCTTCATGCGCATACGCTCGGCTTCCGCCTTGCCCACCAGTTCGATGGCGTGCGCCTCAGCCGAACCCAGCTTGCGAATTTTCTCCGCCTCAGCGCGAGCCGTTTCGATCGTTTGGCATCTGAAAGAGAACTGAGTTAGAACTCTTCCAATTGAAGATAATTTAATATTCCCACTTACTGCTTGCCCTGAGCTATGGTCTGCACCCGATACGACTCCGCCTCCGCTGGCAGTTTCACCGTGGACATCAGTTCGCATTCCTTGCGTTGCACCTCCTGCGATTCGATTTCGATTTGTTTGCGTCGTTCGACCACCTCGATTTGTATCTCCTCGTTACGTATCCTCTGGCGCACCTTGGCCGCCTGCAGCTCGTAGGCAAGTTGCGCTTCGGCCTTGGCCGTATTGATCTCCTGATCGAAGTGGGCCTTCTGCAGCTTGTACATGCGTGTGTTGTCCTCGATTTTCGTGTCCGTCGAGTATTTGACATCCATGGCGCTCTTCTCGCATTCGGCCTCGCGAATGCCGGCGTCACGATTCGCTTCGGCCTCGCCAACATCGGCATCACGCACAACGATGGCCGTTTGGGCCTTGCCAAGTGAGGACAAGTACTGAACATCGTCGACAATGTCTTTGATCGTGAACGACAGAATCTCTATGCCCATGCGCCCAACATCAGGGGCGGCCACCTCGCGGACTAACGCTGCGAATTGATCGCGATCTTTGTACACTTCTTCGACTGAAAGAGTTCCTGTTTAATAGAAGGGGGAGGGGATTGATTAGTAAACAATTATTATAATTTATATAGAATTTAGTTATTACGAAAGTGTGAGGAGAAAATCATATTTGGGTTGCGAGATAGATCTTTAGAATTTTTGAGAAATTGTATGAAATGGAGGGATTGAATTGTGAAGCTTCATGTTGGTGGACAGTTTTTTCTTCGGTGGATAAATATATAAGAATAGGAACAATTTTATGGTATACGATTTTACCTCTCTAGAAGAGAGTAAGAAAATCATACTTGAAATACTTTCGAGAGAGCACACTCACTTTCTCTCTTAGCTCTTTTCGAAGTATTAAAATCTCTTTTCGAAAAATTGAAATCTTAGTTCGAATTATTCAAATCTCATTTCGAATGATAGAAGTCTGTTTTCAAAATAATAAGATTAAGAATATATATATATATATATATATATATATATATATATAAGAGTATATATAAAAGAATATATATATAAGAATAAGATAAATATCTTATTTCGAAAGATTGACATTTTATTTCGAATTATTCAAATTTCATTCTAAAATCTCATTTCTGATGTCTCAATTCCAAATACTAAAATCTCTTCTCGAATTCAATTTTAGTTTTGAAATCTCATTTCGACAAATTGATTTCTTATTTCGAAATATTAAAATCTCGTATCGAAACATTGACTTCTCTTTTCGAATTATAGAAACATAATTTCGAAAAATTAAAAATATCTTTTCGAACTATTCAAATCCTATTTCGAAATATGAAAATCTCATTTCGAATGATAGAATCTCTTTTCAAAAATTGAAATATCTTTTCGAAATATAGAAATCTCATTTCGAAATCGAATGCTTGATTATGTTCATAGATGTTACCTTTTTACCACCATGTAAGTGAGACCCAGCACCATGGAGATTTTGAGAGCTCCCATCCATATTAGTGACATATTGAACTTTTTTTTTAATTTCTAAATTATAATTATAACTATTAAATAATAATGACTGTGAATTATACGAAAATAATTTATATTTTATTATTTTGGTTTACTTTGTATTAGTTAATTATTTGATGTAACTTTATTATTTTATAATCTTTTATATTATTTTATTATTTTGTATTAGTTAATTATTTTATATAATTTTATTATCTTACTGTGTTTTTTTATTTTATATATAGTTTATTATATTCGTTTATTATTTTATATTATTTTAATAATTTCAAATTATTTTTTTTCTATTCACCACAATTGCTTTTTCGGTTGTCTTAATCGAGTGTTTTTTCATTCATTTCGTTAATCATTTTAATATATGTAAGTTTTTAGTTCAAATAATGCTAATCGCTTCTCGACCTCTGGATGAAATTTAATCATTCGTTTTTAATTTATTTATGTTAACATTTTTATTTTAAAGTAATTTTTTCTAATTTGTTTAAATTTTATTTTGTATTTATTCTATTATACTTTTCTTATCTTTTTTGTTTTATTCTTTCTAATTTGAAATAAATTAGCATTATATATAAATGCAGATTTAATTTCCTTATTAATTATTTTTTAAAATTATTTTTCATTATTTTTTTTTAAAAATTAAAATTTAATTAGTTATTTATATTATTTATTTGAATTATAAATTTTATATTTTCTAATACAAACCTTTTTCTATAACCACAAATTTTCAATTATAACTTCATTTTTATTATAATAATTTATATACGTGGCATTTTATTTTTTAAATTTTGTTTATGTTTTTATTATATATTTTTATTATAATTATTTACGTTTCATTTAGTTTTTAAAATATTTTTTTTTTATCAATTTGTAACATTTCGTTTTAAAATTTTAAATGTATTGCATGTTAAATCTTTCGGGTTTATTATATATTTTTATTATTATTATTTATAAATTTAATTTTTTTATATAAAGGGTTTTTCAAAAGAAACGCTACAAAAGTAAATCGATAGTGACAGCAAACGACGCCATATTTTTTCCCGCTCTTTTGACATTTCTCTTCAGTAAGGTTTGCCATTTCATGGTGCAAATATATACGAGCCAACAACGAGTTGAAATTATTAAAATTTACTACCGAAATTCGGAGTCAGTCGCCTCAACTTTAAGAGCGCTACGTCCAATTTATGGTCGTCATAATTGTCCTAGCAGGTCAACAATTGAGCGTCTAGTGGAAAAATTTGAATCCACAGGCACAGTACAAAATGTTCCCGTGCCAGTGAGACAAAGAAGTGCCCGTAGTGTCGAGAATATTGCTGCCGCTGAGGCTTCAGTTCAAGAAAGCCCAAATGTGTCTCTCACACGTCGTTCTCAAGCGTTGGGCATCTCTGTGACGTCGTTGTGGCGAATTCTGCGAAAAGATCTTGGCCTACATCCTCACAAGATCAAATTGATGCAAGAACTGAAGCCGCTTGACCACCAGGCTCATTTCTGGCTGAATGGCTTCGTCAATAAGCAAAATATGCGTTATTGGTTAGACAGCAATCCACACGTACTCCATGAGTCATCATTGTATCCCGAAAAAATTACGGTTTGGTACGGTTTATGGGCCGGCGGCGTCATTGGGCCGTACTTCTTCCGTGATGATCAAGACCGGCACATTACTGTGAATGCGAATCGCTACCGTGATAACCGAATATTTTTGGCCCCAATTGGATAATATGGACTTGGAGGACATGTGGTTCCAACAGGACGGCGCCACAAGCCACACAGCGAATGCCACAATCAATTTACTGCAAACCAAGTTTGGTGAACGTGTTATCTCACGAAATGGCCCAGTCGATTGGCCGCCTCGGTCGTGCGATTTGACGCCGTTAGATTATTTCCTGTGGGGCTACGTCAAGTCTATGGTCTATGCCAACAAGCCAGCGACGATTGATGAACTTCGTACGAATATCGAACGTAAAATTGCAGCAGTATTGGCCGATTTATGCTTGAAAACCGTTGAAAATTGGGTTCAGCGTCTGGACTTCTGCAAGCGTGCCCGTGGTGGCCATGCAAAAGAAATCGAGTTTTATACATAATGGCATCGAACGTACTTTCACAGGAATAAAGAATTTCATTGATATCTAAAACCGGTTTTGTTTTATTTAAAAAAACTTTTGTAGTGCTCTTATTGAAAAACCCGATATATACCGTGTTTTCTGAATTTTGCGGACGCAATTTCATACGTGCTCCGTAATTGGGACGGTTTTTCACTGTGTTTAAACTGAATTCGTTCTTTAAGCTTCGCGATATAGACGCTAATACGAAAGTGTAGTTTATTTACCTAATTTGGTGATATATTGTTCTGCAGGAACAGATTAAAGGTGAAGTGTGGAATTCACAAAGTATTTTATAAACAACAACATCATTAAAAAATAAAAGTGCGCGCCAAAAAACAACTAGCAGGAGTTGCCACCTGTGTCAGTACTCTAAGATGATTGGTGATGCCACTTAATTTTAATCTATTTAAATTTTAAATTCCACAGAGTTGCATTTGAGCCATTCATTAATTCTTTATTTTCCCAACTCTTAATGAGTTTCCCGAACATCAATAAACTTACAAACTTCAGAAATGCTTATGTGATGGTGGTTGCTGAAGATTGCTGCAAAAACAAAAAATAAATAACTAAGGATAACTTGTACCTAACAACCAAGCCAATAAATCGGGCTCGTTCATGTTCTCCTGCTTTAATGTTAAAAGCCAATCTACACTACAATTGCGCCAGCAAGTAACTTAGTCATGCCAGCCATAGGTGGTGGAAAAAGTAATGTGACAAGAAATGTTGCCACTATACAGACTGGTATAGACAGATATATACAGGTAAAACGAAAGTTGAGTCCAGAAAAAACGGAAATAAAAGACAGGCAAAAAATGCGAGACTAACTCCTCAATCGGCGAATATATCTGCCTCTCCGAAACAAATAAGTAGTAACACTTTGGGTCAGAACAGATTTGCACTATTAGAGAATGAAAACGTTGACTCAACAACTGCAAACAATTCCATTGCCAAAACTCCGAAGCCACCACCATTCTACTTGCGAGAGAGATGCTCAAATGATTTAGTTGCAACTGTAGCTAGTCTTGTAACAATTCCCACGTAACGTCCATAACAAATGGGAATTTAAAGGAAACGAAACTACAAACATACAATGAAAGCAATTACCGCAAATTAGCATGCTATCTTGAAAAAAATGGTAAAAACTACTATACATATCAACTGAAGAGCAGTAAAGGCCTAGTAGTTGTTATTAAAGGTATTGAGAATAGTGTAAGTACTAATGAAATCAAAGCTTCTCTCGAAATCGCCGGATTTAAAGTAAAAACGGTACATTAAAAACAGAGACAAAGTACCACAACCACTATATCAAGTAGAACTTGAACCGAATGGAAGAAAATTAAAAAGTAGCGAAACACACCCAATATACCATCTGCGTTACTTATTACATAGACGAATAACCGTTGAAGAACCACACAAAAGAAAAGGCCCTGTCCAGTGCTTCCATTGCCAAGAATACGGGCACACAAACTCGTACTGTACCTTACGCACTGTTTGTGTTGCCTGTGTGGACTTCACCATTCCTCCAAGTGTTTGTCTGACAAATCCAACATAAATGCAAAAAAATGCAGCAATTGTGGAGAAAACCACACGGCAAACTATAGAGGCTGCCCAGTGTATTTAGCACTCAAAAATAAATTAGACCAGAAACAGCAACCAGCTTTTCATTACACAGAGATTGCCAAATCAATCGAACCCCATAAGCAACTGACCAGTGACAACGCTTCTACATCAAGATCATATGCCAACGTAGTAAAGTCTGGATCTGAGGAAATTCCTAGCTTTGCAAATCCTATGCAAAATGTAGAAACCGTGATATGAAAATTAACAAATTGTATGACAGAATTTATGACATCAATGCAAAGTATGTTGCATGAGTTGTTGAAAACTCAAAACCAACTTATGCAATTGTTGATATCTAAAAAATGAACTAAAGGGTTTTCCAATAAGAGGTGTTATTTTGGTATTCAAAAAAAAATGCCATTTTTTGAGATAAATGATCGGATGTTTATTTCATAATAAAGAGGAAGGTATGGCTTTAATAATGAAAAACAACATCAGCCAAATGGCCACCACGACCACGCTTACAGGACCATATCCTTTTCATGAAATTTTCCATAACCAAATCGCAAAGTGGCTGCACTATGTCCTCGATAGCCTCACGAATTCTATCTTTGAGGTCTTGAATCGACGCTGGGCTGTTGGCGTAGACCTTATCTTTCACGTGGCCACAAAGGAAGAAGTCGCAAGGTGTTAAATCACAAGATCTCGGTGGCCAATTGTGATCTCCTCTTCGAGAGATAACACGGTCCGGAAACTTTTCCCGTAAAAGAGCACTGGTTTCGTTGCTTGTGTGGCACGTAGCGCCGTCTTGTTGAAAGTAAACGTTGTCCAGATCAATACCATCCAACTCCGACCATAAAAAATCATTAATCATCTCTCGATAGCGCAATCCATTCACCGTAACTGTTGAACATTTCATTTTCGAAAAAGTAAGGTGCAATGACCCCGCCAGACCATAAACCGCACCAAACAGTCACACGTTGAGGATGGAGAGGCTTCTCAACAATAACTCTTGGGTTTTCCGAGCCACAGATCTGACAATTTTGTTTGTTGACGTAGCCACCGAGGTGGAAATGGGCCTCATCAGTCAAGATGATTTTTCGCTGGAATTCCGGATTATTTTCATGCATTTCATGGACCCAATCAGCAAAGACACGACGCTGTTGATGATCGGCCGGCTTGAGTTCTTGTGTTAACTGAACTTTATAAGCCTTAAGACCCAAGTCTTTATGCAAAATACGGTGTAATGACGTTTGTGGAATGCCCAATTCCAAAGAACGACGAGGAATGGACAAACCTGGGTTTTCTTCAACACTCTGGGCTACAGCAGCAATATTCTCAGTTGTTCTTGAGCGACGTGCACGGATTTTATTCTTCACATCACTAACTTGTCCCAACAGCTCCAATTTTTCCACCAATTTCTGTATTCCGGTCCGACAAGGTGCTTCACGACGACCCAAAAATGCTTTAGTTTTGCGAACTGTGACTGCAAGATTTTCACCATTTTTGTAGTGAATTTTAGAAATTTCAATGCGTTGTTGAAGCGTGTATCGTTCCATTTTTAGTAATGGCGTAGTTTCTACTTGTCAAATGTCAAAGAATAAAAGCTTCAAAAGGGACAGCTTCCGAAATACCGGGTGATTCAAAATAACACCTCTTGTTGGAAAACCCTTTATATTAATATATGTCATTGGAATGCAAACGGCATTAGCCAACATAAACTTGAAATTCAACACTTCCTGCATACTAGGCAAATTGACATTATGCTTATAAAACAAACGCACTTGACAAACAAAAATTATTTTGTTATATCAGGATATAATTTCTACAAGACAAACCATCCTGACAATAAAGCACATGGCGGTACGGGTATATTAATAAGAGATCGATTTAAGCATCATGCACTAGAAGAGTATGCAAAGGACTATCTGCAGGCATCATCAATATGTCTTCAATGCTGGCAGGAAAAAATTGTACTAAGCGCAGTCTATTGTCCTCCAAGATACTCAGTGACTGAATTACAATTCACACAATTCTTCACATCATTGGGGACCAACTTTTTGGCAGCAGGTGATTATAATGCGAAACATACATTTTGCGGCTCCAGGTTAATAAATCCCAAAGGCAAACAACTGTTCTTTGCACTACTAAATTGGTGTTCTAACCTAGACTTCGTGTCTTCAGGACAACTGACATACTGGCCCTCTGACTCTCAAAAAGTGCCCGACCTCATCGATTTTGGAATAACCAGTGGTATTGATCGTAACTTGTTATCTGCAGAATCGTGTTTGGAGCTCGCTTCTGATCATTCATCAGTTATTATATGTCTACATAAACAACCTCAACTGGGTAAGAAAACAGGCCACCTAACCAACAAAAGAACAAACTGGCTTAGGTACCGTCAATATGTAAGTAGTCATATAAACATTGGTCCTCGACTAAAGAGTGCAAGCGATATTGACTCGGCACTTTTGGCCATCAACTCAGTTCTTACATCTGCAGCCACACACTCATCTCCAGCAGTCTCATTATCCCGCACCGCAACAACTCGCACAACATCTGCAGTTATCGATAGTCTCGTTAAGGAGAAAAGGCGCTTAAGAAGAGAGTGGCAACAAAATAGATCACCCTACGCCAAGCAGAAATTAGCATTAGCAAAAAAACGCCTCCGAGAAGCACTGAACTGCGAGCTAGAGAACAGTTTGAAAAAGTATACTGAGACGCTAACTCCAACACAAAATACTAACTACTCTTTATGGAAAGCCTATAAAAATATAAATACTCCTAAATACTGTCATCCACCACTCAGGCAAAATAATGGAACTTGGGCAAGAAGTGACGAAGAGAAAGCCTCAGCGTTTGCAAATCATCTCAAATCCGTATTCCAACCTAACCAACAAACCAACTGTTTTGAAATTCCATTTTTGGCCCCTAAAATACCAGTAATCCCGATGCAGGTTAAAATGAAGGAAGTGCAACTTGCAATTAAAACTCAGCTAAGCCCGAAAAAAGCACCAGGATTTGAATTAATTACCGCAAAAATGATTGTGGAATTGCCTGAAATAGCCATCAAAATAGTTAATTTCGCTCTTAAGTTAATTTCGCTCTTAAGATTTAATTACTTATTGTTAGGCTCGAAATGAGTGAATTCAATAAATAAATGTTTAAAAAAAAAAAAAATATTGTTTCATATTTGTCACCATCCATAATCGCCGTCCTAATTTTAATTTTAATATATTTAAAATTTTTTTTCGGTTTTTTATTAATTTTTATTAATAGTATTTCTCTTCTTATTTATTTATATTATTTCGAGTCTTATTTTGTTTTTTATACTTTCCACCAAGAATCTTTTTGCTCCACAATTGTTTTTTATTTAATTAAGAATTTTCTTATATTTAGATTAAGAATAATTATAATTAATAATAATTAGACCAAACCCCAATATGAAATCGTTCTTTGGGGTTTGGTCTCATTAAATAATTAGTGCTTATATATTTTCATATAGTTTATTTTATATATTCTCCTCACTCTTCTACAACTTTTCCACTCTGATTGTTCTCTTCTCTTTCCGAAATGATGCCAGTATATCAGTGATGATATATTTCAATAAGTGGATCTCTTTTATACCACTAAACTACACTAAACTAGCGCTCATTTATCGTTTGCATGCAGGAAGCTCGTTAAACAGCAGTGAAGTGGTGCTTACGACTATTTTAATTACTCTCAACTTAACGGAGAATTTGACGTCATTGCAGTACTTTCGTTATCAAATCTCAGTGCCGCGGCTGCTTAAGGTGCCTCGCATTAAATGACATCATGACAGTAGACAAAAAGTGCCATTACGAAACAATATCTTCGCAAACAGGCCTCAAGATGGAACCCATGTCAAGAGCGATAAGATAATGTCGCATGACACGGAAGCCGTTTGGAATGATTGCAACGGGCGTCTACGAGCAACCGAGAACAGCCCAAAGCACTTACGCAGAACATTCTTTATTTCACTTGTAGGACAATAAATAAAAACAACGCGCGACTGAAGCACTTTGAACAGGTCGTAATCCCAAATTGCGAATACGTGTTTGCGTCCTCCGCGTCCTTGGCGGCGCACGGCTTTCTGTGTGCTTCAGGCGCATTAGGCGGAAAGTGACAATCAAATTGCGTGTAAGTGCGGCAAACGTGCTCGAAATGAGCCCATGTTGCTGCTAATTTGACACCAATTTGACATAACTTTGACATGAATTCGGAAAACAATTACAGAAAATTCAATAAAGTCATGAACAGGTCTGAACCGTGATTCTAAAAGTTGGCAGCTCGTAGCGGGGTGAATCAGTGCATCATTATTGAAGTTAATTGGCATGTTTGGGAATATGATCACAGGGGCCGCGATACGTTTTATATAGGGAGGATATGAATGAGTAGGGTAGGTAGGTTTAAGTGGCTGTCAAAGCCTCGGAATATGATGGAGTAAGATTGAATAAACAACAAACAAATGTCTGGGCAAATTTCATATGAAAAGAAAAAGGACATCCCTTAGGGCACAGACACCGATGATCTAAGGTAATTGAATATAATCAATGATCCATAAAGAAGAACAAAGAAGTGAGGAGGTATTATCGAGAAAATTTATGTAATAAAAATTGTATAAGGAGAATATATATAAATCGATTAACAAGATGAACTCCCTACGAACTTTGAACGATTTTATGGTATTACATTAAAAATTTTTACCGAAAAAGTTCCAAAATATTTTAAAGTATTCATTTACACAGTTCAAATATTTATAAGTAATATTATAAGTCATTATAAAGCTTTGGATTTTGTAAAGGTTTTATAGAGTACTTTTCAAGAGAAAAATCCTTGACGAGTGTAAAAATAAACTATGAAAGACTTTATAAAATTTATTCATAAAATTTGAATCTTTTTAAAAAAACATTATAAGCATCCAAAAAGTTTTAAAAAGTTTTAAAAAACATTAAAAGCATTTAAAAAGTCTTCATATACCTTTTCAAAAAACATTATAAGCATTTATAAAGTCTTCATATATAAAAAAAAAATTATATGTCTTCTCAATATCCTTCATGAGTAGTAAACAAATATTCTGAATGTTTTGAAGGCATTAATTTTCCAGTATTGAAGGTATTTACACAGTTCCAATATTTATATGTAAAATTATAAGATCTTATATCTTCATGAGTATTATTTAGATTTATAAATTTTATACCGAGCTTATGAAATAATTGCTTCTGCACTGTTGGTTTTGTTGGAGATTTGAATGCATGGCGATCTCTCAGTTACAATAATCATAATTGCCGGAAAAATATTTGTTGTTACAATGCTTGTACAAAGTTATTATAGACATTCATAGAAAACGTACCTTCAACTAAAGAGACATATGAATAAAAATTCTCTACTATCCGTGCTGAATTTAATTCTTACCACAGTACATGAGAAATCTACCATTGGTTCAGAAACCTTTGGCTCAATAGTAACGGAATAAGGACGCAGATCTACTGAAAAAAGCCTATTTTTCCAATGAAGTTAATCTACTTATCGTACCATGTGTTTACGTTAAGACATTAGGAGATATGATGAATGAATAATTGGAATCTTATACAATGTGTGACAAAATCCTTTCTGCTCTTATGATTATTTCATATAAAAAGGGGTCTTAAAAAGAGAGAGGAATCCCCTCAAGAAAACAGCTGTTGTTGTGATCGACTATTCCATGTAAATAGGGGGTGTGAAGACGAAGGGGAATCCCCTCAAGAAAACAGCTTGTGTTGTGACAGATTATTTCATGTAAATAGGTATGTGAAGACGAATAAAATTCCCCTCAAGAAAACAGTTGCTGTTGTGATAGATTATTTCAAGTAAACAGGGGTGTGAAGAAGGAAGGGGAATCTCCTTTAGCAAATAGCATAAATGAAAGCATCTTGTCAAATCAACACCAGCGCCACTTCTGTTGACATGTGTTGGCGTTGATGGAGAGACACTTCTGTAATAAATTTGCAAATATGAATATCAAATTCAATTACTTACAATAGAAATATTTACTTATACAACAAACCCACTTACACAGACACATATACAAACACACACCCACACACATTTCCATGTTCCCACATACGAGTATGTGTATTTTTAATATTCAGAGCCTTGAATTGCTATGAAACATTTATGAGTAGCACATCATTAATTTGGCAAGACACTTCTTGTAATCTCTGCCAAGAACTGTTAAACTTCGCTTTATACACCCAACTCCTATGGAGACAATGCTCACTGAACTCCGACCTCCCAAAAGCAGACTCTCATATGATCCCATGCATTTAGCTTCCTACTTCCGCTTGAACTTTGACGTCTGCGGCTGCCACAGCCACAGCCAAACCAAAAACAAAGACAGCTGCCTTCCGAACCGCCAGCAAGTAGGCACTTAAAAATTCATTAGGCAGATAACATGTGCTTCTGTCCTGCTTCCTCGTGATAAACAAACTAAACTAAACAGAACAAGATACGATTTCTTGTCAAAGTTAATCTTGCGTCACGCACATTAGCCGCCTAAAAGCCTCCGCCACGCGTGCCGGCTTCTTCAACTTTGATTTTAGCAAACTTTTTGTTTGGCATACTTACAGGCGCATGTGACAGTGACGAATGCGCTGTAGAAAAAAAACTTATTGGACAATCAAGGACACGGAGGCTTCCGTTGTTGTAATGTAATTTATCAATTTATTTGATATTTCTTATGGATTTTTTATGGATATTTAATTTTGTTATGTCACAATTTGCTGAGAGGGAATTACATTTTTCGGGAGAAAACAGAAGTGTGTGCTTTTGTGATTGATAAGTTTGTGAAATGTTTTGAAATTATTAATATTACGGGGGTAATTATGTAGGGATATAGAGGATATATGGGGGTACATAGATGGGTTTATATATGGAATGAATTTGGCCGAATTCAATATTGGCTTGAATGATGATGATGATATTCCCCCATCATGTTATCTTCTTCACATCTTCTCTCCAAGCATCATCACATCTTCTTTCCGATTTGTAAGTGCATCAACTTCTTCTAAGAGTTCTATGATTCGCTCACATTCTGTTGTTCTTCAACATATCATGCTTTAGTTTATGAATCATCGGTTTTTTTTATGGTCCTGATTCATCATTTCCAGAACCTTTCACATTTCCGTAACTTATTTTCGTTGGCAATAAAATTTGATTTCATTTACTGAGAGCATAATTTTGACTGCATTCTCGTAAAGTTGGTTCTTAAAATTGTTACTTCGTCAACTATAAAATAAGCACTGAAATTTCTGCCCGCCTAAAAGTATGCAGCTGTAAATTTTGTTGCATATTTGAGGGAGCGTTGTTGGGATTGTAAAAAGCAAATGCTTCATGCTTCACATATACGAGTACAATTTCACTGGTGGATTTATGACATGCATGCAAAAGTCGGGCCACAATTTTAATTAGTCTCAACAAATTATTTGCTTTCGAGTGTGTTCTTCGTGATTGGAGGGTGCCTAGTTCAAGGGGCGTAGAGATGCATAATAATTTCGAGCACTCTTTAGAACCCTTGAAAATATTTGCGTATGGAAATTGGTGCAAGTGATGCGTATTTACATTCAAGTGAAGCTCTAAAGTAGGAGTAAAACACACAAGGATAATGCTCTTAAGCAAAAGTTTTCATATCAAACTATTTTAAAGTTTAGCAAAATAAGACGAGAGTGCCCTGTTTGCCAAAAGTTTTACATTAATGGGAGCCAACTGTCCTTTAGGGAAGGAGATTAAGTTAAAACCATTCCTGCCGAAACAATTTGTATCTTTTTATGCAATGCAAGGGAAATTAAATCTCTGTTTGCAGACTCGTAACTTAATTTAAATTTTATTAATAAAATGATAATAATGAAAAACACATTAAATTAATTGGCAGCAACAAATTCCCACAACTCATTATTTCGCTGCAATTAAAAATAAAATAATCCTTTGCTTATCGATTTCCATTTATGCCAACTGCAAATTTGTTCAGTGGATTATGAAAAGTCAACGCCATATAAAAATAGATTTTTAAAAAACTGTGACAAGGACCTCTCTCAGGAAGTGACACAAATGCGGTCTAATGAGACGCTGTGCAGGTTTTGACACTACGCTGTCACGAACTTATCAGCACAGCATCAGCAGGAAGGATTTAGAGCAGGAAGGCTTTTGAAAAAAATATAAAAATAGCTTTTCATATATATCAAAATTGCATACAACTGAATCAGAGACGGATGTTACGTATACGCCGCGTAGTCTGCACTCAGCAGCAGGGAGAATACACATTTATTGAGCAGCAGCAGCGACAAATTATGAAATAAGTCAAGTGGTGCTGCTCTGTGCTGTATAAAGGGATTAAAGTAAACTGCATGAGGGGTTATTGTGCTGATTTACAGGCAGCGACTGCTGGTTGGGGTGTGTGAACACTTGGGTGGGTTTAAAAGGTTATTAATAAGTTGAAGCAATTGAGGTACTGTAAATATGTATTGAACGACCCCACGTTGTTTTGTTTATACTATTTGGAAATATATAACATGGACATATATCCATAAAAATGTTAATAGGCAAAAAGTTATTATATCAAAGTTCAATTAAAATTTATTACACAGTAAAAAATTCTTACAACTATTACTGCAAGTTCTTTTAAGGCTTTAATAGAGTTAAATTTTGATACGCAGGAAGAAAGGTTGCGGAGAGGATCAGCGAAAAATCCAGCTAAAATAAATACTAAGAAAAAAATTGGCTGCGGTGGGGGTGATAAAAGATTTGCTAAAAGAAGAGTAAAGGAAGAAAAAGTAAAACAAAAAAAAAAAACTAATTTTTTTGTGACTTTGTAAAAGCTCTGTAAGACCTTTTATATTTTTTCATGAATCTATAAAAGCTCTGAAGGGCTTCTGTTATATTCCTGAGGTATATATATTTGCTGTCTTTTCTAAAGTAACTGTTGGTATAGTAAGATTTCTGTTCAAAGCGCTGTAAGGCCTCTGTTATATTATATAGAAATTATATAAAAGCCATTACTAAATAATTGCAGTTGTAATAGCCAAGAAAGACTTTCAAGTATGATACAGTATTTAAAAAATATTTGAAAGGCTATCATTGGATTTAAAGCTTTAAAAAGTCCACAATGGATTTATAAAGACTTTATAAAGGCTTTTATAAGTCTATAATATATTATAATATAATAGCATAATAGTTCGAATTTTTTCCCCAGGCTTGGTCTCAAAAATGTTTCTTACAAAAAAACATTTCTCTTAGAGTCGGAAGCCTCAGTAGCTGTACTCATTCCCCTAAATCCTTGCAGTCATAATTAATAATGGTGTAAGATATAATAATATCCCCAGCGCTTCTTAGATTACGTATACGCCACGTTGGCCTCTGTACGCAAATGCAGTGCAATGCGATTCTATGTGATTCTATGCTATTTTACGCGATTCTCTTCGATTTAATGCATTTTTTCTGACTATTTTTTGAAATGTAAAACGCCACTCTCAAATTGCAATTTAAATATTTGTCTTTAATTATGTACAAATACGCGTGGCAAGCGAAACATTTGCTGCCAGTTCGAAAGTCACGGCAGTCCTTGCTCCAACCGCCGTCGGAATCGCTTTTGCTACCCTACTCAAGTGTGTTTATAAAGTGCTGTGCATAAAAGCGCAAATGAAAAGTTTATTTAAATGGGCCACCGCCGTTGTTTGTAGAGGGAGGGGAAAGGGGTCTGACACTGGCAATGCGCTCAGTTGACACTTCAGCCGGGATTTCCTGGCCGTCACACTCACATGCCGGCCAAGCTAAGCGTGTGACTGATGTGTTGGCTAATTTTTCATTCTTTTTTTACCATTTCATTTTATTCACGTAAATAAATAAATTCCGTGTTTGTATGATATTTTTAGCAATTATTTTGCTTGAATTTATGCACACGTACTACACTGAATGCAGCGAGTGCCAAGCGTGTGAGTGATTGGGGAAGCATTCTGATACGAGTCTTATTGGTTATGTCCTCTCCAAGGAGATTTATATAAAATTTACTTTAGTATTTTGAATGTGAATTAAAAATTTATGTTATCAAATATGAGATTTATGATATAGAATATAAAACTGAGACAACAGAATAGTCTGAAAATTGAATAAAAAACATAAAAACTTGAATTGTAAAAAAGAAAGTATGTTATGAAATAAAGAATCGATAACATAAAACATAGAACTTAAAATATGGAATATAGATATATAAAGAAAATAGAATTTAAAATATTGAACGTTGAAAATGATTGAGTAATTGTGTTATTACAGAAGAGAACAGAATACCACAAAACATAAAATTCAGAATAGATAATATAGATTATTATAAATAGAAGAGGACAGAATTCCATAAAACATAAAAATAAGAGTAGACAATATAAATGATTATATATATATATATATATATATATATATATATATATATATATATATATATATATATATATATATATATATATATATATATATATATATATATATATATATATATATATATATATATATTTATATATATATTATATAGAAATGAAGAAATATATAGAAAATACAGAATTTTAAATTTGAAACAAAGAAATCATATTATGAAACTTAAGGAATGCATGGTAAACATAGTATTTACGTTCTATGTTTTGTATTGACATATAATTGTTGTTCATTCATTATTTTATGTAATATGCAAATAAATTATATTATGAAAATTAAGATATATAGTAAACAAAAGTAAAATGAGACTGGTGAATATAACATAAAAAGGAAAATATAATACAAAGAACTTCTAATAAGAACGCTGAAACTACAAACCAGAACATGGAATTAAAAATATAGAATTTTGAATATGAAAAAGAGAAATTATACAATATTCAAATCAGATTATGAGATATTTTTCTATGAATAATACATAAAACGTAATGTATAACACAAAGAATTTTTAATATAAACATTGAAATAATAAATAAAAAAAATTATATAAAAAAAATTATAAATATAAATTCAAGTTAGGATATGAAATGTATATGGAATATATAATTTAAAATAAGAATATTTCTGAAAGAAATGAAATACAAGATGGATGCTATACAACAGTGAAATAAGAATATTGGATTATGGGAATACATAGAACATCGAATATACTTTTGAGTATGAAGCAGAGCAATTAAATTATGAATTATAAGATGCATATTATGCAACTTTCAGATAATAGTCAGATTATAAAATGAGATTATGAGGAAAATAAACAGAACATGTAATTTAAAACATAGAAAATTGAATATGAAAGAGGAATTATACAATATTGGAATCAGACATAAAAAATCGAAAATAAATCATAAATTTCAAATATGAAAGCAATTACATTATAGAATTTAAGAAGCGCATAGAACTTTTCTTCTACGTTCTATGTTTTGTATTAATAGAGAATTTAATGTGGATCAAAAGAATAATGTTATGAAAAATGCGATATGGGATGAAATAAATACAGTATACAACATGAAAATCATATTACGATATACAGAGAACATAGAATTTAAAACATCGAATTTAGAATGTGAAATAAATTAGTTCCATAATGGAATGTAAGTTGCTTATTATGGAACATAGTAATTAGATTACGAAATATAGGAATATATAGAACATCGAATATAAAACATAGAATCTGGAATAATAAAAAGAGAAATTACACTATGAAATAATAGATGCCTATTATTGTAAAATATTATATACAAAAACATAGAATATAAGTCATAGAATTTTGAATATGAAACAGATAAATTGTGTTATAGAATTTAAGGAGCGCATACTACATAGTATTATACGTTCTATGTTTTATATTCACAAAAAATTTTTAATGTGAAGCTTTAAAACTCGATTAAGAAATATGGATTTATAGTAAATCATACTATGATATATATGAATATAAAACACATAGAATATAAAACATAGAATCTTGAATGTCAAACAAATTACTTACATATTGATATATAAGTTGCATATGATATGATCAGAATCAAAATATCAAATAAGAGAGTTTAAAAAAACCAGAATGAATGACTAAATGAATTCCATACTGAAATTAGAGTTACATACTATACATCATAGTAATAAGACTATGAAGTATGGAAATATATAAAACATCGTATAATATAGAATTTTGACCACGACACAAGACAATTCTATTATAAAATACTGAGAATTTAGTTCACTATAAAGTTAAATTTTCTCCTGTACATCAATTCACACAATCAACTCTACTGGCGCATGGTGTAGACTCCAGCCGCGTGATTTATTACATATCCTGATCATAGACACGCGGTTAAATGCTTCTGGCAGCAGCATTTACTCCCACGGTCCCTCCCTCCACTCGTCAACCATGTCATAAGTTACGCTACTTGATTTGACAAATGTGCAGAGTTTATATTTTGCTGGTTTTGTTGTTTATCATAAACTTTTCATTGGATTTGTTCTGGTTGTGCAACTGTTTATGGCATAAAATTGTACAACATTGTGACGCGCTACAAATTGCACGGCACTTGTGCATCTGGGTTCCCTCCCTCCCCCCATTCATCACCCTTAATTGGCACTTACATGTCGAACAAATAAACCAGTTGACTCGACGTTTCGAGGCAAGTGCCCTTGTACTCAGTTGCACAGTTTGCAAAAACTGCAGAGGAGGCAAACTGAAGCCGTAATCAGCTTAAATTGCATTTGATTACATAAAGTTAGCAGTTATTATAGTCAAGGATGTGCGAGGGTAGCAGAGAATAGCAGTGGAAAATGTAATAATTTAATCATGGGGTTAAGAAAAGACCGACGGTCAATTTTATTATTTGTATTAACTTGTAGAGAGAGGAGTATTGTCATATTTTGTTATAGGAAATGGGAATCTCTACGCTCAATTTTCTTCTTTATGTTTGGTATTCTATGTTTTTTGAGCGATGTTATGAATTTTATGTTACGACTGTTATAAGTTTTTTTAAATGTTTGCATTTTATGTTCTATACTAGACAACTCGTTCTTTGCGTTATATTGGAAACGATAATTTAATGTTTCTCATTTTATGCTTCATATTATACTCGTCTTGTACCAACTTGTACTTGTACAAAAAATGTACATATATTTTTCATTCAAATATTTTATGTTCTATATTTACTCTTAAGCTTTTTCAATCTATGTTCTATAGTATCCCAGATCATATATCATTGCTCCGGATGGGCTTGATACAATAATAATATATTTCTAATTCAAATTTCTGTGTTCAATATTTAAAGTTAAATTTTTTGCAATTTATGTTCTAAATTAGCACTAGAACTGAAGCTAGAACTTGTCCCGTTGTACTTGAAACAAAGCTTCTGTGTACAATAATTTTAGGTTTCTGATTATTAGTGTTCTATATTTTATGTTTTATTTTTGGGATTCCATGTTCTATACTATATTTTAGTTGTACTTGATACAATAGTTTTTTTAGTTGTACTTGATACAATAGTTTTATGTTTCTCATTCCTTGAGTAATAGTTCATAAATAATTTATGTCTCTGATTTTATGTTTTGTGTACTATATTAAATGAGAAGTTTCCTGCGTTGGAATTAAGGCATTAATTTTATGTTTCCGATACTGTATTTTGGTGTTCTATAATTTATGTTATATATTTGGCATTTTATAGTATACTTTATGGTTTATTCCTTGGCTAGGACTTTATATAAGAATGGTTCTATATAATGTTTTGAGTTCTATATTCTATGTAAAATGCTTTACATTTTATATTATATATTATACGAGATGGTCATCGCCAAGAATTGTAATTGTTGCAATACTTTTGTGTTCTGTATTTTAAGTTATATGTTTTGCATTCCATGTTCTATATTATACTAGACCACCCGTTCCTTGGGTTTTTGTTTTGTGTTATGTAATTGATGTAATATTTTTTGCATTATATGTTCAAAACTATACTAGATGACCTTGAGTTATGCTTAATACAATATATTTATGTTTCTATTCTATGATTTGTATTATATATCTTAAGATAAAAATTCTCTGTTTTATGTTCTATATTAATTCTTCTGTTAATTAATTCCTTTTGTTGTACTTTATACAAAAATGTATGTTTCTGGTTTTAAGTTTTGTGCTATATATTAAATGTTCTGACATATATTCTATGTTCTATATTATACTCATTCGTTCACTTCTACTTGATACTATAATTGTATATATTTCTGATTCTGATTTTTTGTATTCTACAGTAAAATTGTTTGCATCTATGTTACATAATATACTAGCAGACCCATTCTTTGAATTGTATTTAATACAACAACTTTATGTTTTCCATTCTATGTTTTGTGGTTTATAGTTTATGTGACATATTTTTCTTTTTATGTTCTATATAAAATAGGTATTACTGAATAGAAAAGAAATTAAGTAGGATATAATAAACTGATATAATTAGCTATGTGTGGGCAACAATATAACAGGAGTGTTCTATGCTCTTATGGAGAGGGTTCTAGAATCTAACCCAGCTAATCCAGTTTCAATCAATGTTAATACCTTCCCAAAATTATTCAAATTACCGGCAATAATTGAGTAGATGTTTTTGGAATACAACTGAAATCAAGTGAAAAGTAAAGCATGCCTATCGTAGGACCTCATATTCAGTAACACTGACTGATGAGTCATTGGAATCACGCCACACAAGAATTTCACAAAATCACAAGAGTGATCACAAAATTGTATTCAAGTGTTTCCAGAAGTTTCTTCAAAAGGTTCCAAACTAAGGCTGGTGGAAGTTTAAGACCTTTCAGTATGTTTTTGGCTATAATGACAGTTTTCAACCACTATTCCTCTTTTTAAGTATTCTTCCATTATTTCTCAAGGGACACAGAATGACTTCACTATTTTCAAATTGTTTGAGTAAATTTTCTGTGGTGAAAAATCAAGAATAACGGAAACAGTTGGAAGAACTGTTTACAAATTATGTGCAATTGCTAAATTGCTTTTTTGTGTGGAACTGAGGGACCTGAGTGTTGTTCTACTCTATTTATTTATTATTATATGTACAATAATTATAAATAATTAGTACACTTGGTAAAGGAGCACTAGCTGACAAGGCCTTCCTATGTTCTGGTATGTTCCACTCTAGATAGTAAGAGCAATTTAATTTCGGTAGTGAGTTCTTAGATAGTTTCTTATACTCTTTAGTATGAGAACTGAAGAAAAACTTTAGCCTAGCATTGGAATCTTTTCGTTCTCATAAAACAAAGTTTGGATTCTAAGGCTGAAATTCTGGATAGATTCTTCAAAACTGCATGGAATGTAATCAGAACTGTGAGGATGTTGTTATATTCCCATATATGTTGAAGTTGTACGAAAAAGACTCAGCTAATGACCTTGGTCAATGTAGCGAGTGATTTAAGAAAGCAGTCCCAATTTATAGGAGACTTGGATTTTTACTGGTCAAGGAAAATCACAATGATGGGAAGCTTCGATTGGGAACTTATTGATTAGGAGGGGACATTGTGCTATATTAAGGACCAAACCATTATAGGTGGTTATATTTAACCAACTAATCTAAAATAATAATAATCTATAGAGGGATAAGTATATACAAAAATTGGACCCTTTGGTCTCTGCGAATCATATTGTGTGACAAGACTACGAAAATCCAGAGCAGTGAAATTCCAGAACTCAATATTAAATCCTCAACTACAATGAAAGACTCGAAGGAAACAAAAATACTCGAAAGAAAGAAAAAGTCTGGAAAGAAAGACAAAGACTCGAAGCAAATAAAAAGATCCCAGGGAAAGAAAATGCTTCGAAAGTAACAAAAAGACTTGAAAGAAAGAAAAAGATTCGAAAGAAAGAAAAATACTCTAAAGAAAGGAAATACAAATAACAATTAACAATTACAACCAAGAATAGCAAAAAACATAAAAAAAAATCATAACAAAAAACAATAACAAAAAACAATAATAATCAATAATAACAAAAAACAATGACAAATAACTTTGAAATTTTTTTGTATGTTAATAAAATGAGTTCTTTACAAAAAAGTGTGACCCGAAAGTACCACTTTTGCTCTGGAAGATTTACCAGAGAAAATAAGAAAACAATAAAAATCAACAATAACAAAAACAATCACAAAGAGTTGGTGGGGTGGGGCGGGGGGGTGTAAAGTGCGACACTGAACTACTAGATTCGCTCTGGAAGATTTTGCAAACAGCCGTTGGAGCATCAGAAGAGACATCGAAAGAATTTCTGAAGAAAAAACCAACATGAGGTTTGGTTGGGATGGTTGTAAAGAGCTTAAAGAGGTGAAATATGTTTTCTATGAGTTCTAAAGAGTCCTTTAGCTGAAATATGTTTTAACTGAGTTCTAAAGAGTCCTTTAGCTGAAATATGTTTTAACTGAGTTTTAAAGAGTTCTTTAGTTGAAATATGTTTTATATGAGTACAGAATAGTAGTTTCATTCGAGAGTTGCTGAGGAAGTCTGCAAATCTTCTTCAGTTTGCAAAGGAGTAAATTGATCAGAGGAACAATTATGCCCCAAAGTATATTCCAGTTGTCAAGAGGGCTTTCACTTATCAAGAGCATTTACTTTTTAATTTATAATTTAGAGGGAGCTTTTGTTGGTCCCGTAAAGATGGATCTTGGCACTTCATGTGACGTAAAAACTATAATAATATTTTCTATTCAGATTTTTCTGTTACATGATGTTCTGGCACTATAATCGGGGTTTGAAGATGCAATTTTTCTTATAATTATTAAAATGTGTGTGTTTTATAATTTTATTTTTTTTTATAATATTTATACATTTTTTTTCATAATATAAATATGATTGTTTTTTATAATTATTAATTAAAATGTTTGTAACTTTTATACTTTTTATATTGTTTTTTGCATAATATAAATATGGTTGTTTTTTCTAGAATTATGAAGTTTTTTTTTTAAATTTTGTAAGTTTATTTTTTTTTATTAATTTTTAAAGTGTTTTTTCATAATTTAAAAATATTTGTTTTTTAAAATTATCAAATTTTTCTTATTTTATAATATTAGATTTTTTATAATTTCGAAACTTGTGGTTTTTTTCAAATTTTTCGATTATTAATTGTTTTTTACAAATTCAAAATTTTTTGTGTTTTTCATATTTTTAAAATGTTTTTTTTTTACTAATTATGAAAATTTTTGTTTTTATAACTTTATAAGTTTAGAAAATTTTGGTTTTCACATAATTGTTAAAATTTTTTTTTTTTAAATTTTTTTTCAAAAAATTATATAAGTTTTTACACATTTATATATTATATATATATTTTTTTTATATAATCCGAACAATATTTAAAATTGGTTTCAAAATATTTTGAAATTTTTTTTATAATTAAGATTAATTTTTTATAATAGTTAAAATTTGTGTTTATTCCATAAATTATATAAAATAAATTTTTTATATACTTCGAATATAAATAAAATTTATTTAAAATAATTTTTTTAATACTTCGAATATAAATTTAAATAATTTAAATTTTAACTGCATTAAAAGGCAATTTTGTTGCTGTGCCTCAACTGAAGTAGCCAAGAAAAATCGGTTCAAATTACTGCATTTATTTTCAATTATTTATGGAATTCCCTGACAAATCACAGTTGAACACTTTTTCAATAAAATTGTTTGGATGCTCCCACGTTCGACACGTCTGACACGTAACGTTCGACGCAGACCGACCGAGCGCGAACAACAGAGGGTGCACGTGTTGCTGAAGCCGTTGCTAGCCTAGCACTGAGTCGTGCAATAACCCGAAATCCAGTTACAAGTGACGAGGAGCGAAGCTTTTCGATAGCGTCAAGTGTAAAGCAAAACCGTTTTTCCCAACAACACGTGAATGGTGAGTGGGAGGATGGGTGGCTGGTTTGATGGGTGAATGGGTGGTTGGGCGGATGGACTGTTGTGTGTATAGAAGTCAGATGGAAGCAATGAATGAGTGAATGCCATGCATTTATTATTGTAAAGCCATGTGCTAAGCTCCACACTCATGTACACAGTTACAAATGCAGAGAGCTTCACAGATGTGCGGCCCCGCCTCCTCCTTGTAACTAGATTGGGGTAAGGAAGCAGTTTAAACAGTTTTATGGTTCCAAAATAAAACAATTTATAGAAGAGTTTCACGCATCATTTTGTATGTAAATTTATAAAAAAGCCATAGAAAAGTATGTAAAGAGACAAGAGTGGAACAAGGTTGTGGCATGAGGGTGACCAGGTGTGGGTGGAAATCTCATTTGAATGTTGCACCAGGTTGGAGAGTCAATAAACTGAGCCAATTTATTAAAGATGCTTGTAAGTAATAAATAATTTTATTATTTTTATATTATATCATTTTGTATATAATATAACATATTATAATTTTGTACAAATTATCTAACTTTTAATAATTTTTGTATTCCTTAGTCAGTTTTTTTATTGTTATTTAATCCTTAAAAGTCTTAGTAGTTACATACTGTCCCAAAAATGATAAGTTATAATGCGTTATGTTTTCTTTGGTTGTCTGTCGAAAATTGTCACAACTGGCCTTACAATGTCCCAAATTGCCTTTAACTTTATAATATTGTCCCAAATTCCCTCAAATTGTCTTATATTGTCACAAATTGCCTTCAATTTTCCCAAATTATTCACTTTTTCCTCTCTTTGAGTCTTCTGTCGACATTTAAATTGAAACATACAAAATTCAGTTAGTATTACATTGCATTCTGGATTGTCCAAAATGTCTTACCATTCTACCAAAATGGTTAATTATTACTTCAAAAAACTCTATGCAAATTCTGACTGCTTCTATATTGTCCCAATTTGTTAAAAATGTTCCAATAATACCAAATTGTTATTATTAAAAATTACAAAAAATAATTGGAAAATATTTCTATTGTCAACTTTTTTTTTTGTCCCAAACTTTATTCATGGTAATTCAATTAAAAACGCTTAAAAGTGTCACAATGCTATGCCAACCCGCGTCAATTAAATCTCTAAAATTTGGAAATATGAAATTATGTCCTACAATAGACTTTTGTTAAATTATCATAAATTTGTACATTTTATAAATCGTTCAGTTTTTTCAAATTGCGAGTAATTCTCATAAATTTCCACATGGTATACTTAATTTTTCATTTGAACCAAACATGAAGCGTCATCATAGAGACCAATATCATCACTGCCGAAAAATGTTTCGAAGAAAAAAGTTTTCTCAGACGTATTTCTTGACGTGGCACAGGCTTTTGATAAAGTTTGGCATGCAGGCATACTCCCAGCCGACTATAGCGGCATTCTAGAATCATACTTGTCTGATCGATTCTTCCATGTCAAATGTGAAAACGAATTTTCTGAGCTGAAGCCCATCAAGGTAGGAGTTCCACAAGGCAGTATACTTGGGCCTATCTTATACCTACTATATACATCTGATATATCAACACCAGAAAATACCATTATAGCAACTTTTGCAGATGATACAGAAACTGAATCAACGCAACAACTCCAGGACGCTGTTGACGAAATAGCTAATAGGACAACACAATGGAAAATCGCTTTAAATAATGCGAAAACTACGCATATCAACTTCACAACAAAAAATATATCAATACTCCCGATTAAGATATTTGGCAACCAGATCCGTATTCAAATAAAGCAAAGTACCTTGAAATGACCCTAGACACAAAACTTAAATGGAAAGAGCACGTTAAAATTAAAAGAGACGAATTAGAAATTAATTTGCAAGAACTACAATGGCCCATTGGCAGAAACTCTTTTCTGTCCGTTCACTGCAAGGTAGCTGTTTACAACCAAGTTCTGAAAGCCGTCTGGTTGTATCGCGCGCAGCTCTGGGGCTGTGCAAAGAAGTGTCATGTACAAATAATTCAGCACTTCCAAAACAAAGTTCTATGCTCCATAGTTAAAGCCCCCTGGTATATCAGAAACAGCGACCTTCACCGCGATCTGAAAGTACCGACAGTCAACACCGAAACCAGAAAATTGCCCGAATCTCATCAAGAAAGACTCCGCCAGCACAACAGTGAAAAAGCCAACAAGTTGCTTAATGTTATCAGCTTAAAATGACGACTGCGACGCACTAAACCTTCTGAATAGCTGGAGCGGATTCAATAACTTTCGCTAGAATGTATTGATTTCTTTATATAATAAGTAAGCAGCTCTTTGGTCATAAATTACCAGTTGTTGTGGAAAGAATCATTGTATACTTATTAAAATGTCTCAATAAAATAAAATAAAAAACAGAAAGTTCGAACCAAATTGGTTATGAAAATTGTTTCATTGCTCATACTATAAGAATGCCCCAAATGAAGTCTGTTATCCCAGTGTGAATTTGTCCCAAAATAAATATAAACTATTTTTAAATCCTCATAGTACAAATATACTCAAATTATGTGCGTTGACACTATCTTTCATTATTGTCCCAGACTTTCGTAAAGTTTTGCTTAATAAAACAATATGAATATTGTCCAAGTGATGTGTTTTGGACTAGTGACAAAAGCCACAAAATTATAGAACCCATTCCCAGACTTCTACAGTGAAAATATATCCAAATTGAGCTGATTGGCACTCAGTTTCATATTATCCCAAGCTTTCATCAAATGGTTCTAAATTATACTCTATGAGCATTGTCCTAAATTATGTGTTTTCGCCCAGTTTGAAACAGTCCCAAATCATATAAACTATTTCTAAATATTTATAGTACAATCTTAGCCAAACTTTGCATATTGGTACTAAGTTCCATTATTGTTTTCATCAAATTGTTTTAAATTATATTATATGAAAACTGTCCCAAATTATGTTTCCAATGCCAATGTGAATCTGTTCCAAAATTATATAAACTATTCCCAATTCTTTATAGTGCAATCTGAGGCAAATTATGCTGGGTGACACTGTGTTTCATTAGTGTCCCAAACTCTTATAAATATTTTCTGAATTATATTATATAAATATCGCCCCCAATTATGCTTTCAACCACTGTGTAACTTCCAAAATTATATAAATTATTTCCAATTCTCTAGAGGAGATGCGGGTTGATACTAACACTTTAGCCAAATAGTTCTAAATTATACTATATGAACACTGTCCCAAATTATGTGCTTTCGCCCAGTATGAAACTGTCCCAGAACTATTTAAATTATTTTTAAATCTTTATAGAGCAGATGGACCCAAACCATGCGGGTTGACACTAAGTTTTATTATTATTCCAGACTTTTGGACTATATGACATTGTCCCAAAATATGTGTTTTATACTAGTGAGAAATGTCCCAAAATGATATAAACGGTTCCTAAATCTGTAATAGCGTAATATGAGCAAAATTATGCGGGTTGACACAACATTTCAATATAGGCCCAAACCCTCTTAAACTCCATTTCAAAAGTTTGTCGTAAATGCTGTGCAACCTGGTCACTCTAATTACATGCAATGGAGCAATTGTCAACTCTTGCGTAATGGTCTGTGATAATGATATAAATCCTTTTAACGTTTGTTTGGTATTTTTTCATGCGTTCGGAATCCGTGCCAGGCGACCAGCGACGATATTGGTTCACTCCTGCCCAACCATTTGTGGTGTGGCTGATAAGATTGGACGTAAAGTTGCGGTATCAATTGCTATATTTAGAAATTTGACAGCGGCCGTTTTATGTGGTTTGATGGGATATGGTGTGGTGGAATAGGGTATGGTGTGGTGGGGTATGCTTTGGTGTGAAGGGTATGATGCGCGGTGTGGTGCGGTTTGGTATGGTATTGTGTATGGTATAATGTGGAGTGGTATGGTGGGGTATGACCCCCTAACTTCCACTGCTGCGGATGACACTGTTGTTCAATTGATGTGGGTGCAGATGATGGATTTCTGATTGTGTGATTTTGGCTTTTTGACAACTTTTTTGCTTTGATCTGAGTTGCTTTTGGAATGCATTTCTTTGTGTCAATGATGTACGACCTTGCAAACTGAAGTGCCAAATAAAAGCAAAAGAAAAAATGAGTGGCACACAACTTTCTGGTGGATGAGGAAAAGTGATGAAAATGTAGATGGAACAACTGCGCTGATATTATGCAAATAGTTTTTGTAGTGCAGAAAATGATGATGTTCCTTTCAAAATACTTGAAACGACTGCAGAAGGGGCCAAATCAGCTAAAAGCGCCCATAAATGCCAAAGGCACTGGAATGCCACAATACGAGCACACGAGCAAAAAGGATAAAAAAGGATGGCACTTAACGGTCAATAAATGACAATAAGCTTCATTTTCTCACAAACACACACATATACACACACAAACACACATACAAAAACACACAAACACACTGATACACAAGTACACAAAAACTCAGCGGTACTCGTAACACACAAAACAATGTGAATGCTTTCACTATTTTACACGCTGAAGGACTTTGATAAAGAGCGTCAGCACCACCCCATTACGGTCTGCTACTTTCTTCAAGGACCTCTGCGCACTTGTGTGCCACCTCCTTGAAGGTACGAACATGTCAACTTTTCAGAGCAGTCGAGTTGGCATTTTAGAAAAATGAGTTCAACGCACACAATGCAGTGCCTTTGTGGTTTCTTGTCCACCAGCATTACGAGAGAAATAGTTGACAGTATCCCCCAAATATGAGCAGTACACTTGCGGTTTAGTTGTAGCCGTACAATGGCATTAGCTGCACGGCATTTACCAAGGATCATAAGGAATTTACAATGTTATCGAGAGAAGGGACCAAAAATGGTTGCAGTCACACAATTTTAGTTTTAAAAGAAATGTGCAGGATTAATTCTAGAGTACATAGTTGATGATAGTGAGGTGGCGATGGTAGTACAAATAATGGTGATGATGATGGTGATGATGGTAATAATAATAATAAATATAATGGTGACAATGATGATAAAAATATTTTTAATAATGATGTAATAATGATGATGTAAATTAATATATTAATAATTATGATGCTGATTATGGAATAAATAATGATGATGATTATTAATATAATAATAATATTAAATATTATTATAAATAAATTAAATATTAATAGAGAGAATATGGAACCAACGATGGCACCCGAAGCAAAACCATCACGTGCCAATATCAGATCCAAAATCAAAAATGATGCGGTGGAGTCCATTCAAAACCCTACATTTATTCAACAGCACAACCCTACGAAATCTGCAATATCTCATCTCTCGTACAACTTGTTTTTAATAGCAGAATCTGAAGACACTTTTACAATTTATCACAACTTATTTACAACTTATTATAAGTACAATCCTAAAACAATTCCCGTACCTTCACATGCAGAATTGTAATATCTGGCGAGCCTTCTAAGTTCTGTTGTTTCGTTCATTCGAAGCAAAGCTTCTCCATGGTGTTCACACAAAACGTTTTCATTTGGTAGAGAACTTTTCGTTCTTTCTTTTGCAGGGATTTTGCTAGGTGTTGTGGATAATCTGGACAGTTTTTATATTATTTCAATAAATGACTTAGACTCTACGAGTATAAGAAATAAACAAAACCATCTAGAAACCTCTTCTTTGCATCTCTAACTCTGTGCTGGAGTTGTGTTCTGTAAATATGCCCAAAAAGTCTTGAAGAGTCTTTTACCTATATAAAGTAATCTTCATTCTGGCATCACATTCAAATGTGGTCCTGAACTTTCCATAGACAAAACGCACAAAAGAAAGTTTCCATACTTCTGCACTACATCGTATGTTCTTCAGTGATTATTTGATTACCTTATTTCATATTTGAGGTATATGAGCACGTGGCGGGATTTAAAACATATTTTTATAGACCAGTCTCCATGAGGTAAGTTGAAATTCGGAATAGGCGTGCGGTAGATTAGAACATCTTGCTATCCAGCTCCGTTGATTCTCTTGTCTTTGAATATTTTGAGTTGGAACCTTGGAAGTTTCATGCTCATTGAAGAACATTTTACGTGGTTGTAATTTCCTATTGCTGACCATCTCAGAATCTTTATTTGGTCTATGAGATCTTCCAATTTAGAGTTAGTTTCAATAAAGTTAGTTCCACATCAACTGAGAAAATCTTAGGTAGTTTGGTAGCTTAAAAGATCTGGATACTCAGTTCCTTGTTTTCGATTGCATTCAAGCTGAAACCTTGGAGCTTCCAAGTTAATTGAAGAACATTTTAGATGGTTCGATGGTTCAGAAACTCTTGCTAACCACCTCAGATTACTCATTTGGTCGTCAGTTCAAGGTTCAAACACATCTTGAGGCTTCCATCTTCATTGAACAATATCTTAGGTGGTTTGATAGTTCAGAACATTTTGCTACCCAGCTCATACCTTCTTTGAATTCCTTTAAGTTAGAACCTTGGAAGTTCCAAGTAAATTGAAGAAAATCTTGAATAATTAGAGAGTTTCCTGCCCAGCTCTAGTTCCTTCCATTGTTTTTGAATTTTTTGGATTGGAATTTTGGAGCTCCCAGTCAATTGAAGAAAAACTCAGGTAGTTCAATCCTCCAGAACATCTTCCTCCCCTGACTTTGAATGCAAGCAGGTTGGAATTTAGGAAGAAAATCTTAGTTCGATAATTTGAAGATCTTGCTACCAGCTCTAATTGCTATTTTGACTATTATATTTGAACCTTGGAAGTTCGAAGTCTATTGCAGAAAATCTTAGATAGTTCGGTAGATTAGAAAATTTAGTTAACCAGCTCTGATTGCTCATTTGGCAGTCATGTTTGAACCTTGGAGCTTAAAAGTCAATGGAAGAAAATCTTAGGTAGTTCGATAGTTCAGAACATCTGGCTACTCACCTCAGATTCATAGAGGCTTTGAATCGCTTCAAGTTGGAAACTTGGCAGTTCCAAGTCAAGGCTATCCACATTTTCAACTGACTGCATTTATATTGATTGCTCAATTACCCCACCAAGAATTGTGCCTTTACTACATCTGCCCACAAGCAAATTGTTTCCCTCACAAACCAGTAATTGGGTATAATAATGAGGCAGACGTGCGTTCAGGTGGAGTATAATATTCTAATTAATGACCCTTAACATAGCACAACGAAACGAACATGACAGTAATTCAACGAGTATATTAAGTAATAAATCATTGGAACAACCTGAATAATTGTGGGTATTGCAATCTTTGCTCTGAGTTGGACTTGGAAACAAACAACTACGAAAAAGGTTTAATTATCAAATTTTCATTGACATGAATCCGCTTATTTTAGTCAGTAAGGAGTGAGGGGCTGAGTTCAACTTAACAAAATAATAAAGTGCCAGCGAGTTGCTCAGTACTGAGCGGAGTTCAATTGAACACCACGAATGGGATAAATGAGTGGGTTGAATGGCCACATGGCTAATGGAAGATACTTGTAGATACTTTTCAACTGGAATAGGTTGACCTTGAAAATGTGTGGGGGTGAAGTGGGGTTTGGAATCAGAAAAGAGGGATGGTCCTTGAAATAGAGTGGTTGAAATTGAAAAATTTAAGTTTACCTTGAAATAGAGCGGTTGAAAAGTGTCTGTTGGGCTTAGAAGGGGTTAGCCTTAGAAAAGTCGGGTTGACCTTGACAAAGTGCAGTTGAAATTGACAAAGTGAGGTTGATCTTGATTTAGAGCCGTTGACATTGCAATAGACTGGTTGGCTTTGACAAAGTGTGGTGGATCTTTAAATAGAGCGTTTGATTGACAAGTGCATTTGAATCATTTTGAGTGAAATTGAGAAAATTCTTAGTTTGAATGCTTCGAACACTACTTTGGAAAGTTAGAAAATCTATTAAAGAAACGTGTAGTTTAGTCCACTACATTCTCTGATAGACTTTGGCGATGCGCATGGTAGTTCCTGAATGCGAGGCGGGAATAATAAACAGGAGCCCCGTTGAGCAGCAGCTCATGGACAGTGTGGGGTCGATTATGCCCTTCGTTCAGACACATACAAGCATGGTGTCGTAGAAGTGAGGAACATAAATTATCGCAGCACTAAAGCGGCCTAAAGCAAATCGGCGGTCATTATCAATCAAAAGGTATCTGGAAACAGTCTGCTCCGATATAAGCCCCATCCTCTTAATATACCACTGATGAGAGAAATAATTGTAGGCAAGCCATTAAAATCCTTAATTGAATCATATCCTTGGGATATTATTTTTTCTTTCCCCTCTTTTCCCGCAAATCAAGCTCACTTCGCTTTTTTCACATTTCAAGGAACTTGGTCAACCCCCTTCGATGTACACAGTCGCTGCCACACTCACACAAAGTATCCCATCATTAAGGGCTTGTTTGACTTAATTGACTCATACTGAGTTCGTGGAGAGCAAAATGCGGTACGATGAAGTGCGGCGTAAATCTTAATATAAATTAATTAAAATTATGGCTCAATGAGGAAATGCTGTTTGTGTCTTAATTGAGAAGCGCCATGAAAATCATGAACGTAAGAAATTTCGTATTACGTTCTGTGGTCGGGTTGATTGCGTGTCAAGGCCGTTGTATTCATTTTTTAACAATTAATGCGACGCAATTTTCCTATTGTAGTGGTCAATTAAGAGCCAACATAACAGGAATTTATTTATATGACTTTGCATGTCAAGCGGGCAGCACGATAATATACAGGGTGAATTTCACACTAGTTGACGATTAAATTCTCATATTTTTGGATGAAAATTACTTATATGCGAATAGTTCGTATCACTGACGTAATGAAACAATTTTGTACTGGATTCAGTCATTTTAGCGACTTCAGTCATTAAATTCAATCAGTTCACTGACGTCAGTTATTCTATTCAGTCACTTTAGTGAGTTCATTCAATTCATTCAGTTCAGTCAGTTTGGCGAGTTCACCCATTCAATTCAGTCAGTTTAATAACTTTAGTCATTCAATTCACTCACTTTACTCACTTCAGTCAGTCGATTCATTCACTTTAGTCACTTTAGTTACTCAGTCATTCAATTCAGTCACTTTAGTTACTTTAGTAAGTCAATTCAGTCACTTTAGTTACTTTAGTCAGTCAATTCAGTCACTTTAGTCACTTCAGTCTTTCAATTCAGTCACTTTAGTGGCTTTAGTCACACCACTCAGTCTCTTTAGTGACTTCAATTCAATCACTTTAGTGACGCCAGTCATTCATTTCAGTTACTTTAGTGTTTTCAGTCATTCAATTCAATAACTTTAGTGACTTCAGTCATTCAATTCAGTCACTTTAGTGACTTTAGTCAGTCAGTTCAGTCATTTTAGTGACTTCTGTCACACTATTCAGTCTCTTTAGTGACATCAATCAATCAATTCAGTCTCTTTAGTGATTTCAATCAATCAATTCAGTCACTTTAGTGAATTCAGTCATTCAATTCACTAACTTCACTTCAGTCTGTCATTTCAGTCATTTTCTCTTGTTCGCTGTGCCCTTCGTCGCTATGTATTTATTTGTTTTTCATTTACCCTATTAAAGAGATTGTAGGACTTCATCACCAGGACTTGAAACCAAACGTCATGCTAACAAAATTAATTTTGCTTACTGCCGTATGTGAACAACAGACGCGGACAGGCGGAAAAGGATTCACACGCAGACACACACACTCACACACATTCTACTGGCACCAATAGTCGACCCACACAAACGAGTATTTAATTAAAGCGACGCAAATGTCAGAGACGTCAGAACAAGGTTCTACTTACAAATAAGTAAATGAATTATTCTTAGTAATTAATAGTCGAAGAGTGACACTGTCACAGGGGTACGCATGGCTAAGTTGGGGAGGCAAACAAGCTGGCTGGGAGGCAGGCAGGCGAACACACAGGAGCATACAACTTCTCCCACTGCAACAATTATAATTTGGATTGATTTATAGCAGCACAGAGGTGCGTGATACCCATAACCCCCACATATAAAACGGGGGTGAAAGCAAACAAACATGCAACATGACTATTATGTCCTTTATGACCATGTTCAAGGTCACAACTATATACCTATATAAATAAATCAAATTTAAGTTAAAGGTTCAATGTCACAAAAAAGGAAAACAAAATAAGAATAATAAAAAATTCATTAAATGTTGTACGTCAATTGAGTATCGATTGAATATTGTAATACAACAAATAACAAAGCAACTGACAATTCCAATCAACTCGTATTGGGGAGGGCGGGGTCTGCTTTATTACACTGTACGAGTGTGTTCCAAGTGAATGGCACAAAAGACACACGGAATCCCTCACATGACGCTTGAAGGACACATGAGCCGCTCGACACAAGACTTGACTGAAGTGTGTGGGTAATGAGTGAGCAGCATGGCAAATATGAAGTGAACGCTGTGTGACGGCGTTTTGGGACTCAGGCGGACGCACCGCTGCAGTGCTCCCACCCCCATTATAAGTCACAAGGGCACTGTCTCTCTGTTTCTTTGTTCGTTTGCACTTTTTGTGGCCGTGGCGGCACACATTGCTCAATGCCTGCTGACACAGTTGCACTCATTTTAATTGAAAATGACATTCTTGCCGCCGAGCTGCAGCGGCAACAATGGCAATTTATGCAGTTCCTGCAGCGGCAGGATATTGTGTAAGCGCAGCTGCTCGGCGCCCGCTGACAGCTGCTCGCCTGTCATATCAGTTCAGCTGCGTATGAAGCCAGTAAACTAAGTACAATTTTTAAATGGCAATTACATTTTACTACTGTTGCGCAATTTTTACGATGGAACGAACTTTCAGGAGTCCATTAAAATCAGCCATTGTGGGGGCACTCGCAGGACTCGCTGTTGTTGCCATTACAATCAGAAGTCAAGGCTTTTATTTAAGAGCTTATGTTGAATTTTTTAATAATTTTAAAGGACGCTTTTGAAAGGACGATCTTATATGAATTGAGGATAAGTCTCCCCTGCATATTAAATTGTTGTAAATGTTGTATTCGTGTAAATAATGTTATAGTAAGGTTGTAACTCTAAAATTATCATAACACTAAATATTGACTTCTGACATGTTCGTATGGAAATTGCTTCTTCGGGAAAAATAAATTGTACGAATATTACTGATGGTCCTTAATAAAATAGGGGTCAAAATATTTTATTCAGATTATATTAAGAATTTTATGAAGAGGGTATTTTATTGAGAGACAAAGATTTCAGAGAGATTAAGGGTATGAATGAACCTTATAGAGTGTAGTATGATATTTTTCTTTATTGTCAGATAACCTTATAAGGTGATCATTTAGAAAGGGATCTAGTACCCTCATATGACCCCAAAGGTCACCACATTTTATGTTGGAGTTGCCCTGAAGGCATAAGGATTCAATACAGGTCTCCAAATCAACGGTTATGGATAGGAGGAATGCCCATGATGGCTCCCAGAGCATCTGTGAGGCCCCCGTTACTCCCATGCATACAAGTCGATGGAGTTTATTTACTTTATTACTGGCCGCTTTTTGTCGAGATTCCCCGGGTTGTACGAAAAAGCTGTTGGCATGCAAATAATGCTCTTGACGCTTTATTGATTATGGAATTTAAATGCAGTTCCAAGTCAGCATTTTGTCCAGGACTACTCCCAGATATTGCGGCTTTTCATCTAATGAAAGTTAAGACAGATTGACTTTTCTTCGATTGGTGAATGGCACAATTGTAGACTTGAGTGGATTTAAGGATAGTCCATCTTTCTTGCACCAGCTGCTGGTTATGCTTAGGGCTTGTTGTAGGAGAGAGCAGATTGTCTCCTAATGGTCACCCATAATATATATAACTACATCATCCGCCTACGTGTTTCTCAGTGCCAGGTTATCTAGGAGTTCCTCAATAACCACCGTGCAGATTTGGGAAGGTCCGATTTCGCATTGAAAGCAAATTAAGTCAGTCACCCAAGAGTTCTGAGAAGAATCTTTTACTCAAATGATATCCAAAACAATCGAGCCATTGCGTTATATAAATATATATATATATATATATATATATATATATATATATATAATATATATATATATATATATATATATATATATATATATATATATATATATATATATATAATTATATATTTATATAAAATCATTGTATACCATTCAAAACACAACCAATTCACAATTGAGTTGAAATTTCTCTGATAAAAGAGTAATTAAGTGGTGTCCTAGGAAACTCAGTATAATCCTTCTTCAACAGAGTAAACTAACAAACAAACAAATAAATAGTTTTTCGATAGTCTTCCATTCCCTCGCAAGTTTCCGGCGTCTAATTACAAACTCTTCACCTCTTTTGTTATTATGAGCTTGCATTCAATCGTCATATGAGAACTTTTCCACAATCAATTCCAGGATACTGTTGAACAAAAGATGTGCCTCCTACTATGCGTATTAAGAAGCATGCAAGGCATTAGCAGCAAGGATACTATTTTGCCATCATGGTAGTTTATAGTAGCAAACTCGTGGCAGGGTGGAAAAACTCACACATTATTCTTCTTCGGCAGATTAAGGATAAGAGCGCAGAATAAAGAAAAGGATGAAAATAATGAAAGGACTTACCAGCCACAACAGAAGAACGTGTTGCTGAGTGAACAGCAATAAAGTGAGAAACAAAACAAAAATAATGAAAGCCAAATCACATAAAATGAGGCCAGGATTTATATACGAGTATGTACATATGTACTCGTGTGAAAAGGATTTACTTATTAGTACGAGAGCTTAGAGTGGAGAGGATGTTAGGAAAGGGAACGAACAAGCAGCACAACCATCATCATTAAAAATCCTTTCCGATTCGCAGTGCTCATAAAAATTGCTATTAAAAATTCAGAAAACGTTTGGTAAGCAGCCACAAATCCACTGCAAGCGAGCACAAGTCAATCAAAACCGACAACTAATGTAAGAACACCAAAATACCCAGTAGGCAAAAGTGCATGATGAGGTTGACAGGAATGCATATTATATATAATCGCATGGTCAACTAATCCAGCACACAAATTGCATGGTCGACTAAAGCTTCATATTTCACGCTCACTTGTAAGCTGGGCGGAGTCCTCAGTACTTGAAGGGTACTACTATCATCTTGGTAATAATAGACTATTATCTCAAGCTTCTAAAGATTCGAAATCGACTCGCAACACTCGTAACAAATTTATCTTGTCTTCTAACCAAAATTATTCTCGGCAGAAACAAGCTGTTCAGGACTCGATTTGTTTTGTTGTACCTGTTCTCTCTTCGGTTGGATTTTAGGATAACGAAATCCTTCTAATTCCATTATTATTTCTTTATACATTGAAAAATCGCAATTCTCGGTTGTGGTACGTATTCTATAAGGAATATAGGAATAAGTCCTTTCGATTACAGAGACAAATGAATTTTTATATTCAGAGAGACTCTGATAATACTCACACCTGAAGTAACGCCTGAAAACTACAACCAAGGGCTGTCCGCAAGGAGGGGTCTTCAAATGCTCTGGGAGTCACCACAGGTATTCCTCTGATAACCATAACCGTTGAGAGAACGGCCTGTGGTGAAGCCTAACAACTTCAGGACATTTCCAACATAAAAAGTGGATACCTTTCGGGTCACATGCAGATACTAGATCCCTTTCTGACTGATCCCCTTATAAGGTTTTTTGACAATATGTTGACAAAAATATCATTCACTACACTCTGTGAGGGTCACATTCCTGCAAGAGATAGGGTTGAGGAATTCATTACTGAAATTCCACGAGGTACCCAGGTATGGTATACTGATGAATCCAAATTGGAAGACGGTAGTACCACAGCAGGCATAACCTTTGTTCCAAAAAGTGCTCCCTATGGGCAAGACTCCCACAAAATTTCAAGCGAAAGTCTTTGCCAGACTAAATGAGAATGTCTTCGTAGAAGACTAAACGGCCTGCTTATATACGTTATGTTAGATAACCAGGCTGCTCTTAAGACACTTGCATCGTACCACTATTTGCCCCGAATGGTTGAAGAATGTCATAAAATCCTAAGTGAACTAGGCAAAGACAACAATGTCACACTGTGCTAAGTGCCTGGACATGAAGGACACACTGGGAATGAACGGGCGGACTGGCTCGCAAAAAGAGGTGCGCTCCGTTCACTCATTGGCCCTCAACCTTTCTGCGGTGTGACTACAGACCACTCTGTGGATCTACTTAGGAAATAGGAAGAAACTCAGATATCTACTCAATGGCAGCATGCTTCTGGCCAAAGAAATTTCTTACCCCAAACAGAAGTATCTATAAAGAATACTATATTTAGATTTAATATTTCAGGGAGTACCAGCACCGCGGCCCGTAAGAACCTATTGGACTAACCCCTATTTTGCCACACTACAGACCAACTTAGGAAATGGGAAGAAACTCAATAGCTACTTCATTTCCTGCATGCTTCTGGCAAAAGAGATTTCTTACTTCTACCATAAGTATCTCCACTACTAACCCTGAACCGTGAAAGACCTAGGACTCTAGTAGGATATCTGATAGGACGCTGCCGAGGGTATCACATTAAAAAAGATAGGCTTGTCAGACATATTTGACTGCAGAATCTGTGGACACAACTCTGAAATATCAGAACACATCTTATGTGAGTGGATCACAACTAAGATATTAAAGTTTCTGGGGAGTTCTTCCCAGACCCTGAAAACACCTGAAAATTCTCTCCCCACATATTTCCTTGAAAATTTCTGAATTGACCTATTTGTCCCACTTTATTTAGAGGGTGTACTTAAAGCTATGTTAAGACAATTTGTGTACTTACCCAGTATGGCGCGCAAATGACCCTCGAGTGTCTGCAGAACGGTCTGCTTGATCTCCTTCACACTCTTGCCCAGGAATTGTTCGCTCGCGGTGCCGAGTAATTCGTCAGCCTGATGATGAAAATAATACACGTTCATCATCTGGGAGGCACACACACACACAGTGACAGTGACAGTGAAAGCAATAAAAGGAAGAAGAACGAAAATGCAAATGCGCAACGTTAGTAACGAACATTCAATCCAATCAAAATGGTTAAATTTGTTAATAATTTTCTATTGACTTTGTATTGATATTAATTTACATATAAATGACTTCAATGAGGATGAATGTGGTACTGATTTTTAGTATTGTATTTGTATTGAATATTAGTATATTTGTATTTCTTTTTAGTAAATTGTACAGCAGTGAGGGTAGAAAAATTGCCGCTGCGTTATGTTCACCGGCGCAGTCAAGATTTGCTGTTTATATACATATATATATATTTTATTTTAAGTGAAAGTAGGAGGTGCCTCGTGTCATGTTCCAGACAAACACAAATAGTTAAACCAGAGAAAAAAAATTAAATTGTTAGTATTAAAAAATGTTAGCTGGCTGGCAGTAGAGCACAACTAGAGTATGAGTAGACAGGGCCAGTTTGAATTTATGGGGCCTAAGGTGCCATATAGCAGGGGCCCTTAAAATAAATTTATTTTTATGAGAATATAAACAACAATGTTTAAAAAAAGGGTTTAAATATAGAATTTTACATTTCTTATGAGGTGGTTACAATTGCCACAGATCAAACTCAGATAAATTGATAGCAGTGGAAGGAAAATTGGGTACTGTCTCTACTATTCTATTATATCCGGCCGTTCAATCTCTAAATAATAATAATAATCTCTTTAATCTCTATATAGTAATAACAACATAATTTAAAATATTTTGTGATGTGCCATGTTTATCACGGAGCAAACTTATATAAATTTGATCTTAATGAAAGGAAAACTGGGAAAATTGACATTTAGAAAATATGAAGTTCCAATATTTTGTTATATGGATAAATATAATAAAAGATAAAAATATTGTTAATCGATTGTCGACCTCTGGTTTCGGATCTTAAACTTGTTAGAAAACTAATCAACTTTAGGTTGGAGTGGCAGCAAAAAGTACACTCAGGCACAAATAATGGCCCATTGTGTTACCACGGAACCCGAGTGTACATCACCTGATGCAGCACGACTCCCCCGAGTACGAAGTGTGGAACCAATCTAACAGTTTGATAAATTTGGCCACGTCCGTAATCTTACAGGATGCGAGCTCTGTGCGGCTGATTAAGAAAGAAGCCACGAAGATGTGTGATGCTTAAGGTGTAGCACTGTTTCTTCTTCTTCCTTAGCACCGCACCCACGATAGAAGTCATTAAAGGATAAACCCAGCCTAGCCGCATGCTTCCCCATCACACAATGCCCCGTCAGTACCGAAACCGTAATTCTGATGGACTCGCGCAGAAAACTAATAAGAAAATATAAATAAGTTAAAGATCATGTCTGCTATAAGATAAACTTTCCTACGATTCTTTTCCTTTCCCAGCAAACTAATAGTGGTAATTTTTCAAAAGGGTAACCTGGATTACTTAACTGTTTTACAAGTCAAACAGACCTATTTTTGTACCATTTATAGTGACATAAATAGCACAGAATGTAATTTAATGTGAAAATCTCAAATGGCCGAAGACACAAAGGTCTCCCTAGAAATGTTTGAGCTTTATTACGAATACTCATGTTCCCTGAATCTCTGAAGACACGAATATTATTCAAAAACTTATTTATCGATTTAGGCGATAACTGTTTTCTAATTCTTGAAGTCCCGCATATTATTCAGAAGCTCATTTATCGATTTTGTCCACAAAGCGTGTTGCTCATGAAATTCATCTTGGCATCTGAACTTATCGCGTTAAAGTCCTCGATTTTACTATTTCATTGGCCCCAAAAATATTAAACAATTATATTCCATTAAATTTGTATATAATTTTAAAACACAGACATTAAAATTGGGCCAACTTTTATTAAGGATAAAATATTAGGCTCTTTTTGAAATATGTTTATCAGATTCGAAGTAAGTGTTTCTTCTAAAGCAGCCTGGTAGATAATTGTTTTTTGTTAGGTTTATCATTTCCATATAACGAATCATAATATATTTTTCTTTCATATAGATTCAGACACAAAACTTTTACAGTAAAATGGGCTGATCCCTCAATATCGAAACTAATGATTGATATAAAATTGACTTTTAGAGGTAAATTTTATATATCAATTTTATATTTAAATTTGATATGAACACTTTATATTTAAATTTGAAAATTAAACTTGAAATGTTATATTTAAATATATTTTATTGGCTTTTCCAAATTCCTAAATTTAAATAAAGATCAGCGGTGTTTTCAAAAGTTTGCCTGCACGTAAATGCGCCCCTGCAAAGAAAATGTGGAAGGTCAGCCACAAATATTATATTTTTCTATTCTCTTCTCCATGCACATACAACGCAAATAAACACGGCAGTGGTGCACACAGAAATCATATTTGGGGTGTGCAATTCTACTATTGGGGGAAACAAAACATCATTAAGCTCACGTGTGTGTCGTTGTGTCAAATGCTGCCACGCCTATTATTAAGTGCGGTTCTAAAAGTCTGTGCTATGCAGTATGTACTAACAAAATTCGTTGAGTGTTACAATGTCTATGAGGCGTAGAATAGGCCGACGAATCGAGTGCTATGAGAATGCAGTGGATTTGCTGCCCACCCATAAATCAAAGTATACGACTGCTTTACAATATGTAAACCTAGGTTGCACTATAGGCGTGTCAGTTGAACTTCTTTATGTTAAATTAATTAAATTTACAAATACATCACAAATTTTAGGTGTGAATTCGCTAAAAAATATGATAAATTGTCCAAATTTTATGTTTTCAGAATTTATACAGGCCTTATAGCTGTGTACACGATCATACGTTATATACATATAATGTCCTGGTGATGTCGGTTTTAGATATTGATATTGTTCCCATTCTATGTTTCCAAAAATAAGCATTATGTAAGGAATAAGGCGAATAGTAGTTGGCGTATATGTAGAGGGCGTGTACGTAATGGGCGTATATATATTGAGCGGGTATGTAATGGGAGTATATGTAGTGCGAGTATATGTAGTGGGCGTATATTTAGTGGTTGTATATATAGTGGGCGTATATGTAGTGACTGTGAATGTAGTGGGCGTATATGTAGTGGGAGTATCTGCAGTGGGCGTATATGTAATAGGACTATATGGAGTGGGCAGGCGTATACATAATAGGAGTATATGTAGTGGACGTATTAATGAGTTGATTTGTGTCACCGACTAATCTTAGTGCTCCAATTTGAACACGGTGAATTAGTATTCAAAATGGGCATGGTTTTAAGCAGCGCATCTACATAAACTGCATAAATAAGTCCTCCCTATATCTCTATTAGTTGTGGAGATATTCTCTTTTCAACAAAACAGGTGTATAGAAAGTGGGCGTATTTTCTGGTAAGTGATATTCACCAAAATCTAAACAGCGCATGTAGATGTTGAATCTTGAAACACACGAAGAATTTCAGCTATATATATTTGTCCTTGGGATGTGAAATTTTAAAGTAGAGACAAAACATAAATGGAGAGCTATAGAAACTGGGCGTATCTGTGATGTCAACCAACATATACGAGTACAGAACTTATCTGATTGTTCAGTATCAATTAGGTATGGAAGTTCAGCATAATATCTCTCTGAGTGGATATGTTTTTGTACGACTTTTAAAAATCTTATACAGATTTTGAACTTCCGCTACGTATAAAATGTCAGTACAATATCTTATTTAGTCCCTGGAATTTTTGTATAAGGAAGTGTGGATATATAATTATATATATTGACGGGCATCTGTAAAAGCGTTCAGAAAGTGAATATACTTGGGGTATGCTAAGTACAAGAATTGTGTCAGAAAGTGAATATAGTGATAAATATTTAAGAATATACTTGCCACGCCCTTTTTGGGGAATTATACACATTTCGTCACATTTAATAGTCATGATAAGTGTGTGAAAAATATAAGCTAGGTATTGAAATTTTATTTGCGGAAATATACTATTCTAAAGTTCTTTTTAGTGAGGCAGTGGGGGCGATTTTCCCGGAGGGGTTCACTGTAATACTCGAATTACTCTGCTAAACCCGGTGGTGGATATTTCCTCTAAGAGTCTCACAATAAAGTAAGGTGGCAACTGTCTATGGAGGTGTGATGAAATGAATACTGAAGAACAGAAGTGGCTCTCTTATACCCCTTTTTGGTATCAGAGTATCACTGAAGTACTAAAATTCCCCTCTTAAACCCCTTTTCAATGGGTCATTGGCATACTTTACCAGAGAGTTGCACAATAGAGTAGAGTACCAGCTGTCCATCGAGGGATAGGAAATCAGTACTGAAGAACTAAAATTACCTTTTAAAAAATCTTTTTTTTTGAGCCAGTGGTGGAGAATGACCCTGAGTGTTTCACTAAAAAGCAGTATGCTAGGAAATTAAAACTGAACAACTGAAGTATAAAAGGACTACATCCACAATTGTAAATGAGAGGATATTATCTGAGAATGCAATGCGAACGGCACTGGAGCTCTTTTTAAATATAAAGGAGTATTCCGTGGGAGAACTGAATAATCTAATCACTACTTTACCACCAATGATATAGAGAGAAGCAATAGAGCAGTGCATATTCCCTCAGACCTCTATGAGAAAGTTGGCGGAAGGATATTTGCACTATCCATAGTACCCTGTAGGGGTCCAGGAGAGGAACATTAAGGGAGATGGGCATTAATTTACTACAAAAGATGCGTAATGAAATCATGAATTAAAATGTTAGAAAGGGGCCATTTCAATGCCGTAGAATTTCATGGTTACTTCGGAGATCAGTTTTCAAGCCTCGGCCTTTAGACTCAGAATTTCTAGTGGCAGCTTTTTATAGTTGTTCAATTGGCTTAAAAACCTGAATTTACGAGGGAAGCAGTACTCGCTTTAGTTGCTTAGTATAAGAGGTGCACTTTCCCTCCAAATCGCTTATGGTGGAAAAAATAGACAATGGGTCAGATTGGGCTGGTATCCATCACAGATCTCTGGTATCCATATTTTCCTTACACCTTCCTCTCTTAGTAATTAAAAAAAAAAAGAAAAACAAAAAGTTAATTGAAATCCGCCCATTTTGACCCCGACGTGATTTGAACACGCAACCTTCTGATCTGGAGTCAGACGCGCTACCGTTGCGCCACGGAGTCGACTATATGAGGTCTCTTTATTACGCCTATTTATATCTGAGGCATTCGTAGAACACTCGTTATTTCGATTCTTTGTTACAACTTAAAAATAGACTAGTCCAAAAACTATTTTCATGCCACTTGGAGGAATTGGGCCAATAATGTTATCAGAAAAATACAAATAATTTGATTATTTTGCATGCCTGCTTTAATAATTTTTTTATTATATGTTTGAATGTGGGTGTGTGAGGCGTCTGAAATGGACACTGGTACACTGTAAAAAACAATTAATATTATTGATCCATGAGCATAAGTTATTAGCAAGAAGTGAGTGTAAGTGTTGATATATGCGGGTCAAGGGGGTATTTGTTCAACTTTTGAAATGGAAATTGGTACACTGTAAAAAGATAATTATATCATATACTTTTTGATACAAGACTTTATTTTATAATTGTCTCTGGGAAGCAAGAACATACGTATATTGATATAAGGGTCGAGTGGGTTGAGGTATTTGTAAGGTTTATGAAATGGAAACTAGTACACTGTAAAGAATACTTCATATAAGTTCTGAAGCCACAGGCATATTTTGTAGAGTGCTGTGGAAGGAGGAATTGCAAATGTTGACCTATGCAAGTCAATGAGGGTTTTTTGAGGATTCTGAAGTGGAAACCGGTACACTGTGAAGAGTAATTAATTAATATCATATTTTTCTACAGGAGAATATTTTATAATGGGCTCTAATAGGAAGAGGTGGCATTCCAAGTATACTGATATGAGGGTCAAGGGGAGAATTTGTGATGTTTCTGAAATAGAAAATGGTGCACTGCAAAAAATAAAGATGTATATTTTTAGTATACAATTTTTACCCATGAGATTAATTTTTAGTGGGTTCTGGAGGAGGGGCTTTTGAAAGTTTTATCAATGTAGGTCAAGGGGGTTCAAAACTTATTGGATACTACACAAGAAGAATTGGTAGGTAAGAATTGGAAATATATTTTTTAAATGTGGCCTTGCGGAGCGAATGAGAGAGGGAGCAAGAAAGAAAGAAATAAAAAAAGAAAAGAAAGACATAAGAAGAGAGTGACCCTGAGGAAGAAATAAATAAAGACAGAAAGAAAGAAATAATAAAATATAAAGAAATATATAAATAGAGATTGAAGGAGAAACAGAGCAAAATAGAGGAAAGAAAGAGATGTGGAGAGACACAAAAAGACACAAAATAGAGGTGCATAGAAACAGAAAAAAGGTATTTATAAACATGTGATCAGAGAAATTAAGGGAAATATTTAAAGAGTAAGATAAAGAGTGAGACACAGTAAGAAAGGGATAGAGTTCGAAATATAGATAGAGGAAGATAGAGGAAGAGAAATATAAACAGAGATAAATATAGACAGACACAAAAATATAGATACAGAGAGAAATATTGATATTTTTATATATCGATCTAAATTTCTCTTTATCTCCATATCTCTGACAATATTTCTTTAAATATTGTCAGAGATATGGAGATAAAGAGAAATTTAGATCGAGATTTAGAATAAAGATAGGAAGAGAGAGAAATATATATATTAAAAAAAAAAAAAAAAAAAAAAATATATATATATATATATATATATATATATATATATATATATATAAATATATATATATATATATATATATATATATATATATATATATAAATATATATATACATATATATATATATATATATATATATATATATATATATATATATATATATATATATATATATATCTATATATATATATATATATATATATATATATATATATATATATATGCTGCACATGTTCCGACGAAGGGTTTGAATAATTTTTGTGATATCTTGATTTAAATCGTGGTTTAGTTATAGGTAAGAGTTATATTTACTCAAGTTTATAATTTTTTTATTTACTCAAGCTGATTTAATTTACTTCTTTTCTATGTTGGTGGAGGGTTATGACGAGGAATTCTCCTGATTACTTGATATACTATTATTAATATTATAGGTCAAGGAGCACTGCGACCAATACTTGATATATTAAAACTACTTAAATTGTTTTGATTGTGTATAAAATCTCTACCCAAGGGTAATTTCAGTGAGCTGATGAGTACTCCGTATGTTGTTTTGTTAAAATTTGTATTATGTTAAATGATTTTCTTATATACAAGTAAGTATTTAAATTAAAGTATGTTCAATGATTTAAAATTAACAATGTTGCATGTAAAATTTTTTACAGTGCGTAAAATACAACCAACAACAACTACGAATAACACTACTCGAAACAACAGCAACAACAACAACGCAGGCAAAAGCTAAATGCAAATGAACATTCAATTAAAACATAAAAATTGATTACGTATTCAACGTCAATCAAATTCTACTTTGTTAGTGTCGTTTGTGCGCAAATACGGAAAGAGTAAACTAATAACTAAATAATGGAATGGAATAGTTTCAAAAATAATGGAAATAATTTTCAAAATAATAATAACAGAAAATATAAACGTACCTTTCCCATCGGGTCATTGTTCATCAATGCATGCGACTGTAAATTGCAAATAAAGCCAATTCGGAATATGAAAAAATACAAAAATAATATAAATGAATACAAAAAACAAATTAAATAAATTATAATTCAAACTATTTATAAATATAGTCTTAAAATAAATTAATTCAAAATTCAGCTTCGCTAAGATTGGAATTTTCTTGTGATGAAAGAAAAATAATTTAATTAGCTGAATTATCGTCTCGCGTTATGTTGTGTGGATTGTCCCAAAAGTAATTTCGCTAGAAAGCAAGAGGGGTAGAAATAGAGGGAAATATTTTGTAGAAACTGAGGCCACGTTTAAAAACAGTGTTTTCATAAGTTTGTGGTACTTCACACATCTACATATATACATATATGTAAATGTCAGCGATAACTGGGAAAAAATTGGGTGTTAACTAGGAAAGTGGCAAAATTAATATTGAACAGTTCTAAGCGACAGTTAATAAATAGTGCACTTGCAACAATTCAATATTGTGAATATGCGAATCATATGAGAAGTCTTTTCCTATAGAAGTGATTGTCACAGAAGGAAAAAGAGAGAGAGTGAGAAGAAGAAGAAAGAGAGAGAGAGAGAGAGAGAAGGAGCGAGAAAGAGGAGAGAGAAAGAGATAGAAAGAGAGAAAAACACAGAGGAAGAGAGAGAAATATAGAGAAAGAAGAGAGAGAGAAATAGAGACGAATACAGAGAAGCGAGAATAGTTTTTTGTTTACTTTTGAACATTCCCCCTCAATATACTCGTATATAAGATTGAAGATCTCAATTTTTCAGTCTTCTTGTGTGAGCAGCGGCTCTTGAGTGGCCTTTACTCGAATACTAAGATATCAAAGAGAGAGATGGAATACAGAAGATGGAACACAAAAGATGGAATACTGAAGATGGAACCTAGAACTGAATATGGAATATTGAAGATAGAATATTGAAAATGGAATACTGAAGATAGAATACTAAAAATGGAACACTGAAGACAGAATACTGAAAATGGAATACTGAAGATGGAACACAGAATATAGATGCAAATCTATGCAGAAGATGCTACACCACACTGGCCGATGGATTTCTACACGGAAGGTGGACTTTTCTATGGAAAATGTAAGTCAAAACGGAAGGTTGGCTATGCTGATTATGGAATGGTATACTGAAGATGAAATACCGTAAATGAAATACTATATTCAATATTATATATTGGCAGGTAGAATTCAGTGTGAACATGGATATCAATATGAAAGATGGATTACTGTATTAGAACAGTTTATTTGAAGATTTAACTCTGAAATTGAAAGAGGTGTGTACATGCGGAAGATGGAGCTTTATATTGGAAGACGAATTTCTATATGGAAGGTGCAATTATATATTCAAAATTGAATACTACATTGGAAAATGCTTTCAATACAAAAGACGGTATTTTCAAAAATTACTTTGGAAGAATTCTATATGAAAGATATAACGCTATACACTGAAGATGGAATACTATATGGAAGATGGACAACTTTATGGAAAATGGAAAACTATATGGAAGATGGAAAACTGAGGATGACTGACAATGTTGATGGATGAAAATCGTTACCAAATACGGTGTACTACATTCGAAGATGAAATTCAATATGACTTCTAATATAATGTACAACCTTAACAGACCTCTGATGCAATGTATAACCTTAACAGATCCTTAACCGGACGGAATGCTATATTATAACAATGATTTATGTGGACAAATGCAGATCTAGATAAAAGATGTCATACTAAATTAAAGGATAGATTTCTACACGGAATTATTTTTGATACTAGTGAAAAGTCTAAATGGAAGGTGAACTATGCTGAAGATGCCACACTACATTATAAGATGGATTTCTACACGGAAGGTGCAATTTTTTATAGCAGATGGAAGTTTAAACGGAAGGTGGATTATACTGGAGATGGAATACTATACGAAAGATGGAAAAATGAGGGTGAAAACCGATGTTGATAGATGCAACGAAAAATATGAAAATAGATTACTGAGGATGAAATACTACATTGCCAGACGATGCGAAGATGTGTTTCAATATGGAAGATGAATTTCAATAGGGAAGATGGATTTCAATAAGGAAGATGGATTTCAATATTGAAGATGGATTTCAATATTGAAGATGGATTTCAATAAAGAAGATGGACTTCTATATTAGAAGATTGAATACTGAAGACGGAAAGCTACATTGGAAGATGAATTTCAATATGGAAGATGGATTTCAATATAGAAGATGGATTTCAATAAAGAAGATGGACTACTATATTAGAAGATATAATACTGAAGACGGAAAGCTACATTATAAGATGGATTTCAATACGGAAGATGGATTTCAATATGGAAGATGGATTTCAATATGGAAGATGGATTTCAATACGAAGATGTACTACTATATTAGAATATGGAATACTGAAGGCGGAAAATCTATATTGGACGATGAGTTTAGAGGAGGAAGGTGAATTCCTATATGGTATATTGCATTGGAGCATACAATTATATATGGAAGAAGGAAAACTACGCTGAATATGGATGGAAGAAGGACTACATTGTTGCTCTATAGCTGGCGATAAGTGCATGAAATATTGGTGAGTAAATTTCAATTTTGAATTACTTTTTGGAAAACGCACAACAATAAAAAATATACATAAAATAATAATAATAATAATATTTAAAAACCAAAACTCATGAAGTAGATAAGCAACATTTTTGCCGGGGACGTGGACGGTGGAAGGATATTTGAATAACAATTCTCTACTGTGCACATTAGCTACTAATGAGAGAGAGAGAGAGAGAGAGAGAAGTATATGAAAAGGACTTACTTCTTTATGGCTATTTTTTCTAGGCATTGCAAACTATGCGTTCAATTTTTATTAATAACAATAAAAAAATAAATATTATTCAAATATCTTAAAACAATTTGAAAGAAATATGTAAATTAATTGAAATTATTTGTTATTTTATAAATATAAATCAATATAATTTTTTTCGCGAATACATTGAACAGAATATTGTAATAATTTATTAGCATGCCATATTCTCATCCATGGTAAAAAATGTTTGCACAAATTTAAGACTACAAAACCTAGAAAAATCACTAATTGGAAATATTTATTAATTAATTACAATTTATTAAAAATTTCTAAACATAAAATTTAAAATAATTTATAGAAACTTCAAATTAAAAACAAATCTTATTGAAAGCTCTACAAAAATAGATATATTTATATATAACAATTTATATAGAGAAGGAATTAAAAGTAATAATGGAATATTTTGAATTTCTGAGAGAAACGGCAGGAAAAGAAAGATATAATTAGATAGGCAAATACGATATATATATAATATATATATATATATATATATATATATATATATATATATATATATATATATATATATATATATATATGTATATATATATATATATATATATATATATATATATATATATATAATATATATATATATATATATATATATATATATATATATATATATATCGATTTAGAGTGTTTCATAGGGATACCAAGGGAAGGATATGCGAAAAAGATATGTTTAAGTAGCAAGAAATGTTGAACAGTAAAGGCAAGCTAAGGAGTAATTCATAAAGAGAGTGCCCTCGTCGAATCCCAGCGACCATGGGTCTAAGAAAATAACACCCTGATTATCGGGACATAATTATATAATACGGCAAACTCAACTATTGGTTCCCTCAATTAATATTATGATGTGTGAAGTTGTTTTTTCCTTTCGCTTTAATTAATTAATATGAAGCGAGTTTGTCTGTCGAATAGATTAGTCTACTAGATTAGTTTTGCCACAAGTTGGATCACTGGATTGCGTCAAGTAACTTGTCTGATAATTTAGTTTCAAAGTACTCTAATTTAATAGAACTTGATTTAAGTAATAGTTATGTATATACTCTACACAGTTGAACAACATTATGAAGTTTCACTTCACCTCTACAAAATCCTTAAAGAGTCCTCCTTGAAGTCTCAACTGCACGCATGTTTCATGAAGCACGCAGCTTCTTATGAGGTTATTGCAGAACTGGGTCCTTCCAAGCCATGTATGCAGCATCATTTATAACCCGTAAGATTTATAACTTGTTGCTTCCTATGACTTTTCAATAATGACTTGTCATTAGAGAACTTTATTTAATATTTTGTCTCTAATAAGATCTGAATAGTTTTTATATCATTTCATTTTAACAATTCTTCATTTTTCGTGGTTTTTGATTCGTTATCTATGACTAGTTATTTATGCCTTTTCTAATGACTCTGCATTAATGACTTGTCATTAGTAACCTTATCATTAATAAAAGTCTATCTCCCTTTGTGTGGTTTTAGGTTATTTTAAATGAAAATATTTCCTTTTTCCGAGTTGCGAATGTTGATTCTGTTATTATTGGATTTGTTCAGGTGGCCTCTTTGTTTCTTTTAGGTGTCCACACCTCTGTTCTATATGATTTATTTTTCCAGTTGAACCATTGTTTTTTCAGTGAGAACAATCATCTTCTGAATAGACAGCTCCGGTCTTTTGGAAACAGTTTCTTCATCGTACTTGCTGAATGGAAGAATTTTACAATGTATTTCTGTATCGGTTTTGAAAATATTTGAACCTCATTTGTCTACAATTGGAGGATATATTACCCGTCCATATTACTCGCCATTTGCTATACGAGGCAAGGGAATTTATAATTTATTTTTTATTGATTAGAAGTGTGGGATAGGCCGGAGAATCGCCGAAGAAGTAGGTCTCCAACACTCAGGCGCATTGTGCTCCGAATTTATTGATTACTTTCTATTCTGTTCTTACAAAAAAATTAACCTCACATTATTCTATTTCTAATCTCCTTCGTTGAAAGATATTCTTTAGTGATATGTCAAGAGCAGATATTTCGAACAATTAAATATTTACATTATCCTGTTCATTCGACTCTACCTATTATTATATACCTCCTTCAGAAGTGTGCCGTAGGTTCGATTATTTATATCCCTATTACCCCGAAAGCTGACTTTTTGTGGCATATTCCGTGAACGACTGTAAATGATAGATTGTCATGAAAGCTTTCCTATGATAAATATAAATTTATCTCTGTTCTCTTCAGGAATGTTTTGACACTAGATAATTTTGAATCGATCATTGTCAGTTATAGTTACTCCGTTCTAGAAAAATTTTTGGCGTCTTTCGATAGATTCACGGTAAGAAAAGTACTGAACTGTATATACGACTCGTAATACTCTCTGGACTGATATATAATACTCTCTGTTCTCTTCATGAATGTTCTGAAATCAGAAACTTTCCAACCCATCCTAGTCATTTACACACCGTTCTCAAATAACTTTTTGGTCTTTCAAAAGATCCCCCGTGAAAAAGTTCTGGACAGAATACAATTAAAGGATGTTCCTATTTCTTTATTAACATAATATTGAAAATATTCCCTCACAGTCCCGGTCCAACATCTCCCTAAGTAACATTCTTCAATTCCGCTAAAGTTAAAGAGATCATAGTATGAACTGATCTTTAATCATACAACAGGATACTTAAATCTGCAGTTCCTGAGTTCAGCGTACTTATTAGCTAAGAACTGTAAACCTATCCTTCTTTTGAACATAATTTAATATTCTGCTATAAAACTGTTTTTCCTTTTAGAAAACATATTTCTAGAATATATTATCTTAGTTTCTCCTTTGAAATTCTGCACTTATAATTTATTCTCACTTGTTTCAAAATATTCCATTATTTTTTTATTACTCTTTTACATTATCTTCAATTTTAATATTATTATTTTAAATAAACTTGCCAACGAGAAGCTGTGATAAAGAATAAAAAGGAAATTTTCTCGGTTACCTTCATGATTTTGCACTGTGCCACACCGGTGACTGTCAGGGGCACGCCCTGTACTGTTTCAACACTTTCGCAGATGGGGTTCAGTGTCATCACATTCAATGAGAGGCGTTGGACATCTGTGACCAGCCACCAGGCCCATGCCCAGCCGCCGACGATTGTGCGCTTCTTGGTCGACCCACAGCAGCCACCTGGAAAGAAAAAGGGAGTAGAGTGAGTATGAAGAGAATTAATGAAGAATGCACACTTTGGTTCGTTTCATGCTCCAGTTATGCTCATGTCATTTATACTGACATTGATCTTGACATTGTCAAGATGGGTGGTGCATCAATTTCCCGATGCTCTTAAGCGTAAATTTTTAATGACTTGAAGAAAATGTAGCAGAGCTGTGCTCTAGAAGTCAAGTGCTTTGAAGCGCTTGACAGCTGTCAACAAGAGAAACAAGAGTTGGGTTTCAAGAAAGAGAGAGAGAGAGAGAGATTTGGGACAGAGAGTTGGGAGCGAGTTACTTAATTGTGAAGAGTTAATCAGACTCTAATGCAAAAAAAAAAACAGAAATAAATTTAGTCAAAAGAAAAAACTTTCAATGAGAAAAAATGTTTGAATTGTTTCGCAATAATGGACAAGTGGATACGTGCGGAATAACACGTAGACTTGATATCTGGAAAGCATTAGAAACACTGGCGAGAGAGAAAAAAATGCCACTTATATCGACATTCAGGCAAATAAAAGCTAACGAAGACACTGCAGTCAATGAATAATTATTATTTATCAGTTGATCAATTCTTTAGAATATCACCGTAGTGACTGTTCCTAGCAAAAGAGAGAGTTAAGGAGATTGAGATATCGAGATATAAAGAGATCGATAGAGAGATGGATATAGAAAAATATAGAGAGATAGAGATATCAAGATATCGAAAGAGAGGTGGATATAGAGAAATATAGAGAGAGGTAGAGATGGAGAAATAGAGAGATAGAGGGCTAGACAGATCCAGAGGTAGAGAAATCGATATATCGAGAGATATACAAATCAAGAGATCGCGAGATGGATATAGAGAAATATAGAGAGATATCAACATATCCAGGGAGAGATGGATAGAGAAATATAGAGTGAGTTAGGGAAATAGAGAGATACAGTGATAGAGATATCCAGAGATTTAGAGATCGAGCGAACGAGAGATGGAGAGATCAGGAGATCGAGAGATGCAGAGAGGAAATAGAGAGATCGAAAGATAGACCGATCGAAAGATATAGACATCCAGAGATAGAGAGATCGAATCATTGAAAGATTGAGCGATCGAGATATGGAGAGATCAGGTGATTGAGAGATGGAGCGATAAAAAGAAAGAGAGATAGAGAAAACGAGAGATTGAGAGTCCGAGAGAGAGATAGACATGTCGGGAGATCGAAAGATAGTGATCGAGAGATAGATTGATGGAGGGAGCGATAGAGATAGAAAGAAATATGGGGATATAGAGATATAAAGATATAGAAAGATAGAGATATAGAGGTATATAGAGATATAGAGATAGACATATAAAGATATAGAGGTAGAGACATAGAGATAGAGAGATAGGTAGAGAATAAATATATAGATTGAGATATATATATATATATATATATATATATATATATATATATATATATATATATATATATATATATATATATACACATACGAGTATATATATATATATATATATATATATACATATATATATATATATATATATATATATATATATATATATATATATATATATATATATATATATATATATATATATATATATATATATGTCTATACATAGGATGGTTTAAAAGATAGAGACGGAGAACAAACTCTTTAAATATTTTGTTTCCATTTACATAACTATCATAACTATTAAGAAGTCTCGAGGTAAATGGAATAGATCCAGGAAAGAGTGGGGTCCTGAGCTATTTATCATTTCTTGTGAAATAGAAGAGTGATAAGAACTATGATTAGTATATTTACAATATTTATTGATAAGTGGATACTGAGAAGTCCGAAGGGAACTGGATATATACATTGAAATGCCAGTAGGTTCATATCATATATTGAAATACAACTGGGACTAAAAAGGGAGTTTGGTTCAACCGCTGCCTTCCCGAACTGCTTCATCACATTCTACGGAATATCATTAACATTTATATTGTAAGGAACTCGAGTAAAATAAAGTTGAGACTTGGTTAAGACGCCGTTTACGAAGTTCTTTATCACATTCTTCAGAATATCCGTAACATTTACAATGGGAAGACCAGAGGGAGGAACTATAATAAAATTATGTGGAGATACCGATAAGAGTCTACTTCTGAAGTTCCCCATCAGTTTCTTCAGAAGATCTTAAATATTTACCTTGAGAAGATCGGAGGGAATAACATATAATATAATTTTGAATAACATATAATAATTTTGAGATTTATAGAGTCAGTTTCCGCAGTTCTTCATGACTTGATTCCAAATATTATCATCATTTACATTGAGAAGATCACACACGCTTTCTCACTCAGTCTTCTTGACTGACTTCCATATAATATATATATTATATATATACTATATATATATTTATATATATATATATATAGTATATATATATATATATATATATATATATATATATATATATATATATATATATATATATATATATATATATATATATATATATATATATATATATATATATATATATATATATATATATATATATATATATATATATATATATATATATATATATATATATATATATACCGAAGGGGGGGGGGGTGTTGGTTGTTTTACATATAATAAAGTATTACGAGAAACACCAACCCAGAACATTTAGCAACAGAATAAACAAAACTATAATCACAGGCACTCCCTTCGGGCTCTTCCAGTCTCGTTTGCCTGACTGCGTAACGAATCCAATTTAGAAATGCAGGTGAGAAGCGTATGAAATTCAGATTCAAGAGCGCATGCGCAAATGTTTTGCTCCTAAGAGAAATGTAGTTAGCCTGAGCGGAAGCGAGCGGTGCTAACTATTTTAGTTATTGCATTAAACCGGTCGCTCAATCATCGAGAGAGAGTGAGGGAGAGAAGCCGGGAGCTTGAGCTGCTCTTGCGTTAACTTATGTCAATCCATGCCTGCATATTTACCACAGCCCAAAAGCCGATCCAGACGTCATGCCAGAAAAGCAACTGGCTCGAAGCACGAAAAACAGTCTGCAAATGAGCGCCAGAAGACACGGAGTGGCAACAACAACGCTTGAAAAGAGAAACAACGCGGTCAAAAAGAAAGTGTGTGGAAAAAACGATTTAAAGATTGCATGAAGAATTTTTGCTGAAGAAGATTGGCAGGTTGCGTACGGTACAAATTATTAGGTAAGCCAGCGTGGGTCTACGGCATGGAGATCATGTCAGTGTTAAAGTGGATAAATTGATTTTACAGAAAAAACATTAAATAAGGGATCTAATAATGCGGTTAAATAGAAAATAGAAACGAAATAGTTTCACTAAATTGTGTGGAGACGAACAAATTTAAGTGTTCAAAAATATAATAGAAAAAAAACAACAATGGACTAAAATGATGAATTAAAACAATCGAAATACACCCTCAAAAATACAAAAATGAAATTTAGTGCAACTTTTTCCACTTCCAACAATCCATAAAAGAATTATTTAAGTGCTACAGAATTCCCTCAGTTGCTCATCTTCATTCAGCAACGAACTTCAAAACGTGTCCCAGAAAAATTCCAACAAAAAAAATAATCACGAAACCAAACTCGGTCCAAAAGAATGTAAGAAAAGAGAAAATCAAAGAAATTCTTTGTTTTCTTCGGTTGCGCACGCCCACACGCAGCAGTGGGAAGGAAGGGTCTGATTGAGTAGTGCTGACGTGACGACGAGAGTACTGGTGAGTACTGGTGACTATGGGAATTGTGGCAGTTAACGGTGGCTCAAATGAAAGCGAGCCGCACGAAAATCGTGAAGATCGAAAGTATTCGTTTGAAGTAATTTTGCAAAATAAAAGAAACAAATTCGAAAATATTTACAAAATGCATAAAGAAGTACTTAAAAAGAATTGTTTAAAAATATTATAATTAAAAAATTTAAATAACATCAATGAGATGGAATTAAAAAGAATCGTGTGCAAATTTTATAAATAATAACAATTAAATTATAAAAAATTGAAAATATGGCAATGATAAAAAATATAATCAATTAGAAAAAGTAACAAAAATTATATAAGGAAAATACAGTTAAAAAAACATTCCACAAAACTATAATCGAATTAAAAGTATAATAAAATTTTTTATTCTAAAATAATTAATGAAATCAATGAAATATAATCAAGAAGAATTGCTTACATATATTATAAATTAAAATTAAAAAATAAATAATTCAAAATAATAGAAAGAAATAAAATTATGAGAAAAGTTTAAAAAAACATTGATAAAGATAGTATTAGTAGAACTAATTAAGTAATAGTATTGATAAAGATATATAATTAATCTACAAAAGCAATAAACATTAAAAATTAATTTAAAAAAAAACATGGAGTAGTATATAAAAAATCTAATATTAATTAATAATAAAAATTTAAAGAAATATATTATACAAAAATAATTGGTTTAAAAAATACATAGTTTTAAACAAAAACAAAGTTTTAAACATTTTAATTAAACCTAATTCGTTAAGACAGGAAGATTATATAATAATACTAATTACATATATAAAATAATATTAATTAGTAAAATTTGAAACCACAACTAAAAACAAACAAACAAATTAATATTATATATTTGAATTTAATTTTGTGTTGAATATTAATTTGTTTGTTTTTCATTGTAGTTTCAATTTTTAATATTTAATATATTGTTTTATATATATATATATATATATATATATATATATATATATATATATATATATATATATATATTTAATTAAATTTTTTATTTTATATACATATTATTATTATTTTATATATATTTTATATCTATTTATTATATATATATATATATATATATATATATATATATATATATATATATATATATATATATATATATATATATATTTAATTTTATTAAATTTTTTATTTTATATATATATTATTATTATTTTATATATATTTTATATCAAAATAAGAATAAATAAATATAAATAAATAAATACAAAAAATAATAATAATAAAATAATAAGAATAAATAATCCTATAAAAAATTAAAAAATAACAACTTTTTAATGTAATAAAAATTGTAACAAAAACTAAAAATCAGGAGAGCTCAATAAGTTTTTAAATGTAATTAATAAATATTTTATAATATTAAAAAAACAGTGATGAAAGAATAAATAAAACATTGGAATTAGAATTGATTATATAATTCGGAAAAAACTAAACAAATATAAGAAAAGAACAAAACCAGCGAAACAATTAATTAAAAAAAATTTTTAATAAATTGTATAAAATAATAATAATAAAAAAGGCAAATTTAATCCAAAAATTTAAAATGAAAAATTAGTATAAAAAATTATATTACAAAGACAAATTTAATTTAATATGAAAAATTGGTATAAAAAGAAATAATAATTAATCAAAAAACTAGTGGAGAAGTCTGAAGTCGGGTTAGACCAACTTCGAAGTACCCTTTACTTTTCCTTGTGCGTGCGAGTTAAACAATGGTAATTTTCGGTCGGGTACCTCGAATTGATTGCATTAGGGGGAGGCGCATCCTTTATCTGATAGATCCCAATTGTATTTGGCTTTGTAGGGTCCATATACGCATTAACGTAAAATTTCGTCCAAAAATATTGTATATGTCGTAAGTTATAATAATATGTCAATAGTGGGCGTGGCTGTAAAAATAACACGTCCATTTTTTATGTGGTATTTAATATTAGTACCCAGAAACTTCCTGTGAAATTTTGTTCATAAAGTTTTAATTGGAACCTAGTAATGATTTTTGGTTAATTGTGGGCGTGACGTATTATGATCTCCATATTCTGCACACACACTATTATGGACCCCATGTATATTTCTGCAAATTTTTATTCCGATGGCATCAATACGAGCATAGGCAGGCTAATTTTAATTTTAGACCCGAAAGTTCCCTATATCAAAAGTGGGCGTGTCTTTCCCTGATCAACCCAATTTGTTCCAGATAGCCTTATAGTGTCCACATGTCCCTTTCCGTAAATTTTCGTTAATCTCTACCAGATCTTAAGTTATGAATATTTGTTAAAAGTGGGCGTGACAGTTTATATATATAGCCCACTTTTTGCATAGTGTATAGTAGGATCCATATCTCCATAACTGCCAAATTAAGTCACTATTCCATCAATTGCACCGAAGTTATAGTCATTTTAAAAAAGGTGAGAAAGGTTCCTTATATGGGAGGTTGGCGTGGTTTTTGTCCAAATCGGCCCATATAGCAATCTGGTTCTGTGTCTTTGTCCAGACTATACTTTTGCAAAATTTCATTAAGATAGCTCAAACGATGTAGAAAAAAGTGGCCACAGACGGACAGATGGACAGACGGACAGACGGACAGGCGGACAGACGGACAGACGGACGGACAAAACAAAAATTGCTTAGAAAGTGATTCTGATCGTATCTGTATATATATGTCCATACCTGTCCTTACCTATCCATACCCTTTCTTGAAATTGCAACCCCTCTCAAAAGCACAAAATTAGTATTCACTATTTTTTAAAGGTAAAGGGTATAATTAATACACAAAAAATTTTATAAAAAATAATAGTTAAAAGGATAAATATATTATAAAATTTTAATGGAAAAAAATAATAATGAAAAAGAAGAATGTAATCAAAAAATTATATAAAAAATAATAATCAAAAACAAAAATATCAAAAGACAACTGTATAAAAAGTATAGAAAAAAATAATAAGAAGGAAAAAAATATATTGAAATTTATCATAAATGAAAATTACAATTCAACAAAATAAAAAAGTAATAAAACTTTCAAATTCAATTGATAAAAAACATTCTAAAATATTGTTTAGAGTGAAAATGTAATAAACATTTTAAATAATAAAATCAAATAATTTTTCAGTTTATTTTTAAATAATATTGATAATATTTATGATAATTTATTAAACCAAAATGAAGTAATTATCAACGAATAATTTTATACATAAAACAATTAAACTACTTCACAAGCTTGAACTTGAAGACAGCCCAAGTGCATTGCATGCGCTGTTGAGCATGCGCAACCCACAAAATATTTCTAGAAACACAAGTGCGGCTGAAACTGGTTTAAATAATACCGCAAAAATAATGCAACAAGTCCCACACACTCATGGAATGAAGCACAAATACAGACACAAAATAACAATGAATGAGACTGAACAATGCAGCCGCATACTTTGTTACATGGAACAAAAAAAATATTTTTAACAATAAATTTAAACTGCTTTAGCACACACAATAATTTCACTTTGAAACCATACAAAATAAACAGCAAAAATAAACAAAGATTGTGTGAAAACATAAAAAATAATTATATATAAAAAACAATAAATAAAAATAACACATATAAATATCAATAATAAATAAAAAATAAATAAATAATAAAAAGATTAGGAAAAAATGCAACAGCAAATACATAAATATCACTTGAAGCTTTACTAGGTAAGAAAACCGAAATAAATATAAATAAAATATATAAATATATATAAAATATCAGATAACAATAAAAAAATTTTAATTAAATTAATTAAATTTAGACAAAAATATGAAAAAATAATAATAAAATTTTAAATAAACTATATTAGATAAATATCTATTATAAAAACAACAACATGAAAATAGAAAAAAATATTATTACTTAAAAATAACAATTTTTAAAAACATGTCTTTAGTTCAGATTTATAATTTTTTTAATATAATCACAATTATTAATATTTTTTGGTTATCTTATTTAAAAAAGCCACAAATTAAAATTTTTTGTAATGTGTTGATTTTTTTTTATCAAATATAATTTTATAACGTGCTTTTTTTGTATAAATTTATAAAAAAAAATTTATAAAACGAAAATAAAATAATTAAATTTAAAAAAAATGTGTATATGTACAGAAAAAGAACAAAATAAATAAATAAATTTTTTCAATAAAATATGAAAATATAAATATAAAAAAACCAAAATTTTTTTAATGGTAAAAAATTCATAAAAAATTTATACTAAAATAATATGTTCGATAGAAAATAAACATATCACAAATAAATAATAGTTTTAAAACAGAAAAATAAATTTAGTTACATAAAATTTCAACAAAGGATGAAATAAAAAATACCCTAAATAAAAAAAATAAATCATTTCATAAAGAATAAAAAAACCCAGCATAAAATCACTTTGAATCTATTAAAAAATATGTGTATAATAATAAAAAAATAATTTAAGAAAATATGATAAAAACGGAAACAAATTATTTTACAAATACAAATAAACAAAAATAAAAATTATACAAGTTCAATGAAATAAAATAATAAAAAATATGATATGGAAATACGTTAACGATGGTAAAAAATTAATATAATAAAATAATAAAAAAACACGAAAATAATAATAACAAAATATACTATAAAATTAAATAAAAAATGACAATTTACTATAACAAGAGAGAAATCCAAATAAATTTCGAATAGTTAAAAACAAATAGAACAGAAATTAAAAAAATAATAATAAATAATAAAATATAATAATAAAAAATAAATCTCCCTCGTATGTATAAAATAAAAAAAAAAATGAATACTTAAAAAAATGAAAAAAAGAATAAGTAATATAAATTACCAATTTAATAAAAATTTGTAACAAAATTTTTTATATTATAAAATATGATAAGAATAAAAAATCAAGCATAAATAAATGCCAAAATAAGAATTTACTAAAATTATTAAAAATATAAATTTAATAAAAAAATACAATAAAATATAGATATAAAAAAAAATTTTAACAATTTAAAATATGATAAAAACGAAAAAAAATTAATATAAGAAAAATTTTAAAAGAAATAAATATGAGAAAAAAAAATAAAATACTAATATCCAAAAATTTTAAAATAAAAATATTGACAATAAATTAAAATATGATTAAAAAAAATAAGAAAATAGAAAAATTATTTGAAAAAAAAAATTTATAATAATATAAAATATGATTTTTATTTTAATTTTTTATTTTTTTTGGCTAGAGAGGGTAAAAAAGCCTGCCGCATCATCAAAGCTGTCGTCACAGATTTGGTATGTGAGAATTGCACCCACTAAAACATCCCCCTCCCTCGCTGAGAACATCTCCCACCCTGGAACCCTTTTTATACTTCCTTCGCTACGTAGTCCCAGTTGCCTTTGCTGCTTAGCAGGACCCCCACAATGTTCTCGGTGGCTAAGGTTTCCCCGATTTCCATTTCAAGCGTGGTGCGCTCTGTTTGCCACCTTGTGCATTTGAAAAAGGTGTGCTCTGCATCATCCACATTGCTGTCGCCGTATATGCACTCAGGCCCTCCAATTTTTCCCATTCGGTGTAGATACTTGCAGAAGTATCCGTGACCAGACAGTAACTGCGTGAGGTAGAAATTGACGGATCCGGCTGTTCCTCCTATCCAGCTCGCTATGTCAGGTATGAGTCTCGCTGTCCATCTTCCGCGACTCTCGGCGGCCCATCGTTCCTGCCAATGGTGCACGGTTTGTTGCTTTATATGCTGCGCGGTTCCTCTGGTATTCTTACCCATCTTGGCTTCTCGTAGGTGTTTTCGTTCGAGGGCCAAGAGATCGATAAGCAGCTAATTACCAGAATTGCCGGCTCCGATACAGTACGGTACGCTGAAGCTACTCGCAGAGCTGCGGTTCGTTGTACGGACGATAAAACTTTTCTTCGGGCGTGCACCTTTAGCTTGTCAGCCCACAATTCGCTACCATACAGCAGAATGGAGTGCGTTGTCATCATCAGAAGCTTCCTCTTGATGGATGTCGGCCCTCCGATGTTTGCCATTAGTCTGCTGAGAGAAGCCGTTACCCGTGCTGCCTTCGTCGCCGCATTTTGCATTTGCGCCCAGTAGGTGAGCTTGGAGTCAAGCTGAATTCCCAGGTACTTTATCACCTTTTGTGTCCTGATGGTCTCGGAGCAAACTCTCAAGTCGATTTCTATTGGAATGTGCTTTCTCGTGAGGAATAGCAGTTCCGTCTTTTCCGTGGCCAACTTCAAGCCATGTGAATCGAGCCACCTCTGGGTTCTGATCATGACCTGGTTCAGCTTTCTTTGGGCGTCTTCCGAGTCGCGTGCGGTGATGACAGCCGCAATGTCGCCTGCGTATCCGACTAGATGAGTGTCATCTGGCATCTCTATGCGCAAAATGCCATCGTAGCTTATATTCCAAAGGTCCGGTCCGAGGATGGACCCTTGCGCTGCCCCTGACGTGATGATTTTGCTTCGGGTGCCATTGTTGGTCTCCTATAACAACATTCTATCTTTAAGGTAGCTCCGGATTATCTTCTTCAGATAAGCTGGTGTCTGAAAACGATTTTCAAGTGCCTCGATCATATCCACCAACCTAGCGCTGTTGAAAGCGTTTCTTACGTCTAATGTAACAAGGAGTACCACTCGCCTGGAGTAGTGATTTCCTTGCTGTGCCGCTAGCACACTTTCTATGACGTCTTCTACGGCGCCAATTGTGGACTTTCCTGGTCGAAAACCGTGTTGTCGAGTGGATAATCCCCCAGCGTTTTCAATGGCTGCTGCTATTCGGGGTTTGAGGAGTCGCTCCAAAAGTTTGCCCGCGGTGTCTAGCATACACAGTGGTCGATATGCTGACGGTGATTCAGGGCTTCCTTTTCCCTTGCTGATGAGCACTAGCCGCTGTCTTTTCCATACGTCTGGGAATATTTCTTCTGTCAGGCAGGCATTGTACATATCGAGGAGTACTTGGGCATGGCTATTTGACACTATTTTGAGGACTTCTGCTGGAATACCGTCGATACCCGGTGCTTTGTTGCTCTGTAGGGTTATGGCGGCTGCTTTAAGTTCGTCTTCCGTGAAAGGAGGTGGCACTTCCTTGACCAGCATTTCCGATTCTTCTCTTAAGGCATGTATAGGAAATAGAGCGTTTACTATGTTTTCCATAGCATGGTCTTCTAGTTGGGGTACCGATACTCTTGCTCCAAGCTTTTTCATTACGACTTTATATCCCAGTCCCCATGGATTGTTGTTTATGTCGTTTCGGAGCTCCTCTCATTTCTTCTCCTTGCTGGTGCGAATAGCAGTTTTGAGGATTTTCCTATCAGCTTGGAGATCTTCTCTTTCGGCAATCGCGGATCCAACACGCCTGGCCCTAGTGTATTTTCTTCTACACCGCAGACAGACCCGTCTGAGTTGAGCTATTTCCTCTGTCCACCAGTAAACGGCCTTCTTGTGTTTATTTGGACTTATTTTCGGCATCGCTTTGGTACAGGCTCTCTCTATACACTGCATGGTCTGCTTCACCTTGCTATTAGCATCGCTAGCGTGGCTGTTTAATGGAATGTTTGCCTCCAGCTCAGCAAGTAGCACTTCCGGATTTAACTTTGATACATCCCACTTGCGAGTTCCGCGTCCACTTATGTTGTGGTCATGGTTGCTTGGCACTTTTTTAATGGAAAACGTAATGTATTGGTGATCGCTTCCATTATAGTCTTCTAAGACTTTCCATGTACTTACTCTGTGAGCAATGCTCTCAGAAGCTAGTGCAATATCTGGAATTGTACTCACGCATCCTGGTCTTCTAAAAGTGGCAGTGGTCCCTGTATTTACGATGACCATTCCCAGTCTCGCGACCATGTCCAGTACCTGCCGGCCCCATGAATTGGTTGTTTGCATTCCCCATTCAACTGCTTTGGAGTTAAAATCGCCAGCAATGATGAGTGCTCCTCCAAACTCTTGTGCTTTATCTTCGATGTCATCGATCTTTTTCTGGAATACTTCTGCGCAGTCACTTGGAGTCAAGTAGCAGCTTATCAAAGTAAAGTATCGATCATGGGCCCAAACGAAACCATCGCCTTTTCCATCTCCGGTTATACTAAAATTGCTGCTTACAGGTAACCATATGGCCGCCGTTCCGCTCGTATCTGCAAGCCATGTTCCGCTTACTTTTTCCCTATATTGCTCACTGATTACTACAATGTCTGCTTTCTGCTCTATACTACTTTGGTCCAGTAATGCGAGATCGAGATCTCGTATCTCTATAGTGGCTCTTGGCTTAAGATCAGTCACAACTGCTGACTCCTGTAGTGCACCTTTTAAAAGTTCACAAAAGCCCGTTGTCACTTTTGCTCCTTTATCCAGCTCCAGCAGAAGCCCACCTGCTCTTGTTTTCAGAGTTTGCAGACCTTTTCAGTCGCACTCTCCTCGCTTGCCGCTCTTGGTCGGGGACTACTTATTGGTTATTCGCAGCTAACCTACTCTGGTAGGACGTTCACTATCCGCCACCTGTGACCCCCGCGGTAGCCTCAGCTTAGCCCCGCAATATAAAATATGATAAAAAGAACAAATATAATAAAATGAAAATAAAACAAAAAAAATCTTTAAAAAATCGTTAATATTATAATATATAATAAGAAGAAAAAATTAATAAAATACAATTTTTTAAATAAAAAAATTTATGATTATAAAAAATATGATAAAAAGAGAAAAATAAATTAAAATACTTACTTCACAAATATTAAAATAAAAAAAAATAACAACATTACATAAAATAAGAAGACAAAAAAAAGGTTGAAATACAAAAATTTATAATAATCTAAAATATGATAAATAAATAAAATAAAATAATAATATACAAAAATAATAACAATATAAAATAATAATATATATATTATGTGAAAAAGAAAAAAAATTTATAAAATATTAACATAAAAAAGCTGAAATAAAAAAATTAATAATAATTTAAAATATGATAAAAAAATTTAAATAAAATAATAATATACAAAAATAACATAAAATATGATAAAAAAACAAATATAATAAAATTTAAAAAAAAAACAAAAAATGGTAAAAAAAATTGTTAATATTATGAATTATGATTAGAAAGAATTAAATAAAATACAATTTTTTAAATAAAAACTTGATACAAATAAATTAAAATACTTATTTAAAAAAATATTAAAATAAAAAAATTAAGAATATGCAATAAGATAAAAGGAAATAATTTAATAAAATATTAACATAAAAAATGTTGAAATAAAGAAATTTAATAAAATACTAATAATACAATTTTATAAATAAAAAAATTTATAAAATAAAATATGATAAAAAAATAAAATAAAACTCTTATATAAAAAAAATAAAATTAATTATGTAATAAAATATAAGAAAAAAATTTTTATATAAATTAAAAATTAATAATGATATAAAATATGAATGTAAAATATCAAAAGAAAATAAAATTTTAATATAAAAAATATATATTAAAATAAAAATATAAATAAAAAAGAAAAACAACTGAAAATGTGCTCCCACTATCACAGCTGAACTAAATGCATACGTGATGCTCCAGCAGCAGGGAACCTTTTATTAAGTTAATTAGCCACAACAGACAAAAACAACTACAACACAGATGAACATAAACAACAACCAATGTTTATATACGAGTATACTCGTATATTTTTATGCTTACATATATATTTTTAATTCATACTTTGAAGTGCCACCGGTGTTTTCCAGCTGAGTGACCACGTAATTCACTGCTATTTCCATTTGGTTTTTCCTTCTATTTTGTTTTTAGCTACTAATTTTTGACTGCTCCCATCGATCGCAGCATGATGCTGCATTTGTGTTGTGCAGCATTTACTTAAATTAAACGCTTAATTTGCGTTTAATTAGCGCCCATTTCGTTGACCCCACGTGAAACTGCAGAAAAGTGAAACTGTGCAGCGAACGTGTGAAGTCACTCCCCCTCGCCCTGTGCATCTTTCTCTATCGGTGTCCACAGCGTAATAGTTGGGTGACAAACTTTGTTCATTTACGGCATTTGTAGTGGGTCATAATTTCCCCTGCTATTTGTTCACCAATTAGTGGGGTATTAATCAGTGAGCAGTGAGATAAAATGTTACGCAAGAAACACACGGTTCAACCGCGTTCAAACTCTCAACGACAGAGAGTAAACTGAAGACTGTGAAAGTCTGAATAGGAATCACAATCGATTCATCAGGGAAATTGATAGAGATGTCATTTGAAAAAAGTTAGTATATGAAAACAAATAATAAAAAAACATGGATTAGTGGGAATTGTTCGTGGGTACTGGACCCAAAACAAGCGAAGATGCGAGTACTGAAAATATACTGTTCAATTTATAATTTTTTGACAACTCAAGAAGTGAAGTGTTGTAGTGTTACTCTTAGAGCAGTAACGGCCATGGTGATAGCTTGCCAGTCTTTCCAGTTCCTCTCCGATATAACTTTATCTAAAGTTAATTTTCTAGCGGTCTTTCTTTAAGAATACATATAATCCTAACCAGCTTGGTCTCAAATCACAGCATTATAAGCTTAAGGATAAATTTAAGCAACTTGCTAAAATTAGCAGACTAGGTAAGAGGTATTTTTCCATATAGTTATTTGTTATAGAGCAAGGTTTCGGACACCCTAAGTTCCTTGCTTTCCTGTCTAGAAAGATCCGTCTGTTTTATTTAGAGACTCAAGTCAAGTCAGAGGCATAGTTTAACGGAAGAGCGATCGTCACATGAGAGTGAAGTTATATTAGTTCAAGGTCACAGAAGTCACTTGAGGTCACCTGAAAATCAAGTAAGATCACTTTAAGGTCAGAAAAGTAATTTTAAGCTCACTTGAGGATACATATGCCAGTTCAAGGTCACAAAGGCCACCTTGGCCACATGAAATACACATATGGTCACTTTCAGGTCACACAAGTATTTTCAAGTTCACGTGAGAATACTTAATGCCTTGTTAAGTTTGCAAAAGGTCATTTAAAGTCACGTGAAACACACATAAGTTCATTTTCAGGTCACCAAAGTACTTTCAATTTTACGTGTGGATTTGTAAAGTCTTGTTAAGGTTGCAAAAGGTCACATAAAGAAGGCACATTGTTATATAAAGGTCACTTAAGACAACATGAGGGTAACATTAGGTCAATTGGAGATTATATAATATCACATGGAGTCCCATAGTATAACAGAAAAGTTCTTGAAGGTCAAATATGGTCACTTTAGGCTACATGAAAGACACTTGAGACCTCCAAAGTAACTTAACGGTAACGTAAGGAGCGACATGTTCATTTGAAGGTTACGAGGTCACAAATAGCCAAGCAAGATGATATATTGTCACTTGAAGGTCACATTAGGGCTCACATAAAATCACATATGTATGTCAAATATTATATAATGCCACAAAAGGGTCAGTTAAAGGCAAATAAGTAAATCAAAGATTACATAATGATACATTAAAGTCATAAGCTTAAGGAAGGTCACAAGCTTAAAGTCACATAAGTAAATCAAAGATTACATAATATCACATGAAGGTCACATACTGTTTCATGAAAGTCAAAATCCCTTCAAGGTCACATAAGGTCACCTCACATTAAGTCCGTTTTTTTTAGTCACATGAAGATCACATACAGTTTCATGAAGGTCTCTTAATGTTACACAGATTCCCTTCAAGGTCACATAAGGTCACTTCACGTCAACCCACTTTTTTTAATACTTCTGTTTAGAGTTATGCTCTGTCGCTAAGCGAGGTACTACAGAAACAAGTGGGGAACATTTTCCATACAGATGGCAAACTTCTTTCTGGGACCAAACTATTTATTTCTGAGTATGTTTGGTAATTCTCTTTCAGAGTTTTCGTTAATTGTTCCATTGTATTAATTTTTTATAACAGTTTCACACTTTCCGTTTTTCTGGTGAATACTTTATGTGGAAATTCACTCTTTCGTATACCATAAAACAAATTTGACTACCAGAAGATTACAAATATTAACCTTTTAAACCAATAATTTTTTTCTTTCCTAATGGATCACTTTTCTCTTAAGAAGTGGGTCTTAATAAACCAGCATATACACCCAATTACTACAACCAACTAGTACACCCCACTAATACACCATACAGCTACACCCAACTACTATACTCCACTACTGGACCCAACTACTACAACCAACTACTACACCCAAAATTGTTCCAAAACTGAGGCAACACTTTAGTAACTTCCTCGTACGGTGCAAATAGTGACCTGATTAGAGTGGAGTACAACGTTTCACACCTCACGTAAATGCGAAAGTAATAAAAAATATTGAGTAGAAACAAATTGGCCGATGTCACAGTAAGTAAACGTGGATAGTGACACGAGTGAGTGCTCGAAGCAAAAGCACGGAAGCAACACAGAAGCGGATGGATAAGACGCATGCGTACTGAATATTTAAAATATTTGATTGGTAATTCGCATTACGCAAAAAATGCATGCCAGAAATATACAAAATTTTGATGTAAACACATGATAGGGTCTAAAAAAGTGGATCACGTAAAGTGTGGCTGGAAATAATTTTATTTCTCTTTTATTTATGTGCAGATTGGATCAAGACTGGGTTTCATCACACGAGCAAAATGTTGGGCATTTACTACGCTTGAGATCACTTGAAACACTTTCACATAGGAATACTTTAAAGAAATCCAGTTCCCTTTGGAACCACACTGCAGCGAGACAGAGTATAACAATTTTCCTGCTGGACTCCCTGGTTAAAAATGAGCGCTATTGTTGGCGCTGCCTCGGCCATAGGGGGCGCTGTAACGGCCGCCACTAGCACGTCGTGGTTTGTGCCCATGCTAGTTGCTGCCATAGCATACTTTCAATATGAGGAGATCATGGATCCCGAGTCAAGAGCGAATGATTTGCCCACCGATGAGATACGCGATCATTATGATTTTATAGTGATAGGAGCGGGTTCCGCAGGTGCTGTGGTGGCCAATCGTCTGACGGAGGTGGAGAATTGGAATGTTTTGCTACTGGAAGCGGGTGGCGATGAGACCGAGGTGTCCGATGTGCCGCTGATGGCGGCCTATTTGCAACTGAGCAAAATGGATTGGAAGTACAAAACGGAACCGTCGGGCACCACCTGTTTGGGTAAGGCGAAATTGTCATTCCACTGTGTGTTCTTTAATTAATTTATTCCACTCGGTCCTAGAATTACTTTCGATTTCCCCAGAAATTACTTAATCACACTTTGCTCTCTCTTTTTCCAGCCATGTACAGTGGACGCTGCAATTGGCCGCGCGGTAAAGTTCTCGGCGGCTCCAGTGTTCTGAACTATATGCTGTACTTACGCGGCAATAAACGCGACTACGATAACTGGGAAGACATGGGCAACACAGGCTGGGGTTATCGTGACGCCCTATATTACTTCAAGAAGTCGGAGGATAATACCAATCCCTATCTGGCCAGCTCTCCTTATCATGCTACCGGCGGTTACTTGACTGTGGGCGAGGCTCCCTACCATACACCACTGGCCGCCAGCTTTGTGGAGGCCGGTGTGGAAATGGGGTACGAAAATCGTGATTTGAACGGCGAGAAGCAAACGGGTTTCATGATAGCTCAGGGCACAACGCGACGTGGCAGCCGCTGCAGTACAGCCAAATCCTTTTTAAGACCCGCTAGACTACGTCCGAATTTGCATATTTCCATGCACTCGCATGTGACGCGTATCATGATCGATCCGGTGAAGAAACTAGCTTTTGGTGTGGAATTTGTTAAGGATCAACGGCTGTATCATGTGCGAGCCACCAAGGAGGTGATACTCTCGGGTGGTTCCGTAAATTCCGCTCAGCTTTTGATGCTCTCAGGTATTGGACCGCGTACAGAGCTGAGAAAACATCGCATACCACTGATAAAGGAACTGAATGTGGGTGAAAATTTGCAAGATCACGTGGCTTTGGGCGGACTGACCTTCCTCATTAATAAACCGGTGTCGCTGGTTGAGAACCGCTTCCATTCCATGTCCACAGTGCTGCAGTACGCTGTCTTTGGCCAGGGTCCGCTGACCACACTCGGTGGCGTGGAAGGCCTCGCTTACGTGAACACCAAATATGCGAATACCAGCATCGATTGGCCGGACATAGAGTTTCATTTCATAGGCGGCTCCACCAACTCGGATGGCGGAGGACAACTTCGCAAGGCTCATGGCCTCACGAATGCCTTCTATCAAGCGGTGTTTGAGAAAATCAACAATCATGATGCCTGGAGTATTTTACCCATGTTGCTGCGTCCTCGCAGCATCGGCTCCATAAAATTGCGCAGCTCAAATCCGTACGATTATCCGTACATAACGCCCAACTACTTGAGCGATCCGCACGATATGAAGACCCTCGTTGAGGGTGTCAAGATAGCGGTGGCTCTGGCCCGCACGCAAGCCATGCAGCGCTTTGGATCACGCATCTCGCCAGTCAAATGGCCCGGTTGCGAGCGTGTCCAAATGTTCACAGATGCCTATTGGGAGTGCATGATCCGTCACTACACGGCCACGGTGTACCATCCGGTGGGCACTTGCAAAATGGGTCCCTACTGGGATCCCGAGGCGGTTGTCGACCCGCAACTGCGCGTGCACGACATACGCGGCCTGCGAGTGATCGATGCGAGCATCATGCCTAAATTGGTGAGCGCCAACACAAATGCGCCCGTGATAATGATAGCGGAGAAGGGCTCCGATATGATCAAGGAGTTCTGGATCAAGAACCCGACGTTTTAATATGCGGTAGAATGGACAACTGGGCGGGGATCGTATTGAGAATGGGAAGGACGTATTGATTGGGAAGGACGTACTGAATGCTTCTGAAAGTGTACACCGAAATAGATGCTAAGCGTGTGCGTATTAATTCCTTAGACTAACTTAGTAATTGTACAATAAATTAGACCATTAGTTTTAGAGATTCAGGCTTAGATTTTTAATTTATTGAAAATAAAAAAAATACTAAAAATTGCGAGGATTTTATTATTGAAAATCAAAAAGGAGAGCAACAGGGATGGGGAATGTAGCGACTACTTCAGTGGGTATCGGGATATCTGTGGCGATATCAGTATATTCAAAAGCAACATTGAATACTTATTTTCCCCTTTACCCAACCACCCTGTCGCTAAATTATTAATCTTTAGGCGAAACAAGGTGTTGTTCCACCTAAACACAAGTCAACTAGTCAGACACTGCGGAAGCAGAACGGTCTTTCGGTGGATATATGCGCTTATACTAGTAAAAAGACTCAGACGGAGAATAAAAATCAATATCCAACAAGGCTTCACAGGCTATTAACCGTAAGAAATGGGAATACCTAAGAGCGACAAGGGAAGTTTTTTCTTGGCAGGAAGGAAAACTGGAATATATAAAATTAAAATAAAATTATTCAAGACTCAAATATTAATGATACGGCACATTCTTTCACTTCCACACTTATGAGTCTATCCAAACTTTCATTTCAACACTTCTGAAACTATTCAACCCTTCAGTTCCACACATCTGACTCCAACCAACCCTTTAATTTCAACACTTCTAAGTCTTCCAACCCTTCACTTCAACACTTCGCGGTCTATCCAATCTTACACTTTTACACTTCTCAGTCTATCCAACCTTCCACTTCAGCACTTGTCCATCTGCCAAGCTTTACTTTCAACGCGTCTCAGTCTTCCAACCCTTCATTTCAACACTTCTGAAACTATTCAACCTTTCACTTCCACACTTCTGAGTCCAACCAACTCTTTACTTCAACACTTCTCAGAATTCGAAGCTCTAATTTCAATACTTCTCAGCCTATACAACCTTTCATTTCACTTCTGAAACTATTCAACCCTTCACTTCCACACTTAAGTGTCTATCCAACCCTTCACTTCATCACTACTCAGTCTTCCAAGTTTTAATTTGAACACTTTAAGTCTTCCAACCCTTCACTTCAACACTTCGCAGTCTATGCATCCTTTCACTTCAACACTTGTCAGTCTATCCAAACTTTCACTTCAACACTTCTCAGGCTATCCAACCTTCTTCAATGCGTCTCAGTCTTCCAACCCTTCACTTCAACACTTCTCAGCTTCTCCGACCAAATTCGACAATACTCGTAATATTCTTCTATGCAACAACGGATTTATAAAGAGGCTCATTAGAACAACTGATCTCTAGATCTCTAATCCATATGGCATATAAAGCCACATAGTACCAATGTGATAGATTCGATCTTTGGATATATTCCTTAACCCTGGTGTTCAATGGTATCATCAACAAAGTTCCTCCCTTTACCTTAAAACATTATTTTCTCCAAAATATTTTGTCGTCTGTTTCCCAAGTGTGTAAATCTTTGATGACCTGAACAGGTTGTATAACAAGTCACTAGAAAATATATCCGAATAATCTTGGTGATGAGTTATTCAATGGAAAAAAGGAATTGGAAGGAACATTGGAATATTATTAAATTGTATCTCACACCATAATTAATTATGTTTGCAAGGACTTGGAGAAATGAGTACTAGCAGCTAAGGCCTTAGATTCGAAGAGAAAAAGATTTTTTTGAGACCAAACCGGGGCAGGATTCGAAATCGCTCAGAAGTGGGTCCTTTGGAATAATTACAAATAATTACAATTAATAACAAATAATACATTTTTCTTATATACCAAACAACAAGAAAGGAAATATTTCCGACCATTTTAGTAGACTAAGATTAGGGCTCGATTTCAGCAACAATTTTACACAGAGCAATTTTCCACTTTTTGGAGTTTCATTGCAGATCGCTGACATTTTTCAGTACTAAGCTAGGACTAAGAAGTACTAAGAAGGAGTACTAAGATAAATTGAGAACCTGACTGAAGAGCCTGGAAAATACAAAGCAACAAATATTTAATGAAGTGCAACCCTGCTTAGAGTCTTTGGTGATCGGATTCTGCTAACATGGAAATCTGAAAAAATACATATTATACAAAAAGTCTAAAAGCAGCCCCTTCCCCCACAAATATGCCTATCCCTGCTACATCACTGCGAAATAAAAGCCCTTGGAGTGGATCAAAAACTTACTAAACATTTATATCTGCTTATAAAATGTTTGAGGAAGCTTTGATAAAGCTTTCACATAAAGCTATGCAAGCTTTAACAGAAGCTTCGCTGTGGACACAGCTGTTCTAGTAAAGTTTAAGCACAAAAAGCTTCCACACAAGTTCAATAAACGCCAAACAAACAAAATTCATATTTGCATAGAAACAGAAAAAAATGTGTAAAATAAAAAACGCTAACAATTAAAAAAAGACACAAAAAAAAATACAAATTGTGCTGAGAAAGAAAAAAAAACATTAAAATTTCTAAAAAAAAGTTTTACTTATTTTTTTAATAAAATACAATAAAAAAATTAAATAATAAATCAAGAAAACAAGGAAAAATAAATGAAATTGCATTTTTAATAAATTCATGAAATACAGTAAAAAATATTTTTTTAAATCTTTGTATAATTAGAATACAATAAAAAATTGTTTATACAATAACATTGCAAGGAAAAAAAATTAAAATTGTTTTTAAATAAATTGCAAGAAATAAATTAAAAGTGTTTTATAAAATTAAGCAATATTCTTATTATTTTATGAGAAATAATCTTAATAATAATTCATGCAAAACCTAAACAAAAAAATGAAAAAAATTTAAAAATTTCTTTTATTAAAGTCATGAAAAATATTATACAAGGAAATTGTTTGTTTGTAAAAACAGATTTTATTTATTTTTATTTTATTTAAAAGTTGTTAGTTGGAAGTTTATTTTATTTCCAGTGTAAAACTAAATTACAACAAAGAAAGCTGTGACTACGGTGGCATTCAGCTGAAGAGATGTTAGTTAGAGCTCAGAATTGGGTATCTCTGTAGATGTTGAAGTATTTCAAGTAGTAAATTACCTTCATTAGGTTTGTCAGAGCTGGGTTTTTAAGTAGTTGTAAGTTCGATGGAGACGATCTGTGTTGGTTAAAGTGATCACAATACTTATAGGAAAGTAATTGCAGTATATACATATAGAGATAATATTGTTACGAAATTGCCCTCTTGACAATTTACTCTGTTAAAAATTTGCCCTCCTGACAATTTCTCTAACTCTCTGTACTCGGACTCGTACCACTGGATTGTGTAGTAATCAAACAATCGCTGGTTAAATTAAAATAATTAGCTTTATTTAATTATTGCTATTTACACATTTAATATTAGGCTTAAAGTTTACTTAGTTATTATTTGCACTTTATTTCACAAACCATTAGTCACTTTATTTACTAATGAATTTCATCACTTTACACAATTACAAATACTGCTGCTTTAATTATAATGCTAGCTGTATACACTGCTACGGTCTCTGATCTACTGTCCTCGACTTTGAACAGTCTTGTCGCTTTTATAGTTTTCGAATGGTTGGTGTAGAAACTTCTACGCCATTCTCGTACTTTCTAGAATTTTCGATCCATTTCGACAGAAGTCGAGAATATTCTTTTTGATATTACCGACAGATGGTTCTTGAATAAGCTTTTATTCGAATAGTTCGCATCTTGACTAACAGGGGGCACTCATTCTCTAAGATGGGATCCTAAAAGTATGCAATCCCTTTTCACTGAGCTATCACGTTTCAATATGTTTATTGATTCGGTAAAGGCGAGTTTATGTCGTGTGTCCCAGTCGTACACGTGCCATTTTGACTAGATACTTTCTTGCTTCTGTGTCATGGACAATTTTCATTGTACATTTCTGTGGATTTACTATATTGCCCTAATTACTTGTTCTATTGAATACAGAGTATCGTTGTTGTGGGAAAATTGAATTAATCTGGTTACTATGTCGGTGTTTCAAAAGGTATGGAACATGATTAGCGGTTGATTTGTTGATGCGTTCTTTCCTGTTTGATCTGCTTACTAGTTGCCTTTGATTTGTGCGTGTCCAGGAAAGCAGATAATTATGATTTTATTTTTATTCTTTATGAGAAGGATTAGTCTGGGTCGATGATGGACACCAGCAAAGAGAAAATACACCATATTTTACAGCTTCTCTACGATAAAGGCGAAAATGCAAGGTAGGAGGCAGAAAATATGAATAGTTTTTATGGTCCTGATACTGCAGCAGCCTTTGGTTTCGTCTATGCCGTTCCGGTAATTTTGATGTTAAAGATGCACCACGCTCTAGAAGACCAATTTTCGAAAATGTCGATAAAATTATGGAAATCGTTCAGTCCGACTGTCCTGCACTGTTTTGATTGCACAGGAGTGTAACAATGTACACAAATGTTTGGAGCCACTTGAATAAGGTTGGTTATAAAAAGAAGCTCGATGTACGGGTGTCACACGAGCTAACGCAAAAGAACCTCATGGACCGAATTTCCATCTGCTAATCGCTGCTGACTCGCAACAAATCGATCCATTTCTTAAGAGGACTGGTAATGAAAACTGGGTCACGGACAACGGTCGTGGTCGAATCGCGGTAAGCCGGCGCAAAGCCTAGCGAGGCCAGGATTGATGGCCAGGAAGGCTTTGGTGTGTGTTTGGCATGGAATCATCTACTATGAGCTGCTCCCCTCCGGCTAAACTCTTAATTCGGACCTGTACTGTCAACAATTGGACCGTCTGAAGGAAGGAAGGAAGCATCGCGCCGAAGCGGCTAGCTTCTACCAATAAGAGAGGAATTGTGTTCCATCAGGACAACGCCAGGCTACATTTTTTGAAGATTGATGGATATATATTTTTAAGAAACCTGACAAAAAAATTGATAAATATTTTTTGTTGTGAGAGAAATTAATTTATGCCGTTGAGAAATGTTTGAGAAATTGAGTAATCGGCTGTACCTGATAAAGCTCATTCTGGATCTTAGGAGGCGCATTCCATTTTTACAAATCTTTCGATCAGGGAATGAATGAGTATATATAGTAGAGTATAGTAAGCGGATAATCTCTGGATCTTCAATAGCAAATTGTGACTGTACGTAGACCCACAGGAAATACTCATACCATAGAAAATCGAACGATATTAGAATTTAATGAACAGGTCCCTTTCTCGAAATCGCCTTGTAGTAAAACTGTGTTGTCCGATATCCGTCCCCGATCAAATCACAAATCGTTCACGTAATGTCATTAAAATAGGAAAATATTCAAATATTCATCATACATCAAACTTATTCTGGTAATGAGCACCATTGCATCGCATTTTAGCTCCGATTTTATCCTTGAAGAACGAAAGTCCTAGGACGTCACACGAAACTGTATTTTGGGTGTAAATTGACCACTCTTATGAATAGAATCTGGAGTGGTCTTACTTATTTTGCCAAAATTAAGCTCCCTAAAGTCTCACAAACTGTCACGAACTCTTGTTACTTGTGTCATCTTTGATATTGGGTATTCTCGGGATGTGGCGTCATCGCTATGTATTCATTTGGAGTAATCAGTTCCTGACGTTTAGTATTGGCTGAAAAGGTTTATGTATACCTCAAAAGTTGTCAGAAACTGCATCATAGCACCATCTAGAGTACCAAAGAGAACTCGAATAAGTGCGAATTAAGAAAATCTGCAGAGTACGATTTATCAGAGCAGAGTAATGATAATTGGGATAATTTTCACAAAATACAATTTTAAACAAAAAGTGATTTCTGTGGCTATTTGGGTTCAATAATTTGAGAGTGGTGATTCACAGAGGGGTGCATTCACTTCTTCGACATATATTTAAGGTTCGTTTATTAAGTACGCGGAAAGAGTTGGTAAGTCATCAGAAGTGAACTAATTGAAACATAAAAAAGCATTGCTTTTTAATGCTACATGAAAGCCAAATAAGATCAATTCAAGGTCACAAAGGTAACTTAAGGCCACAGGAAAGTTAGATAAGATCACATACATAAGATCACAAAAGTCATTTCAAGATCAAGTAAAAGATTTGAGTCCTTTTTAAGGCAACATAAGATCAAATAAAGACACATAAAAGTCATTTGACACAGTGTAACATGCAATTTAAATAAGGGTCCAGTAAGGTCCGATCAACCCTATGTAGGTCAATAAATAGAATACAAAGTCATACGTTCACTTTAGATTCACGAAAGAATAATTCAAGGTCACAGAAGATCAGTTCAAGTTCACGAATGAAACAATTCAAGCTTACATAAGCTCACTTTAAATTCGCAAAAGAACATTTTGAGGTCACATATGGCCACTTTTAGTTCACAAGAGAACAACTCAAGGTCACATGAGGTAATTTAAAGTTCAACAACAATTCAAACTCACATACGGCCACTTAAAGTTCAAGAAAGAACAATTAGAGGTGACATTCGAATATTTTAATCTCACGAAATAATAAATCAAGGCAACATATGGTCACTTCAAGTACAACAACAGTTCAAGGTCACATAAGGCCACTTTTAGTTCAAGCAAGAACAATTCAAGGTCACATACAGCCACTTTAAGTTCACAAAAGAACAATTAAAGGTCACATAAGGTTACCTTAAGATTACATAATTTCATATTTAGGAACATATATCGAATAATGGAACAAAAATTCATACACGAACACTTTAAGTTCACGAAAGAACAATTAAAGGTCAGGTAATCTCAGTTAAGTTTAACAAGAATTCAAAGGCACACAGGGTATTTTTATGCTCAAAGTCTCTTCAGTTCAATAATAATTCAAGGGCACAAAGGTTCACAAAAGAACAATTAAAGGTCAGTGAGTCAGTCAGGGTGAGTTCAAAAAGAATTCAAGGTCACACACGGCTGTTACGAAATAACAATTCAAGGTCACATAAGGTCACTTTAAGTTTAAAAAAAGGAGTAGTTTTTCCTTTACTATTGCAAGACGCTACTCAGAATCGTTGAAGTCTGGAAATAAAAATGCGGCTTAACCTTAATTCCAATTTCGGATACTTATCAATCGAGTTTTAAATATCAACCACAATTAAAATTAAAACCTGTACTAAAAGAAAAAGTACGTATTCAAATTACAAATTGAATTAATTAATTATAAATAAATTAAAATGGGCGTAAACAAGCTTTTGGGTGGGCATTGGATCATATTCGACCGAGACAACCACGTCAACCACCTGTTGTTCGGCGTTTCAAGTTCAGTGTATTGCGTGTGTTTTGTCATATATCAGAGGTGAGCTTTTTATGCTAGGGGCCGTTATAAATCTGCTTAGGAAAGGGTATCTTTAGGTAAGAAAAAGCAAAAGAACGAAATAAAAAAGAAACAAACAATGAATTAAAGTTGAAATTTATGACTCGAATGACTATGGATTTGTTTTATCAAAACAATTCAGAAACAGACAAAAAGGTAATGTAAATGAAGAATTTCACTTTCTACAAAAGAAGGGAAAACGGAACTGCAGAGCAGAAAGACTCCAAAAATTTATCAGTTTAAATTGAGTTGCGGAGCTAGCAAGAGATGTGGCTGAATGTGGTGACTAAAAATAATCGGGGAGGAGGATGTTCTCGATCTGTGCAATTAGGTAAGTATTTTTGAAGCTGTTCTATATAGTTCCATAATCTCCAAGTTACAGTAACTGAAATATACATCAGTACATGGTGTTGTTAGTGGAATCTACAGATATCTTCGAAGAATAACTCAAGCAGTCAATTCTGACACATCGCTTATATATGAATAGCTCGAATATTCAATTGTCGTATGTAACTGTAGAACTGTATATGAAGAGAACAATTCAATATTCGTTCTGATAAGTTGCCTATGTGGAATTAGCACAAATGATTATAAAAGATATACGAGAATTAATATAGAATTGTTGTCTTCGTGCATACTTCCTCAGGAGCAAGTGACAATTCAATATGAATTGTTATAAATCATTTAAGTCATCATTTAAGTCTTTACATGAACACATCTTGAGTCTTCAATGAACACGAAGTTATTTTCTTCACGTTACAGTATTAATAGCCATTGTGGGCTCCTGGTCCACACTGGCTGTGGCTGAGAGCAATTATGATGGCACCTGTGCTGCTCCGGGCGCAAGTATGGGAGTAGCGGATGGTTTGCTCAGCAACTTGGTAACCAGTCTAAATGCGGCTAAGTGTGATATATCGAATCCGGAGACGTGGCCAGAGGATTATGCAGGTCAGGCTCTAGCAGGCCAGTTGCCCGAATATGATTTCATAGTCGTGGGTGCTGGAACGGCGGGTTCTGTCGTTGCCAGTCGTTTAAGTGAGAATCCCGATTGGAATGTGCTGGTACTAGAAGCAGGCGGAGATCCACCAATCGAATCGGAGGTAAATTGAAATGGTCTGAAGTAGGCGTTGAAATTAATATGCCCCGTGGCGAAAACTGTGGTGGGAAAACGATTGATGAATTGTTATCGAAATGATTTTGGAATTGTTATCGAAATGATTTTGGAATTGTTTTCGAAATGATTTTTTAATTGTTATCGCAATAATTTTGGAACATTTATCGAAGAGATTTTGCAACTGTTATCGAAATTATTTTAGGTTTGTTATCGAAACCAATTTAGAATTTTTATCGAATTTTGTAGATATGGGTTGACGAATATTTATCGGATACAAGTATTGTAGTAGATATTCACATTTCTTTAATTAATATTGGAATCGACTTTAGAATATTTTCTCGAAACTTTATTCAAATTAATTGAAATCGATCATCAATATTTTTTTAGATAGTAGTTGAAATCGGTTTGCTACTTTTTGTAGTCACTAATATATGCATTAGCTATTCACATTATCGATATCGATTTTCATTGATGAGTTTTGTTATCGATATCGTTTTAAAATTGAATCGATGAAATTTTTTGAAAATTTTATTGTTATCGTGTTTCGAATCTTTATTGAAATTGAAATCGATACGCTGTTTAGAATTTTTATTGTAATGAATATAGATATCGTTTTTCGAATTTTTATCGCAATGGATATCAATATCGTTTTTGGAATCATTATTAAAATATATATCGTTACTCGTTTTCAAATTTTTATTGAAATTCATCTCGATATCGTTTTTCAAATTTTATTAAAATTGAGATCGATATCGTTTTTTGAATTTTTATTGAAATACATATCAATATTTGTTTCTTATTTTTATCAAAATTGATATCGATATCGTTTTTAGATTTTTTATTGAAATTATTATCGATATGGCTTTTCGAAATTTTATTCAAATAGATATCGATAGACTTTTTCGCATTTTTATTAAAATTTATATCAATATCGTTTTTTCAATGTTTATTGAAATTGTATCGATATCGTTTTTAACATATTTTGAAATTGTTATCGGTACCTTTTTTGAAAACTTTCTTTAAATAAATATCTTTATTATTCTTTTAATTTTTATTAAAATTTCTGGATATTTTTCACCATTTTTTGAAATAAATACCAATATTTTTCTCTTCTCCTTTTTATGAAATTTTTACATCAATTTTGTTTTGAAAATTTTTTTGAAACTGATATCGATGACGTTTCTTCAATTTTTATTGAATTTATCCAATTTCAACCTTAAGTGTGTAGCCGCCCTCTGTGGTCTAGTGGTAAGCATGCTAGACTCACACCCCGAGGGTCGTAGGTTCAAATCCTGCCACGGGCTTGGCCTCCAAAATGCTTCTTTCTATAAAATCTTCTTCTCTTCGAGTCGAAAGCCTCTGTAGCTAGTACTCATTCCCACAACACCTTGCACTCATAATTAATTATGAGTAAGGAATAATATAATAATAATAATAATAACTTTAAGTGTAGTAAATATCGATATAGTTTTTCTAATTAAATTTGTAATGATTTGGAAATAGTTATCGTTTTAGCATTTGCATTGAAACGGATATCGAAGTCTTTCTTGATTTTCTATTGAAATTGTTTTTAGTTTTTTTGGAGTTTCTTATCGATATCTTCCTTCGAAACTTTATCAAAAGGTACATTACTATTGGAACTCTAATTTCTACTTAAAAACGTTTATCGTAATCTGATTTAATCGAAATTAATATTCTTTACCGGTTTTCGATATCTTTTAGAAATTTATAATGCCATCGAGTCTTTATAGAAATTATATTGTTATCGGTATTTAATATATATTGACATTTATGAATTAAATTATTAAATTATTTAAAATGAAAAATTAATGAAATATAATATTGATTATTAATATAATTTTTATTGTTATTATATCGATATTAATCGAATTGGTATTGATATTAATATAATTTTATAAATCTTTAATTAACTAAATATCGGAATCGGTTTCCAGTTTAGAAATGAAATTTTTCAGTTTACCGATGGTTACAATTTCATCGGTTGTAGCATTGCAATCGATATTATTTCATCGAATTTTTAATTTGTATTGAAATGAATTTTAGATTCGGTTCACGAATTCCTATTCAAATTCCGATTGGTATTGGTATCGGTTTTATAAACTTTTTCAAAATCGAAGTATGAAATATTGAAAGGAATATCGACTTCGTGTTTGAAATTTATTATATTTATTTATTTATTTTTTGTATTTTATTTATTATTGATTTTCGAAACGTTATTTTTTATAGTAAATGTTTATTTTCATCAGCTCATGTGTATTTCAGTGTTTTTTAAATGCCATATCTATCGACATTTATAATTGCCATCTCTATCGATTACTTCTAATTACCACCTCTATCGGTATCATTGCCTCCTTATAAACATTCTACCTTTTGCCAATAATTCTACATATATATACTTTTCAGATCTTTACTCTATCGGCAGCTCTGCTGCGTACCCAATATGATTGGACCGATTATTCCGAACCGAATCCAAAGTGTTGTAAGGGCATGAAGGAAGGGCGTTGCTATTGGGCGCACGGCAAAATGATTGGCGGTAGTGGCGGCATCAATTCCAATTTCTTCCTATTGGGAAATCAGGAGAATTTCGATAGATGGCAGGAACTGGGCAACGCGGGTTGGTCGTGGCAAGAGGTGATGCACCTATATGAGAAGGCCACCACAGATGAGGGCACCAGCACCAATCCGCAGGGTGGATTGACATTGAACTACTTTGAGTCCACACCGGGCTACGATGAGTTAACACAAATAATATTTAATGCCACCGCCGAGCTGGGAATACCGCAGCTGGCGAACATAGCGGACGTTACGAACGTTGGCTACACACGCGGCATTCCGGGCACCATAAAAAACGGCCGCCGTATGAGTACTGGAAAAACGTATCTCGGCAAGGTGGCGCGATTGAGACCAAATCTTCACGTCATTAAAAATGCCAAGGCCACCAAAGTGCTGAGTAGAAAACGCAAAATTGTGGGCGTAGAGTACACACTGCAGGGGACGCACAAGTTGAGTGTGCGAGCGAAGAAAGAAGTTATAGTTTCGGCGGGCGCTATCAACTCTCCCCAATTGTTGATGTTGTCCGGAATAGGACCCGCCAAACATTTGCACAGCTTGGGAATACCGGTGCTGGTGGATCTACCGGTGGGCGACAACCTGATTGATCACGGTATACTCATGCTAATGCTGAACTTTGAGAAGCAGGTGGAGCTGCCACCCCCTTTAGGTGACTTTCAAAATGTCTTTGACTATTTCGCAAACCAAAAGGGCCCAATGGCCAACACCTACAGCATAATGGGTTTCATTGACACGTTGAACGGCTCGAGTGGCAGTACTTCTCCGGATCTGCATCTCGTCTCCCATCTAATATCGCCAAAAGGCAATGGTGGATCTTTTTCGTTTCTGGGCATGAAAGACGAACTCGTGCAGAGTTTGGCTCAGAAAACTGTGGACTTTGATACGTTGAACATCGTGTGCTCCCTGCTCAAACCGAAGTCACGGGGCAGCATTCGTTTGCGTTCAGCTAGTGCTGATGATGCTCCCAAGATATACAATAACTACGCCAGTCATCCGAAGGACAAAGCCACTCTGTTGCGTTGTGTACGCTACATACAGAGTCTGGCCGAGACCGACACCTTCAAGGAGTACGGTTTGAAATTGGTGCATGTGCCAGTGGAGGAGTGCGACATGATCCCCTACGATACGGACGGCTATTGGCTTTGCTACATAAAGTATTTCTTTATAAGCTCCTGGCATGCAGTTGGCACCTGCCGCATGGGTCCTGCAGCGCATCAAAGTAGTGTCGTCGACAGTCGCTTACGTGTGCACGGAGTGAAGGGTCTCCGTGTCATTGATGCCAGTATTATGCCGGAAATTACCAGTGGCAATACGAATGCACCCACAGTCATTATTGCCGAAAAGGGCGCCATTATGATCAAGGAAGATGCCAATTATACATAAGTGGAGCTAAATTTAGTGGGATAGTCTTTCAATCTCATTAGAATTGTCTTTCTAGGTAGAGTTGTTGGAATAAAATTGCAATAAGCCGAATAATAAAGTGAGAAATATCTTTGAAAGTATCGGAGGTATGTCGATAAAACCAGTAAGTTCTGAGATTTAATCTATGATTTTTTGTTAAGGTGGGGGCTGTCGAATGGGGAATAAGCAGCCGACAACTAGGTGACCAAGAACGGTCTTATGAAATTATTATTGGGAAGTAATGATGGTAAAATTAAGATGGTGAAATGCTGCTAATGAAATGATGTTGGTCAAATGATGTTGATCAAATGATATTGTGGAAATGATGCTGTTGAAATGATGTTGTTGAAATGATTATGGTGAAATTATGTTGGTGAAATATGATGATGTTCAAATTATATTTATTCGGTGAGCTCGTCGTCACATGACTGCATTACGTTAACCGCGCCTTTAAGAGTCTAAACACTATACCAGAAATAGCCAATAAAGAAAGATGCAGTCGGTTTAGACCGACGACTAGATACTCTACAATAAATGATCAAAGTACTCCTATACAAATAAAGTTGGTTTTCGGGTTCAATGGGATCTTTATAGAATTTAACAATTACCATGAGTCCCTGCAGAAACTGTTCTGATACCACTGAATTATACATGAAAGGAGGCACCTTTGGAATTATAAGGACACCAGCTAGTATAGTAGGATGTCACCTAAGTGGGCAACCTCATTGATAACAATCATTTCCATGAGAGGAATTCTTGTATTCAAAGGAGCAGAAAAGGAACAAAAATTATTAAAGAGAGACACCTAAATTGTGAATTGTGAACTATAGACATTTTTGTTGAAAAACTCCTCAACGACATTGGCCCTCCCATATCTATAAAATGCTTAGAGAGTCACTGGACAAAGACTCCACTATGAGTATAGAGAGACATTTCAACTCGCTCACTACTCCCATCATTGAAACGTCGTCGTCTGTCTCTCACTTATTGTAGAGACAAATTATCTGGGAATGACTGAGAGGAGAACGATGGCTTATTGATTGAGTTGCAAATAGTGTTGCCAGACCAATTTTTTTTGTGATCCAAAATCTGAAATAACATTTACGAAAAACTCACAAAAATTAATATAGCATAAAAGTATTTTATAAGAACTACGCAGATTTGAAGCAAAAACGACCGTATTTGGTGAGGAAAAAGTTATCCTCCACCGGCGCACAAGAGCGCAGTCGCAATGGGAAAATTTCATGAAGTACGCTACGAATTGCTCCTTCATCCAGCATATTTATCCCCCTGCGAGTTTTTCCTGTTTTCAAATATGGAGAAATGGCTCGGCGGGACGATATTTGGGCCATCGATGAAATAAACGCCTATTATGAGGGCCTCGAGAAATCGTATTATTTGGAGGGTATACAAAACGTTCGATGTACTGTACTGGAGATTATGTTGAAAAATAAGACCTTTTTGGTCGAATAGAGTGGTCCTTATTCTAATTTTCAGGGACTTATTGGTCCTCTCTGGCATTCAGGTCTTATATGGTACAATTCTCGTATTTGGAACAGTTTTTTTTCAACACCCGAATATGATACTTGTCTAATGCCATCATTTATTTTACTATATTATTTAATCTATATTTATATATAAGTATCTTTAATCTATATACTCGTATATATATATATATATATATATATATATATATATATATATATATATATATATATATAAATAAATAAATAAATATACATACATATATATATATATATATATATATATATATATATATATATATATATATATATATATATATATACATATATATATATATATATATATATATATATATATATATATATATATATATATAAATATATATTTAATTTATACTCGTATAACATATAATATATATTTATATATATTTGAAAGAAATTGACCCTACATTAGATTATAACTATATAAGAAAAAATGTACGAATTCCATTTTGTGAGAAAAAATGGTCGGCTAAAAATATACAAGGTGGCAACTCTGGTTCCAGTGTGCTTATGAACAGTCTAGACCAAAATACATTTACCAGGTATTATTAATAGAAGACCGCTCTCCAAATGTCATTTTCTCTCAATCATAATAAGTGTCAAAATGAATAATCAATGTTGCTTCTTTTGTAGATTTTGGCCGCTATTTTCGGGCTTTGCATTTTTTTTCGTAATAAGTAAAAACTGAAATGCCCTTTATTTTTTTGGGTTTTTTTCAATTATTATTATTTAAAAACAAAATTATACATGCACACATATAACAACTAATACAACTTAAAATAATATTTTTAATAATTTACTATTGCTTATTATTCTGTTTTTTTTTTTAGTTGCTAATTTTTTATTTAAAAATTTAATTCTAAAATACATTCGACATTTAAAAAAAAATTGTTTTACCGCATTTGGTAAATTAACTTTATTGCTTAATTCCATTAACTTTTCACGAAAATTCTTGCAGTGCACAATTTTATTTCTGTTGAACTCTATAAAAATGATTTCTAATGATTGCGTCTTTAGGAACGCTGAAAAATCTAACTTTTTCCTTTCTCAATGTATTATTGCAAATAACGCAACGATAATGCACCATTTTTCTATTTATTATTGTTTATATATATTTTTAAGTTATTTCAGTACACTTTGGAAGCTGACGACAATAATTTACTTGTTTCCAATCACAATAATTTACTATTTCCCTTTTTTAGTTTCTTTTCGTATACAACATTCGCTAAGAGAGCAGATTTGACACATATTATGACTGTTTTCCTCTCACTCTCTCAATTAATAATACCTGGTAAATGTATTTTGGTCTAGACCGCTTGCCCTCTAACATTTGATTTTTTCCTGTATTTAACAGTTAATGTATGGATTCCTTCAACACATTTTCAGTTTTGCCTCACTAACGTAGGCATTTCTATGTCAATCACTTAGGGGTGATTTTGGGGGTAAAATCCCATTGAGGGAACACCCCTAAGTGAAATAAACCTCCATCGAAATAAACATGTATTTGAGGGTAAATGTGGAAATCCCTTCGAAACTTTTTCTGGGTACGCCCCACACAGATGAAAACTATTTAGGAGAAGGATAGATATTTTAGCACTTACTTGTCACCCATTACCAATAAGATCGATATGGAAAGCGTTACCTGAAAGAAAATAAAATTGATTTTAAATTAATGAATAATATTTAAAAAATATTCATATTTATTTATTAATAATTAATATTATTATTATTATTATAGCTTAGCCCAAAATTAAATATGTCTGCAAGGCGTTGGGGAATGAGCACTAGCAAGTAAGGCCTTCGACACGAAGAGAAGAAGATTTAGAAAGAAGCATTGTTCAGACTATGTCTTGGGCGGGATTTGCAGCCATGATTCCATGAGTGTGAGTCTAGCATGGTTACACTAGACCATAACTTATATTAAATTGCTCTAAATGATTCGATTTTTATAGGCACATGTGACACTTCAATATTTAGTGAACAGTTCCTCCTCGATTATTTAGTACCAAATATAGAAAGTCATCAAAATTCTCAGCCACTGGCTAATGGATTGATCGGAGGGGTTCCCTGAGGGGCTTACGTCGTAGCCACCTGACATTGTTTGCAAACAGTTGTCTTGATTTTCACCAGCAGAACGCGTGAACGCCCTCATTGCACACGCTTGGCGAATATCGCCGATGTCAGCATTACTCCGGCGACGCCTAAGCAGGTCAGCGGCATTATGCAATGTCAAGGAAATTCTGCCAGATTGCAAAAAGCGCATTTACCGGAAACCGGGCCTCAGTCGCACCACGCTGGCGCAGTTGCACTTTAGCCTACCTCGATACCGCACGCGATTATGATAACGTTCGACGGCTTGCTGACATTCTGGCGTTTCGTGCTGACCGGGGCTCCGAGCGTAGTGCTTCTGGTGATGCTCATCGAGGGCATATTCCAGTACCGTCAAGATATCGTCGACGCTCCGAATCGCGTGCGCCCCATTCGCATCGAAGACTTGCGCGAGAGCTATGATTTTATTATTATTGGCGGCGGGTCGGCGGGTTGCGTGTTGGCTGCTCGCCTCTCTGAGGTGAGCAGTTGGAGCGTCTTGTTGCTGGAGGCGGGCGGCGACGAGCCCGAAATCGTCGATCTGCCGCAGTTGTATACGGCATTTCAGCGCAGTCCCTGGGACTGGAAGTACAAAACGGAACGCTCGGATCGATATTGTTTGGCCATGCAGAATCAGCAGTGCTTGTGGCCCCGGGGCAAAATGTTGGGCGGCTGCAGCTCCATCAATGCCATGATGTACATACGCGGCAATCGGCGCGACTACGATCATTGGGCGGAGTTGGGCAATGTGGGCTGGAACTATGACAACATTTTGCACTACTTTCGCAAATTGGAGGATATGCGGGTGCCCGAATTCCAAAATGATGTCTATCATCGGCAGGGAGGACCGATTACGGTGGAGAAATTTAGATTCCCTTCACCATTGATGGATCTTTTTTTGTTGGCAGCCAAGGAACTGAATGCGGTAGGTGGGCAGAGGGCTTCGAAATAACAGTGAAACTACCGCAGAGATTGGTGGTAGTCTTCGAGAGCATTCGGGCTGGTCTTCAGGTGTTGACTGAGGCTGTTTATTTGAGTTCTTTGAGAGACTGGTAGAAATGGTGGTAGAGAGGCTGCTACAGATGCTGGTAGAGAGAGTGATAGAGAAGCTGGTAGATATGTTGGTAGAGAGACTGGTAGAGACGTTGCTAAAGAAGCTGGTAGAGAGACTGGCAGATACGCTGGTAGAGAGACTGGTACAGAAGCTGGTATAGAAGTTAGTAGAGAGCCTGGTAGAGACGCTGGCAGATACACTGGTGAGACACTCGTAGAGACGCTGCTAGGTAGACTGATAGAGACGCTGGTAGATACATCTGGTAAAAACGCTGGAACACTTAAAAATTTGCGTCATTCGTTTTTATATCAAATGCGGAGTGTTCCATTCAAAAGTCTATATATAAAATAGGGAGTGTTCGAAGAAACTATACTGAGACTTGAGTAGGTGCCTTTAACGCCAAATTCACTATAGTGACGCCCTCCTAAACAAAAATCTTTAAAACTTTTTTTGTCACAAAATTTCTAGCACACCTAAGACCTGGTTTACATTAGAGACACACCTTTATCTTGAAAAAACTTTTATGCGCTGGTGTGAACGTGGCCTAAGTGACTAAACTATCGTTTTCCAACTCTTTCACAGCTCAACCCGTTTGGCGACTTTAATGGACGCAGTCAATCCGGTTTCGCGGTGCCGCATGCCACCGTGCGTGACGGTCTACGCTGCAGCGTCAATAAAGCCTACATGCGCCCCACCTGGCGACGCCCAAATCTTGACGTGGTACTCTCCGCCTTCGTCGACAGAGTGCTCATTGATCCGGACACCAAACAGGCTGTGGGTGTAAGTTTCGAGCACGATGGTTTTCAGCACATTGTGCAGGCCACGCGTGAGGTGCTACTCTCGGCCGGTTCCATAGCCAGTCCGCAGCTATTGATGGTGTCGGGTGTGGGACCGGCCGCCCATTTGGAGGAGTTCGACATTGAGGTGCTGCACGACTTACCTGGTATGGGCGGCAACTTGCAGGATCACATTGCTACATCGGGCGCCATTTACAAGCTAGAGAATCATGTGACTGGTCACAAACTCTCGTTCATTGTGCCCGAAATGATGAATGCCAAGTCAGTAAATAATTTTCTACACAAAGCAGACGGTTTCTTCTATTCGATGCCGGTGGTGGAGGTGATGGGCTTCATGAGCACGAAATATCAGAACGCCTCGTTAGATTGGCCCGATGTGCAGTATTTTATGGGCAGTTATGGATATGGATCGGATGGTGGCCTCATTGGACGTCGAGGGGCGGGTATAAGCTTCGCCCATTATGCGGAAACATTCGAACCCATGCTGTACGAGGACGAATTTATAATAACGCCGCTGCTGATGCGACCCAGGAGTCGCGGCTATCTTAAGTTAAAATCGAGCAATCCCTACGTGCATCCGATCATACACGCCAACTACTATGATCATCCTTTGGATATGGCCATAATGGTAGGGTCAATATTTTGTAATATATATATATATATATATATATATATATATATATATATATATATATATATATATATATATGTATATATATATATATATATATATATATATATATATATATATATACATATATATATATATATATATATATATATATATATATATATATATATATATATATATATATATATATATATGTATATATATATATATATATATATATATATATATATATATATATATATATATGTATATATATATATATATATATATATATATATATATATATATATATATATATATATATATATATATATATATATATATATATATATATATATATATATATATATATATATATATATATATATATATATATACAAATATATATATATATATATATATATATATATATATATATATATATGTTTTTAACTCCTCAACCCCTCTTTATCACCTCAGGTAGAGGGTCTCAAATACGCTCACAAATTGGCTCAGACCCGCGTCTTTCGTCATCTCAACGCTACCCTAAATATTTACGAGTGGCGCAATTGTCCCGAAGTCGAGTATCTGAGCGATGCCTTCTGGGAGTGCATAGCGCGTTACTATTCTCAGACCATTTACCATCCGGTGGGCACTTGCAAAATGGGCATAATATCAGATCCGGATGCGGTCGTGGACCCTCGACTACGTGTCTACGGCATCAGAGGTCTGCGGGTCATCGATGCCAGCATTATGCCCACGATACCAACGGGCAACACAAATGCGCCCATCATAATGATAGCCGAGAAGGCGGCCGACATGATTAAGGAGGAGTGGCTGCATTATCGCGGCAGGGGTTTATAATAAAGGAGCGTTTTAAAAGACTCCCAATTACAGGCGGCTGCATACATAAATTGAGCCGCAGGTTTTGAGTTCATGGTGTCTCGTTGGGCTGGGAAACTTCACGAACGCTTTTATAAATTATTGTAATTTTTTTACTATTTATAATTTTTTTACCATTTAGCAATAAATTAAATTTAATTGCCTTGCAATAAATTTCATTTACGATACTTCTGTTTATAGCTTGTTAACAGTTTAAGTGGAGTAGGTGAAGCGTGACCTCATAAACCCGATTTGTGGATCACATGCCAAGAAAATTATCATTTAATTAACCCTTGAATGCCTATTATTGCCGGTGGCCAATGTTTACTTGAATCTTTTGAACAATGGACTATTTAGCAGGTGGGAAAATTCAATCAAAATTAGCTGAGAATTTATTTGAATTTCGTTAAAAAATTAATCACGGAAAATAAAATAGAGGAATATATTTCAGTTCAAAAAGGTCAAAATAATTATAATCAAAATAATTATAATCTGCACCAGCGATGCATAACGCTCTGCACGTGTGCGAAAGCTTTTCTGTGGTCCCTTTGAGGGCACCAGTGGCTAGTCGTATGTTCACCTTCGATATGTCGGCAAACTTTGGGAAGAGCTGTAATATACTTTAAACCTGCCACATTGTATCGCCTACTAAATTCCCGTAACCCGCAAGGAATGATAAAATAACGATCAGAGAAATAATATTTGTGGGCGGGTTACATCCAATGTTGGGAATCGCTGTACTTTCAACCTGTCAAGCTGGACCGACTACTAAAGTCCCTTAAAACCAAGGTAGTGGAAAAAGTACGCTCCGAGCAATAAAAAGGGTGGTCGGTAGTTTTATCCGATCCATAAAACTTAATAATATACGAGTATATGACGGTCTAGGGTAGGGTAGGGTCGCTTTTAATATTACTGAAGTCTACATTAAAGTGGGCGTGGTGGAGCAGTTGATATATAAAGCCCACAATATTGTTACCACGATTTTGTAGCATTATACCATATTTAAATTGCTAAATCTTGTATAGATCTTGAGTCAGAAAGTGACCCGAACAAAAATAAATATATTCGCAGCTGCCATGCCTGCCTCAGACATACCAAATCGACTCAGAAAATTAATCGAAAGAAAATAAATAGACGCACGCACACACACACACACATATATATATATATGTGATATATATATATATATATATATATATATATATATATATATATATATATATATATATATATATATATATATATATATATATATGTATATATATATATACATTTGCTCCATAGTTGCCATGCCTCCATATGTGTGGTACTCAACTAAAGTTTATTGTGCCCCTTTTTATGGCAATAATTCATCTTTACGTAAAATTTCAGCAAAATATCTCCCTTCATTCTTGAAACATGCTCTTTACAAGTGAGGACAGACTTGCGGATTGTCGTAAGAAGAAGTGACATTGATCAATAACATATAGGAATACATATAAAATATTGTAGGAAGATTTATTCAAATGAATGAATTTAGTCTTCACGGATTTTATGTCTTAAGCCACCTTTGTACATGGGTACGCTAGGCACTGGAATCAAGATACAATTAGTCAGTCTCTGAACTCCCTAAAGTAAGAGTAATTTCGCTATGAGATATATTCACAAATATTCTGTTGTCCTTTAAATACATGTCTTTGTCCGCTGGAATATAAAAGGCAGGACTTTCGATTTTCTTGAGTGATTTACTTTCAGATATAATTAATTATGCTACAAAGTATATTAATAAAAAAATAATACTTTCTGAATCACCAAATTGAACCCGGGTTTTAAGTTACATGATCTAAGTTTTTTTTTTCCAGCGAAAAAGGTATTTGAGACGAAAGCCGAAGGTCGACGACGAAGAGGGAGATCATGCCTCCGATGGATGGACCAAGCTGATGAAGCACTGACCACTCTTGGTGTAACTGATTGGAGAAGGCGCGCGCGAAGCAGAGGTGCCTGGCGAGAGTTGCTCAAGTCGGCCGTGACCCGCCCGCGGGTTGTAAGGGCCACCTAAGAAGAAGAAGATCTATAATATATATAATATATTTATAAACTGTTATTCTATTTCGAAGGAATGAAATCAGTCAAGAAACAACCTTGCATGAAACCATTGGAAATGCTTTATGGAGTTCTTCCAATCGCCACAAGATTAAGGTTGCTTCTTGCCAATTTACAGTACATTTTTACTGTACATTTTCTGTTCATTTTAATAATAATTTGTTTGGTGTCTAAACTGTTCCACATAATTCAGTTGCTTCTACACAACGTCCTTTAAAGTAAAATTCAATCAAAGAGAAATGCTCTCCTATTCGCTGGAATTGAAGTTCATGACTCAGAGTATGAGTGCCTCAGTTGACATGTGTACGGTTACTTTTGACGGTGATTTCTGTTGCCGGTATTTCATCCGCCCGCATCAGTGATCCGAGCTGACACAAGGAACCTTTCACTTAGTCATGCGGAAGTAAATGTTGACGTATCGTTTGTCAAGTCGGCACTTCTGCGTCATCAGCACCCATTAGCTAAATTGATATGATGTGTACTCGTATGTAAGGGCAGATATATCTCCAGATTATAAGCCTGCCAGTTTATTTGGCAGCTACTGAATAACTGTGGACGGGCTAAGTTGAGGCAGTTGACAAATGAACCGATTACTTACTTACCGATTACTAGCTTTAACCACAATGAGCTTCTACATGGCTTAAGGTGTCTTCTGGATGATTATGTGTGTCCTAGACAGATAGGTTAGCTAAGGTTATACATAGACCTGCAAGGTTCTTTACGTTGTCTGATTGATATCCATTTGCTCTCTGTAAAAGCGAAACCATCACTAGTGCTGCGACATCTTCCAGTCCCTCAAACTATGGGGCGCCCACGAGTCAGGCGTGGTTCTGAGATTTCCGGACACAGGTAACCGATTCACCATTTCTTGGCAATGAAAAGTCACTGCTTTAGTTTAGTTTGAAATATTATTGTCGATGATTCTCCAGGATGCTGTTGATCTCTTTGGATCCCCTGTATCAAAGGGAAACTTAGCACGGCTCTCTGAGCAATATTGTTTCACCGATATTATTTAAAATACAATAATAATATTGTAGGAAATCATTCCATGTGTTGAAAAAGTTGTTTACAATTTCAAGAGACTTTCTTTGATCGCTGATATCCCATGATTTCTAATATAATGCCATCAAGATAACAAAAATGGAATTTATTATTATGAGAGCTGTTCAGTGAGGCTCATGGGAGTAACTAGAATCTTAGCCTCTGTGGTCTAGTGGAAAAAATGCTAGACTTCCACTAAGACGGTCGCAGGTTCGAATCCTGCCCCCGGCTTAGTCTCAAAATGCTTCTTTCTAAAAAATCATGTTCTTTTCGAGTCGAAAGCCTCAGTACCTAGTACTCAATCCCCTAAACACTTGCTTAATTATGGTGTTAGATCTAATAATAATAATAATAATAACTAGAGTCCTGCAAAATATTATAGTTTTACATTTTGCTCCAGGTGAGATCACTGTGTCCTGGTAGGCGAAGTCTTTCTAGAAAACATATTATTTTATATATTTTGTATGGATAAATAGCATCAAATCCCAGGTCCAAAGGGAGGATCTATGTAACCTTATCTGAGCGATTTAGCTTATATAGAGAAAGCAATCATTTTTATACCATTAATACCCGGATAAGCGGGTACACGAGTAACCATTGCGAATTGCAGCTGGGTCAGTGGCAACAACACTCCGTAGCAGGTTCATTAAAAGTTACTCCAAGTGACAAATGTTCAATTAAAAATAAACTTATAAAAAACACCGATTATAAGAAAAAGGAAAACACGTAACAACAAAGAAAGAATTACATTTATTGTTATAATTAAACAAAAAGTGAGAGGGTGGCGGTGGCACCGGCGGCCCAAGAATGAATGAATCAATGCACAGGCGTACGTGAATGTGAAGGCGCAAGTCAGACCAGTTTTTCAAATGCTCGAAGCTGTCGGAGTGACTGAGGGTTAAAATATTTGAAAGGAAAAAGGCCAACAACAAGAAGAACAACAATAACAACTGCGCTCACATGCACCCAATTATGCGTCCAGTGCAATCTGCGCAAGAGCAGTTTGCCGAGAGTTGTAAAATTATAAACAATTTCATAGCTTCAGCGGAGCGCAGTGCAATTCCGAACGTGCCGCAACAAACATGTCGTCCTCCCGCTGGCAATCGCATATTCTTATATACGCGTACGTGTGGTGTCTGACGGTGGCGCTATTACCGTCGACCGGTGCCGAGAATGTGCAGGCAAATGAAGCGCTTCCAGCCACGCGAACCGGTGGGATTTTCCCCTTCGCTGGTTTCAATTTGAATTTCGATCGACTGCTGACAGCTGAGACCCGAGAGCAGTTCAATTTTCCGGGCGACAACAGTTTCGACAATGCTGGAAATGAGCAAGGTAAGGAAATGTAGCCAAAGACTTGGAATCGGTCTGGACACATATTGCGGGGAGCAGCAATAAGCTGATATTAAGAAGGTTTAGAAGCAAGGAGGTGAAATGGTTGGTTACCACATCAATCTAACTGCATAAAATAAGGACGCAGGATTTGAGTGAGCTCGTATTGGCTAAAGTAGGCATTTCTGGTGAATATGTGTGTGCGTCACTCAATTTGGAATAAGAGGTGCCCCAAAGTAGCACTTCTATAGTAGAGATATTTTCCAGCGGCTTCGAGAAGATTTCGTTTTAGTGAATTCCATAACATCAGAATCAAATATAGTGATGAGTCGCACACTCACTTGGGGTGAATTTGTATAAGCGACTCATTATACAATCTCAATTGGTCCATTTAGTCACTGTAAATGAAAAACTCAATTTCCAGTTGTCTTGAGAAGCATTCGAAGAACTGAATTTTAAAACATCAGAATCAAAAATAGTGATGAGTCGAATATCAGACTCAAATATATTAATGAGAACACTCATATGAGCTGAATTTGTATGAGTGACTCATTTTGTGATATAATTGAACCACTTCCAATCATGTGAAATTAAAAAGTTGCTTGATAAGTTTTCACTGAACTATCGTTAATAACATCAGAAGCCACTATAGTGATGTTCACTCATTTGTGGTGAATTTGTATGAGTGATTCATTTTGGAACATGAAAGTGGAATATGAATCACTTCGTAAGAAGAGGTATATTCCAGCTCATCTGAGTAGAATTTGGTGACTTGTTTCATAACATCAGTTTCTATGGCACTGATTGGTCAAACACTCACTTGTGGTGAATCTGTAAGAGTGACTCATTTTGTAATATGAGGTGATATAATTGCACCCGTTCAATATGAAATTTAAAAGTTCGCTAGGGTGTAATTCATAATATCAGACTATAGTGTAGTGATTGGTAAAACAATCACTTGTGGTGAATATATATGAGGGATTCTTTTGCTATATGAAGTGGTGTAATGAATTGCTTCATATGAAGAGATGCTTTTCTCCAGCTGCTGTGAGAAGTATTCGAGGTGTTATTCATTATATCAGACCCAACTGCAATGATGACTAAAACAATCACTTGTGGCTAATTTCTATGAGTGATTCATTTTGAAATATGAGGAGATATAATTGAAATAAGAAAATTTGCTTTGAAATCTGCACTGAAGTATAGTTCATAACATCAGACTGTACTATAGTGATGCTCACTCTTTTGTAGTGAATTTGTATGAGTGACTCATTTTACTATATGAAATGGTCTAATGAATTGTTTCAACTAGGTATATATACTTCAGCTGCTGTGAGAAGTATTCGATATGTAATTGATTACATCAGACCCTACTGTAGTGATGGTTAAAATACTCATTTGTGATGAATGTGCATGGGTGACTTATTTTGCTATATGAAGTGGTCTTGTGAACCGTGTCAAATGAACAAATATTGTCTAGTAATTCTGAGATTCCTGAGAATAGAGGCAAATACTTCTTTTGAGATTTTGATAATCGTGAGAATAAGAGGCAAATACGTCTTTTGAGATTATGTGCACTTGTCGCTCATTACAATCCGAAGCAACTCTCAATATCACTCACTCATTATACCATTATTCTCTCATTGAATGGATGAATAGTTGAGTTGAAATGCGAAATAATAGGAAACCCTTTTGAGTTCTTAGTTCGCTCAATTGCTTTTTGTATTTAAAGGTAATTTTATATGAGTGACAAAACGATACTCAACTAATATTATATACGCCAAGAATGGCCTACAATATAATAAAGATACACACTGTTTATGCCTCTCACTCTAGAAATACTCGTTTGATAAGATTATCCAATGAATCAGTTCAATTAAAGCATCTCACGAGGCACACAATACCTCTCATTAATTAGCTATGTGTCCAAACTTTCCACCATTACCAATAAACTAGATTCATCTCCTAGTCTCCTGTAATGCACATTGAAGTATGACACTTTATAAGTATTCATATTGAGAAACTTAGAAACAAAAGTCAAACTCCTGTCGCTCTCGGCAATGTGTGTACAGAACCCATCAGCTGCTTACTTATGCCACCCGGTTCTAATGTATTTACACAATTATTGCAGACGTGATCGGCATCAACGTGCAGCAACGCAACAACCTCATTGCCGCCGCAGCAGTGCCACAGGTGCCCGTCCCCACACAGTTCGTGAAGGTGACTATGAACAGCGGTCTGCGGCGTTAGCAGCTGGCAAAGATTTCGTGTGAAACTACGCTGGGTTTGCGGTCGTTTGCTGTCCACTGAATTGGAAGTGTAGAATTTAATTTCAGTTTAGTATTAGTAAATAAAACAAAAGAAAATTAAAAAAATTTATAAATTATTTCGACCTTTGGCAATTTGAACCCAGCGAGGCCCTACTTCAGCATTTATTTCTTACAACTGTGGCTTCACATCGGTCTTTGGATTCGGAAAGTTATTTTTATATTTCATTTGATCTGCTAAGTGCGACGTTTTTGGTGAAATAAGATCCACAGTGTAAGAATGGAACTGTGGAGAGTGTAATTAACCTCCATGCGGATGTCAACAATTTTTTTTATCATTTAATATTGAAACTAGAGTTACCTTGGCCCACTTTTCAGCACGACTACCCACAAACTAACCACAGATTATCTACTCAATCTGCTCTTTAGAGGGTTGAAATGACTTAGAGAGGAATTCCCAGTTTTCTTAGATGTGGGTCATACTTGAAAATCCTCCACTGACATTTTATAAACTATGTATTAAATTAGTGATATCCCTCAAGGTGAACAATTTGGACTTTCCTAACCTTATAATAAACTGAAGATAAAACAGTATTTATTCTACGTTCTTCTATGATTCACAATTGTTCATTGCGTTAATTCCCAAACCAGAGATTTAATTCTTAATCTCAGTCTTTATCATCGTAATAAGTAAATATATCTGAGAAGGTTGGAAAATTATCTACGCCTTTGGCTTTACTACACGTTGAAAGCAAGTAAACACAAAATAAATTAATGATATTTAGACACGTGATTCTGTGTGATCCCTTGTGTGTGATTCTGTGTGAAATTCTGTATGTGAATCCTTTGTGATTCTGTGTGATTCTGCATGTGATCCGGCGTGTGATCCTGTATGTGGTTCTCAGTGTAACCTTATGTGTGACTCTGTGTGTGAAACTGCGTGTAATCCTGTAAGTGATTCTGTATTTGATTTTCCGTGTGATCCTGGGAGTGATTCTGTATGTGATCCTGTGTGAGATACTATGTATGATTCTGCGTGTGATTTTGCCTGTGATCCAGTATGTGATTTTGTGTCTGAACATGTATGTGATCTTGTGTGTGATTATTTTTTTTCCTCTGTGTGATCTTGTGTTATTCTCCGGGTGATCTTGTGTGTAATATTGTGTGTGATTCTGCGTGTGACCCTGAAGATTCTGTGTGTGATCCGATGTGGGATCCTGTTTGATCCTGGAGGATTGTACGTGTGATCGTGGGTGAGATCCTCTGTGTGATTCTGTCTGATTATGTGTGAGTTCCTCTGATCCTGTGTGCGATTCTGCGTGTGCTCCTGTATATTATTCTCCGTGTGCTCCTAAGAGAGATTTGTGATTCTGGAAGCGATTCTTTGTGAGATCCTCTGTATATGTGATCTTCCGTTTGATCATGGTTGATTCTGTGTGTGATCTTGGATGTTTTCATGTGTGTAATATCCTATGTGTGACTCTCTGTCAGATCCTGTGTAAGATCGTGCGTGTGACCCTGTATGAGATCCTGGTTGAGATCCTGGGTATGATCCTTGGTGTGATTCTTTGTACGATTCCTGTGTGAGAATGTCTCTGATTATGTCTAAAATTTAGGTGTGTGATCCAGCGAGAGATCCTATGTGTGACTCTGAATGTGAACCCTTTGTGATTCTGTGAGTGATCCTCTTTGTGCTCCTGTGTCTGGAACTAATTAATAAAGTCTCTCAGTGCAACAAAAGCTCTAATATGCTGTGGGTGAGACAACATCAGACCCCAGTAATATTCGGTAGTGGTACAGAATTGTTCAACGACTGGACAGTAACATTAACGAGGCTCTTCTTGAAGGTCTTCCTGAAACTGAAGTCACCGATGAGTGTTGTCGATGCTGTGCGTCATTGGATTGAAGTGAATAGCCGAGTCACATCTCCGGTAATCTGGACATCCTTCGGTATTAATTCAAGAAGTTGTCTATACTTACAATATTCACAAACAATTATAAAGATAACTAGCCGACAACACATCGTAACTAACATAAAAGGACTATATAATAAAACTTGTCATTCAAATGGAGCCAATGTCCAGAAAAGTCACAAAGAGTACAACCAGATATTTCATAATATATTTGAAATTAAATCTTTATTGCGTTCCATCTTCGAAGCGTTTTCAACCCGTTCGTGATAGCCTTGCCGTCCCCCTATTTCCGTGCTGATATCAGTAACTTAATGACAGTTTACTAAATATTATGAACTAATGAATATATAATTTAGTAAATAAGTACTGTAGTATTTGAAGCAAATAGGTACGTACTCGTAAGTATTGGAACTTCTAAGTAATGAGTGTAATTAATGTAATGAAATGTATAATTGGATAAATGTTCAGTTTACTTTTTTAATTGAAATATTTGTACTATAGTCTGTTCAGAATTTAAAAGAATCACTCTGACTCATAACATTAAAACTAAATAAACAATTTAAAAATAATTAAATTATATTTATATATATTATTTAATTAATATTTAATAATTATTTTTTGATCACGACAACTTCCTGGGTAGATTTCAATTAAGTCTCTGTCAGTCCTCAGAACGATACATAGTCCAGGAACCGAACGAGATGTGGAGGATAAATTGTATACATTTTTAGTTCAAAATGTGTTTAAAATTTCTCAAGATGTTCGGACCACTAGAACAAATATAGATGAGGAGGAGAAATTGTATACGTAATCTTACCTAGTACTAATTTCTGGAGTAATTCGAATGACCAGTACACATGCATATCCTATACTCTTATAAGAAAATAATGCCTCTTGAGAACTAACGAGGTACTCACCTGAAGGTAGCGAGCTGAAGTTACATACATAGTAGGATTTGAGCACCCAGATGAGCTGTCAGCCGGTACCTGACATTTGGTTCATAAATAGGCACATATTTTACGCGTCTCTTCCTTTGAAAATAGTATGTATCAAAAACTTGTACGAAACTAATCATTGTTCAGTGATTGGACTCATAAATTAACTTCACTACTACCGACTGTAGATCTTCTCCACTAAAATTTACTTGCACGCAATTGAGCATTAAGAGTAATCGTTGTATGATTATACATTTGATTCTAAGTCTATTGAAGCGCTACGGCAATGGGAGGAAATATAAGTTATCATAGAGATAATGTCTAGAAAGGCTAATTAAGATCCATGAATTGAGTTTTCAACAAGTCATCCAAATCAGCCAAGCACATAAGGGGAGGATTCACATCCAGGCGCCACCATTAGAACAAGCTTTCACGCACTTCAAGCTGGCATTATTACAACTACAAAACTTATAAAGTCAACGAAGCCGACGTAGTTTAGTTTGAAGAGGCCCTCCAAGAACAGCACGCCAAGCACAGCAACAGACATCTGCCGAAGTTGCCTCTATAAAAAATCCAATTATATTCCAGATCACTCTAACAGATATTTCGCGAAATTCTAACTGGGATCACTGAAATTATCCTGAAGTAATCCTCGAAACTACTGACTGGGTTTATTTTCACTGCTCAAAAGACATCTGCCCAAATATCGACCAGAATATTTGCAACTGTTCTGAAGACATCAACACACTTACAAACTAAGATCATCTGACTTGAATCATTGAAACAGTTTTCAAGAAATCGTCCAATGGTCCGATTGGCAGCATTGCCACTGCTCTAAAAAACTTCAATCCAGACTAAAGTTCTAATTGTTTTATAATAAATCCTGCAAAGGTTCGACTGGGATCATATAAAACGTTCTGAAGACATCCATTGAAGTACAAACTAGGGCCATTACATCTACCAAAGTTCCGACTGCGACTATTGCAATTCTTCAGAGCACATCTTTCGAGGTTCACATTGTCACCATCAAAACTATTCTGAAGACATCCTTAGAAGTTCATAGTGGGACCATAACATCCATTCTGAAAACATCAATCAAAGTTCCGAGCGAAACTATTGAATTTCTTCTGAAGATAATCCTCAAAGTTCAAACTGGGATTATTAAAACTGTTGGGAACAAATCCACCAAAATACCCACTGAGACCATTCCGATTGTTCTGAAAGCATACCTCGAAGATTAAATTGGAACCATTTCAACCAAAGAAACATATCAAAGTTCCAACTGCCAGCGCTTTGAAGTCCTTGAAGTACCCAGAGGGATTATTTGAACTATCGTAAAGATACCCATTGAAGTTTCAATTGGGAACTTTCTAACTCTCCTGACGAAATCACTAAAAGAGTCGACTGGTAGCAAACCAAACACACCATATCGATCAAGCTGAGTTATTTCCATTTCGTCCTAAATATGTCCTCTTCACTCCTCAATCCACACAGCACTGCACAGAGTGTTGGAGCTGTGGACACCATGGTGGGAGCGCTGATACAGACACTACTAGCCGCACAGTGCGCCATATCACCAACGGAATACTGGCCGCAGGACTTTGCGGATCAGGCTCTGCAGTACGGATTGGATACGTACGATTTTGTGGTGATTGGTGCGGGATCAGCAGGTTCTGTCGTGGCCAGTCGTCTGAGTGAGAATCCCGATTGGAAAGTTCTGGTCCTAGAAGCCGGAGGGGATCCACCGCAAGAATCAGAGGTATGTACCAAGATACAAAAGGTTCCCTTGAAGGTTATTTTAACTTCCTGTATTTCGTTATTGGGCATAGGTGCCCAGTTTATTGTTTGCTATACAACATTCGAATTTTACATATAATTACTGGACGGAACCGAATGGAAAATCGTGTCGAGCTATGAAGGATCAATCCTGTTATTGGCCCCGCGGAAAAGTAATCGGCGGCAGTGGTTCGATCAACGCCATGCTTTATGTACGCGGTAATAGCGGTGACTTTGATCGTTGGGAGCGCAAAGGTAATTCAGGCTGGGCTTGGAAAGATGTGTTGCCTTACTTCGAGAAGTCTGTGCGGTCGGTTGATAGTGGTGCCGCTCACGTGACGCTGAGTGAATTTGAACGGCATCATGTTGATGTACAAGATATGATCTATGGTGGCGCTGAGGAGCTCGGATTGCCGCATGTAGATGAGTCTAATGTGGAGAGTGTGATTGGCTATTCCAATTTGCAGGGCACCGTCTTCAAAGGACATCGCATGAGTACTGGCAAGGGTTATTTGGGGAAGGTTGCGCAGCGCCCCAATTTGCATGTGATCAAAAACGCTCAAGTAACGAAAATCAATTTTGACGCAAGTGGGAAAAAAGTTGAATCGGCCACATTTACTGTGAGAGGGCAGAAGGAGCTGACTGTGAGTATTGCCAAGGAAGCAGTGCTCTCGGCTGGTACCATCGACTCTGCTAAGTTGTTAATGTTGAGTGGAGTGGGTCCTAAGCAGCATCTGGAGCAGTTGCAGATACCAGTCCGGCATAATCTGAGCATTGGGGAAAATCTCCAGGACCATCCTGTAGCAATTGTCTGGTTCAAATTAGAAGAACACACAGCGGAACCAACTCAGCCAACCGATTTACTCGATGGTGTTTACAATTACTTGCTGTACAATCGAGGCCCGCTGACCAGCCCCAGTACTATCTCTTTAACAGGTTTCGTAAACACCGCCGATAAGGAAAGTGACTTTCCCGATTTGGAATATCACCACCTTTTCATGCAACGCGGTGATTTCAATATAATAAATATGTATTTCCACGGCATCGCATTGAAACCAGAATTCCAGGAAAAGTTACGGGCTTACCTGGAAACATCTCACCTGCTTTTGGTATACGCCATTCTGGCACATCCCAAGTCAGTTGGTAATTTGCGTCTGCATAGTACAGATTACAAGGATGCTCCGAAGATATATCCCGCATACCTGGAAGCCGACGAAGACGTCGGAACACTGCTGCGTGGCATACGCCATCTGGAGAAATTGGAAAAGACCTCAGCATTCCGTGCCAAAGCGGCAGAAATAGCTCATGTACCAATCGAGGAATGCGACAAATTTGAGTTCAGAAGCGACGATTACTGGCGTTGTTATATGACATACTTCTCCACTACTCTATATCACCACACGGGCACAGTGAAAATGGGTCCGAATACTGATGCCAAGGCCTGTGTAGATCCAAGCCTGCGTCTGCGTGGTGTTCGGAATCTGCGTGTGGCTGATGCCAGCATTATGCCGGATGAGCCTAGCGCTAATACGAATGCGCCCACAATCATGATCGCGGAACGAGCGGCAGACTTCATAAAAGATGACTGGCGGAATTAGTTGTGATATAGAGAGAGATACAGAGAGAGCGACAGAGAAATCGACAGAGAGATCGACAGAGAGAGGAACAGAGGTAGAGAGAGATGGAGACGGGTACGGAGAGAGAGAAAGATAAAGAGAGATAGAGAGAGATTGGAAGCGATGACGCAATGGCCACCGCTTAGAATGAATTAATTGAGTTGAACTAGCAACTTCAAAGGAAACTTACGATATCACCGAAGAGTACACAAGTTCCGAAGTCTATAGAAGTGTTTATAGCGAATAAAGTTTCTAATGCCATTATTCCTCTGTTCTTATTTGAGTGACAATAAAGACATTTTTTGAATAGTTTTCTATGCAATTTCTGTTAAGTTCTCAGGAACCCTCCCGCAGTTTCTAGTTCAGTATAATGAAAATATCGTTCATTAGTTAGTATTGTGATAATGGCTTTAGGAAAACGTCTGGAAATGACTTCCAAATGTGGATGGTTCTGTCGAAGTTAATTGTAAGGAGTTTCTACCACATCTACGGAAAGGTTGATTAAGATAATAATATAACGATCGATAATTTTAAGATAATTTGTTCTCGACAATGAGAGATTTAGAACAATGTTGAAGACTGTAATGTTGGAGAAAGACAATAAAATATTGGTGGTGATTGAAATTTCGATAAACACCATGCGAATTATGGCCGAGCAGTCTAACTAGTGTTAAACTTTGGTGTTTCCATCATCACCCTCAACATAGGGTTCATATGATATTCAATATATCCTGAAGGTTTTGTATGAGATTCAATATATTCCTAGCCTACTGTTTACGATCGAAAAAAGGCATGCTCCCAAAACTCAAGGTCATGTATCACATATGCAGGGCACAATTGTTTGTTCTCAAACATATTTGATAAACTCACTGGTTTTCTTTAATCCTTTTAAGGGAGACGAACCTTTTCGAAGATGCATTTGATTATCTTCAAAAAGGTTCGTCTCCCTTAAAAGTCCTTCCAACAAAAGTATCGCTGGAGTTAGTAGTGGAGGAGTATCCAAAACTCTCATTTCGAGGCATTTTCTGGATCTGAGTTTCATGACTCCTTTTGTGCCCTGTTTGTAACATTTTGAAGTTCTCTGCTTGTTTTATATAATGATACAAGTGCACAAAAGATCTAGAAGCTGGACGCAGTGCTCGAGGATGAGATCAACTCACACCTTATTCACATCATCATCATCATCATACTAATAATCACAACGTTGGCTTTCAGGTATATGAGTATTTTTATTACTAAACCCAATCTAAATATTATTGCTACTCTAATCGTTTATCACAACGGCAACATAAAATCAATCTTTACCACCCCATTTCCACACTACCACGTTTATTACACCACTTCCGCTTTCTTAACTTTTTAGTATACGAATATGCCACGCACCGCTCTAATGGGGTTCCGCATGTATTTTTAAGGATAAGCCAATTTCACTGACGCGACGCTATGTCACTCTAAACGCTGCTGTAGTGGCTTTAGTGTTCTCACAGTTGAACTATATCGAGAACAATAGAGACAAAAAGAAAGGGTTTAACCAACAAGAAGAGTGGACAGAGAGAGCTTGAAAGTGTGTTTTTTTGGCACTACTTACATCAGCGGACAAAAGAGAGAGGTCAAATTTCAGCCTGCTCTCTTGACCATTTGAGAATTACTCCTATATTGGGGCATGTTTCGTTGACCACTTTTCTATACAAATCAGTGCCTCCGTTGAGTGGTATAACACAGCTGAGTCCTCTGCCATTTACTTGGGAAGAATAAAAATTGCCCCTTGTGAGAGGTTTTTCTATTCACTCTCACTGATCTTTGAGCCATTAGGGAATTGCTCGTACATTGAGGAATATTTCGTATGCCACTACTCTATTGGCGACTCTTATAATAAAACAGCCGAGTTCTCTGGAATCTATTCGTCTTTGTGGCTATTTGGTCCTTTAGGGTATTTCTTGACGAGTGTCCCCATTGTTAATTTTCTATAAGAAATCATACAAATAAAATAGCTGAGACTGAGTCCCGTGGTAATGAATTTGTCCATTTTGATTCTCGTTACTCTCTCACTCTACTGCTCACAACTCTGCTTTCTGTTCCATTAGTGTGAGGAGCATTTCAGTTGCTAATTTTCTATGAGACACCATGCCGAGAAAACAGCTGAGACTGAGTCCCCTGGGAAGGGATGTGTCCCTTTAGATTCCCGTTACTCTCTCACACCTCTGGTCAACAAATTTCGTTGCAGCGGGGATACAACAACAAATCGTACTTAACCGGAACACTTCTCCTGACTATAATATTTCATTCACTCACTGAACCATAATGAAATAAATATTTTAAGAAACCATGAGGACCAACGATTTAAATGCAGGACAGTGCAGCGAATAGTTCCATCTCCAGTCGGTTCGATCGACTCCAAACAAATGTTTACTAATTTTTTTGGACATTTGTTAATGAAACATGCAATTGAGCAATATTAATTATGTGTTCACCAGCGTATCGCGTATTAGAATGAAAAAGCTCCGCAGCAGCGTTATAAGATAAACGACTGTATATAAATAGGCTTGATAAAGTCTGTTTTGATTCTATAACAGTAATTAGAAGTAGGAAAGCGGGACACAACAAATAGTTAAACGCAGAGGAAAACACAGCAAACACACAGATTGAAAAATGACCTCGGCGCTTTGCACAGCACAGAGTGTTGGTGCTGTGGACACTATGGTGGGAGCGCTGATACAGACGCTACTGGGCGCTCAGTGCGCCATATCACCAGCGGAACACTGGCCGCGCGACTATGCGGATCAAGCTCTGCAACACGGTTTGCAAACGTACGATTTTGTGGTGATTGGTGCGGGATCAGCAGGTTCCGTCGTAGCCAGTCGTTTGAGTGAGAATCCCGATTGGAGAGTCTTAGTGTTGGAGGCCGGCGGAGATCCACCACAAGAATCAGAGGTTTGTTCGAGTTTTTCCAAAATTTGCTTAGAGCCTAATTTTTATTCGCCTAATCGTCTTCTTGACAGGTACCCAGTTTGATCTCCAGCATGCAACACACCACCTTTACATGGAACTACTGGACAGTTCCCAATGGTAGAGCGTCGTTAGCTATGGACGGACAATCGTGTTATGGGCCGCGTGGTAAAATGATCGGAGGAAGTGGTGCCATTAACCACATGGTTTATGTACGAGGCACACGTCAAGATTATGATGGTTGGGCGCGAAAAGGTAATTACGGTTGGAGTTGGCGCGAAGTGTTGCCCTACTTCGAGAAGTCCGTAACTCCAGTAGGGAGCGATATTGACCCGAAGGGATACACAGTACTCAACAAGTTCGACAGATACTATGTTGATATTCAGGATATGGTTTACGATGGTGCTAGGGAGCTCGGCTTACCGCATGTAGCTGAGTGCAATTTAGACAGCGAGATTGGTTATTCCAATCTTTGTGGTACAGTTCTGAATGGTCGTCGCATGACCACTGGCAAGACCTACTTAGGCAAAGTCCGCGATCGTCCCAATTTACATGTGATTAAAAATGCTCAAGTAACGAAAATCAATTTCGACCCAAGTGGGGAAAAAGTGGAATCGATCACATTCACTGTGAGAGGAGAGAAGGAGCTGACTGCGAGCATTGCCAAGGAAGTGGTGCTCTCAGCGGGTACCATCGATTCTGCCAGACTGCTTATGCTGTCCGGTGTAGGCAACCAGAAGGATCTCACAAAGTTGAACATTCCTGTAGTGCATGATTTACCTGTTGGCCAGAATCTTCAAGACCACTTGGATACGTTGCTTTTCCTTAAGCTGCACGAGAATGCAACAGATTCCTTGAAAGAGAATGAACCTTTCGATAACACCTACAATTATTTAGTACACTCAACTGGTCCACTTTCAAGCACATTCTCGCTAACTGGCTTCATTAGCACAATTGCCAACGCCGTTCCGGATATCGAAATTCATCATGCCTTTATAAAACGAGGTGACATCAGTACCCTATCTACAATCTTGGGAGCTGCTGGCTTGGACAGTAAATACGCCGCACAGGTGCTGGATTATGTGAAAACGTCCCATGTGCTGATGGTCCTCACTGTGCTGCTACAACCAAAATCGGTCGGAAGCATTAGTCTGACGAGTGCGAATCACAAGGATGCACCCCATATAAACCACAACTATTTGGAGGATGACGCTGATCTGGCCACTCTTGTGCGTAGCATACGTTATCTAGAAAAATTGGAACGTACTCAAGCTTTCCGGACAAAGGGTGCCGAACTACCGAACATCCACATAGAAGAGTGCAACAGGCACAGATTCAGGAGTGATCAGTACTGGCGTTGCTACATTAAATACTTCTCTACCACGCTTTACCACCCCACGGGCACAGTGAAAATGGGTGCGAATGGTGATAAATCTGCCTGCGTAGATCCACGTTTGCGTCTGCGTGGAGTGCGAAATCTGCGAGTGGCTGATGCCAGCATAATGCCGCATATAACCAGCGGCAACACAAATGCACCCACAATCATGATCGCTGAACGAGCGGCGGACCTTATTAAGGAGGATTGGAGAATGAGAAAAGCTGAAGAATTATAATTATAAGTATCGAGTATGAAAGAATTTAAATATAAATAAATAATATAGCAAATATGGTATGGAGCATTAGGTCTACCTTTCAGGTATCAATATGTGGAATATTTGTATTTGTTTCCAATGTAAGTCCTGAATATACTTGTAGAAGCATAAAAACAACCGTGATAGAGTGATTAACTTTCCGCATTTTAAAACTGTTGAAAACATTTTCAAGGTTCTTTCGAAGTTTATTGAACGATCGATTTTCTTCAGCACCGATTCAAAAAATAGTTCTCCAAACGCCCTGTGGTTTTCCTTGAAGGCCTTCAGCTTGAATATCATATCGGTGGATGACAAATTCGTTTCATTTCAAGACTATTTTGAAGTTTCCTGGAACAATTGAGGTTTGGGCAATTATATGTTGCTAGAACTGCAGTGTCTTCACCAATAGCATCGATTGCCGCACAATTTGTTAAAAGCGGATCTAAGTAAAAATTTTAACCAAGTTATGGGTTTTCCTCGCTCCCTCCCTCTTGAATATCGCTTATGTGGATCATTATTTAGTTTTGCCTCAGAACGAAGTCGATCGTTCAAGGTGGTACTGGAGAACTCTTTCTACGAGTGTTGTCCGGCCCCACTTCTTTCTACCTGACAAACCGCGAAAAATGAACACGGAGGAAGAACATTTTCTCATATCTCATGAAAGAACAGCATAATACCGAGTATAGAGCTTCTCGGATACACCGGTAAAGTTATTGCTATCCAACATAAGTAGGGTGATGAGTATCTGAATACAATACCCTTGAACTTGATATTTTAAGCTATAAACAATCAAACAATAAAAGTGACTTAATTGAAAAGAATTTGGGGTATTGCACTGAATGGAAAACCAGTCCTTATCCATATTAACTGCTCGATGGACGCCACCATCATAGAGACATTCACCCTAACCTGTAGAGTTACTGACATTATCAGTGAGAGACAGGTTCTCTTGAGTATGAAGAGCTAAAATCGGGCGTTAACGAAGTTATAAGGAAAAATAGCACCAAACTGGTGGTGTAATGATGGCTCCCATATAATAAAATCTTGAGCTGTTCGTATTTTATAGGGTTGTGCTCTGGATCCTTTAAAGCCTTCTGCTGGACAGTCAACTAAATGTGTTCCACAAGTTGAAAGAGGAATTCGAATTTCTGGAATCCTACAAACAGATACTACAATATACTTGAACATGTGCAGAGAAGTTGCTGTGTAAAGCTAATCTAACCTACCCAAATTTATAAGGTATCACTCATAAAAATACAATTCGAGATATTTTAAAAAAGCTTAAAATGATTTCAATAAGCAGGATTCATTTACTCGTAGTAAGTGGAGCCAAGTGAACAGAAATTCCTGAAATTCCTTAAAGGTGAACACTCTTTTGATAGAGAGAACACTACTCAGGAATTCAGCATTATAGAAAAATAACTGTCTGGGAATTGAATTCAAAACATTTCTCTCAGTCGCATACAAAGAAAAATTTCATTACTTGCCATGAGGGGAGTGATATTTCCTCTGCAGTGTCCTGCACAAAGTGTGGGCACCGTTAACACCATGATAACAACACTAATACAGGCGCTGCTGACCGCTCAGTACGCTATACCCACAAGTCCAGAATATTGGCCCGAGGACTTAGAGGCACTACTGGCTGCTCAGTGCGCCATATCCCCACCTAAACTTTGGCCGCTGGACTATGCGGATCAAGCTCTGCAGTACGGTTTGGATTGGTACGACTTTGTGGTGATTGGTGCGGGATCAGCAGGCTCTGTCGTAGCCAGTCGATTGAGTGAAAATCCAGATTGGAAAGTATTAGTGCTGGAAGCCGGTGGGGATCCACCACAAGAATCAGAGGTGTGTTCAACTTTATATCTAATTTCGCTACTCTCATATTCAGCTTCTTCCTATCAGGTACCCATTTTGTTTCCCAGCATACAACACACCAACTATACATGGAATTACCAGACGGTTCCAAATGGCAGAGCCTGCTTGGCTATGGAAGGACAATCGTGTTATTGGCCGCGTGGGAAGATGATTGGAGGAACTGGCGGTATTAACACTATGAATTACGTACGCGGTAACAGCCAAGATTACGATGGTTGGCACCGTAGCGGCAATTCTGGGTGGAGTTGGCGTGACGTGTTGCCCTACTTTGAGAAGTCCGTAACTCCAGCCGGGAGTCGTACTCACTCGCAAGGACATACTGTCATCAATGAGTTTGACAGATACGATGTAGACGTCCAAGAAATGATTTACGCTGGTGCTAAGGAGCTGGGTTTGCCGCATGTGGATGAATCCAATGTGGAAAGCGTCATCGGTTATTCGAACTTGCAGGGAATAGTCATGAATGGGCGTCGCATGAGCACTGGAAAGACTTACTTAGGCAAGGTGCGAGAACGTCCCAATTTGCATGTGATTAAAAACGCTCATGCGACGAAAATCAATTTGGACATTAGTGGAAAAACGGTCGAATCGGTGACATTTCGTTTGAAGAACACAGTGGAATTGACTGTGGGCGTTGCAAAGGAAGCGGTGCTTTCAGCTGGCACCATCGACTCTCCTAAGCTGCTCATGCTGTCCGGTATAGGCAATCAGCAGGACCTCAATAATTTTGGGGTTCACTGCCTTAGGAATTTACCTATTGGTCAGAATCTCCAGGACCATTTATATACTATGGTGTTTTTTAAGTTACAGGAACATACAGCTGATTCTTTTACACTTAAAGAGTCCCTCGATAGTACGTACAATTATCTCATACACTCGACTGGACCTTTGTCAAGTACGAGCACAATGTCATTAGCTGGCTTCCTAAATACTGCGGAAGGTAGCAGCAATCCACACTCCGTTCCGGATATCCAGCATCATCATGTCTTTATAAAACGCGGTGACTTCAACGCCCTTCAAGGAATTCTTGGAACTGCTGCTATTAGCAGAGAATATGGAGAACAGTTGAGTGCTCATTTGAATACTGCCAATCTGTTGATGGTTCTAAATATCCTTTCGCATCCTAAGTCCACTGGCAGGATTACTCTGGCGAGTGCAAATTATGAAGATGCGCCACTCATATACCCCAACTATTTGGAGGAAGAAGCTGATTCGGCCACTCTGGTGCGTGGCATACGCTATCTAGAAGGGTTGGAACAAACTCAGGCATTTCGAGCAAAGGAAGCAGAACTGGTCAAAATTCGCATAGAAGAGTGTCAGCGATTTGAATTCCATAGCGATGACTACTGGCGTTGTTATGTGAAGTATTTCTCAACCACATTCTACCACCACACAGGTACCGTAAAAATGGGTGCGGACAGCGATGAAACGTCGTGTGTGAATTCAAGATTGCGTCTACGCGGTGTTGAGAACCTGCGAGTGGCTGATGCCAGCATAATGCCGGAGGTCCCGAGTGGCAACACCAATGCGCCTACAATCATGATTGCCGAACGAGCAGCTGACTTCATCAAGGAGGATTGGTACGGAGAATAATGTTATACAAAATAAAGAGTATATAAGAATAAATGTAGGCGTGTCTTTGAAATTATGCTGAAAATAGGTAAAGAGACTGAGGCCGATTATAGTCATGTGATTTTTGGGTTGAGAACTTGGTATAAGAATATATATCTCCTTATGATTTACTGTGATTTATTGCTTAGGTCTTTTATTCCCTGGTACCTCTTTAGATCTCAGATTTCAACCTGAACAATAGAAATGATCGTTGGATCTAAAAAAACTTTACATGATTTGACATTGTTTATAAAAGAAACAAGTGTGTTCTCCTGACTTTCTGGTGGCAACTTTTGAGCTTCCAAATGAGACACGACCAGTCTGTAGTTCTGATGGTTATCAGACACAGTCTCCATACGGACAAACATTTAAGTAGGTCGATTGGTATCTGGAGCTGCGTTCGACTCATAGTTCGGCGTAAATTCAACTACGTATGGAAGAAATCTCCAACAAAATCGCAAAATTGCCAGATCAGCAATTTAGCCGATACATCGTTAAAGGTAAAAAATTTTCTTTATGGATAAGACATCTTGTCCAGGATCATCTACGTCATCCAAATCTGATTTACTTATACAACTTTTCAGTGCATTTTTATTGGAGTTTTGAACTCTTGTCGCTTACGGTTGAAAACATCTTTGTCTGTGTCTAAATTTAATGAAGTTCAGTGAACAAAGAACTATCTAAGATTAAAATATTAAAAATTTCCTGGTATCTATTCTAGGTATAATCTTGTTTTTCTGAAGTAATTCGAGAACCATCGAAGCAATTTCAATGTCCTTCCTTTGATTCGTTTCATATACATCATAAGCTTATTTTCCCTGCCCCTGCGATCCGTTTTGCTGCCTCACCTTCACTGCTCTCAAATTCAAGTCTGCACTTTTGTCCATTAGGGAATTACTTGAGGAATATTTCATATTTTCATTATTTATAAGAAGCTCATACAAAGAAAACAGCTGAGATTGAGTCCCTTGGTAATAAATTTGTTCCTTTTGATTCCCGTTACTCTCATTAGACCATTTGGGTATTATGGGAACGTTTCAATTGTTAATTTTCTATAAGAAATCAGAAAGGGAAAACAGCTGAGATTGAGTCCCCTTGGAATGAATTTGTCCTTGTTGATTCGCTTTACTCTCTCACCCTCAATGTTCTCAAATTTAAGTCAGCTCTTTGGAGGTTTCGGGTATTACTTGGGGAACAATTCAGTTGTTAATTGTCAATAAGAAATCATATAAAGAAAACAGCTGAGATTGAGTCCCTTGGTAATGATTGATTTCCGTTGCTCTCTCACTTCGACTGCTCATCATATTTTATTGCAACGGGTAAACAACAACACATCGCACTCAACCGCGACATTTCTCTCGGAGAGTAGTACGCCTCTTACTTGCTGTAACATAATTGAAGGAGCAGTTTAAGGAACTACTCCAGGACCAGTGATTTCAATGCAGGTCTTCATCGCTCACAGCAAGGAACAGTGCAGCGATTAGTTCCATTTTCAGTCGGTTTAATCGACCCAGCAATTATTACTAACTTTATTTGCATTTCCTCATGAAACACACGCACGCCGCAAGTTACAATGAATAATTATCGCATTATGAAAATAAATATTTATTTTAAGTTGATTCAAGTAATGACTGGAAATATAATTCTTCATAGAACACTCGTTGTATTTTTTCCATATAAATATACAGCAAATATGTGGACAATTCACACATAGGCAATGTAATGGGACAAGTTTCCTAGTTTGCATTATTCAAATCTATAAGCTTGAAAAACACTAATCGAGTCAACGGACTTTAGTTGGTATAACAGTGTCAGCAGAGCAGAACGCAACTGGATAGAAGGTGACCAGAACGGTTCATTACAGAAGGTCCGAGGTCCGGCAGTGAGCATTAACACCGTTCTGAAGAGAGCGGCGGAAGTACTCGTATAAGCACCCACTAAAATTGTTCTAAAGAAATTCTCTAAATTGTGGATAGGTTTCTATACAATTGCCAAAAGTTCCGCCTGGCAGCAATTGCATTGTTTCGGCTTGTAAGCGAGCAACAATAAACAGAACGCATCCAGGGCAAAGTCAACACAATTTAAGTTCTCCAGTACGATTATTTGGACACAGTCATCGTGATAAGACTAACCAGATGATAAGCTCCACAGCAGCGTTATCAGGTGAGCGGTTGTATATAAATAGACTTGATAAAGCAGAGTATTATGATATAAGAACAATTTGATGTGGGAGAAAATTGTTGGCTGCTTTCTAAACTGGACAAAACAAATTAGTTAAACGCAGTGTGCCGACGAAGCAACAGAGTTGAGTTGAACTCTAAACCTAAAAATGACCTCGTCACTATGCAGTGCACAGAGTGTTGGTACTATGGATACCATGGTGGGAGCGCTAATACAGACTCTACTGGTCGCTCAGTGCGCCATATCACCAGCGGAACACTGGCCACGGGACTATGCTGATCAAGCTCTGCAACATGGTTTGGATACGTACGATTTTGTGGTAATTGGTGCGGGATCGGCAGGATCAGTCGTAGCCAGTCGTTTGAGTGAGAATCCGAAATGGAAAGTCTTAGTGCTGGAGGCCGGAGGGGATCCACCGCAAGAATCAGAGGTATGTATCTTAATACATAAATTATTGAAAAGCTGTTAATAATTCTCTAAACAGGTGCCCGCTCTGCTCTTTGCCATACAACATTCCAATTTAACCTATAATTACTGGACGGAACCGAATGGAAAGTCGTGTCGGGCTATGAAGGATCAATCCTGTTATTGGCCCCGCGGAAAAGTAATCGGCGGCAGTGGTTCGATCAATGCCATGCTATATGTACGCGGCAATAGCGGTGACTTTGATCGTTGGGAGCGAAAAGGCAATTCAGGCTGGGCTTGGAAAGATGTGTTGCCTTACTTCGAGAAGTCTGTGCGGTCGGTTGATAGTGGTGCCGCTCACGTGACGCTGAGTGAATTTGATCGTCATCATCTTGATGTACAAGATATGATCTTTGGTGGCGCTGAAGAGCTCGGATTGCCGCATGTCGATGAGTCTAATGTGGAGAGTGTGATTGGTTATTCCAATTTGCAGGGCACCGTCTTCAAAGGACATCGCATGAGCACTGGCAAAGGATATTTGGGAAAGGTTGCGCAGCGCCCCAATTTGCATGTGATCAAAAACGCTCAAGTAACGAAAATCAATTTTGACGCAAGTGGGAAAAAAGTTGAATCGGCCACATTTACTGTGAGAGGGCAGAAGGAGCTGACTGTGAGTATTGCCAAGGAAGCAGTGCTCTCGGCTGGTACCATCGACTCTGCTAAGTTGTTAATGTTGAGTGGAGTGGGTCCTAAGCAGCATCTTGAGCAGTTGCAGATACCAGTTCGGCATGATCTGAGCATTGGCGACAACCTGCAAGATCATGTATTAACATTTGTCTGCTTCAAGTTGGAAGAAGACACTGCAGACCCGGTAGTGCCAACGCAGTGGCTCGACAACATTTATAATTACTTGATACACAATCGTGGTCCGTTAGCTAGCACTGGTATCATCTCGTTAACCGGTTTCGTGAATACCGCCGGCAGTGAAAGTGTATTTCCAGATGTGGAATATCACCACCTATTCATGCAACGCGGCGATTTCAACCCGCTCAAAATATATCTCACTGGCATCGGATTGAATGCTGATTTTCAGGCAAAGTTCCTTACTTATTTGGAAACCTCTCATCTGCTGTTTGTATACGCTATTCTGGCGCATCCCAAGACAGTGGGTAATTTGCGCCTGCATAGCACACATTACAAGGATGCTCCGAAGATATATCCCGCATACCTGGAAGCCGACGAAGACGTAGGAACACTGCTGCGTGGCATACGCCATCTGGAGAAATTGGAAAAGACCTCAGCATTCCGTGCCAAAGCGGCAGAAATAGCTCATATACCAATCGAGGAATGCGACAAATTTGAATTCAGAAGCGACGATTACTGGCGTTGTTATATGGCATACTTCTCCACTACTCTATACCACCACACGGGCACAGTGAAAATGGGTCCGAATACTGATGCCAAGGCCTGTGTAGATCCACGTTTGCGTCTGCGTGGCGCACAGAATCTGCGTGTGGCTGATGCCAGCATTATGCCCGATGTGCCCAGTGCGAACACGAATGCGCCCACAATCATGATCGGTGAACGAGCGGCGGACTTTATCAAGGCGGACTGGCCAGCCAGTGAAGGCCATGGACATAACGAGTTGTGATTTAGATAAAGTGAATGTGGTGAGGCGGAGACAAGCGGAGACAAGCGGAGAATGCTTTCAGTGAGCTTCAGCGAGAAAAAGTTTGGAAAAGGTGGACTCGATGGCTTTCATGATGGCTTTGTGATATTGTTTGAGCTCGTGCTACCGCTTCAAAATTCCGTAAGGTTTGGTTATAGAGAATCAAGTTTCCAAAGCTATTATTCAATTAATTTTTGTATGGGTTTGTGTGGAATTCGAGTGATGTTTTCAGTAAGCCTTCCACATTTTCTAGTACGGTAGAATGGTGACATCGCTCTTTTGTTAGTAAAGTAATAATGGCTGAAGGAGACTAGTTAGAAATATCGATCAAAAGTGGACGGATACCTCGTAGTTAGTTGTAAGCGGGATCTACTGTTGGTCATATCGAAAATTGCTGGGTCTCTCATTATTCATTTGTTCTAAGGGGTCTCTACCTTACTTACATTACACTTAATTATTGAAGTAGTTTAATTAATAAAGTAATTTTTATATAATTGTACTGAATAATCAAACATCGGGAAATATGTAAAATAATTTTTTATAAAAATAAAGCAACGGTTGTGATGGAAACATTAAAGGGCTCGAGCGATTTTATTGTGGGCCGTTCTAGAGAGTGTTGTCACAGAACTTCAGTACTTTGAGTGAAGGAAGTTGTGAGTGAAGGAAGCTATGAATCCACTACTTGTAAGTGACTGGCTAAGCTCTGAGACCCGATGACAGATGAGTTTCTAGCTTCAGTGGGTTTCTCCGTAGAACGTGCCTGAAATGAGGCCGTCAATATTAAATATGTTGTTCGAGGTTTATCTTTTGTAATACTATGAAATTAAGTGGGACATGCTGTTGTTATCGTGAGTCCGGTTAATGTAGATAGTGAATTAATTAAACAATCTTCGATGGTGATAATAAACACATGTGGAAGAGAACAATGTGTTTATATCAGGAACAATAAGAAATTTAATGAAGTTCGACGAACAAGTGTTTTTATTAACTTTATGGCCGAAGTTGCTGATGCATTGCCGGTACAATAAAAACCGACACAGCCCCCGACAAAAATACTTTCAACATGTTTTTAAAAAAAATGAGTTGTCGAATAAGAGATCTTGCACGTTGAGAATTTAGATCAGCGACGTTGGGTTCCACACTTCTTTCTACTTTCACTTTTGTGGGGTCATAGGACACCTCATTTTTAGGACTACCACTTTGAAAATGTCGAAAAAGTTCCTTCCGCTTTTAACGTAGGGAGGAAGAGAAAATAACTCCGAGTTATTTTGGTTCTGTTATATCGATATATGGGATGTCTCCAGAAGCACCATAAAGATTCGAACAAGACTCGATTTAAAAATCTTTGAGCTTCTCCGAACTTTTCCCATTAAAAATCATTGTTAAACTGAACATGTTCGCCGTACCTCGAAAATTGAATCTGCCGTCGGAAACTTTGTAGGGTACCACAAAAGATCAATTAAAAGTGGAATACTTGAAAAGATTTAAATGCGCAGACGTCTAAATGATTGTAATTAGTAAGCAGCCGAAAGTGCATACAGGTGCGAGAATTCCTGTCTTTTCAACGTCTCGTGAAGCCAACTCGATTACTCCAGCTACAACCGCCGAAAGCGAGAGATCGGCAGGTAATCTTGTTATAATTCGATACCTTACCAAAAAAAGGCTGCATTTTTGCGATGTCCGGAACGTCCTTTCCTTTGCAGTGTCCCACACAAAGTGTGGGCATAGTGAATTCAATGGTAACAACACTAATACAGACATTGCTAGCCGCTCAGTGCGCTATCTCTAATCAAAGTAATTGGCCGAAGGACTATGCTGATGAGGCTCTGCGCAGCGGACTCGATGCATACGATTTTGTGGTGATTGGTGCAGGATCGGCAGGATCCGTCATAGCCAGTCGTCTGAGTGAGAATCCCGATTGGAAAGTTCTAGTGCTGGAAGCTGGTGGAGATCCTCCGCAGGAATCAGAGGTTTGGTAAAGAATTTCTCTGAGTTGCTTATACTTTAATTATTATTGGAATTGCTTCGTGTTAGGTACCAATTTTGTTTTCCACCATACAACACACCAACTACACCTGGAATTACTGGACGGTTCCCAATGGGAAAGCGTGTTTGGCTATGCAGGGGCAATCGTGTTATTGGCCGCGTGGTAAAATGATCGGAGGAAGTGGTGCCATTAACAGCATGCTTTATGTACGTGGCACAAGTCAAGATTACGATGGTTGGCACCGTAGCGGTAATTTAGGTTGGAGTTGGCGCGAAGTGTTGCCCTACTTCGAGAAGTCCGTAACTCCAGCAGGGAATGATAGTCACCCGCAGGGATACACAGTACTCAACAAGTTCGACAGATACAATGTTGATATACAGCAGATGGTTTACGATGGTGCTAGGGAGCTCGGCTTACCGCCTGTAGATGACTCAAATTTAGACAGCGTAATTGGTTATTCCAATCTTCTTGGTACAATTCTCAACGGCCGTCGCATGAGCACTGGGAAGACCCACTTAGGCAAAGTTCGCGATCGTCCCAATTTGCATGTGATTAAAAATGCTCCAGTGACGAAAATCAATTTCGACCCAAGTGGGGAAAAAGTGGAATCGATCACATTCACCGTGAGAGGACAGAAGGAGCTGACTGCGAGCATTGCCAAGGAAGTGGTGCTCTCAGCGGGTACCATCGATTCTGCCAGACTGCTTATGCTGTCCGGTGTAGGCAACCAGAAGGATCTCACAAAGTTGAACATTCCTGTAGTGAATGATTTACCTGTTGGCCAGAATCTTCAAGACCACCTGTATACGATGCTTTTCTTTAGGCTACACGAGAATGCAACTGATTCCTTCAGAGAACAGGAATTTCTCGATGATATCTACAATTATTTAGTACACTCCTCCGGTCGACTTTCAAGCACATTCTCGCTAACTGGCTTCGTTAGCACCACTGCCAACTCCGTCCCGGATATCCAACTACATCACATCTTTGTAAAACATGGTGACTACAGTATCCTACCCGCACTTTTGGGAGCTGCTGGCTTGGAAAATAAATACGCAGCGCAGGTGAGCGATTTTGTGAAAACGTCCCATGTGCTGATGGTCTTCAATGTGCTGCTACAACCAAAATCGGTCGGAAGCATTAGTCTGACGAGTGCGAATCACAAGGATGCACCCTATATAAACCCCCGCTATTTGGAGAATGACGCTGATGTGGGCACTCTAGTGCGTGGCATACGCTACATAGAATCGTTGGGACGTACTCCTGCATTTCGAGCTAAGGGTGCCGAACTAGCGAACATCCACATAGAAGAGTGCAACAGGTTCGAATTAAGGAGTGATGAGTACTGGCGCTGCTACATCAAATACTCCTCTACTACGCTATACCATCCCACGGGCACAGTGAAAATGGGTGCGGCTAGTGACAAATCCACCTGCGTAGATCCACGTTTGCGTCTGCGTGGTGTGCGGAATCTGCGTGTGGCTGATGCCAGCATAATGCCCAAAATACCAAGTGGGAACACAAATGCTCCCACAATTATGATCGGTGAACGAGCGGCGGACTTCATAAAGGAGGATTGGAGGAAGTGTAACTATACTTCAATATTGAACTGAGAATTCTACTTGATATAAAATTGCAAGTAGCTTGACTTACGACGCTTTAAAATAGGAAAGAATGTCCAATAATGCGAAGAATTTGGATAGATCCATGGACAGTTTTAATATATCCAAGGACTTTTTCATACACTTTATAATGTTATTTTCACTGTACATTCATGAACCGAAAACCCTCATTGATCCTTATTGCGCTTGTTAACGAAAAAGCCACCACAAAGGAGCATTTATATATTAGAGTAAATGTAAGGACAACTGATCATGTTCATAACCATCCCTATTAGAATCATCCCCATTACAAGCATCGAACCATAGCCGTTAGAATCATCTTCATTAGAACTTCATGACAATAATCACCTCAAAAATGTCACGAAAACCTTAACTAAAGCCTGGACACATTTTCATTGGAAGCAAGAATGACAAAGAGTGAAGTATTCAAGCAAAAGGCTAATATATCAGCACCCAAAATAAAAATGTTCTAAAATAAGTTTCGCAAAAATTTGTTAAAAATAGTCCTAAGTTATTTTTACTCTATGGTCCCTGTGGTACGTGAATCGATCTTAATTCTACATGTGAAAAAATAGTTGTTAAAGAAATCCTCGTGATGTTTCACAGCATGTATAAATTGACAATTGTTGTTGTTGGTATCGACCCTTATTCGAATTATTAGGATGTATTAGAGAGCTCCCATCTGTATCGATAGAACAAAACCAATCAATTATTTTCGCTTCGAACCAAATTGAAAAGCAAATGGAAAGTTTTTAGACATTTTTAAGTTGGGGAAAGTTGGAAGCCCAAAGATGAGATGCCCCATGAGCCCATAAAATTATAAGTAGAAAAAAGTGTGGAACCCAACGGCGCTGATCAAAATTCTCAAAGTGAAACATCTCTTATACGAGAACTCATATTTTTCAAAATATGTTCAAAGTATTTCTGTCGGGAGCTGTGTCGTTTGTTATTGTATTGGCAAAGGAACAACAGCAATTGTCAGACGCACAAAATACTGAAGAAAGTTCCCGGCTAATGGTAGCCATACTTACACACTAAAGTACAAAGATTATGGGGCTTGCCATAATTGGACTGGGCACTCCATTATTGGCGATTACAAGGTTAGGTTAGGTTAGACTACCTGAAGGAATAGGCCACGCATAGACCTGTTAGGTCCTTAGCGATACCAGATGTATCTCCATTTTAGACTTGCGGAAGTAAAGATCATTGATTAGGGAGGCGTTTTTAGCTAACCTTATAAGTGGAGCTCTTGCCAGCCTCAGAGAGCATCAACGTATTTTAAAGGTGCTCTAGTGATTGATGGAGAGAAACATAGGAGGTGCTTCCAGCTTTCATTAGAGTCTGTTTTGTTTCCCAGCATTCCCTAAACCCATCATTGCTAGTGAGCCGCAACTTTTTCGTGTAATGGCCTGTCAGCATATCTATCATTAATCTGCAATCGTTCCGTGGAAGTGTCATACAGCTTGCAAAACAAGCTTTGTAGTTCTGCAGGTGGTTGGTTAATTTGTTCCACCTCACTACCTTTCTTAACCTCAGAATTACAAATTATATGATGGATAAGGGCACGAATAAGAGCCACTAATAAGAAATAAGAATACAAATTGAGAAGATTCTCCATTATAACAGACAATCCTCATTCATACATCATTTATGACTTAGACTACATTTGCCGTGGTCGCCGCTGTTGTATACCATCATTTGACAAAACTAACCACTTCAAGTGGTGAGTTTATTTACAGAGAAAGGTGAATTAATAACAGAATTATAACAGCCCGATGCGCGAGCAGAGATTTTCAACAACAATCAATTTAATAAGAGTCAAGATACTTCAAAGCGTTCTATGCTTTGAAGACGCAGTCAATGAATGGCATTGAGTTTGATTTCTTGCTGAAATCAGCTTCAGTTATAAACAATCAAATAAAAATGTGAATGCAATTAAAACAATTTGCAATGATTGTGTTAAAAAGGAAACCAGTTCTCACTACGAGTTTCAACTGCTGCGATAGATGCTAATGAAATACATTCACCCTTATTTTGTACAGCAACGGCAATTATTTCTGAAGAACAGGTTCGAATCAGTATGAAGTGGTGAGTTCGCACCCGCATGAAAATACCCTATCATTATCATTAACATCATCATTGGTTGTAGTGCACTTCGACCAATTTGACTGTCCATATTGAGATATTGAGGTTCTTCATGCACTGTAGGGATAGTTGGTCGGCTTGTTCCCTATACCTACCCTATAAAAACATATCATAAGAAGTGATGCAAGGGGAGTTGCTGTTATTTTTGTAGAGAGATCAACCTCACCTCTGAGGGTATATTGAAATCCACCTCAATCAGAACTTTATAAATTGTAGAAGTGAGAATCCACCTCAATGCTTTAGAGGCTCATGCTGGAGACTGTAAAAGTGAGAATGCACCGTACTCCTTCAGAGGTTGCAGAATATCATACTGGAGATTGATATGCTACCAATTAACTGTGCGTTACTCAGAGTTTCAGAGAACACTGAATTGCCGGGGCTCATTTTACTTTCTTTAATTTAAATGCACTGCATTTGGGTTGCTACATTTCGAAGGTCATCTACCGTCAAGAACTTGGTAGAACCACACAAAAATTTAAACAAACAGAATTGAAAAAGTGTAAAACGGTTTCAGAAAACCGGATTCATTTACTAAGTGATCAAAAGTGAATACACATGCATACATGAATCTGCCAAAAGCAAACAGTTCCGTGAAAGCAGCAACGACGACTAATGAGTCTCGCGGGATTGAACTGAAAACAGTGCAATAATTTGACAAGTGAAAAATTCATAATAGTCATGAGTGGAGTGCCATTTCCTTTGACGTCTTCTCTACAAAGTGTGGGCACCGTTGACACCTTAGTATCAACGCTAATACAGACACTGCTCTCCGCTCAGTGCGTCATAACTGCGAATCCGGATTATTGGCCCGAAGACTATGCACAACAGGCTTTGCTACAAGGACTGGATACTTATGATTTTGTGGTGATTGGGGCGGGATCGGCGGGATCCGTCATAGCCAGTCGTTTGAGTGAGCACCCTGATTGGAAAATTCTAGTGCTGGAAGCTGGTGGAGATCCTCCGCAGGAATCAGAGGTAAGATAATGAAGTAAGAAATATCTATTACTCCGTCTCTTGCTTCCTTACGCTACTCCACTATTGTTCTGTCTTTGTCATTCTCCCTTCCACTCTCTTCCTGTTTTAGATTCCACAATTGTTTGTCAATATACAACATACCAACTATACTTGGAATTACCAGACCGTTCCGAACGGCAACGCCTGTTTGGCAATGGCAGGACAGTCTTGTTACTGGCCGCGTGGGAAAATGATCGGTGGCAGTGGCGCTATTAACGGCCTAATTTATGTGCGCGGTAATAGCCAAGATTACGATGGTTGGCACCGAAAAGGTAATTGCGGTTGGAGTTGGCGCGAAGTGTTGCCCTACTTTGAGAAGTCCGTTACTCCAGCAGGGAATGACACTGACCCGCTGGGATACACTGTAATCAATGAGTTCGCTAAATATGAAGTTGATATTCAGGAAATGATTTACGCTGGTGCTAAGCAACTGGGTTTGCCGCATGTGGATGAATCCAATGTGGAAAGCGTCATCGGTTATTCGAACTTGCAGGGAATAGTCATGAATGGTCGTCGCATGAGCACTGGAAAGACCTACTTAGGCAAGGTGCGAGAACGTCCCAATTTGCATGTGATTAAAAATGCTCAGGCGACGAAAATTAATTTGGACATTAGTGGAAAAACGGTCGAATCGGTGACATTTCGTTTGAAGAACACAGTGGAATTGACTGTGGGCGTTGCAAAGGAAGCGGTGCTCTCAGCTGGCACCATCGACTCTCCTAAACTGCTTATGCTGTCCGGTATAGGCAATCAGCAGGACCTCAGCAAGTTGGGTGTTCCCTGCCTTAAGAATTTACCGGTTGGTCAGAATTTACAGGACCATTTATACACTGTGCTCTTTTATAAATTGCGCTCCAACCGCAGTGATATCGCCAAGGATACGGATTCGATCGACAATATCTACAAGTATTATATACACTCCACTGGCCCTTTCAGCAGTATCGGCCTAATGGCGTTGAATGGCTTCCTAAATATTGCGAATAAGAGCAGCTCTTTTCCGGATACTCAGCAGTTCCACATTTTTGTGAAACGCTATGACTTCAGTACTCTGGATCTGCTGTTCGCAACTCCTGCTATTGATGAAAAATATCTGAATCAAGTTCGTGACCATTTGAACACAAATAATCTCCTAATAGTTCTGACCTCACTTTTACATCCGAAATCCATTGGCCGTGTAACGCTGGCGACTGCGAATTATGAAGATCCGCCTCTGATAGACCCCAACTATTTGGACGATGAAGCTGATGGGGTCAGTTTTGTGCGCGCCATACGCTACATAGAAAAATTGGGACGTACTCCGGCATTCCGAGAAATGGGTGCAGAAATGTTGACTATGCGCATTGATGAGTGCAACCGATACAACCTCCGCAGCGATGAGTATTGGCGTTGTTATGTGAAGTATTTATCAAGCACGTGCTACCATCCCACGGGAACAGTGAAAATGGGCTCGGACTCTGATGCAACGGCCTGTGTGAATCCGCGTCTGCTGCTGCGCGGTGTTGAGAATCTGCGCGTGGCTGATGCCAGTATAATGCCGGATGTACCCAGCGGCAACACAAATGCACCTACAATCATGATTGCCGAACGTGCGGCAGACTTCATCAAGGAGGATTGGAGCCGAGCAAATTGGTGCAAAGGATAAATTAATTATACTATTACTGACTTTCTAAGAAATTCTATACTGTATACACTCTATGACCGGTCCTCAATAAATAATATATTCAATTCTGCTAATCTCAGGAGTTCTTTGCTTGCAAAGCATTCACATACATGGAAAAGTGCTGCACTTGCATGTGTTCAAAGGTTGATTAAGAAGATTGAGGTGAGATTTCTATTTCTACATATATCTCTCTTTATCTATTCAGCGGCTGTGGTCTAATCCTCTGCTCAATCTTAATTATCATCAATCTGACTCAATTGTACGGGAATTTATAGGATAAAACATTGAAAGGTTCACGATTGATACCGTACTTTAATGCGATTACTTCCATCCAAAAGAATACTTTTGTTTACTTTTTAGAATCCTTTAAGCATACATTTCATTTCTCAATTCATGTTTTCGTTTTGATGATATAGAAATTCAGAAAGAAGCATTTAGAGCCCCTGCATTGGGGGAAATTTGAACCTTCGAAGCATGCTTACCAATAGATTACAGAGGACGCTTGAGAAAAATAAAACTGTCCAGATAAAATGATGATATCTGTAGGCCAATATTTGAGTTTATTCTGGTAGGCTAGATATCCTACTTAGATAACTTACTTAGAAAATTGTTTATTTACTCTATTCACTCCGCAATCTTTATAAGTTCCATTTGAGTAGGAAAATTCCGATTATCACCCCGACACTCCTCGTTACCTTTCATACTTAGTACAATAAGTTTGAATATGGACAAGGTGAATCCACGAATCAAGGTTCTTTTCACACTAAAAATAGTATCAAGTTATCAATCGCAGTGACACTCTGTAAATCTAACTCTATTTAAGGAAAGAAATTGTTGACTGACGACTCTTCAACATTGTTGAATTTTAAGGGGCCTTTAGATCAATCTAAGGAGTCTTCAGGGCATTGGTAAGTTCTGCAGTCATTGTCGAGAAGAGTATGGTTTGTAGGAACTTGTTGCATTTGTTGTTGTACTATGAAGTAAAATCTTAAGCAGAACTACACTATTTAAAGCTGCTTGGGTGGGTTTGGGGTCATTTGCTATTTCTGGGTTTATTGAACAACATTAAGCGATTTTGGTTGATCTTGTACTGATCCTTTACTTAGTCGCTCTCTGTGGTCTGGTGGCAAGCAGGCCAGTCGGCCAGTCTGGGAGTCGCAGGTTCGAATCTCGCAAAAAGCGGGAGCTCGTAGTATTTCTTTACACATTTATATATCTTCGAGACGAAAGCCTTAGCTACTCATTCCCTCAAATCCTTGCAGACAAATTTAATTATGGTTCAAGGTACGATAATAAAAATAAGAATGTGGAATGTAATGATGTGCCAATTCCTAGCTATCTTCTGTATATCCCAAAATTCTCACAGTGCAGGAAAACACCATTCCCCACAAGATTATCATGCCAGAATCACTTGCTTTTTCAGATACAACTCTTTAAATCTCCAATATTATATTTATGTATAGTTAATCACAACCATTTCACACAGTACAAGAAATCATCATAAGTTATCAAACCATAATCACCTGCTTTTCTATCCCTAGCAAATATCGATTATTACATTTATGTATAGCTAATCACAGCCATTCAAACAGTACAAAAAATCCTCATTATCCAGAAGCTTATCATGCCATTATCACCAGCCATTATCACCTCCATATCATTAAAATCTCAAATATTATATTTCTATATAATTCATCAACACAGTACAACAAATCATCATTATCCAGAAGATTATCATAAGTTATCGCAGTCATAATCGCCTGAGTTTCTATCCTTATCATTCACATCTCAAATCTTATAATATCTCTACTGATAATATCCTTAACCACAAAGTAACTTATGAGGTGATATTGGTGCCTATTATCGCCATCATAAATTAGTTCGGACACGAACCAGGTGGATGCATCCGAATGGTTATGTTAATTTCCAGAGAGCGGCAATGTTAGTAACAGAATTTGTACAGCCAAAAGTGCGTGCGGTGGCAAAATGTGAAAGTCAAGGCTATATAAAAATGATATATAACAGGATAATACTGACAGTAGAGCAAGCGGCGAATTTACTGCTACACTTATGTACTCGTAATTAGAGGGGTTTATATAACGCAATATTAAGAAAACATACGTACATAATAACCTTGAGCTTGCTTTCTTAGTGAAATTCATAGTATCTTAATCTCTAAAAATAACAGCTTAATTAAAGTGAAATAATATAATTAGGCTTTTTAATAATCAGAGGGAAACCCGTTTATACTACGGGTACTAAGTGCTCGCAATATGACGTCTTTAAGCAGACATTCGAGTTAGCAAACGGCAGGTTCAACGAAGTACGAAGAGCTACGTGCGAACTTGCACGCACTTCAGAAGCCTTGTTGATACATCAGAAGGAGTGAGAACTACGCCGATAAGCTGGCTCTGTAAAGGCAGTTCACAGACCAGCAGTGTACAGTGTCCTCTCCCTAGTGGAGTTAGAGGCTCTGTACAACCACTTATTTATAGAGATTAGAAGTGTCGAGTGTCTTCTTTCCAGTGGAGTTAGAGGCTCTGTTCAAACACTTCTTCACAGAGACTAGAAGTGTTCAGTATAGTTTGTCCAGTTGGGTTACAGGATCTGTACAGCTACCTCCTCAGAAAGAAAAGCAGTGCACAGTATAGTTTGTCCAGTGGAGTCACAGGCTATGTACAGTCACTTCCTTATAGAGACCAGGAGTGTACAGTATACTTTGTCCAGTGGAGATACAGGCTCTGTTAAAACACTTCTTCACAGAGACTAGAAGAGTCCAGTATACTTTGTCCAGTGGAGATACAGGCTCTGTTCAAACACTTCTTCACAGAGACTAGAAGAGTCCAGTATAGTTTGTCCAGTGGGGTTATAGGCTCTCTACAACCACTTCCTCAAAGAGAAAAGCAGTGTATAGTATACTTTGTCCAGTGGAGTTACAGGCTTTGTAAAGCCACTTCTTTATAGAGATTTTCAGTGTCGAGTGTCCTTCTCCAGTGGATTTAGGGGCTATGTACCTTCTCCAATGAAGTCACGGGCTCTGTACAGCCACCTCTTCACAGAGACCAGCAGTTTTCGTTATCCTCTGTCCAATCGAGTCAGAGAAACTGCAGGTAAACTGTATATACTGTGAAGCATCATTTACGTATCGCAATTCCTAAACTGTGTTTTTCCTTGGCGTACATAAAGACTGCTTAAATTAATTGAACCGTTCTCAACTTTGTAGCGTGCAAGTTTAGTTTGACGCGAAAAGGCGAATTATTTGCTAAGATACTTGTACAAATTAACAAACAGCGAAATTCAGAAATTTACATCCAAGCGAAGAGTAAACACAGATGCTGAGATAAACACAAAGGGAAAGTCAACAAGGAAAACTTTTAACGAGACCGAAAACACCTACGCACAAGACAAGCCGTGAAGCATAACGAAATTTTAGTTAATAAAAAAAAATTGAAAAAGAACCCGCACTTTGCTCCATCAGGCTCAGATGCAAAGTATCAATCGTACGCACAGCAACATTGACACGCGCTAAAATGAGCGCCCCACTTACTTCGAGTCCTTTACAGTGTACGGCACAAAGTGCGGGCACAGTTAACACCTTGATCACAACAATACTGCATACGTTGCTATCTGCGCAGTGTGACACATCGACACCGAATAATTGGCCCGAGGACTATGCGGATCACGCTTTGCTACATGGACTGGATACATATGATTTTGTGGTGATTGGTGCGGGATCAGCAGGCTCTGTCGTAGCCAGTCGATTGAGTGAGAATCCCAATTGGAAAGTTCTGGTGCTGGAAGCAGGCGGTGATCCACCACAAGAATCAGAGGTAAGAAAATTGTCACAGATACAACCTGGCATACTCCAGTAATCGGTCACACGATCACTAACTTATACTCTCCCTATTTCTCTCTCTTTCTCTTTTCACCAGATACCCAATTTATTGTTTAACGTACAGCACACCCCATTCACCTATAACTACCAGACTGCTCCGAATGGCAAAGCCTGTTTGGCTATGGAAGGACAATCGTGTTACTGGCCGCGTGGTAAGATGATCGGTGGCTCTGGTGGCATTAATGGTATGGTTTACGTACGCGGAAATAGCTACGACTACGATAGTTGGGAGGCAAACGGAAATACCGATTGGAGTTGGAATGATGTGTTGCCCTACTTTCAGAAGTCCGTCACCGAAGTGGGCACTTACACTAACCCAGAAGGTTACACGGTTATCAAAGAATTTAACGTATACGATATAGACGCACAGAACTTAATCTACGCCGGAGCCAGCGAACTCGGCATATCGCATTTAGATGAATCCAATATGGACAGCATCATCGGTTATTCGAATTTGCAGGGCACCATCTTGAATGGTCGTCGCATGAGCACTGGCAAGACCTACTTAGGCACGGTACGGAAACGCTCCAATTTGCATGTGATTAAAAACGCGCAGGCGACGAAAATCAATTTCGATGCGAATGGCGAAAAGGTCGAGACGATATCGTTTATGTTGAGGGGTACACATGCGATGACCGTCAATGTTGCAAAGGAAGCCGTGCTCTCAGCTGGTAGCATTGATTCTCCTAAACTCCTCATGCTGTCCGGTATAGGTATTCAGAGCGATCTTACCCTGCTGCCGATTCCTGTCGTCAAGAATTTACCCGTTGGCAAGAATTTGCATGATCACTTATTTTCGTTTCATGTGATCAAGCTGGAGGAGAATAACACTGATTTCATAGAAGAAATGGCCTTGCTCGACGATACGTACAATTATTTAGTGCACTCTACTGGTCCCTTTACGACCATCGGTACACTGCCGTTGAGTGGGTTCGTTAGAAACGCGGAGAATGTGAACACCATAGAGGATACTGTCCCAGATACCCAGTATCATCATGTGTTTTTGAAGCGTGGCGACTACGGTAGCGTTCAAGGCATCTTGGATGCTTTTACAGTCAAGGCGGAATATACCCAACAAATTGTCGATTATTTGCAAACTTCTAATTTATTACTAATCTTAAATGTGCTTCTGCATCCCAAATCTACTGGCAGCGTTAGTCTGGCGAGTGCCAATTATGCAGATGCACCGATTATAGACGCCAACTATCTGGACGATGACGACGATCTGGAGAGTTTAGTGAGGGGCATTCGCTATTTAGAAAATTTGGCTGCTACGAATGCATTCCAAGCAGCAGGTGCAGAAATACCCCAAATCAGCATTGATGAATGCGACCAGCTCGAATTCCGCAGCGATAACTACTGGCGCTGCTATGTCAAGTACATGTCCACCACTCTGTACCACCCAACGGGCACAGTGAAAATGGGTGCGGACACTGACGCAACGGCCTGTGTGAGTCCCCGTTTGCTGTTGCACGGCATTCAGAATCTGCGTGTGGCTGATGCCAGCATAATGCCCACAATACCGAGCAGCAACACAAATGCGCCCACAATCATGATCGCTGAACGCGCGGCGGACTTCATTAAGGAGGATTGGTCTGGTCCATAATGAGGGAGTAAATTTAAATATACAAAGCAGACTCACATAATACTGCAAGTCTATTTTCTCTGTACTATGTACATTGCAAATAGAACTTGATAATTTTTGTAAATAAAATTAGCATGAAGCTGCTTTTCTTTCAAGACCCAAACACTTATGGATAATTTAGAGTATAGCAGTTGGGATCGTAAGCAGTATATATTACAGAATACTGCTCCAAAGGTTATGGTGAAGCTTTTACGCTTTCACATGCGTGCAGCTGCATCAGCTTGAAAACTGTATTCAGCAGAAAGCCTTACAACAAAAGCTCTCTACATTCGCATCTATATGATTGCATTTGTTTGGTGGTGGGCGTTGTATAGAGTAGAGTCGTAATAGAGTAGAGATGCACAAAGCTCCACGTGAGCGCTAAAGCATTTTTAAGTTTCATGTATTAGGTATTAGTTCCTGTTGCCTTTATAGTGCCTATGCACTCATTGGCTCTGAGTCCTCGTAGTAATAACTTGAGTGATTATGTTAACCAGTCGACAAACTTACGGCATCATTACCTCTGGAATGAAGAATATAAAAAGCAGTATGGGCATCATTTGCTTGAGTGCTTGTACACCTCCTTCTACGACAGTTCTCCGACCTACCTCAATCGGTACCCGTCTTCTATCTAACATATGCTCGAAAGTGGGGTTGAATACTAAAGGACCAATAATTAACTCTAAAAAATATATATTCGTAATATCAAAATTTTTTAGGAGTTATATTAAACACACCAGATTGTGACGCTCTTAAAAAAATCCTATATAATTAACCTTTTCATTGAAACTAGCATTTCTTATGCACCAAAGGAGTCACTTGGATCCTATTTTGTGTGATGTCAAGTCAAGTTGACCCAATTGAGTAAACTTTGTTAGTAAGCGGTCCAGTTTCTATATATTTATTTTCCTGAGAAAACTATTTTATCTAAATAGAGGAACACACCTTTTGTAGTGCATTTCCAATAGTCGGTACGACCGCTTGTAAAACATTTCACCAACTTCACTCCACGAGTGTTATCTCACTTAACTGATTAAATGAAGTGAGATAATGTTGGTTGTGCACAACGCCACGAAGCAGAAATCGAAGCACTGACTGACTGGGTGAGAGAGTACATTTAATGAGTTAGACTTGGTACATTTTTGAGGCATCTGAAAGTATGCTATACTTTTTGAATTGGCATACAAAGCAAACAAAATTAATTTCTAGCCATTGAGTGAACTGTGCTGCATTCGAATACTTTCAGATAACTCAAAAAAGACTAAAATTAGCAAATATATGAGTGAGCAGTGGCGGCACTTGTGCTACAAGTGTGGTATTTTTATTACATATATAATATTACTATATAATTATTATTATAATTACTTGAAAAACCATATCTTAAGTGGGAGAGCACTGGCTGTCAGGGCCTTTAGCTTTATTTCTATATGCCTACTACTTTTTTATGGGATTTCCCTACTTTTTTGTTTTTGGGGGCACATTTCGTCGACTTGCAAATTCAAAGTTCCACAACTGGATATGTAGAAACTCCATGCAGAATCGCAAACAGAGCCATTCAAATTTATCCTGTGAACATATATTCCAACCTTAAATCAGGTCGAGAAACATCACTCAATAGAGAATACATGTAGCTTGGTAGTTATATCAGTAACTATAGTAAACATTTACTACAGTAGAATATATTTATATAGGTTGAGACCCACAGTTGTAACACAGTTGAGACTCGAACTTTGTGCTTAAGTTTTTCATTCTCGTAGAAAACTTGGTTGAATGATTGTTTAAAGAGAGGTATTGAACAAATTTTATGTTGAGAATTAAATAACAAAGAAATATTTTAAAAAAAAAAATTCGGAAGATTATCAATAGGAATAGGAATAGGCCCTTCCAAAAACCATTGCGGCATAAGAGCGAAAGAGGCAAAACTTCAGAGAGTTTGCATTCAGAATCATTCTGGGTAAGTTCTTTATTCCATAAGTATATAGAACTCTTTGCCATTATGCCTTTACCAGTGGCAAATCAGAGGGTTATTTGGGTGTTTTTCGTCTCTAGAACTAATATAAGTAGAATAAACAATATAATCAGTTGATTTTAAAGATTGTAAAATTTCGCAAAATTGTCATATATAATATAATATGCTCTGTTCTTGTCTGTTCTGCCCCCAGACAGGCTGCGCACTTCAGACCTGCGGATGATGCCTATTATCAATATATGAAGGATTGTACCCAGAGACTAGTCCCACCATAAACGGTTATCGTGCTGCAGTGAACATATGCTTACATCATGCGCTATAATTTAGATCTGTTCTATTAGTTCATCACAAGAAGTAGTGGAGGGCAACTAGCACAGTTAAATGGGGTCCAATCAGCGCTTGAAATCCTTGTGGAACACCTACTTCGCATTATGTATTCTATTTCTTCACACACATGCAATCTAATCAATCTAATCCACCTTTTGCAAATTTATAGGGTGCAAGTTTCGACTGACTCGAATGGAGACATTATTATAAAAATTAACAATAGTCAAACTAAGTTTCGACACACCGTGGTATGTAAACACAGATGAACTGACATGCGTCAAGACAAACAAACAACAAAACCTTTCTTTATAGAGCACAAAAACACGAAGAAAATACGTGGAACATAGTATTCAAATTAAACTATGTAGAAATTTGGAGAAACAGTCTCACTTCAGTAGTCATAGTCAGTTGCAAAGAATCATTCGTACTTTCAGCAATGTTTCCAGGCATTACATGGTCCGAAACACGGAGTGTGTCTCCTTTGCAGTGTCCTGCACAAAGTGTGGGACCGGTTAACACCATGATAACAACACTACTACAAACACTGCTGGCCGCTCAGTGTGCCACCACAGCAAATCCAGATGATTGGCCCGAAGACTATGCAGATCACGCTCTGCAGCAAGGTTTGGATTCGTACGATTTTGTGGTGATTGGTGCGGGATCGGCAGGATCCGTCATAGCCAGTCGTCTGAGTGAGAATCCCAAATGGAAAGTTCTAGTGTTGGAAGCCGGTGGAGATCCTCCACAAGAATCGGAGGTAAGGCGAAGAATTTCTGCGTTTTTTCACCTCTCCCATTTTCACTATTATTGTTTTCCCCCCGCAGGTACCCAAGTTATTTTTTACTATACAGCACACCAACTATACATGGAATTACCAGACTGCTCCGAATGGCAACTCCTGCTTGGGTATGAAGGGAAAATCGTGTTATTGGCCGCGTGGTAAGATGATCGGCGGGAGTGGTGCTATTAATGGTATGCTTTACGTACGTGGTAACAGGGGAGACTTTGATCACTGGGCACAGAAGGGAAATAACGGCTGGGGATGGAATGCGGTTTTGCCCTATTTCGAGAAGTCCATCACCCCAGTAGGGACTGATGCTGAACCGAAAGGCTACACAGTCGTCAATGAATACGAAAAAATCAACATGGATATGCAGGACATGATTTACGCCGGAGCCAAGGAACTCGGGTATGCGCACCTAGAGGAGTCCACTATGGAAAGCGTCAAGGGTTATTCGAACTTGCAGGGTACAGTCGCCAGTGGTCGTCGCATGAGCACTGGCAAGACCTACTTAGGCAAGGTACGCGAACGCCCCAATTTGCATGTGATTAAAAACGCTCTAGTGACGAAAATAAATTTTGACAAAAGCGGAACGAGGGCCACATCGGTGTCGTTCACTGTGCGTGGAAAGAAGACGATGTCAGTGTGCATGAAAAAGGAAGTAGTGCTCTCGGCTGGTACCATCGAATCAGCCAAATTGCTCATGTTGTCCGGCGTTGGTCGTCAGACGGATCTTAGCAAATTGCGCATTCCTGTCATAAAGAATTTGCCCATTGGCCAGAATCTCCAAGACCATCTATTTACGCTTGTCGTCTTTAAGATACTCGCGAATGCAGATGACACCTTCTCCGATTCGGAAACGCTCTTTGACGCGACCAAATATTTTGTGAGCTCAACCGGGCCGATGGCAGGTGTCGGCACATTGCCAGTGACTGGGTTCGTGAATACGGTTGACTCGAATGATCCGTACCCAAATACCGAATTTCATCATATCTATATAAAGCGTGGCGACTACGAAAGCCTTCATGTGGTCCTCGAAGCTTTCACAATCAGTCCTGAATATGCAGTACAAGTGAGCAAACATTTGGAGTCATTTCATTTACTGCTAGTCCTGAACACACTTTCACATCCGAAATCCACTGGAAACGTGATCTTGACGAATACAAATTGCGACGCTGAGCCGAAAATTAATCCTAACTACCTAGCGGAAAAAGCTGATGTGGACGTTTTGCTTCTTGGGATACGCTACCTAGAAAGGCTGGCATCTACTTTAGCGTTCCGCGCCAACTTTACAGAAATAGTGGAAATCAACGTTGACGAATGCAGCAAATTTATTTACAAAACTGATGACTACTGGCGTTGCTACATCAAATATTTTTCCACCACGCTGTACCATCTCACGGGCACGGTGAAAATGGGTCCGGAGACTGACAAAACCTCCTGTGTGAGTCCACGTTTGATGGTGCATGGCATTCATAACCTGCGAGTGGCTGATGCCAGCATTATGCCGGATGTGCCCAGTGCGAACACCAATGCGCCCACAATTATGATCGCCGAACGAGCGGCAGACTTCATTAAGGTGGACTGGGACACCGTTGTAAGCGGTACTCCCAGAGTGGAGAACACATGTCCACAAAAGGATGGTAGTAGCAAGTTTATTGATTGCCTATTTAATGGTATATTTGCGAAAGGATGTAATCCATTTTGGTAAAAGAAATATAATTGTTTAAAGAAATATATTAATAAAAAATAATATAAACAAAAATTCAAGAAATGCATTAAAAATTTAACTAGAAAAAAAATAAAATTTTAAAAAATTAAAGAAAAAGAACATACAAAAAAATATAAAAATTAAAAATATATAATATAGATAAAAATATAGTATTAAAAAAAAATACAAGAAAAATAAAAAACAAATTTAATAAATCAAAAAATGTTTTATTAAGAAAAAAAATTTTAAATAAATAGATAAAACAAACAACAAAAAATTTCAGAAATAAAATAATAAAAAAAATGTAGTTTTATAAATAAAATAAATGAAAAAAATTGTTTAAAAAAATAAAAAAAAAATTAAAAAAAATAAATAAAAAAATTAACAAATATTATGATAAAAAAATCTGTTCATACTAACAATAAAATAAAAAAAATTAGATACTAAAAGTAAAAAATGTAATAGTAATAAAAATTAAAGAATTACAATATTAAAGAAATAAAAAAATACAATTAAATTAAAGAAATGTATTAATAATAAAAAAAAAGACGAAATGCCATTATAAAAAATATCAGAATAAAAAAATAAAGCATATAAAATAAAATTAAAGATATAATAAACAAAAAATAGAATAATAAAAAAATATTTACAATTATAAATATAATATAAAAATATATACAAATAAAAATGAAAAAAACCAAAAAAACTTTAATAATAAAAACAAATAAAGAAAAATATAAAAGAAATAGAATTAAAAAAATTTTAAAAACTAAAAGAAATAAAATAAAGAAATTTCAATAATGTAATAATAAAATAAAATAAAAGAAATAGAATAATAAAAAAAATAAAAGAAGAATTATAAAAATGTAAAAGAAATAAAGTAAAAAGAATCTAAAATATTTGATAAAAAAAATCTAAGAAATTATATTAATAAAAAATATAATAAAATAAATGTAATTAAAGAAATAAAATAAGAAATTAAAACAATTTAACAATAAAACAATTAACAGAATTATAATAATAATAAATAAAAAAATAAAAAAATAAATATAAAAGAAATTAAATAATAAAGACAATTAATAATTTAAAAAAATATTTAGGAAATATAACAAATTTTAAAAACGTAAAATTGTTAAAAAATAATTATAACAATAAAAAGTTTAAATCAAATAAAAATGAAAGTAATATAATAATTAAAACAAAAAAAATTTAAGAAATAAAACAAAAAAACATATAATAAAAAGTATAAAAGCAATATAACTGAAAAGATTTAAAAAATAGAATAAAGAATTGTAACAAATGTAATAAAAAACAAAACCAATTATAAAAAAATAATAGAAAAGATAATGAAAATAAAAAGGAATGGAATAAAAATATAAAGGAAATACAATTATGTAAAAAATAAAAGGATTTAAATAAAAAAAATTTAAAAAAATTGAATTATATAAAAAATTTAAAAAATATGTAATAATTACAAAAATTTAATTATATACAAAATTAAAAAAGAATGTTATAATGAATAAATAAAAGAATTCCGAAAATATTGTCTTGATTTTATTATATAGTTTCTTCTAGTTATATTAGATCTGGAGACAAAAACACCCCAATAATGCTCAGATTACCCACTGAGAAAGGAATAATGGCAAAGAGTTCTATATCCTTACGCAATGGAGAAATTTTATAGAATGAATCTAAATGGAAAATCTGTGAAGTTTGCCTCTTTAGCTCTTAATCTGAAATATATTATTGGACAGCCAGAATAATTCCGCTGGGGATTCCTGTACAACCTCCTTTACGAACTATGTTTTTCTTCCAATTAATTGTTTGTTATTCATTTTCAACATCAAATTTGTTCAATACCATTTTAACCAACCAATCAACCAACAAAAGACAAGTACTAAGCTCCAGAACTTTGTGTTTCGACCTCTCCAATACTGTTTTACTGTGTATCTGTTTAGTTAAAATGTATTGTTTTATATTCAAATCCAAGAGAAAATTAGGTTTTTCAGATCAGACAGATCTTCTCTCAGTCCCTAAACTGATTGAATTTCTTCTGGAGAACCTCAATTGATGCATTTATAATTTACAGTAATTTTTTTTCTTGGTTCTGGGGACAATTTTCACATTCAACTGCTTAGCAGTACCCAGATTGGTTTGGAAATTGGATTATATTCATCTAGAAAAGAGTTTATATGGAGCATAAAGATTTTTCGTAGGAGTCAATAGCTTGGAATTTTCAATGGATTACACAGTTGAAGAAACTTGTGATATCAATGTCAGTTGGTTTTCTTCATACTAGAATCGTGGTCTTTAAAGTTTTTTAAGTTTCAGTTCGATTTTTCTTGATTTTAGAATCGTGATCTTTCAAGTGTATTAGATTTGTCTTCAATCGTAGTTAAATTTGTTGGAGCAGTTTTTCCTACTTCTTGAGGTTGTCTTTAATATTCCTACAGCTGTGTCAGCATTTCTTAGAATATTTAACAGCTGAACAAATACACCACTTATTTCATACATTTTTGTATCGTTTTTGTGGTCTTTTAGTTTACTTTGTACTGCTTTGCTATACGATACTTTTATTCTGATAAATAATAAATAAAATAAAATTATTTATTATATTTCAGAATTAAGCATATTGTTTCTCGGACTCTGTCCTGATAAATATCAATATCATTCAGTGAGACTGCATTTTAGCTTCAAATAAATCTTTGTTGGAAGAATAGTTCTTCAATGATAGTCGTATATACCAAGGTCACAAACGCCCAAAGATTCCGATATAAAAAAGGTCTCTTTAGTTCTGTCATTGGCAACTCGTTAGGTGGTGCACCATTGATGTATATCCATAACTCGATATGTCAGATGTATCAATAAAATTTGGTAGAAAACTGTGGTCAGAAATTTGGTGCCAAATGCGAAACACAGCAAACTTCTTGAAGAATTATGCAATATGAAAAACCTTCCTATAAAGTCTCACAAAAATATATAATATCGTTAAATCGTTTCTAATCGCAAATTTCTTTCTACCGCCAATAAATATAAATCGCACATATATACATATGGTATACCACAAGGCACTCACTTTCTGTTGCACTGTTCACAATAGCCTTGAATGAAGTTAGTTCCATGATCGCCTCTAGTTGAAAGAGCTGAACATTATTTCATGCCATCTCTGGTTCAAATTGCAGCATTCCCGTTCTGGACGATCCCCGGATCATTATTCATGAATAATCTATTAAAGCATTCCAAACACTCCACCAGTACTAATGACTACATATAAATATATCATGAGGCCTTAGACATTTATTAAGGAATGGGAGATGATTTATATTGATGGGTCAAAAACCAGGCACTACACCATAAACAATTCCGCTACCTATGTTATGTCATGGTATTGCTCGGTATTTACACCTGAATCAGCAGCTCTACTTGAAGCAGTACTCTTTGCAAAGTAGAAAGAATTACATTATATGCAGTAACAGTGACACTCTTCGCAACCACTCAAACGTCACCCCACTAATTGGAAAAGTTCGCAACTATCTTCTGCAATACAATGACACTATCAAAATTATATCGGTACCTGGACATGGTGAAATTTGTGGTAACGAAATCGAAGATAGAAGAGATAAAGAAGCCACCAAAGAGCCGTAACAATTGTGCAACTACTTCATTCACAAAGGCATACATAAGCTTGGTCAAGAATTCGTATATGCAAGCTTCGCAAGTGATTTGAACAAATACCAGCACCATTACAAGGACTAAAATTCGACTGGAATGAAGTCTCTATAGACAACAATATATTCCTGTATAATATAAAAACCTTCGTAGGTCGTAGAATTGGCCACACTATTGTTTAAATGGTATAACTTAGTGTAATTTGGTAATTTCAGTCATAGTGAATCGTTTGGACTGAGTGCTCTCAATAATTCCAGCCCACCACATATCTATCTATCTATCGTAGTGGGTGGAGCACTAACTTGACTCTTCTTGACTGCTTTTATATGATCTTTGTATATTTCAGGTAATATCAAAGCAGCTATGATCTTCTCCCCTAACTATATCGCTATGTTTCTTACCCACGCCCTCCTTTCCCCTCTATATTTTTCTTTACTATACCTGAATCAACTGTGTGCATTTATGTTTGTGTTAAATCTCAATGAATTTCTGTTTCAGTGTGCTCAGCCGAACTATTTTTGTGTTTGTTTTGTTGCTTTATTTTTTATGTAAGTGCCGTTCCGTGCACGTTCTGCCTTATCACCAGAGTCAACATTATTCTGATGACTATTTGCATTGCGGCGCAAACATGTAGAACCTTCAGGGAGCTCCAGTGCGTTTGTGGGTTCCGCACATCGAATTCAATTGGAGTGAGCTCATCATCGATGCGACTTTTGATCTCCACACGCAATTGCAGTCAATTTAAATCCATTACTTGCTGCACAAGCGTTCATACATGCATTTGAACTGCAATTGGAATGCATTTACGTTTTTTACATACCCTACACACCATTTTTAGTGTTTATTGCATTGGGACAAATTTTGGAAATTACAAAAACGAGGCATGTACATTTTTAATAAAAATATATATAAATGGGACCTGCGTTGCTCGATACTAAATGAATACAAATTTCGAATAGTTTAGTTAGAATTAGAATAGATTTTATAAAAATGATAAAATGGTAAAAAGATAAGTTAAACATAATTTATACATCGCATAAATATTATTTTTTGAAAGCTTTTATAAAGAGCTTCATTTTGGATCCCATATTGTACAAATTTCTATAAAAAAATGTTACTTGTAGTGAATAGTAATTTATTGAAATATTTATACATGGCAACCCTATTCAAAATAATTGTATATTGAATTTTCTATAAATATTCTATACAAAACTTTACTTGTATTGAATGGAAATTTAATTAAAAATGTAGACATGGCAACCCTATACAAAATATTTATAAAAAGGTTTTATAAATACCTTAATTTTCATGCCCATATTGAACACATTTCTATACGAACTTTTACTTTAATAGAAAAGTAATGCATGGCAACCCTGTTCAAAAATATTATTTATGTAAAGATTTTATAAGGTTTTGCAAATTGTAGGAATTTCAAAAAAAAAACAGCAGACGGTCCCTGCAGGCTGTGTCAGAGACACGGCCATTAAGTTTAACGTAGAATACGCCATCCGATAAGACAGAAAACATATATAACAATAAATGATAAATAATATAAGCAAATGAATTTATTTATTTGATAGTTACTTTTGATAATATACATAAGCTTCCATGTTAAATTCAAATTCACATTTAACATTTTGTTTCACTTAAATACATAAGTAAATATACGAAATTTCAATATTTCATCAATCAAAACAACAGCCGAAGGTTTGTGTCCACACTGAAACAGCAGCATAGTTTGTGTTCACGCTACAAACTCAAACACTCAACCAAACACCACACATATGTTTGAGTGTATGTGTTTAAACAATTTTCATTTGAGAAATTTAAATATTAGGAAGATATCAACCAATATGAAATGTATATCAAACGAAAGATAACATCTTCATTTACCTTCAAAAAAATTTTTTAAAAAAGTTATCTCGCCGTTTCCTCATAATCAATGAAATAAAGATTACAACAATAACAATCTGACATGACTCCCTATACCGTAAGGTAAGACGTATTCTACGCCAAAAAATGTTGTATTGAATAATAATTTAATTAAACATTTGTACATGGCAACTCTATTTAAAATTATTGTATATTGAAATGTTCTACAATACGTTTATTTTGATACCCACACGGCACACATTACTATAAAAAATGTATTTGTTTTGAATGGTAATTTAATACAAACTTATAGTTGGGTACCCTACTCAAAATATTATATTGTAAATTATTTTTTTAGATTTATTTAAAAAAGCTTTTACAAAGACCTTTATTTTGATATCTCTATTGTATATATTATATAAAAGTAGCTACTTTACCACTTAAAAGGGTTCTTTGGGACAAAATATTATTACTTGTTTGTTCTCCTTACTTCCCACTAGCATAGCCTAACCAAGAGAGTTATAGAGATAAAATTTTGTACAAAATGAGCTTCAGTTCGAATTCACTGCGGGTAAGTCCGTACTCTATAACGCTCACTTAATATATATCTATATTCTTGAAAAGAACATATCTCAGAAACTGAAACAGCAACTTTGTTGAGACTATGTGAAGTTGGATTTGACCCCACGTATGAGTTATTCAAAGTTGATTTGGGAAAAGGGTTCTTTGGACCACCAAGCGCCCACTTTCTATAAGAGAATTTAGTCGGAAACAATCCATGCTAATAACGAAGGAAATAAAAAACAGACCTACATAGCTTGTATAGAGACTTTCAAGGACTGTGTTGTTCGGGAGACCAACCACGAATATAAACTGAAAGCTGTTCAAATGATTGAAAACTTAAAAAACCAAATTATTGGCAGTAATATGTAAAGTATTTGTAAAAGTCTGCACGACCGACTATAAATACTTTTCACTTGTTTCATATTCAATATTAAAATGTCAGCTTTGAATTAGGTTATTGGTATATAAATATACTCGTAAATATGCGAATACAAAGCACTTGAAGAGTATCTTGAAAGTCAAGTGCTACACGTGATTGTGGGTTCTGGAAAGAAACGCTGAAACTTTCAAGTAATGTGGATTCCATTCATGCCGACTGACCAGTCAGAGTTCCTCACAGATACAAATTTGCAAGATTGTAGTTCAGTGGACCTATTTACATTGGCGCCAGAGTCAAACCGGTTTTACGCTCTTACTTGAAATTGTGTTACTAAACCGAGTCGTCGTACAATTGGGTATAAATGAACTGCTTCCTATAGAATTAGTGTCGATAGTGAAATTGAAGTTGAAGAACACAGTTATGAGCAGATATTCCGCTGAATAAATTATTCAAATATATCATAAAAATTGTATTATGTAAAGTTTTATTAATAATTATTCGAAACTAATGAAGAAACTGGAATTCGAATTAAGATTTTGAAATCAGCAACAATTAAGGAAACCGGTAAGAAGCTGCTTACTAGCAATGAATTGAAATAGGGCAAGTAAGGAATACCTCGTGGCATCCTATGAGAACAATCTTCCAGCCGAAAAACACAAACATATGAAGAGCATTGAGAACAGATGTGGTTGCTCAGAAATATTCAATGCTCCTTTTTTATATAAAATTGGTCTCTATTCTAATTGATGCAATGGGCAATATATGTTATATTGTCGAACTAATGAGTGACCCAAGAAGAGTATAATGCTCTTTGTACTCATATGTAGGAGCAAACGAGAAAAGAGCCCGTAACCCAAATTCATACGACTCCGTAGTGCGAATTTAAACTGTGGATCCACATCGAAAACAATTTTTCGAAACTCCACCACAACATTCCAAATGGCTACAATCATGGAAACTTCACTTGGTCTCACTGGGGTCAGGCAAAAAAGACACATTACGCCTCTTCCAGAGACACTCTGTAGTTCGACCATAAAATAGATGTCACCAATGAAACCATTTAGAATCGAGAACAATTTCATTGAAGACGTCTGAGGAAACCATATCTCAATGCTATTGCGTATGTTTGGGGATCTGCTGCAAGATTATTCTGATTGGATTCCATGAGGTATAGATTAGAAATTTACACCTCTTGACTGATGTGATTTCAAGGTGGTGGAGATTTCTGAATGGTCAGGGAGTCATTACTAACCATGTAAATTCCAGTTCTGAGGACATCAACGAACAATTAAGTAACTTTTATTCCAAATAGTTACTTTTGTGCAACAGCTGGGGAACGGTCTTTAGAAAATTTGGTACTGAGATGCCCCTAAGCATAGATCAAAAGGGAAGCTACATTCAGTCAGACCCCCTTTCGAACCAAAACTTAATACCACAGAGAAAGGGTGAGGGTAAAGATGATATTTGGCTTACTGAGAATTTGAAACATATCCTCCTCGAGAAAGATTAATTCTCTTTATAGAGAGTTATATCAATAAAATTTAAAAAAAATTGTTCTAAGATACCCCCAACCATGGATGAAATGGTGAGCTACACTTTTAAACCAAAATTGAATACCACAGAGAAAGGGTAAGTTAAGGATTATCATTGGTTCACTCAGAATTTTAAAGGTTTCCTAAACTACAACCTCTCTATACAATCGTATATCATCCAATCATCTTCTTCAAACAAGATTTCCACAACAGCAAGGTACTACCATACTCTTCACCCTCTTCACCATCTTCACTGAGCCTTTGACGCTCTGAATTATTGTTTAATATACAAGTACACAATAGACTATGGTGTTGTACGAGTAGCATTCGAACTAATCAGTGGTTACCAGTTATAATCAAATAAGGCCTATCAACTTGTACCTATTTGTACTCGAACTTGTCCTCCTCTTCAAGTACTTAGATTGTTTGATTATTAATTTCCACTAATCAAAATATACACATTTCAATAAAGGTCCACTCAGTCATAAAACAATTGGTTTTTTGGAAATTTGAACCGATAATCATAAAAAATATTGAACAAAAATTCAACTGACCAGATAAGATCTATTCAAAATATTCCATTGAGGGCTGGGCAACACAAAAACAGTCACCCTTAACCCAAAAAGAGAGCATAAATATAAACTTTTTTAATACCCTACAATACCAAGCTAAGTAAAAGAACTATGAACATAGAAGAAGAAACAATTGAACATCACAATCCAGATAGAATTAGTCTTTGAATTATACTTATATGGAACTAGTCTCTGAACTAATGGCATACTTATCTTCTGTGCCATTGTTGTCGCCGTGGAAAGTAATGATATCAGATGAGAGCCTCCTAACAGTGAAAGTGACGCAGGCTTTAGTGAGAAATAATCGGTGGAAACTCTACTGTTAATAAAATTAGAACATTGTGAGAAAAACATACGAAGGAAGGAAGGAGCGAATAACAACCGGTGAAATACTCTAAAATACTTACAGGACTTAACTGGTTGATGCAAATGACGTTCTCCTGATAGCAATATATGAAAAAAATGAGGAGGACCATCTGCAAAATGTTGAGAGAAGACTTGAGTTGGTTGACTACAAGAAATGAATGTCAACCGAAATAGCCCCAACAACAAAATTAGAAAGAACGCTAAGACATCAGACAAATGCTTACTCGCTTACTTGGGGGAATCAACTTAAAAATCTCGAACAGCAGAACAAGAAATAAAGGGGAAGAATAATGCAGTATGAAATTAGCAAAACAAAAGAATAAGGAACCAGTTACAAGAGTCTTTAGCAAACTCGGTGAAAATCGTAGATGGAGCTACTAAAGTATGTAGTAGTAAATAGCCTAATACTGAAACAAAATTCCAGATACCCAGTGAAAGTTGAAGAAGGTACGAAAGGTCTAAATCTGTTCAAAAGTCAACTAAAGTCGGACAAGGCTTGGTAATACTTTCGTAACTAGTCGGCTTGTCATGTTCGTGGATAAATCACGCAACTGTGCTGCAAAACTTTGCAATCCCAGACCTATTAATATCACTACGAATGTCACTCGATATACCCAGATAGAATTAATCTTTCAACTTATATGATGTGTTTCCCTTTCACGTCTAATGTAAGTCATTAGTTTTGTGGCGACGTTTGGGAGGTAACATATATGGGGTTCTCACTTGGAAGACTACAATTGTGGGAAATTCCAAAGAAAAATCTGATATAAGTCCAATTTGCTTATTCGAAATATATTTTTCGAGGTGAAATTTTCCAGTCTGTCAATGTTTCTGAGTGTGTCCAAATGATATTTCACAACGTTTCATTATCTTCTTCTTTACTCTCAATTTCTGAAACTATTGTCGATGAGTTTCTACAGTTTTTTATGTGGAATAAGTACTTCTTTCTTTATAATCACATTCGGTTCAGAAAGTGTAGAAGAATATAGAAGAAGAAAATAGGAGAAATGCCAGACTAAAAAATATCGAGGAAGTCAAATAACTACCACAATTGACATGAAAATGTGGTGGATTTATTCCATATGTCGAGGTAAACAAGGTATATTGAAAAATGTCCCGGTAGTCTCAGAGTAACACAATTCAAACGAGAGATAGATTGATTGCTTATTGTAGCGAGAATTCTCTGATAAATAGATACGTGTTACAATGCAGAGTGAAGTGGTGGATTTATTCCATGTCGTGGTGGATTTTTTGCTTATTGCAGTGAAAATGGTATGTTGAAAAATTCTATGATAAAACTATTCGTATTACAGTTGAATTGAAAAAGTAGTGGATTTGTTCTATGCCGAGGTAAATAAGGTACATTGAAAAATGTCTTGGTAGTCTAGAAGTGAGTACCACAATTGAAATGAATCATTGATTTTTTTTTTATTGTAGAGCTAAAAAATACTCGTATATTGAAAAATTTCATGATAGGAATATTCAATATTACAATTCAAACAAAAAAGTTATGGATTTATCGTTTATTGTGGGGAAAATAATCTGTTGAATAATTTCGTGATAGAAAAATTCTGAATTAAATTGAAATTTAAAAGTGGTGGATTTAAAAGAGGTGGAAAATATGGTATATTAAAAAAGTTCGTAGTATAAATACTCCTTCCACCAATGAGATGAAAAGGTAGTGGAGTTGCCATGGTAAATCTAAGAATAAAACAAATTAAATTAGTGGTGGGCTTATAGTTTGTTGTGGTGAATATGCTAGATTAAAAAAATTCGTGGTAGATCAATAAGTACCACACATGAAATGAAAACATGGTGGACTTGTGGCTTATCCGGGGCAATATGGCAGATTGAAAGTGTTACATCTACCACAATTGTAGTTAGCTGACAACCCTGAACATTTCCTGACATTTACCTCCCCAATCACAAAAAAATCAAGCAAGGTAAGCATTAGCTTATGCAATTCAATATTAGTCTCACAACTTTGGTTGTTTGAAAAACAAATATTTTTGCGTTCGAATTTTGTAAACAAAAATTTAGTCACCTCACAGTAAAAAATTCAAGAGAGCGAAGCACTTCTATTGTATACTATAAACTGGATTGGAAAACTGTACGTGACAAAGCGAACAAAACTGGAATGGGTAGGTAAATGGTATGGCATACAATATAAGCTACAACGATGAGAGCGGTTTGATGGGCACAGTACATAAAAATGGTGGGATCAGAATAATCAGTGTGATATTTTACAGATCTACTAATCATGAGCGGATATTCGGTTCTCTACAATCCACAAGTGAAAATATATTTTTCATCTTTAGTTGAATTATAAAATTTAGATCGCTTCTTCATCTGTTGATTGAATCCAAAGACAACTGAAGTTTTCCTTCCTTATATATAGGAATAGAAATAGTCTCGGAAATCTTAGTATATAAATATTTTTCATTACGAATCCAAGATTTTAGTTGCTAGGACTCAAGCCCCACAACCCTCTAGATATTAAATAACACAAATAATAATGTGGAATATGAATTATAATTAAAAAATAATAATAATGAGGAATACAAATAATAATAATAATAATAATAATAATACAGAAGAATAATGTGGGATAGTAAAAATAAAAATAGTAATGATGAAAAAGAATAATAATAATGAAGTGAATAATGAAGAATAAGTATAATAATAAATATAATAATTTGGAACAATAATAATAATAAAAATATTAATCTTGTGGAATGATGTGAGATTGCATAGGTAGCTTAGAAGAAGCGTTATCACATCATTATCACCTGCTTTCCTATCCACATCCACAAAATCTCTGTTTATATAATAATACTAAAAATAATACTGTGTAAAAATAAATATGGTAATTTCATTGGTAGCTTCTGTTGAGTTAATCAAAAACCTTCACACTATATATAAGGAAGCTACATTATCTAGAGAGTTATCACATCATTATCACCAGCTTTTCTAACCACATCTCTAAAATCTCAACTATTCTTATTTGTTCGTTCCGTAGGCGAAAAAAAGAAGACGAGAGAAAAGGAAAATATTTAAATACGGGAGTACACAAACTTGTGTACTCAACATTATGGCCGAGTCACCCTACCCCCTACCTACGACACTGAACCGCAACAGCCAGCGAGAAAGTCGTAAACTTCTACGACATTCAGGTAATATTCCATCTATTGTAGCTAACCGGGCGAGAAAACTACTCAACACCCTTAGGGGCCGCTCTTAGATTGTTTATTATTAGACGAGTATAGTGCAAAATTTATAGAAATGCAAATAAAATGAAAATTTATGAAGCTCGAGCAATTAATTTAATCAGTGGCAGCGCCTACTTGGTAAAGGCGTGCGCTAGAATTCCGCTTTAGTTTAAAACCGGCGGTGGTCGGTTGTGCAAGTAAGGAATCCGCCGACTGCGTAAAATGGAGTTTCTGAGCACTGAGTGCGCTGCCATGTCAGCGGGGCCGGCGAACACGCTGATGACGCTGTTGCTGCAGACGTTAGTATCGAAATTTTGCGGTTTGAGTGAGCGCAGCAAATGGCCAGAGGATTATGGCACCCAATTGAAGGATCAAGGTAAGGCAGGGCCCGGCATCAAAACAGAATAATGTAGTTACGCGCGGTGTTTCAAGAACATAATTTCCTTCCATAGATATTTATGATTTTGTGGTGGTGGGATCGGGTTCGGCGGGCGCTGTTGTGGCCGGACGACTGAGTGAAAATCTTAAATGGAAAGTGTTGCTGTTGGAGGCGGGCGGTGATCCACCAGTTGAAGCTGAGGTAAGCGAGGAAGATATTAATTAAAATTCTCCAGTCTCAGAGATACTCCAGAGAAGTTAAGTAAAATGATTTCAAAACTACGAAGGACCCCATTAGATTGGAGACTCTCCAGAATCGTTAAGTAAAATGATTTCCAAACTACGAAGGACCCCATTAGATTGGAGACTTTCCAGAGTCGTTAAGTAGCATGATTTCAAAACTACGAAGGACCCCATTAGATTGAAGAGACTATGTAGTAACATTAAAGGATATAATTACAGGATTATGAAGAACTGTATTCAATTCTGAGACTCTGTAAGGATACTTAGCGGTTCCATTACGCACTTTAAAAGCTTCTGAGTTCCTGTCAACAAGTCTCTTCGCTACTTTGAAGGACTGAAATAGACTCTTGGGTTTGGGTTATAATTGACTACGAGTCCTGTTGGTGGAATATTAGCTAGGAAAATTTTATACTACGAGTTTCTGTGGCCGCTTTGAACCAGTCTATGAAGAGATGTGCTAGACTTGACACTGTGAAACAATCCTGGGTGAGACACTTTCGATTCTATGAAAGACTCTGTACTTGCGCCGAGCACATGTCCTTGCAGAGACTATGAAAGACTCCGAGTCTTTGTAGCTACGTTGAACCGGACACATTCTAGACTGCGCGAGACTTAAAACTCGGAAACAATCCTGAGTGAACCTGTGAAGGACTTTGATAAGCTACGAGTATCTGAGGTTGCACTGAGGACATATCCTTGCAGAGATTCTGAAAGACGCTGAGGACATATCCTTGCAGTGACTCTGAAAGACGCTGAGGACATATCCTTGCAGAGACTGTGAACTCTGAGTCTCTGTTCCGATAATGAGATAGATAATTTCGAGTCTATGAAGGATTAAAATCTTTCGACCTCCTTGCTAGGATAGACAAAAAAAAGACTGTATAGACCAAAGACTGTAGTGGCACTGAGCTGATTTCAAGACTGACTTCAGAACTTTGTGGCGGATTTGAGCGAGATTCTAAGAGTCTGTGATAGACTTCAAGTCTTTGTAATAAGGCTTACGGAACCCATTGCGGGCTTTGAAAGCGGTTGAGCCTCTGTCAACGAGATTGTTTCTTTAATTTGAAGGACTGAAATAGACTCTCGGGTCTCTTCACTTCGAGAAAATTTTTTTTTCGAGCCTACGTTATATAATTTTGGGATTGTGTTAGACTTTGAGGAGCCCTGAGCAAGGCGCTGGGAAAGATTATGATCCCCTCCGAATACCTGTGGCGGATTTGAGTAAGACTATGAAGGACTATACTACCCTCTGAGTTGCAGTAGTGGCGAAGAACGAGTCGGTTTCAGGACTCTAGTAGACTATGAGGCCAAGATAGCCTATCGAGCCTCTGTAACGGCGCTGAAGGAGACGATTAGAGACTTGGTCCTCTAGGGCGACACTGAGGGGGACTCTGAGACTCTAAGAATGCTCCAAGCTTTTGTGATACCGCAGAGTGAGACAATTCCAGGACAGTAATATATTCCGAGTCTCTGTAGTGGAACTGAGAGTTTTCTGCTATATTTTGAAAGACTCTGATAGAAAGCTATATCGGCAATGAGTATTTGATTTCGAGGCTCTAGAGTCTTTATGAAGGCTCGAAGTGAGGGAATTTCGACGCTATGATAGGCTGTCGAGTCTCTATATGGGCGCTGATTGTGACTATTTTGAGATTATCTGAGGCTCAAAGGTCTTTTGAGACTACGATAGACTCTCAACTCTCTGCACGGACCCTCGAAACTATGAAAGAGTACAATAGACTCTGTATCTGAGTAGCGAACGATTTCTAGTCTCAGGTAGACTCTGCGACTTTGAAAGACTATGATAGACTCTCGATACCTTGTAGCAGTATTTAGATACTTATCCTTATATATCAGAGACTGTCTGAAACACGGGAGTCCGTCATTTAAGTTCCAATGGAAAACCAACAAGATTATCGAGTGAGCGAAAGCTTCTAAAAGGCAGACAAATTTTCTATCGGTCTAAAATTTATCTCCCAATGCTTTTCTTTCCTTTCAGTACGTTGGTTGGCACATGACCACTCAATTCTCCGACTGGGATTGGCAATACCATGTGGAACCCAATGGCAAGGCATGCATGGCCATGGAGGGCGAGAGTTGCCACTGGCCACGCGGCAAAATGTTGGGCGGCACAAATAACATGAATGCGATGATTTATGCTCGCGGCACCCGCGTAGACTTCGATGACTGGCGGGATCGTGGTAATCCCACCTGGGGCTATGATGATGTGATGCATCACTTCCGCAAAGTGGAGGACCTACGTTCGACACTTGAAGGCGTCTACCGCCCAGGCGATCACGGCACGGGCGGACCAATGATTCTTAACAACTTCGTCTCGGATAATGAATTCAGGCAGACCATACGCGACGGTATGCTGGAAAAGGGTTACGGTCCGGCGAACGATTTTACTGAGGGCTCCTTTGTGGGACAAATCGATATTCTTGGCACCCAAGACGGAGGTCGGCGAGTGACAACGGCCAGGACCCATTTGGTTAAGGGGCGGAAGAATTTGCATGTGGTTCGTGAGGCACATGTAAAGCGGGTGAATTTTGATAAGCAGAAGAAGGCGACGGGAGTGACTTTTGTGCTGAAGGGCGTAAAGGAGATGACCGTCAATGTGAGAAAGGAAGTGGTCATATCGGGGGGCTCCTTAGGCACTCCCCAGATTCTAATGTTGTCAGGTAAGCAGGGAGGCATTTATTTTGATAGTAATTTTATTATAAAAATGTAATTTTTGAAAATAGGTGTTGGACCCGCTGAGCACCTCAAGAAACTTGGCATTCCAGTGGTGCTCGACTTGGCGGTGGGTAAGAATCTGAAAGACCACGCCAGTCTGCCGGTCATCTTCCAAGTGGACAAATCGATAGCTCGCAAACCCACAGACCAGGAACTCGTCGATGCAATGTTCAATTTGCTTATGGGGCGTTACAGCAAACTGCTGCACCACGAGGCCACCGCTCTCACTGGCTTCATCAACACTACCTCACTGACCGGCCCCAATCCGGACATACAGACCACAAATTTCTACAGTCTCATGCAGAGTCCCGAGCTGAAGGGCTACGTGGCAGCCACTGGCTTCAAGCCCGATGTGGCCAAGTCGATTCTGGAGGCCAACGAGCACTCGAACACATACATCACCTACCTGCTGCACCTGAAGCCGTTCTCCGCGGGCCACGTGGAGCTGCGCAGCTCCAACTACTTGGATAAGCCCAAGTTCTATCCCAACTACATGTCGGATGAGCGCGATGTGGACACCTATATACGAGCCCTGAAAATATACACCCAGCTACCGGCCACGCAAGCCTTCAAGAAACGTGAGACGGCCCTGCACAAAGTCAATTTGGCGGCTTGCAATGCGATTCCGTATCAATCGGATGACTACTGGCGTTGCTACATACGCCACATGACAACAACGGTCTATCATCCCGTCGGCACCGCCAAAATGGGACCAAGTAGCGACGCCTCTGCGGTGGTCGATTGGCGTTTGCGTGTGCACGGTGCCCAGGGGCTGCGTGTCATTGATGCCAGCATCATGCCGGACATTGTGGCAGCGAACACAAATGCGGCCATCATCATGATAGGCGAAAAGGGGGCGGACAAGATTAAGGAGGACTGGGCGCAGCAGAGTGGCAAAGGTACTCATAATGAACTGTAAATATTTTGAAGCATATGTGATTAAATAAATAGAATATAAATAAATTTAGTAAAAATAAGTGGAATATAAAGCTTCCTGTGTTTGCTGAGCTTCCAGAAAGCTTTCTTGGTTGGGCGACTAGCGCAGACAACAACACAGATAAAGCTGATGGCGAAAAGTTCACCAAATCGGAATTTGAGCTTGTGCTATAAAAAGTTCTCAGATGAAATGGAGTGCAGTGCCTTCTCAACTGTGTTCACTCCTAAGCCTAAAGCTTTCAAGTAGGGTAAGTACAGGATATGTACAGGGTGATTACAGGGTGAGCACAGTATGAGTATAGGGTGAACACCAGGGGAAGTGCACAGTTTGGTTGGTGAACTTTTAAGTTGGGAAATGTGGCAAATTTTTATATCGAATTTATTATTATTATGTTTTTTTTTGCTGATTCAAATAAGTGTTGAGTAAAAAGTTTTCCAGTCATGAATGAAGGTTATCAATGTCCTCAAAAGGAAGATATAGAAGCAACAGAGGACCGCTTGTTGACTACCCCACGAATACCCCAAGATTTATCAAAGGTGATATAGGGGACCATAGTTATTTCACATTGCAGAGGGGTTAACTCCCACTGACTTTATAGATGGGAAAAATTCTTGACTACCATATTTTGGAATATGAAAATTTTCTGACACGCCCATGCGACCAGGCGTGCACTCAGTGGGAGATTTGGGGGTAGGGACCCCGAAAAAAAGGAACAAACTTTGTACTTTGATCGAAAAAATATGTATTTGAGAATAAACGATTGAAGAAATAGAAAAATCTCTCCGCTAATGTTTTGTGGGTGCGCCCCTCCATGCGGTAAATCGTTGATTCCCAGTAATACAGAGCTCTCTTGAAGAGCTTCATATAAGGAGGCAATATATTAGTGGGACAAAAATGCTTCAATGGTCTTGACGCTCGAAACACTGTGTTCTGAGTTCTGCGCATATCATGGGTAAATAATTATTGGTAGTTGTGAGCAATTAATTAAAAGAGATACATCGTAACAACCTTAACTGAAAAATGTATCGAATAAATAGGAAAATTATGGCACAGAACTACAACAACAAATTTCTATACAGCATGGAACTTTGTGAGAGGCCAAATTAATTTCATAACGAATTTCGCCAGTGTTTCAATATACAGACTTTCGTCTGTATAAAAGGACAAACTTAGCAGAGAGTTGGTGGCCTTTATATCTTCTTGGTGATACTTGGGATTCTACCAAGGCACGGTTAATAATGTGAACTATCTGCAGTCGAAGCTAGTTCTTAAATAAATCCAGAAGATAGAGCATAGAAGGAGAAACATTGAATCTTTGATGGGGATACAGTAGGTGTTAAGGTCGCAGAGAACATATCTCCACAACAACAATAACAAATCTTTTCTTCAATCATTCCGATATGTGCTTCTATTGCTAAAACTGTAAGCTATTTATAATGTTTTCTCCTCTTATACAGCACTGATACTATGAGTCATCAATGCTATAATATCTATTTCACATACATCAATGATGATGTTGCCTCTTTCATACTACTGGAATTAATGCGGCACTGATACTATGAGTCATCAATGGTGGCATTTCTATCTATCAAAGGTATATGAGCCAATGAAGTCAATGGCTCTTCTGAACTTTTGGACTGTGATTAAAACGGCATCCGCGTTGATAGTTGAGATGAGTTGTGATTTCACATTATCAGCGATAAGAATGTCTACGAGTAAAGTAGAATTGTTGTAATCCTGCAGTCAGGATCAAGGGAGACAACTTAATTACTAGGCTTTATAAAGGTCAATGGAACCGAACTAACCCAGACATTGATTACTCCCTCCTGGATTGTCCTTTGGACAAGAGTCAGAAAACATTAATTTTGAGAAAATACTCCTTTAAAGAAAATAAAATTATGTGGTACACAGATGGGAAAAACTGGACCGGAGCAGCGGTATTCGGATTCAGAGCTAGATACTCCGAACCCATGTGAAACTACCCAAGCATTTTCCCAGCTGAAATCCATGCCATCGAAAGATGCACACAGATTAACTTGAGTAGGAAACACAAAAGACGGAACATAGCCATATTATCGGACAGTCAACCTGCCATTCGAGCACTAAGCTCTTACGAAGTAGACTCTCAGTTAGTATGGGACTGTCTTAAGAAACTAAACCAGCCAGGCCAAGATAACAATGTTACCCATTGCTCGGTCCTCGGACACATAGGGATCCCAGGTAAAGAGCAGGCAGACGAACTTGCCAGGGAAGGAACTTCCACAAAAATAATAGTCACAGAACCTTTTTGTGGGTTAGGAAGAGGAGTACGTTATCAGAGAATATGAGAAGTGTGCAGAACAGAAACTTTTTTCAAGCCCTCTTTCTTCGAATTGAATTTTGAATTAATTGACTTCATTTTGAAATGTAGCGTAATGACACACTAATATAACTCAAATACATAAAAAGCAGCTGCGACATGAAGAGTACAACTTGGAACCGAAATAGTTAAGAGTGTTATAAACTGAAATGCTGTTAAATTAAATTACTTTATGAAACAAAAGTTTTTGAATACTTGACAGAATCCACTGATGGATTTTTTCTTTTCTCAAGACTCAAGTTTGTTCAAGGATCTGCATTTTTAACTTACTGCTGCTTCTTATTACTACAGCTTCTTGTTACATTCTTGTTGTCGTTACAATTCAGCCACATTTGGAATTGTTCTTGAATCGCTATTTCCAATGTGAACTTAAGCTGCCCCAGTCAAATTTGATTTTTATCTGGGAGAGGTCAAATATTGCTTTGTGTCACTTCTATTATAAGGAAATTTGTATATAAATGCGCAGAAGTGTTTGGCACTTAAGTAGTGTATGACCAAAGGTACAGAAGTTATGGCACTGGGACTTTGGAACTTTTGGCCATAGATTAGAGAAGAAATCTGGGGGAAATATGTGTAACTTCCGTTACGAATACAAGTAAAATGAAGATATAAATTAGGAATTAATCTGCAATACGTAATCCAGTTGATGGCCACTGCCTTCCGGCTGACATGCAAATTGATTGTACGAGTATAAGAAAGGACCAAGCGGTGATTTATGATATACAAAATATATTTCTTTAGACGCAACCTTCTTGTTTAACTAACTGCAGGGGATTATATAAAGAGAAACGTGGACTCAGACACACATTTATGATTAATGTTTGAACCTTAAATTTTTTGGATATGCATGAAAAAATTTAGTTTCGACCAACTCAAAGTAGCGAGGGACTTTGTTGCTGCTTTATATGGCGTGTGTGTGGGGCTCAGAAGACAAATTATTTCGCATACTCCATTAAATGATCAATCAATAAATATTATGAAATATTTTTATACACTCAAGTACCTCTCAAAATTATGCCAAATTTTCTGGTGCTTGACAATAAAACAAAAACCAAAAAATAAAATGCAAACTTTCTCCACATTACCAAATATCGGCGCCTCCGATGCGCAAAAATTTCAATTAAATTGAACCTTTTTCAGTAGTCAAAAAATTTTAATTACACTCCAAAACGATAGGAAACAAAAGAAAAAAACCCAACAAAGCAAACATGAAAAGAGCATAAAATAAAACATAATAATAAACATAATTGAATAAAAAAACATAAAAATTTAAAAAAAATTTAACAAAACTAAAATAATTACAATTAATAATAAATATAAATCATTTATATTAAAAAATTCAAAATAAAAGAAATTGTATTAAATTATTACTTACTAAATATACACAAAAAAAGTTACAATTGAACAAAAAAAAAAAAAAAAAAACAGCATAAATAATAATTATGTAAAGAAAAACTGTCAATAATTATTTATTTATATATTTATTATTATTAATCACAATTAAAATTATAATTAAGAAAGCACTACCAGGGCTATGATAAAAACTCTCTAACGCATAATAAAATAAATAACTAAAAAAAATTAAAAAAAAAGAAAACATATTCATATTAAAAAAAAAAATTAATATTAAAAAATTAAAAAGAAACAAAGCAAAAATCAAAAAAGAATAAAACAAAACATAGAAATGAAAAAATTAAACTAAAATCCTAAGAAATTTAAATAAAAATATTATTGTTAAAAAAATATATATTATATTATTATAAAAAATTATAGATATTAATTTAATAAAATTTATTCAAAATTAATAAAATTAAAATGAGAAAAAAAACATTTCAAAAATTATTAATTTTAAATTCTAAAAATTAATAAATACGAAAACAAAAAATAAAAAAATTAAAGTTTAATTACTAAATACACAAAAGAATACAATAAAAAAATGATAAAAACTTACAAGAATCATTTATAAAAAAATCTATAATTAAATAAAAATAATTTAAATAAAAGAAGCACACAAAATTCATATTAAACAAAAGTAATTAATAATAAAAAGTTTAAAAAAATTAAAAATTAACTTTTTTTTACGTACACAAAAAAAAAACACAATAATAAATAAATATGTAGAAAAAAGATACAATAATCATAGATACAAAAATTCTCTGATTAAATAATTAGTTAATAATTTAAATAAAAAACAAAAAATAATTCATATTAAATAAGAATAATATATATAGAAATAATAACCATCAAAACTTCCAAAAAAAATAATTAATTAATAAATAATCACTAAATAAAGAAAAAAAAAAGTTCCAATTGAGCAGAAAAGAAAAAAATTATAATAAAGAAATATGTAAAAAAAAACTTACAATAATCAATAATAAAAAACTTCAAAATTAATTTAAAAAAAATTTTAATGAAAAAAAATTCAAATAAAAAAGTATTAAATAAATTCATATTAAATTAAATTAATTGATATTAAAAAATTCCAAAAAATTATAAATTAAAAAATTAATTACTACATACAGAAAAAAATTGCAGTTGAACCAAAAACACAAAAAACAATAATAAATAAATATGTAAAAATAAACAAAAATTATTAATAAAAAATTCCCTAACATATAATTAAATAAAATAATAAAAAAACATAAAAATAAAATAAAATGTTAAATAAAAATAATTCAATAAATAAAGTTAATTAGTATTAAAAAATTCAATATAAAAAAGAATTAATTAATATATACAGAAAAACAAACAAATTTAAACAAAAACAACAAAAAAACGTTAATAAACAAATATGTAAAAATGAACAAAAATCATTAATAAAAAATTCCCTACGCACTCAGCATTTCTTCCGAAACTGAAACGATATCAATCGAAAGAGTTTCTGCAATTAAATTGAAATTCCGTTGCGGTGCGTAAAAAGCCGCGCCGTCGCATGTGAAGCGTGTGAATATCCGCTTTAAAAAGTGGCACGCATGCGCACACACTGAGGCGTTAATTGTGTGGTTATTTCATTATAGGCTTTTATAAAAATGATTGATTTCTTTTTCACTGCTACTTGGTTTCCTTTGACTGACGAGTAATTGCCTGGAAGTGTTAGAAAACAGTCGATTTCTGGTGGAAGTGTTTGTGGGATCACTAACAAAATATACAGAGAGAATAAGGAAGTCGAAAAGTCCTATTCCATAAGAAGAAGTCCAAAGAAGAACACTCGGAATAATTTGTGACACAACAAAGTTGTAAAAATCCTCAATTTGCCAAAAACAAATTTGGACATCTCTAATATGGAAACAAATCTCCAAAAGCTGGGCACACATATCTGAAGAATACTGATAGAGCTCAACTTTGAAGTGGTATGAATCCTAGCCATGATTTACTGAAAACTTTGCCAATAACGAAGAACGGCTTAAAAAGAGAATCTACAAAGTTCCCACCCTGCCATGTTTGTCATTAGTAGGACCTTCCAGAGATGTGAATACTGATCAATAAACAAGATATACCGGGAAAGAGGTTCTACAATGTTCTTACAATGCTATGTTTGTCATTACTACGACCTTCCAGAGATGCGAATCCTGGACAGGATATTACGGAAAACTTGTCCAATAACTAACAAAGGCCTACAAAGAGGATCTACAATATCCCTACCCTGCAATGTCTCACATCAAAAGGACCTTCCACTGATGTGAATGCCAAGAAAAACCTAGAGAGTATCGACAGTGTAACCGCCCAGTCTTGTCTGTCATCACTAGGACCTTCCAGATATGTGAATACTGGACAACAAACAAGGCATACCTATAAAGAGAATGTACAATGTTCTTACAATGCTATGTTTGTCATTACTACGACCTTCCAGAGATGCGAATCTTGGACAGGTTTTTACGGAAAAGTTTTCCAATAAGTAAGAAAGACCTACAAAGAGGATCTACAATGTAACCAGCCCGCCTTACCTGTCATCACTAGGACCTTCCAGAGATAAGAATGCTGGGTAATAACCAAGAAAGACCTAGATAGAAGTTCTACAATGTTCCCACCCCACCTCTATCTATATCTATCTTCAGTAGGACTTTCTGATAACCACTCATCTACCCAACCTTTCATAGACTAGATACGAAATGCAACTGGTAATTCAGTGGTATGATTTGTCCACGACTGCCGCCCCAAAGACAATTGTCATCCAATGTGGGTAGCACTCTATGATTACTTCTCTTCGCTATGTTCCGTCGCAAATTAAGGATTTGGAGCACTAATTTTATTAAGGACTTTCTCGTTATTTGCGAATTAAAATGGTGAAATTTGATATTAAAGATGCCAATATGCATTTCTATGATATATGGCTGCCTTCTTCCTCCTTTGGAAAGTTGAGATAGAAGATATGTCTAACCCGTTAAAAGGATCTAAATTAATATATTTGGGGTATCTTTTGCGTGTCCTGAAGAAACTGACGTTATTTTTTTTCAGCATGAAGGATGAATATGGAATCAAACGTCATAGTGACTATAAACCGTGTTTTCTGGAAACATAGGTCTTACTCCGACGAAGGCCAAAACATTCTACTGGAGAATAGAATAAGAATTTACATCCTTCGAATCTCAACGAATCTGCAGATTATTTTCTAATTTTGTACTGGGAAATTCATGACCGATCGCGTATCTTAGAAATGCCTTCTTGTTCTGGAGAATGAGCTGAGTATCTTCAATGAACATTCTGTGCTACTTATAAAGGATATAATGTCACTTGTCTTAGATTTATAGATTGATTCGCAGCTCTGGTCTGCAGGTCTGGGTGTTGAAAGTAGGCCATATCGCAGGATGATACTTATCATTACAAGTGAGGAATTAAATTTCATACGATCGATCATACGAAAATTATATCGAAATTTCATTGATGGATATAAAAATATGAAATTTAGAAGGGAACCTCGTAGCATAAAGTTTATTAGCTCTCTTCCAGAGTGATAATATGGAAAGTAGTTTCATTGATAAATAGAATCACGATAAGCCATCCTATGCGGTATGGTTAAGTGAGCTAAAAACTAAGCTCTGCCTTCAACTGACAGGAATTCATCTCTACGAAAGTTCACAGAGGAACTGATTGCCCTTTCTCACTGATGTTCTTCTGAGCTATATGCAGTATTACTACTAAGTTGATACTCGGATTTGATTGCTGACATTTTACTGATTTAATTTCAACGAAATCTACTTTACAAGGATATTCTACTAGATACGTTTAGGCGATATCTCAAAGGGAATTTGATGGTACTACTTCAGAGGTCTGTAATAACTTTACTGAATAACTCATAATGAGCTAATCTGAGATAACTGACAACTCTGAGACAACTGACAACTCTGAGACAACTGAAAGCTCTAAGATAACTGAGAGCTCTGAGATAAGTGAAAGTTCGCAGATAATTTAAAGATATGAGATTACTGCAATCTTCAAGACAACTGAGGGATCAGAGCTAACTGAAAGGTCTAAGATAAGGGGAAAAGGGTCATTATATTTGTTATTTCTTCAATGACAAAACTTTTTGTTTAAACACTTTAGTTGTCGATTTTTAACATACAGGAGGTTTACCCACTCGCCCCTTTGGACCGGTCTTTGGACTGGCGTACTAAATCTTGTCGAAGAAAATAATCACGATTTAAATAATTTTCAAATCACTCCTCTGAACTTATGTAGCGGAAACTCTTCTCCAACTCCCAGTATAAAACCTGTCATCGCTTATGTGCAAATCGCAACGCCGGGCGCGGTTGCCTGCCGCCGTTTAACACTTCAATATGACCAAATTTAAACTTTTATTATTTGTTAACGCATTACGCAATAATTTTGATGAACGTCTTCGCAACTTCTTTGATTTGACACTAATTAATCAATCATTCCGTTCGCGAATTGATGTTGTGTCTTTGGCACTTTCGCCTTCGTTTGCCAATTTGGGGTCTACCACTCACCGCCAAAGCCAGATGGAACCATAATAATATTTTTACTGCTTTTCTTCGGCCTTTGCTTACCTGTAACGAAAGAAAGAAAGAAGGAGGAGGTTAAGAGCGATATAAACAAAAAGCCAAACCTAACAGCATGACTTGTCATGAACTACTTTTCTTTTTGGCTTATCTCTGAATCGATGCCAGCAGCATGCGAGGGGTACAGCACGTACGCATGCGAGCTGGTTACGTGTGTGCGAGTAAAGTGCCGAAAATTGTAGTAAAAACAAAATATATCTGAATAATGCTTTATTATTGTTGGTAAATAGCTCATAAATGATTTGGATGAGTGTGTATGGGTACTTTTTTATACACACTGATCACATATTTTAAGGCAATGCAAATGTAGTTTAAGTTTAGGAAATTTTAATTGCCCAACTCCGGTGGAAACAGTGGAGCAAACTACTAGTTTAATAGTAAAATAATTGTTTATCATGCGTTGTACATTTATGAAGATTTGAAGGGGAGAGAGGAGGTAGTGGGGGTTATATTGTATGTGTCTACTGTGGGAAGAAAATTGGAACGACGAAGATTGTGAAAGGGAAGTTACCCCGATTCAACCTTCTTTGACCCTGTTATGAATTTTAGAAGTATGTCCAGGGATAAGCAATACACATTGTACATTCCCAATACATTAGACCCCAATATACGCCTTCTCATTCCGGCAAAGGCGGGACAAGTGCAGAGAAAATGCTCTATGCCGTTCTGTTCTTCCTCCTGACAGGAGTCGCAGTTCGGACTCGCGAAGATGCCTATGGTCGCCTTATGATACCTTCATGGATTATGTCTCGTGGTCAGCCCAACCAATGATCGAAGAACTTTCTTTCTTAAAGTTATAAGGAAATTTGCAACTCTCTTGTTTGGTCTCTCTAGGAACCACTTGGTTGTTTTGCAGGCAACCGAACTGCACCATCCGTCCTTGTGAATATTATTCACATGGCTCCTGATCCATATACCGATAAATGGCTGGGATCCCATTGAAGCACCCGTAGCTCCAAATTTTGCCAATTCATCATCTACTCCATTCCCCCGTGCACCGCAGTGTCCTGGAGCCAAATAAGTTGAAGTAAATTCTACTTTCCGATGGAGATAAGTCTTCAACTACATTCTTGGACAATTTTAGAAATGGTTAACGGGGTTTCTAGGGCCTTCAGTGAAACCTTCTTTGTCATACTAAGAGGCATAAAATAAGTTTCTATCTCGTTTGCACTAATAGAGAAACTTCTATTATGGATGAGGATATTATAGCAAACAGAATTAGAGTATAATAAATAGGGCACAATAAAACAACTGAACTTGAGATGACTACTGAGAGACAAGAAGAGATAAGAAGTGATATAGAAGTGGTATAAAAGTTATATAGAAGTTATATACCAAAAACAGCGCTTGAGATGAGTATTGAGTGACAAGCTCAGATATGAAGTAATATAGTAGTGATATAGAACTGATAGAGAAGTAATATAGAAGTTGTATAGAAGTGATATAGAAGTAATATAACAACTACAGTCCTTGAGATGAGTATTGAGTGGCAAGACGACATAAGAAGTGATGTAGAAGTGGTATATATAGTGATATAGAAGTGGTATAAATAGTGATATAGAAGTGGTACAAATAAGATATAGAAGTGAATAACAAAAACAGCCCTTGAGATGAGTATTGAATGACAAGCAGAGTTATGCAGTATTATAGAAGTGATATAGAACCGATAGAGAATTGATTTAGAAGTTATATAGAAGTGATATAATAACAACAGTACTTGAGATAAGTATTGAGTGACAAGTTGAGATAAGAAGTTATATAGAAGTGATATAGAAGGGATATACAAGTGATATAGAAGAAATATAGAAGTGATAGGAAAACTTGTGTAGTCTGGTACTAAAATTTAACTATAACTATTTCAAATATTTCTTAACTGAAATGTTATTAATTTAAACTAAATAATTTTATTACAGCTAAAAAAGCAGTCAAACGTTTTACTTGACACAATCCAGTGATTCGAACTAAAAACTAAAAATCTTAACAATACTTATACAGAAGCAGTGTTTATAGGCTGATATTTCTAAAATCATAAATTGGCCTTTCACCATCACTTCGGAATTCTTATTTTTGTACTTGACAATAATTTTTGGTGATTGAGAAGGACTTCAATATGTTTTAAGGACTTTATGATGAGGACAGATTTTTTGTTCAGCGTTCCAATTGGAATTATCTACTTATTTCTTAAAATTTTGAATTGACCGTGATAACTCTTGGATAAACGATGAAACTTTCAATAATCATACCAACACAGTCGTGCTTCGAGATACCATTTTTTACTCCAGAAGTGACCAGCCTGGGGTTCTTTGCGATCGTTCAACTATTTCGCTCTTTAAACTATTTCGTTCTTTAAGCCCTTTCGTCCTTTAAGCTCTTTCACTCTTTAAGCTCTTTCACTATTTAAGCTCTTTCGCTCTTTAGTACGTTCAATCATTAAGCTCTAAGCTTCTACGGTCGTTAACTGTGTGATCACAAAGAGAATACCCCCACAATAAATAAGGAGGTGATTTGCTATTATTGTGGACTCTATGCTCATCCCAGGTAGTTCGGTTTAAGTGGCTGTCAAGGGCATCAGACACTCGGCCAGAAGACACACTTAAGCCATGCCCAGGCCTATTGTGAGACCACAAAGAAAGGAACTTTTTGAATGATACAAGAAGCAAGGTTCAGAATTGATTTCCTCCTCTTTGGCTTCAAAATCAAGCATTACTCCAAGACTGGAGGAAGCCAATTAGTACACTAGAGAAATTTACATACTCGTACTTATCCAACTCTACAGAATTTATTCTAAGATTGGCGCTGCCAACCGTAGACGGGACCGATTTCATAACTATTTGTATCCACTGTGCGAAATCAGTAATTAAAAGCAGATGCATGCACTCGATACCCGGCAGAGTCCCAAACCAGACAGTAGTGAGGCACATGCATGCGTGTTGTTGTGTTGGCGAAATCCCGGCGGTCTTAATAAGTGCGCGTACGGCTCAGAAGTGGAACACGTTGTAATTACATTTGCCTCCGCCTGATATGATCGTGTTTTGCGGTAACATTAGCACGGCATTATAAATGGTTGCATTAGCTATTACACGTCTTTGCAATCTGGAAACTAAGAGTCGAACGTACATGTTGCTGCAGCTTCTGTCAGGCAGCGCTCCTGTGTCGTTTAAGCTGGACTCTACAGACGTATGCAAAAATTCCATGCCACTGTTTTGATCTGAAAGTGAGCATTTTTTGCCATGCAGACCCGACCTTCAACTTGCTAAACTTACGCGAACTGCCTGACACCGTTGCCGATGCCGCTGAGCGTTTACGTAGTTGGTAACGAAATATGTAACAACGCTCATTGTTGTTGGGGCAAACTCAGCCATTACCTCATATGTCGTCGGCAGTTGAGCTAATGATAGATTTTTTATTTGTTTCAGTGGAACGGGCACATTTGAAAAGTGACGTGAGTGTTTACTCGCAGCGAAGACGCTTGATGGATTTCCAGCAATTATTTCGACCATGAATAAAGCGGATTATTTAATTTAATGTGGAAGCAGAAACAAGCTCGAAGAACTGTAAAATGCCTTGCAAAAGAGTTTAGCGAGCGGAGTTCAGCGAATCATTCAAAGACAGGAAAGGAAAGAGGCAAGTCCAAAAAAACAATTTACTGTTTTCAATTAGAAGAGGAATGATATCCAAGTTTACATCAAATAGAATCGATTTATATCAAATATAAATATTTATATAAATATTCCTTACATAATCTTCTAGTAAACCTTCAGGAGGAGATGACAGTCCATAAAGAGGGAAGTCAGATACTACAGGCTGAAGATGAACCACTATACCAACACAGTCCTCAGCATAACAAATTCTTCATAAGCTACTTTTAGCAGATCAGGGGAACAAAGAAAGAAACCAAATATTGAATGGAGGAACCTTCCAGCACTCAAAATTGCACCCGAATAGCAACCTAAATAAAATATGTTCAGGTGGTTAATGGTCAAATATCGAGATATTGGTTGAATTAAGCGTTGTGGTAGCATATTGTCCCACTGTGACCGACGTTTGTAGTCATCAGAGTTCATTTCAAAACTCCGCGGACATCTGCAAACACATGTTTTAGCCAAGTTCAATTAGTGTATTTACTTTCGGTCGACCTTATTAACAATTTCTCAGACGGACAAGTAAAGAGAAGGCCAGGCCTTAAAAAGTCTTTAACTAAACTGCAAGTAAATTGATTAAAAGTGGACAGAGGTGGCTTGAAAATCCGCAATATCCGTTGGCAAACGATTTTATGCCATTCATCGTGTGGGAATTTGAGCTCATAACAGCTGAGAGGAGACTCGAAGACTGTATTGGAAGGTAAGAAAGTGGCTGGGGATGTTAAAAGATAACTAAATTAAACTGTGGGTTGGGTGTGCCATAGGCTCAAAAACACAGACATGTGATGAGATACCGTGGAGTGATTGTACAAGTTGTCAGCGAAAAAGGAAGACCTACAATTAAATATGAAAGTACAATTTTAGGAAAATGGAGACTAAACTAAACTAAATGAAGAGAGAAATTAAAACTAATCAAAGTGAAGTTCAACGATGGAACAGCCTCACAGTTCTTTCACAATCTTCAAAGAAAAATAGGACATAGTTGGTGACCCGTAGAACACTTCCTTCCTTTGCGAACTATTCTACGGCTCCCAATATAGAGTCACACACAGATGAATGGTAGAAATATGAATTGTCATGAATAGGATTAGGATTAGTATAGAATTCATCATGACTCACAGAAATTATATATATAAATCATTTTCTTATTAATAAAAGTTGCTTAGATATTGTTACTATAGTTCGATCACTGAAATACTAGAATACATCCGTCCTTATCGTACATAATATTAACAAAAGTTCATTGGATATTGTTACTAAACTCCCTATACTATCAATCTTCACATAAGAGTTTCCGCGACATTTTGCTTGTGTTGCCTAAGAAGAAGTACAGCAGTCGGAAACTACCTTTGTGTTGCCTAAAGTTGAACAGGATATAGTCGGACCTATACTGAAATTTTGATGACAATGTTTCCTAGGGAGCACAGAATTAACTAGATACATTTTCTGGATAAAGACTTTATAGAAATGTTCCAAAGGTTCTCTAAGGAAGTAACTGAATTTAGGCTTCATAAAGAAAGATTCTGTCGAAATATTGACAATGTTCCCCAAAGGTGTAACAGAAAAGAGTCGCTCTAGTACTGAAAAAAACTTCTTCAGAGAAACAGTTTCTCCGTATTCCGTAACGAAACAACAGGACAGCTTTTGCTTGGTCATGAATAAATATTTTGGGTATAATTTGCCTGTGATCCTCAAATAATCTATCGAACATATTCGGTCTTAGGCTGCGTAACGAATTGGTCGAATTGTTTGCTTTGTTCGACTTAAAGCTACAGCAAATATTCTGAACTATGTTGTATCAAGATCCCAAGCAATCAACAGCATATGTCCGACCTTATCATCCTTATCATCTGCAAGAATCCCCTTTATATTATGCCTGTGTAAGGAACCATTTCCGTATTATGCTGAGTAAAGATTTTGTTTAAATATTTCCCAAAGGAATGAACAGACAATATTCGAGATTATCATCAATAAGACTGCCATTGATATGATGGCTTGATGCCTATGTTCCATAGGAAGCTTCAGAATATAAACTGATTTGTGCTAAATAACGATTTTCTCAAACTGTTGAATTTGTTCCAAGGAATCAATACAAAATATTATGAACTTTGGTTATCACTAAGTGTCCCCTTGGCATGAGGCCTGTGTCTCCAATGAAACAATTCTGAATTATGGGGAATAAAGATTGTGTTAAAATGTTCAACAGAAAATAATCGGCCTAATAATAATTAAGAGTCTTCTTAGATATGATGCCTGTATCACCAAGGAAGCAACCGAATTTATTGAAAATTATAATAAAGATCCCAAGAAATCAACAGAATATGTTCGTCCGTCCTTATCATCAATAACTGTTCCCTTTACATGATGCCTGTTCTCTTCGAAACAGCTGCAGCACATATTATGAATTATGTTGAATAACGATTTTGTCACACTTTAGACAGTGTTCAAGGAATTAAAACCAAATATTCGATCTTATCATCAAGAACCGTCCCCTATACATGATTAGTGAGTTCCCTAAGGAAGCTACAGAACATATTTGACCTTGTTTTTTTTTATCAATAAGAGTCTCTTTCACATGAGGCTTGTGTCTTCAAGGAAACAATTCTGAATTATTTTGAAGAAAAATTTGGTTCGAATGTTCCCAAAGAATCGACAGAAAATATTCGACCTTATTATCAATAAGAGTTTCCTTGATAGGATGCTTGTGTTCCCAAAAAAAGCGACCGAACATATTGAGAATAATGTTTAATTTTATAAAAATTCGGTCGAAATTTTAGATATGCTCCGAACGAATTCACAGTGAATCAGAATTCCTGTAGAATTTTATCTTTATTCCGTGCCTACCTTATTTTAATTCCAGCCTTTCTGGAAATTTTACTAATGTTCCTCAACAAGTCGCAAAAACAGTTGCTCAGTTTTTTAGTGGATAAATGTTCCCTCAAGTTTATGTTTTCCATTCTCATTGACTTCTCTTTCCTCAGAGATTTTTTCCTCTGTATTTTTTGTCCCATCATTAGTTGGAATCATGCTAATATCCTTCAAGGAGTCGCAGATAATTGCCGAACTTGGATCTAAAAAAAATTGTTCGATAATTGCTTTTTTATGTTTCTCTGTCATGTTCAAGGGAGCTTCAGAAAAGTACCGCGGATCCTCGTTTCCAAACAAAGCACAACACTACTTTTGATTCAATTGTGCTCTGCTTGAGTCACACTGCCAGACATTCTTTGAATGCTCCAGCTGCTTCTTCAGTGCGCTGCGTAAGCAGGCATGAGCTTGTTTTATGTTAATGTTTATGGTCAGCTACCAAATCAGTCTGCTCATGTGCAACATGACCAGTTTGAGTTTTAAAAGGAAGATGGAAAAAACAGCAAACCGGTTTCAGCGAATGCAAGAACCGGTAGCATGAGCACCGCCTGTCACTGGGCCACGCTCACGACTGAGCGCGCCGGAGCACGGTGAGTGAGCGAGCGTAGCGTGTGCATCTGCGCACACCACAGTCAAGCGCTCAATGACAATATCTTCCAGTGAGTCGCTTCTTGGTCTAAAAGCCGCGTTCAATTCGGCTCAGAAACGAAACGACTGCGAAGCAAAGCGGATCAACGCATGTCCACAAAGTTTACCATGACTTTTGAACTAGTTCAGCGATACAAAATGAAACTCTAACGGAAGTGTAGAAGCGAAGTAGCGAGCTGCGCCAGCGCATGCGCATTGTTAAAGAAATTGATTGAAGAAACGGAAAAATTGGCCAAAACCTTCGAACGTGACGTAAATAACAAAACCGATAGTGACCAGTGAGTTAAGTAAATGGAAAGTGTAGAAAGAGGAAGCAAAACGTGTGCGCATGCGCAATAAAATCGTTTGGCGTCGCACCAAAGTGTTGAGTGGAAAATGTGAAGGAAATTTTGTGGTCAATTGAAGTGTGTCAAAACCAAAAGAAAAGAGGAATTTGTCCTCTTCCCATTAAAAGTGTAAATAAAATAAATAAAAAATATAATTAAAAATGGTGGTCGTGCCCGCCATCAGTGCCGCAGCCGCCTCTTTGGGTGGCATACTCTTCAAAGCCAGCGCCGCGTCCAAAGCGGCGGCCACAGCTGGCGTAGTGGCTGCTGGCGCCACAAAATTGGGTCTCGCCATTGCGGGGGCCATCAAAATAGCCACTGCCATAATAGGCGTGGGCAAGCTGACAATTCTGCCCTTCCTGATAGCGGCAATTGCCTACTACAATTACGATCTGTTCGATCCGGAGAGTCGACCTTTCAATGTGAAACAAGTGGATCGGGCCTACGATTTCATTATAATTGGTGGCGGCTCAGCGGGCAGCGTTTTGGCGTCGCGGCTCTCCGAAGTGTCACAGTGGAAGATATTGTTGCTGGAGGCAGGCGGACACGAGACAGAAATCTCCGATGTGCCGCTGTTGTCGTTGTATCTGCATAAGAGCAAATTGGATTGGAAGTATCGGTGAGTAATCAATGAGAGAGCTGAAAGAGTTCAATCAAGAGAGAGCTAATGTAATGAATTCATGGGGAAATTTCAAATCACGACATAAGCCAATATGGCAGTACTAATGAAACATAAATTACCTGCCTACGAATTGGTTATATTTAGGAGAGTTTAACTGATAAATAATTAGTATTTTAAGAGACAGCTTCAAATACTGGAGTACTTAGCATAGGAAAACCAAGTATATCATTAGGAAGTCCTAGTAGTGATGTGTCAAATGGGACTCATTAGAGATCTGCTTGCGTGGACTTGATCTGTCCAAAGTTGTTTTCGTGTGCAGTGTTCAATTAACATTCGCTAAATAGAGTTCAAGGCAGTGTTCTTGAACCACAACAAAACATTACATGAAATCCGAATTACACACCTTTAAATTCAACTTTTTGAGTACATCAAACTTTCTTAAATACTCACTTGACGATTCTCATAAATTCGTTCTGTGCAATAGGAATAAAATAGAGATGAAGGATAATGGTAAATAAGAAAGCTTTTGTACTCTATTCCACTTAATATCATTCGATTGTTATTGATTGTTGTATATTGAAATCCCTATCACCTTCAGGAGACCTACACATATTAATGCCCGATCTTTTACTCATCTTTTATGTAGAGTAGTGCAGATAGAGTATAGATTTCCTCTCAATTATTCCTTATTAAAGTGCCTCTGCCAGACTTCCTAGGTATGCCCCAGGTGCTTCTTCAGTTCGCTTGATTTATGTTCATATTTATAGACACCAGTCAAATCGTATATATCCAGGTAGGATATGGTTACACCTGGCCTGGAATCTTCAGAGCATCCTTGAGTACTCAGAAAGTATTTCTGGTATATAGTTCGTTTTGACATCGTTGGTATATTAAAGAGAGAATGTTATCTGGTGGACTGGAATGCAAAAAATTACCTACTGTGAAATGCTTAGAAAGACAAAGAGATCAGCAGAATTGGTAATAAGGGGCACCAGAAAACCACGCCAACCCTGGCTTTGGACATAATCTCTTCTGCAAAAATTTAGCGGCATGTTCCTCCATTCGACTCAAGGCCAGCTCACAATGAAAAGCTGTGCCGTATGGACATGCGACCATATTATAATCCTATACGTTACCTTCCTATCCTATTGATTACCTTCCTTCTTCTCCTTGTTTTGAAAGAAATTTTTGGGTAGGGATTCCTTCCAGACAGAAATGGCTCGAGGAATCACCATATATTCATATCAAGATATACACGGAGCAAGAATGAATATCGGAGTAGGATCAGGGATCTATTCCGAAACAATCAGTGAATCCATCAAACTAATGGATCGCTGAAGTGGTTTTCAAGCGGAAATAGCCGCTATTCACGTAGCCTTGCTCTGGTTAAGAAGAAACGAGGTAACCGGTAAGGATATCTGTATTTTTATTAGACAGACAAGCTGCCCTAAGGGGTTTGGATGTATGCCAAATAATATCAAGGAGTGTCTTAAACTGCCGCCGATATCTTAACGAGATGGCTAAGCAATTCCATATCCATTTATGCTGGGTACGAGGTCATAGGGATATACCAAGGAACTGCAAGGCTGATCAACTTGCGAGAGACGGCACTTGCATACCAAATGTTAGCAGGCATATGGGTATGCCTCTCGCAACTAGTAAGCTCCTCATAAGAGAAACACTGATTAACTGTACCAATCAAAGGTAGATTTGAGCCGCCACCTGCGAAATCGCCAGGCAAACATGGTCGAGGCTAAATCTGCATATATCCAAGAATGTCATTAGACTCAATATACTACAAATGAGGACTTTAATAGAGGGCCTCACGGGACATTGTCTAAGAGGAAATCATGCAAGAAGAAGGGGAGTTTCACGTATGATTTCTGTCGCAGCTCATAAAATGATTAATTTACAGCATGAGAACATTAGTTGCCAATGCGTTCGGCTGTAAATTTCTTGTCAATTTATATTCTCTGGTATTTATTGTTGTGATCTAAATTGCTCTTTATTATACTGGTGATAATCACAACATATATGAGAAAATCTCCGAACAATAATTCATACAACATTTTATACAACAATTTATACAACAATTTCTACAACAATTTATACAACTATTGTTCTTTGACTCACTTCGCTTATGAAACTACTTCCTCCTTAGTTCTCTCCTTCAGTGACACTCTACGCCTGCCATTTTTTTGTGTCACTGATTAAATGAACACGACCAACCTCAACGAATTTTATGACCCGTAGTAAAAGCAACATTTGCTAATTTTGTTGCAATATTTGCGCTCACATAATTCAATTAACCAACCCCGATTTGAGTGACACCAAACTTTAACTCACAATTAACACCTCGACAATTTCGTTACGAGCGCCTGCGCAACAGCCTGGGCGCAGCCATTATGGCTTTACAGCCCATTTATCGCTCAATTATGACGCTGAAAATCTCACTAAAAATTAGCATGAAGACATTTTCAATTAAAAAGAAGTTTGAAGACATTTCGCTCAGCGCGAACACGCAGTAAAGTGTCGTGGTAATGCCAACACTGAAGCAGCCAGGGGCAATGGCAGCCTGGGTAAAAAGTTGGCCGGTTTTAAAGCATTTGAAAATTTCGCTAATCCCCCCTGACACATTAAATTACAAATTAACGACCGACCGCTTGCAAATTTTCCCTTAAACTTCGCTTTGTTTTTATTGTTTTTTTTCAGTTTTGCATAATTTAGTTTAAAATGTTTTAATTTGAAATTTTCAACGCTTACTCGAAGTATCTCACATTGGTCAACGCGTCAGTGGCAGCAACATTCCTGCCGGTTGTGGCGGCGTCTCATTTGAAATATTCCAAATTTGCATTTTTATATTTCATCTCCAGCAACTTTGTTGTGGTTTCTATTTGCTTAAGTTCAACCCCAACAACAACAACACAGCCAGAAATAAAAACAGCAATTAAAACAATAACAAACACAACAACAATAACAACAACCGCGGCAACATTTTCACTTTCGTTGAAACATTTACATACATGATTTTTATGTTGTCGTTTTGATAGTAACTTGAAGCCATCTGTTTATAAGCGCTTATAATGTTATTACAATGGTTAAATTGGCTCAATAGGGGCGTGATAGGTTAGCTTAGGGTGGCATCCAAAGGAAGCTTACTGTAATACCACAGAGATGTGTTTGCCTTGAAACACCCCTCTGACTGAAAAAGAAACCAGTTCGATTCCCTGATGAAGCGAGTGATCTTGCTTATGCTAATAGAGGATAGTTCAGCAAAGTGATCGAGAAAAGGTGCTCTTAGGAATCGAAATCTCTTCCACGCGAGTGTGGGGCAGGTAGTACATTAACCATAGATAGCTCAATAAATGTGGAATATCCCCCTCTTCATCCTACGACCCGCAGGTGCGTAAAAGTCATTGGAGACTAGGTAAGGCTTAAGCTAAGCATATCTGCCCATGACACAATGGTCTGTCAAGACTGCAAATGTTGTGGCGAGGGATTAGCATCTTAGTTGCAGCAATTTTACTGTTATTTTCAAGCTAAGCGAAGCCAGACCAGAGCCTGTTATCTACCTGCCTATATGCTCACCTGATGGAGGATAGGACCGTGATATATGATTTTCGCTAGAAAATATTATATAACAATATATATGAGAACCATCCTTGTTTCAAAGAATATTTTCGAAGTATTTTTTTATTTTCCATTAAGTATCTAAATGTTTTATTTTGTTTCCATTCATTTAGTCCTATCATCACTTTGCCTCTTTTTTAGTAGTATTACTGGTAATATTACCATCGATCCTTGTATCTTTTTCATCTCTGAATATTACGAATCCAGTTCTAGAACTAATTTATCTACTGTCTATCTAATCTACTATCTAAAGGATCGTTAAAAACATTGTGAGTGAAAAAGTTTCTGAAGAGCCAAATTCGTCAGTTACATATAAACTTTGGGCGTATTTTCGCATATAGATTTGCATTTACATCTGTATAAGATTCGGTTCACTCAAGAACTGCACCCTGGAGAGCATGGACTGTGCAGCATATACGCAGATATTCTGCTAGAAGAAGAACGTTTAGTTGCCGTTTTTTCCTAGATTGAGGAACATTTTGTTTAGCAAATGGGACTCACTTCTCACTCAGTGGATACGTAAATAAGCATATACGACAATTTGGGCCGAGTAGCAACCTTCTTCTTATATGGATAAAGAAGCGTTTTGGGATGCATCAAATCAACTCTTTGGTTTGTATTATGGTCTGGATGGTGACTTCATAGGGCCGCATACTTTCGAAAATGTTGAATTTGGTAATCGGAATTGGACACTTTTGATGTGAAGGACTATTCCAATTGTTTTAATAGGACGACGCAGCATGTCAAACAGCTCGCGGCAATACCTCCACAAAAGTTTTCAGGTCATGTAGTTTAAACAGCTGTTGAAAAACTATCGTAAATTGACATTTAAATAATAATTCAATTAAATAATTAGTATTAAATAAAAATAAGACAAAAAAGCACTTTGGGGTTGCTCGCGGAAATTGCTAACAAAGTGATTGAAGTAGATTTTTAGTGAAATATGTTAATCCCTCACCCTCACCTTTCCGGTACCTCAAGCACCATCAAATTCATTCATTCGTGTTAATGGAAATACATAATCACAACAACCACTCAACTCTCTGTTGAGGTGGAAGTCATTAAACACCTCCTTCAACGGGACGCAAGTTGAACTCTTGGCTTTTAATTAGCACCGAGAAAAATCACTTCAAAAAATACCCAAAATAAGCAATTATGCTGTTGCTCAATCAAACTTCCCAACCCTAAACAAAGTTAATTTAAGTAATTATCTCTAAGCATCTAATTATCTTAGTATGAGGGTGTATTAAATGGCTGCAGTGTTACTTCATATATCATATCTCAAAGAGCCGCCGAAAATGTGGGGCAATTGGTTGTCCGAAACTGGTCTAAAGTAACTGAAGTCATTACACGTTTCGCTCCATGGAATATCTCAATTTTGAATATTCACAGTATTTGTGTACATAACTTAATTAAAACCCTGCCAAGAACCAATCAAACTGGTGCTCAATCAAACTACCGCCTCTTAATTGGATGTCTGGGAATGACAGACTAAAGGCAACGCTAATCCCGCCACAATGATACCCCAATTAGCGCTTATAAATTCTGATATACGAGTTATGAACACGACACGGCATAGTGCAGTGCACCAATGTAATAAATTCCCTCCAAAATTTGCAATACAACGGCAATTGTTGCACATATCACCACAACCTGCAGCACGGGCAGCTCCAGCAAAAACACTTTCAAATCCACAATCAAATAAACAACAACAACAAGAAAACACATAAAAGCCGGTTCCGCCAGTTACAATTGTGCTGCAATCAACGAAAAATTACAAAATTCTTGCAGCAGCACAGCGGTAAAAGCAGTACAAGTAAAAGGTGGCAACACTGGCAACATTGACTGCTGAAGTAGTTGGGGCGTGAGCCTTTCGGCGCCTTTCTATTGCCGGCATGACTGAGCAATTGCGAGCAGCAGAAGAGACTCCTACTACGTAAGGATGGTTGGCTAAACATCATTTAATTAAAAGAAATTCAATAAAAAACATTATTTTATTTCTGGTAAAATGTTTTTCGAACAAAACTAAAAAAAAATATTAAGAAAAAAATAAAAATACAGTAAGAAATTTTATTAACGATGAAAAAAAAATGTATTAAGCAACAATTTTCTTAGTGTGGAATTTTTTTTTAATCAAAGGGAAACAAATATTTTAAGATAAGAAATAATTTTTTTTTTAAATGTCTTTTCTATAGAAAAAATTTAATGGTAACAATTTTTATTATAGAAAAAATAATCTAAAAATAATGTTTTTTTATGGTAAAAATTATTTAATTATACAATTTATTAAAAATTCAGTTTAAAAGTATTTGCTAGCTGTTATTAAATCACAGAAAATATAAAAAAAATTTTGTTTTTTTCTTTGGTAAATCACTTTAAAAAATTAGTGAAACAAAAAAAAATATGTGAAGAATAATATTTTTTTTCAGGAAAGACTCCTAAATTTTTACATTTTATTGTTAATTTTTTTAAGGCAAAAATAAAAAAAAATTTAAAATTTTGTGAAATATTACTAAATTTTAAATTTAAAAAAAAAAATTATTTTAACTCAAAATCATGAATGAAATTGATTATTAAAATAGAAATTTTTTCAAACCTATTTCGTTTAATTATTCTCAGAGAAGTAAATTTTTGTTTGTAAATTTAGAAAAAAAAAATGTTTAAAACAAAAAAATGTTATTTATATGATAACATTTTTTTCTTTTTTTGGGAAAGGATTCTTAAATCTTTACAGTTTATTCTTAAATATTTTTAACGCAAAACATAAAAACACATTTAAAAAAACTTTTGGAAAAAGTAATAGATTTTAAATTAATTATACATTTCTATGAAAAAAATGTAATATTAAATGTTTAAGAGAAACAGATAAAATTAAATTTAATAAATTGGAGAAAAATTTTTTAAATGTTAATATATAAAAAAAAAATTGTTTTTTTATTGGTGATTTAAAAATTTTAATCATAAAGTATGAAAAAATTTAATTAATTAGTTAATAATTTTAATTAAATTAAAAAATTATTTTTTTTTTATTTAAGAAAAACACGAAAATTATATATCGAATAATATTTATAATATAGCCCCAAAAAAATAAAAGAGAAATTGGAAAATTATTTTATAACATAATGAAATTAAAACAAAATAGATTTCTTTCAGAAAAGTTTCAAAAACAATTAAATTTGATTTGAAAGGAGAATTTTACGATTTGTTGTTGTTGTTGTTGCAGTTGCATTGTGCTAAATTGGTGCACACACGCACTGCAACTGCATCACTTGGCCACGCTCATTTAAACCGGTCAGATGCGATGAAGTAGGTTAATCGCTCAATGTGGCCAAGTGCCAGACCAGAGCGCGGAAAAGTTGTACAAATAAATGCGAAAAAAGTAAAAAATTAATTGAAAATGCTAAAAAGTGAATGCGGAGTGAAACTACTTTTGCAATGCGGTCGTCGAGACCGGTGCAGGCCTCAGCCGTATGGAGTGCTCACTCAGCTGGCTGCCACGGGTACGCCTGGCATGGAGCCGGTTTCTAATATTTCATTTTAAATTTTCACACATGCCTAGTACAATTATTTATGCCATGCAGCAATAATTTAAATTAAATATTTGCCATCCATCAAGAAAAACGGTAGGAGAACAGGAAGGCGCACTTAAGCTGAGATTAGCTGAGTGCGATGATGGATTACTCAGTGCACCAGCTGTGATATTTCTTATGCATTTATAGTATATAATTATGTGAAAAATGCTCAGGAACGGGTCTAAAAAAAATAATGGAGGAAATTTATTTTGAAATATAACTTTTTTTAGGATAGTCTTTTGTCCTAAAGATCGTGTTCGAAATATTCAGGATTTGCTTTGCAGTAATTATATTGGGAAGATTTAAGCAACGCACTTTCGTGCATTTAGTACACAGAATTTAGTACCACTTCTCTTCAAATTGTTAGTAAAACGTCGATTAAAATACTTTAATCGTTGATAATAAATCTCTTAATTCGGAAATATAATCCTTCTTTGACATAAGCTTCCAAACTAAAGCTAGTATATATGAAAGACTTAAGCAATGAAGTTGCAAGAATTTAGAACATGTAATTGGTAGTAACCAATACTCTGAAGTTTGATATTTAAACGTCTATTAGAACACTGGATTCGCTAGTAATAAATCTCTTAAGTCCATGCTGCAATATATCTTATTTTCAGTATAAGCTGCAGTACTAAAGTTTGTGTCTGAAGTCTTCGTACTTTGCCTTGCAGAAGTTCTACTTGAGCGACTTAAGCAACTAACTTTTGTGCATTTAGTACAAATAATTTGCTACCATTACTCTGCAGTATGATAGCAAAACGCCTATTAATATATTGCCTTTGCTTTAATAAATCTCTCTCTTGCTGAAATATAACTTTTGAGCCCCAAGTCTTCATACTATTCGGAACAGTAGTTATACCTGAAAGACTTAAGCAGCGAACTTGTGTGCATTTAGTACCACCACTTCGCAGAATGATAGCAAAGCGCCTCTTAAAATACCGTAATCGCTTTTAATAAATCTCCTAATTTCATGCGGAAATATAACTTTTCATATTTGCTTCCGTACTAAAGTTTCTGCCTCAAGTCTTCATGATTTGCTTTACAGAAAGCATATATAAAAGACTTAAGTAACGAACTTGTAAGAATTTAGTACAAATAATTTCAGCAAAGCTTCCGTATTAAAGTTTGTGCCCCAAGTCTTTATAGTATGCCCAGCAGTAATTACATACGAAAGACTTAAGCAACGAACCTTGGGTATTTTATCAAGGGCAATGAGGAACCATCAAACTACCTGCGAAAGTGTTCAATTACCCAGGAAAGCACTCATTACATTCATGCAGATATACAACTTGGCTCTACTGAGTACTTTCACAAGAATATTTGTGTCTTAAGCCTTTATGAGAGGCTTTGAAGAATATGTAAACAAGGCACTGCCTGCTTAGCACCCTTCATGAGGAACTCCAAATTCAGTGGCAAATGAGATTTCATAAAAATTTTAGTGAGGATTAAATGAAGACACCACCTAACCAGATAAGGGAGCAAAATTCTGTATGTGTTTGCTATTAAAAACACTACAAATACTTCCAATTTTACAGCATTACTCCTCTCTTCCTTCATCTCACTTGGGCGCTTCGCTTCCCCAACATTACATTCAACTGAGTTCCTGTCGTGACGGAAATGCAATGTCACCTGCTTTCCTACCACAATTGACAAATGATAACAAACTCACTTCACGCAAGTCACACTGTGATGCGTTGGGAAAGTGGCGCAACAATTAAAATTGCAAGTTGTTGAAATTAATGCTAAGCTAAATAATGTTTAGACAGGCAGCAATTTTCAGCAATTTATGAAATTACTTTCATTCGCGTATTTAAGTGTGTGCGGAAGTTGACACATTGGCTTGCTACAAACTGTGGCGGTGGCCATGCCCATTACACATTCACAGTTGCACCCTTCTTGCAATTAAAACACTTATTTGAATTTGCCGCCATTCCACACAACTCTGCAATTTTGTTGCGTTTAACAATTAACACCGCGCGCATGCGCAATGTTTGCATGAGCTGTGGATGCACTTAATTACATTGGGTGTTTTGTGTGCTTCGCTGCTTACGCTTGATTGAACCGCAAAACATTAAATATTGATCAAAATATGCCAATTTAAGAAACCAATTAACAAAATTAAATAATGCAAATTTAAAAATTTTTTGTCTCGTAAACAAATAATGAAAATTAAAAAATGCAGTTTTCTATGACTGGTTGTTTATGACCAGCTGTGTATAAATTTCACTACAAACTTTTCTCTCACCTTATCACTAATGACGTTATATTTACTCAGGTTTATTTCTGAATGATGAAAAGATCATTTTGATACAAATCACTTGGATTTGAATAATATCCTTTTATTAAAGAATTATCACTAATGACATATCAGTATATGACGTATTTCATGAACGACGTATTTAATTATTATTCCATTATCCCCTTAAAGATTTATAGTATATGACATGTCACTAATGACCTACTGACTTCAAAGTTTGCTCACGCTAAGAAATATTGAAAAGATTATTTCGTTATAATATGCAGAGTATGCTCCTAAGTCTTCTGATCTAGATTAATATCCTTTTTTATTAATGCGTACCGATCTCTTATGAATTATTTATCACCATTGACATTTCATTAATGACTTCTTAATAATGATCTAAATGGACTTTGAAGTTCGCTCATGTTTTGTTAGAATGAAGGAAAGGTTACTTTCATATAAATCTCCATTTTCTTAAAGAATTACCAGGAATGACCTCTCATTATTAGAATCATATCTCATACAAATCTCCAGGTTTTGAATATCCATTTCATTAAAGTTTATCACTATTGACCTCTCATGATTTATTTATCACTAATCACATCTCAATAATGACTTTTAAATAATGACCTAATGACATTAAAATCTATTCATGCTTTTTTGTGTATGATGAACACACTATTTTGCTACAATATGCAGAACAAACACCGAAATCTTCTGGTCCAGAATCTTATCCATTTTATTAATGAGTTATCACCAATGACCTCTCAGTCTTTACTTAACACAACTGGCCTTTTATTATTGAATTATCATTAAAGACCTTTTACTAATGATATAATGACTTTAAAGTTTACTCATGTTTAGTTATGAATAATGAAAATATTATTTCGTTACAAATCTTCTGGTCTAGAATATCAACCAGGTAAATAACTTTATTTGTCCAGGATATTCCAGGATTAGAATTTGCAAACTTTTATCTATGAAAGAGTTTATGTTTCCTGTTCTACAGTAAATTACAGTTTAGGTGTTCCAAGCATTGATGACCTCAGTTTTCAGAGATTTAGTGATACTCTGTGGACTGAGGGGTCTACGTATGAGGTTTATTCATGTTGGGTAATCGTGTCACTAACCTCATTGAATATAGGAATTTGTGAAGGTCGCTTCCTTAATCCTTTGGTAATATATCAGGAGGGTCGGGATCACATTCCAGTGCCCCAAGGTGACTAATAATGCACCATCTGATACTATAAAGCAACTGATACTATGCAACATCTGATGCTCTGATGTAACTGATACTATGACGAAACTGATACTATGCGGCATCTGATACTACGTAGCATCTCTTTCTATAAATCATCTGATTTTACACAGCATATGATACCATGAAGCATCTTATATGCACCATCTGATACTATACAGCATATGATTCTATACAGCATCTGATTCTACACAAAATGATACTCTGATGATACTCTGAAGCAACTGATAATATGCAGGATCTGATACTATAAATCATCTAATACCATTCAGCATCAGATACTATGCAACATCGGACACTATACCCCGGTCAGATGACTTGACAGAATAATTAATTTTTGTTTGTAAACAAACTTTAATTATAATTATTGCTAATTTTTTGTAACATTTTAATTAATATTAATTTTAAACTCACTTTGCAAATTTTTGGACTTTCTATTTTTATTTTTGTTTTAACATTCCTCTTCCCTTTATTTACAATTGCACAGTTTTAAATTTTTCATTCGGAGTTTTTACACAAATTCAATATTTCATCAGCAGTTTTGACACATGCTTTCAGTGCCCTGCCAGGTGCCGCGGCTGCTGTTGCCACTGAGCTGCCCCTTATTTAACCTACCAATTGTCACTTGTGCCACACACAATTTTTCTTACTCTCTTGCTCGGCACAACTCACACAATGAATGCGCTTCAAAAGGTGGGTGTGGCAGCTTCAGAAACTCACACAAAATAAACTACTTCGAACTGTTTTGACGTTGAGCTGACAAGCAAACAATTGAACTTTCGCTTTCGGTTGTTGTTCATGTTGTTGTTGTTTTGCTTTTTCAAAATATTATTATTGTTTTTTGTTGTTCCATTGTATTTTTTGTTGTTGTATTTTGTGGCACTGTTGTTATTGTGGCACTGTTGATGTTGTTTCACTGTTGGTGCTTTTAGCACACATTTTAATTGAACTGAATGGAAATTATTATTTGATTTGGAGCTTATATAACAGTAGCGGGAAATTTGATCGGCTTAACCCATCAACAGTTAAGAGGAGCATCGTCAAAATTAAGTCTAATTGGGCAGACTTTAATATGTTCTATAAATCTAACAATCCATAGATTCCGTATAGTATAGGATGTTAGTTTAAAATCAGGCAGAGCTATGAATGCTCAGTTACTGCAAGTATAAATATCCCAGTCTGCCTTGATAATTTTTACTGTCAGATCGCTCCTAGAGGTGTTCAGGAATTCCTAAAGGGCTGCTCCAGGTGTGTTGTTCACGTGTTCCATAATAGTTTGCACGTCAAATATCGACACCAGACCGACATAACATTCTTACCAACATTTATGCTTGATTGTCGTTGGTGCAAAGGTTTTCAGAAGCACATATGCCAATTCAATATGAAGGCTTAAAGGAATATAACAACATTTTGTCACCCAGGTGTCCATATGAGAAGAGGTCTGATCTTCTTCCTTGGAGAATTTGCAGTGTAACCACAGAGTTTTGTTTTATGTGCATTTTGTTTAAGGACAGAATGTCCTGCCATACATCTGGCTTTAGAACTCAGGTGATTTATATTCAGTTGGAATATTGAACTCACTGGGGAGAAGTTCTGTCTTAAATCAAGTCACACCTTTCGAGTTAGAGCTAAGCCAATTGCATAAGATAAGCCATCAATTGAAGAGATCAGTATGAGTGTTTGGAGAATTCAGACAATGGTCTCAAAAAAATATTATGATATATAAAAAGAATTTGGAAGGATCTTATTTTTGAATTTAGCCTCCTTCCTTGTGAACACAATTTCACTTATGCATACAGGGGCATAGCCAGAAAAAGTTTCGATGGGGTTTCGATTACTTACATTCATTTATTCTCGGATTTAAGTTTATTTCGTTCAAAGAACAAAGTCGGATATTCTCTTCAAAGTTGTTGGAATACCCGACTTCAAGGTCACTTCAACAAACCTGTGCGAGCCTGCATAAAACATAATTTGTGCTTAATAATCTTTTATTATTAGGTGATTATGAAGCTTGCGATTAATTGTTAAGGAAATGGATCGATCTTTATGGTAACTACAGATTAATATAAGGCTGGCTTCACTTTATTGTAGTTGTGCTCCCGTCGAAAAGCTGCGAATAGAGGCTGCGAATAGAGGCTGCCAAGCCATTTCCCTGTAAGCTTAATAGGCATAATACAGAAGCTGTGTTTATTTAGCTGTTGGCGACGTATTGTATTTCTGATTAATGAATTTCAGTTGGTGCATGGATATGGGCGTGGCCTGCTTCTTTACACAGTACTTCAGGTGCCAATACAGTCATAATTAATTAACTAATCTTTGTAATTATGTTGTTCATTAACAATTATTGCCGACATGATTAATTAGATTCGTTGTAGTAATCAAAGCTAATGTACAAACAAACACACACACACAAACACTCACACGCACTTGCACACAGAAACACATATACAAACATAACAAACAATTTAACTTAGCAGTCAATTAAAACACCATTTGTCAGATTCGTGGCTGAAGTCTTCCGTTTGTAAGTTTAAAAACAGTTTATTTTCCATAAAACCGGGACTAATTGAAAACCGGAACTTATGTATTCGATGGAAACGAAGCATGACTTAAAACATGAGGGGAACGATACAAAATATCATTCCCCTCATGTGATGATCAATACAAAAATTAATAAAACAAATCAACCCAACGAAATAAACATTACTTAATTAACCCGTTCAAGCCAAGAAACTTTCCTTACATATCAAACAGCTTTCGTATGTGATTCAAATGCCTGACTTAATACTTTACGAACTGGAAAGCAAACTGAGGTGCTTTCCAATAAAACTAAAAATTATTACAAAACTCTCGACTAATGTCATGCAAAAGCGAAGTCACAGACACGCCTCGGAGTATTTCAGCTGCGTGCTTACATAAGAGGTGGACTGTGGGCCCAGTCATTGACTGCAGCTGCAGTTGCCACAATCGCTTTGACAGATATCCATTAACATTGAAAAATGCACACGAGTATCAAAACCACGCGTAGCACGAACTCTCAATGCCGTTGAAAAGCCTTTAAACGACAATCGAAATAAAACTGTAAAAGGGAAGAAACCTGAAATACTCGTATCCTGAAAATACTCGCAATTGATAATTAGAAAAAGAAAGCGGCTCAAATTATAGGACGCAGTCAATTTTAATTATTATTATTATTCAGGATGAATTCGTTTAATTCAGGTCGTTGAGGGTAAGAAGCTGTCATTTATGTAAGAAATTCATAATATTTATGCGACAGATGCGACACTTCAATATGCAGGTTCATATGCCACTCATAATTACCGCAACAGACAAGTGAATAGCGAGCATATTCAACTGTTTCCACCGACTATTTGTATACATCTTCTAATGAGACTTCCAGCTATATATGAAATGGACAACAATTTTAGTAGAGCCCTGTTTTCCACACCGAAATTGCGGTGCGTACAAAGCCCTCATTCATTTTTATGAGGGCTTGTTTTACGATATTTCAGTTTGTTCAACAAATTTCGATAAGATCTCTCATGGACTACTTTCCCACTACAAGAAATATGCGAGTGCATAACCAAATTGGGTGACCAAATGCTATGCCTGTGAAGATTTTCTGTTGAATGTACGAAGTTACGAAAAGCCCATAAAAATTTGCCCTAAAACGATTTATTGCTTTAACTATTTAAGGAAAATGTTCAAAAGATACACCAAAAAAGTATTGAAGTTAAATAAAAATTTGTTGAAAGGGAATGAAAAATGTATGAGAGAATCAAACAGAGATTAAGAGTAACGCAAGTTATAAATAATTATGATATGAGCAAGCCAGAGTGACATCAATGGTCGAGTTCCCGTGGTAAAATATCAACAAATCATGAGCAAAAGAAATTAAAAATAACAACAAAATTTAATTAAAATAAATACAAAAATATTAAAATATTAATAAAATAATATAAAGAATGTATCAAAAAATAATATAAGATTAATAAAGTATAATAAATTATAGTAAATAAACAAATTCCTAAAAAAAAACAAAAACAGGAAATCAATGAAATATTAAAATAAACTGATTAAATTCCATTAATTCATTGTGTTCAATTGCAGCGAATTGAATGAAAGTTGCTGACAGCTCATATCAAGGTCAACTTAGATGGATGGATCGTTGGATGTGGGTTGACACAGCCACGGACACGGACGCTTTCCAATGCGTTTACATTTAAAATATCGCACGCCATTGGCGAGCACAGCACGTACTCAAGGCGAAGTCGACAATACCAGAAATTCTTTTAAATAAGAGATGATTGAGCGAAATGGCACTTGCATGGGTAATTGTTATTTAGCGTAATTAGGAGAGAGGGGTCTAGCGGCCAAAGTATATAGAGATTCGATTTTTAAAGGTATTTTTTTATAAATAAAAAGCGATATATGGAGGAGGAACGAAAAAATAGTCATTAAATAATTACAACCCAAACAAACCGAATGTACAAACATTTACAATAATTAAGGTAAACAATTAACACAAAAAACAAAAAATAAAACAAATAATGAACAATTTTTAATAAATTCTAATAAAATATAAAAAAATAAAAATATAAAATAAATTTATAATAAAAAAGATGTAGGATAACTTTTAATAATACAAAAAATATTTAAAATAAATTTTTAAAATAAATTATAATAACAAACGAAAATGAAAAATATAAAACAAATAAAAATAAAACTGCAAAATAAATCATAATACTAAAAAAAATAAAAATATTTTATAAGAATAAAAAAAATTTCTAAATAAAAATGTAAAATAAATAAAAATTTACAATAAATAAAACAAGAATATAAATAAAAGGCGGACAGACGGACGGACAGACGGATGGACAAAATTGTTCAGAGAGTGATTCTGATCATATATGTATATATATGTCCAAACTTGCCACGCCTCCTTCTTGTAGCTGCAACCTCTCTCAAAAGCACAAAATTAGTGTACCCTATTTACCTTTTTCAAAGGTAAAGGGTAAAATAAAAGTAGATAAATCAGGCCTTACTGGAATATACAAGATTAAAGACGATAAAAAAAAACCCAATATTTACTGCCTTACACCTCACCTAATTAGGAAGGTTTGTAGTGGTGGAAAATATTATTAGATCCCAAGGAATAGAAACTTGGAAGTTTTAAATAACTTCTATACGAGTATAGTAAGATAAGTCTGTAATGCTGTGCTGCTGACCATAGAAGCAGCACCACATTGCTATGAAAATTTGTTTCTTCCTAACCACTGGATTATGATATCAAGTATGTCCCACGGTTCCTATGTTTAATCAATGAGTCGGTTGAGTTGTACAAATCTCTTCTTAGTCCATTTCTCTTTCAGTTGTTGTCCAAATCTTTCTCAAGAGTATATCATGCTGTGCAGTATATCAGAGAAGCAGTACCAGATTGTTAAGAAAATTAGTTTGTTCCTAATAGTTTAAGCACTGGATTGTGGCATTCAGGGTTCCAAAGTTTAGCCATCGGGTTGATTGAGTTGCCCAAATCTTTCTCAGATGGTGTCCAAATCTTTCTCAGTAGTATATACTGATGTGCTACTGACAAGACAAACAGTACCACACTGTGAAGAACATTTGTTTGTTCGAAACCATTGGATTGTGATATCAAGTCACAGGGTTTCTAAGTTTAGTCAACGGGTTTGTTGACTTGTGCAAATCTTTCTCAGTTGGTGTCCATATATTCCTCAGTAGTATATAATTATGTGCTATTGTTAAGAGAAGCAGTGTCACATTGTCACAAAAATTTGCTTGTTTCTAATAGTTTAACCACTGGATTCTATGTCTTAGGGTTCTTAGGTTTACTCATAGGGTCGGTAGAGTTGTCCAAATCCTTCTCGTGGTGCTGTCATAACTTCCTTGCCTACGACATAGATATGCAGATAACTCTGAATCCACAAAATAACAGTAGTGGTACGGACATGAATATATTTCAGGGCATCAGTCTGTTTGGGTATATCTCATTTGTTCAGTATCCCTCGTGTGTTCGGTTGTGAAAATCAGTCCATGTAATTTTCATTATTTTCTCTGATTAGAGAGTGAAATGAATGCAGATTGGGCGCCCTGCCGTTGCCAGAAAGAGTGTGAAGAGAAGAAACAGAAATGGAAAACGTAAAAGAGAAAAATATCAAGAGAAAAATACGAAAAAGGGGTGATAATCAAAGGTAACTTAATGGTTTTATATATTCTGCAGCAGGGTACTCCCACTGGATCAATTCTTTACTGGATATGTGTACCCCAAATGAGGCAATGTCTGGGGAAATGATAAATAAATAATGGAATAATTCAAAAATGGAAATCATTCAAATGTTCATTCAAACATTCATTCAATTGCGAAGTGGTTCGAGACATGAAAGTGAAATATTCGGCATATCGCCTAAATTTCTCACTCGAGTTATGAGCAAACTTTGTATAAATGCCTGAGTTCTATTTATGCGGAGCTCAATTTCCACACATCGGATTATTGTTAATTTTGTGCACAGAGAATTTTGAAACTGGGAAAGTGAAATATTCCGCAGTGTAAGTGGGCATTTTGGTCTGCTGGTCTTTGGGAAATTTGTTGCAGCACAATTTGCCAAGTAATTGTGTGTAATCTTTGCATGTTTGCTGTGTTGTTGTTGTTGTTGTTGTAATTTCGTTTTGTTTTGGTTGGTATGTGAGTTTTGAATTAATATCTGTGCACCTACCATGAACGCATGATGACGGAACATTATTTTGATATTATTTTTTTGCGGAGTCGAAGTGGAGTGGAGTAAAAATGCAATCACAGAAATAATGCCAAAGAAATAAATATTAAGAAAGTGCCTGAAAAAACTGAACTGCCATATCCAAGTAAATCAAAGCAAAAATTGTTAATTTCTCAACATGCAGAGTAATTTTTCAGTCTAAGCATAACAAAAAAGGTAACATCATTGATAATCTCGGAGCGATGTGCTAACATCGATGTAACACTTGCTTCCCTCTCTGACTACTTTCACTATTTTCAGCATTGATACTCACTTCAGTTCCTTTACATAAGTCGTTGGGGCCACCCCCACTCAGTTTAATTACTGACGTTATTAAACAAAAGATAATCTTTGCCCAGGATAATAAATCTATAATTACCTTCATAAAAATCCCGACTTACACAATGACCGATGAATAATCGACACAATAATTGGCTCTCCATTTCCAAAGAGGCGATTTTCAATTCTTTCACTCTAAATTATAAACAAAACATGAGCAAAATACAAATTAAGCAGTACAATTATATTACAAAACACTCCGTCAAACAGGCATCTCAAAATATATTTTTATCGGTAGGCAAATAAATCGAATCATCATAAATTGTGCAGCGGACAAGACCGTCATCAGGTAAATCAACCGGAAATTGAGATACGGCAGCAACAACGCAGAGCAACGCCCAACAACAACGTAAAAAGCGAGCACATAAACATAAACAATAACAAGCAAAAAATAAATTGAAAAGTGGAGAAGAAAAAATCATAAAATAAAGTAAAAAGTAGAGAAAAAAGTATAAAATAAAAATAATAATAAAAGAAAGGAGTAAACATATTTATTATACAAAGTTATTTCAAATTCGTTGCTGCCCATTTTGGAATTTGTGTGGGTTAACAAAAAGGAAACTTAGCGATGTCGTTTTTTTAACGAGTTCGTTTATACAACTTAACGACTTGGAAGGAATTCTGCTGCCAAGTTCGATATTTGCGGTTTGTGTATAGAGTAAAACATTTTGATATAAAAATATGAATACTGACAGAACATTTATTGTCAGGGTTGCCACCTTTTATATAAAACATGGACTTAGTGACATCTCAACGAAAACTGCAGAAGTATACAGTGAAATGTCATTTATGAATTTACAATCAATCAATGATGTCGTTTGAGTTGACTGTGGTATGTGCCGAGCTTAGCTAAAGTTACCGTTACAGAATTTCTGTTACCTCAGAGAGCGAACTCACTAACAGAGCCACAGTGGAATTAGTCTACAAAGAGAATACAAAGAGCAAGAAACTGGATATTCGTGATATCAAAAAATAACACTTGCATAAGGCTTTTACATCTATGAGAACAGTTTCTTTACACTGAACTCTTCACATTGACTGTAGTTATTATAAATTAAATTTGGTATGGGGTATGGGTCGTCTACTTGGTGGAATAATTCCACTATAGAAATGAGCGTAATAGCATAGTGGAGTGTATTAGCGTACCCCACACTTCTAGCCTAATGGACAAGTTGTACAGCTGTTATGTACAATTCACCACGACAAAATAGTACTTTAATATATTGAATACTATTGTATTTCCAGTGATATGCAACCCTATCGAATTACATTATATTGCAACACTGCTTTCATATTGAAATAAAATCAGTCCTGTTTGAATTCTCAAGTAATAGGGTCGTAAATATAACAAGTAGAATTCTTATTCTTGCATTCAACTTTACCATAAATTCACCCTACCCCAGCTGCTTTATTCACCTAAGCTTATCAGCTAATTTTGACAGATTCCCGCAGTAAAGGAACTTAGTGACTGTCTGAGCTACCAAATATTTTATATTGGCGTAATTTACCAAGTTGTTCGGTTCGACGATAGAAATTATCAACGGCAAAGTGAGAAAGCGTGAGAGAGACAGGAGAGATAGATAGAGATATAGATAGATAGAGACATAAACAGATAGAGAGAGATAGAGATAGATAGCTAGAGAGTGAAAGTGCGAGAGAGGGGCTATTACGGTTAATCTTTCGATGAGGATTCCCTCAGTAAGAAAAGGCCAGGGCGATCCTTACAGAGAACTTCTCCAAGAAAACTCACTGCATCCTCATAGCTGGAGCCCCGGGCAACAGTATACCATTATCGGAGCAGAGCTAGGAGGGGTCCGCTGATCATACTATCCCCCGTGAAGTAATAACTTGCGGAATACTCGAGGGGACGGCGACGAGGGTAGATAGATAGAGAGAGGGATGGAGAGATATGGAGAGAGAGGTACATAGAGAGAGAGAGAGAGACAGAGAGAGAGGTACAGAGAGAGGGATAGATAGAGAGATGGATAGATAGACAGAGACTTTCAAGCTTAACATTCGGAACACAAAAGAATCACGCAACTGCAATTGCACATCGAAATTTCAGAACATAAGAGAAAGATATTTTATGTAAGTGGTATCTTTTACAATTATATGAGCGTATAGTGTGGTAGTAGTCATCTTCAAGCAGTTGCAACAGAGGGAGACAAACGCTGTGAAACCGAAAGAAGGAGGCCGAGAGTTAGATATTCAGTAAAGCTTACATATTGCATTCTTTTCATACTCATAACACTCCCATCAGGAGTATTACGTGAGTGAAATCCAATTTCTGTCATTAAAATCAATGCCTTAAAAATCTCAACATAAAGCAATAATGAACAAAAGATTAAAAAAATAAATAAAAACCATTAAGAAATGTTTTCTATTTAATATTTATTCAATACAGAACAATCATGAATATTTATTTAATGCAGAGCTATCATGAAAACTTAATTCATGTCTTTCATGAATATTTATTTCTCAATATTTCACAATACACCATTTATGTCTCCAGATATGGTGTATTATTACACGATAAGTGAGTTTAGGTATATCGGGTAGCGAGACTCTATTGTTGTTACTTTTGAAGCCATTATCTATGACAACAAGGCAAAACAACATCTGAGTTCAGGCGATATGGTGGAGAATATTTGCAGCAACTAAACTAGTACAACAACTTATTGCTACATAATTAATACAAGTACTTCAGTTGGCACTTTCTTTGCAACAGTTATTTTTTAATCCCGCGATTAGTTGGTAAAAATGTCCTCAGACAAAGCGACGAAACCAGAGCTGTGGTAATCGACTGCAATTTGAGAGAAACTATCATAGCGAATTCCTGCGGTAGTAAAGTAGTCATTTATGTGTTCAAAGCATAAGGTGGGTATATATTATATATAGAAACAAACCAACTCTCTGACTATGGGGTGACTGTAAATAGCAGAGGCATTCCTCTTGGTGGTAGACACAACTTTATTAGAAACTGTCATTGCATTGTTTTGATTCTATATCCATCCAGTCAAACTCTAGCTATTGCTATTAAAATCTATATATCTAAATCGCCATCAGGCCTTTGAGGCTTAGCGTAAATGTTAGGTTACGGAGGTGGTTTTAGAGAGTAAAAATCCGACACTCGGGTGGTGCGTACCCCCTCGTGTCTTTTTGAACATTTCTTTTTTCTAAAAAATCCAGGAACAAGAACATGTGAACAGTGAAAAGTTGAAGCCTAGGAACCGCTCTCTCTCACTCTCTCTCTCTCTTTATCTTCCGCTTAAATAGGTTAGTTCTGTTCTCTCAGTTGTGAATTGAAAGCAGCACAATAAAACTGCTTTACGAGGGCATTCTGAAATTTTTCTTGCATCGGAACTTAACTGAACTTTAATAGGGGCATCACAGGAAAGCGTCATTCCTCTGAAAACATTTCCAATAAATCACGAAAGCCCTCATAAAACTAAGCTCTAAAGCTAAAACCAAATTTTACAGAGAAGCGTATCTGAAATTTCTCAGTTAATCCTTCCTGTAAAATTTTAATTAAAAATTTATTCGAATGCTAAATATTCCCTTGTCTACTCACCTTCCCCACCTTCCCACTAAACTGCTTTTCCAAAAATATGTGGTACAAGTACAAAACTTAATGTAATTTCCCCTAAACCACCTTTGTTATGTGAAATTACCGCATACCTCTTAACCTTGACAGTAAATTCACGCGCCAATTATGGCTCAAACATTATGACTCGAAGCAAACTGTCAACAATTATGTTAACAGTAATTTACAGTAGCAGAAAACATGCGAGGCATCCCCTCGCAGCCCGTCACTGTACCAACCAAACGAATAAGTCAGTTCGTCAGTAAATTTCAGTGAACTCGTGAACTGAAAAAACAACGCAATACGAGCAAAAACGCCGCCGACATTAGGGTAAAAGGCGTGACTAGCCGTAATTTGTAGCTTCATCAGTCAAGTTGCGGGAACATATATCAAAACAAGGCCAAAATTGTGCCACTTGCGACGTCAGCCAAAGGCAGACGTGACCGATTGTGGGGCAATTATGTGCGACTACTGCGAAGCTTCCACCACTTGCGTGCCTAATTTTTAATAAATTGAATTGAGGTGAAGTTACTCAAATACGCATTCGAGTGATTAAATTGTGCGTGGCTGCTTAAATCATATTTTCATATTAAATAATAAATCGCTGTCGTTTAATGCAACTCACCAGGGAATATGACGATCTGTCTCTACCTTCTTCTCAACCATGATTAGCTCCATCTGATCGGCAAGCTTTTGAGACTTAAATGAGAACAATAGAGAAGCATCTACGGATACTTATTTTCTCAACCATCTGTTCTTTTATTGAAGTACCGCACAAACTGAGCTGATATGACATTGACATCGGAGACATGTAAGCAAATAATCGCAATGTTGCAAAGAGATAGTTATATGAGCAGCCTAACTATGAATCGTCGTTTCTCTTTTGTTGAGCAGATTGTAGGAGAAAGTTGTAAACGGAAAAAATAGAGCAAAATATTATCATAGTAAATATAACGCCTGTAGACGCTGAACGCCATCTAGGGTTGCACTCGCTTAGCATCTCTCTGATAGTACTTAGCGCAGCTATAAATTCTGTCACAAAATTTCGAGTTCTTTCTATTGTAAAACAGTACTTGCCCAAGTCGATAATTCCACGAGATCCATGCTTAGGCAAATTTGTGATGAGGTTCACTTGAAAACCTTTTATATTGGCATTTGAGCATCTTTCAATCTTCAACATATTCTTTTTACGGTCGTTGAATATTTGACGCCCTCTCCAAGTTTTGAAATTGTAAGAATCCCAAGATCACCAGATACCGCAACACCCGCCATAAACAAATTTCCCATAACTTAACTTATGCTTATACAAGACATGATGATTGTATGGAACACTTCTCGAAGCCTTTAAAGTACTTGGTCCCGAAGTCTACGTGAAACTGCCTGTCGTTGACTCCATTATTCTAATATACTAGTAAATTTAATCGGCTCCATATTAACCTATTCCTAAATCTTTATTTACAGTACACAACCTCAAAGCACAGCTTGCCAGGCGATGAAGGACAAACGCTGCTGTTGGACGCGCGGCAAGGTACTTGGCGGCAGTTCCGTGCTGAACACCATGTTGTATGTACGCGGCAACCGACGGGATTTCGACCAATGGGCTTCATTTGGCAATCCCGGCTGGACTTATGAGGAAATACTGCCCTACTTTAGAAAATCGGAAGACCAACGCAATCCGTATTTGGCGCGAAATAAGAGATATCATGGCACAGGTTAGTAGCTCGTAAACAAATAAACATTTTCTTATTTAACGTTTTATTTGTAAATTATTTTCTAGGAGGTCTGTGGACCGTTCAAGATGCACCCTACAACACACCACTGGGCCCCGCCTTTCTGCAAGCCGGCGAGGAAATGGGCTACGAAATTGTGGACGTGAATGGTGAACAGCAGACGGGATTCGCGTTCTACCAATTCAACATGCGCCGTGGTTCCAGAAGTTCGACTGCCAAATCCTTTCTGCGCCCAGCACGTTTACGCAAGAATTTACACATAGCTCTGTACTCGCATGTAACCAAAGTGTTGACCGATCCGCGTAGTAAGCGGGCCACTGGTGTACAATTCATACGCGACGGCTTGCTGCAGACTGTGTACGCCACCCGGGAGGTCATACTGGCGGCCGGCGCCATTGGCTCGCCGCACTTGCTGATGCTCTCCGGCATAGGCCCGGCGGACGAACTGAATCGCGTGGGCATACCGTTGGTGTACAACTCTCCTGGCGTGGGCGAAAACCTGCAGGATCACATAGCGGTGGGCGGTCTGGCGTTCCTCATCGATTACCCCATCTCGATTGTGATGAAGCGCATGGTGAACATTAACACGGCGTTGCGCTACGCCATTACGGAGAATGGACCACTGACCTCGAGCGTGGGACTGGAGGTGTTGGCGTTTATTAACACAAAATATGCCAATGCCAGTGATGACTGGCCGGACATGAACTTCATGATGACCTCCGCCTCAGTGATGTCGGACGGTGGCTCGCAAGTCAAGACAGCTCATGGCCTGACCGACGAGTTCTACAACGAAGTATTTTCGGAGGTTAGCAATCGTGACGTTTTTGGTATATTTCCCATGATGTTGCGACCGAAGAGTCGGGGCCAGATAAAGTTAGCCTCCAAGAATCCGTTACGCTATCCCCTCCTCTACCACAACTACCTGACGCACCCCGACGATGTGAATGTGCTGCGCGAGGGTGTGAAGACGGCCATAGCCGTGGCGGAGACTCAAGCGATGAAGCGTTTCGGAGCTCGTTTCTGGAGCAAGCAGCTACCGAACTGCAAACACCTGCCGCACTTCACCGATGAGTACTGGGACTGCGCCATACGCCAGTACACCATGACCATTTACCACATGTCGGGCACAGCCAAAATGGGACCGCCCACCGACCCCTGGGCGGTAGTCGATCCGCAATTGCGGGTGTATGGCGTGCCCGGGCTGCGAGTGATAGATGCCAGCATCATGCCCACCATCACCAATGGCAACATACACGCTCCTGTGGTGATGATCGCTGAGAAGGGCGCCGACATGATCAAGGAGCTGTGGCTGAACAGCCCGCAGTGGCGGTACAAGCGCCAAATGTGGGAGTCGAGCGGGATTTGCAACAAGAGCGAGTTAGAGACTGGGAATGACATCGGAAATATAGAAGCGGGCTCGTAGCGGAGAGTCGGCGGTGTGTACAGGGAGGGAGTGTAATGTAGTTAGTACAATTTAACTTAATTTAATGTATGGTCGTGTTTATTTATTGCTATTTACGCTTTGCGTGACGCCTACGTCTGCGTCCAGTGTTTTGGACTCCTGCTTAGGGTACTTCTGTTGTATACTTGTATATGTACGTGTTTAAGCGATTTGTGTATGTAAATATTAAGTCAGTTGTTGTATATTCTCGTTCGAACAACCTCATAAAAATGTTTCTCCTGTTAATTAATTGTACATAATAAATAAGCAAACAACAAACAAAAAAAACACCAAAAACTTAAAAACAAACAAACTCAGACGTGTTTCACTTAAATACCGAGAAGAACATTGCATTATTTGGATTCTGTTAGGAAACTGAAATTATATTAGTGTACCGAGTTTATTTTAGAGAATTTCCAGACAAAATAACCCATTAAAGCACAGGAGAAAAAAATTTCTGTAATCTATTAATATGTTTATAAGAATCGAAATAAATCTATGTGTCGAAATCTCTCCAGTTGTCATACAAACTTAATAGAATTCCAAGTGAAATTATGGCCGACAATCTCCAGTTGATCATCCTTAGTCATACAAGTTGTATTCAACAATCACCAATCAAATTATGCTGCGAGGACTCTCCAGATAGTCATCCAGAGCCATACCAGCTAAATATAATCCTCAATCAAACTAAGTTTCGAAAAGTATCTCGTAGATCATCCGTAGTCATACCAGTGGAATATAACCACCTTTCGAGCTGAGGTTCGAGAACCTCCAATAAAGCCTCCGTAGTCTTACCAGAATAGAGTCTCCAGTCAAGCTACACAACCAGAATAGAATTGTCAATCAAACTATGCTTCAAAAACTGTTCAGTTGATCATCCATACTTCTACAAACGGCATGGAATCACCTGTCACCAGTTGATCATTCCTCGCCATTCCAGAATAAATTACCCAATCAAACTATGCTGCGAAAACTGTCCAGTTGATCATCCACAGTCATATCAGTGGAATATAATCTCCCATCAAATTAAGCTTCGGAAAGTATCCAGTAGTCATACCAGAGGAATATAATCCTCAGACAATCTAAATTTCGAAAACTCTCCACTTGCCGCATAATCGTCATACCAGAGTGAAATCTCCAATCAAACTATGTTTCTTAAACACTTTAGTTGATGATTCACGATCATACCAGAATAGAAACGCCGATCAAATAATGTTTTTAAATCTCACCCGTTGATCAATCATAACCATGCAAATGGAATGGAATCACCAGACGAACAAAGTTTCGAAAACTCTTTATTTGGCGATTCGTCGCCATCCCCGAAAAAAATCTTTCAGCAAACTATGCTTCGAAAATTCTCTAGTTTATCATCCAGCAGCGGAATATAATCACAAGTCAAACTGAGTTTCGAAATTTCCATTTGAACTGTCGTAGTCGTAGATGGTTCGAACACTCTCCAGTTGATCATCCACAGTCCTATTAGCTGAATATGACCGTCTGTCAAACATTGTTTTAAAAACTCTACAGTTGATTACGAGTATACACAGACCTACCAGCTGAATGGAATCACCAATCAAACTATGCTTCGAAAACTGTTCAGTTGATCATCCACAGTCATACCGAACATACAGAACAGTGAATACAGCTTATTAAAATTAGCACCAATACCACGCATTGTTCTTCATCATGATAATTCCAGGCCACATGTTGCTGGATAAATAACTTTATTTTTGATTGTCGAGAACGTGGAAGTATGTCCTAGCGCAAAATTTCGAGGGAAACGGTGGTCAACACTGAAAGAGACCCTTTAAGATCATATAGTCTTATTAAGAAAAGCCATATAGTGCGATTTTAGAAGTGTCTTCATGGGACCAACAGAATTTCTTCCATACATTATGGTACCACAGATTGCAAAATTGGTCGATCCTCTATTTTCCTGAAAATTATTATAGTGTGATGGGATCAACAATTGCATTCTGGGTTCCGGATTGCTACTAGTAGATCATTTATTAACATTATCCTCACTGAAGTGAATAAAGTATTTGGAAATTTTTGTGTGTATGATGATTGGTTAAACGAACAGTCCGTCTATAATTGAGTAATGAAGCTTTAGACGTGTCTTCTTTGGATCAACAGAATTGCTTCCAGACACAATTTTATCAAAAAGATGGAAAAGTGGTTGCTCCTTTACTTCCTTGAAAATTGTTATAGGATGATGGGTTCGATAATGATAATCTGGGTTCCGGATTGGTATGGGCTTCATTGTTTAAAGATATCCATACTGGATATTATAAATGTCTTAGAAACTTTTGCGTCGAATGAGATGATTGTCTGAAGGAACAGTCCCTGCATAATTGGGTAATAATGTATAGGATTGTCAAGAGTTTTTTGAGAGATGATATAAACTGGAGTCAGCTGAGTTTAACAGCTTGAAAGAAGACGAATAACACAGATGAAAAACCGTTAACAGTTTCTGTTAAAGGCAAACAATTTTCTAATGAGCCAATACAACATCGTCAACAAAGAATATTCTCTGAGCCTCCTGGGTTGTATGCCTTTTATATCAAAGGTTCTAAGAAACGGTATTTTAACTTAAGATGGAGTACTATTAAGTTTATTGTTTGTAATGTTTGTAATGAATGGACATATTTAGCAATGTTTTGTGTCAAAATAAGAAAATAATATCTTGTATATATCGAGGGTTAGGTTAGAGTGCCAGTCTTTTCTGCATGTAAGCTCACTTAAGCACTCACTAAATACTCAGTATAATACCATAAGAAGCGGCTGGAGCGGCTATTCCATCTACCGCGTATAAATCTGGCTCTGTTCTTGAGGCTTATGGATGACAATTCGATCAAACCAGGACAGGAATTCCTGTCTTCTCTTAGCTACTAGGGACATTGACATATCAGATGAAGGGCGGACTCTCATTCTTCTTCTTCGCTGCGACACATGTCATTGAATGGCAATCCAAGTATTTCAGCTTGTCCAGAAGTGTCCCCTGATATCGAGGATTAGGGTACTAGAAATGCCCATATAAATATTCAAACACTTCCTAGGACGTTAAACACTGTTCCACAGACTCATCAATATCAAACTGAATGGTTCCCCCCGATCACTGCTTCTACCAACCTTTATCCAACTGAGCTGTTGTAAGAAATTTCCAAATTTTAATTTTGGTATATGCGTGAAGAAGTTTAATATATTAAATATATATATTGTTTACGGTGGTCTTCATTTGTTGGGCTTCACAAGATACCAGAATGCATTTACTATATTTTGGTTTGCAGTCGTTGAATAATGTTAATATTCGTCATGCAGGAAGTTGGAAAATTTGGATCCCGTCAGCCCATATTGGTTTAATAATTGTTCTGTAGATTAATTGTTTATTTTCTGTAGATATCTTTGAATAGTTTCTGAGGAGCCAGTGGAGTTGTCAGAATCTGTTTATACCCTTTTTCTTTCAAAAAGGTAAATTGGGTATACTAATTTTGTGCTTTTGAGAGGTTGATTGATGCCATCGCAATAAACATTTGCAGAAATCGTTCAGATAAATTTTAATTAGATCGAAGTATTAGGGTAGCATATTATTAAATTTAAGTAAAAGTCCCTCATGACAAACACTATCGAAGCCCCCATCCAAGTCATCATCATAGATGTAATATTATAAAATAGTAAATTTATATTATAGAGGGAGAACTCTTGTTTTTCTATTGAGATACTAAGTAGGTAGACAGGTAGGAGTGGCAGCTTAGTTCACCAAAAGCACACTTGAGCACACCTCATTAAGTTCCGTTGTGATAACACAGTGTTCAAGAACTGACTAAAATTATTTTACTTAAAGATGGTGATATGCACCACAAGGACAGCGCCGGGAAAGTGTGATAAATGGCCATGACCACAGCCTGAAAAAAACTGAAATGGTCACGGAGACGAAGGGAGATGTTAGGTCCAGTTTTTCGGAAAAGATACCGCGTCCGACTCTTCCTCCAATTTTAGAACCATCGGTGAAGATATCGAGCGTCTCGCAGACGTTTATGTCGATTGAAGTCCAGTCATTGTTGTGATACTACACAGGGAGAATATAACGTCATCCGACAGCAATGTAAGGATATCCATAATTTCATTATACTTGCTCGTAATATAAAATAATAATTATGTAATAATAAAATATGTACTTATATATATATATATATATATATATATATATATATATATATATATATGTATGTGTTATTATACACTAAATATTATGATCTAATAATAATTATTATATAATAATAATAATAATTATAAAATAAAAATAATAAAAAATAATTATAATTTTCTAATATAAATATATCATAATTTATTTATAAAATATTTAAATTTTCGTCTACACCCAGTGCCAAGCAGAGACACAAACCTCACATGCCGCCAAACTCACCACCAATCGATTATAGCAAAGTTCATGCTCACGGAGTTCTCGAGTCAAAAGCTCACCTGCAAAGAAAAATAAAATAAATATATTTAATGGATGCGTGGCTAATAAATGCGTTTAGGGAAGTTGAAAAAACGTTAAAAATTTTATATTTAATTGCAATTATGCGAAATTCCAGAGCCGCAGGCGATTGATATGAACTCATAAATTGCAGAGATATACTCGTACATTTTACGCAATTAGACAATTAAACAAGCGGAATTGGCTGCAGCATTGAATAACCTCAACAACCACAACAACAATCGCCCCCAGAGCAATGGTAGCCAACAAAGAAAGCCATAAATCTTCGCAGAAAAAGGTGTAATTGCGATTAGTGCACATACATTAGATACGCAACATGGATTCGTTGGATGCAGGCCCAGACCGATTGCAGTCGTGGCCATCGAATGCGATTTTGTTAAATGCATTCCAAATGCATTCGTCCGTCCAATTAAGACGGCTAACGATGCGTAGGGAGTCAGGAAAATTAAAAAAAAACCACAAAAAAACTTAAGTAACAAACAAAAGCAACTAACAAAAATGGAGTGGTCTGGAGCGGTATGTGCGGCCTCTACTACCGGTCGGCCACATCCGATACACCGCCATTTGCAATGATATACGCCTCACAGCCGAAAAGTGTGTAATTTATGCAACAGCAACAGCAACTGGAACTGCGTCTGCTGCGCTTGGGAGGCGCCTCTGCCAGTGGCAGTGCCTGTGCCGGTGCCGGTGCCGGTGCCTCTGGCTGTGTGCGTCCACGTGCGTGAGCGTTCGCTCATAAGTTATGATTGCAGAAATCCTCTCGAAACTCACTTGTCAGTCGGCAACTGATGCGTTAAATTATAAATTCACATAAATAGTTTATGAATTATTTATGAGAAGCTTGTATTGTTAACAAATTACAGTTGCAGGAATGCGCGAGCGGTGATAAATATTTTTGTATGAAATGCGAGCGTAAATACCAAAACTTAATCTAACAGGTAATTTGGCAAAAGCCATTAAAAAATTAATGGGCAAAATTAAACACTAAATAAAATATAAAATTATGTGCATTCATAATAAAATCCAATTAATAAATAGTAGAGTAAAAATAAATAAACATGAAAAAAAATTAATAAATAAGTTTAAAAAAATAATAAATATTAATAAAAATATATAAAAAATAAATAAATATTTTTCTGTATATAAAAAAATAAATAAATATATTTGTGTACCTAAAAAAACGAATAAATTAATAAAAATAAGTAATAAGTATTAATAAAAAATATATAAAAAATAAATAAATATATTTTTGTATATAAAAACATTTATAAATAAATTTCTGTACCTAAAAAAAATTAATAATTATCTTTATGTATGTATAAATGTATAAATAAAAATAAATACATTAACAACAAATTAAATAAGTTTGGCAGAACATTTAAAAATTAATTGCAATTATATAAGAAAAATAAAAAATTTATCCACAAAAATTTAAAGAGTAACATGCACATAAGAAAAAAATAATAATATAAAATAAAAATAAATGCTAATGAAGAAATACGAAAATCGGAACAATAAAAAATAATAAACACAAAAAAAATATAATAAAATAATAGTAAATTAATAAACAGAATATATATACAAAATCTAAATAAATATGCATATGCAAAAAATTATCACTTATAAAGCAAGAGGCAAGTTCGAGGGGACGCTCTGCGACATAGTGTAAGGAGGTCTAAGAATTATAAGTCATTGGAGCAGGTCAACAGGATTGACCATTAATCCCACTAAGCCCACAATATTACCATTTACCGGAAAAAGTAAATTTCCCAGGTGGACGACCATTCTAGAAGAAACTATAGTGCCAAAGACAGAAGTAAAATATCTGGGGCTAGTACGGGATAAAGAGCTAACTGACATGGAAAGGGCACGTCGATAGTATTTCAGACAAAGCCAAGCGCGCTACAATCATGTGCAGCATGATAGCGGACAAGTCCTGGGGTTGTAAACCCAGAATACTGTACTGGATGTATACTATGATGGCCCGACCAATAGTGACCTATGACCTATGGGCTAGAAGAACAATACTGAAGTCAACTCAAATAGAGTTAAGCTAAATACAAAGATTGCCGTGGCAAAGATTTGAGATAACTGTGGCAATGAGAACCTTCCCAACAGCAACATTAGACATATTGTTGATTCTAAGTCCATTACACATAGTAGTGCAAAAGATGGCCCTGGCAACTGCAGTCAGGATCACGGGAGACAAATCAATTACTAGGCATTATGAAGGGCAATTGATTGTACAATGTAGGCTCAAACAACATGTGAGCAAGTTAGGCATTGTAGCGGAGGAAGATACTGATTCACCAGAGCAGCGTTGATGCACCTGAGTTCCTTTCAAATACTAGGTAGCTCAATAACAACACTTGAACCAGCCAACATCCTCAAATTTTGCGAGGGCCTTTGAGTTGGATAAGATTTTATAAGGATATCGTATTAGTGGAGGGCAGTAAAATATATATGTATACGAGGTGTGATAAAAAAAGAACCGTTATTGTGTGATCAAAAAATAAAGTATTTATTTATTCATCAACAACTATCCTGTCCCCTTCAAAGTAATTCCCCTCAGATATAATACACTTATGCCAGCGTTTTTTCCAATCTTCGAAACACTTCTGAAACGCTTTTTTTGGTATCGCCAACAGCTCCTGTTTCGATTTTTCTTTTATCTCCGCAATCGTAGCAAAATGCTTTCCTTTCATCGGTGTCTTCAGTTTTGGAAAGAGGAAAAAGTCAGCGGGGGCCAAGTCCGGTGAATACGGTGGTTGAGGTATGATAACGGTTTTGTTTTTGGCCAAAAACAGCTCCTGAGCGATGTCCATGCGATGTTGTTTTTGCTCAAAATTTAGCAATTTTGGAACAATCTTCGCTGCCGCACGTTTCATGCCTAAAACATCCGTAAAAATTGCTTGGCATGAGCCGAACGATATGCCAACATCATCAGCAACCTCTCTGATAGTGATTCGACGATTATCCAAAATCATTTTCTTCACTGCGTCAATGTTTTCATCGATTGTTGACGTACTCGGGCGACCAGGACGACCATCGTCATTGACATCTTCTCGGCCTTCCTTAAACCGGTTATACCACAATTGAACTTGTGTTCTGCTCATAGTAGACTCGCCAAAGGCCACAGTCAACATTTCAAATGTCCTTGCGCATTCAATTTCATTTTTTACACAAAACTGAATACAGTTTCTTTGATCCATTTTTTCGAATAGTACAAAATCGAAGAGCACACCAAAGCACGACTAATCTTTTTATCTGCCAAAAACAAACTGTCAATCCAAAATGGTTGGTATTGCCAACATATATAACAGACATGTGTACCAACATAACAGAAAAAAAATTGCGAACATCGAACATACGTAACTCACGAAATTTGAAAATAACGGTTATTTTTTGATCACACCTCGTATACGAGTATATATATATATATATATATATATATATATATATATATATTTTTTTTTTTTTTTGCTTATACATACACATTTTTAAACAAATTTTAAAGGGGAGAATGAAAAATTGAAATAGACAAATTCTGAGCAAGCGTTGGCAATTTAACTTTAAATGTGTACATATTAATAAATAATTACAGCGGTTAAGTCCTGGTTTACTCTTTTTCTCGTTCACAATAGACAACAAAAATGTCATGGCAGCACTTCTGTTTGAGGCACTAAACCATAACCGGGTACAAACACCTTGTCTAACTAAGCGGTCCATATGTATGGATAAGCGGGCGTTTTATTCACACTCGCGTTGAAGGAAACACAGCTATTAAACAATTAATACACAGCAAAATATGAATAAAAATAATACACACAAAACACTTTGAAAAAAATAACAAAAAATATATTGTATTTTTATGAAAATATCATCAATTAAATTGATATTAATTGGAAATATTGTATTTCAATTAGGATTATTTGACTTATAATTGTTAGTTCCCATTAAGGAAGATTCAATGAAAACATTAATAAAGAAAAAATTAAAAAGATAACTTATAAAAAATACTTAATTCCGAATAGAATCAAAATTTAAAAATTTTTAAACAACCGATTCGGCTTAAAATTTCATATATTTGGAAACAAAAAGTCTGATCTTGAGTGCTTATTATACACTTCACTTTTAAAAAAGGGTGTACCACGGGGTATACACCTAGCGCACCAACCATTGCTCGATGAACTAGAATTGTTGTCCACACTGAAAATACGGCAGTTCCCCTTGTTATGTAATAAAGCCTTTAAGCCAGAATAATAGCTCTTTAAATATTAATAATTAAATACTCAAAAAAAAATATTCTTCAAATTTTGTTTGATAAAAATCATTATAACATTAAGGGATATTTATCCCTTTTAAATTTAAATATAAATAAAAATATATTTGTAGATAAAAATATATATAATATTTATAATACAAATTAATTAATAATTATTTATGAAAGATTTATTCATGAATGAAACTGAAGAAAAAGGAAATTAGTTCTCATTAAAAATATATAAATAAGAAACAATGAATAAAAATTAATTAACATACGAAATTCTTAGCAAAAATTAATTTAGTAAATTAATAATTTAAGTTAATACAGACACTTAAATTATTTTAGTTAATTATTAAATTAAACATAACTTAAAATTGCGAATTTTAAAGCAAACATTTTAATTTAGAAAAAAACAAACAAAAAATAAAAAATTTACTCATTAAACATAACTAATATAAACACATACAACATTTATTTATAAGCAAAATAATAATTTTATAATATTGTTAATCGATTGTCGACCTCCGGATGCCATTAAATAATTATATTCTACATTTAGTCCATATTTTACATTTTACACGATCCAAAAATTACCCTGAAGATGCTTTCCTGAGGATTTTATTTAAAACACAACAAATTATTTGTCATTCGACCTTAAGCTCATTGCAAAAAAAGGATAATTAATAATTTTATAATAATATTTTTGAACACAGTTGGAAATTATGTTGGTAGAAACAAGAGTCCATCCAAATCCTTCAAGTCTACCAGTTTGACATCCTTTGTACTAAAAGCAATGGAGAAAATCGTCAATATACATCTCCTAGAGACTTTATTGAAGATTGAGCATATATTGCGGGAAATCCCGCACTGACTGATTTTATTTAGGCAGCACTGGGTAAAAAAAAAAACAGCACTTTGTGCCTTCTTGATATTGAGGGGGCTTTTGACAACACTCCTCACGAATATGTGATTAGGGCTCTTAACAATAGAAGAAGAGATAATAACTATCACTTCCAATTGGATACAAGCTTTACCCAACAGTAGACTGGCAGAAGCTGAAGCAGGTGACGAAACTTTTAAAGTCAAAGTCAATAAAGGATGTACGCAGGTGTGGAGCATAGTAGTTGATGCTCTTCTGGTAAAACCTACAAATCTAGGCATATCATGTCAAGGATATGCAGACGATATTGTGATAATAGCTAGAGGAAAGTCTGAATCCACCCTTTGTGACATTATCCAGAGGGGCTTATTAGCAGCTAGTGAATGATGCAGGGCAACAGGATTGAAAATCAATGCCTCGAGGACCACCATTGTGCCGTTTACTAGAAAAAGATCCTTACCATATATGAAGCCTATTCTTCTTAATGGTACACAGATCGATATAAGCTCTGAGACCAAATACCTCGAAGTCAATTTCGACAAAAAGTTATTGTGGAAGGCTCATCTGACACCAACCACCAAGAGGCCTACAGCTTCCTTAATGATATGTAGAAGGGTTGCTGGCAAATCTTGGTGATGTAACCCAAAAACCATTCGCTAGATGTATACCATGATGGTGAGACCAATCAACACCTATGGTTCTGTAACCTGGCCAAATAGAGTCAGCTTAAGACAGCGATGTTTGCCTGAAGTAAAGTACAACGCCTTGCCTGTCTTGTCATCACTGAAGCATTTTTCCAGTGGAGATTCACGCTATGTGTCTTGTTCAACATTGACAAGAAGTATCGGAGAAAAAACATCGTGATACTATCCAATAGTCAAGCAGCATTCAAAAGTTTGAGCTTACCCTTGGTGAGGTCTGAACTTGTACGGGACTGAATTGGGAAACTGAACTCCCTAGGCAGTATCAACAGACTATCTCTAGCTTGAGTACCATGAAATGAGTAGGCGGATAGCTTAGCAACGAAAGCTGCGGACTCTCAGTTTAAAGGTCCTGAACCCTTCAGTGGACTATTATTCTACACCATTGGAGGTCTGCTGAAGAAGTGCACAGATGTAAAAGAAATTACCTGGTAAATCTTCTTGGGTTAAGACACTCCAAAACTCTTCTAGGGGACTTTGATCCCAAAAGAGCTAAAGAGTTAATTAACATACGTCGGAGTAAATTGAGAATCATCACAGGCGTTATAAGTGGACTCAACTAGCACATGAATAAGTTGGGTCTATCTTCAGATGCCATCTGTAGATTCTGTGGATAAAGTGACGAAACCTTACTACTTTTGGTCACAGGCTTTTGACACATAAAAGGCACAGGTGTTTTGGAGAATATATCTCAGATATGAGCAAGATTCCTCACACCTGCTATGCACGTGTCCAGCGTTGTCCAAAAGGAGGCGGCACTTTCCTGAATGACTCTGGGAGATATTTCAAATAAAAAATTAGCTCCATAAACTGCTTCATTAACAGGTCCAAATGGCTGGACCTTTATAAGGGATGGCACCTGTGTCTCATGCGGTATTACAAGGGGTCAATGATGGCTTCACCTATCTAGCTACCTAAGATCCCTTAGCTTCATTCCTCCAAAATACATGAATTCCTCTCGGAAATTAGCCCGACAGAAGATCTTTAGATGAGGACTATCCACATCTTTTCAATAAATAGAGGCACCACAATAGATCTTTCAGCTCGCGGATTAAATAAATCTAATCTAACAAATCGAATGCTTTAAATTAATTAGTTGGTAAATATAGTTATAAGTTAATTTGTTCAATAAATAAAATGTTTTATAAATATTTTTTATTTACTTATATTTAAAAGTAAATTTAAGAAACATTTTTTATATATTTATTTTATTTATTATTTTATTATATATTTATTTATTAGTTTTATAAATATAATTGATGCATTTGACATCTATAAGTATATTTTATTATCGACGTTCAATCAATTTATTTTTGAAAATTTTCTATTAAATTTTTGCGAATCCACTTCTAGTTTTTCCAGCTTTCCAGTACTTAAATTGCCCGCTGCTCAATTGTGTCTGCTTAAGTTAAAAATGATTGCGCAATCAATGTGAATTATATGAAAATATTTTGTCAGCTTGCTGCGGCTTGCGATGCGTTAATATCGCCAATTGTTGCAGCAACAACAACAAAAACAAAAACAACAACAACAACAGTGACAACAACAACACCAACAAAAACAAAGCAAGTCCATTACACAAACTAACAATCGTACAGAGCTCCAAATGGCGAATGGGGAAATACAACAAAAATAGTTGTGCTGCTCGAGTAACATTTCAATAAATTGCACTTAATTTTATTTTATTTTATGTTTTTTCTCTGCTGTTGCAAGCATGCAAAATCTGATAAAACTCAAAAAATGAAATGAAACGAAAGTTGCCACACGGCAATCAAAATTGCAACAAACACACAAAAAACACAAATAAAAGCATTTCAAATAATGGAGCAGCAACTCAGCGGGTCCGACATGCATGCAAATCAAGGCGCCTGCAACTTCAACTCCAACTGCCTCACTGCACCCTGGCTGCCGGCACTGTCGCACTTCTTACTCTCGTTTGGCAGCGTTTGGTGTCAACCAGTTCGGGCTGCAAGCCTTGTGGGCCCAGACCGTTCGTCGTGAGTGTCAATGTTACAAAATTCAAGAGCACGCTCGCAATTTTTAATACATTTTTTTCATATCCTTTTTTACTTGTTGATAGTTTTTTTTCTATTTCCAATTGCATTGACATCTCCGGAAGTAGCACAATAAAACATAAAAGCAACCAATCGCCAACCGGTTGCATGCTACGAGGCGGCTGTTAGCCTTCTCGCAGTGGCTGCCATGGCGGAAACAATTTTCCATATTCGTTAAATTTTCCATTTGCGTAGTCGAATGAGCAGATTGGTCGATTCAAAATTTCAAATTGAGTTTCGAGCATGCATACCAATGAGGGAGTTGTGAGGAAAAGTAGAAGTTGAGGCGGGAAAAGTAGGAGGTGTGGTAGGAAAAGTAGGAGTAGTGTGAGGAGTAGGGGACGCTGCCATTACTTGAGCAATGGTGGCAGAGCGATTCACTTTAAAATCGTGTCTGCATGGAATGTAAAAGTAACTGCAGTTGATTAGTGAGAAGCCTTCACAACTAAAGCGCATATGGTATGCGTATTTGTACAGTGATGACAGAATCATTTCCTCATTCATAATTAAACATGGATAAAGGTTAAAAGGCCACGAGTATTAAAAGGTGATTAGTGACGGACCATTCAGTAATCATTGAAAATTCATTATGGTAAATTAAAATGCTATACACAACTGGTCAGATACAAAAGGATATACTGCAAGTCATAAATAAGGAGTAAGATAAAACAAGCTATAAATAATTAGTCAGATACAGGCCATAAAATCATATACAAGTCATAAATAAACAGTAAACTGAAACAATTTATAAATAACTAGTCTCAATATGAGTGTCATATATAACAACACATAAATAATGAGTCAGATAAAAAAAGTTATAAATAACTAGCCATATAAAAAAATCATAATATAATCACCATATAAAACAACTCATAAATAAACAGTCTATTAAAATAAGTTATAAATAACTAGTCATAATATAACTGTCATATACAAGCAGTCAACTAAAATAAGTAATAAATAAGTAATCATAATATAACTGTCATATACAACAAGTCATAATTAAGCAGTCAACTAAAATAAGTTATAAATAACTAGTCATAATATAATTTTCATTTGCAACAAGTAAATAAGTACACAGCTCAAGCAAGTTATAAATAAAATGTCCTATACAAGTAATAATATCATTGTCATATGCAACAGGTCATAAATATGTAGTCAGAAAAAAAGTAAAGTAATAAATAAAAATTCGTAAAAACGTTGTCATAAACAACATGTCATATACGACAACTCTTATACAACGAGTCACAAATGATGTCACCTCTTTTTTACATGCATTCTGGCATATAATTTGGAAGGTGTTCGAATGACCTCGAAAGCAGTTGAAATCTATAAAAAGGAGATGAACTGTGGCGCATATGTACAGTTGTGATTTGGTGGCAGTAGAATATATCAGATCAGATATCATTTTATCAACAATCGGGGGGCTATACCAGATATTATATATTATCTCGCCGAGAACCGCCGAAGAAGGAGGTATCCAAGCACGCAGGGATCTATATCCATTGTAATATAAGCCTAAAAATATTTAGGCAAGGGGGAGATAGAGGATTGTGAAAGGGAAGTTACACCTTTTCAAACTTCTTTCGCCTCTTTTATGAATCTGGTGGAGGAGTAAATAAATAGAGCCACTAATCCTGAGGAATGAACTAAATTTGTGTTGTCATTCTTGGCACAGAATTCACTTCCTTCTACTTCAACTTCTCAGTTGCTCTGAAGCGGAACAGACTTCTAGGAGCATTTCACTTACAAGTGTTGTTAATATTTGTTATCGCCACGAAACAGAAAAAGCAAATTTATTTACATGAAATAATCACAAAGAATACTCAAGCAGTCATTTGACATTCTGTTTGCTTTTCACCATAAAATGAAGCTGCTGAAGTTTGAGTTTGGTCCAAGTACACGTGAGTTTTAACACCTTCACGGTTTATTTGCCAACAAAATCAGTACTAGGCAACTGTTTATATTGGATCACATATTTAGCGGATCATAATACTACTCATAGTCGCTTGACTACTAACTTTCAACCTTGGCCAAGGTGAGACACTAATCACAAAGTTACTTAATATTTAGCTTAGTTTGTGAGTCTACGGATTTAATTGTTGTGTCTACTGAAAGTATCTAAGAATCTGTTAAATTGTTTAAAAGTTTCATTCCGATTCTTTTTCATATTTGGGTCACTCTCTGGACAACATCAAGCATCTCAAGGAAGATAATTTCTGACGATTCTTTATAATCTATGTACATATGCTGACTCAAACGCTCCTCATTATTGGGAACGAAGAAAAACCTTCGGTACATAGGACAGACATAATTGCAGAACCAAAATCCTTATTTATGTACAGTTACAGCCCTGCCTGTTCAATCAGTCTATAACTAAGGCCGATTCTGAAACTAGATAAGCTGTACTTTCAATACAGATTAAGCATTCAAGGTTTTGTAATATGATTTGCAGACCTTGGTCTATTCTCTCCCTGATATATTCTGCTTGTTCATAAATGACCTTTTCCAAGGAACAGCATCCAACTGTATCTTCCTAATCGAATTGGTATAATTTATCATCTGAATTCAAGAGTTAATGAAGACCTTCAACGAACAGTATCAAAATAATTTGTCTCCAGAGGTCATATTATTACTGGAATCATCCGATCTACAACCTCCGCTATCTTCTATATAGAAAAATCTCTGTAGAAGAACCCCACAAGCGTATTGGACCAGTTCAATGCCTGAACTGCCAAGAATTTGGGCACACTAGAAAATACTGTACACTTCCCAGTGTATGTGTCATTTGTGGTGATCTCCACATGTCACAAAACTGCACAAAGCCCAAAGACGACTCCAGTGTCAAAAAATGCAGCAACTGTGGTGAAAATCACACTGCAAACTACAGAGGCTGCACTGTATACGCTCATATAGAAAAGAAATTTGCACCTCAGCCAAAACAAGTTAAAACTGTTCCTCCCGTAACAGTTTTGTGTGAAATCTCTGCCCGTGAAGCACAGCCTTTAAGTATCTCTTACGCAAATATTTTCAAAGGTACCCCATCAGTAAACCCTAAAACTGATGAGAGTACTCTTGAAAATACTTTACAAGAGCTCATCGCAAATATGACGCAATTTATGTGCTCAATGCAAAGTATGATGCAAGACATGATACGTAATCAGAAAATGCTTTTGCAATCCCTATTAACAAAACCATGAACGCACTGAAAATCTGTCATTGGAATGCAAATGACATAAGTCAGCACAAAAATGAGCTCAAACTATTTCTCAACGATAACTCAATAGATTTGATACTAATTTCTGAAACTCACCTTACTCAGAAAAACTGTTTCCAGATAGCGGGATACAAAGTTTATGACACCAAACACCCCGGTGGCAAAGCACGTGGTGGTACAGCCATTCTGATGAAGAATAGAATAAAGCATTTCCCAATGCAAGGATACTGTACCGATTATCTACAAGCGACGACTATTCAGCTCGAAGAATACGTCAAAGGCTTGACAGTATCATCCATCTATTGCCCACCCAGGTTTAATATAGATGAGCAGCAATACAAACAATTCTTTAGTACTCTCGATGCTAAGTTCATTGCTGCTGGAGACTTTAATGCGAACCATACTCATTGGGGCTCACGTTTAGTAACTCGCAAAGGCAGAAAACTCTTCTCTGCGATAAATGCTCTTGGTCTTAATGTCTTGTCCAATGGTAAGCCTACATACTGGCCATCCGACAAACAGAAGATTCCAGATCTTATTGACTTCGCCATTAATAGAGGTATAAATAATGTACACTCTCTTGTGCATTCCTCTCTGGAGCTGTCCTCTGATCACACTCCCACAATAATAACTATCTTTTCTGAAAACTCCTACCAGAAAAACGTGAGTGGTAGTTTCGACTACAAGAATACAGACTGCCTTAAATATAAGATGTTCATAAGTTCACATCTTGAAATAAAGACCTCCCTAAAGTCTGAGCAGGAAATAAACTCCGCTATTTTCAATTTCACTCAATTGCTATCCCAAACAGTAAAAATTGCTACACCACCTTCTAAAGCTCAAACCCGACAAGAGCGTCCTCCCCAAGACATTCTGAAGCTCCTCTCCGGAAAAAGATCTCTTAGGAGAGAATGGCAATTGCAGAGATCACCTTCTCTGAAGAAGAAACTGAACGAATGTACTAAAAAAAACTGCATCACCTTCTAAAAGAAAAGGAAACCTCCGAGTTTCACGAGTTTGTAAAGACCCTCTGTCCTACAGAAGCCTCAAGCTATTCTTTATGGCGAACGGCCAAAACCTCGAAAAAATCCCATTCAAATGGAGTCACCAATACGCCTTTCTAACAGCAACTGGGCAAGAAGTGATGCAGAAAAAGGAATAGCATTCGCAAATCATTTGGAGCAAGTTTTCACCCCTAATCTTGCTAGTTCCGACCGTTCTCTAACGGCGGTTGATGCTATCCCTAGCGTCAATGGTATCTCGATTGCTAAAAAGGAGCTGACAAGACTATCAAAGAACTCAATGCAAAAAAATCTCCAGGGCGTGATCTGATTACGGGCCAAATGATAAAAGAGCTCCCAGCAATAGCCAAAATGCATCTCTTGCATATATTAAATGCTATAATACGCACTGGATTCTTTCCTTACTCATGGAAAATTTCTCAAATTACCATGATTCCCAAAGCTGGAAAAGACCCAACAAGCGTATCTTCCTACAGACCAATTAGTCTGCTATAAATTTGTTCAAAACTCTTTGAAACTTTGATAATAAAGCTTATTAAAGACGTTGTCAAACAGTCTAACGTTATACCAAACCACCTGTTTGGGTTTAGAGAAAAACACAGTACTATCGAAGAAGTTCATCGCATTGTAAACACTATAAAAGAAACGTTCGAAAAGAAGCAATACTGCTCCGCAGTTTTTCTTGACATCACTCAGGCATTTGATAAGGTCTGGCACAAAGGAATCTTGCACAAACTGAAATGTATGTTACCTCTTAACATCTACACATTGCTCGAAAGCTATCTCTCAGGTAGACGCTTTGTGGTGAAACAAAAAAGCTTCATCTCAGATGAATACCCTATACAAGCTGGTGTACCGCAAGGCCCCCTGCTCTATACGTTGTTCACTGCAGATATGCCAACAAACGGCAAGACTATCACCTATACTTTTGCCGATGACACAGCCATATTGTGTACTCACACAAATCCGAAAGAGGCGTCAAAACTTCTCCAAGTACACGTCAACATGCTTCAGGAATGGCTTGACCACTCGAGAATCAAAGTCAATGAGTCGAAATGCGTTCTCATGTCACATTCACTCTATGCAGGAGTACTTGACCTCTGTGCAAATTAACACCAAGCCGATCCCTCAGGCGACAGAAACTAAATATCTAGGAATGCATTTAGATCGCAGACTTACTTGGGCAAAGCATATAAGTGCAAAAATTACTCAGATTAAACTCAAAATAAACGAGCTAAAGTGGCTTTTGAACAGGCAGTCCAAGCTCAAACTGGACTTTAAAGTTCTACTCTACAAAGTAATTATCAAGCCCATATGGACCTACGGTATCCAACTCTGGGGTACTGCTTCACCCTCAAATGTCGAAAAGCTGCAAAAAGCCCAATCGAAAATCCTTCAAATGATTACCAATGCTCCTTGGTACATCCAAAACGTTAACATCCACAGAGATTTACATATCCCGTATGTAACTAAAGAAGTTTCCCGACTTGCTGAATCTTACTTAGCAAAGCTAGACAAGCATCCCAATGCGAGGCATCTACTACAGCATCAAGGACACACCCGCCTGAAAAGGATGGACGTGCTGCGCTTAACAACTAGATTTTAAGCTTATTCATTACGCTATTATTTTAGTTTTGCGCTACTTCTTTTCATATACCATAACTCCTTAAAGCACTGGATTTTCTTAATAATGTAATCACAATATATATAAAAAAAAAACTGGAATCATTGGCTTTTGAAAAGAATAAAATAAAAACTTTCTAATGAGAATCTCATCACTACCATAAATCAATTTTCTTAATAATGTAATCGCAGGAAGACTTTACAAGACTGTCAAGAGCAAAGTTGAGAGACCTTTGAAACAAAACACCTATCTCAAGAACTAAACTACCTATTCAGAACAAAGGACTCATCTCAAGAACTTAGGTAGGTGTTCTTCAAAACAGAACACCCATCATGTGTCAGTATGCTTAATGAGATTATTGATTCGAAAGCCCTGATGCTTTATGGTAGGGGAACTGAAATGAAAGTGGAGTGCGAGTAATGTGATTAGAATTGCATTATACACAAAAGCGAATAGTTGGTATGCTGATAACTTCAGGGAATGAATCAATTTTCTTAATAATGTAATCACAGGACTACTTTACAGGCCGATTTTATAAGATTATTGGGAGATCTTCAGAACAATCCAACCATCTCAAGAACTAAGCTACGGGTTATTCACAACAAAATACACATCTCAAGAACTAAGCTAGTAGCCCTGCAAAACAAAACATTAATCACGTGTCAGCATCCTTAAACATATTAATAATGGGAAGATCCTAATTCCATATGGTACGAGAAATGAAGTGAAAGGCAAGAATAAAACGATAAGAGTAACCGTGGTATCGCAAATGACTATTAGGAGTAATCAAGAATGCTTTTGGTCAACTAAGCTGCACTAAGCACTCCTACATACCTACCTACGGGATTATAGTTGAATAACATATACTAACAGTTGGTATCCTGAGAACTCATGAGAATGAATACATTTTTTAATAATGGAAGCGCCGGGATCTTTATCAAGACTATCAAGAAGTAAGGTGGGAGCCGTTCAGAACAAAACACTCATCGTGTGTCGGCATTCTTAAATGCTTATCTTAAAGGAAGATAATTGATTCTAAGACCCTGATGCTTTATGGTATGGGGAAATGAAATGAAAGTGGAGAATGTGCCGATAAGAGTTGCGTGATTAGAATTGAATTACACACACATAGTTGGTATCACGGGGACTCTCGAGACTTAATACATTTTCTTAATAATGGACGCGGAAGAAGTGTTTACAAGACTCTCAAAAACTAAGCTGGATGATCCGCAGAATAAAACATTCATCGTGAGTCAGCAACCTTAGAGATTAATGATGCCTTCGGGTAAGAAATATGAAATGAAAGCGGATAATGCGGCGATAGGATTTATGTGTGAATACGATTGCCTTATATAGACTTACACAAACACCCTACCGAAAATATGTAAGATACCATAATCAAATTATAAACTATTTTAGTACCATGGAAATATTTCACCAATTTATTATGTGATTATCTCGTTCAAGTTTAATTAAACGAAATAAATAAAAAATTACAATAAATAAATAAAAACCAAATCTCTAAATGCATTCCAACACAAGTGCAATGACAATAATCGATAATAGATTTTTAATAAGCCTCACGCACATAGTAAAGACGATCATGTTTATAGAAATCTGTTTTGCAAAGTAAATAAGCGATTGAAAAAAATTCATTTATTATATTCATGAAAAGAGCTTTCGACAAAAAGAAAGCACAAAATAGGAGCACGTTTTGCGCATGCGCAACATGACCAGCCCAGCACGTATGCCACTCATTGGGGCAACTGCCAACCTAAACGAATCACGCAGATACCACAACAACAACTCAAGCGCTCATCGCTGATGTGCGATCATTTCCCAATGTTTGCCGAGACCCCAGCGTGGAGCTTACCAACAAAAGCGATCGTTTTTATATATTTTTATTGGTCCGCTTTTTGTCGTCTCTCGACGAAGTCAAAAGCCAAATGAACCAACGAACGTGCTTGAAACGAAAACGAAAGTGCAACAGATTGAAAGGCAAAGTGCTGTGTAACATTTGCTGCTTTAGCTACCAAGTAAAGAGTTACGAGTGCACTTCAATAGAGGAGGAGTCTAAGATTATGTGACAGAAGGATTTCCCAAATAAACAAATATTTTCTTTTATATTATATCCACAGAGCACTAAAATCCTACAGTTGCTAGTCGTAGTAGTAAGAAAAATTTCAACCAACATGGGAAGGGGATAAAATTCCTAAAACGTCCGTCTAATCGATATCTAAACGAGTACAGAAGTCTGAAGTCTGTTTAGACCGACATCGAAATACCCTTTACCTTTCCTTGTGCGTGCGAGTCCAACACTGGGGATGTTTTCTTCATAAATCATCATTAGGAGCATATTATATACGGTAATTTTCGGTAGGGTACCTTGAGTTGATCATAATAGAGGGAGACGTGGCCTTTATCGAATTGACCCTATTGCGTCACTATTCCATCATTTGGACCAAAGTTATAGTCTTTTTTAGAAAGGTGGAAAAAGTTCTTTATATGGGAGGTAGGGGTGGTCTTTGTCCAAATCTGCCCATATAGCAATCCGGTTCTGTATCATTGACCAGACTATACTTTTGCAAAGTTTCATTAAGACAGCTGTGATGGTGTAGAAAAAAAAATGGCAACAGACGGACAGACGGACCAGATTGTCCCTAAAGTATATGTCCATACCTACACCGGCTCCCTTTTGTAGTTCCACATTTGTCATAATAAGGTCAAACAATGAAAACTAAATCCATTGAATTTGTAATTCCCAAATATTCTGTTACCAGCAGCTAAATGTCCTGGAATTGCCTCAGTAATTTCGGATCTCAATTTTAAATCAGCAGTTCTGAATTATGCTGAAATCTCTAGAGATAACAACCTATAAAACTCACTTCTATCCGAAGGATTCATATTTCCACAGAACATTAGGGAGTTTCATCGTAACCCTTTTGTAGGAGCTGTCAAGATATCGAGGAAAAGGAAACAGTGGAGCACCTCCTGTGTGGGTGCATGGCTCTATACAGAAAAAGGTATTTCTTGACAGTATTGAGGGTGTTTCCCGAATGAAGCTAACGAAAGCGACTTCTTTTAGCAAATCCAAAGGTTCCGGAGGTATAGGAGAAAGCTTTAGTGGTGCCACAATGGATATTGAATAGGCCTAAGTGAGTCTATGGACAGCCATTCAACGTAATCTAACCTAATTCTAAGATTGGACATTATAATTACGAGACCCTAATCATTTTTATTTGAAATTGCCAAGGATTCATTTGCCCACAGAATAGTGACGTATTCTGGAGAGTTGTATCTAGTTCAATAGTCATTCCAAAGATTGGACATTATAATATCGAATTGACCGCAAAATATCTGACAACAAGTAATTTAGAGTGTTGCTATCAAAGTACTTTGGGATCCATACTGTACAGACTCAGCTCTGTGAATAATTTTGTGGAACAGTTTTCTATGGGACGAAAATCTCTTCTGTGCAGAACCTTCAAATTTGTTTCCTTCAAAATATGATTCGTGGAAAAACCATGAACATTTAATGAAGTTCTACTTCAGCATTGGAAGTAGTTACCATAGTTCCCACAAAGAAGCTTGTAAATTGACCATTCGGTAAATTACTGAAATAAGGTTACAGGCGGCGATAAAATACGTTCCAATTTATATGCAGAAATCGAGCCACCAAAGAGAAGTGCCTCCCCTGCCGCCTGGTCAAGCAAAGCTTTTCTATACATAATTGGCCAACAAAACCAAGAGTGGCGACTAAAAGCGCCTGCGCACTGCACAAGAGAGCAGAAGCTTTTCGGCTTCTCGGGGCTCGCTGCTGCAGACTCACATTTTCGTTGATAGCCCGCAAACCTCACATGGCGCTCGAAAATTGACTGCCACTGCGGTTTGGAAATCCAAAAGTGATCATTGAACAAAGCGAAGCCAAAGCGAACGCAGCAATCGCGCCAAAGACGCTGAAGAAAGTAAGGTAGAAAAACAATTCAAAAACCAAAAAAAAGTGCAATAAAAAGTATAAAAAAATAATTAAAAGTAACAATAAAAAAAGGCGTCTAAAAAAAGTACTTTAAATGCCGAAGACGTGCGCAGATGCCATTTTCGCAATAAAAATTGCAAACAAAAAAGAAATAAACAAATAAATAAAAAGTGAAGCAAGTGAAATGGAAGAAAGTTACTTGGACACTCGCGATATTTCAGTTTCTGATGGCTTGAATTTTTATAAGAAATAAATTTTGATAATTGCAAATAACATTAAAAAAAATTAAAATTATTTTTAAAATTCAAACTTTGAACTAAGATAAAAAATGGTTTTTAAACAATTTTGTTCGAAATCGATTTAGTTGCTTCATGGAAACAAAAATGCTAAAATTACACAACTCAAAATTTAATGCGCATGCGTCCCATTATGCGAGATAAAAAACCAACAATAAGCGGGAATATCGCAGCTGAATCAAAATTCGACGCTATAAAAACATGATTAAGAGCTGAAAAAGTAGAAAGTGGAGTTGTGTTTCGAAAGAGAAGAGAAACACCGTTTAACTAAACAATGAACAATATTTTTAAAAATTATACTAATGAAAATTATTAACAATAGCAAAAAACAATAAACACATGAAGAAATAAAGCTCAGAAAAATAAAAGAAATTATTAAACGATAAAAAGAAAAATTATGGGAATTACAGAATAATACAAACAATTATTGGAAGTAATCACAGAAGAATAAATTAATATAATAAAAGTAATCACAGAAGAATAAATTAATATAATAAAAGTAATCACAGAAGAATAAAATATATAATAGAAGTAATCATAGAATAAAACAGATATATAATAAAGAAAGAAGAATAAATCAATATAATAAACAAAACTAAACAAAAGTTCAGAATAAATCAATAAAACAATAATTATACATTAAAAATTATATAAAAACATAAACAAAATATTAAAGACAATTACTGAAAATAATTTTTAAATATAAGGAGAAAAAACATACAAAATAATAATACTAATTAAATGTATTAACACAAAATATAAAGCGCAAATATACTGAAAATAATAATTAAACAACTGATTAACTAGCACAATTAAATATAAATAGAAAAACATTAAAAATAATAATAAAAAATATAATAATAATAATCTTAAATAAAAACATATATTTTAAAACAAAAATATATATAAAGAAAAAACAAACACAATTATCACAGAAAAATTAAACATAATTAATTTAAATAAATATACTTTATATTACTAAATTTCTTAACAAATTTCAATTCATAAATACACAAATAAATATGAATATAAAATAATAATATAAATAAATATAAATATAAAATAAAAATTATATAAAAGAATAATAAAAAAATAAAGAGAAAAGAAGAAATCAAAAAGAAAATAATAATTAACAAACAATAAATAATAAAAATATAATACGAAACATATTCAAGGCGATAATTAATACTAAACAAATAATAAATAATAAAAATATAATAAAACAAAATAATCAAGAAGATAATAATACTAAACAAATAATTAATAATAAAATAAATTAAAATAATCAAGAAGAATATAATAAAAATATAATAAAAGAAAAATAATCAAGAAAAATATAATAAAAATATAATTAACAAAAAATAGTCAAGAAGATAAAACGAATAATAAATAATAACAATATTCCTAAAAAAATGAACAAATAATTTTCTGAGTGCAAAAATAAACACATGTAAATAAAAACTAAATTATAAAAATATACAAATATTGTAAATAATTATTAGAAAATAATAAAATAAATAATAAAAAAAAATCGTTGAGATATAATCCTAAATTATAAAAAAATTTTGAATTTATAAAAATATGCAAATCTAAGCAATATAAAAAATTATTAATTAATAAATATGAAAAAAAATTTTTAATAAATACATATAAAAAATAAATTATCAATAAATAAATAAATAAAATAAATATTATAAAAAAAAATTATTTTTAAATATTTCAAAAACTATGTAAAATATATAATAGAAAAGTATAAATAAATACATCATAATAAAATTAATATATATAAATAAATAAAAATATATAAATAATAATTTTATATACATATATATAAATTATTAAAACCAAATATAAGAAATATAAAAATTTATTAATAGAAATATAAAAAAGAATTCAAATACTCTTTTCTCTTTTCACTGCAAATGCGGATTGTAAAAAATGGCGCCAAATAATTTTTAACTAAAATTATCAACATATATTTTTGATCATTCTGCAATAAAGTCGAATCGAAATATAACTCAGGTAAATTGCACAAAATAAAGTATGATTTTAGTATATAAATAAAATATATATAATATAATAGTAAATAAATAAAAAATATAAACATAAAATAAGTTTAGTGTAAAATAAATAAAGTGAAAATTTCAAACAAGAAACATATCTGTATATATATTCTGCAATAAGCTAAATTTAAGAAACACAGCGTCTTTGTTCCATATATGAATCAGTTCTAGAACAGTTATTGAAGTATTGTTTAAATTGAACATTCACTGTAGCATTCTTTATTTGTTAGTCATATAATAAGATGTCTTCCAGAACACTGTCTCCTGTCACAGTATTCAGTCACTAATCTATTGCGAGATTATTTGATGGAGAGGGGTTTTATATCATTTGTGTTGAGGGAAAAACTGCTCTCCAATAAGTTATTCAGGTTTGAAAATCTCTCATATAGAAGCCCACCAAATTTATGCCTCATTTCACGAACCCCACTAGGAATAAAGAGGTCCAAGGAGTTAATGACTCATAATGCATTATAATTACAATACATTTTCCTTTCATCAGTTCTGCTGGACTTATGCTGAAGAATCATCAGAGCTATTATAAGATGTCTTCTAGAACATTGCCTCCTGTCACATTATTCAGTTAATACTCTATCGTGGGATTCTTGAATGAAAGGGGTGACACATCATTTCCGTTTAAGGAAAAGATGCTCTCCAATAAGTTATTCTGATTAAAAATCTAACATGTAGAAGCCGTTCCTAATATACCCATAAAATGTATGCCTGATTTCACGAACCCCGCTAGGAATACAGAGGTTCAAGGAGTTGCTAACCCAAACATTATAATTATAATACAATTTTCTGTCTAATATCTCCAAATAGTTCTAGGGATGTAAAAGAAGTTCTACAGGTCTTATCACCACAATAATTACAATTATACATGATATCTTCTTGTTATACAATAGTTGCGGGCTATCGAAAGTTGTATATATCCTATTGATATATCCTCAGAGAAATGGTGTATATCTAAATAAATTGATTGAGTGCTATCTTCGACTACTGGGAAGTACTTGTATACCCGCGCTGAAGGTAGTTCCCAATATATATAATACCTCAAAATAAAATTATCATTTTAATAAAATTAATTATTATTTTAATATAATTTATTTGATTAATTTCATTTAATAAATTTCATTAATTTAATAAACTAAAGTCAACACAATCTATTAATTTAATTTAATAAAATTTATTATTTTAATTTATTAAAATAAATATTATGAAATTTATTATTTTCATTTAATAAAATAATATTTATTTATTATTATATATTAGACCATAATTTAATAATGACTGCAAGGGGTTGAGGAATGAGTACAGCTACTGAGACTTCCTACTCGAAGAGAAAAGATTGTTTAGAAAGAAACATTTTTGAGATCAACCCCGGGGAAGAATTTGAACTTGCGACGAAAGTAGTGTCTGACCTTCTGTATATCTCCGCTTTAGTGGCCTCCGAGCCGGCGTTTTCAATTCTAACCTCATTTTTAAAGGAATCGTTTTTTGCATCACTGCCATGACCGCCTGCCATTTGCCGGTCAGTGACTGACGTGCAGACACTTGACTAGAAAGTAATTAAAAATTCATTTGTGTTCATGTTGAAGACGTCACTTGGTGCAAATTACTCAACGTCAGCGCCGGCAGCCGCTAAATTACGCTCTTCTTTCTATTTTTGTTAGGCTTTTGTTTGGTTTTTCGTAACGTTTTTGCATTTAGCCATAAATTAGTCAACCATTAACAGCGGCGCCGCTGAGCAAATGGAAACGAGTGCATTGCACTGCCCCAGCCGCCTGCCTCTGCCGCCTCATCAGCATCCGGCGCTCGACGCAGAAGCAGCCAACTGCACTGCTCTGCGAAATGTTGCAGCATCGTAGACGGAAATGAGCAGGAAAAATGGCAAAACCCGAAAATACGCGTGCGTAAATGCCACTGCGGCATGTTGTGGGAAACAAACCAAAGCCATGTCATTTTTTTATATAGATAATTTTTGTTTCTGCGTTTTTCTCGTAGCATCGCTCAATTAAATTAATTGCCGAATGGATTTTTCGTGAGGCGTAATTGAATTCGACTTAAACTGCTCGAAACCATCATATAAAAATTCAAACATGACACGATATTGCGGTGAGGTGACGTAAACGCGACGGTCAGTGTGGAAGGAGAAAGTTTGTCAAGTCTTTGAGGCCGTACTGCGCGGTGAATATGAAGAGACCGCTGTCAGTTTGTAATTAAATGTACAGCAAGACCCCATAAGGAAGAAACTTTATAAGAATCTGCAAAACCCATTGTCAAAGAAGTTGATGTGGTCATGGGAAGGCGTTTAGAAAGTTAGATAGTGATTCAAAGAGAATGTCTACATCATCTGAGATAAACTCTGATTTCCTGCTGTGTTATTGATTTGGGAACGGATGGGTACCGGAGAGGGACAATCTTCTTATAGTGTCCCAACTTATGAGATTATCTTTCTAAAGAAATTTTCACAAAGAGTAGACTGACTTAATATTCCACACACATTCCCGACAGTTAGGTAGGTTCAGGGGTCGGCAAAAATACGCTTTGTGATACCGCAGAGACACAAATCCCATTCCCTTTCAGAAATCAAGCCACTTGGACGTGTTTATAAAGCAGTTGATGGAGCTTTCTTAATTATTTGAAATGTCTTTCAGAAAGTCTAGAAAGTAGTCACCCGGGAGAGTGTATCTCCTTTTAGACAGCGCTGGACATGTACATACCAGGACTTTCCCGACAGTAACTTAAAAATTTTTTTTAGTTTCAAAAAGGATAACACGTTTATAGTTCCGAGAGTATTAAAGAGCACAGCTTTCCGAGAGCAGGTTAATAACAAGTGAAACAAAACAATAGAGCAAAATCCAGCTGGAATTTTTATATTGCATTTTGATACTACATCCCCACATTGTAAGATACTACATCACCACAATTGGGGTATATTCAACAGAGCTTGGGAATCTATCACAATATCCAAAAAACAACCATATTTTCCACGCTGTTTAACTTTTCCTCTTTAGTTCAGGAACACTCCTTTATGCATTCTTCCATACTCCCTATGATAAAGTTCATAAAAAAGCAGATTGATATCAAGTTAGGCTCTTTAAGAACTACTTTAAACTTGCAGAAAATGATGGTAAACTCCTTGAGCCCTTTCTGTTATATTAGAACGAATAATTTGAAACTATGCAATGAAACATGTCCCCTACCCGGATAAGTGTTCTCCTCATCACACTTCGCTACTTACAAAAATTGTCGTTGTGTGGAACATATTCCACAATTCTAATCTTGTACTTCAGTGATATCGAGACACGCGTTTATTTTCTGTGCTTCTTTCAATTTTAGACAATGATATCGAGACAAGTCAATGAATGCACTCCTGCATCTGTTTGATACTCAATGTAAGCAACGACGTCAATCCAAATGGATGACAAACCTGTCCAGCTAACGTTTGCATCAGGAGTTAAACCAGAAATATAACAAAATGCATACATCTGAATAACCTAACACCACCAAGGCCCCAGTTGTTTGGCACTAAAAACTAATTAATGACCTTCAAGTGACCTTTGCTAAGCACTGCAGTGAAATTAACATAGTCTCGGTATGTGGCACCCAGCTCAAGGTGCCGCATAAGCTGCTAATTGGCCCAAAAACGTTGAAATGTTCGCAGCAACTCTACTGGACTACCCCTAATATTTGTTGTAAACCTGATAATAGCGCCGATTGTGGAGGCATTTAACGATACTCATCTACAATAATTTCGAGTTTATGGCCATGGAATCAACAGAGAGGCATCTGTGTACAGATGCGTGAGCGTATACGTGCGCCTGCGCATTCATTTATCTGGCAATTAGCGATAAATTTTCAAACAGCCCCGCAATTCCTGCATTTCTCAAATAGCTCACTCCGCACACAGGCGGTGCGAGCGACAGCAGCGCTTTTGACACTTCAATAAAAATATTACAAGCGTACCGAAAACAACAAATAAAATCAATAAAAAAACGCCGAAAATGAAATGCAAACAGAGAAGTAAATAATCATGAGAAACATAAAACGATAAAACGCTCAAGAGTTGTTAACGCAAATTACATAACAAACGGAAAACCGGTGAAAGAGCGTGCGTGGAAGAGATGGGAGAGAAGAGTTGAGCGTTGTGGCCGAAACATTGGCTCTATTAACATCAGCAGCTGAGGCCTGGCGAGGGTTTCTATGTTGATAGTCAAGTTGAAGATTATTACGTCAACAGAAAAGTTCAGCTTGAAATGAGAGGCATGTGAAAAGAGTGGCTTGGAAACGACAAAAGAAACAAAATAAAACCAATAAACAAAAAAAAACATTAAAAAAAACTGAAGAAAAAACGAAAAGAAACATAAAAAAAACCAAAAAGACAACATAACACGAAAAAACAAAAAAAAAAAAAAATAACATACAGAAAAAAAGAAAACATAAAAAGAAAAAACCACAGAAAAAAACATTAAAAAAACAAAAGAAAACATTGTTTGCTACGTAAGTAAACAAAGTTGCTGTAATTGTTAATTAAAAGATTGAAGACAAGACATTTGCAAGTAAACAAAAATGTTTCAACAAATAATAAAAAAATTACCACGCTACTGTTTCATTCAGTTATTAAATGGAATTATTCAATGGAATTATTAAATAAATTTATAATAAAAATTAGAGCGGGGCACAAAATTTTAATTGGAAAATTGTCGAATGCCTTCATGACATGAATGACCAACTTCCAATAATTTCATTAAGATGTTATAAACAAAATAAAATAATTAATTATAATATATAAAATATATATAATATAAAAACAAATCAATAAGTTTATATAGTTATTTCAACAGTTATATTATACCCAACATATACTCCGCTCTCGCCAAGTCGTTCTTTCTAAAGTTATATAACATTAATAATGTTGTCTCTTTATCTCTTATTTGAGACTTAAACAAGCATTCCTCGGTGAAGCTTCAGCACTAGTCGACTACATACGAGGGCGGATTGATATTGAAGCTGCCTAAGTAGGAAAAAAACATTTTTTTTTTTGCAAAAACCATTTATTTCTCAACATAGTCTCCTTTTACTTCGACACACTTAGTAAGACGATATTCCAACTTTTTTATACCATCTGAACAATACGATTTCGGGAACCCCTCAAAATACGCGTTAGTTTCGGTAATCACTTCTTTGTTTGAGATGAATCTTTTTCCTGCGAGCCATTTTTTCAAGTTTGGAAACAGGAAAAAGTCACTAGGAGCTAAATCTGGACTAAAAGGTGGATGATTACCCAATTCGAAGTGTATTTCACGTAATTTTAGCATCGTATCTAATGCTGTGTGAACCGGTGCGTTGTCTTGAAGAAAGAGCATTTTTTTCCTCTTTAAACGTGGTCGTTTCTCCTGGATTGCATCAATCAAATGATCCAATAATGCACGATAATACTTTCTTGTGATTGTGGATCCTTTTTCAAGATAATCGATGTGCAATATTCCGTGTGCATCCCAAAATACAGTGGCCATAACCTTGCCAGCCGATTTCACTGCCTTCGCCTTCTTCGGAGCACTTCCACCAGCTTCCACCCATTGTTTCGATTGATTTTTGGTTTCTTGTGTGTAGTGGTGGACCCACGTTTCATCAACAGTTATTAATCGACGCCAAAAATCAACAGGATTACGCTTTATCATGTCCAAACACCGCTGTGAAGTGGTCTGTCGAACTCGTCTTTGTTCGACACTGAGCAAACGCGGCACCCATCTTGCCGATAGATTCTTCATATGCAAATGTTCATGCAAAATGTTGAACACACGTTCATATGATATGTTTACTATTTCAACAATCTCACGCAACTTGACTCGGCGATCATTCATAACGATATCGAGGATTTTCTTGATATTTTCTTCAGTAACCACCTCTTTTGGCCTTCCTGTTGATGGTATTGTTGCAGTGCTTGTTCAGCCGCGTTTAAATTCAGCAATCTTATATTTTACCATGTAATCTGACGGGGCAGACTCACCGTATTGTTTATCGAGCTTTTATTTTGTCCCTTCGCCGTTTTCCCTTTTAAATAATAGTGTTTAATCACTGTACGAAATTGCTTTTTTCCATTTTTCAAGTAACACCAAAGTTGCTTACTTCAAACGACTACAACAAATAAACTAATCGATGAATTTGGGTGAAATTTTAACAGCTGACGTTTGACAGATCGCAATTTCTAAAAAAAAAAAGTTTTTGTGTTTGTGCTGCCATCTAACGCTAGGTAGCTTCAATATCAATCCGCCCTCGTACTGAAATCTGCTCGTGTTATCTCCTTCTATCACACTCTTACCATGAGTATTTCGGACAGCTCAAAAAAAATCCGGGACGTGGTAGATCCTTCTTGAAAGCAAGATATTCTATTAAAAGATACTCTATAGAGTACGACAGAGAGCCAGCAAGATATTCAATAAAATCATACTCTAAAGAGCACGACAGAGAGAGGAGTACAGTTGTGAGTGATAAGACGGATATAGAAGAAGAAGTGTGAAACTTATTAAACTGTTTCCTGCAGAAGTGTGAAACTTATTAAACTGTCTGCCTATTCTGCATATATTAGAGCAATTACTTCAAGATCATGTTGAATACATTCCAACTTTTTCAAATGCGTTTCTCCGTCCTATCCACTTGTATTCTAGTCTAATAAATTTCAAAATATTATTTTGAAAATTAATTTTAAATTCGAATCATTGGATTGTCCCAATTTTAAAAATTTATTACTATAATTAGTATGAAATTTAAATTACTAGATTTTAACAATTCCAAAATATTATTACGAAAATTAATTTTAAGTTGAAATCATTGGATTGTCCCAGGCAAAATTAAAGTTGTTGAACAATATTCGTCTTTAGAAATTGAATACAAAGTTTATTTTAATACAACAGTTGAACTTTCACTTATAATCAACTGCTACTGACAACTCCCTATTAACAACTGACTGGCTGTTATTTCCAGCTGTCCTTTTTATATTCACGTTCTGCTTTCCAGGATGATCTAGTCTATACTAGGAGTTAGTCCATTAGAACACATGAGATAACAGCACTATTCACGGGTCAGGGTATGACAAAAGGAGATAACAAGACTAACGACTTATTACTAATTACAAATACCTTTAGGGAGAGAGAGATACGCATATTGAATGTTCTGGACACAATGTTAAATAACGTTCTTCATGTTTTCTCATGCCATGGTCATTTCGATACATTGTACAAAGTATCTGGCAAAACTTGCGCAAACATTTTTAGAGTCAAAAGCGAAACGCCACGGGATTATTAGCAATTTCCGTGACTAATGCCAGACGAAGCCTGAAGCGTAGACTGACCGGAAAATTATTGCCCATAAAATATGCCAAGTGCTAACAGTATTTGGGAGTAGTGTTGCAAGCTTGCAAGTACTGCAACATGTTTTATGCACGCGATTTTACAAGAATTTTGCAAACGGAACGGTTTTCGAAAATTACCTCAAAGCTTTAATAATAATGTTGAAAATATGAATAAAAATATAAATAAATGTGTGCGTGAAAAAATTGCAATTTTCCAAGCTAGTCTTAAAACCCAATTTATCAATTTTAATTAAATTTAAAATGCTGGTTTTTATGTGCACATTAACTTTTGTGCCTTCATTTTGTGGTTGCGGTTTCTTATAAAACCGTTTCCAGTATCCAGTTTTTTGTTGCTAATATGTTTGCTTCCTACACAAACTGCAAGTGAGCAGAAATTTCGCAATGCAGTATTTACCAGTTCGGCAGGCACAACAACAACAACAACAACAACATCAACGAAAAAAAACAAAAGCAAAATAACAATAACTCCACAACATGAGTAGCAGTGCACAACAATTGCAGTAATATGCAATCATTTGCTTCCGAACTCCACAAATGCCACACTCGCACATGATTCCAAGTGGCTGCAATCCATGAATAAAACTATAAATGCCATAAAATTACGTTTGGTTTCGCATGTGACAGTAACCATTACAACAAATACAGCAACAGAAAAACACAATAAAATAAATTACAACACCACAACTTATTCAAGTACGGCAATGAACTTGAAAAATATGGAAAATTGCTAGAGAAGAAAAACCAAATTCAGACTTCAAGAAAAACAAAGAAAGAAAAAGGAAATAAAACAAAAATACAACAATCTAATAATAGAAAAATAAAGAAAAAAATTACAATATTTAAAAATAATAAACAAAAAACAAATAAATATTTTAAAAAAAATTCGCTGATCAAACAAATTTTTATTTATAATATAATAAAAAAATAAATAAAAAATAATAATTATATTATATAATGCTAAATTTACATATAATTGATATTTAAAAAAAAAAATATTTGTTTAACTAAAGAGATTAACTAATTAAAAAATAGTAAAAAAATAAATAATAATAAAACTGTACAATATTTAATAACAAAAAAACAAAACATTCTATAATAAAAAGGCTTCAGCATACCTTACTGTATCGGAGCCGGCAATTCTGGTAATTATCGGCTTAACCCCTGTCGATCTCTTGGCCCTGGAACGCAAACACCTACGAGAAGCCAATATTGCTAAAAATACCAGAGGAACCGCGCAGGATATAAAGCAGCAAACCGTGCACCATTGGCAAGAACGAAGGGCCGCCGTGAGTCGCGGAACATGGACAGCAAGACTCATATCCCACATAGTGAGCCGGAACCGTCAATTTCTACCTCTCGCAGTTACTGTTTAGCCACGGATACTTTTGCAAGTATATACACCGAATTGGAAAAATTGGAGGGCCTGAGTGCATATACGGCGACAGCAATGTGGATGATGCAGAACACACCTTTTTCAAATGCACAAGGTGGCCAACAGAGCGCACCACGCTTGAAATGGAAATCGGAGGTTGTAGAGGTTAAGCTAAGCAGCAAAGAAAACTGGGGCCACGTAGATAAATATGTGGAAATGTGCCCCGGCGGAAAAAACCGGACCTGGACGCAGGAATAATGTTGAAAGTCCAATAGGGACGAAGTGAGAATCTCCACCTGGAAAAATGGTTCCAGAGTGGAGAGATGTTCTCAGCGAGGGAGGGGGATATTTTAGTGAGAGCAATCCTCACATACCAAATCTGTGACGACAAATATTCATATTTAATAATTATGAAATAAATAATAAAATTCCAATAATTAACATTATTTAAAAAAAACAAACAAAAATTATATAATTAAAAAATTGCGAAGGAAGAAATGAATAAAAAATTATACAATAGGTATAATATATGATAAAAATATATGATAAAAATATATAAGAATTAAAAATGAATCAAAAAATGTCTAAAAATTAAATAATTAAAAAATAATAAATAATAAAATTAAAATACTCACTAATGATAAAAAATAAAAATATATTACTAAAAAATTTATTTAAAAAAACCTAATAATAAAGAAAAAAAAATATAATCAAAAATAAAAGTAAATAAAATATACAATAATTTTTTTAAAACAACTAAATTATATAATTAAAAAATTTATATAAAAATCAAATTAAAAAATAAAACAGGAATAAAAAAAATAAAAAATATTTATTGAATATAGGAATAAAATAAAAAATAGCTTATAATTTTAAAATAAAAAAAGTAAATAAAAACATTTGAGAATTGACAATTTGTAGTTAGAGTAGTAATGATAATAGAAAATTTAGTTAATTAAAATAATAATAATATAAAAATGGGGAACTGGTGTAAGCCATGATACTACAGTATGGGACGACTTAATTTATAGAGCATTAAGAATGTTACCAGTATCTCCAGATAGGAATCGAATGATTAGGAATTATTCGGAGCTTATTCGATATGAGAAATAGGTAGGAAATTCCCCTAAAAATGTACATAATGAAACATAAATAGTTGCATACTTTTAGGGTATACTCTATTCGTGTTTTTCACCACAAATACAAATGCGTGGAGGCATGCTCTGGAATCTTCTCAAAACTCCTTTCGAAGTGTTGTGCATATTCTAGTTTAACCAAGCGATTGTTTTATTATTACATAATCCAGCGGTACGAATTCGAGTATTGAGAATTATAATAAATTATCAGGAGGGAATTTCGGAACAATATTTTGGATTTATTGGTATTTGTAGACTATATTTTGGAGTAAACTGAACATAAAAATATGGTCTTTGAATTCTCATAAGAAACTAAAAATTTTGTTCCCTTCGAAAATTTTTTTGAATCTAGAATCCAGATCAGGTGTTTGATAATAGGGCAGATCTAAATTGGTTGAAATAGCATGGTCGACACACACACACTTCCTCTAGTACCTGTAGAGTTGTTGATCTCTACGAATAAACTAAGAGAACACATCATATGTAAATGATGAAGGACGAGCAATTGATAAACGGGATGAAAAAAGTGTGTACGATATTTGTTTCTTTATAGCAACATAGTGGGTATTGTTGGAAATTTTTTTTGGATTGACAGTCAACGCTTTCTAAAATTTGTTTCGACTTAAAACTAAATAAATAAATAATAAAATAATATTAAATTAATAAAGTGCCAGTGAAGAAAAAGCATCGGTAACGCTCGACTGAATCAAAAAGTTATAAAGAAGAGGATAGAAAAATAGCCAAAAGCTACAGAAGGGTCACTCCTGATTGCAAGGCAATCAAAATACCCGCAATAGAGTTGCGGCCACAAAAACAATTATAATTGAATAATCAAACTAGAAATAAATGAAAAAATAAATTGCTGAACTTGGTAGCGAAAAACTTCACAAATTGCCCCATAATGAAGCGGTTAATTATGTTGTTCACAACAACAACAAATACAATAAACAATAATGAATCCACAGTGGGTCTTTAAAGTTCAAGACAACGCTCAGCGTTCGCGACTATGTGTGATTTATGTATTTTGAAAAAAAACAAAAAAAAAACCAAAAAAAAAGAAATAAAGTAAAAGAAAATTAACAAAAAGGAAACGAAAAATAAAATAATATAAAATAAAATAACCAAATAGCTAAAAAATATAAAAAAATAAAAGATAAAAAAATAAATACAAAAAATATAAAACGAAAAAAAACAAAAATAAGAAAGAAAAAGAAAATAAACTAAATAAAAAAATCAAAATAAAATAAACAAAAAGAAAAAAAAATAAAAGGAAAAAATCAAATAATATTAAAAGACACAAACAAAATATAAAAGGGAAAAAAATTAAAATAAAATAAACAAAAATAACCAAATATAAGAAGTAAAAAATTTTAATAAAATAAATAAGCAGAGGAAAAAATAAAAAGAAAAAAATTTTAATGAAATAAACAAAAATAAAACAATTTAAATTAAATAAAAGAGAAGAGAAGAAAAAACATGAAAAGAAAAAGAATTAAAATAAAATAAATAAAAAGAAAAAAACTAAAGTAAATTAAATAAAAAGAAGCAAAATATAAAATGAAAAATCATCAAGAGAAAAAATTAATTATATAAAAACAAACAAAAAAAGTAAAAAAATAAAACTGGAAACGAAACAGCGCATGCGCGATTGCGAAAAACAACCGCTAACAAGTTTGTTGCTTCAGCCTCGGTCATGTACGAGTAGGTGGGAATTGCCGAATGGTTATGTTTACAAGATTCGCGCTGTGATTGACAAATTTGCTGATTAGTAAAATGTAAAACCGAACATGGAAGAGAAATTAATTAAAATTTTAAAAACATGTTTTATCTTTGATATCATAATCACCATCAGATCAAATCTGAACTGATAATCCGTCATAATCACTTGAAATCAGTTTTAAAAAAATATTTATATCTTGAAATTATAACGAGAGACTACTTCAAATAACAAAATGCTCATTTGTTTGGAAGTAAGAAGTTGTATAGGGTTTTGGGATGTTCCAACTAAAATGTCACTTCAAGGTCAAAAGGTCATAGACCTGGTATCATAGTATAAAGCAATAATTGGCAATTTTACAGGATCGATATTTTAGATAAAATTATTTGCTACGAGTAGCAAACCAATTCGTTTAAGTAAGCCAATTCCTTTCAACTGCTATTTGTGCCTTTTAGTCTAAAGTATTTTAAAAGTAAAGAGTATAAATAGAATCTCACCAGGGTAGATGGTGACAACAAATAGCACAACGTTTTCTGGAGAAAAGATCCTCTTAAAATATTATTCCAATATTCGTTTATAAAGTGCCTACATTGCGAAACTATAAAATGTTAAAGTATATAAATGATCCCCATGAAAAACTAGTTCCGGTGTTTAAAGATTACACTTGCCTCAAGCCCCACCTTACCCCGGAAATACCCAAATAATGTTAAATATTTGTTCCAGAAAATTGGGATACATTTGGCAAATAATGAGAATCCCAATACATACAAAATGATTCTCGTGATTAGGTAGCTAAGTTGGTCGAACAACAGATTTCCCTTAGTTCCCAATACCCACCGGCAATAATACTCAAAAGTCGAATTAATATTTGTACGCCTATATTGGGATATTGTTTGGAAACACTGAACAATTATAGAGTAGAAGAATCATTCTCATAATGTGCTTGAATAACAGAATCATCTGAAGTCCGATCAGATAATGTACCGAATAACAGAATAACCTCAAATCCAACCATATGCTCGATACCTTAGTATCGTGTTGATGAATTTTCAGATATTATGGGAGTATTCTAAAATTTAAAGGACAGAAGTCATTCTCATGAAAAATAAGACAAGGTACCCGAAGAACAGAATTATTTCAAGCCGCTCCATATCTCGGAAATAATACCCAAAAGTCGAACTTAAATTTTTAATACCAATACCAAAAAATCATGAAAAGATTAAGGATTCAGCAGAACAGAAGACCACATGTCCCCCTAAGTCCCGGACCACATTGAGTTCAATTATTTTCAGAGATAATAGGAAAATGAATATTCCGGTCGCAGCAATCATACCCAAAGTCGAGTTAAAAGTTTCTATATTAGTATGGAAATTTAATATTAGAAAAATCAAAATCCTGAAAATGGATTTAAAGAGACCGAAGAATAGCATTCAAGTCCTATCATATAAAAATACCTCAGTATTGAGTTGAATGTTTTTCAGATATTACGGGAAATCAAATGGAATATTTAAAAATTTAAAAGGACGGGAATCATTCTTATGGAAACTTAGAGAAGGTGCCCGAATAAGGCGTGGAGTTTAATGTTTTTTCACCAATATGGTATAAAGAAAAGGAACGGGGATAATGAGCAATTTTACAGGGCGGAAATCATGCCTATCAACAAGTAGTTAAGATGATTCAAAAAGAGATTTATGTGCTGTCCCACAATAGCGCAGTAATAATTCCAAAGTTGACATTAACGCATACACCATATATTCCAGAGATATCAACCTCAGACTATCACTTGTTCCAATCAGAACTCTCCCAATGGAATTAAGATGCTTTCAAAAGTATTCTGTGAATACGACTTGATTCAGATTTTCAACGAGAAACCACAGAAGTTATCCACCGATCATGGGCTCTACCGAAAAATGGCAAAACATTGTCGATGATCAATAGATCATATTTAGCTTAAATAAATTCATTTCCACACTATAAGAAAACAAGTTGAATTTCACTTGAAAAAAACGCAATGAACTTTTTCCCAGACCCATTATATTGGAACTGGTTGGGAATACTGACAAAAATGTGTGGGCAAAATTGTGTTCAATAATTTTAGTCTGAAGTTTGAAGCAACTTTATAAATTTTGTGGGCAATCAAGCTTAGTTCCCAACAACAATTGTAGGCCGTGACTTGTGTGCAATTCTTTTACCAGTCGAATACTCCTCGCGAAATTAAGCGGATATACAATAACAGAATGTATGGATAAAGGCTACTTCAGATAATCGAAATGTCATGAATTCGCAAAGAATGCTAATTCTCTTTCACCCACACCTCCATCGAGATTCACTCTGAACCCAAATTTACACTTAGTTCCAGTTTACGTCACACTTTGAAGTAACTCCCTAGTCACATAAAATCTACGCATATTCTAATTCCAAATTTACTCATATCGACATTCAAAATGCTCGTCCACAAAGCGTGACATGCTCCTCAAGTTAATTCAACACTGGGAGTCAATTTATTGCTTTTTCAGTTACGTTTTTACTTCAAATTTAATTTTTCCACATTATTATTCATACATGAACGTGCCCGCTGCATGCCATACTCGCATTATTTCAATATCAATATCACTTGACCACATTCACCACTTTCCACATTATAATTTTCGCTATGTTCATTTGCATTTAATCGCATGTTGAACATGACTGTGCATAATCAAAAAGGTGGCAACTTCCGCAACATGCACACGTCAAAACTGTTTCCAACACAGTTTATCAAAGTGAATCGCATGGGAGTTACTTCTACAGCTGTAATTATATGTGCCAACAGACTACAAGTGAGGAAAAGTGTGATGAGAAATCAGCAAGAATTTTAAAAACTGTTGGCATTCATTATATTGAACAGAGTTGCCAGATTGGGGCCAACAATGGCTCTGCTTTAATTTATTATAATTTATTATACAATTTAAAGGCAACTCAGAGAAGTTCAACACAAATTTTGCGTGTGCATTGTTTGAGATACGAAGAAGTAGGTGATATTGAAGGTTGTTGTCTTCGCTAAACGGGATAATAAGAAGCAGACCGAAGAGCGTTGTGAGATAGGATATTATACAGAAGAAGAATACACATTCTCTCTGTAAAATATCATCTGATATCCTCTCGTAAATGAAGATAGCACGAAATAAACTTAAAATGGAATGAAGGTTAAAGGGACCCAGTGTGTTTAGTTGGGGGCAAGCACGGTAACAGAAGTGGAGCCAGAGATAATTTTGGAACTTTAATTGAGTCATATAATTTAGTAGGTTATATAGCTCTCTGTTACGCTTTCCTTTCTTATCGCTAGCTAAAAATTCGGGTATCACACAACCATCAACAATTGTTCCATTCTTAAATAACTAGGAAAAATAATAGATACAAAGAGGTATCAAATCGCTCTTGAGTGAAAACTTTGAGTAATATTTCGAGGCAAAAATTATACTCTATTTAACTCAAGATTTGATATGTGTCTATGCTTTTTGAGACTAAGTTAAATTAGTTCACTCTAATCTCTTTGAGGAAAGTACTCGATTTATAAGAGGAATATAAATATACATTATAAGTAGTGGGAGAGAAAGGGAGACAGACAGACAGACAGAGAGAGAGAGAGAAGGAGAGATAGAGAGACAGACAGATAGAGAGGGAGAGAGAGAGAGAGAGAGACAAATAGACAGACAGACAGAGAGAGAGAGAGATAGAGAAAGGAATGATCTAAGCAGAGGAATTGATAGATCATTGTGTGTACGCCTTTTTACATTAACTCTAACTCATTGACTCTAAACTCCTTCAGGAAAAGTACTCCTTTTATAAGACAAATATAAATAAACATATAAGTAGAGTACAAGATGTGGGAGAGAAAGAGAGAGATACAGAGATAAAGAGTTGCATATGCTGCATGTAGAATTAAAATAAAAGCACTTACGTAAACATATACAGAGTATACTTGCGAGTTACTTCTGTAATTTTTTATAAACCACCTAAAATTATGCTACACTTTTGCTACCAATTAATATCAAATTTTCTTATATTTAGTATAAAAAGTTTTCGGCATATTTTCAAGTGCCTCAAAATGATCTCAAAATTCTCTTTAATATACTCTCTCGACTTGATATCTCCTCAATCAATGAATTATAATCTTTATTGACCTGAATTAATCGAAACTCTCTCTTTTCTTTCTTTGCAGTTGCTTATATTATAGCTCAACAAAATATGGGACAAGAGATATCGCAGCAAAATAAATGCAATATATTTAGACGACAACAACATCAGCAGCATAACAACAACCACCACAACAACAACAATCTAAAACAACAAAATTACCCAAATTGCTGCGAGAAGTACCCCAAACACAAAGACCTCATCTACACACCTTCGAGCATATCGACCTCCTCGTCCACCACGGACGACGAACATTTTCGCCAATGCCACAAATACAACCTGCAAAAGCAAACTTATGAAAAGACGAGAGTGGCGAAAAAATTTAGCACCACCAGCTCGAGCACCACGACCTCCGACTATCAGACCAGCTCCATTGCCAGTAAAAAATCGACAGAGTCCCCTTACGACCAGTACGGCAAAAGTAAGCGACTTTTCGGTGGCTTGAATCAGCATCAACGCAAGAACTCCCAGAGCACCGATAGTGGCATCTATTATTCCTCCTGTCAGTGCTCCACCGTTTCCTCGTCGGCTCAGTCCACCTCGTCCGGCAGTTCCACCAGCGGTTGTTGCCTCTCTGTGGTGTCGAGCAAATCGCAGGACAAGCAGAAACAATATCTCGATCATCAGTTGTACATCAAGAGTTATCTGGATATTTTAGAGGAGGACGAAAAGGCGAGAGCCAACTACAAAGCCGCGCGGCCCGGAGGCATACGCAACTACACGCCCAAAATACTGGCCGAGGCGACACTCTCCAGCAGTGCGCCGACGGTGACGAACGGTTTTCGCGCCAAACAAATTGGTAAAAAGAAGTTACCCGAGGATCCGTGGATTTGACAATTACTGAAAAATGGCGTTTGGCACAATGACATCTTTACTTGGCATGATCCCGCTACTGGCGATCGGCATGAATTTCTATCGCTATCAAAATGTCGATCCGGAAACCAAGGTCCAAGAGGCACAAGTAGTGAGTGAGCCACAGATAAAATTTCATTCGGTGTTTGAGCAGCTCTGAGAGTCTCTGGAGAAATCGGACTACCAGAGACTCTTCAAGCTCCGAAAAATTTTATACTGAAACTTTAATCTTAGCCTAACAGACTTCCTTTTAACCGTCTCTTCTTTACAGATCAGGCGGCAGTATGACTTCGTGGTCATAGGCGGCGGTTCGGCTGGTGCTGTTGTGGCCAATCGTCTCTCGGAGATACGCAACTGGACGGTTCTATTACTGGAGGCTGGCGGCGATGAGACGGAAATCTCGGATGTGCCCGCTCTGGCGGGATATTTGCAACTGACCGATCTGGATTGGAGATATCAAACAACTCCCTCGGCGACGCGTCAGTACTGCCAGGCCATGAAAGGAGATCGTTGTTTCTGGCCCAGGGGCAAAGTATTGGGCGGTTCAAGTGTACTCAACGCGATGGTTTATGTGCGTGGCTCGAAGAACGACTATAATCACTGGGAGTCGCTTGGCAACACGGGTTGGGGTTATGAAGATGTGTTGAAATACTTTCTAAAGTCGGAAGACATACGTAATCCGTACTTAGCTAAGACGCCGTACCACGAGACAGGTGGCTATCTCACCGTTCAGGAGTCACCCTGGCACACCCCACTCTCCATAGCTTTTCTGCAGGCGGGCTTGGAGATGGGCTATGAGACGCGTGACATCAACGGGGAACAGCAGACGGGCTTCATGATAGCTCAGAGCACCATACGCAGGGGCTCGAGATGCAGCACCGGCAAAGCGTTTATCAGACCAGTGCGTTTACGAAAGAACCTGGACGTCTTGCTACATGCCCAGGCCACCAAGATACTCATAGATAAGGACAAACGCGCCATTGGTGTGGAGTTTCTGAAGCGCGGACGCAAGAATATTGTGTTCGTGCGTCGTGAGGTGATCTCATCCGCCGGCTCGCTGAACACCCCACAACTGTTGATGCTATCGGGCATTGGACCCGCCGAGCATCTGCAGGAACACGGCATATCTGTGATATCCGATGTGCCAGTGGGTGACAATTTGCAGGATCACGTGGGTTTGGGCGGCTTGACGTTTGTGGTCGATGCTCCCCTGACCGTGACACGCAACCGCTTTCAGACCATACCGGTGTCTATGGAGTACATACTACGTGAGCGTGGTCCCATGACGTTTTCTGGTGTGGAAGCTGTGGCGTTTCTGAACAGCAAATATCAGGACCCTGCAGTGGACTGGCCGGACATACAATTTCACTTCTGTCCCAGCTCTGTCAATTCGGATGGAGGTGAGCAGATACGCAAAATACTGAATCTCCGCGATGGATTCTACAACACCGTCTACAAACCCATACAAAACTCGGAGACATGGTCCATTTTGCCACTGCTACTGCGTCCGAAGAGTACCGGCTGGGTGCGTCTCAACTCTCGCAACCCACTACAGCAGCCCAAAATAATACCCAACTACTTCGCCCATCAGGAGGACATCGACGTATTGGTGGAGGGCATTAAGCTGGCCATTAATGTCTCCAATACGCAAGCCTTCCAGCGTTTCGGCTCCCGGCCACACAACATACCGTTGCCGGGCTGCCGTCAGTTCGAGTTCATGTCCGATGAGTATTGGGGCTGCTGTATCAAGCAATTCACCTTCACAATTTACCACCCGGCGGGCACCTGCAAAATGGGCCCCAGCTGGGATGCCACGGCCGTGGTGGATCCGCGGCTGCGCGTCTATGGTGTGTCCGGCATACGCGTCGTCGATGCCAGCATCATGCCGACCATTATTAACGGCAATCCGAATGCGCCGGTCATCATGATCGGCGAAAAAGCTTCCGACATTATCAAAGAGGATTGGGGTGTGCGGCCAATGCGCAAGCACGGTTGACTGGTGCTCGGAAATTGTAGCCCGGTTCTGAGGCTCCCGCATCACTTCTTGAGCGGCACTTCGAAAATGCCACTTTTGAGTGTGCTTCCGCAAATTGCAACTAGTCAACTTGAAATTGAAAGTGTTTCGTGGTTATTTTCTGTTCTATTATCTTTCTTCGCTGGCGCCAGCCTCTTAAAATTATAATTTTGTGACAATTTAATTTAAAAAATTTATTATTATTTATTTATATAATATTTAGTTATATTAAATTATATGAATCTAAATGAAAAACTCTTTCAATTTTAAAATCCAAAGAAGACTGACACAGCTACTCGCAGTGCGATCGAACCAGCCGTTCTGAGTCAGTTTCATATAAACTCAAACTGGATAGCATCCTTAACACCTCCAGGATATTCACCTCTAGGATAGTTACCTCTATTAAAGTCACCTCTATTATAGCGAATTCTATTATAGTCACCACTCAACCCGCAGCAGATACAGCCCACCTCTATTATATTCACTAATATATCCTCACCAGACATATACCACCAGAGAAGACATCTCAGGTACTCGTGAACTGGCTGCGACTATATGAAGATAAGTTGGTGGATCGGTGGCCCCAATTTTTAATTATTAAAATACGTTGTTTCCTTGCATATTGGTCCATAATTACAAATGCCACTCCTTCATATTTCCAAATGTCAATTATCAGCTGTTTATATTCAACTTTACATAGTATTGCCAGCTTTAAATTTTAATGGTGAAACACCCCATTCAAACAAACTTTTCAGTACCCGTGGTGAAATTGCTGAAGAGGTGAAATTACTTCAGAGAGCGACAGCAGTCATTCAGTCATTTCAAAAAAGTGCTGATGCAACTGTGTTCTAAACTGCTCCCACCATTCACCAGCTAGATTTTGATACTAGTTCTTTGTATATAAAAGGAGCGTCTCTAAGTTACTGGCATGCTTTCAACCATATTGCAGAACTGCTTCCATCATTCTCGAACCAGATTTTGATACTAGTTCTTTGTATATGAAAAGAGCACCTATGAGATATTCTTCTCACTGCTTCCATACTGCTTCATTCTGCCACTAGATGTTGATACTACATCTTTGTATATGAAAGGAGCACCTCTGAGATATTCTATCACCGCTTCCATCATTCCGCAACTAGATTATAGTACTTTTCAAATAACAGGATCGCCTCTGAGATATTGACAAGCTTGAAGAACTCCTTCCATCATTCTTCAAACGAGACTCTGATTCTAGTTCTCTGGTTATGAAAGGAGCGCCGCTGAGATTCTTTCAGCCGTATTATAGAACTGTTTCCATCATTCTTTAGCCAGATTTACTAATAACACTGGTAAACATAATTTTGGGAGGAGTAACTTAAAAGTGTCCCTAACTTAATGGCTAATTCCGTTGCCTAATTTTTATTCTAACTGCCCAAATTATTCATTAAAATACACAAACTTTCCAGAGTGGAATGAGGAAGTGTGACCGTTATTATCCAGGTCACGTATAAGAATCCACCAATTATAGTCCAACAGGAGTTGTTTGAATGAGGAGGTCCATCGAACACCTGATGTGTCCAGCGATGTCCAAAAGAATTTATACCTTTCTGGGTAACTATTTTCTGGATTATCTGGGAGACATTCAAAATAAGAAAATAAGCTCCAGAAGTGCAGAAACTGCTCCATAAAAAGCTCCAAATGGCCGTCTGAAAAGGAATGGTGAATGTGTCTCTTGCGGTATCACAATGGGTCAATCATGGCCTAAGGGTGCCTTTTGAATACCTTCCTATCTAGTAGAACATACTTTCAATGAAAACACAAAGATTGGAGTTGTCAGTGCCTTTAATTTGCATGAAAAGGACACAAACTATGGAGTGTACTCTAATCCTGAAACTGAGACATCTTTTGACAGTCACACAACGGCAAAAGCGTCAGGACTATATATGAAATGAATCAACGTATTGAATTTTGGGAGACATCTAAAAGACTAGACACTCCAATGGGCAACGATTTCCCTCTTTATATATTACACATTTATTCTGGATTCATCCTTAATCAGCGGCACAATATTATTCACTTCCTCAAGGTAATTCAGTCACACTACGAGACCGTAAACTGAGACCATGCCTTGGAAGGGCATCAGAGCCGCTAACCCACTACCTCTCTTCTGTGAAATCAGCTTATTTTAATACTTTATTCTAATAAAATAGTCCAATTCAATAATTTCACTTCAACTTTTCCACGGTCAGCCTAAAAGTATGCCATAAATTTCTCCACCTGAAGCAGAAACTTTCCTCAAGCACAACCATGCGGGACCAGTGCAAAAGTGGCCGTAAAAGGGAGGCAAAAATGTAATAAACGCTTTGATTTAAAAGCCGCCCATAAGCAGCAAGTAAAGAGTCTACATTTGTGACGCCTGAAAGACATAATGCGCTTTAAACTATGTACTCAGTGTTTAGCACAACTTAGTTGCGGGTATTAACAAAAGGGGGGGTTGAGGTAAAAAGGTAAGAAGACATTTTAAAAATTTCATTAAATTTAGCTATGCCATTAATATGCACAGAGCTCTACTCCAACTTCACTAGACGAGTAGGTGCTGTGCGTAATGAGGCTAGGCTTTTGGCTGCAGCCTCAGCCGCAACTGTTCCCAGGGAAGTGAAAGCGTTGAATAATGAATGCGACCTGAGAGCGTGACATCGCCGTCGTCGGTGAATTTGCGATTTATGTGCTAAAATTCATAATTCGAAATTATTTATGCATACGTATTAATTACGCCTATGTCATAATTACTGTCTCGAGCCGGGGCTTTGCAGACAACTCACACACCAGACTCGACTGCGACAACGGTCCAACATGGCCAATTAAGTGGTTGTTTGTTGGTGTTGCTGTAATTGTAGTTGCTGTTTATGGCTTTGTAACCCATAAACCGAAATCAACAATTATGCATTTGCTTGTCGCTTAGTTGTCACCTTGACTGACATTTGCACATCAGCGGCCGGGCCAAATTCGGCGTGGGTTGAGTAGAGAGCCAGTTAAAATGTGAATGGAATTTTAAGAAGGTTCCAGTTGAATCAAAATAAGTTTCAGTGTGTTTATGGAACATGAACGCAGTTTAAAGCTAAGAATGGGGTTAGTTTGCATTTATGTTGCAATGACAATCGAAGGAGGCTCCTTGGATAAGTCAGGTTTAAAGGATCTGTGCATTTGCATACTGAAGGTGCCCCACTCCTTGAGGAGGGAAGGTAAAGAAGACTGAAGTCGTTTTAAAACCCAACAACATTCAGAGTGGGACTCATATTTACGTGATTAACTTTTTAACACAAAATTTAATATGATCCAAGTATAATCTACGATAAGAAAAACCGTAGCTCTTTCGAAGTATTGAACACTCTTAGTTCACACTTCGTACTCCAACGAACGTTGTGGAAACTTCCTATCGTAAGTAAATTTGGGTGTTTTTATTGAACCTTAGTTTCCAGATGAAAAAGTAGTCAACATTGTACTCGTGGTATTGTTAGAACACTCGTGTTATAATTGGAATACTCCTGATATTATTCAATCACTTGTGATACACTGGATGGAACTGATTGGATTAAATGTGGTGATTGTGGAAGAATCTTGCTATAGTTACCAAAGAAGCGAAACTGACAAGTTTCTTGTCACAGAATGAAAAGAAATATTTTGAAAGTTAACAAGAATAATCATAACATAAACTGAACGCACTTCGGCAATGATTGCTCCAGCTTCTATATCTCTTTCAGAGGATGCAAGGAGGTCCTCAAAATACCTACCGATCTCCAAGTCTGTATTGGTATGTTAATGGTTTCCGTCTGCTAAAGTTTTGAGCTTTGCAAACTGATGAATATCAACTGAACCAAAAATGAAGATTGGTTCTGTTTTATTACAGAGTAGGTAAGTGTTCTATTACCTGGAACCTCAACTTCTTCAGTTTTTGCACCACGTTGACTGACCCGTTGCTGTATCAAGATGGAACAGCAATTTGTTCCCGTAGGTTTTATTGAAGAAATTAGAACAATTCATACAAATCTCACCATTGTAATAAAAGACCTCCCATCATTATCACACCAGACGTACCTAAAAGGAGAAAAAGAAAATAAATTATTATAGTGGCATAAACTGTATAAACATACGTTTTAACATTATTATAAATAAAGTAAGAAAACAAAAAATTGAGGAATGCAAGCATATAATGAGATATGAGTATATAGAAAGTTTTAAAAATATGTGAGTGGGTGTAGGGAGCAAGAGAGGGACTAGTCATAGCCCCTTACTGCAAAGTCAATGGCGAGATTAAACATTTCCACAAGATGTGCTTCAAAGCTCAATTGAGACGCAGAAATATCTTGAAATCACTACGAAGGGGACACGATTCAATTAGCTGTTCAAAGCCGTGGTGGAAATAATTTAAAAAGTTGGTGCAGCTTAACGTTTTACCTTGACTCATTTCAAAGTCCAACCGCCTTCCGACTAATTCACATAATCCCTTGCACTCTTCCATGATATGTGCTACCCTTGTACTCTTATGTGCCTTTGCTACTTTGTATTTCTGTTAGAACATATACAGAATTGTTCGATATCGGAAGTTATAACAACATATAATGTAGTTCCACTATAGTTCCAGGCAATTGCTCGAATTTTAACGAATACTTCTAATGGTTATCATAAGATTCATCAGGGCATTCGGACAGTTTTGTAAATATTATAGATTTGATTCCAGTACAATTTTCCAGCTCTTCTCAGAACTTCATAAAATGTCCTCTAGATAAAATTTCCTGCAGATTATATTTCATATTGTATACTATATTGACAGCATCTGCAATCAAACTGCCTCATAGAAATACTTTTATTACTCTCAGTCCATTTTCCTGTATTCTCCTTCCTTGTCCTCTAGAGCCTGTATTTTTACTACTGTAAAGTTCATCTTCACGCTCCTTTGCCAGGAAAAAGTTCGTTTTCCCTCTATAGACAATAATTGTTTTTAAGTACGGACCCATTCCCTTCATCAATCCGCTTGAGCACCTTCACTTTCCCAAAAGTTTGGTGGTGTACTCAATTTTACAAGCACACAAATATCTCTACCATGGTAGTAATTATCTCCAAATGTTATCCAACTACAAAAGTCAAATGTCAAATTAGTTTTCAAACCATCCAACGTCGCCATGCGCCAAATCGTTCAAGCTAACGTGTACCTACACGTAATCTGATCTCGAAATACTTGTAGGTACATAATACGGCAAGTGAAACACAAGCCGTCAATCGCCTGCTATCTATCAACAACAACTACCACAAAAACGACAACAACCACGACAACAACCACAACAATGTGAGCAACAACAATTGACGCAATAATAGAAGTGACGGAATGATTGAGTACACGAGTGAGTGAGCGAGTTAAGTGTGAGTGGCGGACGCGACAGACTGTAATGGTAATGAAACGCCGATGACTCTAATGATACCCATAAGTTCAATGGCTGGAGCACAGCACGAAATGATTGTTGAACAATTCAACTCGACGGATAATGGAGCAGAGGAGTGGTACACAGCGTAGTGGGTTGCAGAGTGGAGGCACTCTACAGCGAGCAACCTCAGGCGGGAGTTGAATACTATTTATTACATAATAGCACAAGAGCACAGAGAATAGTAGGCGTGTGTAGGTAGTGAGTAAGTAACGGCGGTCTTGATGATGATGATGCTGATGAGGATGAAGATAATGTTGATGAGGATGAAGATAATGCGGTGGAATAAATAGCAAGAAATAGGGAAGTAAGCTGCTGGATTGGATTAAAGTACTCAAGTAACAAATTGTGATAAAATGATAATAAAACTGAGACCAAGAGTTTAACAAGGAAGATAAGTGCAATAAATTGCTTAAGATAAAAACGATGAAAATAGAGTGAAATAATGGCAAGGAACTGGTAATTATGTAAGATATCAAGGATGGAAATAGAGTAAGATACAAAAACAACGGCAAGGAAGTAGGAATAATAAAAGTAATCATTCTAAAAATTTGAATGAGGCAGTATACTCGTACTGTCAGGTGAGGTAACATAATATAACATGAACTTAGATTTTTTTAAAATTAAATAAGGTGATGAAGATTTATTAAGTTACGGATGATTCTCGAATCGTGAAAAACATGAACAAAATTCTAGAACGGTTTTACAATTTCCCTCAGTGATTATCGGCTTTAAATAAAATATAGTATTCCTGGAAGTAGTCGGGAAGTAAAAATCGTCTGTGAAACTCCAAGTACTCTAAGTTCAAAATTTGGTTTAAATCCACCGAGAGGTATGGGTTGCATGAGAGAAGGTTGAGAGATATGCCAGATTATTATTATGTTAGTATTTTTATAACTCATTTTTATTACTCATTCAGTAGGTCTGCGACGGTTGGGAGAAATATGTACCTTCAAAGATAGCTTTATACTCCGAGAACAAACAAAACTTTAGAAAGAATCATTTCCATACCATACCCTGAGCAAAATTCTAGTCTGCGACTTCACGAGTATGCGACTAGCAGGCTTACCACTAGACTGGATCTAAAGAAATTTATAATTCGAACGTAAAAATCATTCTCACAACAGAGTGTAGTGTGAGTAGAGATTCCGTAACTGAAGATATATTGAAGGAAGACAAATAAGTAACGAGCAACAAACCAAAGAACAAAGAAACAAGGCACATAGAAGCAAGGAATAAAGAAAAAAGGAATATAGAAACCAGGAACAAAGAAACAAGGAGCAAAGATACAAGGAATATAGAAGCAAGGAACAAAGACCAAGGAACATAGAAGCAAGGAATAAAGAAACAAAGAACAAAGAAATAAGGAATAAATAAACAAGGAACAAACAAACCTGGAACACCGAAACAAAGAGCAAAGTATCAAGCAACAAATAAACAACGAACAAAGAAACAATGAATAAATAAGCAAGGAACAGAGAAACAATGAATTAACAAACTTGGAACAAAGAATCAAGTAAAAAACAAGGAGTAAATAAATAAAGGACAAAGAAACAAGGAACATAGAATCAAGGAAGAACGAAACCAGGAACAAAGAAAGAAGGAACAAATAAACAAGGACTAAAGAAACGAGGAACAAAACAAGTGATTGGTGATATTGCAAAATGTTTCGTAGACTGTACTAAAAATCACTAATTAATTCCTGCAAGTCAGCACTTTGCTCTTCCTCCGTGTACTAGAAACTTAATTGTACTCAGCGCCACCATAATATCCCCCAAGACGCTTAAAGGCAGCACAATTTCATCTCCGCATATAGCGTAATTACTCCAATTAACTTGAAACACGAACATGAACATGGGTGCAGAGCAAATAATCATAACGAATTACCCATAAATGGATCTATCGATTACCCGACAATGAAGTGGTGAGTGTGCCAGAGGCCAGTAATGATAATGAAGCCAACATATTTCAATCCGCAAAGGAAAATACCAGAACGCCAACCACACCAGCGGCAGCAGCAATCAAAATTACCCAATCGCAAATGCCAGCGGGGAGTGAGGTCCGTTGAGTCAACAAGTGCGGGTAATACCGCTGGATACGTGGAATGGTGATGGATGGATGAATAGCATGAGAGAAAAAGCTTCATAGCACACGAAAATAAGCCACAACTGCATGCACCATTCACGGCGATTGGTAACTTCGTTTGTTGTTATTTACGCGTACGTAAACAAATTTGTTGGGTTTATTCGGATGTGTACGAAATCACGTAAAATTTCGTTTTAAGCGGGAATGTTTTCGTTGCTGCGCAGTTATGATGGCGTGTTGAAAGGTTTTGTGATGGAGCAACTTGGATCGTCATGCGAAATCCATTCTGCTTCTCCACAACGCCGTTTCAAGTGGGTACCTGGTAGGCAGTCAAGTATACCGTACCGTACCGCACCGCACCGCACCGCACCGCACCGAGCTGAGCTGAAGTGAATTGGGCTGAACCGCACAGAGTCTGGAAATAAATTCCATAATACACCGCGTCACATGCCGTTTAATGACCTACATATGCATATGTAAATATGTATGACCCAGTTGGAAATTTTACCAGAAGTGCCAGTGATGATTTATTAGTATTGCGACTAAGTTCTACAAACTAAGATAGAAACTAAGATCAATTCGTATAGAACAATATTTATAAAGAAGCATTTGGAGACTGTGTCCCGGAGCAGGATTCAAACCTACTAGTCTGGGCATGCTAACCGCAAGACCGGCTTCTGTAGTAACTAGTTAGTTCAAAATTATGGTAGAGAAGTGAAAAATTCCGTGTTATTATTAAACCAGGCTGTTGAGCAATTCACGCAGAAGTTCGGGGGTGCATCACTTGGGATAAAAAAAAATCCCGATTAAGGAAATATACGCTATACATTGCGTTGTCCTCTGTTGTCGGAAATATATGTCACAATGATATTTGAGTACAAATTCATAATCAGTGATGAAATCTAGCAATAATCTTTTGTATCGCTGTAGATATATGAAATAATAGTATAACCAACTGAGTAATACTCTAAACTAGTACGAAAAACGGACTTTAACAAAGTTGCTTTTAAACTTACTTCTAGTCTTTATACAAATTAGCTGTGAGGTTAATTGCACTGCATTCAAGTTGGAGACCACTCTCGCATTGACTTTTACATAGGAAATATACTGGCTCACCCCACTGAATTGGTACTGAAGTGATCTTAAGGTGCGGTCTTCTGTCAACTAGTTCAATACTTCAGGTGCAGAGGAACATAAAGTAGAAACGACGACAGCAACAGAATACGGAACATTTGCAACACAGACTACAAGATTTAACGACAGAAAATGAGCACTTGATAACAGAACAGAAACAACTCACGATGATTAATTCAAAATATGATTTCTACTTGATGATAGTAAGCAGATTGAGCAGCCAAAAAAAGCACTCTTGGTCCTTTGGGACTGGATCATAGGAGAGCATCTTACTCCACCATTCTGTAAAATAAATACCATATTCGCATGGGTTGACAAACTATAATGGTGGATCACAAAATAGGTCTTACTTATATATAATGTGGTCACATTTTCTGATGTATAAATAACTTCATAGTAATGATTAAATCATGTACACATAACATTACACCATCATGTAACATAGAACCGAAAGACTAACGATATATTAGTATAGAGTTCACAAGTAATGTTTAGCGAACTATACGATCTAATGAAGTTGGCATCCTCTCTCCATTTCCAACTGGGCTCTGATTTGTCTACGATGGGTCAATCTGCCGGTGTCCGCGTTCAAGCCTCACACTTACAGTTTCGTTTACAGTTTTATTTTATTTATTATTGTAATTAATTTTTACTTCATCAGTTCTGTTTCATGATTTATTAAATATCATAAAAGTAAACAAACCAAACCAATTTTTGTTCCAGTCATTTATTTTTTCTTTTTTTGTTGACTTTTTTATTGGTTTACACCGCCATTCACTGAGACCCGTATCACCTCACTACCCATCATTCGCACCTTTTCATGTTGGACCCTCCTCACCGGATTGCTCAGCTGTTTGTGTGTATGAAGTGTTGCTTGGCTTTGGAAAGTTATGTAACTGATTTTAACGCTTGATTCGTTCGGTTTTTGAAATATGCAAATAAAAAAATTTTAAAATAAATAAAAAAAATTTTTAGTTATAAAATTAAGCAGAAAAATAAATGTTTTTAGTGCTAGGCATGAATTGGCACATTTGACCTGCAATTTTAATACGTGCTACGGTACACGTACGGAGTAATATCATTAATCTGCAGCTGGGATTCGGTTGTTGTGTTTCACTTAATCTCAGCGAGTACTAAAGTGAGACTAGAAAAGGTGACAACGGAGTACTCAAAACTATGAATAAAAGAAGTAAAAGTGAGGACACTATTGTCGACTTTAACTGGGCAATAGATGCTGAATAATTATCAGGCTTTGATGTGAATCTCTCAATAGGTTAAATAAAATACTAAAAGTAAAAGTAATAATTTTTAGGAATTTCTGGCCTGCCATTCACTTGAGGAATTTTTATACGGTGATAGTAAATCCGCGTTGACTTCTGACATAACCCCAACACCACGCTTAAAGCTCATTAAAGACCGGCGCACACATTAAGTAGGCAACCAAGTTAGTAAACAACCAACTAAGTGGGCAACCAAGTGAGAAGCCAACCAGGTAAGTAGGCAACCAAGTACGAGTGAGCAGCCAACTTGATTTAATTGAATTAACTTCTTTTCTCTTTGGCAAGTGCAGCTGAGCTGTGACCAGCTAAAAGCCGCCTACCAGCCAAACGAACCAGTCCCCAGCCACACCATAGTACAACTTTTGAACCTTTGCCAACATTGCAGAGGAAAAAATTGGGAAAACTTTTGGTAGTAGTGTTCGAACACGCTTACACAGCTCTTAACTCAGTTTAATTAACATTCAACTGCGAATAACTTCGGTTAATTCGAATGTGATACACTCCTTTTTTATGGTCGTTAACATTTCGGCCGGAGAGAAATGTGTCAAGGTCCATCGAATGTGTGTGTATGTTTGTTACGTGGCCGGGGAAGTTGGAAATTTTTCAATAGTCCGCCGGACGTGAGAGTTCAATTAGCAACGTGCGTGTTTGGCGCTTGGCTGGGGAAGGGCGTTCACTCTCTGAGGGATTGGCAAATTTAGATTAGATGGAATTAGTAGATAATTAATGATTAAATAGTTGCGAGGAATTAAGGATTGTCGGCCAAAATATGGTTTAATGAGTGACTCTGTCTGTGGTGGTTGAAGTCAAGCAAGTGGTTGGTCTACGAAGGTATTATTATCTATAGAGGCAACTTTCATTAAATAGTTGGATTCCTGAATAACTTCCCAAGCTCTCCACATATAAGTTGGGGTGGCGGTAACTGATAGCAACACAATGGAAGTCTTTCTTGAAATCCTCGTCATCATATTAAGCTGATTGTGGAAACTATCAGTTACCACTTTAGTAATTGGCTCTATATTAGAGTCTATGATCTGGGATTTAACACACTCGTTTCTCGGTGAAATACGAAAAATAACGATATCGTTAAATTAATCGTACCTAGAAAGTTTGTAGCGCTGAAACCATATTTTTGTCAGTATCACTATTTGTATATAAAGAAGTTTTATTCTATGCATGCACAAAAAAAAACTTACTTGGCAGCACAGTCGCACAGCAATCGCAAGTCGTTAATAATAGCGACTTCGCTAAGTATAATTGAGGAGCCGCAGAACAAAAGGGGATTTCTGGCATTTTTCAAAAAATTGATTTTATGTTATTTTTATATTATTTGGGTCAAATTCTACCAGAAAAAGTCTTATTAGCATAAGTTTTTATTTTTTTCACAGAGAAAATACGTTCTTTAAAAATTGATGCACAACAAAACGTACTTTTTCAATTCTTTTTTACCAAAACGTACTTTTTTCATAGTCTTTGTCACTTATTAATTAATTTCCCAAAAATTATACATGATCGAAAAAGCTCGTTTTGTTCTGCTGCTCCTCTATATTTTTTTTATTTACACTTTACACTATTCTTTGTTTGACGTTTATTTTTGGCACATGTTCGTTTAAAATTACTGTTATATAATAAATCAAAGAGGAACAAGAGGCGACACCGATTGATAACTTAAAGAAAAGAGATAGAACATTAGTCCAAATTCAGTGCTTTTTTTATTGCTGCACTCCTTTAGTAGGTTATCATAATTAGACGAGTTTTATACTCTTTTTCATCAATCATTTTCGTCGCCTCTTGTTACTCTTTGTAATAAATGCAATAATTCAACTATTGTTTGATTACTTAGTGTTATTAAAAAATATTTATAATATTTAAATTAAAAAATGGAAGAAATAAAAGATACGGTCGAAGCATTAAATACGGGAACTCGTAAAAAGCAAAAATGTAACAAAGCTCGGAAAAAGTAAATATTTTGCGTAATTTTCTAATATTTTGAACAAGAAATATAAATTATGTTTGAGTTCTTATCGTAAAATTTTTTTTGTTGTAGGATCTATATAGACAATGATGCTGATGGTAAAAATTATAAAAGTAATTGCAATCGCAAAGGTACTAGCAAGTTTCAATGCAAAGAGTTTAGACAAGTCGTTTATATAAAAAATCGCAGATTATTATATAAAAATACAGATAAGATAAAGCAAGAAATTCATTTAACCAGACTAATATTCACCAAAAAACCTCGTCGAAGCAACAACAAGGTCCCTCATTTATTGAGGCCGAAGAACAAAACGTCGAGCTATCATTTAATAAAAAATGGTAAGCGAACATTGGTTTGTAAACCATACTTTATGAAAGTACTTTCAATAACTAAAAGAAGAATATATTTTCTTATTAAACGCATTTTCAATGGTGGAATACCAACTGAGCGAAGAGGTGGAGATCATCGTTCTCATAAATTTGTTGACAAAAAAGAAAGCGTCATAAAATTTATTAATTCCTTTCCTGCTTTTGAGAGTCATTATAATAGATCTAAATCCAAACGTATTTACTTCAATACTAACCTTAACATTGCCAAAAGGTTTTCGTTGTACAACGAATTCGTTGATACTAGTTTAAAAGTTAGCCAAACTTTATTTCGTCAACTTTTTTCAAATAATTTTAATATCGGATTCTCATCCCCGGCGTCAGATGTCTGCACTGTGTGTCATTTCACACAAAATAAAATTAAAACTGAGGTTGATCCTCAAAAGAAAGTTAAACTTATGACAGATTTAAGAATTCATAAGCTTAGAGCTAATGCATTTTACGAGATAATGAAAAAGAAACCGGAAAATACACTGACATTAGTTTTTGATATGCAAAAAGTTCAATTGTTGCAGAAATGTCCTATTCAAGAAGCTTATTACTCTCGTCACCTTGCGTTTTACAATTTTTGTATTATTGGTGTTGATAGCAAGAATCCTTCATTTTATTGCTGGACTGAAAACCAGGCAGGTCGAGGATCTACGGAAATTGGTTCTGCCATAATCCACTATTTAAATGGTATAAATTTAAAAGATATTCATTTTATCAGATTTTTTTGTGATGGATGTGGCGGTCAAAACAAGAACTCTTATATAGCTCGAACCATTTTGTTTTGGCTCCAAACGAAATCACTCTCCCACATCCAAAATATTACTATAACATTCCCAGTAAGAGGACATAGTTTTTTACCAGCTGATAGAGTTTTTGGTCGTATTGAAAAGGAACTAAAAAAACATGCTGTCATAACAACAATAGAAGAATATTCTGAAATTTATTCAAATCATGGTCAAGTTTTAATGCTGAAAAGAGACTGGAGTATCCTCAATATAAAAGATCTTGAATCAATTTATAAAAAGATTGAAAATATTCAAAATATAAAACGCATATTATTTTATAAAAATTGTTTGAAAAATGGAAATGCAAAGTGTTTAATTAAAACTTTCGAGAGTTTTAAATTTGAATCAACTGATGAACGGAATACCAGTTTAGATCTCTTGAAACGCGGAAAAAGTCCATTTGCAAATTTTCGGCTTAAAGAAATTACAAGAGAACGTTGGATTAAGGCCGACAAGAAAAAGGATGTAGAAAATCTTTAAAAAAAACAGTTCGGTGAAGATTGGACTGAGAACCAATAACAATAACACTTGGACTGAGAACCAAGGATTACTTTGGTACAAAGAAGTTTTATATAACAAAAACGAAAATATGGAGGATATAGTAGAAGACCATATAGAATGCAACTGCCTTGAAGAAGATATGAGAATAAAAATTTAGTTATTTAAACCGTTTTAAAAGTATTATATTTATTATAACTTATCTATATTAAAGTATTTACCTCGTTTTAGAATGAAATGTGTCAGTTGTCAGTTTAATTTTGAACAAATTTACGTATTTTTTATAACATGTAACAAAAAAAATTAAATTGTCATAAATAACAATAAAATTGTTTTTTTAATACATTAGATCAGGTTTAAAAACATTCAGTCAAAATATTAACGTATGAAAAAATACGCACACCAAAACGTACTTTTCCCCCTTCTTTTTAACAAAACGTCCTTTTTAACTTTTTTTGTAACAAAACGTACTTTTTTAGCATAAAAGTTATGTGATATCAAACATCCTTAACATTTATTGTGGATTCTTATTGCGGTTTGATGTATCTTATGATAAGTAAAAAACTTCTTACTATTTCCAAGTTCATGCTTTTTTTGAAAGGGGACAAAAAAATGATCCTCAATTTCCCAAAAATTTTAAATGAGCGATAAGTCCGCTTTTGTTCTGCGTCTCCTCAATTGTAAACCCAAAGAAAACATGATCTTAGCGAGTTTTAACCAGTTGAGATTGAAGAATCGAACGCAGCTGAATGTAGTATTCTATTTAAGAGGTATTGATATCTCTCCAAAAGCTATAGAAAACGAACATTACAACTCGTTACCAAACTATATAAACTCTTACCGAGGCAGGCACATTAGTCCTTGTAAAACTAAAGCCCACTGTGGGACTACTAAAGGTGTAGAGTGATAAAAAGCAGAAACGGCAAAAGACACAGAGTCCAATAAATTTGCAACAGAAAATTTGACGACAGAAAATGAGCGTTTGGCGAAAGAACAGAAAGGACCCGTCTATCGTGAGTTGTTTCTGTTATGTTGCCAAACCCTTATTTTCTGTCGTTAAATTGTGTACTTTCTGTTGAAAATGTATTGGATTCTGTTTCTGTTGTTGTTTCCGCTCTATATCCCTCTGCATCTTAAGATCTCTAAAAGGTGTCGTCTATAGTATACATAGGGAGACAGACAAAAATAGAGCAAGGCCGAGATCAATAAGAAAGTGGGCAAGGTAGAGATCAAGATAAAGGGAGCAAGACCAGAGAGAGATTGAGCAAGAAAGAACAAAGGAGTGAGATAGAGAGAACAAGACAGAGAGCAGAAAGGAGCGCGGGTGGAACAAGTGATAGAGTAAGAGAGAACAATATTGTTAAGAAAATGTCATGATTTGTATGGATTCGAGTGCCCCTTTGGCTCGTTAACTTCCATATAAAAACCTGATAATTAAATTAAATTGAAATCCAACGAGGAAAAATGCACCGATATCTTAATTGTTTTAATCACATGGAAAATTTTCTCGTAACAAAAGAAATGCATAAATTTATCACATCACAAAATCAAATTACACATTAATTTAAGCTTATCGTGGAACTGGGTAAGTTGCACCGCGGATGTGTATCAATACCGTGAACTGCGGTAACTGCAATCAAATCAAATAAAGGAGAATATGAGAATGTTTGTAATTAAGAAAATGTGTAGATATATATATATATATATATATATATATATATATATATATGTGTGTAGATATATATATATATATATATATATATATATATATATATATATATATATATATGTGTGTAGATATATATATATATATATATATATATATATATATATATAAATAAGTAAGAGAAACATTCAGAGGGAGAGAGAGAAAGAGAGAGAGAAAGAGAAAAAGACAAAGATATGCACCATAAATTAACCTACAACAGATACTCATGACAATATAAATATGTGAAAATTAGAATAAAGGAAACTTTCTATGATATTTATATTCCTCTCTATGATATTGCTCTCTTTGATATTTATATTCCTCTCTATGATATAACTCTCTTCGATATTTATATTCCTCTCTATGGTAATTACATTTCTCTCTATGATATTTAAATTTCTCTCTATGATATTTACATTTCTCTCCATGTAATTTATATTTCTTGCTCTTTTGATCTTCCGTAACTTCTTGAGACAAAAATATTTAAACCAAGTTGGACTAAAGTATTTTAATAAATTTTGTAAATTTTTATCCCCTCTGCTCAGGAGACAAATCAAAAGATTATTCACTTTTCTTATTCTTTGTTTTCCTCTCTTTCTGATTTAGTATTTACTATGGCTCCCTCCACAGTTATTGACGTTTGGTTTTAACTGTCATCTTAGAACTCTTTGTTGAGTTTTCCTATAAATTACGTGTATTTCTCAAAGCAAGGCACTAAATGCCTACTATATTACTACTACTTTTTACGTATTATATGGAACTGAATTGAATGGATCTCTGAGAGAATCATTAGCACAATTCATTGATATGTTCTAAACCATTCGACCCAGTACACTGATATTATCACTTAGCCCTCCCCCTCTATACAGTAGGCCATCATCTTAGATTATCCACATTTCTAGTGTGTCACCGTCAACACAGTCTGCGGTATGTTTTGTTGTAATTTACTTACAATGCGATATGGTGGTGGTAGCATAAAAAAAACCGTACCTACAACAACTACACCAACAACAACAACAACTGCAACCAGAGTAAGCAGGTGATATAAAAATTTACGAGGATCATAAAAGCAAAAAGAGGAAGAATAATGCGAGCTTGGTTAGACGGGTACACAAGTACTGCATACACCACCGACGCCATGCAGCATTGCCAAAGAGGTACTCAAAATACAATTGGAAAAAAAAGACGGTCGTTTTTTTCTGGATTAATGGGATTTCCGCTATGAAAATGTTGGCCACAAAAGCCACTGACGACAGTTTTAAATTACAATGAACACTTTTGCGCTCGCTGCTGATAATAATGCAAATAATGCAAAGCGCCGCTAATGCAACTGTGTCGTTATGAAGGCAGTGGTTGAATGGAGGCTCCAATGCGCCTCCATGCTTGTTACATTTCTGCTTTACTTGCCTCGGTTCAGTTTTGATAGTTTAGAAAAAAATAAACAAAATTTATGTATATATATAAATAATTTTACAATAAAATTTTTACGATACTGTGCTGAGCTGAGCGTTGACTTTAATTAATTGCACCATGGCTGTTGTGGTTATGGCATTTACCAATTGTTGTTGTATTGCCATTGTACTGTTACAATTTCTGTTGTTGTTGCAGCTGAAGAAATAAATTTTGTCATCGCTTATGTGTATTTAGATGCAATTTTTGGCTTCTACCATTCATGCAATTGACAATTGTGGTTGTCATCAATTACAATTTCATGTACATGCATATGACAACAGAGTTTGGTAGCTATTATTATATTATTAATATTGTCACTGACTGTGGTAGCTGTGGACAATATCACCGCAAGCGGGTTGAAAAGTCGCATGATTTATTATGATGTCATTGTAGGTTGTAATATGGAGTTGCCATTTGGACAATTTTTGTAATTTATGACAAAGCAGTTGACATTTCTTGACCTCTGTTTGCGGATCTACGGAAAACTTGTATTGTATAATACGTGTTGGCATTAGTGTGTCATTGAATATATAAATTGATTTTTGGTAGGTAGGACATGAGAGTGGTAGAATAATACTACTGTTGTATTATATTGAATGATACGTATTATATTGTATGATAATTATTGTCTTGTATAATACTTGTGTTGTACGATTCGTGTTGACGTTGGCGTTTAATTGAATATATAAATAATTTTTGGTAGGTAGAAAATGAGCATGGTAGAACAATGAGCGCGATTTGAAGGAGTATAAACGACATTTGCTTCTAGCAAATTGTGACTTAATACTATGATAAGAAAAGAGAGTGTTCAAGTCACACCTTAATACACGTCATTTCAACATACTCAGAGTTATGGTGAATTGTTTGCTGCAATGATAAGAGTGGAGTCGAAACAAATATTTGATTTTGTGAGGCCAGATATATTAAAACAGACATTGCTTTCCACTTTGACAAAAAGTGAATATTCACACAGGTCTCAAGGAATAATTGTCTGGGAATGAATACTAGCAACTAAGGCATTCGACTCAAAGATAAAACGATTTAGAAAGAAGCTTTTTTGAGAATATGGCTAGAACAGAAGGAACAATTCAGTAAATAGAAAAGGAAAAAAAGTCTACACAAAATTGTCTACACAAAAAAATACCATTGTCGAAATTGTCAGAAATTGAAAGAAATCAGCAAAAGTATACAAGACACTTGAAAGTCGCATGGAACTGACTCTAGTCAACAAGGTGAGCGATGCTCATGATGAACCTGAAGAACGTAGGCACGCAAGTTCAGGGAAGCAACATGTGCAACAATTTAAACAATACTAGACAAGACACAACATTGTACACAAAACCAGTCAACAACAACAACACTAGAAACAACAGAGCGAACATGTCGTTTCGCGTTTGAAGTGAACCCACATGCTTCACACCCTCTCGACCTTAAAATAGTAGTGTGGTGACACCACAAGTGTAAACACTTGAAAACAACAATTAAAAGCCAACTGGGTGAGATGAGATATTTCGGTAACTTAATGAATTCAGGGCAAATAGTGAAGCAGACCAACTGGCAGTCAACTTGAACTCTATCAAAATATCTCCAATTCGATGCGGTTGTTGAAAATGACTGCGCTTGAATTTTCGTGAACTGGTCTTCGATTTGTAGGTATGGATACATGAAGAATGCAGTTGCAAGTGCTCATATTGGAGCTTGTCTCCATGCACTAAGCAGCTATCAATGGCAATTGAGTGACGGTGGCCAAGGTCACTTGCAAGAGGAACTGGTTAAGTCACAAGAAACACATAAAAAAGCAAATAAAAATGGAAATAGAAAACATAAATTACAAAACAAAGATTTGAAACAATGTTAAACAAAAGATATGCACATATAAACAAAAATAGCTAGGAAAATTTCGAAAAAGTGGTCATGTGAACATAAAAAAAATGTTAAAAATTGTGGAGAACTACATTTCTGTTAAAATACTTGAAAAGAAATGCTCAGGCTATAATTGTATTTTGTACAATTACAAAATAAAATAAAAAAAACTAAAATAGTAATTACTGAATTGCAAAATTTTAACATAAAAAATTCATCATTCAACTGTCAATTCATGTGAATTGTTTGACTGTTCAAGTGTTGCAATGTGTCAATTGTCCGTCAATACTGAAACTGACACTCGAATGCAAATGAACACGAACGCTGTTGAATGTTAACAAATCCAAGAAGTGGTTTATGCAAAGGAAAACATAAAAAGGAAATCACACTGGAATGCCTTTCATAGTTATGTGGGCAAATTGAGGCACCGGAATAATAGGAATGCAATGGGGAAAAACTGAAAGTCTCGAGGTATAAGTTGAGACTATTGAAACAAAAACAAACTAATCAAAAAGAACCAAAAAAAAAACAACAAATAAATAAAGGAAATCTAATTTACTATCGTGTAAAAATCATTTGTAGATAAATTGAATCAAAATGCAAAATATATACAGTAAAAATTCTCCCCAAACATCTGTATTTTTTCTCTAAGAATGAAGAAGTTAGGGGAGAATTCCAATAGGTAAACATAATGTTAATAACATGTGGGAGAAAATAGTGTAAACATAATGTTAATAACATTTGACAAAAATAATGTTAATAAGAACATAATTTAGAGATAATGTTAATATATGATAAGAACACAAAAAATGTAGACATGATGTTTAGGAATTTAGGTAACTTATTATGTAGTCATAACGTTAATAACAATGGGTCAAAATACAGTGTAAACATTATGTTAATAACAGTAGGGTAAATAATTAAGTAGAGATAATAACAATATTACTAAGAAAACTAGAATGTAAACATAATGTTAATAACACTAAGCAAAATACAATGTACACATAATATAGACATAATGTTAATAACATAAGAACAAAATGGAATGTAGACAAAATGTTAATAATACTAAGGAAAACATAATAGAAAATGTTAATAAAATTATTTAGAGATTATGTTAATATAACATAAGGACACGATAATATGTAGACATGATGATGATAAATTTAGGGCAAAATATAAAGCAGTCATGATGTTAATAGCATTGATTCAAAATACAGTGGAAACCTAATGTTAATAATAATAGGGCAAATCATTATATAGAGATAATGACAATATTACTAAGAAAAATAGAATGTAACATAATGTTAATGACACTAAGGAAAATACCATGTAACCTATTATAGACATAATGTTAATAACACCAAGGAAAACCAAATGTAAACATAATGTTAATAACAACATAATTTAGACATCATATTAATAATATAAGGACAAAATATAATGTATTAATAAAATGTAAATTTAAATATTCAATATTATATATCGAATATTATTATTATTAGGCTACGCTATTACAAAAAAAATTCGTAAATATTTTCTAAAAACTCTCGACTAAATGACATCATTAATGACATGACAGCAATAATTGATAATGGAACATTATTCTCAATATTTATGATTATAGGACAGATCATTGTTACAGCTACGAAACTTTGAGTTTGAGAAACACTTTTAACAGAACTAATCTCCACAAACTGTCCAATTGTGATAGCTCCAAAAGATCTGAAGGCTGTTTGACAATCTACCAGAGGACCCCCTTTAAAGAGCAGTATAAATCACCATAGAAAAAATCACATGCAATCACTGTGAGTACTCTAAACACACATCGGGTCCATTGTAATATCAACTGCTAATCATAATACTCACTTATATACCAGAGGATAGTACTTATACACGAACAGCTCAAATTTCATCAGTAAGTGTAGTTGATTGACATGAACCTCCTTCTTCATAACATATTCACAGTTCCATGCCTCGTCAATGCAAAATTGAAATAGACAATTATTTTTTAATTATACTTTAATTATAAAAGTATTTGTAACAATTTTCCATACAGCTGGCCACACAAAAACATTCCACACAGCACACATTTCCCACTTTTCCGCTGATTTATTGCGCAGTGCCAATTCAACGCATGTGCGGTCGACTGAGTTTGCCTTTTCTATGTTGCACAATTACGTCACCACAATTGTGGCACAGCAATTCGCACATTTCGCTGCACAGCTTTGGCAAATGTTGCGCATGCGCACTGTGAGCATCTTTGCGCATTTCTGCGTTTATTATGGGCGCATTTGTGTGAATTTTCACGTACGCATGCGCAATGGCGAATACCCGCCATAAACGGAAAGATGTGTACGAGTATTTTATTGGTTACGGTGCCCAGCAGAAAAATGATTCAGTAATTGATGACCACGTCAGCGATGATTTCACTGGTGAGTTTGTCGTTTGTTTCACCCTGAAGTAGTAGAAGATTTGTAGTTTCCTTTGATAGCAGATTCTTCAATAGCTGACTTGTCAAATAAATAACCTTTGGAGAGCATCAGAACTATTAATTTTAACTAGTAACTTCGTTGATGACATGTCATTTGTGGTGATAAAATGCTTTAATAGCTCATTTGGTATATAATTCAGGATTGGAGAGCACTGGAACTGATAATTTCAACAAGTGACACAATTAATTACAAGTCATTTGTAATGTCATTTGACACTATGGACATAGCTAATTTTACACCTTGTTCGTCATTGGAGGGTATGAGAACAGCAAATTTCAACTTGTGATACTGTTGATAACATGTCATTTGTAGTGTCATTTGGCACCATATACTTCAGCAGCTGATCTGACACCTAACACGTCATTGAAGAGCTTCGGAACTGATAATTTCAACTAGTAATATGATGACATGCCATTTGTGGTGATAAAAATCTTTAAAAACTGACTTGGTATATAATTCATCTTTGGAGAGCGTCGGGACTTATAATTTCAACCAGTGACACAATAGATGATATGTCATTTAAAGTGTCATTTGACACCATATACTTCTACAGCAGATTTGAAACCTTATTCTTCATTGAAGAGTGTCAGAACAAACAATTTCAACTAGTGACACAACTGATAACATGTCATTTGCCACCATATACTACAATAGCTGATTGGATACATAAATAGACTTTGGAGACCATCAGAGCTAATAATATTAGCTAGTGCCTCTGCTGATGACATGTCATTTGTAGAGTCCTTGACATTACTGATGGACATGTCATTTATTTTCGTTAAACTCAATTATTCAACAAATTCATAATGTTTTGTGCCACAAAAAATTTATTTGGTTCGAATCAGTGCCACATTTTGCACTGTGCTCTGCAATTTGGTCGCTCAGATAACTTTGAGATTTTCCTTGCCCGCGGTCCACTGCGGTCTCCGCCATTTCTCTGACATTTCTTACCAGTATTTTCATTTTCATGGCATTGCTTTTCTTTGTTAATTTCCTAGGTAATTACCGACAACCGCCCACTGCTTCCGCCCCTAATACAGTTTCCGAATCATAACTTTCAGTGGCAGGCATTGAAATATGCCTTTCTGTTGTGTGCGGTCATTTAAGAGTTTTCTTACAAATGACCACTGCGCATGCGCCGCCGCATTGTTAATTTGGCCTACGTGCGCCGAAAGCCGCTGATAAGCTGCAAGTATTTCAAGCGGAAATCTCATTCGTTTGATGTGGAATGAAGGTCGGTTCGAGAGAGTGAAGACGTAATCGCTTCAAAAAACCAAGCACGCTGGCATAATTCCAAATAGGCTTTGACAGCGCAAGTGAAGTGATGTCATGGGCGTTGTCATGGGGAGTAGCTTATGTGATTAGGGGTTCTCAACACTAAAGTCTCATATAAGACAATTTGTTGTGATATTACGGTAATGGGTGATCCAGCAAAACTATTTTCCCTCGTATTTCATTTGTTATATTGCTCCATTTAAACACTTAGCGGCAGAAATTAAGGAAATCTCAGGAATGCAGTCTGCTAAATTAGACCAAATTGCAACAAATGCAATGGAATGAAAGCCAAAGAAACCAACCCGCAACACGTCGCTTGGCCAAAACAAATTGCAATTATAAATATTTACAGACTTTTGTTGACAATTGGCGTCGCCTGGCGTCATTGTTGTGCGGTTGCTGCAATCGAAATTTGCTTCAAAAATGCGCATGCGCACGTTTTCAGTTTAACTGACTTCAGACTAAGCAGTACGTTTAACATGTTCGCTGCCAACTTCAAACCTGACTTAAACCTATGTTGTAGTTGGAAGCACATGCGGCTTGGCTTACAACTCGGCCCGGCTAGGTTAGCCACTTGGCAGATGCTGTAATTTCAGTTGAACAGTAACTAGAGCCGCGTGCGGTCTGCGAAACTCGAGTTAACGAGAGTCTATGAAAATAAATAGCAATAAAAATATAAAAAGAAATTCAATTGAAAGTAAATCGAAACTAAAATTAGGTCAACCGGGCGTATGAGTGACCCAAAAATAGGTAGAAAGCGAAATTCTATAAAAATAAAATAGAAAACTAAATAAATTTAAAAGAAAGTCATAGAAAATTAATTTTGTATAAATATATAGTTTATAAATGTATTATTTATAAATATATTATTTATTAATATATTATTTATAAATAATTATATTTATAAAACTCGAAACAAAACTTTATAAAAAAAATATTAAAAATTACACAAAAAATACTGAGAAATATTGAAAATTCACCTTTCAAAATTTAAAAATTATGTAATTATGTTAGCTCGTAATTTAAAATAACAAATATATAAGCAAAATTGTAAATTATTAAAGTAATAATTCTTTTGAAAAATTGTGTGAAAATAATAAAACAAGTTAAAACATTAAAATAAATATTATTGAAAAAAATTAACAAATAGTTCCAGTTATGAAAAGATGAAGAAAATAATTATTAAAAAAAAATTTTAGAAAAAAAATAAATAATAATAGAGAAAAAATAAAAAGAAATAAAATATTAATAGAATTTTTTTAAATAAACCTCTCGTAAATTACTATAGTGAAAATTTATAATAATAAAAGAACCTTTAAATGAAAATCCGTAAAATTAGATGAGGAAAAATTGTAATAATAAAATAAAATTTTAAATAAAAATCCTGTAAATTAATACAAAGCAAATAAGAATAAATTCAAGAAAACGAACAAAAATAAAAGAAATGTTAAAAACCAATATTAAAATGTATAAACAAAATGAGTTTAATTAAACATAAAATAATAAAAAATAAAAGAAAATACTTAAATACAAATTTTAAAAATTACAAAAAAATTCAGATAATTAAACTCAAGAAAAAAATAATTAAAAACAATAAAAACAACTATTAAAAATTGTAGAAAATTCATTTAATTGAACCAAAAAACTAACAATAACAGAGAATTTATAAAAAATAAAATAATAATGCAAACAATAATTAAAAATAATAGAAAATTTAAATTTAATAAATCAAAAAAATAATAATAATAACAAATCATTAATAATAAATAAATAATAATAAATAAATATTAATGAATAAATAATAATAAATAAATAATAATAAATAAATTATAATATAAACAAATTATTTAAAATAATTATTAAAAATTATAGAAACATTCTGTTAATTAAAAAAAACAAAGAAAAAAAATTAAAAAAATAATAATAAAATATAAAATAATAATAAAAACAATAATTAAAAATAATAGAAAAATTCGATTAAAATTTTTAAAAAATAATACAAACAAAATTAATTTGATTAATTTATTTATTTTATTTTATTAAAATTAATTACATATAATAATTATATAAGCTCTAGCTGCCAGGGCTTCGATTATTTTAACGAAAAAAAATTATAATATTAAAAATTATAGAAGAATTCAATTAAATAAACCACAACAAAAAATAAAAAATTATTTAGAAACAAATATTAAAAACTATTGATAAATGCGGTTAATTAAATCTAAAAAAAAACAAAAACTAAAGAAATATTGAATTAAAAACTGTGTAAAAAATTATAAGTGAAAGAAAATTGAAACAATAATTTAAATTTATAAAAATTACAAATTATTCAAACAAATAAATAATAGATAAATACAGATTTAAAAATATGTTTTTAATATTGATAATTGTAGAAAATTCCCTGAATATTTTTAGAAAAATACATTTTTAAATGGAAACAAATATTTTAAATGTATTTTTAAATAAAAAAAAACATTTTTCCATAAAAATCGAATAGAAAAAACTTTAAAAAACTATATATATATATATATATATATATATATATATATATATATATATATATATATATATATATATATATATATATGTATATGTATTATATAATAAAAGAGTGCAAATTATTAAAAATTAAATAACAGGAAAAAAAATTATTAAAAATCAAATAACAATAGAAATAATTTAATAAAAATAAACTAATAAAAGAATAAATTGAATATTAAAAAAACAGGAAAAACAATTGAAAAAAATCAGCAATTGTGACCCATTTGTACAGCGCAGTTAGCTAAACTTGTCTCTGGTCTATTGCACGCACAAATTGCTGGCCGGGACGGAAGAGAGTGGTGGCATTGCTCAACAGTGACTGGTGCAGTGGTGGTGTCTAAATTTGGCTGCAATCGCCTGGAGCAACATTTTTGAACAAAACTATTGCAACAAACGCAGCCGTTGCAGCAACACTTTTTTCATAATTCTCACATATTTTCCGCGAGTTGTTGTTGTTGTTGTTTCTTCACAACTATACACATATACACACAAAACCACACACACATACACCCACTCATACAAACACATACGGATATATTCAGAGCCAACAAGAAGCACGTGTAGTAAATTGTTTACAAGTTGTAAACACAACAACTGCAGCGGCAGTGGGTCCAGCAATAAACTAAACAAGTAAGTGCTAATGTTATTAGGTGTAAGATGGGCGTGGCAGTTAACAAAACCAATACTCAAAAATGCAGTTTATTTTAAATAGCAACTAAACGAGGCTATGGGCAAAAAAGTCATCTCCAGATGTGTGGAGACAACGTGTTGCATTGTTGTTGTGACTGTGAAGCTGGTACTGTCATTGTTGTAGTCTCGGTTGTTGTTTTTGTTGGTGGCGGTGTTTCTGTTGTTGTTGTTCCAACAATGCATTTGCTTGTCGTGCAGTGTGCAGCAAAATACCCGCCACAGTTCAAAGATTGCACAAACTCAGCACAGCGAAGCTTAAAGTAGGTCCAGGAGGTAAGCGGGAGTGTTCGAGGGGTGTTTGAGGGAGACTTCGAATGGGAGTTCGAAGGAGTGTTCGAGGGGTTGCTCAATGGAGACTTCGATTGGGAGTTCGAGGGGGAATTCGAGGGGGATTTCGAGGATGTGTTCGATTGGGTCTCCGAGGTGGAGAACGAGTAAAACAAATGCACAAAAAATCAATTTATTTGCATTTCCATTGGAGTTGAACAATTTTTGTGGTTACCCACCCAAGGTGTTAGGTGAAGTGAAAAGACAGCACCAAAGAAAATGTCAATAATGAGGAAGGAAATTCCTCATGTTATTTAATGTGTGGGAAGGTTATTGGGTATGAATCAATGTTCCCACTTCACCGGCTGATTTGAATGTAGTTATTTGATGAAAGTTGTAGATTTACAGAGCATGGATTGGTTGATCTTGGAAGGCTATTGGGTACGAATCAATGTTGCCATTTCGTGAGCTGATTCAGATGCAGTTTTTCGATGAATATTGTAGATTTAAACACCACAGATTGGCTCATTCCCATAAAGAAACTTTCTTCGTAGCAGTAACTCAAATTACACTTAAATAGCTTACAAGGAAATAATTGTTCTAGAGATAGAAAGAGAGACATGGAGGGAGAGAGAGAGAAAGAGAGAGGGAGAGAGAAAGAGACAGAGACAGAGAAAGAGACAGAGAAAGAGAGAGAAAGAGAGAGAAAGAGAGAGAAAGAGAGAAAGAAAGAGACATCTGAGAGAGATAAAGAGACATATGAGAGAGAGAAAGAGACATATGAGAGAGAGAGAGGGGCATTGATTATTGATTAGGACCTTAGGATCTATTGTGCCCCCATCAGTGGTTCCAAGTACATCTTTGAGCCCTATCTTCTGGATAAACGCGATGACTAGTTTTGGCTCCAGAGGTTTCACATCACTAGCAGACCATAAGTAGAATCCCAAGTGTTTCCTGTAGGTGTGCATGAGAGCCGGACATTGTGTCAGCACATACAAGGACGTTCCTCTTCTCCATACAGAATCTACAGGAGCCTTCTGAGGTGACCCCCATCCTCACCATATGTGAGTTCAATTTACTACGGTGTCCTGTGAGTAGGCCTGTCATCATCCTAAAATCATTGTTAGAGATATTGATGAGTGAATCGAATCTTTGTAGGTGGTATGTCCCTAGCACACTCTTTGATATCCTTAGCCCCGGTACTTGTGCCTAAGGTGTACCTCATTAGTCATAAATTGGTTGAACAGCTTGCCTTTTCCTACACCACAGAAGGTTTCTGGGCCTTTAAAGGGAGCAAGGAAAAGAGAGAGAGATACGCAGAGAGATAGATAGAGAGAGAGAGAGAGATACGCAGAGAGATAGAGAGAGAGAGAGAGAAAGAGATACATACAAAGAAAAGGCATCAAGCAGTTGAATCATCACAAACACCACGGACCTAATAAAAACAAATGGAAAGAAAAATTAAATTAAAAACAATAAAAATACAATGAAAAATTCAACAAAAGCACAGGAAAAGACTCAGGAAATGAACCGGTTTTCGGAAAGAAAAATAACAAACATATTCCAAGACATTTAGCGAATATTTTACTAAACGTAATTAATAACAAAATTTACACATCTTTAAAAGAAACCAGCGGCAATTTGAAACATCCGTACTAAGTTCAAAAAAAATTGAATTTACCATTTCTTTGCGTTGCGTGCGAAACTAATTAAATAAAATTAAATTTATTACAAGTTAGCGCGCTAATAGGAAATGAATGCGAAGCAGACAGACAGACAGACAGACAGACAGGCACCCACATAAGCTCATAAGCAGATTGAGTTTGTAAGCGGATTAATTGATTGATTGTGTTCAAAGAGTGGAATGATGCGGTAAACTTTTGTAAATTGGCAAGGAACTTAAGATCTAAGCTGATATAATCGAGACAACAACGGGAGATACTTTAATAAACTGGCAAGGTATATGACTGGTCTTAAAGAGATTGGTTGCAAACTCTCCCACGGTAATTAAAGTTAACAATTGATGTGCTGAGGGGCGGTTAAAGTGTCAAATAAAAAGCTGAACTATTCATTACGTAAATATGAAAAAATATAATAAATAAAAACAATTTATAAAATAAAAACAAAATTTAAAATAAAAACAAAATTTCAAATAAAAACAAAATATAAAATAGTTTAATTTAAATAAAAACTTATTCAAATATAGACTGGAAAGAGTCGAAAATCAAACTGATTACGAAAGGACACTATACACACATGTCCTTGGGGGCAATCAGACTCCTACCTCTGCTTTCAACAATATATGAAAAACTGTTTATAAAGGCAATAAACCCTTGAGTAACAGACGGACAAATTATCCCACACCATCTGTACGGCTTCAGAAACCATCATAGCACGATAAAACAAGTGCATTGCATCATCACGAAGGAAGTCAATCGATAGGAAGTCAATGAAAAATAAGAAATACAGAACAGTAGTCTTCCTCGACAGGCTTTTGACAAAATGTGGCAGGAAGGACTCTTATATAAACTTAAAAAGTGAATGCCCTGAAATGTCCACAATTTATGAACAAACTATTTATCACAGAGGAAATTTTTAATAAAACATAAAGGATTTAATGCAGACCCATGTGATATTCACGGCGGTGTTCCACCAGGAAGTGTCCTGGGTCGTTTACGATACTTGCTCTACACATCACACAAGCCGACCATCAGTCAGACATTTACCTCACCGTTAGCGGATGATACAGCAACCGCATGCCTCTAAGCTCTAACGCATGCCCCATAACAGCTGTAAGTCACCTTCAGAAACACATTAATTCTCTGGAAGTTTGGCTAGCGAATCGAATCAAGCTCAACGAATCCACAAACTGGACTACTAATCCAATTGTGGTCATGCTACGTTCACTCTGAGATAGGAAACATGTCCCTCTCTAAAAATGAACGGGCAACTCATTCCTCAGACCGAAGACATTAAGTACTTATTCATTGTGATCATCTTACTACCTGAAATATCACCTGACTAAAATTCACATTCTTGAGGATACGGAGTGCCGGCTCTGTCTAGAAGAAGAGGAAACCACAGAACACATACAATCAATATATTCCACCGCGACCAGCTGGCTCTGGAAGAAATGAAGAATGCTCCTGTTATGGACATTCTCAAATTCATCCATCAAGCGGAAAAGATAATGAAGGAACATGACTTTCAGCTACTTCCTTTCTCTAGAGAAGCAACATACAGGTAGAAAAGAACCTGATAACTTTAATTGTGACGATTTCACATCACCAAACGGACGAAATGCTATGGCAGTACGGAAGAAACTAACTCAACTGAAGTTCAAAATAAGACAACTTTATTGGCTTTGTAGGCGAAATACCAAAACTATCCCTAAACTACAGAATACTTTTATATAATGACGCTACGAATTGAAAATCAACCATTGTTGAATACTATAGGTAATATATATATAATAAATAATATATACATAAAATAAAATACACAAAAGTACATTTTTGTCATGTCTGTCATCTTCTGTTTGTTTACAGTTTCAACTCACTTTCAAACAATTTTGACACTTAACTCTAATCTAAGTGCAGAGAGCCAAGGCTATTATTATTTAACGCTAATTTAAGGTTAAAATTATAACAATGTGTGCAAATTACAATTACATGCCCACATGCACAACTACAATGCTGGCACAGTTGAAGTGTGGGGAACAAACGACGAGTTTGTTAAAGAAAAGTCATTTAACTTTAAACTTGAACTCGAAGCGCCAACAAAATAAACCACACACAAATCATTACAAAAACAAAATTGAGGACAAAGGTTTTCAATTAAGTAACATTAAGAAATTGTAAACAAAATTTAAAGATATATAATATAAAATAATAATGTTATGTGAATTAGTAGCGCCAATAGTTCGATTACTGGATTAACAGGCAAACTAGTAATTCAAATGCAATAATGAGCTTTAAAGAAGTATAAGAAAGAAAGAAAAATTATGAGACAGAAGGAATGGGAAAGAAAGAATGAGAAAGAAAGAATGGGAAAGAAAGGATGAAAGAAAGAGACATCTGTAGAATATTCTGTGATCATGATAAATCATAAAACATAAGCGATAGAACAACGGAAAGATAATTAAACATTTTATACAAAGGAAGCGACAGATACGAGTAGGTGCGTTTACTTCAACCTTGAACGTAAGTATCGGTACAAAAGTATAGCGAACCTGACTGATAGCCAGGGAGACATTAAGGCACTCATCTCTCACCAGATAATACCAAATCTGGCGATTAAGTGTATTGATAAGCTGAACACACTGGGCAAAAACAATCAGGTATGGATCTTATGGGTTCCAGGTCACGTGCGTATTTCTGGTAGCGAAATTGGATACAAACTTCCCAGGGAGGAAGCAGCCTCTCCACTTGTGGTCTTGGAACAATTTTATGGCTTAGGAAAGGACAACTTCTACTAGTTCATTCAGGAAGTAGAAAACAAGCAAAGAAGAGTATGCTGAGACGATTTACCGGGACAATCACTATCAAAATCGCTTAAAGGACCTGTAACCTAAATCATAAGAAAGATTGTATGGAATTAAATAGGATTATGTGGACTTCCACGAATTCTAACAGGGCAATCTAGGCTGAATTATCACCTAACAAAATTGGGAATTTACACTAATGGGATTTCCCGCTTTTGCAAGGAAGTAGATGAGATCTGTAAGCACGTGCTGGAATCAAGCCCAGGACTAATGCATAAACCAAAGAAGCATTTGGGTAATCATCTAATACTGGATGAAGAAATGAGACTCAGCAAAAGAGGCTTAATACTAAAATTTATCGAGGGAGGAAACTTGACTCAGAGAAATACTGCGAATCAACTAATGGAGCATAATAGATCTCTAAGATCGGAGTGCAAGAGTATGCTCTTAATAACAATAATAATAATTGACAGATTTCCAATCTCAACGAAGAAAAGTGTGCAGTACACAACTGAAGGAGCCAGAAGTTTTGAAGTATACCTTCTACATCGAGAGATTATTCGAAAAAACTTCAGCATAGATTTACAACTGACTTTATCTTCACCAAATTGATGAGGAATGATTGCAATGACTGAATAATAAAGATGAATGATTCGACATTTACCATTACATTTTCAGCGAATAGGAGCGAATGAGAGACGAATGGGTCCTCGACAGTTGTACGCGAGTATATAGAAGGATGGTGGAATCCTCATGAATTATTTTATCATATGGCAATCTGGAGGTATCTTCTTGTTTTAGAAAGGTTTATACATAGTTAGAATAAAATATACCCAATGTTTTGAAAAAGGTATCCACAGACTAAGGGGAAACAAACTTTCCTAAATCCTCAAGAAAGGGATGTGAAAGCTTGCCTACATTTTCAAGAAATTTTATAATTATTGAAAGTTCAAATAAAGTCTAAAGATGTGGCCTATGTTTGTCAGGGGTCTGAAATTCTCGAAAACATATCGAGATAGTTTATTTTGTTACCAACATATTCCTATTCAGGGATACACAGAGACTGTTGGAGGGAGGAACAAACTTTGCTTAATCGATGTAAAAATGTATGAAAGTTCATGTCAAGTCTAAATGTGTGGCTCACGTGAGTCTGGGATTCCAAAAATTATATTCCCGAACACTTATCGATTATTTGATTGCCAACATGTTTTTAGTCAGTGTATATAAGATAATGAAGGTAGGTACCCTGCTAAGTAATATGAATAGGATAGTGTAATTATTCGTTCGACAGATCACGATGGGACTTCCGAAAATACTTCGGGGCATTGGTTCTACAAAATTATTGTGAGAAAACTTGAAGGTAATGCTATATCTGCTTTTTACGTCCAACACTAACTGAGCAGAGATACAACAACTCAGATATTAATGGGCAGAACGTTCACTTCACATAGGTTCCAAGGCATATTGGTTTTCCAGGGATAATACCAATATATGGATCGGCTAGAATACTCGTAAATCAATTGTAGAAGGTTGGGAAACACAGTGAAAAAAACCATAAAAAGATTTGCAGATGAGACAGAGTTCTGGAGTGAAACAATATCAGACTAAAGTTCTTCCAAAAAGAGAGGTGAATTAATCCATCCTGTTACACAGGTTGAACCTCCTCAGTACATGAAATTATATAAATATGACAGAAGAGCGCAAGCAACCAAAGGAAAAGTATACGAATTGTTCCAGAAACCCCATAAATACACAACCCTATACATGAGAATGATGATGATTCTAATTATATTGAAGTATTACTAAAGCAACAAAATGGATTTATTACCGGAGTTATGACTTTTGTGTTACCAAACCACCACGAGCCTTTATGGAACTCTCCGAGGACACAGTGACCGACACATTAGCAGAAAAGTTAATGCACTTTCGACACGCAACACTCTAAACCCATGGAATTAACAGGTAAAGCCATAGAATTAAACGACCGGTCACCTGCCGGACACAATTCCCATCAAATTGCCACTCATTACACACGAAGACGAAGCTATAAATCCACTGATATGGAAATGGGTCACAGAAAACAATCAATAGAAAAACTTTCGACTTTTGTTATTTGCCGTCATGCCGTGGTCATTAGTTGTGGCGATGACGCCAGCGACCTTGAATGTCGATCAAACAAAGAGAAAGAAAGAAAAACGAAAGAAAGCATGAGAGAAAGAAGCAACAAAAAAAAAAACGAATGCATGAAAAGAGGCAATTTCGATGTTGTTGTTGTTGGACAATAACTCGTTCCATCGCTGATGTAATAAAACACTGGTTGCGCTTTGCTGTGACGTCTGTCATTTATAAATAATGCATCGCGGAGATACTTTCAGCGTCCTTCCCGTGTGTGCTCGTGAACGTGTATTTTGCAGGTTTAATAACTGCAACTTGGGCAGTAACAGTAAAAATATCGCAACAACAATACGAACAAGAAAATAAAAGCAAAGCAAAATAACCAGAATAGTGAGTGAAAAGTAGGTCACGAAGCCGGTTGGAGTGGATTGGAAGATAAGAGATTATAAAATATAAAAAAGATCTAAGAGATAAAATTAAGTAGACTATAAAAAAAGTTAATAAGAATTTAGAGTTATTATGAGGAGAATCAAGATGAAAAGCTTATGACAGAGGAAGTCACCCGGAAAGATGAGGTGAGACATGAAGAAAGTAAATGAAGACCAATAAATCGTTAGGATATGACGATAAAAGTCAAGAAAGTACTTCAATATAAAATATAGAAAATAATTACTAGGTATTGAAAGAGTTCGCGAACAATATAAAATATAGAACTTAATTATTAAGCGAATTAGGGAACAATAATAAGGAAAATGAGGAAGGTGGGATATACAAAAGTGAAACATAAGTAAATACATTGATAGTCTCATTTTGGAAGATGACTTCACGCTTGAAGATGTAATGCCAACGGAATGAAACTGAGGAACATAAAATTGCCAGAAATTAACAGCAGCACTGAACTGCTTAAAGATCTAGAAAGTACTTCAATATAAATAGAATTAACTAAATAATAACAAAGCATTAGAGGAGCTCAAGAACAATATTAAGGGAAATAAATGAAGCAGATGCGGTGTAATAAAGTGAAACAAAAATAGAAATTCCGTTAATGAACAATATTAGAGGAAAAAAGGACGAGGCTAGAATGAAACGAATTAGTCGAAGAATCTAATTCTAGACCCAAACTATAATTCTGAAAAAGAGACTATGATGATGATGATGCATGAATGATGGTGACTATTGTGATGAGGAATGAATAGAATGAGTATAGACAGATGAGGATGATGAGGATGATGATGATGATGATGATGACTAAGATGGGAACAATTACGAGGATGAAGAGGGAGATGAGGATGATGATGATGGAAATGATGATGATGATTGTAATGATATTGATGACAATTCGTTTAAGGATGATGATGGGTATGCTTGGGTTGATGAGGGTGATGAGAATAATGATCAGGATGAAGAGTGATCTTCCTCACCCTTTATGATTGTGTTGATGATGATGATGGAAATGTATGCTGATTTTGAATAATAATAATGAGTGTGATGATGATGATGTTGAATAATAATAATAATAATCAATAAGATATAATGATAATGACGATGAAGAGTAATAATGAGTATAATGAATAATAACGTGTATTATACACTCGTATGTTGAATAATTATAATACGAATGAAGATGATGATGATTAATAATGATGCTAAATAATATTGGTAATGGTGATGATCGCAATTATAATGATGACGATTAGGACGATTGTGATGACAATGAGACTCTATAATGTAAACGAAGGAAACTGCTTATGTTAGTCCCAAATGCATCCTACCCATTTCATACCCATTATTTATACAGAGGTAGCTACCAACTGAATTAGAGCACGAAGTTAGACTTGGCTTATAAGCGTGACCAGGTACATGTGTGCAATAGCCAGTAATATAATGCTCTCTTTCATGACCGTTGTTTTATTAAAATACGACCTGAAGTTTAAAGGATCTACAGGGCTGTACTAAAATACATGGCATGAACTACATTTATAGGGTTATTGAAATAAAAAGTGAAAAGTTCGAATATAAAATTTTTAAGGTTTGAGTATCTCCAATAATAACCAGACACAATTTAGAGACTACGATCGACAGTGGTTTACTCTTCAGTATATATGGAAATTTCTAGAACATATCAGAAGTTATGGTATTATTACGAAATTATTGTTTAGCTAATAGTTTCACCACTAGATTGTGTCCACAAATAACTGGCTATGGTAGTAGTGAGGAATCTAGTTAACCAAATTGGGTCCTTTGTTGAATAAATGCGCTATTGGAAGCGATGTTCTTATAACCGTCTTCCTAACAAGTTATTTAGTATCATCGCTTTATTTTTGGGTTTTACTTTAATGGAACCTAAAAACAATTTTTGCGGAGGAAGAAAACTCCTGCTTGGCATTCGGTGATATCATTGATTAAAGTGTCTTATGAAGGAAAGGTATGACTATTTGCGCCACTTCACTTTAATTAAACCACCCGCGGTTATTAGAGTAATAAATCCATACAAGACTATTGGACCATATTTCTCCACAGTGCTGTCCACATCTCTGTGTGCTGCTGGCATTGTGTGTAGGAATAAGCTATATTGAAATATTTTGTGAAAATAAAAAAGTTAATAAATTTAGGTTCATTTTATAAGACGATCCGTTATGTAAACCATCAACAATGCCCCAACAAACATAAACGGAAAGATTTCAAAACTTGGCCAACGTAAATTACCCATAAATAAAAACATAAAAATGTGCAAACCAAAAATGGAATGATGGAAAAAAAATCGTAAAATGCGAATATGCTTAATAAATGTTTAAGAAAATGATTTCATTACTACTTAGTAAGTTAATTAATTAATACCAAGCGGCGCAAGTGAATGCAAAATTAAAGCTCAATTCAAGCAGAGGAAACGGAATAAAAAATAAAAATAAAAAAGAGAACTGAAAAATGGAAAAAAAAATAAAACAAACAAACAATAAAACAATTTACATAAGTTAATCCAAAAAAATGAAAGTAAAGTAAAAAATATAAAAAAGTGAAATAAACAAAAAAATTATTAAAGTTGAAAAAAATTGAAATTTAAAAAAAATTAAATTTAATAAGAGAAAATTTGAAAAAAATGAAATAATGATCGTGGAAAAAAAGAAAATTTCATTATCTGGACAGTTTTGTACGCAATACCGTGGGTAAAAGAAAACATAACAAAATGAAGTGTGATAGAGTAAATAGTGAATTAGGAGAATCAATAAAAAAAAGAAGTGGAGAAGACTCCTGAGGAATTTTGAGTTAGTTCCCGCACGGATACAGTACGAGTACTTTGTTCAGGATAAAATGTGCTTTCATCTTTTCTTGGTCATAAACATATTCGTATACTCAACTCATTCCTTATTCTTTAAGATGGGTGTGAAAAAATCAGTCATCAACTAAGTCACCTTTCCAGTAGTTCAAGCTGCAGACAAATTGTAGAATAAGCCAAGTAGATTTCCATCAAAAGCAACTGCTGAGTTTTGTTCTAGGCAGCCTTTCGAGAAAAGGCCATAAAAAGCAGATATATTTGTTATAATGGTAATGGCATTGGCGGATATTGAGAACTTTGGTACGAGTAAGCAAGGGAATTGAATTGCTGTTTCCTTTTGAATATTCTGGATTTGAAATCATCTTTACTCCAATTTTCCTTATTATCAGTTTGGGGATAAGCTCTAACTGATTATTTTGCTCAGCCAACAATTCTAGTGTTTCAAACGAATTGGATGAAATTATAAATATATATTTATTTCCATTATGTTTCTTCATCTCAGAGATCAACCGTGAATTATTTAGAGATCTCAACATTCGGATATCTTAACTCTTCTTCGAGATCTTGATTAAAGTTGGAGATCTCAACACTAGGATATCTTTACGCTTATTGTTAAAAAATTTCAATTATCAGATATCAGCAATCAGATCGTAACGCTTAGAGATCTCAACACATGGAGATCTCAAAACTTGGAGATCTAAAGCTTACAGATCTCAAAAGCTGGAGATCTTGAGTAAACTTAAGAGGCAACTGATGCCAATGAAAGATTCTAAAATTATGAAGCCAACTATAAATTACTACCAAAGGTAAAGATATGAAAATACCCTTATAAGCACTAGACTATCGATATAATGACCAAGCTTAATAGTTACTCAAGTGTCCCAATCATTTGAAATTAAATATCTGCAACTAGTGATCTGTTTATATAGAAGTTAGAAGAGACCTACCCAGAAAGTGTATATGGTAATTCGTAATGTTCAATCTAGAACAAGTAAATGGGCACTTTATCACGATATTTACTGTACTTGATAATCGCAATGCCCATCAAACATGTTGAAGTAAGCCTAAGAGACATCTGATGACATTGAAGCAATCCAAACTTAGGAAGACAACGGTCAATTAGTATTAAAAGCTGAATAGATGAAAATACTCTAATATACAGTAGACTCTCTATATAAATAACAGGCTATTTTATAGTTGCTCAAGTGTCCCAAACACTTGAAATTGAACATCTCTAAGCAGTGAGCTGTTTATACAGAAGTTAGAAGAGACCTATCCAGAAAGTGTATATGATAATTAGTAATGACCTATCGGAAACTTTTAAATGGTCACTTTATCACTGTATTTACTGTACTAAATAATCACAATGTCCAACAAACTTGATAATGAGGTTGTCTCTTCTGCGATTTCAAACAAAGTAACTTAAAAATATAACTAAATTAAATGAGAAAAAAAAATTAAAATTTAATAAACAAAGTAGCATTAAAAAATTCTAAATGAAAATTATAAAACTAATTGAATAAACATTTACTTAAAATTTAATAAACTGATTGAAAGTGTCATGTTCAGCTTCTTGAAAGTTGGCAAAAAAAGAATTGCAGGCCTACCGAGATTAAATTTACATACTCGTCATATTAAACTCAGTTCAAAAGTGGTTTATGCAAATTTTGTTTTTGTTTGTTGCAAGAAGGAGCAAAAAAACTCAACAACAATCACAACAACAACACTACGAGTTGAAAAAAATTGGGTCACACATCAGGCAGCGGGAAATACGAGTTTATTCAACTCGAAACTCCAACGTGAACGCCTGGCGAAGCGAGGCGAGGCATGAAAAGAGAGTCGCAAATTGCAGCACAGTGTCCATCCACACACATGCAACAAACACATACACTCAACTACACTCATGCGGGAATGTATTTAAAAAGTGTATGTTGCAACAACGTAGCTAACAGCAGCATACAACAACGCCTGCAGCAGCAAACAACCAGCAGCAATTGCTGCACTGAGTGCACTTAGCGAAAAAATGCAAAACAAATTGCTGCAAACTCCACGAGCGCGGAGTTACTCCAAGTCAAGAGTGGAGCGGCGGCCAATTATGGCAGAATTAATACTTTAATAATACTTGAATGTCGTATTCTGTACAACGAAATGAACTTTTATGTCATAGAATATAGGATAAAGGCGCGGCTTGACAGTAAGCGCTTATTTCAAGTGATGTGCTCAGTTTTTAAGGGGATCGACATTTGGAGGACTGAGTATGAAATTGATATAAAACCTTTCTTCCATCGACTTTAAAGCCATCATCAAATTTGTAACTTGAGTTGGATTATATGGAGTATAACTACTATTTCACTAACAATCTTTTCTATAACAATCTCAGAGTGATACCGTCTCTGGTAAAAGTTATCTGCAGGACTTCCAGTAAAATTCCACGTTTAACTATTCTCTTCATATTCTCCAAAGAAGTAGGAATATTTCATATACTTGTGGTAGACAAAATTATGTAAATTTCAATTGATATGTCGTATTCCTTGCTATATGAATCACAAGGTTTAACCTGAGATATTAGATTCCTTGGTAAGTGACTCATATAGGTTTAATCTGTGATGATACATTCCTTGATTTGTTAACACAGATAGTGGAGTCACACATAGATTTAATCTGAATTGTTACAATCCTAGTTGCAAGATTCCCATAGATTAATCTGAGATGATACATTCCTCCTCACACTAACGCGAAGCATATGGTTCCCCTAAGACTACTTAAGATTTCATGGGTTTGGACATCAGAATCCAGTCCTGTCTGTCACCTTTCTCACAATTTCTTTCCCACATTCATTAATAAACTGTATCAAACACTGACCTGACTGTCATCTTCCTGAATTTATCTTTCGCCACATTCAGCGATTAGCATCATGTGATGTGGTTAACATACCCAGAAAAATTTCAGAAGTCATCTTTACCCTGGCAAATTGCTCAAAGAATATAAAAGAGGGGACCTGCCACGCCTCACTGCAAAACTTACGAATTTTAGTTCAATATAAATGCGAATGACTGTATGTAGGGTATGAAAGGCAAAACTTTTTAACTAAATCCGCCCTAAAAGCATGCAATGAAATGTCTCATCTACAAAATCACAACAGATTGCTACTACTCCAATTTTTCCTTGCCTACTTTGCGGCGTGAGTATTTTATTGCTCTCAAATTACAGCTCAAATTGTATATTGCATATAGTGTGGGGAGTGCAGTGTAATTAATAAGTTTTAATTGCATATAAATTCAATCGAATTTGACCGGTTCTGCTTGTATTTCGCTCAATTTATGCACATTTATTTGTGAGATTATCACTGCTGGTAAATAAATTAAATCAGATTTATCGCAAATATGTGCGCAGTTCTGAAACAATTACGTAGCTATGTTTGGAAAAGTAACTACAAATGCACATAAATTTAGTCACTTATGCCAGCAGTTCAAAGCCACGCGCGAGAGTCAAACACAACAAAAACGTTGTTTTCTAAAAGTCTCAATGGCATAAAATCTCTGCTCTTGAGAATTTTAATACTAAAATTAAATAACTTGCTTCAAGATAAAATCCAATTTAAGTGAGATATTTTGTTCGTTGCTGGCTCAACACCAATTTTGCCAAAATTTCAGAAACATAGCACTTAAATGAACTATTTTAAAGTCGCTCAAGCGCAGGCCAAAGTAATGACAATAAAACTAAATGGCAATAAATTGTTTAAATGTAAAACAAATATTTAGTAAATAAATAAAATGAAAAAATTTAAGAAATATAAATAAACAGCTTAAGTGTGGAATTGTGGATATCAACAATCCAAATGCCTATGATGACATAGTGCCACCATCCACTGCCAGTGGGTACATGGGACAATAATTTATAATTAGAGATGAGGTGATCATTGAGCGGTTTTGGCAGCACTGGTCTAAACAGCTGTTGTTGACATTTCTTTGAAAGAAAAATCGAAATTTAGTTAATAAAATATTTAAAAATGTATTGTAAAAGAATTTGAATGAAAACACATTTTTAGCGGCTTTATTTATTTATTCACTTCAAATTATTTATTATTTAACTTCAGTGTTTCATAGTAATTCATGTGTGGGGAAAAAAACATGGAATATTCTTAAATTGTTATGGTGAAGTATTAATACTAAAAAGAAAATTAGTTTTTGATAATAGTTTGATCACTGGATTGTACAAGTAATACAAAAACATTTGTTTGAAGCAGTCAACGAAGAACCAATTATGACTTTCGCAACACTGTAGGGCTTAGTTTCCTTCTGGTTGTTCAGTGATTACTCTGCGGCAGTTCACAACTGGATTCTATTCTTTATGGAATCAGCTGATGAGTAGAGCCAGGGTCCTGTATCCTCTTGTTTTCCTTCTGCTTAATCAATGATTACCTTAAGACAGGTTACACCTGGTTTCTATTCTCTATGGAATCAGCTGATGAGATCCGCAACACAGTAGAGCTAAGGTCCTGTATCTTTTTGGCTTTCTTTTTGTTCTTCAGTGAATTCCTTAAAGCAGTTGACACCTAGAGTCTAGTATATCCCAACCTATAGTTCATTTCTACTAGAACTGTATTCAAATAAAAAGCATGAGTCGAGAGTTTCCGACATTTACATAACAATTCCGTAAATATATAACTTTCATTAATTTTATAGATCTACTCCATTAGCATAAATTAAAGCACAAAAAATAAGTTAACAAAGCTATATAAAAACAACTGCTCTGCAAACTGTATCCAAGAGAATCACGCCAAGCATTTGAAATTTGACATTTAAGCGGGAGCAATTGTAGGAATGATTTTTAGCACCGCACATGGAACTTCAAGGAGAGGTACATTGGAGAATTCGGTCACATCAGGCGCCACAATGTACTAGTGATGAGAATTGCGTAAGAGAGAGGAAAGAGAGTAAGACACCATAAAGGGAAATTAATTTAGACACTAATGCAAGACAAAAAATAAAGAGCAGGATACGGGATGGCAACACTGTTAAAAATATATGAAGCACCTATCAGCTGAGGAAAACTAGAGATAGGTGCTTCAAAGATAACTTAATCATGGGGAAGCTTGTGGGAGACTTCGTAGAATGTCAGCAACAGTTCGACAGTATCAAAAATTAAGTAATAGAGAGAGAGAGAGACTGTGATATTCTTGTGATATAAAAGAAAGAGATGTACCCGATTCTAGTTTGTTGGCTTAGTTTTAATGGCTTCAATCTGTTGCTGCAAGTGCCTGATACACCTAGTGTACCGCTCTTAAGTATGGGGAATACCATACAACTGTGTATCTGACTGGTGTCTATGTATAGATCTCGAAAATTATGCGGCAATGATGAAGCGGCTGAAGATGGTTAACAAAAAGCTCTTGGAAGCTGATGAACAAATAAACCAGAAAGTAAATAAATATAAAAAAACAAACAAAAAAAACATAAAAATTAATATATACGAAAAAGAAAAAAATATATAAAAAATTCAACACATAAAAATAAAAATAAAATAAAAAATTTGTTAGAAAAAAGTATAAAATAAAGGCAAGCAACTAATAAATAAAAATGATAGATAAAAAAAAATAAAATAAAAAATGAGACAGGAAAAAAATTAGGAGAATAAAAATTTCACACATATTATAAATTTAAAAAAAAAAAATATATTAACATAACAAAAGTGTATTAAGGAAATAAATAAAACAATGAAAAGAATCAAAAAAATATATACGAGTATGGTTAAAACAGAAATGAAATACAGGAAAGATATAATAAAAATAAATTGAAGCTACAAACTGAAAAATACAAACAAATTAAGAGAAAATATTTTTTAAAAATTATCGAAATAAAAAATGTTAGAGAAACAAAAATATTTGAAAAATAAATAAGGGTTAAAAATTATAAAAGTAAATTAAAAGAAAAAATATTATAAAAAACTAAAAACAAAAATAAAAAAAAAAAGAAAATAAATGTTAGAGAAGAAGAAATTCCAAATATATTCAAATAAACCGAAAATATTAAGAAAATAAATATAAAAAAATTAGGGAATATATTTGAACAAAATTATGAAATAAAGGAATGAAAATTATAAGAAAAAAAATATAACAAGAAAATTATTACATAAAAAATTAAAAGAAAATAAATTTTACAGACAATATTTCCCAAACAAACATCAGCCAATACATCACAACAAACAAAAAATAACGAATTAAATATGTTTGAAAAAATATGAAAATATGAGGAAAAAATTCTAAAAAAAGAAAGGATTAAAAACTTTAAAAAAATTATATAACTAAGAGATTTTAACGAACTAAACATTAAAACAAGGTAACTAAAATATTTGAAAAAAACTATGAAATAGAGGGAAAAATTTTATAAAAATAAATAAAAGGAAAAAATATTAAAATAAAAAGAAAAAATTACAAAATAAAAATATTTCACAGAAATAAAATCCAAAAAATTAACATAAGAAAACAATATTAAAAACATAATTATAAAAAAAGAATTAAAAAACGTAAATAAATATAAGACAATTTCTAAAATATTAAGGAAATAAATATCAACATTTTTTTTTTAAATAATAAAAATAAATAAATTCAAATAATAAATAATAATAAATATTAAAAAAAAATGATAATAAATATGTGTGAAAAAATTTCAAACTCGAGGGTTGTCAGGCATTTTGCCTACCTATCTAGAATAGAAAGAATTAGTCGGTCAATGAATATGTCGAGTATAATAATACAACAGAGCAGACAGTTTTAAATAGGAGTGTTCCTATTGCTGAATCCCACCTTTCCTGCTTGAAACCATCTGTTCTAATATTATAATAAACTGAACCTGCTTCTTACCGGCTGACCTACGAGTACTTGGACCCGTTCACTAAGTTTCTACGCTAAGAAGCTGAGTATTTGAGCTACTCAATAGTATATTTAACGATATTGAGTGAGATGATTAAGAGCTTCTACACATTTTCCCCAGAGGTGAAGGTCCCACATAACGATACTGAATTTCTTCCCACCTACTTTAAGAGATGAATACTAAACTGCTCCTCTTCACGAATACCACTGATATATAGATGAATATTACTGATAGACTACTGATAGATATCGCTGAACAATCAAACATTTCGACTTGCCTTGAGGTATTTTGATACTCAGTCACAATCAGTAATAACCAAGAAAGAAGTTTGAAGCCTCTCATAGCAGGTACTCATATAACGCTTATTTTGAGCCACAAAACTTATAGAAGTCGTTATATTTAACGAGTTGCGATGGTTCGTTTATACGACTTAACGGGTTGGAACTGTGCTGCCAAATCCGCCTTATGATGTTTGGTGTATAGAATACGATTTTTTCATATAAAAACACAAATATTGAAGAAACATTTGTTGCCACTGCAGCCTACTTTCAAGAAAGTGTAAACTTAGCGACTTAGTTGTTTATTTTGCCAAGTAACTCAGGTATCAATCTCTCAATCACTGAGAAGATCTCTAATGAATCCTCGGAAGGAGTAATGCAGTTTATTCATCTGAAAAGAACCCCCGGAAGTATCAGTGAAGTTTATTTGGAATGATGATTATTCTTTGTGAACCCAGTAGTCTCTTATACCATGCTTCTTTGGTGAAACCTAGGAAGGATTTAGGATCAGTGCAGCGTATTTATTTGGAATGATGACGATTCTTTGTAAACCCATAATCGTACACCATGCTTCTTTGGTGAATAACCGGAAGGATTTAGGATCAGTGCAGCTAAAATATTTGGAATGATGATAATTTTTCATGACCTCAGTCTCGTTCTTAGTGAATCCATTCGCGTTGAATACCGTGCTGAACATGATACAAGAATATACCATATCTTACGGAGAAGTGGGTATGTCACCATAGAGACGAAGAGAACACACTTCAAACATTTTTAGGAATTATAGTGCTATTAGAATTATAATAAAGATGGAAGAGCAGTGTACTTGTGTGATGTAAGAGTAGTATATTTGTGAAGATACCACTTGGAGGGAATATAATGGAACACTTTTAACTCGTAATGCCCGATAGAATCAAGTTCACTGGAGTGTTCAAAGAACGAGTGCTCTGAAAGCTTTTTACTTTTATAATTATTTAATTATTACTTTGTTACTATTGAGTATGGCAGATTAACTACTGATCCCGGTTTCATATTCCTTCACATTATAGGACCCAGCCAACATGCCAACGGTGCCGAACAAACAATCGTCAGTTATACACATAATTATTTCTTTAGAATTTTATATTTTTTTAGTTGTTGTTTCTTAAGTTAAACTATTCAGGAATAGTTTTAAATATAGAAGTGTAGCTGGAAATCGTTCAAATAAATCCAGAAGCTACTCGTACCGCCATATTCCAGTAATAGAAGTGAACGCTAGAATAATCGTAATAGAACTGCAGAGCCCAAATCAAAGATGTTGCGTGCCAGCCTCGGTTTGATTTTAGAATCAATTTTGACCTCAGTTTTCTAAATTTTCATTAGCAACGCTTCAATAGCCACAGGGGCATGCCAAAACTATCTGAGTGCGTTTGTTTCGATTAACCTTGCTGCTAATTTTATATCCAACCGGAAACGGAAGTTTAGAGACTTTAATTAAAGTGGTAACAAAATGTTAATTTGTGTACCGAAACAAAAACACAACAACAAAACCTCCAACTGAAAAAGAGTGTTGCATTTTTATAACCTTAGCAATGAAGTCAAACTTGGCCGGCTCTGATGGCGGTGCCAATTAAAAACTTGGCTTGCTTGATTAGCATCAAAACGGATTTCATTTGCGTTGTCAAACTTGGCTGCATACATTTTGGTAGCTGTATTTCTCTCTTACCATTTCTTTTTCAAGTTGTCATCGTGTCGCTTTAGAACAAGTTTTTTAAACTTATGTAAATTTTATGCTAAGCATTTTTATCACAAGTTCAAGGCTGCGAGCAAGTCGTGCATTGCTTATTAGAATATTTAAACAATGCTAGATGAGATGCTAAGGTTTTTCCATGTCTTCAAAATGCTGAGTAACATCGGACTTTTAGTGTGTTTATTGCAAGCCTTATATAAGAATAAAGAAGATTATTTAGAGACCATTTGGTGAGGGTTTGGAAGGAATGTAAGAGCAAGAACTTCATACAAGTGTTTCTCCATTGGAGTTATATTCACCTAGTGAGTTGAGCCTAGGTGAGGTGACATGTTCATGGCAAAATAATGTTACATGAAGCCGCGTTTCAAATCACCAGTCAAGCTGTTCAAAGAATTCGCTGAGGTTGAGCTTGCTGGAAATTTGACAGTACTGACAACTCATTTTTTGTCAATACTAATATTTGTATATATAATAGAAGATTGCATATTCATTGGGTACCTGGTCATAAGGGCATAGAAGGGAATGAAATAGCAGATGAGATTGCAAAGAACGCTGTCTATTTACCACTTGAACAAGAAAACGACATACAGAAACCCCTTAAAGAACTATTCAATGAAAGGGACGAACACATGAGTAGGCAGGTGAAAGCAAGGTGGCACAGTTTTGCAAAAGTTATGTGTAAGGTCAATGATAGGAAACAAACGCGATTTATACTCGCGCTCTCACGAAAAGACTGCAGAACTATCATAGGTATAATGACAGGCCATAATTTATTGGCGGCACATGCACACAAGATAGGAATTACGGACAATGACGAATGTAGGAAATGTAAGGAGGTTGGAGTAAGGGAAACTCTAGAACATCTCGTTTGTATATGTCCTGCGTTATCAAAAACGCGCTTAAAATGCTTAGGAGTCCCACAATTTGGGAGATTGGAAGACATCTCAGGAATAGAGCTGACAGCACTGCTTAAATTCGCAAAAAGCGTTGACATTCTACGAGTTGTCTACTGGAAATCTGCTTAAGGGTCAGACTCCATCTGATATCGCTAGGGAACAATCGGTCTATGTGTGGCTTTAAGCCAGCCAGGTTAACATAACCTAACCTAATATTTGTATATGAAGCGTGTCATATTCTATGCACAAACCATTAAGAATCTGACTTGGTAGCACAGTTCGACAACCGTGCAGTCGTACAGCAAGCAAATCACTTCAATCACCAATCCAATAAACAAATTTGGAATCTTTCTTCGAAATATATTATAAAATTATGCAATTCTTGTTCCCTTGCCTCCTCTCTCTCTCACTCTCTCTAATTCTATCATTCTCTCTCTCGCTCTTTCGCTCCTTCGCTCTTTCGCTCTTTCGCTCTCTCTCTCTCTCTCAATCACTCTCTCTCTCACTCTTTCTCTTTCGCTCTTTCTCTTTCGCTCTTTCTCTTTCACTCTTTCTCTCTCACTCTTTCTCTCTCAGTCTTTCTCACTCTTTCTCTCTCAGTCTTTCTCACTCTATCTTACTCTTTCTCACTCTATCTTACTCTTTCTCTCTCAGTCTTTCTCACTCTATCTTACTCTTTCTCACTCTATCTTACTCTTTCTCAGTCTTTCTCATTCTTTTCACTATTTCTTACTCATTCTTTTCACTATTTCTTACTTATTTATTCATTCTTTTCACTCTTTCTGACTTATTTACTCATTCTTTTCACTATTTCTGATTTATTTACGCATTCTTTTCACTCTTTCTTACTTATTCACTCACTCTTTTCACTCTTTCTTATTTATTCACTCATTCTTTTCACTGCCTCTCTGAATACTCACAACAGCTGACAAATCATCGCTAACTAGACTGATTATAAGAACTCTTACCATGCCAACTAAACTTTTATTAACTTTTATTAGATTAGGGTATCAGTTAAAGGAAGCTCACCTAGGCGAGGGATTATCTAGTTGTAATGCCACAGATGCGTGGGTCCACTAAACTGAAACATGAATTTTGAAGCGAGCCATCTTGCTTATACTGATGGAGAATAGCTTAGCAAGGTGTGCGATAAAAGGTGCCCCCCGGAATTGAATTCTCCTCCTAGCGAGGACAGAAGAGTATCACATTAAGTGTTGGATGTCTCTTCGTCTGACGACCAGCAGTTGTGGCAAACATCATTGAAGGATAGGTTAACCCTCTGAGCATGTCTGCCCATGACACAATGGCCTGTCAGTACTGAAACTATGATGTCGAGTGAGTCACATGTCTTAGTTGCAGGAACTGCGCTGTTATTTTTGAGTTAAGCGAATCCCAGGCTTCTCTGGTGATCCTGCAGGTTTGTTTCTCAGACCAGAGCCTGCTAGTTACCCGCCTACGTCAGCATACGATATTTTCAATGTGTGCATAAAAAAACTGCCTCATACCGCTCCGTGTATAAGGAACTCATTTCGTCAAACGTCCTCTCTTAATAATGTACCGCGCAAAACTAAGCTGATATGACATTTGCGTCATAGACATGTGAACAAATAATCGCAATGTGAGCAGGAGATAGTTATATTTACACCTTAACTTTGCATTATCGTTGTTTCTCTCTTGTTGAACAGACGTAAAGGAAGAAACATAGAAAAATATATTATCATAGTGGAGACGATCTATGTTTGCTTCTGCTAAGCTTCTGTCTGATAGCATTAAGTCTCGCTATAAATTCTGTTACAAAATTTCGCATTCTGCCTGTGGTAAAATCCTACCCGCCCATGTCGATATTTCCGCCAAATCAATAACAAGGCAATTCCTGATGATCTTTACTTGAAAACCTTTTATAGGGTCAGTTTGGTCATATTCCAATCTTGAAAATATTATTTGACGGTCCAGACTATTTTTACTGTTCATGACATATTCATATTCAACAGGTAAAATTAAATGGAAAGAAATCAAAAATTACATTCCACGATTTCCACGTGGTCATGGTTTGGTGGATGGTCGCTCATCAAGCTATCCCCTCTCTTGTGATCTTTGTTGCTGTTGTTGCTCAGTTTTATACATATTTTTCGTTCCCGCAACTGTACACTGCAAGTATGGTAGAAATCATAACAAAAGGAATGGCGCCTATTGCTAGTCTCATAAAGAGAGGAACGAACCACACTGTGGTTGTCAACATCTTGGGCTTTGAACCGTTGAAGTCCAGTGTGTGAGGGACAATACAAATCAAAGATCAGGCTCTCTCAGGCTATATTGATATGTAATCTTCTGTTATCGCCTGTCATCCCCTTTGTCCAATTAACATAGGACAGAAGAAGGAGACACCATGACGATGTATTCAGTCATATAGTACAGATATCGTGGAAAAGATTTCATCTCTCAGATTAAGTGTCTATGCATAGTTCCGCCGACTGTATAAACCAGCCTCTTAAATGCCTCCCTGACTACGTGACTAAAAACAGTGTTTAGAAAGATAAAATAAAAAAATTGCAATGTTTAAAAAACATTCAAATATCTGTGATAAACCGATATGAAAACAGTGGGTCTATACATAAATATAAAAATACTTGATCCAATTGATAATCAATGCAATAAATATGCAGAAACTATGCTTGAAAGACACAAAAGACGGCATGAAGAAAAATTGTGAACTGAAGCACCAAAGAGATAAAAACAAAAATCAAGAAAGGAGAGGCACCAATAAAATGACGAAAATTCCGTTGGTTTCTTTTGGAATTTTTTGTCCAAATTTATTGGAATTTTTTATATATTTAAAGTATTTTTTTTATTTTTTTTTTATTATCTGCTTTAAATTTTTTTATTTTTTTAATCCGTTTTATTTTTTCTTATAATTTTTTTTTTTATATTTTTAGTTATCTGTTTTATTTTTCATTTTTCTTTTATTTGTTTCTTAACGTTAAAGTGATTTGCAGAAAACTGGGTCAATGGCGGAAATATCTCGTAAACGAGTTTATTAATAATTTATATAGCAATACCTACGCTTCAGTTATGACTGACTTCCGTCTTTGGCACGAGGCATATGCAGTTTGGGCATTTTGATGGCTACCAAGCGGTCTTTTCCTATGCGTAAACAAAACAAAGGTTAATAAACTCACCGCAAGTCGGTTGTGTTTTGGCTTCTTTGCCTCCTCCGCCTCCAAGCGACATTCGACCTTTGACTTTGGGTTTTTGCTCTTCTTATGCACGGTTTTATTTCAGTTTCTTTCATTACTATAAAATTCATTCTCTCTCATTTGTATTTATAACCGAACGACTTTTAATTCTTTCGAAGAGAGAGAGGAGAGTGCAACACCATTGACCGTTACTCAATAACGAGTTGTGCTATTGTCACATTTGTTGACCCAGACCCAGAAATCTTGAAATTAATTTCATGTCGATCATCAGAACTCAATGCTAATTTAGTCGCATTGTCGTTTAGCACTAAGGTTGCACATACCTAAGAACGAGTCGGCGGCGGGGAGGGGGCAAGTTGGAGTGTGCAAATGTGTTTCAATTAATTTGTGACACATGCGTGCGAAATTTGGGTCACCAAATCCGGTTTCAATGGCGGGGCAGGCGTGTGCAGCGATCTTTGCTCCACCTAAACTGTGATTGATCTTAACGCAAAGCTTCGACGCTTCTGAGAAGAGCGAGATTTGCTCTCTGTGAAATGTGAGGATGGAAGGGAAAGGAATTAAGACAGAGTGAATAGCAGAACGATAAAATGCACATCAATGCTGACAAATACAAACAAAGTGCAAAACATGACAGGCACAGCTGGTATTGTTGTGTGTGTGGGGACTTTCTTCACACCGAACTCCTGAGGAAGGATACCGGGGAATTGGCAACAGAATTGGCTGAGGAAGGTAGTCAAATTGGACTCTCTTTGAGGGCAGAGTTACTCAAACTGCACTCCATTTGAGGACAAGAAGTCAAACTTCACTCTCTTTGAGGGCATGTAGTGAAACTTCACTCTATGTGAGGGCATGTATTGAAACTTCACTCTGTGTGAGTACATGAAATTTGGAGCCTTTTGCAAGTTGAGCATATTCTGAGCAGAAATATCACTTATTGCAGGTTTTCATGGTAAATGTATGAACTCCCTGAAGTCTTTCCCGATAAACTTTTATTATTAAACATTGTTTCGCTTTTAACTGCATTATATATGATAATTACAGACCGTCGTACCAATTGTCAGGCTCTTACTTTCGTGAGTCAGATGCCGGCTTTCTTTTGCTTGCTTAACTTGAGACTGGTCTGCCCGAATTTGCCCCGTTGTGCGCTTGATAGCCATTGAGACCCTTGCTTCTGCTTCATAATGAAGTGGCGATTCTGCAATTTAGATGTGTCCAACAAAGAATATGATGTTGTGTACATTTATTTCTGCTTATCCTATGAATGCCCTCTTAATCCTCCAAATTTTTCTCACGAAAACTTTACTGGAATTTAAAAAGGAAGATATTTAAAAAGGAATTGCTTTCCGAACCCCATTCCAATCTGGAGGAATATGTGTAAGAAGGTGAAACTTACAGGCCGACAAGATAGAAAAAAATTTTGTATACATTTATTTCCGGTCAGCCTGTCTATTCCATATTTTAACCAATTCAATTTGAGAGAATACCCTATAAAAATGTGGACTTCGTAGGTCGTGAGGTGTGTACACCCAATTCTGTACCCGCGATAATAACAACCCTTATTAGTAAATTATTTCTTTCCAATCTCAACACAGTAATTATGGAAGACCCAGTTCTCAGAGAGGTTCAATGGGTGGGGTGGATTATGTCAACGCCTTATTTAATGTTCCTTTAATACTAGAGATGATATTAACCAATTGTATCACTGACTTCTATTTGGATTCATAACTGTCCTTATTTTCGTCCTTCCATTATGAAAGAGTTCCATTGTTGCTTACCTGAAAATAAAGAATACAATTTATTTATTAAAATTTTGTTGGATATTTTATCAATAAAATATTATATTTTATTATTAATAAAATATTATATTATTATATTATATTATTATTAAAAAATTATCTTACATCATATCTAAAAAATTACTGTTTATCCTTTTTGCAGATTTGACTGTCGATGAAATTTGATCGCAGCTGACAACAGAAGATACAATGAGTAAACGAAAAAAATAATCACCGAGGAAACATTTTAGAAACAGTTCAAAGATTGAACTACATCATTTCATAGAAGATCCCAACCCAAAGAGTTCGAAGTTCCCATCTCAAGAACATGGTTCTCAACATAATTTTCATAACGACTGTGATAAAGTCCACCTTCGGCGTGGTGACCACGGGGTTGTGGCTAATCCCCCTACTACTGGCCGCCATTACCTACTACAGATACGACAGCGTCGATCCCGAATCCAGACCCATCGATCAACTGAATTTGCATCAAGAATACGATTTCATTATCGTTGGCAGTGGCTCAGCCGGAGCTGTGGTGGCTAATCGTCTCACCGAGCTGCGCAAATGGAAAGTTCTATTGTTGGAGGCCGGACCCGACGAGAATGAAATCTCAGATGTTCCCTCCTTGTCCGCATATCTACAGTTGAGCCGACTCGATTGGCAGTACAAGACAGAACCTTCGAATAAAGCCTGCCTTGGTATGAAGAACAATCGCTGCAATTGGCCACGTGGTAAGGTGCTAGGCGGGTCGAGCGTGCTCAACTACATGCTGTATGTGCGCGGCAACCGCCACGACTACGATCACTGGGAGTCTCTGGGCAACACTGGTTGGGGTTACAGTAATGTGCTGCACTACTTCAAGAAGTCCGAGGATAATCGCAATCCCTACTTGGCTAGCAATCCGTACCACAATAGTGGGGGATACTTGACTGTACAGGAGGCGCCTTGGCACACGCCGCTCGTGGCCGCCTTTGTGGAGGCGGGCACAGAGATAGGCTATGGAAATCGCGATATCAACGGGGAGAAGCAGGCGGGGTTTATGATAGCTCAGGGCACAATTAGACGTGGCTCCAGGTGCAGTACGGCCAAAGCTTTCTTGCGTCCGATTCGATTGCGCAAGAATTTTCACCTCTCTATGAACTCGCATGTGACAAAGGTGATAATTGAACCCGAGACCATGCGCGCCAAGGCGGTGGAGTTTGTTAAGAATGGCAGAGTGTTTCGAATACAAGCGCGCCGCGAGATCATCCTCTCAGCGGGTGCCATAAATACGCCGCAGCTCTTGATGCTCTCCGGTATTGGACCCCGCGAACATTTGGAGGAGCTCGGCATAAGAGTGCTGCAAGATTTGCCTGTAGGCGAAAATTTGCAGGATCATGTGGGCATGGGCGGCATGTCTTTTCTGGTCGATAAGCCGGTATCCATAGTGCAGGATCGTTTCAATCCCACCAGCGTCACCTTGCAATATGTGCTGCGCGAACGTGGCCCCATGACGACGCTGGGCGGCGTGGAGGGTCTGGCGTTTGTTCACACGCCCTATTCGAACAAATCCATAGACTGGCCGGACATACAATTTCATATGGCACCCGCCTCCATTAACTCGGATAACGGGGCCCGCGTTAAGAAGGTGCTGGGACTCAAGGAGTCACTATATCAGGAGGTTTATAAGCCCATTGCCAATAAGGACACGTGGACGATTATGCCGTTGTTGCTGCGCCCGCGATCTCGTGGGACGGTACGCTTGCGTTCCTCCAATCCCTACAAGTATCCGATGATCGATGCCAACTACTTTGACGACCCGTTGGATGTGAAAACCCTCGTTGAGGGCGCCAAGATTGCTATACGCGTGTCGGAGGCCAAAGTCTTCAAGCAGTTTGGGTCGCGCCTCTATCGCAAACCGCTTCCGAATTGCAAGAAGCATAAATTCCTCTCCGATGAGTACTTGGACTGTCATGTACGCACCATATCCATGACCATTTATCATCCCTGTGGCACAGCAAAAATGGGGCCTGCGTGGGATGCAGAGGCGGTGGTTGATCCACGCTTGCGTGTTTATGGTGTGCGAGGATTAAGGGTGATTGATGCGAGCATCATGCCCACCATTAGCAGTGGCAATACTAATGCACCAGTGATAATGATCGGAGAGAAGGGGGCGGACTTGATCAAGGAAGACTGGCTGAAGAATCCAGAATACAAAAAAGTGGCCGAGAGTTAGCAGAAGGCAGGAGTTAAGAGAAAAGCTGGGAAGAGAGGAGAAAAAGAGAGATGAGAAAGAAAAGGTTAGTTGAGAGAGATGAGAAAGGAGAATAAAGATATAATAAAGAGAAAGAGAGAAAAAGAAAAAAGAGAAAAAAAGAGGGAGAATATTGGAAAAATATAGAGAAGATTGGGAAAATAGAAAGAATGAAGGGAAGAGAAAAGAAAGAGAAGAGAACGAAAATATCAGCCAAGAGAGATAAGAAAGTAGAATAAAGGTATAGCACAGAAGAAATGAGAAAGAAGAGAAGAGAGAGAAAGAGGGAGATACGATTGGAAAAACAGAGATACGATTGGAAAAATAGACAGAAGATTGGGAAAATAGAGAGCGAATAGAGAGAAAAGAAAGATAAAATGAAGAGAAAACAGATATAAAATAGAGAGATAAAGCGAAATGAGCGAGAAGAGAGACAAATATGATATATAAGAGATATGGAGAAGATATAGAAGAGAGAGAAGATACAGAAGAGAGATAGAGAGAGAAAAAAATACAAGAAACAGTGAAAATATGGAGAAAAAAGTTGGAATATACAGAGAAGAAATAGAGAAAGAAATAGAAAAGATAGAGGTAAAATAGTGGGAACATAGAGAAAAGAGATATAAGATAGAGAGAAGAGATATCAGATAGAGAGAAGAGATATCAGATAGACAGAAGAGAGGGAAGTGAGAATGAAGATAGACAGAAGAGAGATAAGAAAGGAATGTGAGAAATAAGAGAGCGAAATGCGAGACAGTGAAAGGAATGAAGTGTAAGCAGAGATAAAAGAAGGATAATGAGGAGGACAGAAAATATAAGTAGATAACAATTTGAAAAAAAGATGGAGGGGAAGAAGCGAGAAGATGGTGAACATAAAGACAAAAAAGAGAAGAGGAGACAGTGGAGAGAGAGGATACAGAAGAGAAGCGGAGAAGACGGAGATACGGTAGATACAGAAGAAAGAGAATAAATAAGAGAGATAGAAAACGAAAATAAAGGTAATATAGAAAGAAAAAGTGTAGAGACAATACAGGTGAAGGAAAAGAAGAGATAAAGAATGTAGATATAGCGAGGAACGAAAGAGGCGGAAGATAGAAAACGAAGACAAAAATAATAGGGAGGGAAATAGTGTAGAGAGAGGATACAGGTAGAGAAGAGAGAAATAATGTAGATACAGCGAGCAGAGAAAGAGAAGGGAGATGGAAAAACGAAGATAATGATAATAGAGGGGGAAAAGTGGGGTAAAAGGAATATAAAAGTACGCAGAAAGCGAAAAAGGAAGGAGAGTGGAAGAAGAGGGAGATAACCAGATATGTTAGGGCAGTCAAGTAACAAGGGGAGTATACAAAGTAGATGAGAGACTGATCATTTTTGGTAGACTAAATGAAATCAAAATAAGAGAACAGAAGAAAAAAGTAGAGAAAATCAGAGTTGATAGAGCAGTCAAGGAGACAAAAATCCCGGTAACAAATTAGTTAATTGCAGAAAGTTAATTGGAATTGTTAATAAAACGAAATAAGAAATGAAAACGATTGAAAGAATGGATAGAAGAATATAGAAAGAAAATCAAGAGCTGTTTGGGCTGTTACGGTAACAAAGTCAAGGGTGTTTAGCTTTATGCCTTGAAGGGTGCCATTGTATTAGGTCGAATAATGTGTTTATTGAACAGAGTTCTTACTGGGAACAAGTCTGCGAAGGCACTTGAACAGCAGTTCGCATATTAAACTAATATTTAAAATTAAAAAAGAATGTATTAGCAAGTTAAGTGTTGTTGTTATTGTTCATGTTTATTCAATTAGAGGAAATTTGTAAATTTTATTTATTCCACACATGTAAATAAACATTTTATTTAAATTATCGCTTAGTGTGTAAATTGTCGCTGCAATCAAGTGAGATGCAAATACGAGTAATTAATTACCTGCCATTAGAAAAAAATGCATTAACTAAATGTTTAAGGCATTCATTAGGATAAGAAAAATAAATATAATAAACGTTCAATTGAAATAAAAGTAAAATGTAAATAAAAATAAGTTGTAAAAAAAAATAAGTTGTAAATAAAAATAAAAATACAAATAATAAGAAAATTTGTTGAGCTGGGTAAATTTAATTTAACAGGCCCAGCAAGTGAGGCCCTCTTTCCTTGACTCCGGACGATATCATTGCTTCCATTACGTCCCAGATTTCTTCTAGCCTAATTGTAATTAATAATTAACAATTGTTAGGAAAGCTAGGACTGTGATAATCCCTATCGGTACGACTACAGTCCAACCTGAATCAGGTGTGTTCAGATACTTTGCACTCCCCAGAATAAAGCCTAGTATCGGAAAGGCAGATAATAGATTTAAAGCAGTGCAATAATAATGTTCCATAGGTACAATTTCAGCATTGCAAAATTGACAATGTAGAAATACAAACGATGTAGTGAGAGGAATAAATTTAAATAAAGTAGTAAAATTATTACCATGTGTGAAGACAATGGAAAAACAGAAGTTAGGAGAGAATATATTATAACGAAGAGTTGTAAAATTCTATAAAGAAAAAAAACAGAATTACAAATTACAATTATATTACATTAGTGATTAGACAAAATTCGTTGAAAGAGCTGAAGTTATCAGGAAGATATTACAACCAAATAAGTGAAATATTCTAAAATAAGTAACTGAATTACAAACTCTTCAATTATATTACAGTAGTAATTAAAACTAGGCAATAGTCATTCAAAAAACTGAAATTAGCGGGAAGATATCACAACAATTGTATATTGTAATATTGTAAAACACACAACAGAATTATAGAAATTCTAGAATGATGTTACAATAGTTATTAAAAACCGGCAAAAATTATTGAAAGAGCTAAAGTCAGCAGCAAGATATCACACCAATTGTATATTGTAATCTTCTAAAATGAACGAAAGAAGTACAAAATATACAATTATATTACAATAGTGTTTAAAATCAGGCAAAAGTTGTTGAACTGTGGTACTGGCAACCTCCAGGTTCGTAGTACCTACATTAGAAGCAATCAAGTAAGTATTGGAAAAATTGTGATGTATAATTGGGATCATATGTAACATGACATCTATCAATCACTTTCATCACCAAAACAGAATGACGCGCTCTATTGAACATTCATTGCAGTTAAGGGGAAAGTTTACAACTAACTATTATGTAAGTTTACAACTAACTATTATGTAAGTTTACAACTAACAATTACACTATGTAATTAATACACAACATTGAATTTAAACAATTAACAATTAAACCATTCCATTGTATAAGTAACTATACGTAAATGTAATTATACAGAATAAAGAATTTTGAGGTACCGAGCAAATAATTGTATTAGTATTGCACACCAAGAGTGCAGTTAAAAATAATTCTAGGCTGAACTGGGACCTTCGGAACAGCTTCTTGAGAATGGTAGAATAGTAATTAACAACGTTACATATAATTTCTACAACGTTTCCATATACAGGTACAATTACAATTATAATTGTTATTGCTTTCAATTAAAATTTATTACTCTTTCTGGAGTGTAGTTTGGTAGGTAGTTATATGAAAGTGTATACAAGTAGCTGGGTAGTATTGTAAACTATGCATTGCCAGAGTAAATCATTATGCCGACCAAATTAATAACGTAAAGTGAACCTTAGATATGTGTAATTAATAATTAAGTTAGTATAATTATTCACCAGAAAATCTCACATTTGTGGAATTTTTACAATTTGAAGTGGTAATGAAATATTTTCGTTTATTATTAATTATAAAACGAGAAAATTGTCCATTTGACAATGTTTTACAATCAGGCAATTGATACCTACAATAATTCCTAATATAATTGATCAACAAAAAGTTGACAATTTCTCACAGAAATCCAAGTACATTTACAATTTTACAACAACAATTATGCTTAGAATTTTAAGTTTTACAAGTACCAGTACAATTTCAATCACTTTTACAATTACAGTACAATTATAAATATCTTTATGGCTTCAATTAGAGATATGAATACACATTACTATAATTTAGCCCGCTGAAGAATGGTCCAAGAAAATAGTGAAAATGCATTAAAAAAATGTTTTGTTTGTGAAAAATCGTTATTGAAGAGTCCTTCGGGAAAAGTCATTAGTGGAGTCATTATTGCAAAGTCCTTCCTAAAAAATTTTTTATTGAAAATTTGTTAGTGAAAAGTTATTAGTGAAAAACCCTTAAAGGAAATTCCATAGTGAAAAGTCCTCAGTGAAAACTTGTTATTGGAAAGTCGTTAGTCAGTAGCGAAAAGTCCTCAGTTAAAATTGGTTAGTGAAAAGATATTAGTGAAAATTTGTCAATGAAAAGTCCTCAGTGAAAAGTAGATTGGGAAAACCCAATATTGAAGACTTAAGTGAAAATCCTTAGTGAAATGTCCTTAGTGAAAAGTCATTATTGAAAAGTCCTTCAGAGAAGTCAATATTAAAAAGTCCTTCTGGAAAGTCACTAGAGAAAGTCCTTAGTGGAAAAAAATTATTGAAAAATCATTGGTGAAGAGTCATTATTAAGGATTCTTTAAAGAAAAGTCCTTGATGAAAATTTGTTAGTTAAAAATCATATCGAAAACTCATTCGAGAAAAGTCATTGATGAAAGATTATTTGTGATGTAATTTTTCTGGCATTTTATGAGAAATTACCACCGAGTCATAAATGGTGCTATTTCCTATGCACTAAAGTTTGTTTAGTATAGCAATATCATTTATTGTAAATCATTTTTCATTGATCATTAACTTTGTTAAAGAAATGGCAATAGAATCAGTTCTGGAGTTGTTGTAAATTCAGTCTCTGCAGTTGCTTCTGAGTGCTGTGCAAATATCATTTAGTCCACGGACTATTTACACCAAATATCGTTAGCATATCTCCAAAAGTGTGGAAACTAGTTCACAGTACATGACACAATGAACAGAATATAACTAACAATGTACTCCAAATGATAGTTCAAGCCTCCCCAGATCCGTTTCTCCCATACCAAACTTCTTCCAAGAATTTGTTCAATGATGTTATACAAACATAGTGCGAGAGTTATGCCAATTGTTAACAAACCAACTGAGTACAAAGGTGGAAATAAACAAAAATTCCCCAAAAACAAACCAGTGTAAGAGCAGAGCACGGCAGGGCACAACAGGGCACATTCTTATAACCACATTCCTAGAAGTGACACAAAAATTCCCCCTGGCCGTGATTACTGGCAAAAAACTTGGCATTAGAATTGACAACTAATGCGCAATTATTCATATAAATTTGCATTGTAATTATGCTGTCCATTTGACCGCTTGATTTCCGACTGCCATTAAACCATTCCGACCTAAGTCAAAACACTGTCGCTTAAGTCAAACGGCCAGAGAACGGACTTCCTAGTTGGCGAGTTCATAGACCGCCCATGCACCGCCCATTCGTCGCAAATTTGACAGATGTCCAAATCCAGTGCTGTCTTTTTGCAAGTGGCCGAATTGCGAACATTTTAATTGAGGTTCGCTTCACCCGCCAAGAGTGTTCAACTCAAAAAGTCAACACCAGTCATGGTAAATGACCGAGCATTAACATAATAAAGTAAAATAAATAGTAAAAAACATGTAAAAAATGTATTAACACGTCAAGGTCCGGGCAACACCACGAGCGAGGCACACTTGGAACTAGCGCTATGGTGGGCTTGCTATTGTTCGCCGGTGGAGAGGAGAGTCTTCGCACTTGAGTGTAAATATTTCAATTGTGATCGATTAATATTACTAATGTTTTATTAATAGAGTTCATGGACTTTAAAAAAAACAATGTTTGTTAGATAGAAGGAAGATTTTTTAATAACTATACAAATCATAATTGGAAGATGAAAAAGTCTATAAGAATCGTTGTTGGTACCTGACAGTTGTGGCTTCGAATCTATTGTCCTTCTATTATCTGCTATTGATCTTATGGTTCCTATGTGAGTCCATAAATGAAAGCTGAACAAATTCATTAGGATCTGGAATGCTTCCAATATATCCCTATAAGAACTCTTATATGGAAGATCAAATATTTTCATTATAAACCTAACTGGTGGACTACACAGCTATTGGATTCATAGAAGAACTCATTAATGGAAGATCACATTGTTCCATTCGAAATTTTACTGGTAGACCACGCTTCTATTGAACTTCTAGAATAACTCGTAATTGGAAGATCAAATAAATCCATTATAAAATTTACTGGTAGACAATATTGCTACTATAACTTGTAAATAAAATACAAACAGTTCTATTAAACATTATATTGGCACACTTCGCAGCTGCTGTTTCGAATGGAACCTACCATTCCCCTCAGAGTCCTGAATTTTCACATACTATAGAAAACTATGTTTCGTACAAAGTATCCTGTACGAGTATATGCTGTGCCTCTTAATAGCTGGCAGTAGCATCGAACCAATTAGATCCAATATACTAGAACTTAACACGATTCTTCCAACGCAGGCTGTGATTATCACGCTTAATTTATGTAATCAATTGTAGCAAGGCTATGTTCAAATAAGAGGTTTCCCAACTTCGAAACAGCAGTCAGAGCTGCGTACTTGAACACTTCCTCACTCTTGACTGCACGCAAACATGTTTGCCAACCCGTCAGTCAGCAACGGATCTGATGCGTTCTCATCTGCAAAGGGTCTTCCCACACGATCACCAAGCACTTCCGTGATGCTATGGTGGCTTCACAGTATTACTGCTCCAGCTGCGTTGACTCATTGTATTAGAGTATATAGAGTATATAGAGTATATAGAGTACATAGAATATATAGAGTATATGTCGCAGGCAGGAATTTAGTAATGTTTCAAAGAGATCCTAAGGAATGGGAGGAATGGGAATGATTGCAATCCATAACACAACTCCTCAGAGGAATTGAAGAAGCAATTTGTAACTTATTTGACTAGCATAGTTTTCTTGTAAAGAGATACATGATGTCGGCAAGAATGAAAGCAGAGAGCTAGACAAAGGCCTGTTAATATTCTACGCCCTGTCCTGCCATCCCGATCGTGTAAAATGGCCCAATGACTACGTATATGGGATTCTGTAAATCTGACTGATAGTATTAATTTCGCTTTTGTTGTTTTTTATAGTTTAATATTTATTTAGTGTGATTATTGAAGTGAAGTGAAGAATGAGTAGTAATTGAAGAGAACAAATGTAGTGTTCGCGGAAGAGAACAGAGAGTAAAGGATCCGCTCATGACCGATATTGTGCCATGCACTGTAACTTTATTTTTAGAACTAAATATAGATCAAGCACGTTGCTAATTGGCACACATCCGACAAAGTTAGTTTACGTCATTCGTAATAAACCTTGTTTAATTATTACTGACATTATACACGACCTATTGCAAACATTGCTTTGGAATTAAGTGCGAGATCAAAGCTAATTACAAAGTGTACGTTTGCTACTTTAATTGCCTAACTGCTTGTTGAAGGAAATTCATAGCGCAACAATAATTTTCAACCCTGGGTCAATAATGAAGAAAATCATTTTTATAGAACAATGTGTATTTTGAGCATAAGGAACACAAACAATTTATTTTGAAACAAGTATTTAGTACAAGTACGTATATTTTTGCAAAACTTGACAAGTATTAAAGTGAACGCAATATATTAAAAATATAGGATATATTTTAGAAAACAAAATTAATATTATCGCAGTAAAGAGGAAGAATTATAGGAATGTTCTATGAAAGGAATGTAATACTTTTACTAAACGAAGGTTAAAAGTATACTTGAATTGGAATCAAGGCATACTTGATCTAATATTAAATAAAGAAACATTAATAAGCTGATAGAAATATTGTAAAACATATTAAAAATTTCCTGAAGAATGATGAAGGTGTACTAAAACAACATTATCAAAAAAATGTACTAAATATTGGAAACATGTACATATTAAATGCTGAATGTGTATCAAAAGCGAGAAAGAGACACTACTAAAAGTTTCCTGAAAAATTATAAAAGTGTACTAAAACAACACCAAAAAAAAAAACACAATAAAATTGGAAACATAAAATTACTAAATCATAAATGTATACGAAAGAAGAAACAAGAGTTTCAAAAAATTTCTAATAATTATGTTAAGAAATAACGTGTACTAAATAAGTATTAAAAAGGTACTAAATAAAGGGCAAACTTTTTATTGATTTGGGAAAACTTTACAAATAACATTAAAACATTAACACTAACAAATAAATATATTTTAAAAATACTAAAAGTGTACTAAAATATTGCTTTAAAAATGTGCTGAAAAGCTAACAAAAATGTACTAAATAAATATTAGAAATTAACTAAATAACTAAAGAAATACTAAATATATAATTGAGTTTATTTTAGCTGAAGTGAGAATTAATAAAAAGGTACTAAAAAACCTGAAGGTTTGCTATATAAGAAATAGAAAAAATTGATTTGTATCTGAACCGTAAAAAGATTCACAAATCTGCTGAATGTGCTAAATAAATTTTTAAAAATAACTAAGAAACAAAATATTAAAAGCTCACATAAGTGCTAGAAACGTGGTACTAAAAATATGCTAAAATTGTAGTATAGTTCCAAATTGAGAAGATAAACTTTATATTTCACTGAAAACTTCTACAAAAAAACTCACAAAACTGCTAAAACATGTTAAAATTGTAGTAGACTGTAGTGGATTTTTCACTATCCAAATTGTCAGTAATTTTCTTCTTCACTGAAAACATGATTACTTCTCAATAGGTCGAAGTATACTACAGCCAAAGAGAATAGCTCTATATAGCGACTATAGGACAATTCCTTCTTACCCATACTTCTTATCTTTATCATATGCCAATTTATACCATTTTATTGTATTCAAATTACTTTTAATTTCCCTGTACTAAAACCATCTTTACGACCTTCACCCGAAGATCGTAATCACCCTCTCTTTCGGCGATTCAAATTTGAAGCCCATCTTCTGTGCACACGAAACGTAGCAAATTGGTTTGTAATTATTTGTTATTATCTTTATTCGTATATTCTGTGCAGTTTTAATGATTCAGGGTGATGCAGATGTGGCCGCACTATACTTCAGAAGCCCTTGTGATGGTTATGCGTTAGGTGGTATTTACGAACAGTTCTCTTTACAAAGTACTATTTAAACAATTAAGTTTGCTGTAAGTACGTCAGGCTATGGGTCATTATATAGGAAGAGCACGCTATGGGTTTATTTAAATAAAAATGTTGTACAGAAAAGCATGGCAGTATAGTTGGATATGCAAATATATCGGTAGTATAGTTGGGTATGAAAATATATCTAAAAATATTTGTATCTATCTATCTATAATAATATGAATTACTCTTTCCTTTGTTCATGACTTACTCAGAGATACTAACTTCTTGATGAATGCATCTTTTCCCTTAAGCCTGTAAATGTTTCAAATATCACTTTCATTTATATGCATATCACCAAAACGAGACATTGTTTTTATATAATTCCATTGAATTATATATAAAGCTTGAATTTCCGGCGATGAAATATCTCTTCGCTTAAATTTCTGGTAATGAAGGATTCATTTCATTTAAAATAATGGTGTTGAAGGGTTTGATCATGAATTTTATCTACTAAACTACTAACTATGTATCAGAATAATATTCTTTACATACAATCAGAATTATTTATCAGAGCAATCTAGTTTAAATTTAATCTTGGAAGCATATCTCTGGAAAATACTCTTCTACATACCGGGTAATCTAAGATATTCAATTATCAAAAATCTGTATGAATCTTTGTTTTTCAATGTACTTCGTTATTTCCGACTTCTTGGAGGAATTAATATTAAATATATTGGTAGTATTTCACGATCTGATTATAACGTGGAGTATTCAAAACCAATAACTAGCCATAGAGACTTGAGTAGTTCCACGGTATTCACATCTTCTTTGAGGCATGGTAGAATAATAATTATTAGAAAAAGTTTGATTTTATTGTACAGTGTATAGGAATATCCTTCAGTAGAACTATTAAGACAACCTCTTTCATTGGTAATGAGAATGTGGTGTTTTAATACTACTCCGAATAGATTCTCTATTATGTTCAGAGTTTCTTGCAGATCTTTCCTCGTTATTTTTTATATTTTATTATTATTATTATATCGAGTTAGACATTCTCCACGCCGGCGCTGGAATTCACCAACCGCAGGAATTGATATTATTATAATTGTTATTTTATTTCTTCCACCAGAACTGCATCCGATCAGTCTTCTGCTATAGTAGAAACTGCAGATTTTTCGTATTTGAAGCCTTGCACTTAAAGTAAAACCATATAATTTGAGTTGTCTTTAAGCGTTTCTTCATGGTTTCTTCCCCACTGGTCTGGTAACAAAAAAAATTGTATACCTGCTATCCTTACTTCTTAAACTCCTCTCGGTGTGTTCTATCTCTTATCCACGACTGAATTCGTTGCCCTGTCCATCTGAGATAATCTGAGTACAATGATACCCCTCCATACTTGTGTTGGTACGAAACATTCTGTTCTCATATATCACTCCACTTTTCCTGCTTGTTCCACAACTGCTTATGTAACTAACTCCGAGATTGCCTGCTCTGACCACAACTGCTCTTTTAAGTTCATTACCGACCACAAATTGACCTTTTCCATGAAGCCACGTCTCATTTTTATTAACCTGCACGTAGACCCTTACGATTTCTATCACTTCACAATTCCATGTGGTAAATCACAGAAAACGTTTCTCAAAACAAATTGTGCAAATTTTCTATGCGGAAAAAGTCGGTCAAAGACAACCACTGCGGCAAAGATTGGCAAAACATAGCATAGAAAAAAAGATTCTTGCGATTGCACAAGAATCTGGTCGCTGCAATTTGGGCACTTGGCATGGGGGCATTGGGGCATGGGGTATGTGTGGCCAGTCAGCCGAAAAACCCAAAAGCGTTAACTTTAATGACTCGAGTAAAGCTTTAACAGCCGTCAGCTGTGCATTTTAGTTAGAAAAACAAAACGGCAGCAAGCCGAAAATTATAAACCAATATAGAAAAAGTTACCAATTTGTACTCTGCGTATAGGCCAAATTGTGTGTTAATGAAGGGGGCCATGTACACATTGATGGCGACAACAAGCTGTCATGCATCTGTGTACCAAGTATATAGGAACCATGACGGTGTTCTGGGACTGGTAAGAAACAAATAAGCTGTCCTTGGTAACTCCGTAGTACTCATAGTGTGAGTAACAACAACTCAGTGGATCAGAGCTTCAACCTCTTTCATAGATTTCGAACAAGCTCGTCACCTTTTTTCCATAATGGTAGCTCAGCATTTTAAGCTTTGACTTCAAGTTGGGTAATAAGGGAGCCTTAACACTTTTCATAGACCTAGAAAATTTTCTACAGTGATACAAACAAGTTTAAATGTTTAGAAAACTCAACAATATTTCTTCAGAGCATAGAGCTGGAACAATTCATTGTTATATATACCACGCTTTTGGCAAATACACCACCTTTTTTGTGAAGTCCAAATTTCCATAATTTTAAGATTATAATTATATTATATTCTTATATATTATAATATAGTATTACTATGTTATAATATTATTATATATTATATTATTTTATATATATTTATTATTATATTATTTTATATATATTTATTATTTTATATATTTTATTTTATTTATTTATTATATATTTATTAAATAATTATATGATTTCCTCGAAGAATAATATACAGAGAAAAGTTCATTTTCTTAGAGCACTCTTTATTTACATTAATGAAATGATGATGTTGTCTGATAATATACTGTACTATACTGTATTCCCATTGACAGTGGTCATCAGCTAAGTGCATATAGGCCCACTGACTAACAGCAAATTACAACATCCGAAACTAGAACTAGCAACTTCGCCTTGACTCGTCGACTAATGCGGCACACATGCGAAGTAACGCTGCTTGCACTGCCTGAGCGTTGCGCAGGCGCATTCGCATTGCAGCTTGAATGCCGGGCCGAATGCAGCACTGATTTTGCATTGATTGCCGGTCGCTCCAAAAGCTTCGACACACAATCACATCAACTGCAGGCGATTTTCCTCCGCTGACATAAAGCGGCAAATTTAAGTAAACAAAAAGAAACAGCAAAAAAACAATTTTACAAAAAAAAAAAATTAAAAAAAACAACAACAAAAATATAAACGAAATTAAAAAAAGAAACAAAATACAAAATGAAATGCAACAGAAAAAACCACTTCTTTTTGTAATTTAATTACAGCGAACTTGTTCCGCTGCTACGCGTTTCTGGACTTCGCTGGGGCATTCGGTCATTCTTAGTATCCGGCGCGGCTTTAATTGCCGCCGCCTGGTAGAAGAGTCAGTCAGCAGCAGTAGAGAAGTCAGTGGTCTTTGCACTGTATTGATAGAGCTCTACTGTAACCTGAGCTGACGTTGTCCTTGAGTATTGATGCTGCTGCTTCATTAGTGCTCCATTAGTGGCTGATCTATTATTATCCCTGTTTGCTGCAGAGGATTCCTTAGTAAGAACGAACACAAAAAATTCTTTGGAGAAAAAGGTGTGGCAATAAAAAGTGAGTGGATATGAGTGTAAAGTAATGACTCGACTCTGTGGAAGGCAGTCAAGAAGCCGAATGAGCAGAAGAACACAATGCGATAAGGTTGCAAATAGTGCCGCTGAAATGAAATATTTTGCAGGATAGTTGGAATAATATTTTTAAAACGAATACGAGGTATTTGAAAATGAAAAAATAATAAGAATTAAAATAATGATCAGAAATAGCAATAATCAATAAAATTATAATAATAATTAAAATAGTAATAATAAATGAAATAAAAAAAAATCAATAATATAATAATAAATAAGAAAATAATTTTTTTTTTTCGGGTAGAGGAAAATTGCATCATCAAAGCTGTCGTCACAGATTTGGTATGTGAGGATTGCACTCACTAAAACATTCCCCTCCCCCGTTCTTAGTCGGGGACTACTTATTGGTTATTCGTAGTTAACCTACTCTGGTAGGCTGTTCACTACCCATCACCTGTGACGCCAAAGGTAGTCTGGCTGTCTGTAAGCGACACACACCTATTGGTCCTTAGAGTTGCCATTTAAAGCTAGATCCCTCCATAAATTTGTACTAAACATCCTGTAGGATGGTAGCACTTTTAACGAATATAAGGAGTGCTTGAAGTTCCATTCCAAAGACGTATTCCCAAATTATGTTTCCGCATAAATACATTTTGTAAGAAGCTCATTTCATAGAAATTTTCATATTATCCCCAACTGTTGTTCCAGCACTGGATAAGTGTTTCTTACTACAATGAAGTACAAAAGTAGTCTTTTAATTCATATTAATTTCTTTAATCGTTTTCTCGTATTTGTTTACTTAACATATTTCAGTTTAATACTTCACTATTATCTGCATAAAAAGAATTTACTAATTGCCAAAGTAACTACGGAAATAGTTCTCTGGAATTTAATGTGCGAGTACATTCCAACAAATGACGTGATTTTGTGTAATAATTTGCATTTGTATTCCACGTTTAATTGTCGTATGGACCTGTTTGACTACGTGCGCACGATCATTTGCCAGATAAAATACTGACGTGGTTCTTATTTGAAGAATAGTCATTAAGGCAGAATTCTAGAGTATGAGGGACTTTACTGTTATAAGCACTGTAAATAAATCAAAATATATATTTATGAAGATGCCGCTCGTTCTTGGTACAACAAGTTAGCAATTTTAAACTGGTTCTGGATTGCGTTCATTGTCTCTAGAGGTGAGTCTGTTCACGTTTTCTGTTGTAGTTCCATGTGCGATCAGCTGCAATAATTCTTCGGCAACCCAGTAGAAAATTATTTTATTCAACTATGCTTCTATATGATTTTCAAAGATAGTTCGTGTTAACTTAAATAGTGACCAATGAGCGAATTGTTTTTGTTTATTGAATGAATTGTTACTGATCACTGAATGAACTGTTCCTGATCACTGAACGAGATCTTAATTCCAATCACAATTAAATCCGATATTCTTCGGATACATAGGTCCCTCTGGCGAAATCCTGACTGGTAGATAAGAAAAAGCTCTTCCTAAGGGATAATTTGGTTGGTTTATCCGGCTAAAGCGTTGACTCAGAGCATAACATAAATTCAAAGGACAACATGAATTACAGAAGAATATTATGTCATAGGAGAACATGAACTTCCAAGACAACATAAAATCATAGGATAACATTACGTCACAGAATAATATTGAACTTCCAAGACAACATAAAATCACAGTCGTAGAATAATATGAAGTCACAGAAAACCATGAAGTCGCCGGGACTACATGAAACTCCGGACAACATGAACTTCCAAAACAAGATAAAATCACAGGACAAAATTAAGTCACATCATAATATGAAATCACAAAACAACATGAAGTTCCAAAACAACATAAAATAACAGGGCAACAATAAGTCATAGTATAACATAAAGTCACAGGAAAACATTAAATCACAGGACAACATGATGTTATAGGACAATATGAATACACAGGACAACATGTAATTACAGAACAGCATGAAATCACAGAACTACATTATGGGCATAGGGCAACATGAACTCCCAATACAACATAAGATCACAGGACAACATGAATTTACAGGAAAAGATGAGCATAGGAAAATACAGGAATACATGAACATGATATCAGCAATCAAATATCTCGATTTGTGGGGTTAATGGTTCGGAACATTTTTCGAATTCACTTGACATTTTTATTGTTATTCATCGGATTTCCCAACATAGCCAAAAATAGTTGTAGTTTTGTATGCAATTAAAAATAGAATAGAAATATGGAAAAAGAACAAAACAGTTACAAGCGAACCATGATACACAAAAGCTAGACAATAATCATGCCGCTCTTGGGGTTAATGAATTTACAATTTTGCATATGCAGATGAACACAACAAAATGTTTATTATCGTGTAAAGTTGTAAATCAAGTTGGAAATTGCCAAAAATTTCATGAATACTGAATGGCGCCTTCAAAGAATTGGGCACAAATCAGACTTCCAAAATATTTTATGAGGCAAAATAAACATGCTGCGTCACCGTACGAAAGCAAAACACGAAAAAAACGCAGATCACCTGCTGACATAACTGAGAGCGATGAATGCTTAATAAGTAACTCTGAATTCCCAATCAAAATTGCGGTACAAGAAATTGTTGTGAGCACTGCGTCAAGAAAATAATAAGCAGAATGCTAATTGAATGTTGGAAACTGTAATTTAAGAAAAAACAAGGTAAAGAATAAAAAAAACAAATTTAAAAAAGATAAAAACCATTAAAAAATAAATTACAACATGAAAAAATTAAGAAAACATTAAAAATTAATAAACAACATCATAAAAATTGCAAAAAGGGGAAACACTTCAAGAAATATTTTTTAAAAAAATACATGAACATATTTTTAAAAATAATGAAAAAATAAATAATAAATAAGCAAATAAACAAAGTAAAGGAAAGCATAAAACAAATAAAAAAAAAACAAAAGAAATAACACGAAAATTGGAAAATTTAAAAAACATGAGAAAATTAATAAAAAAACATAAATAATTTATAAAAATGTGAAAAAATCATTTTTAAAGTATTATTTATATATAATTTTTTTTTTTTAATGCTTATAATCAGAAGGGGGATAATATTAATAAAAAATAAATAAACACAATACAGTAAAACATAAAATAAATTTCAAAAAATTAAAAACCATTAAAAAATAAAGAGGGAAATGAAAAATAGTTTTAAAAATATGAGACAATTAGTTTTAAAAAACATGAAAAAATTGATAAAAAAGATAGGGAAAAACTTAAAGAACAAAAAAAATTGAAACCATAACGAAAAATACATGAAAAATATATAAATATAATGAAAATCTTAAACAAATAATAAAAAAAAATAATAATAAACAAATAAATAAGAGATTAAAACAAAATAATCATGAAAAAATTTTTTAAATAAAGAACAGGTGGAAATCTTAAACAAATAAAAATGTAATATTAAGAAACAAAGTAAAAGGAAAAATTTTTGAAAAAATTATGAAAAAAATTTTAAAAATAATGAAAGGGGGAAAATCTCAAACAAGTAAAAAAAATTAACAAAAATGTTTATTCATTAATAAAAAAATGTTTAAAAAATGACCATTAAAAAACTAGCTGAAAAAACAAAAAGTATATAAAAAAAAAATATTTTTTTCATTAAAAAAATTATTGTAAAAAAACAGCCATTAAAAACTAGTCCCAGAGCGGCGGCAAATTGACACTGACATTGACTTTGAAAGCAAAACAAAGGCTGCAATAAAATTCACTTGCAGTACAGACAGAGAGGCAAAAACACAGTGAGCGAGAGAGAGAGAGGGAGAGTCAGTAATTACCCGTCATATCTCTCGAAACATGAAAAGCGCACTGAGCTTGGAGTGGAGCTGGCGAGAGAGCACTTCGTACCGGAATTTATACAATTTTAATTAGAAAGCTGAATCCGTCGATCGTGCACGGCCGCCACCGGCGAGAGCGCAAAGGTCCTCGCCAATAAAAACAAGTTCCCGCTAACAGAGCACTCGCACTTGCGCAATTATGCACTTAAACACTCACAAAACCCTCGCTGCTAACGTGTTCGCCGTCTCGGTGGCGGCAGCAAACGCTCAGATTTTTGAGACACTTCGCTCGATGTAACGCACGAGAATTGGTCAATGAACCAGAACAAGAACATAAAAATGACATTTTCTGTTTATTTTTTTCATTTAATTCATTTTTTATTCATTTTTTGCTCTGAACTTTGCTTTTTATTGGAATTCTCCGTTGCTGGTAGGGCCTTTTTAGAATAGAATTTATACGCGCTCGCAGCAGTCGAGCGAACATTGCGCGACCGTAAGGAGCGACACTGGCAAGGCGCAACATTTCGTGAAAGCTGCAAACGTCGAATCGTCTGTGAAATTGTCGCTGCGAAAATGTTTAAGTTTGCTCGTGTGGTGCCCGCTCGCTGGCTGTTATTTTTGTTGGCCGTGTTTCAAATCAGCGGGACACTTTCGCAGGACTCCAACAGCGTGATACAAAACTTTCTGGAATTTGTGCAGGTCGGCCAGAACGACGCGAATCTCGAGAATCAGGACAATGACATTGAATTGCTTAGCGAATACGACTTTATTGTGGTGGGCGCTGGCACGGCCGGATGCGCTGTGGCCGCTCGCCTCTCGGAGAATCCGAAATGGCGTGTCCTGCTGCTGGAAGCCGGCGGGCCCGAAAGTCGTGTAATGGATGTGCCCATAGCGGCGCATCTGCTGCAGCTGGGCAGCATGAACTGGAAGTACAGAACGCAGCCGACGAATAAGGCGTGCCTGGCGATGAACAATAATCGCTGCAATTGGCCGCGCGGCAAAGTGATGGGCGGCTCGTCGGTGCTCAACTACATGATGTATACGCGCGGAAATCGGCGGGACTATGACCGCTGGGCGGAGTTGGGCAATGAGGGTTGGAGTTACAAGGACGTTTTGCCCTATTTCAAAAAGTACGAAGGTTCCAGTGTGCCCGATGCCGAGCCGGACTACGTGGGTCGTCAGGGTCCGGTGAAGGTGTCGTACGTCAATTGGCGTTCCAGCATAGGCAAAGCGTTCGTGAAGGCCGCCCAACAGGATGGTCTGCCGTACTGTGACTACAATGGCCGCAGGCAAATATGTGTGTCCTTTCTGCAGACGACCACACACAATGCCATACGCTGGAGTTCGAACCGCGCTTACCTGTACCCTCTGAAGGGCAAACGTCCCAACTTACATGTGAAGAAGTTTGCTATGGTCACAAAAATCTTGATTGAACCGACCACCAAAACGGCATATGGTGTTGTGGTCAGCACGGGTAGCACTTCCTTCAAAGTGATTGCCAAACGGGAGGTGGTGGTGTCAGCGGGCGCCATTAACACACCACAATTGTTGATGTTGTCCGGTGTGGGTCCGGCCAAGCATTTGCGCGAGTTGGGCATTAAGCCCATAGCCGATCTCGCCGTGGGCTACAATCTGCAGGATCACACAGCCCCCGCAATCACATTCACCACGAACGTCACATCGCTGCACACCGGGGACTTCTTTGAAGCGGATCGTATAGACAGGTTTATGCGAGGGGAAGGACCCTTTGGGTCGCCTGGCGGCTGTGAGACAATCGCTTTCTGGGATTTGGATCATCCGGACCAGAAAGATGGCTGGCCCGATATAGAATTGTTCTCAGCTGGTGGCGGCATGAATTCGAATCCGGCAATACTACGCGCTTTTGGCCTCAAGCGAGAAATATACGATGCTCTCTACAGCGACATTGAACGAACAGGTGCAGATGCTTTCATGATATTCCCCATGATTCTTAAACCGAAAAGTCGTGGGCGCATTATGCTGAAGAGTACGGATCCCTTCAAATATCCTCTCATACATGCCAACTATTTCGCTCATCCCTACGACTTGGACATCTCAGTGCGTGGTATACTCAAAGCGTTAAGTCTGATGGATCAACCTGCTTTTAAGGCGATAGATGGACGATTGCTCGAAAAAGTAGTGCCCACTTGCAAGAAGTATCCATACAAGTCTAGATCCTACTGGGAGTGTTATGTGCGACACTTCACTCTGACCATTTACCACTACTCAGGCACGGCGAAAATGGGTCCGGCGTCAGATTTCACCGCTGTGGTCGACCACCGTCTACGAGTGCACGGCATCAAGAATCTGCGTGTGGTCGATGCCAGCATAATGCCAGAGCTCATAGCAGCCCACCCAAATGGTCCTGTATTTATGATAGCAGAGAAAGCGGCAGACATGATTAAGGAGGATCATAACTACGCATAAAAGGTGGGGAGCTCTTCGTCACCCACGAGCTGTGATATAGTAAACTTCTTAGTTAGTCAATTCAATGCCACAATAATGTTTTAAGTGTTTAATCATCAACCCTCAACGATTTTCGTGCATGCACAATTAAGGTTTAAGTAGGCTTGAAGACGCCAGCCACCTCAGCGGACGACGTGCCAACGCACCTGCGCTACCAACACCATCAACACCATCAACCAACACCAGCAACCAACACCATCCGCACCACAAACTTAGACTTAGCTTGGTCTTGGGCAGCCAATTCTTTAGAAATTCCCATAAGCTCCGCTCCGACATTCAGAGGTGTCATTCAGTGCCCCGCCGAAGTAATAGTAGAAAAAAGCTCACCACAAACATATATCTGCAAGTTCAACGGCGCTCAAACCAACCTGTTTGCGAGCAACCGAGCGGAGCGGAGCTGAGCTGGCTCTAAGCAAACTATACGCGAAACTCGAACTCGATTCCCATTGAACTACAAAGTAATAAACAAACCGCGGCGGAGAACGAATGACACGAAACTTTGGCTGCTTCTGTTGCGGCTGTATTAAAGTGAATTTGAATAGAGCCAACGCTAGCATTTAAATTTAGGAATTCGATTGGTAAAGACGGTTATAACGGACGGGCTAGCGCGCAGAACACTGGTCGCCGCGGCAGCGTTAAACACTCAAGAATCGATATCAAAGTAGTTAAGAACATAAAAGCCAGTGCAAAGTGCAGTGAAGCGAATAAATTTGTTAGACAATAAAAGCTTCTTTAACTCGATTAAGAACATTAGATTAATATTGGAAAATTATTTTTAAAAATAATTATAAAAACTTCAAAACTTCGTCTTTAATTAGTGCTTTAATCATGGCGAAAAGTTTTCATCTCTTAATCGCCTGTGCAATACTCGCCTTTGCCTGTCTGGCACTGGCACAAGAACGTAACGTAATCTTAGAGACGCTGGAATTCTTACGTCGCGGCCAGAACGATGTGAATTTGGAGAATTACGACAACAATCTGCGAATGGAGGCTGAGTATGATTTCATTGTGGTGGGCGCTGGCACAGCTGGTTGCACTTTGGCCGCTCGCCTCTCGGAGAATCCGAAATGGAAAGTTTTGCTGCTGGAGGCCGGCGGTCCGGAGAGTCTCATTATGGATGTACCCATAGTGGCGCATTTCCTGCAGCTGGGCGAAATGAACTGGAAATATCGCACACAACCGTCCGATCACGCTTGCCTGGCGATGAACAACAATCGCTGCAATTGGCCGCGCGGTCGTGTCATGGGCGGCTCCTCGGTGCTCAACTATATGATGTACACGCGCGGCAATCGCAAAGATTACGATCGCTGGGCGGAGCTGGGCAACGAGGGTTGGAGTTTCAAGGACGTTTTGCCCTATTTCAAAAAGTATGAGGGTTCGAGTGTGCCCGATGCTGATCCAGAGTATGTGGGACGTGATGGCCCGGTGAAGGTGTCGTATGTCAATTGGCGGTCGCAAATCGCGAATGCTTTCGTCGAAGCAGCTCAACAGGACGGCTTAAAGTATCGCGACTACAATGGACGCATACAAAATGGTGTGGCTTACCTGCACACAACCACCCGGAACTCGACGCGCTGGAGCTCGAATCGTGCCTATCTGTACCCCATTAAGGGTAAACGCCCTAATTTGCATGTGAAGAAGAACGCCATGGTCACGAAAGTGCTGATTGATCCCACCACAAAGACAGCGTTTGGCGTGTTGGTACACACGGATGGGTTTGAGCATAAAATCCTGGCCAAACGGGAGGTGGTAGTGGCTGCAGGTGCCATCAACACCCCACAATTGCTGATGTTGTCCGGAGTGGGTCCGTCTACGCATTTGCACGAAATGGGCATCAAAACTATTGCAGATCTCGCCGTCGGCTACAACCTACAGGACCACACCGCACCGGCCGTAACATTCACCACAAATGCCTCCTCGCTGCACTTTGAGGATTTCGCCGACCCCACGCTCGTCAATCGCTTCAATCGTCAAGAGGGTCCCTACGGTTCGCCCGGCGGCTGCGAGGCCATTGCCTTCTGGGATCTCGGTCATCCGGAGCTGGAAGTAGGCTGGCCCGATATTGAGCTGTTTCTGGTGGGTGGTTCTATGTCCGCCAATCCGGCCATCTCTCGCGCCTTCGGCTTGAAGAAATCCATTTACGACTCCATGTTTGCTGAAATCGAAGACAAGGCTCTGAATGCATTTATGATATTCCCCATGATCTTGCGTCCGAAGAGTCGCGGCCGCATCATGTTGAAGAGCACCGACCCGTTTAAGTATCCGCTGATTTATGCCAACTACTTTGCTCATCCGTACGATGTGGACATCTCTGTGCGTGGCCTGCTGAAAGCGGTTAGTTTAATGGAGCAGCCCGGTTTCAAGAAGATCAACGCCAAATTGTGGGATCGCATCATACCCACTTGCAGACAATATCCCTACAAATCACGCGCCTACTGGGAGTGCCACGTCAAGCATTTCACCTTCACTATCTACCACTACTCGGGCACCTGCCGCATGGGGCCCAAAAGCGACCCCAGCGCTGTGGTGGACCCCCGTCTACGTGTGCATGGCATCAAGAATCTGCGTGTGGTCGATGCGAGCATCATGCCGGAGATCATGTCGGGCCATCCAAACGGCCCCGTTTTCATGATAGCGGAGAAGGGGGCTGACTTGATAAAACAGGACCACGGCTTTATACAGTGAGCGGACACGAAGGGGGACTTTCTTAGTGGGCGGGTCTTTAGTTTAGTGTAAATGTATGCGTAAGTTTAGTGAATACTCGTAGAAGTGCCGTGAGTTGCGGTAGCTTAGAATTTTGTATGGATTGTGATTGTTGTAGAAATTTTTATTTTTTATTTATACACTTTTTTCGTTTCTTAGTCATTCTTAAGCAATTAATCACAGCTCATTGTACTGAATTGAAGTTTAGTTTTAAATTATGAACGTAAGGAAATTAAAATTGAAAATAAACAAATTGTTGTACTAAGCGAATTGTTTGGTTGACCTCTTTCGTAGTAGGCGCGCACAAGACCGCGTGGTTGCTCAAAAATTTTTATAGATTCATATCATTTTTCATATGTAAATCGAAGTTTGAAGGCAACGAACGGACACACACATGCACACCCAAATTCGCGCACACACACACACACAACCACACCAATGTTGGCGGTTTACAAGTTGCAGAAACGCAAAAGTTCGGATTGTGTAAGTTGACAAATTCGTTTGTAAATTCAGTTCATTAATAGAAATTTCGCCCCAAACGCTTTTAAAGATTTGCATGAAATGGCACAGTTTGAGATTTAATGATAGGGTAAATGAACAGTTAAGGCAGTCAGTGAAAGAAACACGAAAACTTGAGGAGATCTCCAAAAATTAACGCTAAGAATAAAAATAATAATAAATGAAATAATAATAAAGGAAATAATAATAAGTGAAATAATAATAAATGAAATAATAAATGAAATAATTATAATAAAATAATAATAAATGAAATAACAAATAAAATAATAAATGAATTAATAAATGAAATAATAATAAATGAAATAATAATAAATAAAATAAAAATAAATGAAATAATAATACAAAAAAGAATAATAAATGAATTAATAAATGAAATAATAATAAATAGAATAAGAATAAATGAAATAAAAACAAAATAAATAATAATAAATAAAATAATAATAAATGAAATAATAACAAATGAAATGAAAATAAAAGTGACTATAAGGAAATTTCTGGAAATTGCAACAATTGGTGACCATACCATCCTCACTCCTTATACTGAAGTATATTTTAACCATATTTGAATATCGAAAACTAGCTCAGGGATCCGATACTAGCTCAGAGTCTTTAGTAGGGAGTTTTGAAAGGGAGTTCTTTGAATTTCTTTGAAAAATGTTTCCAAATAATTCATTCAAGTATAAACACAAAAATAGTTCCCAAAAAATTGATTAAATTCAAATATTGTGCATAATTTCCTACTCGTATGTTTCGAGGTTGAAATATTAATATTTATTAAAAGTAATAAAATATATATAATAAATAATATTAAAAAACATTAAACAGACAATTTTAGTAGAAATAAAATAGACAATAAAAAGATTATAAGTTTATTATATAAAAAATTAAAGTTATTGAAATTTATTTTAACTGGTTTATACAGAAATCATGTTATCTTCTGTTGAATACTTGATGCTAGGCCTAGGTCAGAGAAAACATAGGGTAGAAGGTCAAAAAGTATACAAATCCTTATCGAAGATAAGAGATATAATTAATTGTGGGAATGTCATTGAACACTTCTTTGAAAACGTGAAAACCAAAAATTAAATTAGAGAGCAACAAAAATTATCATCCCAAAATTAGTTCCGGAATATATTTCAGAACATTTCTCTTAAGTGTAATTATTCGAATGTTGCTGTAATCATGTTTCAGAACAAAGATTTCCTATACGAAAAATTATTCGATTCCTCGCTTGAATCATGTAAAGCAAAGATGAAATTGTCATACTGAAAAACAATTGCAATAACCATAAAAAATTCATTTTATACTTCTCAAAACCTTTGGAGGTGAAGTTGGATACTTTTTTTAAACATTCCCCACTGAACCACTGAAATTATTCGAAACCACTTCATTGGAGCGGATTGAAGACAGGGCATCGCAGAGTATTGTGTTGCTATAACTGAATTATATGAATTTATCGGGGTTTCGAATTAAATTTTTTAAACGTAGCGTTAAAATTAAGAATTTAAATAAATCTTTTAAACAATTCATTTAAATAAATCATTCAAAGAACTTCAACTAATCATTTGAATGAATAATGTGAATTCATAATTTAAAAGAATCATTTTCATGAATCATTTGATTCAAACGAATGAAAAAAATTCGTAGAAAATATTTAAGCGAATCATTTGAACGAATCATGAGATCCCGTCATTTAAGCGAATCATTTGAATGAATCATTTAAATGAATTATTTGATTCAAATTAATAATTTAAATAAGATATCTAAGCGATTCATTTGACTGAAACATTTAAACGAATCAATTCCACAAATCATTTTAATCAATCATTTGAACAGATGATTGAATCGAATAATTTTAGCGAAAAATTTTAATAAAATATATAAGCGAATAATCTACATGAAACATTTTAATGAATAATTTGAAACAATGATTCGAACAAATATTTAAAACGACAAATTTAAATAAATTATTTAAGCGAATCTTTTGAATGAAACAATTAAATGACTCATTTGAACGAAGTTTCTGAACGAACCACAAGCACCAAAATAATCGATTCGGCGTACTGAAATGAACGGATTTACCATACCAATATCTTTCCTAATAAAGACACATTGCAATTGTCTCAAGGTAACTATGTATACATTTACTCATCGTTGTCACACCACTGACACATTGCACTGACTGCCAAAGCATTCACCACTTGAATGAGGTAAAATGAACCACAGATAGGAAAGCATTACAGTATAGAATGGCTTTGTTACAAGTGCATAATCTGTGGTACAAGTACAGAGTCTTTGGTACAAGTAAGGATTCTGTGGTACAAGTATGGATTTTCTGGTATAAGCAGGGAGTCTGCGGTATTAGTGTAGAGTCTGTGATATAATTACGGAGCCTTTCATACAAGTATGGAGCCTCTGATACAAATAAAGGAACTTTCATACAAGTACGTAATCTCTGGTACAAGTTCGAAGTTCGTGGTGTAAGTGTGGAGCATTTGGTACAAGTACTGTATAATTAAGGAATCTGTAATATGCTATATTTTATATGGAATCTTTGCTACAAGTATATAGTCCTGATAGAGAACCTTTGGTGGACTCGGAAGTATGGAAAAACAGGGTTTAACAGGGTTTTCCATTGAACGTGATATGCAATTAAAAGGAAATGATAAATAATTGCATAAGATATTTCTTCTTCCTTCTTTATTTATGATACTCTTCAAACAAATTTTATGTCAATATGTGCAACAATATGACAGCCTCATTTGGACATGCATACACGGAAGAATTTTGTTGCATTTTTTAATGAAATTGAAACTGACTTTCACCAATTACTTTCATTAAGTACCAGCAAATTATTCTCCTTGATCAAGACACAGGGCCAAACCAAGCATTACAAACATTTCTCTGGTTGCAATGAACTCTGTAAAATCGCCTCCATCGTGTCTTGAGTTAGTGTTAGCGGACATATTTCAAATCCAGCCACTCTCTACCTTTTGCTTACTGCCGATGTAGCTCCTTTAAATAGTTATTTTAGGTTTCTTGCTTCGTTCTTCGACTCTCATAGGTGTGAGCTGTAAGTCAGCTTAGTTAAAAACATCCTTCTCCCATACAACTCCCACAAAGAAAGAAAATGTTCACAATTCTCTTACACAATCCTTCCTTCCTCACGTCTTGAATGTTGTTCCCTTGCCAACACTCGCAAATTATTCACAATTTGACACACTTCAACTAAGTCAATATAGAGAAAAAAAAGAGTTCTCAACAGGTTGCAAATTTCAGCGCTCAATTACTTCCAAGTGAATGGCAAAATTCTCATACGCAAAGCCATTAAATGACTTGCTAATTGTTGGGCTAACAAAATTTGACACCTTCCGTTGTTGCGAACACGAGAAATGTCAATGTTGACAAACGATACAAGAAAAGTAACAAAATTATATTTAAATAAATTACACAAACAAAAAACCGATAAACAGTCAAGCGGAACTGTGTGGCACGCTATGCGGTTGTGCCGAAGACAGTGGGGAGACACTCCGGAGACAGTGCGGAGATGCCGCACTCCGCAATAAACGAGTTCAGCTGGGGTTAGGTGAGAGTGGTGGTTACACATACGCATTTGTATGCAGAGCAAGTTTCCGTACCAAAGTGGGGGAAGTTCTGGATATGGCATGACAACAGGTGCCCACATGGCAAATGGGATTCAAAGGTGAGAAGTGTCACGTGTGCTTTGAGTTTGAAGTGGCTATAATGAGTCTCAAAACAAGTTCTCCTCAACTCCTTTCGCTCAGGTCTCTCAGGACTCTATGAAAAAAGGGTCTCATGAATTGCATTGTATATGCGTTGATTCACTACTCTGGACTTTATCTGCAACTTTGATTATTATCAACAACTTTGAATATATAATATAATCCAGTGATCGAACAGTTAGCAACAAACTAATTTACGTAACAATATTTGATACTTCTATAAATAAAATGATCAATACACAAATATTAACAGCAGGTATATCAATTCTCAATCTACCTTTGTCTGCATGTTTAATTATTGTCGATTGCCCTGAATGTCTGATATAATCCAGTGATGGACCAGCGAGCAATAAACTAATTTTCGTAGGCATTTGATACTTCCCTAAATAAAATCATTAATTGAAAAATATTAATCATAGCTCTGTCCACTGTGAATCTGTTTCCGCCTGCACATTTGATTATAGTCAACTAACTTTGAATAAATACTATAATCCAGTGATAGAACTGTGAGCTATAAACTAATTTTCGTAACAATAATACCTCAACAAATCAAACCAAAATCAAGAAATGTCCATAACAGCTCTCCCATTGTTCACATTATGACACTAAATATGAGTATATCGAATGATTCTATCGTTTTCAATGCTTTTTCTATGATTATTATAGAGGAACCATTGATATCGCTCTGTGATTGTTCCAAATTCTTCATTAAAGTTCGAATTCTACAGTTTGTTTTGAAGATAATACCAACCATATTCAAATGACCAAAGCACCCGACACTTCAAGTTGTAGCGTGTAAAAATAATCATTTACACGCCGATAGTTGAAAATGTTGGAAGCAGTCAAAACAATCACTTTGAATGTTTTGATTTGGAACAACAACTCAGAGCTTCAGACGAACTATTTAATTATAAGACACAGAACCCCAGGGCATACTTGTCTATGTATTGAATTGAAACCGTAGCAGCAAAATGACTACCGGCTTTCAAGCTGCAAGCACAGGTGAACACAAAGAGGTATAAATTGAGTCACACACCCTGCAGTGAAAGTGACTGGTTCGGAAGTAACGTGAACTTTTTTTGGATGGATGGACGGGAGGATTATTTGATTTACTTTCTGTGGAGCAATGAGTCTTTTATATATATAATTATATATGAAAATCTTCTATATGCATATACATTTTCTCTCCTATATATAGTTATAACCCTTTTATATATATAACTATTGAACTAGTTTCAAACCAGTTTATGGTGAACTGGTTGATGAGGAATATCACGAGAAGTCTTGTAAGTTTCTTATTTAATTTTTCACCATATATTTATAGGATCTCAATATAACGAGATCCCTGAACACTCATGATTACCCGTGTGGTGGAAAACTAGTTCAGAACTGATTGTTGTAGTTACTTTACTGTACTATAATACTGTAAACTATTTAATTATAAGAACAATTTGAATGCATGTTAAAATTACTTTGTTCTCCTTGGACATTTTCTCAAGACTAAACAAACTGAGATTCCATTATTTTCAGAAACGATTTTAACTTTTCGCAGCTAAGCTACAGAAAAAACTTTAATTTGTTGATACAAAATAGAGCATAACGCACCCAAGAATGTATTTCAAAGCCGCACGAATCTAGGAGTGGACTTTCACATTATCTGACGTCACAAAAGACCCATAATAATGTATCAAATTATTTTCTGTTCAATATCATAAATAACCATTTTTAAATTCGTTAATAAAAAAATAATAATAAATAAATCCGACTCTATACATTCCGTCGCCATAAACGAATTTCAACATAGGATTTTGTATAAGAATAATATGGATTTATATTTTGTGACGAAACAGTCAGTTTACTAATTTTATTTTTAACTATTTTTATTAAAGCTAAATAAACATACTAAAGGTTTAGTGTTCCAGTGAACGAACTATTAGCAGGAAACTAAAATTCGTAACAATACTATAGATGGTCTGGAGATTTTCTATAGTATCAATTGTAAAAGGTCTGTCAGGACTTTTCGTCACTATCCTTTCTTTTCGCACCTGATCCGTTACATATAAATACATCTGTTACACTCCCATCAATCGAAATTTACTGGAGTTTAGTGTTATCTCAGATTTCTACTCCGTCTTACACTAAATCCATTACACATAAATAAGCCGCTTATATTTCGATCAATCGAACCTTAGTGGAGTTCCCTGCAATCACAGATTCATTATCCTTGTCACACAGATCCACTAAACGTAAAGAAGTAACTTATACTGCCATCAATCCAACCTTATTGGAATACCGAGAAATTCTAGATTCTTCCAGGTTAGACTTCTCAGTTAATAAAGTAACACCCGCCGCTCACATCATTGATTCTTACAGTATGAATATGAGAGAGGAACGAAGAATCATTCCAAAATGTTTATAGATCATTCTCACTGACATTCTTTCACAACCCAAGTGACGCCACGAGGTAAGAATTCTCTTTTCAACACCTTATCTAAAGAATTCCCATTTGCAGTTCATTTAAAGTATTCAGTTCAGAATTCCTTTTCACTGCTGGGATGCTTCAACGCACTTTACCGTTCCTCTTTGACTTTGAAATATTTTTGGTTTGCTGTTAATTTCTTTTGTATCTTTTTTGGTTTTTGTTTGTTTTTTATGTGTGTTTGTGCTTTTTTAGTTGTTTGTTGTTGTTGCTTTAATTTTGATTACTGACTTTTCAATGTCAGTGTGGGACTTTGCTTTGAGTTTATGCGGCTAAGAGGAGATTCTTCTAATTTTGTACGATTTGTATTTGATTGTGGTAGACAAAAGCTGCTATTGTTGTCGTTGTTGTTGTTCTCGTTGTTTTTGTTGTTGTTCTGTTATGCCTTCTTACAATTCTTTTTTCTAGCTTTGTGGTATTTTGTGTCATTTTCATGTTCATGAATTGTTATAAATGCAGCCAAGAAGTGTGAATTTTTTACTTAGCATCGAATTTGATTTATTATGCAACATTTAATGCGGAAGCGATTCTTCACAAATTGTAAAATCATGCCTAATCAATTAAAATGTTAAAACAAATGATTTTCCAGAGCGAATATTTTGCACAAAAAACCATTAAGAATATAATTCATTAATTGTTAATTACTAATCGAAACATTAAGACAAAGCAAAGATTTGATAAATGAGTTCAATGAAGTCAAAGGAAAAAGTAGAAATGTAAATGTAAACAAATCAGTTCTCCGCAGTTCCTGTAACCTCCCTATCAACAAATTTATTAAAATTAATAAAGAATTTAACCCCATTTCGCTTCAGCAATTGTTAACAAAATATGGCTAAAAACTTACATTTTTCTCCTATAACATTCTTGTCGGTTCTGTATTCAAATCACAACTCTTCCATCACACCGCTTCGCTTTCTTATTCCATTCTACCGCTTTGGTTACAAACTTCGCTTTTACTTCTTTAATACTCATAATGCTTCTGCTGTCAATTCACAGCTAAACTCTCCCGTCATGACACATCCCCTTCTTATTCATTTCCACCGCTTTGGATATCATTTCCACACATTTCAGTACTAAGTCCATTGGTGCAATAGGGATAGCATCCTTTATAGCTCATTGTTCATGCCTCATGAGAGAATGATCCCGAGATTACTCATGACCTTTAACGATTATTCACTTTTACTCATGAATATATAGACATGAAATACACAAAATTGAAACATAGTCTTTTATCACAATAGATTTATTCTGCATCACAGAGAAAGTATTTTCTCTACTCGTCTACAGTCATTGACATGGTTATCCAGGTATATGCATGACGGGGTGGTCGTTTGGGGAAACCTGTATCATAATCCAGAGAGTCTTGGACAATATCGCCCAGTGTTGTCATCTGCACGGACTTTATGTGAAGCCGAACAAAACCACTCTGGTGCTTTGGATTGCCCACAGACCTATTTATTGAACGTGTGCAGATGGGTTATATATCAAAAGGGATGTCCCTATATCTGTGTACAGACGGGAAATATATCAAGGGTGGCCCTAAATCATAAACTAAATGAGAAGGCTTATATCAAATACAAGGGAAATCTGTCATTAACGGCATGTTAAGATATTAGAATCTTCAGAATTTCTAAAGGAATCGCTCCGGGATTCCTTTATTTTCCTCCTCAATTCCGTAATCATTTCCACCATTTAAGCAGTCTGAATGAAATAGATTTCGCTTTCAATGGAACTTCACAAATAAATGTTTTGTCCAGTGCTGCCAAATGTTTTGAAAAAGAGTAATCTCGTAACTTGGATCTCCTTTAGAATGTCTCTGCTGATTTCAATGCCTCTTATCAAGCTGTCTCTGCGATTGGTAGGCCCTGGTAACCAAGGCTCATCAATATAAACTGTCCACATACATCAATTATGCCTTATTTCGGACCAAATAAACTAATGATAAATTAAATGTATATAAATAATTTAATAAACACTATAAAAAAACACCACTCTGTCTCTAACACCTTTAAAGCAAAAAATTGGTGATAATTACAATTAAAACAAAATGACCCTACAAGCTCTACGAAAAAAAATGCTATAAAAATGGCATTTAAAGCAATTTATTCGAAATACAGTTCATATTAATTAAATGAATAGCCGCTTCAAAAACGAACTAATATAAACGAAGGCCTTTGAGTGCAAAATTTACACTGTGAATTCATGCATGCAATGATGCATCATCATTATTTATATTATTTACATATGAATAAGTTGGGCGTAGCCACACCCTTTAATTAGTAAAACAAATTTATATTTGAGTAACTGTAGTTATAGCAGAAGTAAGTATTTATTTATGCTTTCAAGTAGACGGATTGCACGATAAGCGGAGTTGATCTGTTCATGATAGCGCAGCTTAAGAAACTTTTCAATCCAAAGTTAGAGGAAATATGGGAACTGTTGAAACAATTCTTTCTGGCATGGCACTTAATTAAAATTTTCATTCACAGTGTTTGTGTGACTGACTTGTTTCTAAAAAATATATAAATTATAAAAAAATAATAGAAAAATTATGAAACTCAATATGAAATATACAAGAAAAATCCTTGCCATGAAGCATGAACCCTAAAAGTATGTTGTGAATTTTTACTTGAAGCTGCATGTAAAATTTATTAATACGCCCTAAAAGCATGCTATAAAATTGTAAATTTTACAAGCACTACATTGCTACTGAAAAAGGTTTACTACAATGGCTCTCAAATTGCCGGTAGAAGAATTAGCTCCTGCTGAAAAATTTGTGTCTGTTTAGGATGGGGTAAAATAATGAACCAAATAAGGGTCTTTAGATGTACATTTAAGCTATAAACACTGTGATATTCTCTATTGGTTGCCGTCATTTGGTGAAGAACGTGTTTCACCAACTATTTGGCAGGCCGTGCTCTCTCTGTCTTAGCATCTGTCATCCCTTGTGGGACAAATTGCCTCTATGAAGCGTTTCCTTCGGCTACGATCACATCGCATTGACTTGCACCCTGAATAGAGTCTATAATTTTCTGTGCTGTGGATTTTGTTACGCATCAAAAATTTAAATATTTACCAGCATCATGTCTAATAACCCCACTGGAAGCTATAACTTCTTCAGCGAAAAGTTTAGATTCCAGCCCCTTATTTTGTGTGAATGATCTGCAAATTAGCCAGATCCAAGCCGACTGCGACTTGCACACTTTTCCTTGGGTGTTCATTCGCAAAACACACCCCGTTGTATGTTTCCACACAAGTGTCCCAATTGTGAAAGTGGTTCAATAATAATTAAAATGCTCAACTTCACTTGTGCTGCACTGACTTTCCAACATCACCACGCTCTCCTGCACAACAACCACTTTGCCAATATTTTATTTCCACACAAATCTACACTTCAGCTAAAATTCAAGCGGCACTTAAGACAGCACGGCAGAAATTGAGAACGGCGCCCATGTTAATTAGAAACCGCACAAAAGTAGGGAGGCAGCCAAGTGCCGTGCCTTACCACAGCTGTGCCAATGAAAGGAAGCACTTTAAAACTACCACCACAGCGTAAATGTCAAAGCCCAAATGTAAATTTGTGCAAAAAGGGTTTCTTAAGAAGCGTGTGCATTCGGATAAAGGCACAGAACAAATAAATCTTGTGATGGTCTTGCAAGGGGTTGAAAGCAGCAGAGCAAACACGCAGCACAGAGCAACAGAGGACCAACACAGGTGTGCAACAACCACGAGCAAAAAGCCAACCCTAAAAGGATGCCAGGCAGAAAGGTTCGCGTACAACAGGTGAGGTTGGAATGGCAGCCATTGTCGTATAGAATTGTTGGTTAAATTTTATGCGCATTCGAAAAAAAAGGATTTTATACGTAGACAGCAGCAGTCGCTTATCAAAAAGAAACCCATCTCGAGTTGCATCGCTTGACAAATGAAATACTTGTGAGTGCCTTTGAAGTGAAAAGCTAGCAAATTTTTGTGAGGGTTTTAAAAGATTTTACGAGTATATTTTAAGCTTCTCGGGGACTCAGAGCAACAGCAGCGGTAAGTACAGCACAAAATTTGCTTAGAGCCTCAATATTAAATCCTACTCTGAACCCTGGAGAAACATTAAAACGTTCAATTAAGACGGAATTGGACAGTGTCACATAAGACTGAGGGACTCACAGGGTCAGTGATACTCCTGTAAGCTTCTGAGCTCCAGAAAAACTCACTACTAAAACGTATAAATCCGAGGAAAGTCTGTGATTTAACACACTTGAGAGGGCTTCAAGGATGTGAGGAACTAAGCAGAATTATTAATACTCTCCACCCTATTTCTCTAACTGAATAGTAAGTAACTCAGTAAGCCATTTGGCAGGCACTCTTATTGAGTCATAAACACTCACACAACCAGGAATTACGAACGCTTGAAGTGCCCTTTGCCAGCAAATGCTTCCAAGTCAACCGACGTTTTACACCTAAAACGCCACAGCAGGAAAAAAGTCCTCATGTGACAAAGTGAAGTGAGTGCCATGCATGTATGAGGACTGCCTGAAGGCGGGCATGCATGCAGAAAAACGAAGTTAAGCGCACTAGTTTCTGTATTTGTGCCTCATACAAGTACAAACAACAACACAAAAACCAACAACAACAAAATAAACAAGAGAAAATATTCATCCCAAGAGAGTTCATTAAAATTGTACTCTTTCCATATAATTTTACCTTTGTCATACGTCACACGGGGCATGGACGCATTTAGTGCGCCAAGTAAAGCAGGAATACCAAATCAAAATCGATTAATGGCGTTTCCACAGGCGTCGCACATCACAGCGCGCCCAACTCCGTCAGGGTCAGGATGAGCGGTAAGGGTTGAAAGGCGGTAAATATCCCAACATCCCCCTCCACCTACACACATGTTCTGTTCTGGTGGATTTGATAAGTCACGACAGTTGCACAGCATTAGAAATGGGGTGGGATCTGTCAAGGAGCCTGGGATAACTGCAAGCCAGATTTTTTTAGGCTTGAAAGCCAGTTTTTTGTTTTTGGTCCAACAAGAAGAGAACTGACAGTGAGATAAGCTAAGAGGAAGAAATTAACATAATTGAATGACATTAAAAGGATACTTAATAGAGTAAAGGAAGGCATGGCAGCGTGGAAGATAAGCATCTACTTTGATAGCTGAAGATTATAATGCAGCCAGTTTTTGTGAGCACTGCGAACTCAACCTGAGAGGCTGAGGTACAGCAAAACAGGATTTCAGAGAACCACAAAGAAGGGGTTAAGTGATAGAACTTAGAATACTTCCTCATTGAGAGGAGCATAAGTTATTCGAAAAATTTTCATTTCTCTTCTCACTCTTTCACAAACCACAAAAAAGAATTCATATAAACGACAGGTTAACTTTTTGAGTTTTCATTGTTCGTGACGCAAAGTTGTGAAATGCCTCTGGAGCATTACATAACGCTGAGGGATCAAAGAGCAGCACATAAAAACGGACACGAGGACATAAAGTTCCGAATGTTAAAAGCTTTTCGTAATCAAATTAATTGAAATATTTTGTCATGTACACCACCACAATGCTAGACGTGTTTCCTCAGAATAAGGAAGACAATAAAAAAAGGCTGCCAACGCAAAGAACTCGAAAGAGAAAAACTAAAAATAACATAAAAAATAAAAGGAATTTTAAGATATACAAAATTGCACTAGGCTGGTAGAAAGTAAATACAAGTACCAGTTGGTAAATTTAAGAAGGGAAATATAAAGCAAATTGAGTGCAGTCCAGTGGCCCAAAGCAACTATGGTAAATGGTTCAAATGGCTTTTTGATTATTTGGAAACTATTCTAAAGGCCACTAAAAATTACCTCAAAATGCAAACTTAAAGAACTTGATTAAATGCTAAAAAGTAAAGATCTTGCATAGGAAAGGTGATGAATTGAGTGTACTCAGCAGAGATACTTCTCAATCCGCATTTAATGACTTCATTTCATTCGCTCTCCGTCCAGAAATACGAGTATATTTTTAATGTTTTTTACTTCAAAAATATAACTTAAATACCTGCATTGTACGGGTAGTTTAGTCTTCAGCAGTAAATTCACATACCTGCAATTAAATTTAAAAAAGAAAACATTAAAAATATGTCATTAAATACTTTGTCTAAAGAAATTATCAACCAGCCGAAGAACAACAACTCTATACACGATCAGATAGAAGTGAGCTAGGTGTCGAAACTAGTTCCTCACACCCCACGAGATCACACAATGATTCATTCTAATTTTTCGGGTGAAAAAATTACAAAGTTGTAGTAATACACTCAACGGAAATTATTAGTAGTAGTAAGTGTTAAAAGTTATTTGCTAAGAAAACTTTGACTGAACTTTTTAAGAGATTTTTATTCATATTTTTAAATAGCAGTTTCAAGTGGAGACCTTCAGATCCTTGATGTTTGTGGTATCCTTATATTAATATTACTCATATATTTACTATCAGCATAAAAATCGGTTAAGCAAGTCACACTTGTATTAAAGTCAGACCCCCGATGGAGATCATCCCTAGTACTGATAATGAGAAATAAATGAGTTAGTAAAAAACTCTCCTTACCACGCGAATGTCCTTGACACTCCAGATGACAAGGCATTTGTCGTGTAATTGATTTCTCATATCCTAGATGACATGTCATTTCGAACAACAGCAATTGTATGCACTCAAGATGACGTGCTATTTATAGCGTCTTTAATTGCTAATACCCCAGATGACATGTCATTTCTAGCAACAGCAATTATTTACACTCAAGATGACGTATCATTTATCGCGTCATTAATTGCTAACACCCCAGATGACATGTCATTTCTAACAACAGCAATTGTTTACACTCACGATGACGTGTCATTTGTAGTATCATAGATCATGTTGACAGATGATATGCCATATCAGACAGCAGCAATTGTCGACACTCTAGTTGATATGTCACTGATGACTGACACCCCAGATAACATGTCATTTCCAGCCGCTGCAATTGTTGACACTCTAAATGACAAGTCATTTGTATAGTAATTGGTTGCTATAAGACCACAAGACATATCATTTATATTGTCATTGATTACTAACACTCTAAATAACATAATTTCTTACATCACATATTGCTGACACTTCAGATGACATGTCATTGACTATGTCATACCAGTTGAAATGTCACATAAAGTGTATATTTTAGTTAACATGTCATTTTTAGCATCATATATTGCTGACAGTTGACATAGGTAGTGTCATTGATTGCTGACAACTGACATTTCATTTTATCGTCACATATTGTTGATAGTTGACTTGTCATATGTGCTATCGTAGCAGGCCGACATTTCACAGAAGATGTCATTTCTAGTGTATAGCTTGCTGATATTTCAGATGACATGTCATTTCTTATATCATAACTGTGACATTGGTTACTCCTATTCCAGCTGGCGTATCATATTTAGTGTCATTTATTTCTAACGTTCCATATAAGATGTCATTTCAAGTGTCATCGATTTCTGTTATTCCTCATAACATGTCATTCAAATCACAGTCTTTGGTTATGGTCATTCCAGTTGGCATGTCATTGGGTAGTGTCATATATTTATTACATTATCGATGGCATCCCAAGTCGAGTGTTAAAGATTGTTGATACTCCCAATGATGAGATGTCATTAGCCATGTGTTATGGACTATTGATACTCCCGATGACATGCCATGTCGACTGTTAGATATTGTTGATACTCCCGATTAGATGTTATTTAGAGAACTAATTACATGTCATTTATGGGATCATTCATTGCTGATACTCCCGATCATATGTCATTTGTAGCATCATTGATTGCTGACTCAGTGTCATTAATTTCTTATTTTAAATTACATTTTGTGCGATTACTAACAAACTAAACATGTCATTTCGACCTCAAGTATATCGCTGACTCTATCGATGACATGTCATTTCTAGCGTCATTGATTGCTCCATTCCAAAACTAGTGTAGAAATGAACTTTCCTATGGTAAGCTTAAAGTGATCGCAGTGACCCAGTTTTCTTAACAATTGTTTACATGGACTACTAATAAATTTCTTTGAGCGTTCATCTTGATAGGTGTGTACTTTATTTTATTAATTCGTGTTGAAGTGTAATTTCCACTTCAATGTACTAAATTACAATTATTACTTATAATTATTCTTTCCCACATGTGGCACCAAAACTTAATCGACCGACTCGTGGGCCCCCATTTTATTATGCTAATTAATTATGATTATGGTAAACTTTACGTGCGCCAGTCCAAAAACAAAATAAATTAAAAGCTATACAAATATGTGACAAGCGTAATAATCGTCCAGCTGGAGGCCATTAGGAAGATACGTTTGAAGCGACTGAGAGGTCATCAGCGCGAAACAAGGCTCCGACACTGTGAACTTGGCCAAAGCAGAGACCAGTTGCAGGGCACGTGGAGTGGGGTATAAGTTAATATTTCTTTGTTTGGCACAAGGTCAAATGTGGGGTACACGTTTAAAGACGTACGTAATGGCCACGCGAGTCTCTGACACGGCCCTTTATTACACGTTTTGTAGTCCCTCTTTTACTTATTTGCTTTAATGTTGTTTTATCAGAAGGTGTCAAAGAATTGTGGGTCAAGAAACCTGTTAAGTAGTGAGTTCAGTTACCTAAGGAAACTACTCCGCAATAATTCTGCACTGTGTTAGACATGAGAGTCTTATATATCGATGAGGGCATAAAGGACCAGGGATATAAAGGAATAATAATTCAGCTGTTGAAAGACACAATTGTAGAAATCGAATTGTATGCAGGGGCATGGTAAACAAATTTATATTGTTACGAAAATTAGTTGCAGCTCATAATTCGGTTCACTGTATTATGTCACCTCAAAGGTACCTTTAAAAATATTTCAGTAACAGTTACTAATGATTAATGTTGGATCATTAAAATGCTCTTCAATTATATTCAACGGTTTCTTTGGTCAAGTTCCCATTAAACACATTCCCGTAGACATCACGCTCAGTTCATCAACATGGTATGGGAATATATCCATCAATATCAACTCAAATGTGCATAGAATGATAGCTGCATTTCCTTAATCCTCTTTTTCTTTAATCCTCTAAGGAGTTCTAATGTTTATCGCTATTATAATGCCAGAAACAGCCTTCTAAGGTATTTTTACTGAAAGCTGAATTTCAGTCCCCAAACCGTCCCTCTTAAGGAATTACTAATAAACCTTCAAGTATTTATTCCACAACTAAAAAGTTACTTGAGTGTTTTCGCTCGCGGCACAACATTCCAGATTAATGAATTATATAGATTTATTCATCCCTCTCATTTCGCATGATTTGGTTTGACAACTGAGATATTACTACGAGATTCTTAACTACCATATCATTGTTTTAAGTCTTCTGTTTGTTTTTAGAAGCAACTAAGTACTCTTCTAGCATACATTCATAACGAATCATTAATTACTCTTTCGTTCGTAAACTAAATAAAAATATACAGAGTATCTTTGCGTCCTCAAATACTATCCCGACTCAATTGCTCCAGCTGAGATATCTTACATATGTACAATTTCCTTTGGATTGTGTTCTAGAACTGCTTTAATGGAGTCTCTGAGCTCAACTCATATTAATTGGTGAGTGTCCTTCCATGAGGACCCCTCGCATGGAATTATTTTTAATTCCTCCCTATAGAATTAATCAGAACGTCTTCGATTTGAGGTTCATGTCATCTTTACATCGAATTATTTCTAATTACCCTGAATTTTGCTGATTCGCACAAAACTCCTTGTTCTAGAACATTAATTTTGTTCTGGATGTAAATGGCTGGTAGGAGCATCTTCGGCTCTTAGTTTATGGTTCTAACTCAGTTATCTTCATAATACCAACAGTCTATTGTTATTTTTCTTGTACTAAAGGAAAGTATTCGATCCAAGGGCAGATCTGCTTATTTTAAAATCTATAATCTCTCCTTTCGAGGCGAATTCAAAGGAACTTTTGGATAATTCAGGATGGTATATAATTATATGTAATTTAGAGGAGTGTTGCTAGAGAAACTACCCAACCATCTATCCAGAGAAATACCAAGGCTATAAGGTGGAGGTAGTATTTATCAAGAGGTGGAAGAATAAGTCAAACTATGTAACCAACCAGTGGAAAAAGAAGTCGAACTAACTAATCAATCTAAAAGGAAATCGAACCAACCAACATATGGGAACAATAATAGTTATCACTGGTGATTTTATTCTCGAACGTGGGACATGATATCTTTCTCTCAATAATCTTCATATGAGGAAAAAGTACTGTTCCAAAAAAAATGTCGATGTAATACTCTCATTTGAGGATGAACTTGAATGAAGGTCACACTGCAACCGACTGACCAACAGATGCACTCACTAAAAAGGCGTCTTCCAACCAAAACCGGCCTGAAGTACAGCTGATCGCCAGACAAACCAATCATTTGATAAGCAGCGTTAAACCGTCGACGAACAGGCAGACTCACTCTGGACTACATTAACCAGTTTTGGCAGCGGATCAACTACGAATTTCTGCATAAATTTCGCAGAAGTAAACAAAACCGGGAGGCAGAGAGGCTGAAATTTAAGATCTATCAAAGATGAACTGTAAAAGAAATACGAAAGTTGCTGGGAGCAGAGCCAAGACGGTGACCCTAATCAAATCCAAAAGTTGCAGCGTGCCGAGCACAACGCATGCGGCTAGAAACGAGAATACTAACAATGCCTGAGTGGCCGATTAAGCGATTAATTAATATACTGGAATACAAAGAAACGTCTGAGTGGAGTCTCGAAGTGCGACCGGCAAAAATTTCACCGCCAACAACATTTGCAATTTGATAGCCGAGTGGCTAAGACCAGTGAACCGGCGGCCTGAAGACGTTGAATAACTATAAAAAAAGGGAGGGAGTCTTGAAAATTGGCACTGAAAACACAGAAAATACGACTATATAAAAAATGTGTCAATGTGGTTTATGGCTGTGCATTTTATTAGCCGCGATGCCAATGACTTACGCACAACAATGGCAACAGCCACCACAACAATCAGCAGAACAACAACAACCACAACAGCCACAGGTGAAGCAATTGCAGCAAATGGTGAATTTGGGCATCGGCTTGCACAACATTTTCAAACATGTGCTGTACAGCGATGGTGAGTACCGCACGCCGCACGCATGCGTATTGCCTGCATTGCCCGTTTAGGTTGGTGCTAAACTTTTATTAACCCTCCGCAGCTCCACAGCAGAACGCGAGCTACGACTTTGTCATTGTTGGCGCTGGGCCAGCGGGCTGCGTGCTGGCCAATCGCCTGTCCGAGAACCCCAACTGGACTGTGTACCTGATCGAGGCGGGTGGCACGGAGGGTGCCTTCCATCAGGTGCCGGCCATGGCTGCCTATTTGCAGGGCACCCACTCGAATTGGGGCTACAAATCGGTGCCACAGCAACATGCCTGCTTCGGCATGCGTAACAGGGAATGCGCCCTGCCGCGCGGCAAAGTTTTGGGCGGCACCAGCTCCATCAACTTCATGATTTACAATCGCGGCAATAGGCGGGACTACGATCGTTGGGCGGCCGCGGGCAACGCCGGCTGGTCCTATGCTGACGTCCTGCCGTATTTCCTCAAAACGGAGCGGGCCAATTTGGCCGGGTTGGAGCGCTCAAAATATCACAATCACTCGGGGCCTCTCAGTGTGGAGGATGTGCAACACCGTTCGCAATTTGTGCACGCCTACGTGCAGGGGGCTCAACAGGCGGGTCACCCACTCAACGACTACAATGGCGAATCGCAGCTGGGTGTGTCCTATGTGCAGGCCACCACCAGTAATGGACAGCGCCACAGCGCATTCCGAGCGTACATTGAGCCCATACGATACCAGCGACCAAATTTGCACATTCTAACAATGGCCAAGGTTACACGAGTCTTGATAGATCCCGACACGAAGTTGGCGTATGGTGTCCAACTACTGTACAGAAACACGTACTATAAAATACTGGCTCGCAAGGAGGTAATACTCAGTGCGGGAGCCTTCAATTCGCCCCAATTGCTGATGTTGTCCGGTGTGGGACCGGCGGATAATCTGAAAGCCATTGAAGTGCCGCTGATTAAGGAGCTGCCCGTGGGGAAGCTGCTCTTTGATCATATGTGCCACTTTGGTCCCACCTTTTTGACCAACACCTCCCGGCAAACGCTGTACACGCACAACATTACGCCACAGTTAATTGCCGCTTTTACCTTCGGCAATCCCGCGACGATGTTGTCTTCCATTGGTGGCGTAGAATCGTTGACTTTCCTAAAAGTGCCCGGCTCAAGCGAACCCGCCGACATGCCGGATGTAGAAGTTATCACTGTGGCCGGCAGTTTGGCCTCAGATGAAGGTACCGCTCTGAAGGAGGGTGCCAACTTCAAGGATGAAATATACAATAAAGTGTATCGACCGCTGGCCCAGAGCAACCAAGATCATTTCAGCGTTCTGATCATGCAATTCCACCCAAAATCAGTCGGACGGCTGTGGCTACACAATCGCAATCCATTCGACGCGCCGCGCATAAATCCAAAATACTTTCATAACAGCGAAGATGTTGAATTCCTTTTGAAGGGCATTAAAGCAGTCCTACGCATATCCAAGCAACCCGCCATGCGTCGCGTGGGAACCAGATTACTGGACACCCCCATACCAGGTTGTGAGCAGCACCGCTTCGGCACGGACGACTACTGGCGTTGTTCCATACGCACAATGTCGTACACGCTACATCATCAGGTGGCCACCTGCCGCATGGGACCATCCACGGATAACACCACCGTCGTTAGTCCCGAGTTGAAGGTGCACGGCATTCGCAGTTTGCGTGTGGTGGACACCAGCGTCATACCATTCCCACCGACGGCGCACACGAATGCCGCTTCGTTCATGATTGGAGAAAAAGCAGCGGACATGATCCACGCAGACTGGCATAGTTCATAATTATGAAAAATTAATAATTAAATAACTCTTTAAAACTAAATTTTAAAAAAATACTTAGTCATGTTTTTTATGTTTAGCTTTCTAGAAATAGGACACAAATATATATATATACTTATATCATATCATTTAATACAGAATAAATAAATAAACTCTGAAACATAACAAACACAAATATATTTAAGCATGAACATAGAAATCAATTTGTGGAGTTAAATATAGAAATAAACTTAGAGAAAGTCACAAACTTTGGAAAAAACATAACATAAGCAGGAAACATAAACATGAACATAAATGCTGATACACACATAGGCATAAATTGTTACATAAACAGGAATAAATATATAAACATAAGATATACACATATAAAAATAAATGTAATCATAGATATCAATCTATGTACGGAGAGTAAACAACATGATCACAAACATTGACATAAACTTAAGCATATATAGAAACGTAGCCATTAAAGTTCACATAAATTTCGACACAGTCATAAATATGAACATAGGTATCAGCTTGCGAGCGTCAATATGAACATAAATAAAGTAACAAAAATATATATTTAAAAAAATAAACATAGATCGCAAGGACAACATAAATATAGAGAGTATTATAAACATAGATAGGGAAATAGCCATAAATATGAACAAAGACAATATTATACGAGTATATGGACATAAAGAAGAACCTGAGGATAGAAATAAAAATAGCCATTGAGGTCAATATAAACATCGACACAGCCATAAATATTTACATAGACATATTCTAATAAGGCAAAAAACCTGAACAGAAACATAGATGAGCATGCATCTAAACGTAGATTTTAAAAAGAGCCCAATTAGTCCAAATAAATATGAAGAGTATAAACATAGAAACATAGTTATAGATATAGAAACAGGCATAAACATAAACATAGATATCAATATGTGGATATAAGTCACAGACATGATCTCAAACATTGAGATAAATAGGAATATATATATATATATATATAAGAATCTCAATGGTTATGAGGATTTATGACATAAACATAGATCACATCAGATTTTTAGATATCAATTATATTAATATTAATATAAATATTATTATATCTTACACCATAATTAATTATGACTATAAGGTGTTGGGAGAATGAGTACTAACTACAGAGGCCTTCGACTCGAAGAAAAAGTTTCTAGAAAGAACATTTTAGAGACCAAGCCCGTGGCGTAGATATCAATATGTTGGCGTAAATCATAGCAAACATAAATATAAATAAACATGGTTATAAACATGTCCATAGTAGTTGACATAAACACATATGAAGAGTCTTATAAGCATACAAATAAAAGCAAGAATAAAAATTAACTTAGATATTACTATATACGGACATGAAGAACAAAGATGCCCACAAACACTGATGCAAACGAGAACATAGATATCAGCTTAGCCATTGACGTCACACAAATATCAACATAGTGATTAATATGAAGGTAGTTTTTAGAATATATGCAAATAAAAAATGTAACAAACATAGATCAAAATGATTATAAACATAAATTTAAACATAAACATCATAATCGACACATATATGAAAACTGGTATAACCGAGATAAAGAAACAGCCCTAAAAAGAAACATATTTATAAGTATATGAATATAAATCGACAAACATCACCTCAAACATTGGTATAAACATGAACATAGATACAATCATAAAACTGAGCATAAATATCAGTATGTGGATAAAAAGTTAAATACATGATCTCAAATAATGCCACAAACATGAACATAGATATAATCATAAGATTTGTGTAAACACAAAAGTAGACACTGTCATAAAACTAACTGAACATAAATATCAGTTAGTATATCAGTAAGTGGATGTTAAAGACTTGATCTCAAACATGGGCATAAACATGAACTTAGACATAAACATACGGCACATGTAAACATAAAAGTCGACCCTACCATAAAACTGAACATAAATATCACCTAGGGTATCAGTATATGAACATAAAGTTACAGACACTGGCATAAACATGAACATAAATATAAACATAAGACACTTGTGAACATAAACATAGGCACTATCATAAAACTGGACATAAATATCGGTTTGTGTACATATATTTATAGTAGTTAGAGTCAGATACATATGCCTTTCTTTTATTATGTTCTTTTGTGGATAGGAACTGAAGGCTCCTGATCAGAGTGAATCACTAGAACCAATCTACCCTCGCACAGTTGCTGTCTTCGAAACTAATTAAGAGCAGGCCAGCTTTCTTGTGGTCAAGAACCCTAATCAGATTGAGTATTTTGATTGAATCTCCAAAGTATCTAGGACCAATTCGTTAGGATTATAAAGGTATTCATGTAGAGCTTGGGTGGATCAAACTTTTTTATTGAAGAAAGTTTCTTCCACCAACACTGGCAGCCAACAACACACTCATACAATTTCATTTAATATTGAAGTGCGCATTTCGTTTTGCTTACTACGATTACCCCCCTCACGACGATCATTCTGAACCCATTAAAATGTTCATGAATTCTGTTCTGAAAGGTGATTGAACCACACAATTAGAACTCATCTACTTAGTCTACAAACTGGTTTAATTAAAACGAAGCAAATATGAATGAGATTTGTGCAAAAATCTTAAATTCTGCGAAGAAAAGTTGACAGTGAGTGATTCGGGACCAGTGCCTAAATTCTGGAAATGTGTGACGAACGTTGACTGGTTGTAATTAGCCATAAGAGAGAATTGTTTTAAATTTAAAATAAGTGCGTAGCTCCCTGCTAAATAAAGAGTCAAGTAACTGAGCTGCGATCTTCATTAATAAAGCACAGCTGAGACGAGCACAATCTCCGAAAATTACGCATTCTCCGCAGAGTGAATTGAAGTGCAAAACAATTAAAAAGTCGCGTATGCAAAGTGATAAAAGTGAAGGGACTTGAAATGAAGCCAGTGGCATACTTCAGTGCTCTGCTCAGCGTCAGTCTGTGTCTGCAGTTGTCCTTCAGCCAGAGATTAACCGACTCGATATTGCAGCTGGGTCTGTTTAACGGCTTCGAGCAAGTGCTGCACCACGAAAGTAGGTGTTACGAATTAACCGTGTCTTACACTCTGTCCTCTTCCAACTAAAATTAGTTCCCTTGCAGCGCCACAACAGGATGCCACCTACGATTTCATAATAGTGGGCGGAGGAGCGGCTGGCTGTGTGCTGGCCAACCGCCTGTCCGAGAATCCCAACTGGACAGTGTATCTGCTGGAAGCGGGCGGCGTGGAAAACATCTGGCATCTGACGCCGGCTGTGGCCGGCTACTTGCAGACGACGCACTCCAACTGGAACTACAAATCGGTACCCCAAAAGCATGCCTGCTTCGGCATGCGCAACAATGAGTGCGCCCTGCCGCGCGGCAAAATTTTGGGCGGCACCAGCTCTATCAACTTTATGATTTACAATCGCGGCAATAGGCGGGACTACGATCGTTGGGCGGCCGCGGGCAACATCGGCTGGTCCTATGCTGACGTTCTGCCGTACTTCCTCAAGTCGGAACGAGCGAACTTGGCGGGACTGGAGTATTCGCCTTATCACAATCACTCGGGGCCTTTGAGCGTGGAGGATGTGCGCTACCGCACGCAATTCGCGCATGCCTTTGTGGAAGGTGCTCAGCAGGCGGGTCACGCCTACACCGACTACAACGGAGAGTCACAACTGGGTGTGTCCTATGTGCAGGCCACCACTCGAAATGGCAAACGGCACAGCGCGTACCGAGCCTACATTCAGCCCATAAAGGATGTCCGTAAAAATCTGCACATTTTGACATTTGCTCGAGTCACTCGGGTGCTCATAGATCCCGCCACGCAAGTGGCCTATGGCGTCAAGTTCCTGTACAGAAAGCGTGTGTACACGTTCAAGGCACGGAAGGAGGTGATACTCAGCGCGGGCGCCTTCAACTCGCCGCAATTGTTGATGTTGTCTGGAGTGGGTCCGGCGGACAATCTCAAAGCCATCGAAGTGCCGCTGATTAAGGAGCTGCCGGTGGGCTTGCGTTTGTACGATCACATGTCGCATTTCGGGCCCACCTTCACGACGAACACCACGCGCCAGACCTTATTTCCGAGTTACATCACGCTGGCAGATGTGACTAAATTTTTGCTGTTGGACTCACCCAACACGCTGATCTCCTCCATAGGAAGCGTGGAAGCGTTAACCTTTTTGAATGTGCCTGGTTCGCAGACACCCGCCGATTGGCCTGACGTGGAACTGATCACAGTAGCCGGCAGTATGGCCTCCGATGAAGGTTTGGGTCTGAAGGAGGGCGGCAACATCAAGGACAGCGTCTACGACGCCCTGTACCGTCCCCTGCAGCTGTCTCGACAGGATCACTTCTCTGTGCTGGTTATGCACTTCCACCCGCAGTCATTCGGACGGCTGTGGTTGAAAAATAGAAACCCTTTGGAGTGGCCGGTAATCGATCCGAAATTCTTCTCCAATCCGGAGGACATTGAACCGATACTAGCGGGCATTAAGGAAGCTATACGCATAACGCAAACCCCCGCTATGCAGAGAATAGGCGCTCGAATTGTAACCACTCAGATACCGGGATGTGAACAGCATCGCTTCGGCACGGATGACTACTGGCGTTGTTCCATACGCACTATGTCGTATACGCTACATCATCAGGTGGCCACCTGCCGCATGGGCCCGGTTACCGACGCCACTGCCGTGGTGAGTCCCTCACTGAAGGTGCACGGCATCCGAAAGCTGCGTGTGGTGGACACCAGCATCATACCATTCCCGCCCACTGCTCATACGAACGCGGCCGCGTTTATGATCGGCGAAAAGGCAGCGGATATGATACGCGACGAATGGGAGGGCAAGGATTGCAATTGCTACTAAGCTATAATACTAAGGCGGCTGTTTCTGGATTGGATCGGTGTCAGAAAATAGGAGAGTGTGTGTATGTTTGCATATTAATGTGTGTGCATGTATGTGTGCCTGTGCGTGAGTGTCTGTCCAGTGGGAAATTAGCTAAAGTGATCTTTGATAGTGTCATCAGTGTTCATCGGGAATAACCAAAAGTAAACATTTAGAACGTCATTAATTGTGATTAAGGCAGTCATCAATTATAAGTGTGCATGTCGGCAGTTGTCGCTGAGATCATCACTTAGAGAATTAAAAACATTGTCCTTGAGAATACCAAAAATTCCCAAAGAAAAAGCCAGAAAAATTACAGGAGTGGTCCTTAACAGTAGCAACAGTGGTCATTGGGATTATGTAACATAGCTTTTACAATGCCAACAATTGTCATTTAGACAGTCCTTTCACTATAAGTGAACATGTCAGCAGTTGTCATTGAAAATGTCAACAGTGATCATGGAGATTTTAGTCATTTTCATTGATAAGCTCAAAAATTGTCACTGAGGTATTCTCAAGAATGTCAGGAGTGGTCCTTAAGAGTAACAACAGCTTTTACAATGTCAGCAATTGTCATTAAGACAGTCCTCAATTATAAAATATCACCAGTGATCATGGAGAATTTCAGTAATTTTCATTGAAAATGTCAGAAATTGTCACCGAGATAGCCTCAAGTATGCCAGGAGTGGTCGTTAAGAGTGTCAGCACTGCTCATTGGGAGTTTTCAACAGTATAGATTTCGAACGTCAGAAGTTGTCATTAAGACAGTCATCAATTAGAAGTTATCATTAATAAGAAAGCCATTGAAAATGTCACCAGTTGTCTGGAGAATTGGTCTTGTTTTCAGAAGAACGACAAAAATGCTCACCGAGAGATTCCACTAGTGATCAGTTAGAATGTCAGCAATGATCAGTTAGACACTCATCATTGATAAGTGGGAATATTGGTAGTTGTCCTTGAGAATACCACCAGGATCATGGAGAAATTAAGTCTTTGTAAATGAGAAAGACAAAAATTGCCACAAGGGTTTCCAGAATAATGTCAGGAGTTATCATTGAGAAAGTGAACAGTAGTCTGTGAGAACGTCAACGGTAGTCGGTGATAATGTCAGCAGTATTCAGTGAAAATGCAAGCAATAGAGCATGTCATCAGTAGTATCTGAGGGTGTGACTAATATTGTTAGCATGAATACAATCACATTTAACTTGGTTCCCTCACCGTTCCGATGAAATGTCATATATAGTGTCATCACTTAAAATATGTAATATCATATGCAGCAAAAGCTGATCAGACCACTTTCATTTTACCAGGGCGCTGGTAGCGAGTTGTCAATTGGAGTCCTGGAGGCAACTCGTGCTGACGGCATCAGTAACTGCTCAATTTCCCGCTGGGATGTGAAATATTTGTAATGCTGTTGTCTTCCATTAGACTACAACTTTATTATTATGCTGATGGTGGCAGTAACTGCTCAATTTCCTGCTGGGATGTGAAATATTTGTAATGGTTTGGTGTTCCATTAAACTCCAACTTTATTCGTTTTACTTTTAATTTGTAAACTAGGCTATTTGCTCATTCTATTAAAGGCCAAAGCCAGAAAACTTTTACTGCCTGACCTTAGCTCAGCTATTTGGGAAGCGGTCAACCTCGTGCAAATATTTGTCTCCAATTGCGAGTATTATTTATAATTAATATAATTTTTGTTGATATTTTAAAAACAAAACAATAAAAAATTGCATTCAAATTTAAAGTTGTACAACCCGAAAAAAACTTGTTTGCAGTTGGAATAAAATACAATTTCAATTGTTGTCTCTATAAAGAAATGAATTTGTTTTTATTACTGCAGCTGCGAGTAATTACGCAGTGAGGGTTTGGAACAAGTAATCTACCAAGGTGGTTATCCCACATAAAATTTGGAGGGACAATCCATCAGCCAGATTGTGGCAACTCACTCAGACAATCTTTGTGGAGTTTTATTGCATGTTTTGTTAAAGGTTCCATTATTGTTGTGAAGTGAACCAACTGGAATTTCGCGTACTGAGTACTCGCAAATTAAGTCGTCCAGACAATATCGTCTGACTATAATGATCTCATAGTAAGACCAGTTTCGTGTCTCAGATATGATTCTAACATATACATAAGTAATTGCAGCCTGTCAGATTGGATCCAAACATGAGAGAAGAAAATACTAGCGAAGTCCATCAGTAAGGTCCATGAAAAGGATATATAAATGAAGAACTGATGCCAGATGTAAGTTCTCTCTTGAAGGTGAAGATGAATACATGCATTAATAGTCTAAAGTAAAACAAGATTCCATGACGAAGACATGACATGTCATATCCACATGAATTGTGATCCCTGTTAATATATCTGCATTGCCTAGGACAATCAGAAATTGAACACCCTCACGCCTTCCCCTCAGACTGTAGGTTTGAAATGGTTGAAAGAGTGAATTTTTGAAAAAATGTGTAATCTCTATTGTATGCACTATATATATTTATGACTTTTATGTTGCTACCTGTCTTTGCTTTAACATGTCTCTCAAAAAGGCGTGTCTCTTTAAAAGAAGTATTGTTTTTATTCTTGGGCTCCCACACTACCTTGGATTGGACATCAAATTTAAAAACATGTATTGTGAGTTTTATGACTTTTAAGTTTGCTACCTGTAGTTGCTTTGACGTGGCTTGCAGAAATACAGAAGTTATAATGATGTTCTTCTTGGGCTCCCACACTTCATTGCTTTCGACGTCCAATCTACGTAAATTCTACGTACTGTAAGATTTATATTATATGATTGCTACCTGAGTTTGCTTCGATGGGGTTCGAAACAATACTTTTCCATTATTATTACATTACTTTGGATATGTTTGCAGTCTGTCAATTGTATGACATATACAGTAAATATCTGGCGATATTTTTGAACGTCGATTTATGTTCGTATAGGAAGCTCTAAAATCTTTGACAAAGGTGCAAAGCTCTTAGCATCACGCTCTGAAATCAGTACTCATCAATATAATCACAAAGGAACTGGTATTTATGAGAAGCTTTTATTCGAAATTTTGTGCTGTTGTTATTGAAGCATCTGGATACCATGTTGTATATATGGAAGTTATGAACCTGGGGAACTGTGTTAAACCCACTTTTAATATAAAATGTAGTCGGATATATTTAATAACTTTGTCTCATCATAACACAAAAGCTTTAAAGACTATTGTAAATTGTTTTCAGGGATGATTTTGCATAGAACATGAGTCTATTCCAGATAAACATAAATCAGCATATACTAGTTTGGTATCTTGAAGAAGTCTTAACATTATTCGGTTGAACATTAATGTCCTAAGCGAATAATTAGGTTAGATAATCGATCACTGGTACTCCTCAGATATACATGAGGAATTTTTTGCTATGATATTCATGTAATTACCAATAAACACTTCAATTAGCTCACATCCTGCATTACACTGAAGGGCTTCCGAGCTGATTAGCCGTAATTAAATTCAGACATTGAATGGGACTCAAAATTAGGAAATGTGACGATGATCAATGTGTATCTAAAAATAGTACAGCCAAGCAAAATTAGAGTATACGCACTCATACTATCATCACAACATACCATACCACACCAGGGGCTCAGCCAGATGAAAGCGAATCCGCACCAACATAAGGGGTGGATGTTACATTGTAAATGGTTATGAAATGAAAGTGCATTAACCTAAAATATCTGCTTGTGCCACGAGGGTTGAAGCGCCGCCACACACTCACACTCCGCTCGGTGGCTGTACAGTGAGACAAGGCGGAATACGCTGTAGACGCAGGGAAACAGTGCGAGGCCACTGCAAGGATAACGAGAACAAAAGCAACCACGCTGATGGTTGCGATTTGATATTTTGTAAACAAAAATTCGATATAATGGAATATGAGCACTTTAGCAGCAGCAGCATTAGCAGAGAGTTGTGCAGAAGTGCGTGCGCGGTGGTGGGTGCGGAGAAGAAGACAATCAGCTTGGCGTGTAAACACCATGCAGACGATGCTCATCAGCGCATTATTATCAATATGGCAACTGTCGAGCGGAATTATACGGTTGAGGCAGAAGGCGGCAGCAGCAACGATAGAGACGAAAGTGGCGGTAGAGGCAGAGGCGGCGGTAGAGAGCAGAATTGGCGGCAGCTCAAGTGTTCTGTGGTGGCCGCTGTGCTTGAAAAAAATTGAAAAATTTCTGCTGCAATTATTTTGATTTTTTTGCGCTGTTAATTTGCACACATAAATGCCCATGGGCGCGTTAATGCGAGTGGGGGAGCTCAGTCAGCCATGCGAGACAGTGCGTCCGCATTGCTTGGTCAACTGCCGCGCTGATTGTAGCCGCTTTGACAGAGTTGTTTGTTTGTTTATTTGCTGGCGCTGTCATCAAAGTCGTTTGAGTTCCAGTTCCCCACAGGGCCTCTCTTTGGATGTCCACGGAAGGGTTTCTGTACCCTTTGACAGTTTTATTGAAGTATTTGTGTTTTGCTTTGACTGGGTGTGAGTTGGTGTGTGGTGTGGGGGCAGGGGGTTGAGTAATTTTAATGGAAATGACAGTTACAGTCACTCTCGCAGTGTTATCATGCGGTTTTAAATTACTTTCCGACGCTGGGGTCGGAGCAACAATTTTTATTATTTTGCATTTTAATCGGTGTTTCTTAAATATTCATTTCAAGTGGAGATAAGGAGGCGGCAGAGGTATTTTGAGTCAGACAAATTTGTGAGCCTTGGCATCTATTTAGCCAGTATATATAAACAATTTAATTATAATTATTTCTCAACGAATTTGTTGACAAACAAATGTCAATCAAGTCACGTTCACATTGTGTGATAAAACTGTGATTCACGTGCGTCATTTTTATCTTTCCATTTCATGAAAGAAGGAGTGGAGATCTGTCATCTCCAAAGTGAGGAAAGCTTTTTGATTTTGAATGCCAATTCAGTGGTATTACATAAAGATTTCCCAAGTGATCAATAGAAGATATAAAGCATTAATTTATGAATAATAAATAAATAAAAAGAAATAAACAGAATTAAGGATATTTAGGTGGAAAACCTTAGGCTCCCTTAATCCTTAATGACCTGAGCGATCTGAAATCAATCAACAGAGAGGGCTGCTTGAGATTCGTCCTACTCTCAAAATGGCGGGAGTACGGCTGCACAAAGATTCTCAGGAAGTATGGGAGCATTTTCTGAGAAGAGAATTATGTCAGGGGAGAATTAAATGAGGGGAGAATTATATAATTCATACTCAAATGATAATTTATTTAAAGGAGAATTATGTGAGGAGAGATTATGCGAGCAGACTAAAGATCAAAAAGATAATAATGGGGTTTTCGATACGTACATAACAATTTTGTATGTAAAAAACACAGAATAACTGAGATATCGGGCTGAAATTTATTCCAGATGTAGTACACATGTTACATTTAAGCATGGAATTCATTCATAGGACCATCGATTGATTTTTTGAACCAATTTTCCACCACCCTTCCACACATATCGCCCGGAACGGTAGCAATTGCGCGTTCGATATTGTTCCTGATATATTTACGATGTTTTTAGAAGATAATTATATACTCCTGCTTTGTGTTTGAAACAAAGATGCCCAAGAGCTTTGATATCTAAACAAATATCATATCTTTGGCATGCAAATCATATGGCAAGCTTAAAGCTCTTTGAATAGTCATGCTAATAGTTTGGAAAGCACTGGTTTAAAACACAGCATATGTCGTGCTTGGCTTAGAACCAGCTTTTCATGACACAATACCGTCTACACCGGCTGAGTGAGATTTTAGTGTGTCAGAAGGGCGTTTTCCTGTGATATAACTTGGAATTTGAAGATCGAAAATTCAAACTAAAATCATTCAATTGCATGCAAGACAACTAGTTTAACAACTTATATTAATCCTGCCCGGGCATGGTCTGGAAAAGCTTCTTTCTAAATATTTTTCTTTACGAATCGAAGGCCTATTTACTCCCCTTGTAAAATAAAATAACTCATGTTATCACAGAATAAGTTCCGCAAAACTTTCTTTAAGACTATGTATACAGGGTTCATACTTAATTGATCTCCCGAATACTACTAACTCTTGAGCATCATCCCAGGTTTTTTTGGGAGCTTACTATAACTAATTGAATGATTTTATGTAATATGAAAAAGTATGATATCCCCTAGACTATGACTTGTCGTGCATTTGTACAGATTGTTCCTCTGACAATAGATATTCTAATTTTCCCAAAGCCGTTATTGTACACCCTTAAACAATGTTTTGAATTCAATTGTTCGGAATGAGTAAAAACGTCAAAACTAACGACTCCATTCATTGAATTTTTCGTACATTTTAAATATAAAATGCAAATGAGCTGCGGAAATATGCAAATGTGGTGCCATGGAAGAGAAAATGGAAAGAGGAGCGCTGCAAAGTGGAGGAAAGACCAATGTGGACGAAAATATTGAAAGCAATGGAGCGAAAAAACAAAAAAATTGGGAATACTTCAGAAACACTGTCAACCCAACTCAAATACTCCAGTTGAAGGACAATTATGATTTACAAAGTTGAATCTTCTTCAGACAGTTACTAAGGCAGAAATCAGGGGACGGAGCAAAACGTATATTCAACACTAACAAAACAACTGCATACTCAAATCTGTAAGAAGCGTGAATATAGAATATATAAAATTTTATTAGTAGAACAACAGCACTGGGAGAAGGCAATGATTAACATAAAGAATGGATAAATAACAAAAAACCTCAATCAGAATATGTGAAATAAACAGAGTCGATAAATCAGACTAAAGACAGAATAATGAAAGAAGTGATAGAACAAGAAATGTGAAAAACAAAAATGTTGTGGAAGCAAAGTGAAGTGAAGTACTTAACCATTAATCTAAGAAGAAATTGCTAACAACAAACCTGACAACCAAATACATTGAAGAATAAAACCACGATAACTTAAATAGGGATGAAGCAGTTGAGTGGCAGAAAAATAGAACAAATGAAGAGGGTAAAGATTGAATGAAATGGAAAAATCAAAAGAAAACATGCGAGAGTCCAGTTTATGCGATGAGCTGATTTGATAAAGAGAACAGGCACAAATATTAAACGAACTGGATTTAAAGGCATTTGTAGATAACAGAGCTGACTGATAGAACAATGGCATTAATAGACATAAAGTGTGGAGGGAAATGCAGAACTACTACGGAGTAAAATAAGGTGTACTTAGCAATGTAGTTGGATAAAACATAAAAAAATTTTAAGATATGAAACTATTGAATAAGGAAAAAATTGGTGGCAAAAAGGGAAATGTAAATTTAGAATATATTTTTATGAAAAAAGGAGTGGATAAGAATAAGTTAAAGTAGGAAAAGACGGAAGAAGAAATTAGTGGAAGGGAATCAATCAAGAAAAACTAAGAGATAAGAATGAAGAATATAAAAATAAAAATGCAGTTAGGTACACATAAAAATTTAAACGGTTGATTAGATATAAAAAAAGAAAACAATACAATAAAGAACATAAGAAAATTAACTTAATAAAAAAAAACCGAGAAAAATATAAAATATATCCTCGAATCATATAAACAGATAACCGAATTCGGTTACAGATAAAACAAGTGATGAAATGAAGAGAAAAGAAATGAAGACCGAAAAGGGAACGAATCAAATCGATAAGAAAGTTGAAGCAGTAAAAAAAGGTAGATAAAATAAAGCATTTCCAAAACAAACTGAAGCCACTTTGCCTCTACACTATCAAGCTAGTGATATAGTACGAAATATGAAATTCAGTATTCATGAATAAATATGAATAAGCGTTATATTTAAGTTAGAAGAGAATTAAGTGACGGGAGAATTATGTTCAAAAAAATTACATGATTTTTTTCTATCATTCTTGGATTTTTTTAGAAGAGAATGGTGTGAGGAGAGAATTTTGTGAGAAGAGAATTAGGATAGCAGACTAAAGTTCCAAAATAGAATATGAACATTGAGAATAATCGATGCTGTTGTTATCACGGTATCGATAATGATAAGTGGAAGTCATTAATGATGTTTTCCTTTCTCAAGCACAATAAGGCGAAAACGGTGAGTCTGCAATGGTGCTATCTCTCTCTCACCAATGCACACATATCTAGAATATATTGAAATCTACTGTAAAGCAACAAAAATGCACAAAAAGCGGTGTGATCCAAAGCAAGTTGCCATTTGAAAGCAATTCTGTTCAGTTGTCATTTGAAAGCAGCAGTGATAATAGTGATATATATGTTTAAGTAATTATTTCCAGTGAAATAAAATTGGTGAACTACTTTTTTGATATGAAAAAAAATTACTTTTATTAAACATAATTAATCAAAGAACGGATTTTGTTATACTCCACACAATCCAGTGATTGAAGTACTCTAATTTTCGGAAAAATATCTTGTCATTAAAGCTACAATGAATATTCTGCCGAAATATATTCACACGAAAATAGCTGTTCATCATGATCACAGAATCAAAAATTCTAGTTTTGACCTTCAAGTCCCAAAAAGAGAGTCGACTACATTAACATCGTGTAATCCAATTTTCAGTAGTTTATATATGAGATCACAGTACGACACTATGATATATCTCCTGAGAATACGAAAATCTTCTTTACTCATCATTATTTACTTCCTTGGAGAGCTTAGTACTCACTGACATAAGGAGTGTCTTATCCTGTCTCTGATCTTTACTATTTTTTCAGTGAGTTTGAAACTCGTTTACCTTCATTTCCTTTGCACTTCGGTTGTTCCTCCATTACATTACCCGCAGAAGGGTTCTGAGCTAGCAACGCTATCCCATTCATTACCTTCACAGCCATCATATTGTGGGAAGCCTTCTCATTATTAAAGTTTCTCTATTCCTCCACAGTTCATGTCAGAATCTCAGGATATAACTAACTGACTAGTCGTCAAACAATGAACATTAATTTCAATGATTCAACGAATTGTGACAATCCTAACTTTCAGTAGGAGTTTTAATACTCCCTTTAATAGGTAGGTAAATGAGACATTCATTTCTGTCCAGGATGTTTTTAGAGAAAAAAAAGGAAACTCGTATTCATACTTAGAATGACAGAGCCGAAACTGAAAAAATCAAATTGGTGACAAGTGGGAACGAGTGTAGTTAGCGGTATTATCACATTCAAATGGGGGCTAACTAAATCCATCTAACCTTGAAGTGTCTCAGCTTCAATTTGCTTGAAAATTTCGTTTCCTTCCTAATTCTAGTATTACGGAAGATCACTTTGGAGACCCGTTTAACAGTGCCATCTAACATTGTAATGGCTTAGTATCATATCTCTATGGTATAACGTACATTCCTTATCCCTGGACAGACTTCTGAGATTCATAAAAGAGTCAAAAAAGTTCGAAAATGTGGAACTTCCTTTACAGAATCCTCTATTTCGCACTTCCCCCAAATATTTTTCCAAGCTTACAGTACAATGGGCATCAATGCCTGAGTGCTTGGAAACCTCCTTCTTCGACGGTTCTCCGGGCGACCCCACTTATATTCTTCAATTCTATCGTATACTCGTATATTGGCTTAGTATCATATCTATTGGCTTAGTATCATATCTATTGGCTTAGTATCATATCTATGAGCGTCGATATTTCCTCCATTCACAATACACAAGCTTCAACTGCTTATCTCTAGTCTTCCGATAATTCAAAACTGGTTCTATTCACAATATTGATTAGGATCAAGGTTGCATTTCGCCCTGTTTTTAGGGGCGATTTTAAGGGAAAACCACACACTTGTTTTCGATATTGATTCTTATGTAATTATGACCAAAACAAGCATTTCCGTTTAGTTTTAACTCCAAAACATTGAGTAAAATTTAATAGAGGCACGCATACTTGTTGTAGGGAGGAGGGTTTATATAAGTAATATAAGTAGGCGTATTTTTGTAGGGCTTGAATATGTTGAACTATTAATAAAATAATTACCTTTATGGGAAACGATTTTATTGATCTGATAAGCTTCTTCACGGGAAACGCTCGTAAATCACCTGTCGCACCTTAAAAGCCCACGTGAAGAGTAAAGTAATAAAAAGACAGTCATAAATTGGGGCAATAAAATGCTTTTATTATTGAAGTGGCATGTCGATAAGGCAAAATTAATAGCTTTGAAAATCACAGATTGATGAGAATTGTGGAGGAATAATGAAAGGGTTCGTAAAAAAGGGGTAAGTAAGGAAGAGAAGCTCACTACTGAAAATCACGAGTAGGTACAATGCCGAAAATCCTTATAAATATTTAAGCAGACAATCAATCAGACGCATGAAGTACTGTAACCACTTGATGAAGGCAAGCAATGGAGTGGCAGGAGACACAGTGCGGATGTGAGCGTAATGAAATCCTGCTACGCAAGCAACTCAGGTATTCATGGCCAAATGGTAGAGGAGCGGCCTCTGGAGTAACTAAAGCTGGTCTTAGACTCCAATTTTATAGATTGCAAACAAATGGAAAATACAAAATTGATAAGGACGAATCCCCCACCAAAGCCAGTGAAACACACACGAAACCCCAAATCCACACGTTGTGCTGTAACTGCAATCCACCCCAAAAAAAGAATGGCGCCAGGCAAATTTCGAGGGAAACTGGCGACTCAGTGGAAATGTTTACAAACTCACAGCAATCCATCAAAAGCGCACAAAGATGCCTTGATACACGAGCACGCATGTAAATAGGCGAATTTACAGCACACCGCACATTGGCTGCAGTGGAGGGCCATGGAGGAGGAGGAGGCATGCAAAACCGAATTTAATTTTACTCAAGTGAAATGCAAATAGAAATGACATGGATGTAGATGTGAATGTGGTTGTGGATACGGCACCAGTACCCAGTTCAAAGAGAGCCAGAAAAAACCAAAGGGAAAAACAACCAAACAGGAAAACAGCAACAAAAGAAGAAAAAAAACCAACCCTAACCAGACGCAATTCGAATCACTCAAAAGAAAACCCCAACTAAATTGAAAAAGGGGCATGCTTTAAATAGGTATTTATTTTTGGAAATAAAACTTTAAGGAGCAACAATGCCGGCGAATTGCAGCCGAGGCAGCAACAAGAATGGAATAGTATTTTCCACACAACAACAACAACAACAATTTATTGATTTTTTTGGCCATTACGCGCGCGTTTTTTGAACTCGCAGCAATGGAAAAGCGGGCGAGACTCTCGTGCGTCGTCCTTCGCAGCAGGCGCCGGCTTTTTACTTCCGCTTTGCTATTGTTGCTTTATGTTGTGGGTGGGTGGGGGAGTCTGTAGCAGAGCATGCATGGATAGTAGAGAATGTGCTGATGAAATAAAAAGAGACTGCAGCTGAAGGAGAAAATGGAGGGAAACTCAAATTTTTCTGAATGACATCATTGGAAGTGTTCAATTTTAACTATAATTAATTAATTGTGTGCATTATAATTAATTTTTTTCATTGCTTGTGTAATACCTGAAACAATTAAAGCCTCGTTCGGTCCAGTCGTGTATATATTTCCCATGATGTTTGTTGTTGTTAGTTAACTGCTGACTTTGTTTTAGTTTTCAAACAAACTTACTAATTTAACACAATTTGTTATACACAATTACAAAAATTTTTTTTTATTAATTATTTTTTAATTTTTAATTATTTTTTGTAATTTTTTAATTTTTTTTTTTTAAACACTACAAATTTTTTGTTTTTAAATACACCAGAAGCACTTTAAAAAAATCACCAATAAAAAATATAAACTGCAATAAGGAAAAGAAATTTAAAAATTTTAACTAAATGAAGAATAACGTTTTCTTATTTTCATTATTATTATTATTTATTAATTTTATATATTATTAATATATATATATATATATATATATATATATATATATATATATATATATATATATATATATATATATTAATTTTATATATATATATATTTATTTTTTTTATATTATAGAATTTATTACATATTTATTCATTATTATTTTTATTTATTATGTCAACAGGAAAAAAAATGGAATTAATTTATAATTTTAAAAAAATTATACAATATATAAGATTTTTATAACTTTAAATTAAATTAAGAAAAACTTTTTTAATGTTATTTGCATTTATAGTTACATTGTAATATTATTTTCACATATTTTTTGTATATATATAATTATTAATATTTTTCAATAAAACAATTTGCAAATAATTTATAAAAGTTATAAAAATATATATACTTTTGTTTTTTGAACACTTTAAAGTATTTTTAATATTTTTATTTATGTTTCAACAAAGTAACTTGCAAATAACTTATAAAAATATAAAAAAAGAGTGGACAAAAAATTACTGTATGAAAAATTCAAAAATTAATTGTAGAAAAAAATTACTGTATTTATTTCTATTAAAAATTATATTACATCAACAGGTTTTAATACTATAATTTATTTTAATTATTGTTTTTTATTTATTATTTTGTAATTTTTATAAATTTTTATAGCAACAAATATTAACAATTCAAACATAATTATCTCAATTTGTTTCTTTGTTTACTGAATAACATTTTTGGTTTATTGTGTATACAACTGCATTTAATTTTCAGTAACTCCAAAAAATATGCTTTAAAAATTTCACAACTTCACACTATATGCTCTTTCTCTAACACATTTACCCACTTTTGTATTTTGTTTTGCTCAGAAATTTTAATATTAAATATGACTTTTTTTTAATACTTAAAAAGTGTTTAAACACAACAAAATTTTAATAATTTGGTATATATTTTCATTATTCTTCTTCAATGAAAATATAGAAAAATTGCTTTTGGCATATAGAAAAATTGGCATTGATATACAACAATGGCACAGAAATTTTCGGCAACTCCAAAAACTATGCGTCAAATTAATTCACAACTTTACACTACGTGCTCTTTCTCTCACATTATTTGACTAATTGTGTATTTTGTTTTGCTAACAAATTTATCATATGTATCTAGAAATGTTTATATCACTTATATGAATTTTCACACACTTGTCAGCTCTATATACACGTAGCACTAAAATTAAATTCTTATTAAATTGCTTTTAAATATTTTTTTATGCCTTTACGCATTCCACGCACACGTCAATGGCAGAGATGAAAAAATGATGCGATTGCTGTTAGACTGGCGCCCTTTTGACGCCTTTTTCGGTGCGTGCGTACGTCACGCTTTGAATTAAAAAAAAAATTAATAAAAATAATAATGGTTAATTCAATTTTCTGTAAGAATTAAATCAATAATATTATTTATTTCTTCAACATAATTTTTGTGAAATAATTTAAACACTTGATAAATTGTATACTGAAAGATGCGAAATTCTTATTGGAATTCTGTACTAATCCCGTCGTCTCATGTTCTCTGTTATCAATAGAGAAAAGCAATGATTTTTTCACACCACTTGCCGTATTTTTGTTATTTATTTAATTCACAAAGTTATTAATTTTTATTTATTTTCGCAGCCTCTTTCCCTCTGAACCATATAGCAACCAACCAACGACCTACAATCACAACAACGACCACGACGAAGACGCACCTTTGACTGTTCTTATCGGCCCTGCATACAATTCAGAATACCCTATTCTACTCCTTTTGGGGAGAAATGTCAACGTTTGGCTGGTTGTGTGTGTTCCGGCAGTGGGAAGAATTTGTACGCAGGGTTGATTTAACATATGACGTCATTCCGTATTTATCAATACTGGTCTAATTCATGCTCAGAGTGCATTATAGTGTGCTCATAGCGATTTAGTTTTGCTTTGAGCGTATTTCATGACAAATGTCAAACGCAATTTCTATCGATAAAAGTTATCGATAGCGAGCACTGCAATAATACAACATGGCGTCTGGCGCGATAGCATTCGTGAGAGACGTCTTTAATGCGAAAAATAAAACAGACAAAATGTAAAAGGGAAGAAGAAGCAGCCCAGATAAGAGAGTAGCAAAAGCGTTTGTAATAAATCGGTGGCTGGCGCGTAGTGAGATTGCTTCTTTTTGCAGAAATTAAAGTTTTAGTTTTATTTATTTGCAAACAAACAGAATATTCAATAAAAACAAAAACAAACCAAATAATCAACACGCTAAAAGTAGAAAAGTGCCGATATTTTGCTGTAAAACAAAAGAGACAAGAAACAGGCCAACAAAGGTGAGTTGGATCGGAGTCGTCGTCGTGGTAGTGTTTTGTGTGCAACGCCGCGCTACAGCGGCCACTTATACCAGTACACACACGCGTTTGGAAATGTGGCAATGGACGGACAGAATTGCACCGTACTAATAGACACAGTAAATTAGCATAGTTGGCTGTGAAAAACCACTGCTCTGGCGGTGTGCCGAATTTCTCAAGTAAGCGCTGGAAAGGCAGTGGTCGTGCCCTTAGTGGGAGAGTAACTAACAATTCCAGAACATATCCTGCGGTGTGCACATGTGCCTTTGTTGTTATTGTTTGTTTATAATGTTTACGGCTCTATCCTTATCCTCCTTGCCAGGTCTGGCCGGCACAAGGTCTGAGGCTGATGCAATGTGTGGGATTCCCTTGAACCTTTTGTTGTGTAATATTTTTAACTTTCACATTTCGTCTCTGCTGCTACACATACACACTTTCACGCACTTCGAGTTTTTTTCGAATTGTGACGCACATCATGCTGAAACGTAATTTTCGCTAATTTGCGATTTGTTTCTTGTTTAAGAGAAGATAAACCCCCAGCAACTATTTTCGCAACACATCTGGTGTGGATTCAATATCAAGCCAAGCATTTGGTTTTCAGATCTATTGGTGTCCCATAGCGGTATATAAACAAAAACAAGACCCGCCTCCAAATAGTTGTAGCCTTCAGCTCAATGACAACCTGCCACACGAATGACACTGACACGTGCGTACTCAAAGTGTGTTTGTAGTGATAATTATAGGGGAAAGAGGTCAAGAGCCATTACCTGGTCGGTCTCCATGCTAGGCACTGCTAATACTCCTTCTCCATACAGTTCTCTGTTATTAGAAACAAATCCACGCTTTATAATTTACTGTAATCAGATGTTTTTAATATATGGATTTATAGCAGCAATAACAAGCAACCCACACGTGCATATATACAGAGGTAGAGAATTCAGACAGTCCGCTGCTCAGGTTTTGAAGCGAATAAACAATATATTTGTAATAACTTCGAGTCCCACCCACACCAGCATATATACGAATATTCCGCAGCTTTGGTTTTGAAGCAAAGAAACATTTTTATAATAACTTCGAATCCTGTCCTGGGTATATTCTCAACTATGCTTCCTTCTAAATTCGTTTCCACTTCGAGTCGTTGGCGTTAGTGACTAAAACTCATACCCCCAACCCCTAGCAGGAATAATTAATTATGGTTCAAGGTATATTAATAAATAATAATTTATAATAACTCGTTAACTATTTTAATAGATGTTTCATACAGTTTCCAAATATACCAAAAGTATGGTACTATAGACTAGACCCCACTCAGCCCAGTTGTACATTCGCCGTTACTGGCAGTAGAACGTCTGGAACCCTTTGGCAACTGTGGCTCCTTAGTAAACTTTATTTATGCTCATAAGTTTGTTCTAATAATATTTAATGGTTTCTTTCAGTAATTTACTGTATTGTTTTTGCATGTCCAACCGACTGGTGTAAAGATTTCAGCCCAGTGCGTGCACAAATCCACCTCCTTCATCGTGACCTTTTCGCCAATTTCTTTTCCTTAAATTATAAGCTCAATTTCTACCTTCGAAAGTTTCTCAAAAAAGAGATCTGACATATTGCACGACTTGCTCTGTACATTCATCAAGGACCACGTGGATTTAATTATCGTTAAGACTATTACACTTTATGCTCATTTTAAGTTTCTTCTAATAATATTTAATGGTTTCTTTCAGTCATTTACTGCAATATTTATATGAGTTTTCCTACTGGTGCTAAAATTCCAGCCGCCAAATCCTGTTTTTTTCAACGCTAACTTCTTTCCAATTACTTTTCCTTATAATCTGAATTATAACCTTCGAACGATTCTCTTAAAAATATATGAGTGTATTGCTGAACTTGCTCTGCCTATGCTCAAATGGATTCTGATATTATATCCACGATATGGTTATCTTTTTATAAGAATTGAGGGCATTTAAAGGAATTTACCCTGATTCATGGTGTCTTCGAAGAGCTCAGTGGAATTATAATTCTATATCCACGATTTTTTTAAGAAGAATTGATAGTGTTCAAAGGAATTTATCCTGATTCATGGCGTTCCATTTCAATTGCCATATGCCTGACGTTCTATACTATCGTCCTAGATGTGCCTTGATTTGTTTTAATTCACATTCGATCAAGGCAATTTAGTACCATGAGTTTGTAAATTTCTTTTCATCAGGATTGAGTATGTTGCAAGGAATTTACACTGATTCGTGGCGTTTCATTTTGATTGGCATATGCCTGACGTTCTGGACTATCGTCCTAGATGTGCCTTCAATTCTTTAATATCTTGGCGAATATGAATATCTTAGACTATGTGTGTTTGTGAAGAAGTCTTCAGAAAGTGCCCTCTAATAGTCGACATAGTTCATCGTTCCATTTGGACTAAAATGATTGTCTTGTTGCATTAAGGAATCTGGTTATTAGCGTTCCTCTGATCAATAATTGACTTGCCTTACTTATTATGTATTGACATGCCTTTCTTATAATTATTACAGAAGAAGGAGATGAGAACAGGCAAAATGTGTGCTGTTATTTACAATTTTGCTTTAAATTGTAGAAACAAATTGAAGAAACATTCAGCGTCCATAATTGAAGCATGGAAATGCGAATGAAAGCTGTAAAATTTAATCAGCGCTATTTCAGATAACACTACGGAGAATATTCCTCATTTTTATATAATTATTATGCATAGAATGTGTTGTGGGTGGTTTTTTATTGAGATAGGGGTGAATAGGGGAATAATTTGTATGCACAATTTTTGATCCAGGGACACATCATCATTCAAACCAGATACTTTTTCAGCAGTGCTAGAACTCTAAACTGCCCCTTCCTCACTTTCGCCATTGAAAATTGCTCATTTCGTGCTTATGGCACCCTACGATTACGACTTTTTCAATCCAAACTTCAGAAATTATACTCGGACAATTCTTTCGATGAGCAAAAGTTCAAATTTTTAACAGAGCAAGCCGCGATTTTGTGATTTATATTTTATGTGTTACTTTACTGAGCAAACTGTCAAAACATTTATATTTTATTATTAATTATACTGATGTTTATAGTCCGATTTTAAACTAGTCCATAAATTCTATCTTTCAGTTCCAATCTACGTTACCAGTGTTCGTATTCATCTGGAAAAGAGGCAACCACTCACTCATTCACTGAGACCTCGTTGCTGGGACTGCCACCAAAAAGACGTATGAACCATTTTTCGTAAATAAGCAGCTCCAAAGAATTGCGGCAAAATCACCGTCAAAACTCAAGATAATTCCACAAACACCTCCCCTCACAACACAGCTGCCAGCTTCAGCTTTTATAGCTCAGCTGCTGCCACCACCAACACAATCACCACCGCCACCTGCTCTACCAGCTCCGGGATGACTGACTACAGTGACCTGGATCGTCAGATCGAGCAGTTGAAACGTTGCGAGATCATCAAAGAGAACGAGGTGAAGGCTCTGTGCGCCAAGGCGCGGGAGATACTCGTCGAGGAAGGCAACGTGCAACGTGTCGACTCGCCAGTGACCGTCTGCGGTGACATACACGGTCAATTCTATGACCTGAAAGAGCTCTTCAAGGTGGGTGGTGATGTGCCTGAGAAGAATTATCTGTTCATGGGCGATTTCGTGGATCGTGGCTATTACAGCGTTGAGACTTTTCTGCTGCTGCTGGCGCTCAAAGTGCGCTACCCAGATCGCATCACACTGATACGAGGCAATCATGAATCTCGCCAGATTACGCAGGTGTACGGTTTCTATGATGAATGCCTGCGCAAATACGGCTCGACGGCGGTGTGGCGGTACTGCACCGAAATCTTTGACTATCTCAGCCTGTCGGCGATCATTGATGGCAAAATATTCTGCGTGCACGGCGGCCTCTCTCCCTCCATACAGTATTTGGATCAGATACGTACGATCGATCGCAAGCAGGAGGTGCCGCATGACGGACCCATGTGCGATCTGCTGTGGAGCGACCCCGAGGATCAGACGGGCTGGGGTGTGTCGCCGCGCGGAGCCGGCTATCTGTTCGGCTCCGACGTAGTGTCGCAGTTCAACCGCACCAACGACATTGACATGATATGCCGTGCGCATCAGCTGGTCATGGAGGGCTTCAAGTGGCACTTCAACGAGACCGTGTTGACGGTCTGGTCAGCGCCCAACTATTGCTATAGGTGAGCCCCTGCCCCGGGTAGAAACATGCTACGTAATGTGCACCTTGCGCATGTCTGAATGAATGTCTGCTAAATTGTTGTTTTATTTTTATTGCACAGATGTGGTAATGTGGCGGCTATACTGGAATTAAATGAGTACCTGCACCGAGATTTCGTTATATTCGAAGCGGCGCCGCAGGAGAGCAGGGGGATACCCTCGAAGAAGCCGCAAGCGGACTATTTTCTCTAAAGTGTTCGCAGCTGTTCGAAGCAGAGCAAGTAAAACTATCAACATACAAAAACAACGCGGCTACTGTTTTCGTCGTCGTATTCCTGCAGAATTTTTACTAACTTTTTTTTACCTTTTTGTATGACTAAGGCTAGCATAGAACCAGCGCGCGCAGCTGTTCCTATCCCTGTAAGGCTTACGAAAACAGTGCGCCTAGCTGATTCCTGAACCCCACAACTTCTCATTACGTATAAATTAGTAACATTTATGAGAACATTTCCTTTTCTTTAATTGTTTAAATCCCTCAAAGATTTATGTTTGAAAATCGGCCAACCGAACACTTAAAAAGAAAATATCAACTATATATTAATTTACTTGCCCGAGCGCGCGTGTGCAAGTGAAACAAATTGTAATTTTTATGCAAATGTAAATTTAAAAAAGAGGTAACTGAAAGTAGCGAAAATTTATAAAAACAAATAAGAAATAGAAAAAAGAAATGTTTTAACAGAGCAAAAGTGTAGTAGCAGCATCAAAGCTAGACAACAACTGCCAACAACAACAATTCAATTTTTAATAAATTTTTTTGGTATATGCAAAAAACAAAAACGGTCGACAACGTGGTGGAGCTGGTGGCCTCAGGAGGAGGAAGCAGGAGTCAATTGGATGATCAACTTTAAACATACACAACCAACTGACAATTGACCACATTTGACTCCATTAAGGAAGGGGGAGGGAGGAGGTCGAAGTAAGCTCTTAAGAAGGCACCTCGCCTACCCCGCATTTAGTTCGCTCCTCCGGCTTTGGCCCGCCAAAAAGAGACTTAAAATATTTATAATTGTTAAAATTTGTGTAAAAATATTGCAAGAAACAACAAGAAAACCTACAACAACAATTTCCCATACAACTTTTGCCACATTTTTAATATGTAATTACACTAAATACCTACAACAACAACAAACATAAGACAAGGAAACAAATTCAAATGTAATGTAGTGATAAACGCTGTATTTGAACCGCCTAAAACAACACTGAATTCATTTTATACTGAAACCCCAAGAACCCAATTCATAGAACAAAAACTGATGAAACAAAGCATAACAACAACAACAACAACACAAAATTTTTGTAAAGCAACAGAAACGTTAAAAAGTGAAATTTAAGTTTCTCTAGTTAATATGCAAGTACACACACACACACACACACACACACACACCCATACACACAATTTAACAACAAATCAAGCTAAAAATATATATTAAAATAAAAAAAGAAATTATTATAGTATTTAGTATTATAAAAATACACAGATAGATTTAAAATTAAACAAAAATACAAAAAAAGAATAATAAATATGAGTATATACACAAAAAATGAGCGTTTAATATTATATTTATTTAATATTTAAATTAATTTGATAATTTAAACTGAAACTAATTTATATAAATAAAAAATAATTATATAAATAATACAAAATTATATAAATTAATTTGATAATTTCAATTAATATTATATAATAATTTCAATAATATATAACGATATTTACTTAAGTTTATTTAATATTTAAATTAAAATTCACTGCGTTTAATATAACAATTTATTTAATATTGAAATTGATTTTATTATAATATAAATTAAAATTAATTTATATGTTGTTCTTATGTATATTTAATTTGATCATTTAAACTAAATTAATTTATATAAATAATACAAAATTATATAAATTAAATTGATAATTTCAATTAATATTAATTTATAAACGTTTAAAGTAACGTTATTTACTTACGTCTATTTCATATAATTTGATAATTTATATAAATAAATTATAATTATATGAATAATAAAAAATTAATAAATTTATTCAATAATAATTAAATTATAATTGATTATATGCGTTTAATATAACATTTTTTAGTTACATTATTTCAATAATTAAATTAGTTTGATAATTTAAATTAAAGTTAATTTATATAAAATTTTTTTTATGTTTATTCAATATTTAAATTAATCTCATAATAATTTAAATTCAAATTAATTTATATATGCTTAATATAACTTTTCGTTAATTACGTTTATTTAATAATAAAATTAATTTCATAATAATTAAAACTAAAATTAATTTACATAAATAATCACTTTTCTGGTTGCCAAGGAAGTTATGATTAAGACAATGATCCTGAAAGATGCCCATGCTGCCTTTTCTGTGGGTGTTAAACGTCGTGTCAAGTTGTCAGCCATCAGTTTCCATATATATATGTCAGGTCCAGCGAAAATCCCTTCTTTTATTTAGGGGTAAGAAATCTTCGGAAATAGACGTGTTAAGTAATGGAATTTTGTATGGGTAATTTTTGATCTCGTTAGTTTTCGAGCAATTTTCAATTTGGAAGCACTTTTCTATCCAGGACGGATAAATTCACACGTTTAATCCGAGTATAATTCACGTTTAAAATAACATTTATTTAATATTTAAATTAATTTGATAATTATTTAATATAACTTGTATTTAATATTGAAATTGATTTTATTATAATTTAAATTAAAACTCGTTTATAAAAAATTTGTTTGTAAATTGAGTTTTTTGTATTAAATTTGTTTATTCAAATGTTGATTATTATTTAAATTCATTACGCTCCCAAGCTCAGTGACTCAAGTGACCCTAAAAGTATGCAAAGAAAAATTTAAAAATGTCATTTTATCTCCAGAAGCTGATAAAAATTGTTCTACAATATCTATGAGAATGCTCGCTGACAAAAAGGACCTTCTGAAACTATTGAATGGGCCCTTTAAAATCGGGAGTTTCACTTCCTGTGCAGGGTCAAATCCAATTAAGTTCCTATATTGTAACTGCTGAGAAGAAATGCCTGCCAAATCTAAGTGATGTCTCTCTGGACAGCCACATTTACCCAACCTGACCTATCCTAAGTACGAGGTGTGATCAAAAGATAACCGTTATTTTCATCTTTTCGTGAGTTACGTATGTTCGATGTTCGCATTTTTTTTCTGTTATGTTGGTACACATGTTTGTTATATATGTTGGCAATACGAACCATTTTGGATTGTCAGTTTGTTTTTGACAGATAAAAAGGTTAGTCATGTTTTGGTGTGCTCTTCAATTTTGTACTATTCGAAAAAATGAATCAAAGAATTTTGTGTAAAAAATGAAATTAAATGCGCAAGGACATTTGAAATGTTGACTGTGTCCTTTGGCGAGTCTACTATGAGCAGAACACAAGTTCAATTGTGGTATAACCGGTTTAAGTAAGGCCGAGAAGATGTCAATGACGATGCTCGTCCTGGTCGCCCGAGCACGTCAACAACCGATGAAAACATTGACGCAGTGAAGAAAATGATTTTGGATAATCGTCGAATCACTATCAGAGAGGTTGCTGATGATGTTGGCATATCGTTCGGCTCATGCCAAGCAATTTTTACGGATGTTTTAGGCATGAAACGAAGATTGTTCCAAAATTGCTCAATTTTGAGCGAAAACAACGTCGCATGGACATCGCTCAGGAGCTGTTTTTGGCCAAAAACAAAACCGTTATCATGCCTCAACCACCGTATTCACCGGACTTGGCCCCCGCTGACTTTTTCCTCTTTCCAAAACTGAAGACAACGATGAAAGGAAAGCGTTTTGCTACGATTGAGGAGATAAAAGAAAAATCGAAACAGGAGCTGTTGGCGATACCAAAAAAAGCGTTTCAAAAGTGTTTCGAGGATTGGGAAAAACGCTGGCATAAGTGTATTATATCTGAGGGGAATTACTTTGAAGATAGTAGGACAAGATAGTTGTTGATGAATAAATAAATACCTTATTTTTTGATCACACAATAACGGTTATTTTTTGATCACACCTCGTATAGAACCGAAAATTTTCATCAATTAGATACAGAAGTCAGCTAATCTCCACAACTTCTTCAGAAATCGAGTCTGAAATAAGCATTCAGTTTGTGCTTCCTGAGAAAAACTGAGCAATCACGTTTCAAGTAGGTTGGCGCATAAATCTGTTGAAAGTCTCTGTGAGACTCCGTGATTGGCACGCCACTATAATATTCTGTACAAATGTATCAGACCAATTATAACTGAAAGTTGATCAAATCTTGACTCACGTGGTGCATTGAATCATTCGTGAGACATTGTTCAGTGAAGTAAATATTGTAATTATTTAATTTAAGTATGATATTGTAATTGTGAATTAGACAATTAACTGGGGATAGTTCGACGTTACTCGCTGAATTGAATGGGCACGTAAATGGAAATCTATATTTTTGTGGTATGTGGAAGTGTTCCCGTCTACGACCAAATAGTTCTGCACTTCCTTGAGGTTCTACATTTTTAAAATACATCGTTTCCATTCTGCTTAATAATTTAATCTCTTTTTTCCTTTATGTATACCAGAAATAGTGTGGAATGGCCCATACGAACTTTTGAGTGGTTTAAGGCTAGTCCACACTTAGGAGATCTTCATACATATTAGGCATTAAGGCTAGTCCACACTTCAGAGTTCTTCATACATATTGGGCATTAAGGCTAGTCCACACTTCAGAGCTCACACATATTTCGCATACATCCATTAACATATAATAATACACTATCTCAGATTTACATAGTTCGCAGTTAGTTATTCAATTCACCATCTTCATCATTTTTCTTAGGCTGGATGGCCCCTTAATGAAAATGTTTGACGCTTCTTGGCAACGGTATTCCAAATGGAATGGTTTGCTAAACTGAATGTGGAGAAGTGGGTACTGTCAAATGTACTGGGTATGGACTAGGTACAATCCTTATAATTGGACAAACTTCTGAGATTAATAAAGGAGTCAAATATATTTGAGAATGTATAACTTTCCTTTCACACTTCCTCTATCTCACCTTTTACTACTTCCAGGGTTATAGTTTATTGTGCATCGCTTAAATGGTGGGAGATCTCCTTCTATGACATTTCTCCGGGCTACTCCAATTCTATATTATAACTCTATCCTTAAATAAATGGAAAATCTGTCTACAGATGGAAAATCTGCCATTATGATTCCATTTCCAATAGACGGAATTTAAGATAAAACGACAATCCGAGGGTAAATTTGAGATTGTACTGGTTATGAATTGTTTGTTCCAGCAACTTGTAGAAAACATTTCAAAACGTACTCAACATTCTTAAAAAGAATTATGAAGAAGTTTTTGATAATGCCTCAGATCAAAGTAAGGATGAGAACACGTACGAACTCTGATGGAGCTGGATAGACAAATTTTGCAAAGGAAAGTATGTAATGATAATAAAATATAATATATAATAATATATAATAAATAAGAAAAATATATATTTATAATAATAGTTAATATATAATAATATGAAATATATAATAATAATATATAATATATAACAATACCAATCTCTTCTATTACTGAACTACTCTCTCATAATTATATAAAATATATAGTAAGAATAATATTTATAATACATATAATAATCTATTATAATCAAGTCTTTTCCAGAGTAGTTCTGGGAAATTTCCACGATATTTTTTCTATTGTTAAAAATGGGTGTGCTCTTAATTGGCAACTGATAGAATCATGTCATCAGTCACTTCAAGCAATTAAAAATATCTCCTATTTTTTCGCTACTTTTCGTATCGTATCGTATTCCGTTGTATCGCACGAGCAGGAAAGTTCCCTCGTGATTTTGCTCATGCTACCTGCATTGCATGGGAGAACCCTGAGGCAAACTGATTCTACGATAATGGCATTAAATTGTCAATTTCAATTGACAGAACAGTTTAAATAAATTGGCATGTCAACACATAACATATCGATTCCAGATCGAATCGGAACCAGCTGCTTTACGAAAATTGATGACGCCACTTAATTACGTTGAAAATTTCGAAATTTTCCACTCATTCATGAGGTAGTTCACATGGAGTAATTAGTGAGAACTGATGTGGAAGTAATCACTCGATTAAATTTAATTCCAAAACTTTATTTGTACGCTTCTGTTTACGGAGAAATTGAAGTTAGGTTGGAAGTCGTGGGGTATTTGTATATATTACGAGATATAGTATTCCAATACTTTATTCTAAATTCGAAGTCTTTAGTTGCTAGTAATTTACCCCTTTAAAGAAGTGTGGTGTATGTTATTGAGAATAATATATACTTAAGGAAGATAAGAATAATATCTAGGATAATATATATTGGATGGTGAAACAGTTTCAGGGACTGTATAAGTTCTCTCTCCCATAATAAAACAATTTCGAGTACATTGAAGTGAGACACAAGGGACTCTGGTCTGAGTTCTCTCTCCCATAATAAAATAACTTCGGGTAACCAAATTGAATTGAGGAAGATTTACAGTAGTAAAAAAATAGCTTTACCCGTTGACCCGTTCAGGGTTCTATCGCCCACAGAAGTAATACAGGCAATTCCATAACCAATGAAAAAGTGTGAGTTCCAAAAACGAAAACATTTTTTAAAACAATAATCGGGTTGTCAATGTCAACTCTGAAGATCCCCATCGATGATTGTGTAGAAGACACCCAACTAAATGCGGGGATCGAAAGAAAACATCTGTGATCGAGCATCTCATTTACTTTACAACTCGTTCACTATAGTTTTTATAATGCAAAAAGGCGACGAATAATTATGCCACTAGACAAGTGGTTCCCAAAGATTACTGGATTCCGACCCATCTAACAAAAACTTAAAAATTTGCGACTCACCTATTGGCTGCTTTAGAAATAGAGGACATAAATACTGGTAATACCAGTTTGCAATATCAATGAGGAAAAAAAACTTAAATATATTAATATTTTTTATTTAATACTAAAATAGCCTACAAACAGTTTATTTCAATGGGAAGAATGTATTTGTTTTCTATTTTTTGTCATTATATTTTTAGCACCAATTTCAATATTAGTAACTTTTAGTCGCAGTGAGTTTGATACGTCCAATTTGTTTCGGTATTTAGTTTTTATATTGACCATAGCTGAAAATCCGGCCTCACATAGGTATGAGGTAGTAAAGGGGAGGAGGACTTTGATAGCTTCATCAAACAGACAAGGATACTTCCCAGCAACCGAGATCCAGAATTTCGTTAAGTAAAGTATTTTTCAGTGATGTATCTTCCGATAAATCAATGAGCTCTTCACTTGCTTTTGTCGACATATTAGTTGGTAGTTGGTCCTGAAATGGGTTACATATCCAATTCGACTTTTCAAGCTTTTTCATCTCTTCCCCGAAATAGGTGTCAAAGTTATTTCTTAACAATGATAAATGTGCGGCAATTGCAGAAAGTACGTTCATCTTTGGCTGCGCTTGGTTTTCTACAATTAAGGTTTCAAGTGTTTCAAAACAATCATATTTACCGTTCTTAATACAACTCTCCCACAAAAGTAGCTTTTTCATGAACGCTCGAATTTTGTCGTGAACTGCAAAAATGTCGGATTCGTTTGAACCTTGCAGATAAAAGTTAAGTTCGTTTAACTTGGAACAAATATCCGCCAAATATGTTAACTTAACAGTTTTTAAATAATCGGGTAATGCTTTTGAAACCAGTGCTTCTCTGTGAAGACTACAATGAGTCCACAAAGCTCAGGGACTTTTTTCAAGAACTCTTGTAACCACACTGCTATTTTTCCCGCACATAGCCCGCGCACCGTCAGTGCATATACCAACACAGTTCTTCCATTCCAACCCTTTTCCTTTTATATACGAATCAATTGAACTGAAAATTTCTTCGCTCGTTCCACGACTAATTGGCTTACAGAACAAGATGCACGTCGTTTTCCCATATATAACGCACAAAAACAAGTAGTTGAGACAGGCCTTGAACGTCGGTAGACTCATCTAGTTGTACAGTGTAGTATTTACTACCAACTACTCTTCGTAATATTTCATCTTCTCCCCACTCAGCCATTTCGTCAATTCGTCGTGCAACAGTGTTATTGGATAGAGGTATGCGTTCGATTTCTTTTACTTCTTTTTCGCCAAACATTGCTCCAACAGCATCTTTAATCGATGGTAAGACTAAGTCTCCGCCAATTGTATGAAGTTTTCCCGCTCTGGCAATTCTCAAGCTTATGAGGTACGAGGCATGTACAGCATTTTCATTAATATTCATGAAATGTGAAACAATATTTTTTGAAGATTTAATATCCAACACATTTCTTTGAAAAAAGTCTACTTGCTTGTTTTTTAAATGAGAATGCTTAGTTTCTATATGACGCGTTAACTTACTTGGACGTAAACTTTCATTCGCTAAAATTTCGAAGCAAATCACGCATTGAGGACGCGGATCTAACGCGTCATGATTCCAAGTGAATCCTAATTTCAAATATTCTGAGTCATATTTTCGTACAACTTTCCGGCGCTTCGTTTCATGTGTACTCGTTGAGGGAGCTTGAAAGTCAGATTCAGTGCCAATTTTGTGACGTAACAGAGCATCTTCTTGGTTTTCCTTACTTTGTTCGTCATTAACTGGCGGCGGCGATGAAGTTTTTGCTCCGCGTTTCAACCACTTGTCCATGATTATCTTCAAATGTTAATAATTGTTTTTAAAAAGGTTACAATGGTGCTCGGTAAATAATACATACGGTAAAGAAATCGAAACCACACAAAAATAAAAGACGTCCGACTAGCAATCACGACTTATTATTTAAGTAGAAATTAGTACGACAATTTTCGTATTAGTAAGACAATTTATTAGTCAAGTAGAAATTTACACGTGTTCCGTCGTTCACAATCAAATGATTAATGATGTTTTGTCATTACTGAGTCTATCTATCAACCAAGATCATGTCACAAGTGTATACATTTTGTTTCTATGCAGCGAGTGGCATATGTTTTGTTGTTATTGCTATTTGTTTCTTTGTTTTACCGTTGCAGTTTGGTGTTTGTCAATTGGAATGTGATTCTGCGTAACAGAATGACCGTTTAAGTTTGTTGTTATGTCATATAGTGTGCGTTTCTCTGTAACAGACTGGCGGCTATAGGTTGTTGTTTGTCTTACTTTCCTAAGCTTTTACATACATACATATGTGTGTGTGTTCTTGCATTTCCTATGAATAAATGAATACAAGAGAATATTAGCAGACAAAATAAGGTGGCGTGAGTGTTGTTGGTGTCAGGGTGGGTATCGTAACTCGCTACTTACAAATAAGCAGGCTAATATTGCGCATTCAAAACTTGAGCTTTTTTGGAATGTTGGGGGGCGGAGATTTTGAAAACACAGAGGTAGTATTTGCGCTTTCGGTTGTGTGCAGCTAAACAAGGTTCTAATCCGTCCCACATTTCTGGGCCCACTCAATATTTTCTCGCGACCCACTGGTGGGTCGCGACCCATACTTTGGGAACTACTGCACTAGACCCTTGGTTATTCCACAGATTCTTCAACTTAATTTTGTTTATGATACGACTACATAAATCTACAATTTCTGTTTGTAATGAAATGAAATGATTGTAGAGTTCTTATAGAAATTATCATGAAACATGTTCATATACAATATCAATCACAACATGCTCTCGAAAAGTTCTCTTAGGCTAGAATGGAAGCCCATGGTCATTTAATCACCACACAGATGATTTTCTCCTGAATATTTCCTAGCCTCGTTATATGATCTTTTTGCCTATATTTAGAATTTTCCTTTTGTCTATATTGATTCTTTCTGTATTTAGAGACATTTTATGTTGGGTATCATGGTACCTCACCAGAGGAGCGAATATTTCAAAACACAGCATAATTTATGTACTAAATTATGTTGTTCGAGGAACAAACTGTGGGAGTGTGAAGAGTAATGGGGGCTGCTTTGAAAAGGTGTTCCATTTTATTCCTTATGTTACGAGAGTAATATTAGAATAACCGGGAATGTGAGAGTCGGATGAATAGAACAAGTTATGTGAGTTTGGGCATATTTATCCACTTTGTATGGCAGGTGAGAAGTAAAATATAATTATAGTCAAATTTAGGTGTGAGTGAGTATTTCAACTGCTAAAATTGCATATAGTGTTGAAGACCCAATCACACTTAGTTCAAATTCAATTAATAAAAAAAATACAAAAATCCCAAATAATATATTTTGTTTCTTTTTTTAAAGCATTTATAATTTTTTTTAAAAACATGAAATGTAAATTTAATTATTTTTTTTTTAATGCATTTATAAACTTTTTCAAAAGCTTCAAAAACAAAATTTTTGATTGTTTGTAAATGCATTTGAAAATATTTTCATTAATTGCAAAAAAATATTTTACGATTGTTTTTTCTGTTTTTTTATAAATATTTTAAAATAAATAAAAAAAAATAATTATTAATAAATATATTAATTTTTTTTAAATTTCTTTTATAAAGTTTTTCCCACCTACAAAAATTAATTTAATTTTTGTTTTTATAATGTGTTTTAAAATTTTTCAAAACATAAAAAAATTAATGCATTTATAAATTTTTCAACAACCTGTAAAAATAAATTTTATGTATGCTTTTTCATATGCTTTAATACATTTATTCAAAACATAAGAAAAAAATTTGTATTTTTATTGTATTTTGCATTTATAAAGTTTTTCAAAACATAAAAACATTAATTTTATGTTTGTTTTTAATGCATTTATAAATTTTATCCAATCCTCTAAAAATTGTTTATTGTATTTTTTTTAATAGATTTATTCATTTTTTTACAAAACATAAAAAAATGGATTTTTTATTATTTTTTTTTTTTTAGGGGTAGAGAGGGTAAAAATGCCTGCCGCATCATCAAAACTGTCGTCACAGATTTGGTATGTGAGAATTGCACCCACTAAAACATCCCCTTCCCTCGCTGAGAACATCTCCCCACCCTGGAACCATTTTTATACTTCCTTCAAGGTGGAGATTCTCACTTCGTCCCTATTGGACTCTCAACATTATTCCTGCGTCCAGGTCCCGCTTTTTCCGCCGGAGCACATTTTCCACATATTTATCTACGTGGTTCCAGTTTTCTTTGCTGCTTACCATAACCCCCACAATGTTCTCTGTGGCTAAGGTTTCCCCGATTTCCATTTCAAGCGTGGTGCGCTCTGTTTGCCACCTTGTGCATTTGAAAAAGGTGTGTTCTGCATCATCCACATTGCTGTCGCCGTATATGCACTCAGGCCCTCCAATTTTTCCAATTCGGTGTATATACTTGCAGAAGTATCCGTGACCAGACAGTAACTGCGTGAGGTAGAAATTGACGGTTCCGGCTGTTCCTCGTATCCAGCTCGCTATGTCGAGTATGAGTCTCGCTGTCCATCTTCGGCGACTCTCGGCGGCCCATCGTTCCTGCCAATGGTGCACGGTTTGTTGCTTTATATGCTGCGCAGTTCCTCTGGTATTCTTACTCATCTTGGCTTCTCATAGGTGTTTTCGTTCGAGGGCTAAGAGATCGATTGGGATTAAGCAGCTAATTACCAGAATTGCCGGCTCCGATACAGTACGGTACGCTGAAGCTACTCGCAGAGTTGCGGTTCGTAGTACGGACGATAAAACTTTTCTTCGGGCGTGCACCTTTAGCTTGTCAGCCCACAATTCGCTACCATACAGCAGAATGGAGTGCGTTGTCATCATCAGAAGCTTCCTCTTGATGGATGTCGGCTTAGTCTGCTGAGAGAAGCCGTTACCCGTGCTGCCTTCGTCGCCGCATTTTGCATTTGCGCCCAGTAGGTGAGCTTGGAGTCAAGCTGAATTCCCAGGTACTTTATCACCTTTTGTGTCCTGATGGTCTCGGAGCAAACTCTCAAGTCGATTTCTATTGGAATGTGCTTTCTCGTGAGGAATAGCAGTTCCGTCTTTTCCGTGGCCAACTTCAAGCCATGTGAATCGAGCCACCTCTGGGTTCTGATCATGACCTGGTTCTGCTTTCTTTGGGCGTCTTCCGAGTCGCGCGCGGTGATGACAGCCGCAATGTCGCCTGCGTATCCGATTAGATGAGTGTCATCTGGCATCTCTATGCGCAAAATGCCATCGTAGTTTATATTCCAAAGGTCCGGTCCGTGGATGGACCCTTGCGCTGCCCCTGACGTGATGATTTTGCTTCGGGTGCCATTGTTTGTCTCGTATAACAAAATTCTATCTTTAAGGTAGCTCCGGATTATCTTCTTCAAATAAGCTGGTATCTGAAAACGATTTTCAAGTGCCTCGATCATATCCACCCACCTAGCGCTGTTGAAAGCGTTTCTTACGTCTAATGTAACAAGGAGTACCACTCGTCTGGAGTAGTGATTTCCTTGCTGTGCCGCTAGCACACTTTCTATGACGTCTTCTACGGCGCCAATTGTGGACTTTCCTGGTCGAAAACCGTGTTGTCGAGTGGATAATTCCCCAGCGTTTTCAATGGCTGCTGCTATTCGGGGTTTGAGGAGCCGCTCCAAAAGTTTGCCCGCGGTGTCTAGCATACACAGTGGTCGATATGCTAACGGTGATTCAGGGCTTCCTTTTCCCTTGCTGATGAGCACTAGCCGCTGTCTTTTCCATACGTCTGGGAATATTCCTTCTGTCAGGCAGGCATTGTACATATTGAGGAGTACTTGGGCATGGCTATGTGACACTATTTTGAGGACTTCTGCTGGAATACCGTCGATACCCGGTGCTTTGTTGCTCTGTAGGGTTATGGCGGCTGCTTTAAGTTCGTCTTCCGTGAAAGGAGGTGGGACTTCCTTGACCAGCACTTCCGATTCTTCTCTTAAGGCATGTATAGGAAATATTGCGTTTACTATGTTTTCCATAGCATGGTCTTCTAGTTGGGGTGCCGATACTCTTGCTCCAAGCTTTTTCATTACGACTTTATATCCCAGTCCCCATGGATTGTTGTTTATGTCGTTTCGGAGCTCCTCCCATTTCTTCTCCTTGCTGGTGCGAATAGCAGTTTTGAGGATTTTCCTAGCATCTTGGAGATCTTCTCTTTCGGCAATCGCGGATCCAACACGCCTGGCCCTAGTGTATTTTCTTCTACACCGCAGACAGACCCGTCTGAGTTGAGCTATTTCCTCTGTCCACCAGTAAACGGCCTTCTTGTGTTTATTTGGTCTTATTTTCGGCATCGCTTTGGTACAGGCTCTCTCTATACACTGCATGGTCTGCTTCACCTTGCTATTAGCATCGCTAGCGTGGCTGTCTAATGGAATGTTTGCCTCCAGCTCAGCAAGTAGCACTTCCGGATTTAACTTTGATACATTCCACTTGCGAGTTTCGCGTCCACTTATGTTGTGGTCAAGGTTGCTTGGCACTTTTTTAATGGAAAACGTAATGTATTGGTGATCGCTTCCATTATAGTCTTCTAAGACTTTCCATGTACTTACTCTGTGAGCAATGCTCTCAGAAGCTAGTGCAATATCTGGAATTGTACCCACGCATCCTGGTCTTCTAAAAGTGGCAGTGGTCCCTGTATTTACGATGACCATTCCCAATCTCGCGACCATGTCCAGTACCCGCCGGCCCCTTGAATTGGTTGTTTGCATTCCCCATTCAACTGCTTTGGAGTTAAAATCGCCAGCGATGATGAGTGCTCCTCCAAACTCTTGTGCTTTATCTTCGATGTCATCGATCTTTTTCTGGAATACTTCTGCGCAGTCACTTGGAGTCAAGTAGCAGCTTATCAATATAAAGTATCGATCATGGGCCCAAACGAAACCATCGCCTTTTCCATCTCCGGTTATGCTAAAATTGCTGCCTACAGGTAACCATATGGCCGCCGTTCCGCTCGTATCTGCAAGCCATGTTCCGCTTACTTTTTCCCTATATTGCTCACTGATTACTACAATGTCTGCTTTCTGCTCTATACTAATTTGGTCCAGTAATGCGTCAGCCACTCTGCTTCTGTGCATGTTTCCTTGCAGCACTTTCATTTAGATATAAAAAAAAAAAATGGATATTATTATTATATTTTTTATTAGTTTAAAATTTTTTTTAAAAAGATTTTTTTATCATTTTTCAACTATTTATAAATTGTTTAAAACCTGCCAAAATAAATTCTATGACTGTTTTATTTTAATGCGTTTACAATTTTTTCAAAATATAAAAGGTTAACTTTATGTTTGCTTTTATTTTTTGCATTTATAAATTTTTTTAAAATATAAAAAATTTAATTTTAATTTTAATTCATTCTATTATTGTTTTTTAATGCTTTTGTATATTTATTCGAAACATAAAAAAATTAATTTTATTATATTAAAAATTAGTTTTCTGATTGATTTTTTAAAAAAATATATTTACACATTTTTTCAGAATCAGCATAATTAATTTTATGATTATTCTGTATTTTTTTAATGTATTTATAAATTTTTCCAAAACTTTCCTCTCCATTATCAAATTTGTGACTTGTGATTATCACAGACGACTTAAGATCATGTCATGTATTCGTGTGGCTTTCAGATCCCTTCATTATTTTTAATTAATTTTTATTATAATTACTTTATAAGTCTGAGCAAGTCGTGAAAAAATACTTTTATTTGTTTCCATTTATTATTTTTATTAAAGATGTGCTTGCTGATAACAACACTGTGACTTGTGATCGTCTATGATTGCTCACCAGGTGAGTCATATATATTTACTCCTGAATTGGTTATGATTGTTTGTTGCCTACTTACAGGGGCATTTTGGGCACTAGTACCAGGAATTTTTGCGGCCTACCCCGCTTCACAATGCAATGGGCATCAATGCCTGAGTGCTTGGAGACCTCCTTATTCGGCGCTCTCCGGCCTACCGACCAGGAATTATGTGGAATTATTGGGTGATCTGTGAGGTCCAGTGAAAGCCTGCTAAAGCTGTCACTTGCTCTCTCGCTTGTTCATTAATTGGAGAATAACTTTTTAAACATGTAATTTCTACTCTTTGCATCTCTTCATCCTTTCCAATTGCTGGTTCTGTTGTTTTCTTCTTTCTCAGCACACTTTGAACTAGGTTGATTCTTAAAACAGGTCGAAGCGCTACCTTAATTGCATAGTCGAGTACTTTATATTGTAAAGGGGCGTAGGCAAAACTGACTGAGTTTTTTCCTCAATGTACCCAGAGCGCCGGGGGGTTCCAACCTAAGCATTAAGCATTTAATTGGGTCTGATTTTTGCAATTTTCTCAACTGTCCATCAAAGATAGAATTCAAGTTTCGCTGCAATTCAAAGCTTGCATTTGAATTATGCATTTTATTATCCTCCTATAAATGTGTAAAGTTAATTTTTATTTCACATTCAAATTTTTTAATGTTTTTTATATCTTTTATTATATTTTATTTTAATTGTTTGTAATTATTTTTCTTACAATTATTCCTAACTATAAATAATTAATAGTTAATTTTGATGATCTATTCTCAATTTGAAAATTTACGAGTAATCTTTTTTCTCTTTTTTCTTGATTCAAGTCAATGCTGCTTGGAATTGGAAATTTTCACACCCGACTTAATGAGTTGCATCTCCACGACATGCCGGCTTCTTTCTTTTGCCGCATTTGCTTGTTTGCGATTTTGTGAATATTTCTCGAGATGTTATCTGCAATTTAAGTGCAACTGTCAAATTAACTTGGCCGCCAACGTAGCCGGCTGAGCGTGGCCGGAGCTTCATGCCAGCTTAGGTCTCTGAACGGCAGTTAATAATTTTCCTTTAGTTTTATTATTTTTTTGTAACATCGTATTGAATGCGATTAACCGTGATTAGTATTTTAATTACAATGCGAAGGGTGGGCAATTACTCTGTCACACTGGCGCGAGGTGTCCAAGTTGAGGTTCTCATCAGTTCTTCAATTACCATATAAAAAGTGAGCCGCACAGAGTTTCCAATTTAATTTATTGTGAAAACGCCTGACGTAAACATTGATTTTTCTAACGTGTTTTTATTCGATTTTACTGTAGAACATGAAGCTATTCAGTGTAGTGGTTTTGAGCATCATCGTTCTGTGCGCCAGGGTAATGATAAAACTTAAAAACAAATTACATTAAAAACAAATAAATTTCATTAATGTCCTTTTTTAAGTGAAAATATTAAACTAAATTTTTATAAACATTTTATGTATTTTTATACATTTTTTGACAATTTTAAAATATTAATTTGAATTTAAAAACAAATAAAAACGAATTTTTTCTTTAAAAAATAAATTTAAAAAAAGAAAAAAGAATTTAGTGAATTTAAGAAAAAAGTTCGTTGCTTGAGTCTTTTGTTTGTAGGGTCGCTATTGCAATTGTTGTAGAAAGTGAACATATGCAGCATTTTTTTTAAAGTTATATATTTTTATGAATTCTTCCACAATTTAGAAATATTAATTCGTATTTAAAAAACATGCAAATCGTCTTTTTTTCTAAAAAAATAAATTAATCGTAATAAGTGAAATTAGAAAAAGTTTGTTACTTGAGTCTTTTGTCTATAGAGGTTACTATTGAAATTGTTGTGGGAATTGAGCATATAAAGAAAATATTCAAGAAGAGGAAAGAGTGCAGGAGAGTGAAATAGAATGGAATGGAAGTGGTTCAAGTCACAACACCATCTTAATATTGAATTGTTCTATGTGACGTTCAGTAAGCAAAGCAGTCGAAACAGCTCAATATCTCTAATCAACCCGGATTCAACACATTTTTCTGCCAATCAGTACTAATATGTGGAACTCATTTACATATGTAATTTACATAATGTAGACATTATGACGTACAATGCAGTATACCATGTAAAAATTGTAACACAGTGTAGAATATGCTAAACATTAATTATGTACGGTATATTATTTTAATAATGAGATGTTCTAATATCATACATCAAGTACAGCTGCTGAATCAGTTCAATATATAAAATATATACGCTTAGAGCATATATCAAAATTAATGACAATAAAATTATACCGAATTTTCTACATATTCTACATATGTACATGAATTTTCCCATGTATAAAATATAGAGTAGAAACATAGAATAACTGGTAAAATATATAATAAAGGAAACTACAAAATGGAAAATATAGAAAGGAATATATGCGAAGTATTCACAAAATATTGTATTGCTTATTAATATTAATCTGCTCCAATCGCCAAGTAGCGAGTATGGTGATTGAAATATTTGTATACTCGGAATTAAAGATAACTTAAACCACTTTCGGAACGAAATCTTTTTGGAATTTTCTACCTGTAAATACTTTACTATATATTATTTAGCAAATGTAAAAAGAGTAAAATATTTACAAAATTAAAATACTTTGAAGTAAAATGCCTCCAGCTTCAAAATCGGTACCAAATCTAATTGGAATATTCTACCTGTGAATATTGTACTATAAATTATACGTACAAGCATCTTGTAGAATATGTACAAAGAGTAAAATATGTAGAAAATTCGGAAGTAAATATGTAACCAAACTTTTGATGAATACATCAATAATCTTCAATTGAAAATGTGCTGCATTTTTTCTTGTGGAGTGATGGACCTCTCACATAAAATTATTCAGTTCCAATTATTAAAATATATTTATAAACAAAGTTATAGAAATAACATTTAAATGATTATTTTATTTATATATAGGCTCAGGATGAAACCCTCACCGCAGAAAAATTCATCGCTATGGCCAATGACTGCAAGACTGAGTCCGGCGCTACAGATGGTAAGGGAAAAACTTAAATAAAAAAGAATATGAAACATTATTTTAGTAAAAAATTAAATTTTTTTAATTATTTTATATAAAGTATATTTTAATATTTTTAAATAAAGATAAAATTTCTATTTTTACTTTAAACGAAATATTTCTCTAATATTTTTTTATTTAAATACAAATAAATTTATAACTTTTTTTAAGAAAAAAATATTTTTTTATATAATTAATTAATGAAAATATAACTAGATTGATTTTTGTAATTTTTTACCGAAAAGAAAATGGAATTTGAAATATATTTATTTTATATTTTTATACTTCAAATTTTAATTTCATTTATATGTTTCAATATTGTTATTTCTTTCTTAATTTATAGAAATATATTTAATTGCATTTTATTATTTATAATTTCATTTCATTTTAACATTTTTGTACAACAAATGTGTTTTTTATTTTAAATAATTTTCCTTTACTTAAAAAAATTTAACATATACATTTTTTGTAGAATGTTATTACTGAAAATATAATTTAATTGATTAAATTTGTGAAATGTAAAACAATTATATATAAACAAATGTTTCTTTCAATAATTATGAAATTAACAAATATTTATTTTACTTAAATAAAAAATCATTTTTTGTTTTGAGTTTTCAAATTGATTTTTAGGTTTTAATAGAAGCATTTTTTATTGATTTTATTAATAAATATCAATAAAATAAATAAAAACTACACATTTATAAATAAAAATGGAATATATTGTATTTACAAAATATTTCTTTTATTTTAAGATTTTTTATTTAATTATTTTAATTAAAAAATAATTTAATTAAATTATAGTATTTTTGAATAAAAACCAATTTGTGTTTTTAGTTCAAATGAAATATTTATTTTTCTAAAACATTTTTTGAATTTGAAAATTAATTTTTCTTTAAGTTTATAAATTTACCTTTTTTAATTTAAAAACAATTCTATTTGAAAAATATTTAATATTAATTTTTTTTATTATAATAAATAATCATTTTATATATTTTTGGCTTGAACAGAACAACAACACGAAATATATTATATATATATTTTTTTACTATAATATTATATATGTTTTTTATTCGTATTATTTGGTTAATAATTTTTCTTATTTATTTTTATTTGTTTTATATTTATATAAAATTATATACACATTTTTTGTCTATTTTTAAATATTTCTCTAATATATTGTATATTTATATATTTTTTATATTATATATTTTTTATATTTTATATTTTTATTATTATTCTTTTAATTCTATTATATTTATTTATATTTTTAATTCTATTATTTATATAATTTTATATTTATGTAAATATATTTTTATAAATATAAAACTATATAAATATTTTTTTTCTATTTTATTGATAAGATAATTGTTTCATTTTTATTGAAATAAAAAATTATTTATTCAAAAATATATCTTTTATAATTTTATCCTTGAATAAAAATCATTTATGTTAAATTTTTTTTTATAGAAGTATTTTTTTTTAAATTTGATAAATAAACTAATTGAATTTAAATATTATAAAAATATTATTTATTTAAAGAAGTTAAAAAGAAACTTTTTTGAATTTGTATTAAAATAAAAAATATTTTATTGATGAAAAAGTCAAATTTTTTATTATTAATACATAGTTTTAATAATAAAATCATTATTATTTCTAATTTTATTTTTAAAATATTTAATAATAGCTATTTTTGAATAGGTAATTTATTTTTAATATATAGAAATCTTTTATAAATAATTGTTTTTTAATTTTTAATCATTTTTCCATGCATCTCCATTTTTCATGACAGACGATGTTAAAGCCTTGATCGAGCATCAACCCTCTGCCAGCACCGAAGCCAAATGTCTGCGCGCCTGTATCATGAAGAAAGTGGAATTTGTAAGTTGAAAAATTTCTTTTACTTTCTTTGGATATTTTATTTTAATATTATTCATTTTAATATTATAAGTTTTATAATTGAAATTATTGAATATATTCTTCCATATTAAACAAAATTTGACGACTACTGATTTAGCTGTATAAATTTTAGAATTAACACATTTTATTTTTTGTGTTTCTTTTTCTTCAGATGGATGCTAATGGCAAAATTGTGGAAGACACCGCACACAAACTCGTGAAGTTGATGGCCAAAGGTGACGCAGAATGGGAGAAGCTTGCTCTAGAAATTGTAGAAGCATGCGAGACGGCAATCACATCGGATGATCAGTGAGAAATTATTAAATTACCTACATTAATTAAAGACACACTATATTTGTATTTTATATTTCCATTTTTAAAGCTGCGAGGCGGCCGATGAATATAAGAATTGCCTGGAGGAGAATGTGAAGGAGAAGGGTCTGAAACCTTTCGAACTTTAAGTATGTTTACTGTTATATGGATACGGAGGTCTTGAGAAATGCTGCTCTTACATAATTAAAATTTAAACGCTTTTCTGTACTTTTTGAATTCCTATTTAATAAAATGCAAAAATTTTAAAAAATTTAAAATTATAAGGGAATTTTTTAAATAATTTTTTTCTTAAAGAAATAATTATATATATATATATATATATATATATATATATATATATATATATATATATGTATATATATATATATATATATATATAAATAAATTTATATATATATATTTATATATATATATATATATATATATATATGTATATATATATATATATATATAACGGGTCCGCCATCTAATGTTTTTTTTTGTCAACTAGTGCTTATTTCGTGAAAGGTAATACTTAGCTCATGTCTGATTTGACAGATAATTAGTTTTATCCTTCCGCTGAACGAATATGGTTGTGTATATGCTTGAACAACGCTGGGAAATCTTGCGACATTACTTTGAAAATCATGGTAATGTTGCAGAATGCCAAAAAAATCATTTGCCAAAAAAAATCATCTTTTCAGATGAAGCTCATTTTGATCTTGGCGGGTATGTAAACAAGCAAAATTGTCGCATTTGGGGCACAGAAAACCCGCACGCATACATACAAAAGCCGATGCACCCAAAACGAGTCACTGTTTGGTGCGGATTTTTGTCAAGAGGCATAATTGGGCCATTTTTCTTCGAATATGAGCAAGGAGTGGCCGTTACAGTCAATGGCGATCGTTAGCGGGCCATGTTGAACGAATTTTTGTTCACAAAAATTGAAGAGGAGGATATTGGCAACATTTGGTTTCAACAGGACGGCGCTACGTGCCACACAGCCGAAGCTACACTCGATGTTTTGCGCCCTGTTTTTGAAGATCGCATTATCAGCAGCAGAGCTGATGTCGTTTGGCCACCTCGGAGCTGCGAGTTGACACCGTTGGACTATTATTTGTGGGGTGCCCTCAAAGATAAGTGTTACGCCGACAAGCCAGAGACAATTGACGCTTTAAAGGACAATATTCGTGAAGCCATTGGTGAAATACAGCTGCACACAGTCGATAATGTGCTTAAAAATTGGACCGATCGTGTAGGCTACTGCATGGCCAGCCGAGGCAGCCATTTGAATCAAATTATTTTCCATTATTAACCGGAAGGATTGTACTTTCAAATAAAAGAAGAAATTTGAGAAAATATCCAGTAGTTTTTTTTTATAGAATTAAAAAAAAAAAAAAGTTATTTGGCGGGCCCGTTATATACATACATATATATATATATATATATATATATATATATATATATATATATATATATATATATATATATATATATATATATATATATATATATATATATATATATATATATATATATATATATATATATATTCGCAATTTCGCATTCATATGCTTTGGGATTTCCCGTATCTCTCTTTATCTATCTCCATCTCCATCTATTTCACATTTTATCCCTCTCTATGATTGATGCCCAAAGTCTCTAGCTGTCTACTTTCAAATCCATATATTTCTCTTCTTTTATCTCTACATATCATGACCTTCTATATCTTTCTCAATTTGGTTTTCTTATGTTTTGGGATTTCCCGTATATATTTTTTCTTATATTTCTCTTCTTATATCTCTAGATATGTCCTTCTATAACTGTCTCAATTTGGTCTCGATATGCTTTAAGATTTTCTCTGTCTCTATCTTCCTATCTCCATATTCAAATATTTCATTTTTTATATCTCTCTATGATGTCCCGTGTCTAAAACTTTTTATCTCCACTTCCATAATTTATCTTATATAATGTCTATCTATATTCCTTCCTATTTGGTGTTGGCATGTTTTGGGATTTTCCCTCTGTCTATTTTCTGTAATTTCCATTGAACCTGGAACAATTCATCCAAGATCACAAATTATCAGCGGATATCACGAAATTGTTTTCAAGTGTATTATGGAAAGATAACATCTTGTTGTTAAGGGAATACATGAATGAGTATCGCATGCTTGCTTTCAATAAAATAATGAAATTCTCATTATTATTATTATTGTTATTGTTATACAAAATCGTGAATCATATTGTAAACGTTTACCAAACCATCATGGTATCACGTGTGGTAGAGCTAACGAGGACTTTCCTTGGTTAAAATATGTCATCTCACCAGTTTTTAGAACAAAGAAAAGTCTCGGGAGAAAAATACACATAGTCACTAAAAGAGAGAAAGAGTAATGTTTGAATAATTTCAGTGCTATAAACAAATCGTACCAAAAATATAGTGAGTCATATCCACTCTCTAAATTCAATGGATACATTTGAATTCATTGTTCGACTATCGACTTTTGATAGTTCAAAGAATGAAGTTCTCGTATCTTTTGATTATGAGTAAAAATTGTCATCATGAAATCATTTGAAAGCAATATTCTATTTTGAAAATAGTCACACAACTAAACGCAGTTCATATTTAAATTGTCACGATCAGTTTAGAGAACGTGGTGAATGGATTTTCCCAAATGAAAATTACAATTATTCTGGTTTACAATTCTAGTATACAGTGGGGCGAACTGAACTTACCTACTACAAACATAATTCTGTCACTTCTAGTCAAAAAAGAAGATAATCTAGCAATAGACCCGAAAATTAGCTGAGGTTATAGGTACTATATCCATTCTGGAGATAGTAAGTAACTGGAGATATTTATAGGTATATTTATTATATGTAATATTACTAACTCCCTCTGGGGATAGTAAGTATGGGGATATTACTTACTAGAGTTAGTATATAATATATAACATATAATACATATACCTATAAATATCGCCAGTTACTTACTATCTCCAGAAACTCACTTGACAGCTCCTAGGGTTATTTTCTTAGAGCCTGAATAGTTGTCATCGTCAGTACAATTGGAGTGTAAATTATCTCCAACTTTCCAAGAATCTCCTATTAACGGAGTCAATGTGTTTGGTGTACAGAACAGGGATTTCAATGAATAAAACTGTGTGTCCGTATCCGGTAACTTAAATTTCAATAAGCAACTTTCTTCTTTTTTTGGGTGGGGACTTTCCTATGTGTTCCTACATGTTTCTCCTTCCAACACGGGGTTTAAATATAATATTGCTAGAATGACCTTTATATTCGGTGGACCTGGACCCAGAGATCACGGCGTGCATTCCCTTTTGGAGTTAAGAGTGTCACAAATGAGAATACAATCAATACAACCAATATCCAACTTGCTTCAGGAGATGTGATTCGATGGATCTCTGTATTATACAAGCGTAGTCTGGACCTATACTACATGCGTCCGATATGGAGAGAGAGAGTGTAACTTTTTAACATAAGAAGTAGAAGTACTCTTATCTAAAGCATAAAGAGTTTAGACTCATTAATTTAACATATTACCTCCCTAAAACGTTGGAAAGATTGATTGAATAAGAGGTCTACCTAAGCGTTCACATTGACCCAAAAGAGATTATCCTTTCATGTCAAAGTTTGTAATTGGAGAACAAATCATTGGACACCGTCTTTCCGTATAATACCATGCTTCCCTTGATATCCAGGAAGATTTAAGGGAGGCTGAGACAGGATATCTTTCGGGAATCAGTCAGCTCTGGAACCGCTGGTTGATTCATGTCATATGGGTGGGGTCAACGATGCATGAGGTGACAGCACAATTGACCCTTAATCTCGGGTTCTTTGCGCCATTTATGGAGCTTAGTAGTGAACGAATTGGTGATCATTTTTGAGGACTTGTGATCACAGTATTGGGGCACTTTATATACTCATATATATATGAAGACTTTATTTAAAAATATGAAGACTTTTATTTAACTATAAATTGGATGCTGATTGAATTTTAACCCGCATAAAATAAAGGAAAACCTCTGAAAAAAATTACATTAATTGCTCCTTTCATTTTCCTCCTTCCAAATTGACCGGCATTACCCTCTATAGAATAATCCAGATATCTCTGTGAGTGGTATTATACTTCTGAAAACAATTCCTTTGATTGCTCCTTCCATATTGCTTTTTCCATGTTGGACGGCATCACATTTTACACAAGCATCCAGATAACTGACAGTAGAGTATTATACAGGAAAATTTAGTGGAGGGTTATGGAACATGGTGGGTAGCTCTGTACTCTGTGGTGAGAATATGGCAGGAACTAAACCTCATTCAACCCACATAGATGCTGATGTATGGGAATGTTATGTGGAGGACAAGGTGGTAATGATAATCAGTGGATCGCTGATACCGCCATCTCCACTCCATCGGCTCACATTTAATACCACACTTTAGGCAGAAGATGGCGACTTACACTACGATAAACCGCCAAGCCTTTCTCCCTTGGGTTGGAAGCGCATTACTTACCATTTAGGCCCACTGTTCCGTAGCAGCTTCCTCAATTCGAGCTTTAATTGGGAGCATTCTAAGTAATTACAACTTTTCACAGCTGACGTGTAAATTATCGCATCAAAACAATCAGTAATATGCGACACCGATTTTCCCACAGCACTGGAAGCGTCCGTGTATAAAAGCAGATTGAAGTGGGTTGAAAAAATTCAGTTGCCTTTCAGTAAATCTCGCAGAAAAATATCACAAAATGAGGCGCTTTGCAAGCTTCTTAAGTGGGAGTATTTTGCTGTTCCATTCTTTGCTGGTGGTTAGAGAAAAGGTGGCATTTTCGTGGACACCCATATTAAAGAGCTCTTCTCTTATTAGATATATGCACAGCCAACCGAAATTCCTCAGAACGATTTGCTGCAAATGGCGAAGGAGTCCATTGAAGATTGCTACGAGGATGAAGCGAATACGGTCAAAGTGGAGATTACCGATGGTAGGTAAAGGAAGTGGCGTAACAATGTTTCTATATATTTTCTTTCTGTATGTTTTTAGAGGGCTTTGCAGCGCTAATGGAAGGATCCCGTAATGCACCCAGAAATACGAAATGCATACGTTACTGCATTATGAGGAAAAATCATTTGGTAAGAATAATGGCCTGAGGACATAGTTGAATGCAGAGGAGAATGAGCCATGATGCATATATGAGTAGAGAAGTGAACCCTCGAACGAGAGGAGTTGTAATTAGAGTAGCTCTGTTCGACGCACTGTTGATGAGTACCTGAATGAGAGTAGTTGCTATTAGAGTTGTGCTGTTCGACTCACTATTGAAGGCCAATGTAAGTCCTTGAATAAGTACCGCAAAGTTCAAGTACCTGAGTCAGTAACGCAAACAGAATTCGTTGAGAATTCGTCGAGTTCCCTCAAGTTAACACAAGAGCGTATCATCTGCGTACCTTTCCTCTTCCGTCTTCCAATTCAGATATAATTCACGAGTTCATAAGTATGGGTTACTAATAATAATGGAGTATCTATTGAATCAGAGAACTGAATCAGAGTTCTGTCTATTGTGACTTAAACTTGAAGGTAGGGAACAGAGAAGTGTACAAAGAATAATAAGCATTGAGGTTGGAATACCACCCCATAAAGAGTTCCCAGCAGTCAGTTCAAGTGATGCCCATTGTGCTTTTAGCCTGAAGATAGGGGAGAGAGAGAAGTGTACTCAGATTTCTCTTTCCTTATCTTCAAGCTTAAAGCACATTCGGTTCACCGACCTACCTACATTTATGATTCATATTCATTATTCATATTCATGATTCATATTCATGATTCATATTTACGATTCATATTATGATTCATATTCATGAGTCATATTCATGATTCATATTCATGATTCATACTACTCAAAGTTATGTTGAATTGAATTTAATGAATGAGTATCAAGGATTTATATAGTTGAGTACAAGTATTTACATAGATGAGCTTCAATTGTTCATGAACTTATTGTTATATGCTCCCTGTGTGATTCCGAAACGATGCTTGTAGGTACTCTCACCAAAGAGTGAAAGCATACTAGCCAAGAGTATGCATACATAGAGACTGAACCACTCAAAATTTTGTGTAATGGAAGTGATGGCGATTTCACAAAAATCGGTGAGCGCCAAGGGGAAGCGAGATACACTGAGTGTCTTTATGTTCGGATGGGTTTACTAGAAAACCGCTTGAATAAAATCTTTGCAACAATAATTTTGTTCATCATGTGAGCAAATATGTATACTCTTCCATACTAGTGTTCTTAAGTCGCTCTTGAGTGCTTCTTTTGAGTTTTATTGTGTTTCAAATTACTTGAAACGGCCTTCAAAATGTTCAGTGCGAAAATTATAAAGAAAAAAACAAAATACAAGAAAGAAGGAAGGGAATACCACATTTTTTATGTTATTTGTACGCATCCTTGCTACACTCAAAACCTCACTCATGAGTATTTCACACGCTTTTCTGCTTTCCAGACAATTGTTAAAATTAATGATAGAATAGGGCAGTCATGCCCCTCTTACGTCAGACATCGTTGTAGTTTCTATATTTGTAGAGCAAGTTCTTTAGTTTATTTGATGGATCAGATAGTGAGGATATAAGTTGAAGAATTCTTATTAACTTGCCGAAGATTGGTCTTATTATATTATACTTTTTATATTGTGTTATTATTATATTGTGCCTCTTCCTCTCTCTCTTTATATCGCTTTCTATCTCTCTCTCCCCTTTCTTTCTCTCTCTCTCGCTATCCCTCTGTCTGTCTCCCACTCTCTCTTTCTGCTTCTCTATGCTTGTTTGTTCTGTTCCACTCAACATTGTTCCTATTTTCTAATTCTTTATAAAGATCAACGCGGAGCATCATCTTGACGCCACTGAACTGACTCAATTCTTCGCAAATTTGAAGAATGAGGAATTGGACGAAAAGTCAATCAAGCAAGTTGTGGATCATTGCAATGGGGCTGTGAATAAAGCGGAGACAGACGGGTACGTTTATTAGCATTAATTCAGCCAATTAATTCAGATTTATTGATTAAATTGATATATTTCAGATGTGAACGCGCTCATTTGGCAGCCATGTGCATGCTGGAGCAGTTTGGTGCGGAAAGCAGTGAGGAGGAGAGTGCTTAAAATTCATTTGAAAATATATATAACCAAATATATATCCTTGATATTCTTTTGGCAGGAGTCACTCCTCAAGTTGAGTGATTCTTATTGCATTTATTATGAATGCCTACAAAGTACACTGGAAAAAAGATGAAATTATATGTTATTAGTTTAGTAAATAAGTGAATTAATAAGAGAAGATCAGCCTAATGATATATAAAACTATTATCAAGGTCCCGACAATTTGACTTTCGTATTACCTGGGGTGGATTTGTAAGGAATTCTGACATTCAACGCTGTAATTTAAATTTTTTCAAATACAATTAAAGTGGTATCTGGCGGTTATTTGTATGGCTATTATGGGGATCGATGACTTGATTGATCATTCATCATGTATTTTATGGAAAAACTTCTTGGACCCCAAGTGGTAAAGTAACGAATGCATCTGGGATAAGTATAACAAGTCATACCAATTATTTTAAAGAACAGACCTATCAAAAATAGCATCTCAATAACAAGTTGTAATTTGCTAGAAGCAGAAGTGATGCTTTGAATTTTGCTGTCCTTCTAAAGAAGCCAATCACAATCATAATCACTTGCTTAAATATCCTCTAGCAACTGAATGTGACACCACCACAATTATTTGGAATTATTTGACACAATCCAGTGATGGAACAATTACCAAACTAAATCCCATAAAGGGAACAATTCATTACTTCATATGAAAGCAATTCATTACTTCATATGAGAACAATACTAACTCTGTGTCAATCGTTTCATGGTACAAATTAATGAACTCATTTGATCGCAATTGTGAGTGAGAAAACCATGGTCAACAACAAATTCGCGGCGCGTTGAGATTTACCTTAACTGAACTGAAGCGTGCGATCTACTTGCATCACAACTGAAGCATCTCAAATCAAGGTGCACCAAATAAAGACGATAAAATAAGTTTTTATTACAATTACTTTAAATTGCATTCGATTTTTATAAGCTTAAATTTAGTAATAAAACAAAAATTTCATAATTTCACAGTCCCGCACAAAGTGGTGTTGCTCCATGTTTTCCAGCCATTGCAGTATGTGGCTATTGAACTCCAGAATTTCCCCCACTACATCCGAGTACATAGCTTGGTTGATATTTTATTATGTTTTGGTACAAATTTTCAAATTAGTTTGTATTTTTATTCTAATTTAAATATTTTAATGGTTTTTTTTATTGTTTTTTAAAATAATTTTAACTTAAATATTTTAAATTTTTATTGTGTGAATTTTTTTTTTTTTAGAATATCTTTTTATTTTAAGTTATATAATTGATTTTTGTTATTTTTTCGTAAAAATTTCAATAATAATTTGAATTTTTATTTATTTTTTAGTAGATTACCAGGTTTTTTTAAAGAAATTTAATTTATATATTTTTTCTATTTAATTATAAGTAAATTAACAATATATTTTTATTGTAAATAATTTAATTGATTGTAATTTATTTTTAGAAAAAAAATTTATTAATTTTATTATTTTATTTTTCTTATTTAAATAATTTAGATTTAATTTTAAATAATTTGATGAATTTTTATTATTTTTTGAAAAACTTTGAACTTTTTTTTTTTATTTAATTTTTTTTTAAATATATTTTTTATTTTAAATTATTTTTTTTATTACAGTTTAAAATTTTTTTATTTAAAATATTTGCTCTATTTTCTTTTATAAAATTTTTTTATTATAAATATTTTTAGATATTTTTCTAATATTTTTGTATTAATTTAAAAAATTTTTGTTTATTTTATAAATTTATTTCATTTAAATAATAACATTTTTTTTAATAATATATTTTTTTAAATGGTTTATTTTATTTTAAGTAATTTTATTTACTATATTTATTTTGAAAATTTTTATTAAAATTTTGAAATGTATTTTTGCTTTAATATATTTTTTATTTTAAATATTTTTGGCTTTTAAATAATCTTTTTAATTTTTTTTGTAAAGAAATTTTTTAATATATATTTTTCTAATTCAAATTTAAGTTTTATTTTAAAATTTTTAATAATTGAATTGATATTTGTTTATATGTGAAGCAAATTTTAAGTTAAAATATTTTTTTATTTAAAATATTTTTTTTATTGAAACTTGGTTTTAACATTTTTTTTTTTTTAAATAAAATATTTTTTATTATAATTTTTTTTGCAATTTATATTATATAAAATATTTAAATTATTAAAATTTAAATTTTAAGTATTTTTCATTAAAAATTTTTGTTTTTTTTCAGTTTTTCTATTATTTAAATATTATTTTTAATTAAAATTTTTATTTTTAAATATTTTTTTTTATTTGAAATATTTTCTTATTAAAATTTATTTTCATTTAAATATTTTTTAATAAAAACTTTTTTAATAAAATTTTTTTTTCACCCATAATTATTTTTTTAAATTTTAAATACATATTTTTTAAATATTTTAAAATTAATTTTTAAATGGAAAAAATTTTATTTTCGATTTAATTTGTTTTTATTTCAACTTATATTTTTCTTATTTTCATTATGTTTTTCTTTTATTTCAACTTATGTTTTCTTTTCAAATAATTTTTTTAATTTTAATTATTTTTTGTATTTTTTAAATATTATTTTAATTTTGATTGAATTTTTTATTTAAAATAATTTTAAATGTAGTTTTAAATATTTTTGGTTTATATTAAATATTTTCTTTTTAGTTTTAAATGTTTTTTGTGAATTTCAAATATTTTTTTTTTGTTTTAAATATTTATTCTTAAATAGTTTTTGTTTATTTAAACATTTTTTATATTTATTTTTAAATAGTTTCTTTTATTCAAATTTTGGTTGTTCTTGAATATTTTTTGGAAATGCAGGATTTTTAAAAAAATTATTGTTTCTTAAATAGTTTTTGGTTATTTAAAAGTTTTTTTATATTTATTTTTGATTAGTTTCTTTTATTTAAATTTTTTTTATTCTTCAAATTTTTTTTTTCCTCAAATCTTTCAAACTTAAATATATTTTGGTCTAATTCGTTCAAATTGTTTTTTCTACAAAAATTAGCACATTTTTTCTGTATTTCTTAAATTTAAAACATTTTATTCTAACTTTTTAAAGCCTTTTTTTATGAATTGATCGAGAAATTAACACAATTGTTTATACATTTCTTTTTATTTATTCTAACTTTGCTGCGTGTTTGTTCCGTTCTGTTTCGCGCTTCGAGCGACTCTCGAATTGTAGCTGTATCTGAAATTATGCCGCTGACCATGCCGTGAGAATCCGACTGAGTGAGATGCTGCTGCTGGAGGCTGAGTGGGGGTTGTTCTAAAACAAAACCTCATTTCATCTCGACTCGCTTCGCTTGGCTCAGCTTGGCTTGCATTGCCGCTGCTCTGAGTCTGCCCCGCTAGAACCTGCACGCGCTTAATGGGGCGCATGGGGCAAACAGGGTTAAATCAAGTTTTGCAGTCTTTGTATGTATTTTTTTTAATTTAGCTTCTATTGAAATTCAAAACAATTAAATTTATGTTAATCAACGTAACATTGTCAACAAAATCGCTTGTTTTGAGGCAAGGGTGAGTGAGAGTTGAAATGTGAGCCTCGTGCGAGTTATGGGGTGATTATCTATTTAGCATGCGGAACACGAAATGGTGGGTAGTGACTGTCTGTGGGGAAATGAAGCAGTTAGTCAATTAACTAAGATGAGATAATTGAGCAGCTCAAAGCAGATTGCATTTAAAATTTACGATCACATCAACAGCAGCAACAACAACAAAAAGATAAAAACAATAAATAACAGCTGAGAATTTAGAGATATCCTGAAGCTCCGAAAGCCAATACACGGAGCACAATAAATATATATAATATACAGCACAATAAATATATATAATATACAATGAAAACATATTTGGTAAAAATTATGGAAAGAAAATACTACACCGAAAATAATTTTGTATACACTTATACCTGGTCACATTCTAATTGCGAGAGGGCAAAACATCGTGCATATCTAACATCATAATCAGGTGCAGGATATCTCTAATTTCTGACCCTTTTTCCTCCAAGGTGGTTTTATTACCTGATTTTAGATATGTACCATGCTTTGTCGTGTCTCCCTTTCAATTACAATCTGACCAGATATAAGGGTATACAAAATTGTTTTCGGTGTAGTATTGCGTTTCTAATCTACTATTTTCCAAATATGTGTTCATTCACGATTCCGATATTTTAATATTAATTAGTTAGCTTTGAATTAAACTTTAAATAAAACATGTAATGGACTGTATACAGTTATTTGTGGTCATCAGCTATATGGTCTATTATGAGTTTATTAATAGTTTTTTGGCCTTGAGATTTGTTGACGTTTTTAGCTTTGGATGAAACTTAATAATTTAAGATGCACACAGTTGTATACACTTATTTCTGGTCACCATGTATATGGTCTGTTATGAATATATTACTAGTTTATGACTTCTTGCTCTTCACTTTCTTAACTTGTTCTAAAGTTAATAGTAAAGAAGGCAACGGGGTGTTTGCACTTATTTCTGGTCAACCTATTTCTGGTCTGTTAGGAATAGATAATATGTTGGTGGCCATACAATTTGTTCACGTTGCTACTCTTGGATGAAACTTAACACTATATAATTCTAAAGGTTGTATATATTTATCTCTGGTCACCATCTCCATGTTGTACTAAGAGTTTATTGTTAATTTATGCCCGTGACATTTGTTCGCCTTGTTAGCTTTGAATAAACTTAATAATATAGGAGTCGTATACAGTTATTTCTAGTCAGCATATTCTGATATCAGCTGCAAGCTTTCCATAGATTTAGATATACTTTGAGGAAGACAAAATCCATTTAATTTTATGGGTTCGCTAGAGCTTAAACCGCCTCTGTACTGTGAGATAATTGTATATATATGAGCAATTGAAAATTTAGCCGCGGTTCTCAGTTTTAATTCTTTTCGTTATGCTTAATTTCCCATTGTGATGCAAACCTTATTTGTATAATTCTGTTATTGTTGTTATACAGCGTTTATTTACATAACAAGCCTAATTCAAGTACAGACACTGTTTTGTTGCTCAGTGTTAGGCAATTATTAAATTACACTTACCTCTGACGCACAATTAAGTTAAGACTTGTTTGAGCTCCGATTAGTTGGGTGAGACGTATTTTTATCCATACTCGTATGGAACATGTTCTAAGGTGGGAGAGTGAAGGGCGTAGGCCTCTCATTTTATAAGGTATCAGCTGTTTCTTATTATTATTTCCAGATAATCTTTTTGGAGATTTCTAAAATGATTCTAGAGAAATTTGGAAACGTTTCTTAACTTCAGTTGAAATTTGTATATGCAACGAGACGGAATTCCGTCCGTAACGTTCTCAGTGATATATGGAATAAGTTCGGTTGTACATGCGATTATATGCAAAAACATAAAACAGCGGTGGAACAACAAACGAACTGAAATGAAAAATAAACGTACTTACATAACTGGAACAATGGGAAATGTGTGCGAGAACTGAAAGACTAGAATTGTCAGTAGCAATTGCGTCGTGGGCGGAGTTATAAGAACTCATTGTACAAAATTTCCAAGGCCCGCTAATAAATGTTTATATACAGAATAAATAATAAAATCTAATCTAAATCTATCCAGATATTACCAAGGATTTTTTAGGAAGTATGTGTATTTAATTTTTGTATGCACTCATATGTGGATCTTTTATGTTTACTTGCGGGTAACTAGAAAACAAACTCCATCAGTGTTCAAGAAAAACTTTCCCATTTCGCTAACTTGCTTCTACAGTTTCCTTAAAGTACAGTATCACCCATTTTCCATCTTTACGTTCTTTACTTATTGCAGTTGATTTCTGGCGGAAGACTTTGGTCTCTGGTGAGTTTGTTTGATCTTCATTCATTTGTAACTTAAAGAGTAACTTTTAATTTTCCCCCTAAGTGTTGTTCCAAAAGCTTAACTGGGTGTTGTCACTGCTGCTTGTTCGAGTAATCATGTTGGAGAAGACGCTTAATCAAGAATTGATGGATACACTTCGGAATATGGCTGCGGTGGTGGCGTTGTGGTTAACGTTGCCGGTTGTGGGAGTTGCGTTGATGACTATGGTTGGAGTCATGCTAGTGCTGGAGATACATGTGATTGGCTTTATTTTTGTGTATAGGACAGTAGTTAACATTGGCAGGCGTCTCAAATGGAAATCATGGCAAGACAGATCTTGAAACTTCCGGAAATTATTGTAAAATATTTTGTATATAATAGATGTATAGCATAATAAATAAGTTAAAGAAAACATAGTCCCGACATAGTTAAATAAAACAGAGATCGGAATTGGGAATTAGGTTTATTTTAAAGTTCTCAAGGTCACTTTCCTGATGCTGCCTTTGTTATAGGCGGTTGTTTTGCTTGTCACAACCTATCCCTTTATATGGTTTTGATATCTTATGAAGTCACGTCTACGAAGTTCTGATATACAAAATCCATATTCATTTTAATAGGTTGATTTTGATTATCTCAATGAAATTTCAATATATCAGAAACCTTCTTTATATTCATCTAACTATCCTTAAGAGGGATACCAAACTCTAAAAGTGTGTAACCCGCAATTTCTAGGAAGCCACAACCTCTCAATTTACTGACTAAAGACCTGTCGCCCGGACTGCCAATGTATACTTCTCTTCCTTCGCGGTTTATTCTAGAAATATGTGTCCGAGGAAATCATGAGTTATACTATATATTCCCAAGACAAGTGTTGTAAAGCAGTGGAAGCGAGGGCGGTGTTTTTAAAATCATCACAGAAGTTTGAAACTATGAACTCAATAATTGTAGAAAAATCGCCACAAATCTTTTCTGAGTTGCCCTGAATCCGCTCCAATAATTCTTTATATGAAACAACACAAGAAACATTATGAGGAATAAATCGTTCCGACAATCGATTCTGATAATCCGATTCAAAATATGATGCTTGAGGCAATCTGAGTTAAGCTGAAGATGCAATCCTGATTAGCGATCCAATCTAAATTAAATATAAATGTTGTTTTGGCTTACCGCCAATCTTTGCTATAATCCCATGTGACAAAGGAATTTCCAATATACAATAAATAAAAAGCTGAAAATCAAAAGCAAAATAAACTAAATTAAACATATAAATATACACTTATTTATATGTAAGAATATAGACAACAAAAACAAAAAAAAGTAAGAAAAAATAGGCACTGCCTGAGCGTCCATCAACAGAATAAGCGATCAAAGCTGCGTATACTAAACCAAATAAAAATGAATTTGATGAAAAGAAGAATTGGACTACAAAGAAAAATTCTGTAAATAATGCTTTCGTGATAAAAGAGCATAGAGAGCGCAAAGCTTCAGGTTCCCACCCCCCTGGTGTAGCACAAGATACTATTTCAAATCAACCACGGACTAGGTCTCAAAAATGCTTCTTACAAAAAAATTCTTTTTCTCTTCGAGTCAAAAGCTTCAGCAGCTAGAACTCATTCCCCAACCCTTGCAGTCATAATAAATTTTAGAATAAGATATAAAAATATAAATAATAATATTAATATTTCAAATCCTAAAAGTAGGCTCACAATTCAAATCAGGGTCGTGATTAAATTGGAAAAGGGAACATAAAATTGACACATAATTGTAGGGGAAATTGTGCTCTATGAATTTAAGTTTGATTGTAGACGATTTTTCGTTTTGGTAAAATTAATATTAGATAATGATAATGATGAAATCATTTAGAATAAAACAATTCAGAGGCATTGTGTTGAAACGACCAGAGTCCGAGTACCTGTGAGTACTCCAAAATGTTGCCCACTTACTATTATTTTACATTGCACCATAATTAATTATGTCTGCAAGGGGTTTGGAAGAATGAGCAATACCCACGACGTCGACTCGAAGAGAAAAAGATGTAGGAATAAGCAATTTGCATACCATGCTTTGGAGAGGATAAATATATATATTTTTTTATAAGAATCGCTTTTTGAGGTGGTTTAGGTATGTTCCTTACTCTTCAGCTCTTAACCAAAATATCCTTCTTTTTCATCCTTAAACCGGAGAGTCAAATATGAATTTATCCAAATTGGATTCCTGAAATTGGGAATATAAGAGTAGATCTAATCTACTTTTAATTGGGGCTGTACAATATTTTACATTCACTTCTGGGGCAGATAAACTTATTTTCGATGTTTGTGTACGGAGTGACTAAATTTCTATCAGGTCTGAATTCTACCTGCAAAACAATTCGTCAAAGACTCCGGGTCTTTTGTTCAATAGTGGAATTATGTAAAAAACACTTAATTAGTCAGAACTCTTTGTTGCTTCTACAATGAAAGCTTATTATGTCAATAATGGGAAAACCTGGGAGATAATAGATATCATGGGTATCTCATATAACACGGGTATATGTATTTTTTTGTTATATGCACGCAATTATTTCAAGCTTTCGTATAATAGTTGTACAAATTTTGGAAACTGTTTTGAAGCTCGACTCGAATTTGGAGTCTTAAATGTAAGTCATTAACTATAAAGTTTCAGTTCTCTTCGTTACTCGTATCAGTTGAGTACCTTCAAAATTTATAAGACTGCTGAATAGCAACACAAAGGTAAATATAAATATATATATATATATATATATATATATATATATATATATATATACATATATATATATATATATATATATATATATATATATATATATATATATATATATATATATATATATATATATATTTAATTGGATCAGTTCAATTGTGAGTTTAGGATTCAGAGACTAGGACTAGAGCTGTCCTTATGTGTTACTTATATTAAAATGAATTACATTCTCACAATTAAATAATAAACCATTCCAAACTTCGAAGACCAGATACGACACGTCTTCGTATTGGAGCAGTTGTATATATGTACGAGTATATATCATCTACGTATTTCTCTGCTATCAGCTTTGTAAATAAATAGTCTGACAGTGCATAATTTCATTATTCAAAATATTTGTACTAACTTTGACGCAATTCTCATTTTTAGTTAGGAACTAAATTCAACAATACTAAAAAATAATGCGAAGTTAAACTATTTTGCAATTATTTAAATTGAAACTTGAACGCAAAATTAAAAATATATTTCATTTCCGATCGGAACATCCAATTATCTCAGCTTCTCTCTCCTCTTGGCATTCACAGAACCTTTTACTTTGGAAGCTTGAAGCCTCCGCTATAATTCCAACCAAGTAGGAGACACGTCGCAAACATGAATTTATACGCTCTGATTGTATTGATTTTCGCATCCTTGCTATCCTTGGCTGCCGGTGAGTTTTGTTAATAAAACTTGATTTTTATTAATTTATTTAATATTTTAATAATAATTTTTATTAATTAATTTAATAATAATTTTTATTTTTTATTAAATTATAATATTTTAAATTATTATTATAATATAATTTTTTTAACATTCTAATAATAATTTTATTTATTAATTTAATAATAATTTTAATTTATTAATATTTATTTAATTAATAATTCTTTTATAAATTTCCGTACTAAAATGAGTGAACTATTTTTGGGTTTTATATATAGCAATGCCTGGCAGAAATGGAGGAGGTGGTGGAGGAGGACGTGGAGGAAATGGAGGACGTGGTGAAGGAGGACCTGGAGGACGTGGAGGAGGTGGTGGAGGGCCCGGTGGTCGTGGAGGAGGAGGTGGAGGTCCTGGAGATCGTGGAAAACCAGGAGGTAATGGAGAACAAGGAGGCAATGGACAACCAGGCGGTCATGGCGAAGGAGGAGGTGGAGTAGGGGGTGGAGGCGGAGGAGGTTGGAATGGTGGCGCAGGGGGACGTGGCGGAAGAGGTGGCGGGGTTAATGGAGAACCAGGAGGTGATGGACAACCAGGAGGCCATGGCGGAAAAGGCGGAAAAGGAGGAAGTGGTGTAGGAGGTGGAGACAGAGGTGGTAGGGGTGGGGGCGCAGGAGGCTGGGCTAGATGAGGAGGAGGTGCTGGTGGTAAAAAAATATAAGTTAGTTATGGTTCAGGGGTGATTGGTATTCTAATGAATGAGGTAATGGTAGTGGTGATTTATTAGTACATAGGGATTGTGATGGTAGAGTAAAGCTGATGGTAGGACTAGGGGCGATTTGGAGGTCTTTAAAAGTCATAGTAGACTCCTCGAAAAACAACTTAAACAGTTTACTGCGGAGTTTCAATTATCTAATTTTTTTTATCAAAGATTTATTGTTTCATTTCTTATATTTGAATATATATTTACATATTTTACCTGAAAAATTAAACATGATCCATTAAATGATCTTTAATTTTATTTTCTTAAGAGTTATCAACAGGGGTGAAAATTGTCGGCATACTCACTAATTAAGTAATAATTATAAATTAACAGAGATGAATCGTAAAAATAAAATAATCAAATCATCATTCAATTATACAAATATAGATATTATTTATAAATCTATTATATATATATATATATATATATATATATATATATATATATATATATATATATATATATATATATATATATATATATATATATATATATATATATATATATATATATATATATATATATATATATATATATATATATATATATATATATATATATATATATATATATATATATATATATATATATATATATATATATATATACTCGTATATCTATATATATATTTATTTTTATATCTCACAGCATAAGTAATGTGTCTGCAAGAGGTGGGGAACGACTATTGCCAACTAGGACTTTCGCCCAGGGAGAAAAGTGTTTAGAAAGAAGCATTTTTGATACCATATTTTGGACAGAATTATATTAGTATAGACCAAAAACTTTATTCAAGTGGGATTTTCCACAAAATGTTATCTTATTGAAAATTATGCACAGAGAAAAGTGTTGAATGAATATTAAAGATCGGTAAAAGGCGGGGTATGCATATTTAAAATCGATGGGCAGGCCGAATACCTTAGTTGTTAGTTGCCCAGTCAAGTTAATCATTAAATTTATTTGTATTTAATCTTTTTAAATAAATTAATGAACATAACATCGACGGATTGTTCCAATGAATTTTTTGTGTGGTGTGATTTGGAACTTTTTAACTGTCCAGACTCATAACATTCAGGATCAACTGTGGATTTAGAAAAAAGCGTTTTGCATCCAATTGCATTCACAGAATTCAGATATTTTGCTGTGAAACAAAATTCAGTTCTGTTTGATCTATTTTCATTTGGATATATATTCAGCGAAAGCCCTGAATAAAACTGATATTTCAAATGATTGCCATTGTCTTCAACATCGGTTAGGTTAGATTAGAGTGTCAACGAGAAGCACACTTAGGCACAAATAGTGGCCAATTGTGACACCACGAATGGGGCGCTGCACACGCACTGACCATCCAAGCCGAGTATAGTTACGCACGACTCCCCCGACTAAAAAGTGTTGAGCCAACCTTGTTGTCTCCTTTTGTCATACCATGGGACATGAACTGCTGCCGCTGTTGCAGTAATGGATAAAATCCTTGCATACACAGTCAGAAAATATTCTGGAAATCAGACGGTGAGTAGGGTTGCATGAAATAATAGCCAGTCAGTTGTTAGTAGAGAGCTTCAAGCAGTGATGATACGAAGTGATTGCGATGTAAGAGTGAAACTAACTAAACTGTTAAATTAAATTAAATTTTAACTATAGCTTAAGTATATTATTGTTAATTTGCACTATTATTAAAGCTAAATAATCAATCAAACGGTGCTGTTTTATTTAACATCATCCAGTGATATGTACCAAATATTAATGTTCATAATCATAATTTTATCATTATATCTCAACACTTCGCTTTTTATACTCTAAACGCAGTTTGTAGTGTATATTGATATTGGACAAATATGTTTACCATGAAGAAGGAGGTGTGGCAGGTATATACATTTATATATATGATTATATATACTTTATTGATAATAATTGCTTTTTGTGATGGTTTAGTTATGTTTTTATTCTTCACCTCTAAACCAAAATGTCCTTTTTCTTCACCCCTATACCGGAGAGTCAAACATGAATCTACCGAAATTGGCATCCTGGATTTGGAAATATACTAGTAGTAATTGTCCTGCTTTTGCAGTAGCTCTAATCTACTTTTTAGTTGGATTCCCTTTATTTTACTTTCACTTCTGGATTTTTGTTGCAATTTAGTGTCATAACTATATCGGTATTGCTGGGCATCTTAGAATAAAAAACTTCGACACAAGTAGATCACGAGAAGAAATTTATTATTTTGCTGGAGGTAGAAACTGCGGTGTCATCGGCATATGTTTTGGTGGATGTAAAAAACTGCGGTGTCATCGGCATAAGTTGATGTAGCTTGGCGGTTAATGTTGCTACGTTATTCTAGTTCTGAATGTTAATATTTGGATGATGATATCTGTATTATATTATCTGTGAAATTATTTAACTTTTATGACGGGATATTATTAGAGATACGCGATAAATTGTTCAGAATATATTCAACTCGATAAACACATTGAAGAGGCTCCATATTTGAACTAATTTGATAAACAATAACTTTATATTTAGATCAGGAGTTGTAATAAACTATTTAGGGCAATGACGTCATCGTTTATAACTCCACTATATTTATATTTGTTTCATATAATTTTTTTTATTACTCCACACAGAGCCTTGCTTTTATAGGTTATACGAGTATATAACTCTACTTACAGTGAAGTTGGGGAAATAATAAATAGAAGATTGAATAAATGAAAATAAATAATAGATATAGAAGAATTACTTATGTATAACTAGCTGAACCCGCAGGAGTTGCCCTGCGTGAAATTATGTGTTTTGAAAAGAAAAGAAAGTTGAATTTATATTGTGTTGAAAATCATTTATTTGCGATTTTTCTACATTTTTCTCAATGTAACGCAGCTTGATAAACAACATTTTTTGTTTTCTGTTCCGGTGCGTCAATGTACAGAGAAGATGGTTATCCAACTCATGAACACGCCACGTATAGCTGGCCGTGTGAAAAACATGCCATTTCCAGATTTATGCCATACACTTCCAGCAATGATACACACATTAAATTTCTTATGTGCACCCTCCACACAGACCCCAATCACTTCTGAAAATTTAATTTTATGTGCACCCTCCACACAGACCCCAATCACTTCTGAAAATTTAATTTTATGTGCACCCTCCACACAGACCGCAATCACTTCTGAAAATTTCATTTTATGTGCACCCTCCACACAGACCCCAATCACTTCTGAAAATTTCATTTTATGTGCACCCTCCACACAGACCCCAATCACTTCTGAAAATTTCATTTTATGTGCACCCTCCATACAGACCCCAATCACCCCTGAAAATTTCATTCAAATCGGGCAAGCCGTCTAGGAATGATAAAAATCGGAAAAAAATACGTAAAGCAAAACAGAATTAATTTTTTTTTTTTTGTTTTTGCAAAACGTGCAAAGATACACACATGAAATTTCTTATGTGCACCCTCCACACAGACCCCAATCACCCCTGAAAATTTCATTGAATTCGGGCAAGCCGTCTAGGAGGAGTATGCGAACATGAAGTTTTGCCACTTAATTTTATATATATAGATAGAAGATAGATAGAAGATTCATAAAATTCAACTAATAATATAAACCAATAAATTATAAATAATATTAAATTAAATTCAATTTTATCACGGTTGGTATTATTGGAGTCCATTACGAACTTCAAAAATTAATGATAACTATGAACGACGATTTCTCAATTAGAATTCTGTACATATAATTAATGATTCAGATATAATTTTTTAGATCATTATTTAGACATTGGTTCCTCAGACAACTTCTTCAGATATGATTCTGTTGATTGTCCAAATATATTTTATAGAAATTTCGTTTCTCTTTGGAGACGGAATCATGTTAAATATCCTTCAAGTCTGGAATCTACCTCGAAAAGAATACTTCTGTAGATCCAGATATGCTTTTTTAGATACATATATAATATACTTCTTCAGATATAATTCCTCATATATAATGCTTCCAACATAATTTTGGAGACATAATTATTCAGACATGAGCTTCTTGAGCCACGCTCTCCACATAATATATTGATAGTAATAAACTTCTCCATATAAACATTCGAAAGTTAACTTTGAGTGGAACTTAGTTTTGATGTTTGTATACGGAGTGACGTTAAGTTTCTTTCAAGTCTGAATTCTACCTGGAAAACTATTATACCAAAACTCCGTCTCTTTTTTACAATAGTGGAATTATGTACAAGAACACATAATTAGTCAGAACTCTTTGTTGCTTCTACAATGAAAGCTTATTATGTCAATAATGGGAAAACCTGGGAGATAATAGATATCATGGGTATCTCATATAACACGGGTATATGTATTTTTTTGTTATATGCACGCAATTATTTCAAGCTTTCGTATAATAGTTGTACAAATTTTGGAAACTGTTTTGAAGCTCGACTCGAATTTGGGGTCTTAAATGTAAGTCATTAACTATAAAGTTTCAGTTCTCTTCGTCACTCGTATCAGTTGAGTACCTTCAAAATCTAAAAGACTGCTGAATAGCAACACAAAGGTAAATATAAATATATATATATATATATATATATATATATATATATATATATATATATATATATATATATATATATATATTTAATTGGAGCAGTTCAATTGTGAGTTTAGGATTCAGAGACTAGGACTAGAGATGTCCTTATGTGTTACTTATATTAAAATGAATTACATTCTCACAATTAAATAATAAACCATTCCAAACTTCGAAGACCAGATACGACACGTCTTCGTATTGGAGCAGTTGTATATATGTACGAGTATATATCATCTACGTATTTCTCTGCTATCAGCTTTGTAAATAAATAGTCTGACAGTGCATAATTTCATTATTCAAAATATTTGTACTAACTTTGACGCAATTCTCATTTTTAGTTAGGAACTAAATTCAACAATACTAAAAAATAATGCGAAGTTAAACTATTTTGCAATTATTTAAATTGAAACTTGAACGCAAAATTAAAAATATATTTCATTTCCGATCGGAACATCCAATTATCTCAGCTTCTCTCTCCTCTTGGCATTCACAGAACATTTGGAAAGCTTGAAGCCTCCGCTATAATTCCAACCAAGTAGAAGACACGCCGCAAACATGAATTTATACGCTCTGATTGTATTGATTTTCGCATCCTTGCTATCCTTGGCTGCCGGTGAGTTTTGTTAATAAAACTTGATTTTTATTAATTTATTTAATATTTTAATAATAATTTTTATTAATTAATTTAATAATAATTTTTATTTTTTATTAAATTATAATATTTTAAATTATTATTATAATATAATTTTTTTAACATTCTAATAATAATTTTATTTATTAATTTAATAATAATTTTAATTTATTAATATTTATTTAATTAATAATTCTTTTATAAATTTCCGTACTAAAATGAGTGAACTATTTTTGGGTTTTTTATTTAGCAATGCCTGGCAGAAATGGAGGAGGAGGTGGTGGAAAATTTGGAGGTGGAGGTGGTGGAGGAGGACCTGGAGGACGTGGAGGAGGTGGTGGAGGGCCCGGGGGTCGTGGAGGAGGAGGCGGTGGTCCAGGAGGTCGTGGAGGAGGTGGTGGTGGGCCTGGCGGTCGTGGAGGAGGAGGTGGCGGAAAAGGCGGAAGAGGAGGTGGTGGAAGTGGTGGAGGCGGTGGTTGGGGTGGAGGCGGCGGAGGTTGGAATGGAGGCGCTGGAGGTTGGGGTGGATAAGAAGGATGTTGGGGTGGATGAGGATGATGTTAGGGTGGATGGAGCGGCTGTAAAATTAGAATTTGCCACTACCGGAGAAGTTTTATTCAACTAAATTGTTTTTATCAAAATATATTGTTTCCTAATATTTGAATATACTCGTATATGTATATATTTTATACGAAAAATAAAATACGATCTATTAATTGAATCTATAATTATTTTTTTTTTTTAATTCCTAAATAGTAAAGAAAGGGTGGAAATTGTCGGCAGTCTCCAATTCTATTGTAATTAAGTAATAATTACAAAATACATACATATATATATATATATATACATATATATATATATATATATATATATATATATATATATATATAAATAAATATATTTATATATATATATATATATATATATACGAGGTTTGATCAAAAAATACCCGTTATTTTCAATTTTTTCAAAAAGTATTTATTTATTCATCAACAACTATCTTGTCCCCTTTAAAGTAATTCCCCTCAGATATAATACACTTATGCCAGCGTTTTTCCCAATCCTCGAAACACTTTTGAAACGCTTTTTTTGGTATCGCCAACAGCTCCTGTTTCGATTTTTCTTTTATCTCCTCAATCGTAGCAAAACGCTTTCCTTTCATCGTTGTCTTCAGTTTTGGAAAGAGGAAAAAGTCAGCGGGGGCCAAGTCCGGTGAATACGGTGGTTGAGGCATGATAACGGTTTTGTTTTTGGCCAAAAACAGCTCCTGAGCGATGTCCATGCGACGTTGTTTTCGCTCAAAATTGAGCAATTTTGGAACAATCTTCGTTTCATGCTTAAAACATCCGTAAAAATTACTTGGCATGAGCCGAACGATATGCCAACATCATCAGCAACCTCTCTGATAGTGATTCGACGATTATCCAAAATCATTTTCTTCACTGCGTCAATGTTTTCATCGGTTGTTGACGTGCTCGGGCGACCAGGACGAGCATCGTCATTGACATCTTCTCGCCTTCCTTAAACCGGTTATACCACAATTGAACTTGTGTTCTGCTCATAGTAGACTAGCCAAAGGCCACAGTCAACATTTCAAATATCCTTGCGCATTTAATTTCATTTTTTACACAAAACTGAATACAGTTTCTTTGATCCATTTTTTCGAATAGTACAAAATCGAAGAGCACACCAAAACACGACTAACCTTTTTATCTGTCAAAAACAAACTGACAATCCAAAATGGTTCGTATTGCCAACATATATAACAAACATGTGTACCAACATAACAGAAAAAAAAAATGCGAACATCGAACATACGTAACTCACGAAATTTGAAAATAACGGTTATTTTTTGATCACACCTCGTATATATAATTGAATTATGTCTGCAAGAGGGGGGGGTATGAGTACTAGAAACTAGTACTTTCGTCCAGAAAGAGAAGAGTTTTTGAGACAATGTTTTGGGCAGGATTATTTTAATATGTCACTAACTATTAAATAAGGAAATAATAATAAACGAATGCCATAACTTCCTATGTGTTCTTCAGAGTACCTAGCAAACCAACGGTATCTCCTTCTAAGAACAAGGCATTGTTTCAAAGTATGTTTTCTTAATTGGAAATATAGACTAAAAATCTGATTGTAGTCGGATTTTCCACAAAATGTGATCTTCTTTGATTGTGTTGAATGATTATCAAGGATCGGTAAAAGCCGGGACATGCATATTGAGCATCGATGGGTAGGCCGAAGACCATAGTTGTTAGTTGCCCCGTCAATAAGTTGATCTCTTAATCGTTTTCATCATCATTTATCATTATCCATAAACTTATAAATAAATAAAAATAAAAACGATCGGATTGTTCCAAGGAAGTTTTGTTTGCAGTTTAATTTGTAACGTTTTTAACTCTTCACGCTCATAAGATTCAGAGAAAGATCAGTGTATCTAATTGTATATTAGAAGTGAAGTATTCATGAAAACTCTGTTAATGTTCACTTTCGCAGAATTAAGCTCTCTTTCTTTGAACCCCAGTTCAGTTCTGTTTAATTTATTTTCTTCTTTTGGATATATATTGAATGGAGCTATCGAAGAATTCTTTGAAAGCCAATTCAATTCTATCTGACCCATCTTCTTATTTTTGATATATATGTAGCAAAATATCTTGCATAATTCTATGAAACCCATTTCCTCTCTGACTGATCTATCTTCTTATGTTGGATATTCATCGAAAGCTCTCGAATAATTCTTTGAAACCCAAATCAGTTCTATCTGGTCCATCTTTTAATCTTTGATATATATTCAAGGAAAGCTCTCGGAGCATTCAGTGTTGAAAAATACATCACAGAATATATCATCAGAACATCAAGATTAGCAGTTTCACTAAGAGAGACACTGAGTTCCATAATCTCATCCGAGAGTGATTTTGTAAACTGTGATTTATTCTCTAGAAGGAAGAAGTTGTTTGAAACAATTTTCTAAGCCGCACTCCATACCTTCCATATAAAGAGGTTATCTCTAAGAACAAATTGCAACTCCAAGCGACTTTTGATGGAAGAGAACAAGTTATTAAAACGTTTCTGCCAAGTTCAGATATCTTTGTCTTCACAATCAAGGACTACCATGCTGACCTATAATATATCCTTGCAGAACCCTTGAAGCAGATAAAAAAAATATGAAATTACAAGGACCTTTTATTTTCAAACTTAAATTCCAGAACTGAAAAAAAAAAAAAAAAAAAAATAAAATTAAAAGGACCTCTCCTTTTTTTCAAACTTAAATTCCAGGAGTGAAAAAATAAATGCCAGAAATTAGCGCTAAGCTCGCTTGAGTATTTTTTATTTCTTCTTTACACAAATTATCAAAAAGTTCCATGCTGAGGATGAATGAGGATTGTGCTTACTTGCCACCGCCTCCGCCGTCACCGCCGCCGCCTCCCCACAAACTATCAACGCCTGGGTTACCACCTCCGGCAAGCACTGGTCCAGGAGCTGGTAGTGGATTTATACCGGCTGAAAGAAAAATAATTCTGATTAATTTATATGCAATTGAAAGGACATCGCAATACTCTTACCTGAGACCATGGCCAACAATAGAGCCAGGACGAATGCGAATAGAGCGTAGATCTTCATTGTAAGCGTGCTGAACTTCCAACATTTCCCATAGATGCTAGCGCACTATTTATACGATGGAAGTGTTAATTGTATGTCTGCTGCAATTCTCCACTACAATTGCAGTACTCGAGTAGACAAGCATTGATTGGAATGCATTACTTTACAAATTTACATAGTAAGCAGGTTTTTGTATACCTTTGTAGTAAAATCTATTACGCAACTTTTTCTAATTAATGAGCTTAATTAATGATTCTAATTAGGCTTAAATTTTATGCAAACGTTGAAGTTAGTATGCAAATTTCATTCCACCTACCACAGCGTGTCTGACGACACAATCATTTCCTTATATTAATCAATCTCAGTGTGTTTACTCCCTGATTAGCTTAGTCGAGCTTAAGTGGGCTCTGCTATATTGAGAAATATTTGTGCCTAAAGTGAGTTCGTTTTATGAGAAGCAGAACACTACGACTTTTCGGAAACATTCGAAGCACTCCGAGAAGTTGATTGAAGGCACCTCGTTCGGGTCCTTCTTCAATGCTGTCGACCGAGAGTAACTTGGACAAAATGAAATAAATGGGAATGGCGAATGGTCATTCAAATATAATAGATATGCGTCATGAACGTCTCATTAAATATAGGACAGAAGACGCGTTCCGGCTCGTCTGAAACCGAAAAAAAGTCAATCTTTTTAAAAAGGGTTCTGAAGATAGTTTTGAACCCACCCCTCAATGCCTTATCTATAATTAGAAACGAATTACAAAGGTTGACATAAAACTGCTTGATGAGTTCGACTTGGATAACAGTCAATAAGTTTTGACAGGACACGCACACAAAATAACCATGCAAACACTTCTGGAACGTCAAAATGTAAGTCAAAGACAAAGAGTTTAGGGGAAAGTTTAGTGTTATGGATGTGAAGACTTCTGGAAAGCCAAAGTATCAATTAACGAAGGAAATGGCGATGGATTAAGGTCATTCAAATATATTAGAGATGGATCAGGAATGTCTCATCAAGTTTAGGACAGGAGACGCGTTGCAGAATGGCTTCTTCCGAAAGTAAGTAAATTCTGCTTAAATAGGGTTCTGGAGATAACCCAGAACCCTTCAATTCGATTTCTGCATCCATGAAAGGGAATTTAACTGGTAACGAGACATTATGAGTTCCACTTGGAAATCAGTCAATAAAATTTGGTAGGACACGCAATCGAATTGACTATGCCAAAACTTATGGAAAGTTGTATGTAACAATATTCGCCTGTTATTTTTTTTTGTTGGAATAACGTTAATCCGCATATGGGGTTTTCAAACCAAAAAGAGTCAACGAATGTTATTAACCAAATAATGTCCCATAGATATAAATTACTGTTCTCAGAGGAACAAAAACTTCGTAGATAACTTTATTGAAAAATTCTTTGATAACTTCCTTGATAACTTCGTTGATAACTTGGTTGATAAGTTCGTTGAAAACTTCCTTGTAAACTTTGTTCATAACTTTGTTCAACACTTTGTTTTAACTTCGTTGATAACTTCGCTTTATTTTATTAAATACATAAAACAGTATTCAGCAAACGTCCTGAAGGACAATCTGGAGGACAATCTAAGGTAAAAAAGAAAATTAACAACGAAATCTGGGCGGACTGCCAAGGGGTAAAACCGACCTATAAGTGACTATCAACGACCGCCAGATATCTCGAGTTGGCAGCACTTTCAGCAATGGATCACAATTTTGTACGGTAGCATGAGATTATTTTCTTATATTCATATCTCTTAGAACATCTTTAAATGCAACAAAAAATTATTATATATAGAGACTGATTTCAAAGATTTCTATATAAGGATATTTGGACACATAATTGTATTGAAATAGGGAAACTAAAGACTCATTTGAGAGCTTTCTGAAGATTCAACTGTGCAAAATTTGTGCAAAACATATGCTGTATTCAGGAGTACGACGAAGAAACCATAGTTGATATTAGAGTTTGCAAAAGATGCTTATAAGAAAGCTGACTGAATGTGGGACAGTGGCAAATTTCAGCTAAATATGTTTTATACTCCGAGCAAAGACGAAGCAACACTGTGAAGAAAATGAAATAATATACCCACAATGGACCTTTAGTTCTAGTAGGACTTGAGAATAAAAATCAATAAAAAATTGTACCACTGATATTGTTGAGCGCCGAGAATTGAATTCTCCAGAGCTCACTATGTTCTACAAGACCTTTCGGTGGACTCAGACTAATATCCATGAACATTGTAGTTTCAGGATATACAAATATCTATTTTGTTGGTGGTTAAATCCACCATGTTGGAAGTTTCTAGTTATTTGAAGTGTAATCTAGAGAAAGAAGAGGAGAGAAGAAATGGAGATATTCTAAACGAATGGGAGATGCAAAGAAATTGTTAAAAGTTAATTGTAATTTAAGAAAATGAGTCTAATCTACTGCTTTGAAGAGTCAAATACAAGCGTGGTACCAACGGGGTTTGTATTATTTAAGAGTTGCAAAAAAAAAGCGGGTGCAATTAATTTCTTTTTTGTGTGGAAGAATGCAACTATCACCTCTTCAATAAAGTCAATAATTTTTTCAGAGCAAAACATTCAACACGTAAATTTAATACAAATATGTAATAGACTAGTAATAAGGTTGCCGACTAATTTGCACTGATTGCAGTGAGTATTTTTGAGGCCCCTGAAAATATGCTTCACTTTTAACACCAATTTCTGCTAAATGTATGTGGAATTGCTGGGTCCCAAAGTCGCAGATACCCAAGAATTAGTTATAAGTGCGAGTATACTCATTACTGCACTGGAGAGATTGCAGTGCGTGATTCCACGATTGTCCAAATGTTAATACTAATAATAAGTTAATTCTGTTTCCTGGAAAAATGCTTAGGTGCTTTGAGAGATACCATTATAAATATTTATAGAGTTGCTCTGCAGCAGTGACAATAAAATTTGCATGCTTTTTTCCAGGAAATAATGTCCTTCTCTCGTATTTTTTGAATTCGATTATGCATCTTGGGATCAAATCGAGTTAGGAACGAGTATTGCAGAAATAATTCCAGAAAGAATTCCAAAAATTTTCATTATTACTGAACAATTTCGCCTGCATCCCACGAAGTTGCGAAATTGTGTTCCTACCGCTTCCCAGCACTTGAAACAACTTGTTCCAATTTTTTGGGTCAGTATTTTTCAGTTCGATCTTAACTTCTCTTTCAAATAACTTTTCACTCTACAGTCTAAACTTTAACTCCTCCTTTTCTGGCATTAAAGTTGGATCTATAAGCATTGATTTTTTCTGTATTATAATATAACCAGTCAGTTGAAGTGATCAATACTAAGAGAGGATTATCTATTTGATCGATCTTAAGGAAAATTATTTGTAACCAAAATCAGGGATTTTAATTTTTAATATAAAAATTATTGAGTCGAGTATGTGCACTATTTATATGTCAGGGAGTACTAGCACCACGGCCCTTAAGGACCTATTCTGCTATGTATGCACAATTAATTAACGAATGTTTGGATGGGCAAAATGAAGGCTTTCATTGACTTGTTTGTAATAAAAAATTAGATGGGAAAAATGAAGGCTTTCATTGAATGGCAGATTCGATATTAGTGGAGTTTTCCTCACTTGCCCCCCTTTGAACGCAATCCCATACAATCCACATTTGAGAAGATATATAAGACTGAGTCTTCTAAACTCTGCTTGCTCTTTTTATGGTATTCGTTCCTGCCATAGAGCATTATTTATTGAGAACCACTTATCGAGACACTTAAAAATCACGGTGGTTTAACGATTGTTATATCTCTTAATATATCGTCTAACAGCGAAGTCTCCAATGTATTAATACCAGCATGTTTTCATTGAATATTTGGTAGTTTTTCCTGCTGGGTTTTTAAGTATATATATAAATTCCAAATATTTACATATATAATAAGATACATATTCACACATAAAAAAAAAAAACAATATTATAAATGGAATTTATTTCTTTGCATTTTTGAGTTCTTCATTAATTGCTCCAGTACATAATCCATGGAAAAATGATAATTTATTCAGCTCTTTGAACGCCATTACTCTCCACAACCCTGTGGCTCCGGTTCATCTTCGAACTTCAGTTCATCATAGGAATTGGCTAAAGACATTTTCAGTCTATTAATTTGGATTCCAGAGATCAGCTCACAATGTGCCACTTACGTGTACCAACCACCAGTGCCACCAGCGCAAAAAATGCCAGAACAACTCCCAAAAACCCGTACCGTTTCATTGCTACGATTCTGAGTTTGTACTGATTGCCGTGACTAGCGAAACGATTTTTATATGCAAGTGCCCCCCTACCTTGACTTGGAAAGTTGTTTCTATTACGGGTTAAGCAACAATTTTTCCTGCCAGTCAACAAGCTGATTAATATATTCCTTATATGCAAAATAGAAGTGAAGTTAAACTTAAACAAGTACAAAATGATTATTAATAATAACATACGATTATAGAAAGCATCCATACCTGTGGCACATAAAAGGTCAGCACAAATTGCATTTCAACGTTAGGGAAGATAAAGATAAAAGCAGAGTAACAATATTGCGATTAACCAAACAGACTCGTAAATAAGGTGGGTGGGTCTGGTGTCTGGTGTCGAATGTGGTTGTTCAGGTTTTCGTATATATAATCATGGTATCAATCAAATGGAAATAACACAATTAACACTTGAGGAGAACTCTTTAGATGCATTCGATTTGAACTGATACCACAAATATTTACGGGGTTTCTTAAAGAGTAAAATCCCTGGCATTGGTTTTTCCACCACACAAACCTAGAGATGGGGGGTATTGCATGAGTAACCGAAAAAATCGGTAACCAAATGTAATGGATACCAAATTGTACGTATAAAAAGTATTCTAAAATCACACTACTGTTCACACCTGGAAACCATGAGCTTTGTAAAGCATTTTAGCTATACTATAGCAGCTTTGTAGAATAAATTCGGTCTTCTTAACCAGTTCTTGGGAAATTATTCCTTCAAACCTTATATTTTCATAGAGTATGAAACACTCCGAAATTAAAAGAAATATTCAAAAATTGCGAACAATGAAAATCAGACCAAATTGCTATAAAAAATTATCTTCTGAGTTTCTGAAAACTGTATAACACTTTCATATATGCTCTATAACAATATTACTTAGGATATTTTCATTGAGTACGAAGCACTGCAAAGAAGCATCCCAGGGCTGAATACAATTTTTGTTATTGAGAAACTTTTTATATTATTTCATATAAAGTTTATATAGTGCTCTTGATTACAATGCTATAAATGTATTACTTTTTTCTCAGATATCAGATTTTAATGCAATATTTATTAAATTTTAATTTGATATATTTCGTTTTTTTAAATTAAATTTTAGTATAACTCTTAAATTGAGCTAAATTGAAAATCTGCCGTCTATGTGAGAATGGATCAAATGTATACGGGATAAGAATCTACTGGATCTGTGAGAATTGTTCAAATGTTAAATTACGCGATCATTCTACTTGGAGCCTTAAGGATATCACTGAGAGTCTGGTTTCGAATACGTAAAGAATTGTAAAAAGAAAATTTGAAACGAATATAAATTTTATTGATATTTTATGTACATCACCTGAAGTTGGATTTCTTAATGGAAACCGATTTTATGAATAGAATACGTTGCTAAATCTTAGGACGGTAGGATATATTTTTATTTTCCTCCAGCATATTTTCTTATTATTAGTATCAAATATAGAATCATGACAGGCGTTGTAAGCGGACACTGTAGACTCAACAATCATACGAATAAGTTGGTCTATCTTCAGATGCCAATTGGAGATTCTGTAGAAAAACCGACGAAACCTCACTGCACCTGATAACAGACTGCGGACCTTTCGCACATAAAATGTACTGGTGTTTTGGAGAAAAAAATCTTAGATATGAGCAAGAACCCTCAACTTGATTCCTCCGAAATACATGAATTCCTGTCGGAAATTAGCCTCACCGAAGATCTATAGATGAGACTATCCTCATCTTTTGAATAAATAGGGGCATCACAGTAGATCTTTCAGATCGCTGTGTATATCACCCCTAAATAAATCTAATCTAATATAATCTAGTATCAAATATAGACAAGGCGGAGCTGCACGGCCCTAATGATGTAGTCGAAGATGTCCGGGTGACACTTGACTCTGATAGGATGTGTTTCTTGACACTGTTGGACCATTCTAGAGCGTTTGACTGTGTTGACCATGATATTTTATGTACAAAACTATCGAAAATGTATAACTTCTCACCCACTGCGGTAAAGTTATTAAAATCGTACCTCACAGATAGAACGCAGGCAGTTTACCAACCGTGTAGCAGTACGGTTGTGGCATCTAATTTTCCTTCTGTGGCTCGAGATGTGCCACAGGGCTCCATTTTGGGTCCACTTCTCTTTTGCTTATACATAAAGGACCTGCCGACCATGTAAGACGGCAGGTCATTTATGTGTACATTCAAATGTATGCTGATGACGTTCAAATTTACATCAGTTGTACACCGAACGAAGTTGTCGACTGTGTCACCAAAATTAATAAAGACTTGAATAATATATATGTATGGGCAGGAAAGAATGGTTTATGCCTTAATCTGGCTAAATCTAAGTGTTTGGTGGTCTACAGGAAACACTGCGGCAATTAATTATGTAAATGTGATTAAAAATTTGGGAGTTACATATATTTGATGGTACTTTATCGTGGAGTAATCATATTGCAGTCACGGTTGGTAAAGTAAGGCGAAGAGATCATGTGTCTGGGCGCGCAATTCAACTTTTTCATATCACATTCGATCAGCTTCTTGACACTCGAAGTATTCTATTCTCCATATTTGTTTAAGCGCCTTAAATTTACTCGCTCTGGCCGTTGTAATCGGCTTGTCTCGTTGAGACATTCCCCACTTAGGTCTGATCGTCAATTTTTCGTTAATGCTTTACGACTTCCACTGCCTGTACGGCTACAAGGCTATACATTGGCAATGCTAATCTATTCAAAATTGAGCTTAATAAACACTTCTAGGGGCTGAATTGAGTTGCACTCTGAGTTGTATGTGGCTGCGTACACTGTTTATATGTATTTATCCTTTTGTGACTAAAAACAAATTTAAAGCTGTACATTTTTATTGATTCAGAGCTGTATTGTATTGATGAATTGAAAGTTGAATTGTTGAAATGCTATTTTATAGTTAAATTATGTCTGGATTATCGTATACCTTCATGTTATTGGGACAATTTTACAAGGTTTTGCCTTAATGTCCCAAGTTGAACGTAAATTAATAATAATAATAATATTCAAACTACACAAACATTTTTTCACACAGCTTCCACAAACCGGTTTGAGGGGTTTCCTGTCAAAATAAGTTGATCTATTTTAGAACCCGTTTTATATTTTTGTAACCGAGTTTTTTCTTTTTTCTGAATACACTTCTGCAGCTAAATAAAACATTATTTGATACGTTTCTCATATAATTAACATAAAGAACCGGTTTACAACTTCCTGCTTTGGTTAAAAAACCGGGTTTGAAAGCTTTAAGCCCGTTTTCTATTCTGTTCGCTTAAATAGCGAGCTACAATTTCCTATTTTTTGGTTTAAAAAACCGGTTTTGAATTTTATAACCATTTTCTATTTTGATCATTGTTTTCTTTAATTTTCCTTTAATTTATTTAATTAATTTATTGCTTTAACTTTATTTTATTTTTTTATTTAGTGTTTCCCCTTATAATGGCTTGACAATTAACCGGTTTCAATCTATAACCGGTTTTTCTGCAACCGTATCTTAAAAGCTCAAACGGAAATACTTGTATAATTAATACAATTTTTTTACAATGTAATTTTGTTTTTATTGTAATAAATCAGCGAATGTTCGTGACAAACTAATGCGATGGTAATTAGCATAAAATTCTTTATGGGCAGTTATTTAAAGATGTCACGAGAACTTCAGTCACATTGCACCGATAAGTCGGGCATATAAATGAGAGGCTAGACAAGTGGATGCTTAAATGAATGCCAATAAGCGATGGTAGGGGGGCCATTTAGTGATCTTTAATAGGTCCGTCCATATAGGTCAGAAGTGTTTGAGCAAAACTGTTTCAATCTCTAAGTTTTAAACCATCATAAACATATATTGTAGTTGGGGTTTGTGTGAGTAAGTTGAATAACCTCAGCGAGAAAGGCGACAGAGCTTCCAATGGAAATTATGAATGAGAACTGATCACACAAAAACATTTCGCTAAGTCATGTTGAGTCCTCAATTGAAAGAAGTTCAACTCAATCATTTTCTAATGAACATTTAAAGTAAATTTCCAAAAACTTCGCTCTGCTTAGAAGAACTCCGAAGAAGTATTAGAAACACTTTTGAGAGATTTGGAACATTTCATTGATTTAGGTTTTGGAATTATTGTCTTCCATTATTTATTGTTAGTGAGAAAATATACATAATAATTAATATTGTAATTATAAAAGTAATTCAAATTTTATTAAATAATAAGTTAGTTTAGGTGAGGTTAGCCTCTCGTGTCAGCCAGTGTATAGACCAAATCACTCAGACTATCACCCCACACGTGAAACCATTTTGAAGTCCAAATGATGCGCAAGATTCCGGACACTTCCGGAAGAGAGCTGAAAGCGTATTTGCCGAAAAGCCCGCTCTGCTTCTAGCTAGAACCGGGCACCTACAGAAGAGATGTTCCACAGTCTCTTCCTTTTCTTCATCTCCACAGTTCTGCGGTATTCATGAGAGATTACTCCCACCCTAAGAGCATGCCTGCCTAATAGCCAATGACCAGTAATACAAGCCACGACCTTAGAGATATCTTCTTTCGACAGTGCAAGCAAGTCTCTTGACTCAGGTCCCAGCCATATATTGAATAATAAGTTATATAAATGTCTAGGACCTAACATCTATGATCTTCAGCCCACAAATGAAAGGCAAGGACACTATTTATTCAGCTCAAAAAAGAGAAAAAAGAGAACATTCTCAATGAAACATTTGTGAATGGTTCCACATATTCTTCTCCAAGAGTAAGAATGCTTATAATAAGTCATTGTAAGCATATGCAAGGTAATAACAAAACTTTGTTTCGTGTCGTGTAAGAAAGAAATAGATTGATAGATGAATAAATGAATTAAAGTACGATCTCTAGATGAATAACTTATATACGATCTCTATACAGATTATTCTGGAAGTACCCAAGTATTGGAGAAAATTGACCGAAATATCTATTTGACAATTTTTAATTTTTATTTATAGAAAAATATTATTATATAGAAACATATTATTATATATTCAATGGATTTTTCATCCATTGAAAAAATTCAGATCCATTGAAAAAATCCAGCTATACCAAAAGTAGCTATTTTCTCCATGCTAGCCTATGGGCTATGATGAACAACTAGAGAACAAAATACCAGAATCCATTCTCTATATCTTCTATAACTATCAAATTCCATTAATTAGTCCCAATTATACTATAGTACAGTAATACGTAAATTTATGTTACCCGAACAATTCTTCTATTTTTTTTTTTTTTCTTTATATTAGTAGTTTGTAATGTTTTACTATCTTGAAATATATTTATACTATAATTAGATATTATATATATTATATATTGTTAACAGTTTTTTCTATGTAAATGCTCTCTTTCGAATCAAGAAATCGAGTTATTACTGTACATACACACATTATTCTCTTATGACTGACAACTCTCAAAATATTGGTCATGATGAACACGTTTCCTTTATTTGCTGGAAGTGAAATTAATCGAAAGTCGACGTGAGCAACTTGAACCAAGCACAATGGGCATCAATGCCTGAGTGCTTGGAGACCGCATTCCTCGGCAGTTCTCCGGCCTACCCCACTTCTATAACTTGAACCAAAGACAATGCACTAACCCCCCAATAGGAATCAATACTCTCTTCACTCAAAGATTTGAGTTTTATTCGGTGTCAAAAATACAATCTTCTGCTGGGGTTGTTGGTTTTGTTGCAACAAAACTCAAAAATCCATTCAAAGATAAATAGAAGAAAAGGAAGTAGAATAGGAAGAAGATGCAACTTGATTCTAAGAGAAATATTAAAAAAACATAATTTCTGCGTTGGTTGTTGTCTCCAATTATTCTCATTTGTTATTCTTATTATTAACTTTTGAATGAATCAGTGATTATTTCTTTACAATACTCATTCATGTAAAAAGCCCTAATGCCATTGAGTAGGTAGAAAAATGAGAGTCACAAATTTTTATTGCATATCTCTGCACTAAAAAGTTGTATCAAATCTCTCTGGTTTGACAAATTGTATGAAATCTCTCTGGGATGAAAATTTATATCACATCTCTCTGGGGTGAAATCTCGAGTCTTTTTGGTGGTCACTAGCACTATACACTCGCATATTCAGTAGTCTCTGCTCTGTGGTTCTATATTCTCTGAGAATCACTTGACTCCTGATTGAGTTGTAAATAAGGAGTAGTTCTTTATCGCTCCAATATTTTTCTAAGATACACAAGTACACTCAATTTTTGCGTGGTAAGAATTAGTTGCGTGCTTTTTCTTAGGTACTCAACTGTAGTGTGGAACCAAACAGAACTGATGTAGACACGCAACGATCCCACTAAAGACTGAGCCCCAATGCCACTGAGAACGTAGGAAAGGAGAATTATGTTAATATACTCAAAAGTTGGATTACTTCGCAGTGGAGTGAAAGTTGTGAGTTTAATTTTGTAGTAAAGTTTGTAGTAAATTTCAGACGCATATGTTTGAATCACGGCAGTCGTGATTAAGTAAACTAACGTATCGAATAAAGTTACGTGACGAGTGGAGTCACCGGATTAGTGCACTCGAATTTATATGAGTCTCTCTATTTCACTTCAGAGCGTTGTCATACATATTGTTAGTATACTGTCTTGAGTTGTGTAAATAATATATCAATTTATCTGGCAAAATAGTAGGAAATCGAATTCTCACATATAAATACTCCAAGCTTCGATTCGGCTTCCTTCACAAAATGGTGGGAAACCAAATTCTCGCGTATAAATACTCCGAAATTCGATTAGATTTTCGTGACAAAATGGTAGGAAACCAAATTTTCGCTTATAAATCATCTGGGATTCGATTTGAAAATAGTGAGAAATCGAACTCTTCCATCTAAATAAACCGTGAAAGCATGAGGAAGAAAACCTTTCTTAAGGCTTAGGGGATCTATCAATTCCAAGTGAGCCTTCGTGGTTTAAAGTTAACTAAGCTAGTCTGTCAGTCGTGAGACTGCTGGGTCAAATCAGTCCCGACTCATTCTAAAAGTTGAGTACGCATTCTCTTTGCAAGGTGTAATAATGAGCTCCATTATGAGTTGCGATTATGCCACCCAGTATATGAGCAGACAGATCCGCCAGCTTATGCCTTAAACAGGAACAATTCGCTTGGATCAAGCTGAACAAATAATTAATTATAAAATAATTAAAAGTTCCTTGAATTTTAGTACAAATACAAAATCTACTTTATTGCTTATTAATACATATCCCAGAATTTTCGATCATTGTAACTACAAAATATATTCTTCCAATGTGTATGGCAAAAAGAGCGGACATATGGCGTGTTCAGAGTCGCATTACTTGCCACCACCGCCGCCGCCACCGCCGCCACCACCACCTCCCCCGCCTCCGCCTCCACCACCTCCGCGTGGCAAGGGCTCAGGATTCGGCATCGGATTGGGATTGCCTGAAACCAAACAAATATTTTTTAATCAATTGTGCCTTAGTCCTTACACTGTATCAGTTGAACTTACCGGCAGCCAAGGCCAATAGAAGGGCCAATACGAGTCCAAAGAGGGCGTAGAACTTCATAGCGTGAGTAGAGAAATTGTAATGCCTTCAGTGGCGATCACGGCGCTTTTTATAAGAGGCGTTAAACGCTTGATTGGAGCGCGCAGCTTATGTTACAGTTTTCCCCACTGACCACGAACTCGAGCCCAATGCAATTGTCGCGTTGATTGGCAGTGCCACGGAAATTCCAAGTACGGGTTTTGTAATTCGATCAAATTGCGTTGTACACTTTGTTTGCATTGCAACCACGGCAATGGGTCAAGCACAGCAATTTCCGCACTTGAAATAAATCAATGTGAAATTGTCACCGGACTGTGCAATATTTTCCAGCAGTGAAGTCAATCTAACATGTCTGTGCTCACTCAGGCAGCTATAATAAAAATATTGATTGTTTTATAGGCTCATTAAGTTGATGTGTCCGTCAAAGCGCGCCGCAATCCAGTTGAAATTGCGTTGCACACTGCCTTGCGCTCTGATTCTAGGCCGTAGTTGTGCGATCTTTTCGTGTTGAGTGTACGATGTGTTCCGAGCATTATTGATGCTCACACCGGAGACTAAGCGGGGTAATTTCGCATGCACGACTGAATACATTTGCATAGTTTTCCAGCTAAGAAATTCAATATGAATGCAAGCGACATTCGAGGGGCCTACTCAGGGAGTGGGGCTTTCCAAAGACGTGCATGTGGTGTTGATAATTACATTAATAACTTAAATGTTCATAAATTTCCATAAATATTAAATAAATAATTGAACTTGTGGAGTTTACAATTATAATAAATCATATGTTTTCCAACAATGGAGTGCCTAGTGACGTCGTTATCGGCCACAAGCGTACTTACTTATGTGGCTGTAAACATGTTGTTTTGCAGAAAGCCCGAGGAGACAAATTAATTAGCGGGTAGTTGCAAATAATTGAAGAGCTGTCGTGAAGAGACTAATTCATAGAGGGGTGTCTGAACAATTTTTGTTCGTGACTTCCTCAATTGAAATCCCACTGTGGGAAAAAATATGCTCACCACATAAAAAAACAAGTTTAAAACATGATCTTCTCACTTTTGTAGTTGTAATGATACCAAATAAAATAATATAGATTAGTTAGGGTGACTATATAGGATAGTTACGATGAAAAGAATATAGAATAGTTAAGATGAAAAGAATATGGAATAGTTAGGATGAACAATATATAGAATAGTTGAGATTAATTTATAGAATAGTTAAGATGAAAATAATATAAAATAGTTAGGATGAATATAGAGGATAGTTATGATGAAATGAATATAAAATAGTTAGGATGAAAATAATATAGAATAGTTGTGATGAATATATAGAATAATTAGAATGAAAGAATATAGAATAATTAGGATGAATATATAGAATAGTTAGGATGACTATATAGGATAGTTAAAATGAGGAGAATATAGAATAGTTGATATAAATTTATAGCATAGGTTGAAAGGGATATGGAGTAGTTAGGATGGACATAATATAGAATAGTTACGATGAATATATAGACGAGTTAGTAAGAAATAATATAGAACAGTTCGTTGAAAAGTATATAGAATTGTTAGGATGAAAAGAAAATCTAATACTTAGGATGAATATATTGGATAGTAAGGATGAATAAATAAAATAATTAGAATGGAAATAATATAGCATAATTAGGATGAATACAACATCTGTTGAATTTACCCAATTATTTAATCAAAAGTCTTCGTAACTCAAATGTTGTCTTATACGACCATAAATTAATAAAAGGGTGGACATGCAATAGACAGGCAATAGAACCGCCGTTAAACAGAAGAAACTAGTGAAAACTGTTAAAAATAACAGAGTCATCAAAAGAGCATCTGACCAGGTATTGAAACATACAATTATTTCACACCGAATTTATTACTTTTATTTATTGTTATTTTATACCAAACTGTGTCAACAAAAATATGAGTACTATGGAATAAGCTGATATCTCTAAATGTTGACCGTATTATTCTATAAATAAAGGCGAGAAAAAAATAAAATGACACCCTAATAATTTTGGAGCATGAGAACGCTGAGTTCGCATCTGGAATCAGAGAAAGAGACGCGAGTAAAATCTGAGGAATATTTTCACTAATTTGAGATCGCTCAGCTCGAATCCGTCAATTTTGCTACTGTACTCAAAACCTATACAAGGAATCTTCAGTGAAGCTCCCATTTGTGATCCTCCTTTCTTTCGTTCCCATGGTTTTTCTGGAGTAATTGCAATGTGCTCCTTTGTGTTCTACGGTATCCTGAGATATTGTTCTTCTAGAACCTATGCTCTGGAAGATCTTTATCATCCTCTTTTCAATAACAAAACTTTGGGACATTGTAAAAAATGTTGATGACAATTAAGGAAAAAAATATGTCAGTAAAAATTTGAATAAATAACTTAAATTACACTGTAGAATAAAAAAAACTTTTTTATTTACTTAATGAATTTTTTTTACAGTTTTTTAAGAAAACCCAAATTTGATTCAGATACAAAATTGAATCAGTGGAATTTATTTCAGTGTAAAAATATTTTTAAAGGAATTTCTTTTTTCAGCAATTTTTTTTATATATTTTATTTAATTTATTTTAAAAAAAGTAATAAACTATGAGACCACTGAAATATAATGAAATAGAAAGAGAGACTTAACGGAACAAATCAGGGGTAATGCTGAGACAGAGTTACTTAGAGCGTGGTGGAATGAGTCAGTACATGAACAGAATTTGATCAGTCAGTTCACCACCTGCAGTTAGCCTTGTTGTCTGGATGGACAGATTACAACAGCTGAAGACCCAGGTTCGATTACTAGGAGGATTTATAGTCGGCATAATAAAAAATGATTGGGAAAAAATTGCCTTTCATTGAAAGATCTCTGATGAGGACAAGTGGCGTGCTTGAAATAGCTATAAGATCTGCCAAAATATTTCAATAATTCTCCACACATACACAACTGCAACTACTGTGTGCAACTTGTCTTGTCAATAAATTCGCTGAGAAATAATCTTAATTAATTTATATTTATGTATTAATGAAAATGTACACTGAAAAGAATTTAGCAAATGGATTTATAAGCAGAAAGAACTATTTTCTTTTACACATAAGGGAAAAAAATTCCTATATTGATCCTCTGCGTTACTCAGTACTCCAAATATGTCAGTTTAACAATTTATTTTGAGATATTTGTAATAGGACCATATGAAGCGTACCCCTTAATTTTCTCCACTGCCTTGCACTTTGAAGTTAATTTGCAGGCATCTTCTATCTTCTATAGTACAAAATAAGTCATACTATGGTAGAACTGGTACTAAATGATGATGTTACAAACAGTATACATAAATTCGAGTCAATTAATATTGATTTGGTTACAAAAGTTCTCAACAAAAATATGTATTACGACACACGAGTGTCTGAGGATGTATTTGTTTTTATTACTTGTATGACAAGTGCTGAGCTCAGTTGTGTCGTCCGCAGCACTTTCTCTCTAATCAGTGGTATTTTCATTAGGTGTCTTCATCAACATTGTAGTTGTAACATACACGGTTTCATAGATATAAACAATTAAATGTTTTGCGTAAGTCAGAGGTCTCACTTTATGTTTAGTATTGAGGACTGTTACATTTTTATATCAAATATCATAATTGTACTTTGCATGTTAGCTAAAATATGCAGAAATTAAAAACGGAATATTTTTAATGTGAGGTGCCACTCCTACTTTGAATTCAATATATACCATATGTCAGATGACGTATAATCTCACAAAGAACATATCATGAATGATGCAATGTCAATTTATTCATCCGAGGTATTTCTTACAATTGGAAATTTAAGGTGATTGAAATAACAATTTGCCTATATTTAAAGATTTGTGAAACTAGTTGCGAATTTCACTGTAACTCCTTTTTCTTGAACTACTTTCCTACTTCCATCAGTATACTACTACATATAGTCTTAGCTGAATGTGTACTCAATGAACTATCTCTGTCTCTGAAGAAAGTTTATCCAAAGTTATCACCCCAATTGTAATTTTTACAACTAAACTATAGGTGATATTTTTGGATAAGAACATTGTTGTTCTAACTATACCAAATAAAGTTGGTATTCTTGTTGCTGTTGCCTTTTTATTATTTACATTTATTAAACGTCTCTTACGTTCAACTACTACACATGCATTGTCAAATCTATTGTCAAACATGTTTGTAAGAATATATTTGTTCTACTCATTGAGGGGATATTAGTTGGAATAGTATACTAGATACACAATACTAGAACTGATGATTGAGCCAACGGTGTTCAATGCGTTCATTTTCTGTCATTCCACCTCATTCGAGCAATTGTTGATTTCCATGATCAGACCAAATGTGTTTACTCAGCCTGTGTAGACACCAATAATTCTTGTTATATGTTAATAAACAAAGGATAAAATACCACTGGCCAAGTTTATCCTTTAATACCCTATATGGACGTTTATCAGGGATCTACGCTGTAGTGCAGAACAATTTGTATTTCGTGTTTTCAATTCAACAGCACTTCAAGAATGATTTCATGTAATATCTTGACAATTAATTTAGTATTTCAGCTGAACTCCAAGTTAACTGATGTCACTTTGTCGGAACCTAACAATTAATCTAATTACAATTAATAAGTACCTCACATCCGTTGTCTATAATGGTTTAAAGCCAAAGTGCACTACACACTTACTTATAGAAGTCCCACATTTGAATGCCCCTCAACTTATCTGTCAATATCAATTTCACTTTCCCCTTAACCACAAAACAAAGTGAAGCTTCTCAACGAAAACAAGTGGAAAATTGTTATTGTGGTGAATATACCATCGATTACAAGTACCCTACAGCTGGTGTTAGGACGATTATAATTGTTTTACCTCTTATTAGGTATCGTCAGATTCTCAACAAATCGATTGTACATTGGAAAATGCCAAAGAATACTACAATGGTACTGCTTTTTAGTCGTATCACCATATGTAAAATATACATTGTAGTTTTTCATCTGTCATTTAGATCATGTTTCAGTTCAATGTCTTCATGGAGCTCAAAATATATTTAATATATTATTATTATATAAGAAGTAATATTACAAAGAACATTATCATTGTATTGCTTAATACTCCTCTTACAATATCTAAAATAGTTTGTAAAATAATGATAATGTGGTAGTTCTATTGGCATTTGGATTATGATCAGTTCAATGTCTCTTGGATATATTTTCTAGAAACCCAGTCAATAATGTTGCAGTTGAGTTTACACCGACTGCAAGATACCCTAATAGTACATATTTACTCCCATAGAGAATTGTACGTTGTTGAAAACAAACTTTAAATTACCTATACAATTTTATGGGACTTCATTACATAATTCAACATGATAGCTGGCGTGGTAGTTGATATTCAACTCACATTTAGACGTCATTTGTTACACAAATTGGGTACCACTATGTCTAATTGACTTTATTTACCTGGTATAGATATGGTGTTGTAAGTATATGAACAATAGTAGAAGTGGTAATGAAGTTACCACTACCATTTTGGTGTAGTGTTTCACAGTATCACTATGAACCATTATGTACAGTTTCGTTGATAAATCTTATAAAAGTATCCTATTATGATAATGTGCGCACTGGAGGCGTAGCAGTGGACTTCTGGGGACAATTGTCTAGGTACAACCTAGTATAGTAGAGCAAAATGTACATAATTGGAACTATTATTTGTTTCATTATATCATCAATAGAAGCTTAGCCTGGGCCACTTTAAATGAGGTCTCGGGGTTTATACACCTAATAATATTGTACTACACTTTTTTATAGCACATAATTTTATATTTTTTTATTTTATAGCATCAAAGTTTATAGCACATCATTTCAGAGTACTTAAGTTTATAGCACTTAATATTATAGTGCATTGTATTATAGCAACTCATTTGAAAGGGTTTTCCAATACTCAACTATTACTTAACTTTAAGGAGATTTCATTTTATAGCATATCATTTTATACTACCTAATTTTATAGCACTTAATTTTATAGCATATCATTTGAAAGTACATATTTTTATAGCACTTAATTTTGTTACACATGGTTTTATCGCATGTCAGAATAGTCCATATATATATAGCACATCATTTTATAGCACTTAATTTTATAGTGAATAATTTTATAACATATAATTTTATAGAACTTAATTTTATAGTAAATACTTTTATAGCACCTAATTTTATAGAACATAGTTTCAAAGCGAATCATTTTATTGCACTTGATTTTCTAGCACATCGCTTTATGGTATCAATGTCCTTATTTCAATTTTTTACAGACCTTAAATTATGAATACAAGCCCATATTCGAGGTAAAATTCTTGAAATATATATCGCCCATATTCCATGAAATCTAGTATAACCCACAACTGGGGTAGTAACAATTTGATTTATTATTTTATTAGCAATAGCGTAGCTTTGGTTATTTTAACAAAGGTGTGAATAGTTACTTATGTGGACAGTAGGCGTGTCCTTTCTTCGGTAGGGATCATGTAGCAAGCAGGATCCGACTTAAGATCCTGATTAAACTTATGCACATTTTCATTCAGATACCTCTAATAGAGTGGAATGAGTTGTTGCCGTACTTCCGTTAAATATTACATATCGTCAATCTTTTTGGTCTTTTGAACATTATATGTTTCTTTTTGTTCCAATCATGATTTGGTTACTGGATATCATGTTCTCTTTCTTTCTTAGCTGTGCCATTTCTTCTTTCCACACATAGTCTTAACTTTTTAGTACTCTAAATGACGATGACTTGGAGAACCAATACACATGTTCACTTTTCAGAATCACCCACTAAACTGTGATCCATATACATTATGTTCAGCATGTATATAGCTCCATCATAAGGACACCTGAACTCATATGAACAAACTGTTAAGTTGAGAAAATATATTTATATCTGAACATAAACTTCCTAAAACATAACTCGAAAAATTTGGTGAACGGAACGCCGATTTTTAAACGGAGAGTAAATTTCTATATTTGGATAATAGTGCAAAAACGAAAATATCCATGATAATTTGCCCAGCACTCTGACTACATACGTCAGACGAAAATTCAAATAATAGCTGAGTTATGAGAGATATCTGTCAAAAGTTGTAACTCACATACAGAAAAAAAGTACCCTCTATATGTAATATTGTATAATGAGAGTATAAGAACAGTTAAATAATATTGTTTCCAAAGTAGTTGAAATAATTGTAGACAAAATTTATGTTTATACACAAAAAAACTTCGAATTTATAACATTAAGAAGCTTCCAATCATCATAAATGTATCTCTGGGAATTCGAAAACAAAAGAAGCGCTCTTTAAAGTAACGACAGTCGTTATAATAATCATATGAACTGCTTCACGTACTGGTATATGAACTGCTTCATCCAAGCGGCCGATAATAGCCTGAGACAAAGATTAATCACCGATATAACTTATGAAAGTTAATTGTTCTTTCTTGTTAATTAATTTTTAAGTACCGGTATTTTACGCTGTACTTAAAATCACTGTGATTATTTACATGAATATAGAAAGAGTACCTTGTAGAATAGAGTGGAGATAATCAGTTGGGTTTCTAAATAACTCCCCGCATTCAATTACTCAATCTAATCTTGTTACGAATTGCGATTTGTGCTTGTAAACAGATTGTATTGAAATCCCAAGGTCAGATAATGGGACAAACAAATCACCATGGATCTCGACTTTACTCTATGTATCTTAATCGACAGAAGCTTTAATTGTGATTAGCTTAGCAACCAAATCTTTATTCAAAGAATGCTAATGAATCAATCTATTCCATTCTTGTATAGGAAAAAGTGGAGTTGAAGTAGGTATAGTGACCAAAAATAGATTAGAACGCATTAGAAGATGCATTTATAAATATATATTGATAATGAATGTGAGATATATACCCTTATATATTAGATTAGAATAACTGTTAAATTATTTGCATCTAATAGAAGCCTAAGGACAATCCTCCTATGATCTCAATAACACCATCCCAAATAAAATTTGTCTGGTAGAAGAATAAACTGGTTACTTAACAAAGCATCCCAATATCGCAACACTTCCATTAATACAGACCGATCCTACTACAGCCCAGCAAATAAACCAAACCCCTGTAAAGTGGAAGAAACCAATTGATACTGTGGCTCCTAACAAAGAGGAATATTATTTACAAATATAAAAATTGAATTTGAAAACAGCTCTTGAGGCAATTTAATTACAAAATTTTTATTCATAGCTGCAGAGTTTGTTTTTGATTTGAACACTCTTTTAAACAAAACAAAAGATCAAAGGTAGGGATGATAAATGCAATCGTGTCCGGCAGGATGCTTCAGCGACGATAGCCACCGCCGCCACCGCCTCCATAAGGACCGCCACCACCGCCGCCATAGGGACCGCCACCACCGCCGCCATAGGGACCGCCACCGCCGCCTCCATACGGACCGCCACCGCCACCGGTTGGACCACCACCGCCGCCTCCAAATGGACCACCACCACCACCGCCGTATGGACCGCCACCGCCGCCGCCATACTGCGCCTGGCACAACAAAGTGCAGCTCAATAACATCGTTAGAACAATGAGCACCTTCATTTCGCTGAGTTTTAATTTAAATTTGCAGTTTACGGTCGCCTTTTATACCCATCCGCTGAGTTACAGACATGCATTATGCATTCCACTTGGCTATAGTAAACAATTCACATCTGTGGAGTGTATCGCAAATGTCATGAAAATCGTCGAAAAAATTGCTACAAAAAAATGAAACAACAACACGAAAATAAAAGTGCTGCACGAACAACTCGTGGCGGTATTGTCGGTCTGCATTCAAGTGCTGATGATCCTCACAAAGTCTGAGAAAGTGATTGCAAGTAAGCAGTGATATTATCGGTCATAACAGTATTATCATCGGTGTCATTATTCTGGTCTCACATCATCTTCACTCGTCGTAAAGAGTACTATCATTGTGGTCATCAACGGTATTGTTATTTTGGTCATCATCGGTGTCATTATTTTGCTCATCATTGATATCATTGAACATCGATACAGTCATATTCAATATCATATTATAATCAGCATAATTTCCTCTGTAAACTTTATAATTATTGTCATCAGCATTATCAGCATAGCAATAATAAGTATCCACTTTATCTCCGTTATCATCATTCATTATCATTGTTTTCATAATCATGTCTTCATAACAAGTATTTATCATTATTAATAATTCAATATTATAATTAGTATCTCAATATGATTCTCTCATTATTATGATTTAATTAATATTATCTCATTATTATTATCTTCCATTATAATAGTCAAATTTATCATCATTGCATTTTAATTATTATTAATATATTATTATGATTATCTCATTATTATTAGCTTCACTATTGTAATTGTATATTATTTCCATCGAATTCTACATTAAATTTCAACGAACTATTACATTTTTTATTTTTTATACTAGCATAATCATAATCATTATTGTCATCTTTCATCTCATCGAAATTTATATATTGATAAACATTTTCAATATCATCTACATCAGATATCATCGAAGTATTATTATATGTTTTCTTATTCTAATTATTGTTACTTATTCTGAAATATTTATAAGCATTTTCTCTATTATCATTATCACTATCATTATCATCATAACTGACCACAACATGATATTTATCTTCAACTCCAAAACCAAGATCAATGAAAGTGTTATGTATAAAATATATTTCATTATCATCTTCATCGCAATCATCACGATCATCATAAATAATTTAATAGTAAAAATTAACTCGTATGCATCTCTCACTATCTTCAACAAAATCAAAACCATTATTAAACTATGTTAGATCATTTTCATTTGGATGTTCATTATCAATTACGTTGTCTTCTAGATCCATTTCGAGTATCTTTTCTTTTGTTATATTCAATTCTGACCTATGTTTCTTTTGTTCTATTCTTTATTTTATGCGAACAGATCTCTCTTCAATATTTCATAAGTTATTCAACAAATTGTCACATTTCTTGCATTCGAAAGCTGAAATTACTTCTTCGTGAGGAAGAAAATTTTAATCTTAGTTCCAATCCGTATCAGAGAAAATAGAAACCAGATATGGGATGGCAAAATCATTTCACTGAAGAACTGCAAAATCAATCGTATTTATCTATTTCTTCCAACGAATCACACAGAGAAAACAAAGAGAGAAGACTATATCTCTAGAGGTATTTAGAGACTTATTTTCGAAGACCTGGAGTTAGATACAAACCAAGTTTTTAAGTGCCGAGAACCAAATATTTATTTATTTATTTATCAAATTAATTATAATGTTTAACCCATAAAATAATGGATCCAGAAACAGATTCTCATGTAATACCACATGTCTTCATGGTTATTATTGCTGGTACATTCCTATATTCTAATATTATTATTGGCGAAACCTGTGTAGAAAAGTAAAACCATTGAATCGGCTAAAATTCCTTTCATTTAGAAGGCTTAGGAACTGTGTAAAAGTTTTTATAAATACTTCTAAAAGTATCGAAAATCTTCCCCACCAATAAAAACAAAGGACCATCTGGATACCTTGTACTGAAATTCCAACACCACTCCAGATAGTCTAAGAATTTCGATACCAGACTCTGAAATTTATTTGTGTGCTTTATTCTGAACCTATTTACAAAATTGACTGAACCTATTGCGACCGGTGTAGGGAGTCTCGGGTATTTCCGCATACATACTCACAAATTTAGAACATAAGAAACTGACAGCAACCGATTGAGAGATTGACTCGGAATCACGAAGTGGGAGCGTTTTGCAAGCGCAGCTTTACTATTTTTGAACTCCCATTTGGTATGTATATACAGACATGTACATATATATATAAATATATGTATATATATAGGAGTGCATTCGCATATAAACAGACAAAATAAATCTGTGAAAATGCACTCTCCACACTAGAAACCCTAATTAACTCTTATCATCTGAGTCGCTTCCAAGAATTTATGGCGTTACGTTAATTTGCCATCGCAGGTGGGGGGTAGGGAGTTCATAATATTTAAACTAATAACATAAATTGTAAATAGAACTTAGGGGAGTGCTACAAATAATTAAAAGTGAGTGCAGTTTCTCATGGTGCATTCCCAGGAGGTGTATTCGTAGCTAGAGGCCGATGCTGAGGATCAGTCAGAGGATCTAAAGATGTTGACCATATATGGAAGATGCAGAGCATCAGACAAAATTTGAAGAAAAACGAAGTGAAATAAAATGTTTGAAAATAGTGTTTCTTCCATTGAAGAATATATAATATATGAGGGATATCTTTCTATTTTCAATACACAGTTTATATTTAGAAGAATACTTAAAATGGAAGACTGAAATTTAAGTACCTTCACATTGTTCCAGTATAACTCAAGAACCAAAGGATGTTGGTAAGAAGTTTCCGTTATCGTCGCTTCGTACAACTCTTGGCCAGTGTTAGTCCTGTCAATTTCCACAAAAATTGTTCAGCTATAAGAGTCCTCTTCCTTATTATGTTCCAGAGTACTTTCAATGAAAGGAAGAAGTTTAAACAAATTTACGTTGTTCGAATATAACTCGAGAACTGGTTCCGGAGAAAGTCCCAGTTCCCAAAGATCATAAAAAATGTTGTCTAGCGTTAGTCCTGTTGCTGAATAAAAAGAATATTAGTAAAGTTATAAAATATTATATTTTTTTATTATAAATAACCCATCTCTTGAATGATACTTCACTTGGCACCCAGCATATAAAGAAAGAGATCGAGTCGCAGTCAAAGGACATAGAGGAAGAAAAAGGGTGGGTCACATCACTCTCAAAAGACATAGAAAATAAGGAAGGGATAGGTCCATGGCTATCAAAGGACATAGAAGAAGAGGAAGGGATAGGTAAATCGCTCTCAAGAGACGTGAAGGAGAGGACAGGTGAACCGCTTCTTTACTTATCCTGCTCCTGATTGAACTAACTAAGACACGAACCGAATCCTGCTCAAGTTCATCAAGAGCGGATCCCCTTCGGGCCAGCTCATCTGCCCTCTCATTTCCATCTATATCCCTGTGCCCCGGCACCCATATCAATGTTGCGTTGAACCGACGAGCTAGTACCATTATGACCTTCCTGCATTCCCATACTGGTTTTGAAGTTATTACTACCGAGTCCAGTGCTTTGATTACAGCCAAACTATCTGCTATTATTGATATTTTTACTTTATAGCTTGTGTCTGCCAACTACAGGTCTCCCTTATTACAAGCACTTCAGCGTGGATCCGTTCAGTATTCGAAATGATTTGCTAATCATTATCTCTTCTCAGAAGATATGGAGCGACATAGAAATGAGTTCATTGTATACTTGTAACAAGTCCCATTATCATATTGAATCTCGATATTAAAGTTTTAAATGTCTATCTTAGAGCTGTAACTATGGATTGATTAACGAGTTACAAATTCTATTGAATACGGACCTAAGGTCGGCAAGATATAATAAAACAATATCCCATTGAACCTGCTTTTGGGCTCCAAATTAATATTTTTAAAGGCTGGTTCATGGTAGTGCATAAATCCTTAAGTATATCAAAATCAATGTAAGTATATATACGAGGAAATCCTTATGGAAATATATCAACTATAATCCGGTAACTAAAGGATGTGAATCCACTCGACATTTTCTATGCCATGGGCTTTTTGTAGAATATACTCGTAATTCCAACAAATAGGAAACAGTAAGAACATACTTTTAACAAGTTCTTCCAGCGATTTACATACAAAGAGACAAGTCAATAGATTCCGTAAACCATTTAGTTCTATCAACAAAATGGTTCCGTATCTAAGGGTTCTAATGTGCTCGCGTTATTGTAAGTAACCTGATCAGTAGATATGAAAGTATGATGACCACTATAGAAGCATTCTAAATATTTCGATAAGTCGTCTGAACGACTATATAAACATAACAGTGAGGAAGTTGCGGATATGTTTATAATGTATAAAAGAACCATACAAAATACTCCAGCCAGTAGAATGAGTGTACAGGGTAGTAGAGTCTTCAATTAAATCTTTCCTACTCAATTCAATCATTATAGCAAATGACCTCAATATTAGTTGATCACGATAAAGTGCTATCAAAGGAATAATCGGATATGTCTTCGACAGCAAATATATTTCCTATAACTATAGAAGTCCAGAATGGAGCCACGGTTTAATCATTTAAAGTTATTCTTGTCATTATAAAAAAAGAAATTTTACCCGCTACGATTATACTTCTGGAACAGTATTGCAATCCTTGCAATTTGTTTCACAAGCTCCAAGATGAATTATAGATCTAAGTTTGTAAGTTCCTACTTTGTTATAGATTACACCTATAAAAATGTAGCTTAAGCTTCGAAGTTCTAATAGTTAGACCTCAAATTCTGGGCTCCTACTTGTGTCTTAGGTTAATTCCACAAAAATAGACTTTAAGCTTTGGGTTCCAACTTTTTCTGAGAATAATCTGACAAAAATAGACCTTAAGCTTTGATCGCCCACTTTTCTTAGAATAGTCTGATAAAAATACTTCAACTTCGGGTTCCCATTTTGTAATAGAATTAGCTGACAAAAATAGATCTTAAATTTTGTGTTCCTACTTTGTCATACTTTAATGCCGCGAAAAAAAACATGTGTTTCTAAGATCCTACTTTGTCATAGAATAATCGAACAAAAATATGCGTGCTCTGTTTGTCATAGGGTCCCAGAGAATCCAAGAGATATACTTGTATACGAGTATTCATCATACGATTTATACATATGGGGTCGCATCCGAAAAGAAGGTCTTCACCTGCTTCCTAATTGTACAGTTAACGTCAATATTCTTTCGATTTCGTTCTTGGAGAATTCATTCAATTTGACTATTTTTATACGAATCCTAGTCATATTTAAGAGATTATTCACCCTAGAGATGGCGACACTTTATTTTAAGTAAGTGTCCAGTTTGCAAGCCTGTTAGTATTCTTCGATGCTTTCCCATACCTTTGTTCTCTTTGTTTAATAGTCAATATAAGAAAGTAGATGTGTCCATATCTAAAGTCAGAGTATGTCCATAAATGTCTGGGACAATTTCCTAGATCATGTTTAGTATCTGGTTCATCTACAACAATTTCTCATCTTCTTTTGTAGCTCTAGAGATGCCACAGGAAGTAGCTTTAGCTATTTAGAGTAGGTTTTAGCACCAAATCTTTTCATTTGATCACTTAGAAGGAATTCAAGTATACCCCTAATTACTACTGGACTTGTAGTACCTATATTCAATAATATCAGAACGATTATATGACAATATTATCTGTGAGATCTGTGGAATCAAATGCTGACATTATAAAAAGCCTAAATAAATAAATCGAAACTAATTGAGGAGGTCAACAACTGCACCAAGTATGGATCTGTTTAAACTACTGCAATCTATTCATAGCCAACAAGGTCAAAAAACGCTGATAAAAATGTTCTAAGTTTTTGCCGGGACGGTGCTGACCTAATCGGGGAAGGCTCAAATAAAGTATATATAAAGCTCATTCTGTTATTCGTAGTATTTTTGTTCTGGTCGTTTCCCAATCTCTATGAAGGACACCAGCCCCCATCACCATCTCTTATTTTCTCCACCGAGCAACAACAAAAGAAGCAAATTTTTAAGCTGCAGCCATTTTTTTTTTTATTTTTTCTTGATTTTGTATCAAAGTTTTATAATTTCTCAGAGTTTTACAATGAATCGCGATTCAGGATGTTGTCATGAATGATGGTTCCATTTTACTTGCCACCGCCGCCACCACCGCCGCCGCCGCCTCCCCAGAGTCCGCCACCGCCACCACCACCGCCGCCACCGCCGGGCAGGGGTTCAGGATTGGGTTCCGGATTGGGATTGGCTGAAGGAGAAAATACAATTTATTAACTACAGTTACACGGACTGAGAGTCCAGCTGAGCTTACCAGAGGCCAAAGCCAACAGAAGAGCCAGGACGAATCCAAAAATTGCGTAGAACTTCATTGTATGATTACAGAAGCTGGAATGATTTCAGTGGCTGTCACCGCGGTTTTTATATGCTCACAAAATGTAATGTCAGTGCGACGATTTCACAGCGTTATCAATTTGAAATGCTGAAATCCCCGACGCCGAACATGTCTAGATTAAATTGCAACTCTTGGGAAATCCAGAACTGGTTCGCGAATCTTACCTCAGTCCAGTTCAAGTTTCATTATCATTTAATTACAACAAAACTTATACAGCAATTCTATTATTGGGAGTGTCAAAGTACAGTGGCGTAATTAATGCCACAGCAAATGATTAGCATGTAGATTAGGTAGAAGGTCCATAATTCTCAAGGGGCGAGATGCAATACTATTGACCTTCTGCCATAATACTTTGTACGTCTGTACTTAGGCGAGCAAAAGGGGCAGTCACTTCTAATACTATTATTATACAGAACTACTATTTAGAGAAGTGCGCAAATAATAGAAAAAATGTATGAATATATATGTTTTTAGAAGGAAACAAATCTGTTTAAGAAGCAAATATGTTTCAGATCCAAAACTGTTTCAGAAGCAAATATGTTTCTGAGTCAAATATGTTTCAAAAGAAACTATGTTTCAGAAGGAAACTTGCTTTAGAAGCAAATATGTTCCAGAAGAAAATATGTTTCAGATCCAAAACTGTTTCAGAAGCAAATATGTTTCTGAGTCAAATATGTTTCAAAAGAAACTATGTTTCAGAAGGAAACTTGCTTTAGAAGCAAATATGTTCCAGAAGAAAATATGTTTCAGATCCAAAACTGTTTCAGAAGCAAATATGTTTCAGAAGGGAATATGCTTCACAAGTAAATATGCATCAGAAGCAAACATGTTTCTGAGTCAAATATGTTTCAAAATAAAATATGTTTCAGAAGGAAACGTGCTTCAGAAGCAAATATGTTTTAGAAGGAAATATGTTTCAAAGGCAAATATATTTCAAAAGAAAATATGTTTTAAAGGGAATTGTGCTTCAGGAACAAATATGTTTAAAAACAAATATGTTCCGGATATAAATATATTTCAGAAGCAAAAGTGTTTAAGAAGGAAATATGTTTTAAAGGAAAATATGTTTTAGAGCCAAATATATTTTAGAAGCAAATATGATTCAGAATCAAATACGTTTCAGAAGTAAATATGTTTTAAAAGCAAATTTGTTTCAGAATTCGTTTTAATGCTACCGAGTTTTGCAACGAGCGAGGTTTACTTCACGAAAAGACAAAACATATATAATAAGTCACTGATAGGCTGAGGACTAAAATCTTCAGACCACAAATTCCTAGAAATGCATTCATTCGGGCTTAGCTTTCTAAAAGCATTGGCATTAATTTGATGCAATGCCAAGCCAATTGTATTTGGAAAAGTGAACTGGATCTTCTGCATCTTAATCTAGAAATTATTTCCTGATACAATCACCAAGGTACTCGTATCATTACCATGGTAAAATTGTACCAATATTTATAAGAGCTACAAAATGGTTTTAAAGCAGAGTTTCCATTGACATAGAACTCAGTTCCACAAACAAAAGTTTTTTATTATTATATTATTTAACCCTTACGCTATAAGTATATCTATCAGCAGGGGTTTATGGTCTTGATTACTACTCCCTAACTCCGAAGACTTGAAGAGTTGGAATCAATAGCGGTATACATTGCGAGACCTTGATCTAGGCAACATTCGAACTCATGAAAGTAACACTAACATGCTTATGACCGAATTACGGTGACCAGAGAAGAAGCAGAGAACGAGAAGTCTGTAAAGGTTGACCTAAAAAAATTTATGTAATACTTAAATTTGTACAAATATTGGAATAAATTGTCTAGTCACATCATCATTATCGGAAGTGAGCTTCCAAATTCCAGAGAAAAACACAAAAATTAATGTGAAGAAAAGCTTCTGCAAAAAAAGATTTATAGATAGGAGGATTTTATCAGATGATGCGCAACTTTTTTACTTCATACTCGTACATATCTGAAAGTGCCGAAGGATAGTTTATAACATGAGTACGTAATAATGATGGATATGCTGGATGGTGATGTTAGCTATGCATATATGAACTACGATAATGATGTTTATATCGATGCCATTGATTAAAGAATAAGGATGGTGATTGTTCTATTGATGATTATAATTATGATGTTGAAATCACTTGAGACTTTGCGACTTTTACAATGGAAATGAACATAGTGAAGTTGATGATTGATGATAGTGATTATAATGAGGATTTAGAAGCAATAATCACTATAATGCAAAAGATATTTAAGACGAATGATTTAATGGTGATAGTTGTACTAAAAACTTTTATTATGGTGATGCTAATGAGACGGAGAAGCTAAAAACTGATATTATGATACAGAAGATGGTGATTACGAAGGAGATGATGACGATTGTTATTATGGCGCTGGAATTAATGACTGGAATTATTCTGATAAGAAAGATAATGACAAAATGATAGTTATAAGAATGATAAGATTAGAATGATAATTATAAGAACGATAATTATATGAATAATAATGATAATAATGAAAAGGATTATTGTTATAAGAATGGTGGTTATGAGAATGATAATGATAGAATGATAATTATAAGACTGATAAAGATGGAATGATAAGTATGACAGTCATAAGAATGATAAAGATTATAATGAAAATTTTAAGAATGATAATGATGAGAAAGATAATAATGAGAATACTATAGATGAGAATGATAGTTATAAGAATGTAAGGATGAGAATGTTAATAATAAGAATGATAATGGTAAAAATGTTAGTTATAAGATTGATAAGGATCTTAATGGTAATTATATGACAATGATAATAAAATTTTGAAAACGAAAATGATGAGAATAATAAGGCTGCTAATGATTATAGTATGCCAAAAAGCTGAATATATTTATACATTGGGGATGATAAAGATGGTAATATGGTTTGTGATGATTATGATGCTTAAGGCAATTATATGGATAATATTGATAGTTGTTGCAATGATCAAATCAAATAGAAATGATGTTGTTAATGATTATGATGCTTATGATGATTGTCTAATTAATTCCAGCTGAATTTATTCATAAATCTATCAATATTAAAATGCTGACGGTAGTACTTACCTAACGATGAGTATGATAATGAAGTTGCTGATGATTCGAACAATCATGATAATGGAGAAAATATGCTAATGTGCTCTGTCAAGTGTTATTGAAATTTATGTAACGCTCTCATGGCAGCGGAATGAAATGCATTCGCGTACGTAATTGGACAACTTTGCGCATGTAAACGTACAATGTAAATATTAATGTTCTATTTGCATTGATTTCTGGTATTGTGCAACGCTTCGATTCCTATTTCCAGCTTGATATGCATTGGAGAAGTCATAAATGAAATTTTGCATATTAATTATCCAGTTTGTTATTAGGAAACGAAAGCGTAAAATAATTAAACTGCCACTAAACTGCATTTAATCGCTTTGTTTTCTACGTGCTCACATGCACGTGCACGCATACATACGCGCTAAGAGTGTTTACATCAGAGAGGTTCTCTCGTTTACATACTTGACGGGTACTTACAACGACATTTACATACATACGCCATCAATCAAGTGCATCAATATTGTAAACAGGCATTCCGAAGATGATAAACCACTGACAACGAAGGCCGGATCGACAAGGAGAGGCCTTACAGTCTGGGAGAATATGGTGATGGCATGTATAGTAAATATTAATAATATTAGAAAATTTTTATATTTAGGTGCGCCTGGCAATTGTAATTAGAACACAGACATTTCATATGAAGCTCTATATAATCGTGATAAATCTCATCGACAAATCGCCTGCGGATCTCAACTTGTTTTAATATCCATAGTTGAGAAGCCCGTGAAGGTTTCAGTTCACTCCACTGTGAAACTGTTGGATCAACTTTTGATTAAATGTTTGTAGGGTTTGAAATTATGCCTTTGTGTGAATTATGGGCGTGGTGGTCTACGAGTATATCCACCGTCTATTCCTAATTTGGTTGTATATTATCTCAGAAGCTTAACAGAAGTTAAACAGTATCGCCGAAACTGATGCAATCAATAGAAGAGAATATGTCATCATTTTAAAGAGGTTTCAGCGAATGCATATTTCTGCAAGAGATGGGCGTGTCCTTAGTACAATTTAATTTACAATTTATTTCTTGAAGATCCCAAACCATGCTAATGCCAACTTTCATTTAAATAATGTCCAAAATGACAGCTAAAACTGATCGGGGGTCATGAAAATTGACTCAAGAAAAGATATGAAAATTAACTCAGGATAATTGTGAGTATAAACAAATATAATAGATATATACGATATATATATGGATATATAATATAATATAATAATATTTTCATACCAGGCATGCTTTGTTTTATTTATTAGAAACAGTTGCTCAAATGTAGGGTACCCATTTTTTACACTTTTTAGAGTACAGAGAATAAAAACCCGGAGTTACTTTCAAGTACTCTTATATAGGGAAAATGCTCATAGAAGCTGTGGAGTGGAGTGTAGTGTACTACGACCTATTAATTACTTCTTCGCAAAGTTTCGAAGCCAATCACTCTAAGAAATGTTCATATGAGTTGTAGTTCTAAAGTCGGATATGACCAATATTAGTACTAATAATGTTTCAAACAATTTTTTCTCCACGAGACAGTACTGACAAAGGTGGTTCGATGTGTAGACTTCCTTGCAATATAATCAACTTGTTCCTTCCAAGTATTAATCGCAGTTACTTCAAGTGCATCCTTAGGTATTATTGACCAGTGAAGTACTTAACAATGACAATGAGTTCGCTATTTGGGATCAAAGTCTGCAATAAGAAGTATAGGTCTGTCTGACTTTAGGAAGATAGCAAATATACTCGTGTAATATAGTTGGTAAGAGATAAGTAATTAGTACAATGGGCATCAATGCCAGAGTGTTTGGATACCTCCTTCTTCGGCGGCTCTCCGGCCTACCCCACTTCTCCTTAATAGATAAGTACTATAATATATAATATAATAGGTGAATCTCTTCAGTCAGTTAAGTAAAATAGACAGTTTTAGGAATTTCTGACTATTTTTTTTTGTATGCTAACATAAATTTCCGATTATGTTTATAAAAACTCACATAGAAGAGGAAAAAACAGCCCACTAATTCTATCACCAAACGAATTGGGGAATATCCTTTTATAAGTCACTAATTTGGCGCCTCGTGATAACTTGTTTTTCCACAGTCGAAGTATAAGTTGCATGGAGAAATAGTTTATTACCCCACAAGCGGCAAATAGAAGCACATGAAAACACGTCCAAGTAATTTCATAAGTCGAAAAAAATTATACATTCTTTGGATTTATAGAATCATTTCCAGTCATGGTGGCAAATCCAAAAAAATTGCATGGAATATCATGGTAAATACTTTGAACTGACATTGAACATGGTAAATAGTAGATTTCTACAATTCATGGTGATTATTATATGAGATATTTGATGTTGTTGTTGGGTAGTAGCTGGGAATGCAGGGGTGGTCTGCTATATGAGTTGATTCTCGGCTTTGTACTACATACCTACTGAATTTTGTTTGGAACATGAAAAGAAAAGAATAGTCATATAAAAGTATTCAGTACAGTGAATTATTAGGGCATTCGGAACTCTTAATCTTTTTTTAAATAACTTCCATAGAGACTTAGAATTATTCAACTTTGTTTTTATATCCAGTTATCGTGTCGAGTTCTCTTATCGAGTCTTATCGACTTTTCTTATCGAATTCCCTCATCGAGTTTTCTTATCGAGTTCCTTTATCCATAATTTGCTTTATATTAGCATTGGTGCAGTAGGACTGTGAACATATTCCTAATATAAAACACCAACAACACCATCAACAACCGCAATTGAGGCACTGGAAACTCAAACTTTACATACATGACGACAGAAGGGATTAATTCTCAATTGTTTGCTAGGATTCTTTGAATAATAAGGGTAAAACGTTTACGTTGAGGGCTACTCAGAAATTCACGACTTCATCAGAATCAGAGTGGGTATCATTATCTCTTTCCCATTTTAATACACATTATCCGCTCATTCAACTTAGGGTTATCTATTATTATTTATATGTATACTGTGGTATCTTGATTGGCTTATATAATTGCACGATTTTCTGTTTCAAGTTGATATGACACACTAAGTACTCGTACTTCAAATAGTTCCTCTTATTTCTCTGCGATCTAAGAGCAATCTGTATATATTAAACAGAGGGTGCAGTTTGCTTTTAAATTGTTACAAGTTACACGCGCCGTTTGTGAGATAATCATAATGTTGATTGAAATGAACAAGAAAGCAAAATTGTATAAAACAAACCTTGCTGCTATAGGAATGAAAGATCAGAGGAAATGTATGAGAAATAATTTCGTGCCCTACTTGATTTCTTATGACGTCATGCCTCCGAAATCAAACCACATTTTTGAAGTGCCCTACACCTGTGGCCTCAAATGGGAAAAACCTAAATGAACATGAATATAGGAGATTATGAGATTATTTACCCCGACCCACGATGAAATTGTTTTGTTTTTTTAGTGAATAATAAACTTAGTTCCAAAGTAGCACCTAAAAGTATACGCCATAGTTTCTTCACTAGATTTAAGTGGATTAGCGTTGTGTATTTTTAGGCATTACTGACGTAATTCAAAATGATTGTTTGGGGTAGTATTAGATGAGTAGACGTTAGGATTGTTTCTAGACACACTTAGGTATTTGAAGAAATTGACAAAGTGGAGGAATTCTGGAGAACAGTTTTGTCACTTGCCGATATATCATCTTTTCTGCAGATAACCTTCTACGACAAAAAATTATAAATAGAATCTAAAATATAATCATCAAGATCGGAGTGTGAATACTCAATTTTGTTGAGCTTTTGCAGTGCGCTTTTTATGATGATTACATTGATGACAATTATGATGGTTAATAAACAAATAAATCAGTAGTCGTAATATTATTATTATTATTATTATAGAAATGATTAGAATAAATGGCTGGTAGCTGCAGTATTCCGTTACCTCAGTACACCAGATTGATATCGGGTGGAAATGGCTTTCGGGCTAATGCTGTAGCTGCCTCCGTCCCGTTAAAACCGTGGCGGGTCTTCAAGTACGTTCGATGTTACGTCACTATTAAGTTGGCGGTACAGGCTCAGTTGAGCATCAATCCTGACTAACGCTTATCCTGGCTCTGAGTACAAGTTCTCATGAAGACTTGTGCCAACCCTCGGTGGAACTCCCTGCTTGCATAGACAACCACATGGATATTTCCAAAGCGACTGTACAACGAACGGAGATAGCGGCTTGAAGCGGGGACCCATATAAAATGAATACACCTCAAACAAAGCAACAAACTCAACCTAAAACTCAAATACAGCAGAAAGTAACTCCAAGCGATCCAGAAAGGGGAAGCTGCTTTAGAAGAAGTAGCAAAACTATGCGATCGCCAGAAGAGGGAGTAACAAACCAGCAACAACCCCAAGTAAGTAACACACCGGTAGATGGAGCGTGTAACAAATCGCGCACCATCCCTGCCGCGAACCAAACGCCTCTGGGCGCAAAGGGGAACCAACAACAGCAGGAGTCTTCTGGAAATCCCACACCTGTATTGATGAAATGTCCCGTCAGCTCACCCAGACAGGAATTCATCATAAAGATGAGAACGGCAGAAGAAGAAGTTCTCACGAAATGTCGGAAAGTCTTGACGAAGATAAAGCAAGCAATGATAAAGCAGAAGAACGTGAGCATGGACGTAAAGACCGGAGTTTCCGAGCTAGACGAGCTTTTCGACGTAATGGAAAGCTATCGGCGAAACTGGACGGAAAAAGAGAACGAGTGCAAACTTGTTACGGCACCGAATCCGAGGCACACGGCCCTGACAAGCGCTTCAGCAACACCGACGATGGCTAGACCCAAACGAGCAGCTTCTAGCCCAGCAGAACCAGAAGATGGGAAAAATTCTGCGAAAGTAAGGCCGATGGGTGGCAAACTGTCACAAGGAGTAGACGTGTGGCAACACGAAGTCAAACACAGGAAAATTCAACAGCAAAGAATTCCGTGGGCGACAGCGATAAATCATGAACAACAATGTAAGGAAGACATAGGACGAAGGAGACAAAACCAAAGTCTGAAGCCGTCCTTATCAAACCAGCAGAGGGTTTCAAATATGCGGATGTCCTGAAAAGCATCCGCTGCAATGTCAAACCAGAGGATGCACAGACCAAGGTGCGATCGATCCGGAAAACAAGAGCAGGTGGGCTTCTGCTGGAGCTGGATAAAGGAGCAAAAGTGACAACGGGCTTTTGTGAACTTTTAAAAGGTGCATTACAAGAGTCAGCAGTTGTGACTGATCTTAAGCCAAGAGCCACTATAGAGATACGAGATCTCGATCTGCTCGCCACAAAGGAAGGAGTAAACCAAGCCGTAAAGGAGTAACTTCCCGAAAATATGAGAACTGCTTCCTATGAGGATATGGTAACAACTATAACAGCACCAAATAGTCGAAAGCATGTGCGAGCCTATGTAACGATGTCATCGGAGCTCGTCAATATACTGCTGGAGAAAGATCGCATCAGGATCGGATTGGTTAACTGCAGATTAAGGCCAGGGCATAACACAAAACGGTGTTTCCGGTGCTTTGCTCCTGGTCATCTAACATGGCAGTGCAAAGGACCTGACAGGAAAGGTCAAGGCCTGTGCATACGATGAGGCGAAACGAGGCACAAATTAAAAGAGTGCAGTAACACTCCAAAGTGCTGCCTCTGCGTTGATGCTCAATGCAGTCCGGTAGACCATATCCCGAGCTCAAGTAGATGCGCGATGAGCAAAAAATTGACATCTAAATGAAAGTGCTGCAAGGAAACATGCACAGAAGCAGAGTGGCTGACGCATTACTGGACCAAATTAGTATAGAGCAGAAAGCAGACATTGTAGTAATCAGTGAGCAATATAGGGAAAAAGTAAGCGGAACATGGCTTGCAGATACGAGCGGAAGGGCGGCCATATGGTTACCTGTAGGCAGCAATTATAGCATAACCGGAGATGGAAAAGGCGATGGTTTCGTTCGGGCCCATGATCGATACTTTATATTGATAAGCTGCTACTTGACTTCAAGTGACTGCGCAGAAGTATTCCAGAAAAAGATCGATGACATCGAAGATAAAGCACAAGAGTTTGGAGGAGCACTCATCATCGCTGGCGATTTTAACTCCAAAGCAGTTGAATGGGGAATGCAAACAACCAATTCAAGGGGCCGGCGGGTACTGGACATGGTCGCGAGACTGGGAATGGTCCTCGTAAATACAGGGACCACTGCCACTTTTAGAAGACCAGGATGCGTGAGTACAATTCCAGATATTGCACTAGCTTCTGAGAGCATTGCTCACAGAGTAAGTACATGGAAAGTCTTAGAAGACTATAATGGAAGCGATCACCAATACATTACGTTTTCCATTAAAAAAGTGCCAAGCAACCATGACCACAACATAAGTGGACGCGGAACTCGCAAGTGGGATGTATCAAAGTTAAATCCGGAAGTGCCACTTGCTGAGCTGGAGGCAAACATTCCATTAGACAGCCACGCTAGCGATGCTAATAGCAAGGTGAAGCAGACCATGCAGTGTATAGAGAGAGCCTGTACCAAAGCGATGCCGAAAATAAGTCCAAATAAACACAAGAACGCCGTTTACTGGTGGACAGAGGAAATAGCTCAACTCAGACGGGTCTGTCTGCGGTGTAGAAGAAAATACACTGGGGCCAGGCGCGTTGGATCCGCGATTGCCGAAAGAGAAGATCTCCAAGCTGATAGGAAAATCCTCAAAACTGCTATTCGCACCAGCAAGGAGAAGAAATGGGAGGAGCTCCGAAACGACATAAACAACAATCCATGGGGACTGGGATATAAAGTCGTAATGAAAAAGCTTGGAGCAAGAGTATCGGCACCCCAACTAGAAGACCATGCTATGGAAAACATAGTAAACGCTCTATTTCCTATACATGCCTTAAGAGAAGAATCGGAAGTGCTGGTCAAGGAAGTCCCACCTCCTTTCACTGAAGACGAACTTAAAGCAGCCGCCATAGCCCTACAGAGCAACAAAGCACCGGGTATCGACGGTATTCCAGCAGAAGTCCTCAAAATAGTGTCAAATAGCCATGCCCAAGTACTCCTCGATATGTACAATGCCTGCCTGACAGAAGGAATATTCCCAGACGTATGGAAAAGACAGCGGCTAGTGCTCATCAGCAAGGGAAAAGGAAGCCCTGAATCACCGTTAGCATATCGACCACTGTGTATGCTAGACACCGCGGGCAAACTTTTGGAGCGGCTCCTCAAACCCCGAATAGCAGCAGCCATTGAAAACGCTGGGGGATTATCCACTCGACAACACGGTTTTCGACCAGGAAAGTCCACAATTGGCGCCGTAGAAGACGTCATAGAAAGTGTGCTAGCGGCACAGCAAGGAAATCACTACTCCAGGCGAGTGGTACTCCTTATTACATTAGACGTAAGAAACGCTTTCAACAGCGCTAGGTGGGTGGATAAGATCGAGGCACTTGAAAATCGTTTTCAGATACCAGCTTATCTGAAGAAGATAATCCGGAGCTACCTTAAAGATAGAATTTTGTTATACGAGACAAACAATGGCACCCGAAGCAAAATCATCACGTCAGGGGCAGCGCAAGGGTCCATCCTCGGACCGGACCTTTGGAATATAAGCTACGATGGCATTTTGCGCATAGAGATTCCAGATGACACTCATCTAGTCGGATACGCAGACGACATTGCGGCTGTCATCACCGCACGCGACTCGGAAGACGCCCAAAGAAAGCTGAACCAGGTCATGATCACAACCCAGAGGTGGCTCGATTCACATGGCTTGAAGTTGGCCACGGAAAAGACGGAACTGCTATTCCTCACGAGAAAGCACATTCCAATAGAAATCGACTTGAGAGTTTGCTCCGAGACCATCAGGACACAAAAGGTGATAAAGTACCTGGGAATTCAGCTTGACTCCAAGCTCACCTATTGGGCGCAAATGCAAAATGCGGCGACGAAGGCAGCACGGGTAACGGCTTCTCTCAGCAGACTAATGGCAAACATCGGAGGGCCGACATCCATCAAGAGGAAGCTTCTGATGATGACAACGCACTCCATTCTGCTGTATGGTAGCGAATTGTGGGCTGACAAGCTAAAGGTGCACGCCCGAAGAAAAGTTTTATCGTCCGTACTACGAACCGCAACTCTGCGAGTAGCTTCAGCGTACCGTACTGTATCGGAGCCGGCAATTCTGGTAATTAGCTGCTTAATCCCTATCGATCACTTGGCCCTCGAACGAAAACACCTACGAGAAGCCAAGGTGGGTAAGAGTACCAGAGGAACCGCGCAGCATTTAAAGCAACAAACCGTGCACCATTGGCAGGAGCGATGGGCCGCAGAGAGTCGCCGAAGATGGACAGCGAGACTCATACCCGACATAGCGAGCTGGATACGAGGAACAGCCGGAACCGTCAATTTCTACCTCACGCAGTTACTGTCTGGTCACGGATACTTCTGCAAGTATTTACACCGAATGGGAAAAATTGGAGGGCCTGAGTGCATATACGGCGACAGCAATGTGGATGATGCAGAGCACACCTTTTTCAAATGCACAAGGTGGCAAACAAAGCGCACCACGCTTGAAATGGAAATCGGGGAAACCTTAGCCACAGAGAACATTGTGGAGGTTATGCTAAGCAGCAAAGAAAACTGGAACCACGTAGATAAATATGTGGAAAATGTGCTCCGGCGGAAAAAGCGGGACCTGGACGCAGGAATAATGTTGAGAGTCCAATAGGGACGAAGTGAGAATCTCCACCTTGAAGGAAGTATAAAAAGGGTTCCAGGGTGGGGAGATGTTCTCAGCGAGGGAGGGGGATGTTTTAGTGGGTGCAATTCTCACATACCAAATCTGTGAAGACAGTTTTGATGATGCGGCAGGCATTTTTACCCTCTCTACCAAAAAAAAAAAAATAATAAAAAATTATAATAATGATGACTATGATGGATGCTTATGATAGTTATGAACGGGTTGAGGACGAATTTAATTACTTTATTGATGTAGAAGATGAAGACAATAATTAATATAAATATGATATTGAAAGAGGACTTTAACAATGGTGATGAAAATAATAGTATTGATTTGACTGATATAGATTTAGGATATGAAGATGAATATGATGACTAATGTGATTATTTCTACTGATGATAATTTTGATGGCGGTTCTAATAAGATGGGGATCTTAAAGACTGATCCGATGATTCTAATGTTAAAAAAGACGGTAACGCCGATTACGAAGGAAATGATGCTGTTGGCAATAATACGATTATGATTAAGTTGATGAACAAGATGATAATGACGATACTGATTTTCCAAATAGCTGCATATTTAGACGATGGAAATTTTACTGATGAATAATGGAGCTGCTAATTATGATCTTCTAAATAATTGTGTATGGTTGGTGGCGATGATGCTGATAATAATAAAGTTAATAATAATAGATGATAATGATGCTACTGATAACAATACCCGAATAAAGATACTGATATTCCAAATAGTTGTGTATATTTTGATGATGACGATGATGCTGATCATTATGTTTAGTGAAGACAATGAAAATACTGATTATGGTATTACAAATTACAAATAACTTTTTATATTTAGTCACTGGCGATGTTGCTGCTGTTTATGGCGAAGATAGTATTAAAAATTAAGATGGTAATGATGCTACTAATTATGATATTTAAAGATGCTACCAATTATGATATTTAAAATAGTTGGCTATATTTAAGCGATAGCAATTGTGCTGATGATTATGAGGAAGTTATTGGAAGCAATGATGCTATTGATTATAATACTCCAAAGGGCTGTGTATTCAGGCGTTGAGGCAAATAAATATAATTAAGTTTATAATAAAGATGTAGCTGATAATGACGCTACCTATAGCAATACTCCATATGCCTATATATATAGAGGCGATGGTAATGATGATGATAATTACTCGTATAAGAAAGTTATTAATAATGATGACGATGATAACAATGCTCCTGATTATGATATTCCAAACAGATTTCTAGACAATGGTGTTCAAAATTATGATGTATGTTTTTATGTGTAATGATGATAATGGTAATGGTAATGATGAAATTGTTATGCTGAAGATTGTGAAGAATATATATGATAGTGATGCCGATTTTCCTTTGAAGATGATGATGGTAAAGATTTTAGTGATGATGATGACTGCCAATAATTAATTCTAGATGTGTTTATTAATTACTCGTAATCATTGCGATAATTCTTATGCTGACTAAACTTAACATGTTTTACATTAAAATACAATTAATTGAAAATGATCTCAGCTCTTCTAGCATCGCGTTTATTTGGGTTACATAGAAAAAAGAGTTTGATTAAGTATTCGAACATGATTGGACCCCTGGACATATGAGTTGTAGGGCACTTTACTTATTGTTTTTCCGGGCTTCTGCTTTTCTAAATTAATTGCATACTTATTTTATTGTGATTAAGAAACATCTTAACTGTAATATTTACTACATAAGAATGATGAAACTTAAGCAGGAACCGTAACAGGTCATTCCACGCATATTTCTGTGATGTTCCAAGCAAATGAAATTCAATTCTGCTGCTTGGAAGAAAAAACACAATAACAGGACACATCATTTCATGGTCACATCAGTCAGCATCTGATTGTCAGTACATAGGCAGTTATTTATGATATATCGGCAACATTCTGAACTCCCTCATAGAACCAGGAGGCAATGATCCACTGGATATGACACTCACAATTCCATAAAAATACTCCCATAATTAGAGAAAATAGGTACGTGGAATTTGTTAAATGTGAATAGATAGATAGATAGGATTGTGCCGTTCAAGTCTTCGGAGGGTGGTTAAAAAAAAATTACCCAAAAAAAAGTTTTTTTTTTGTTATTAATTTTAATTTACCATTGAAAAAATAGTTTTTGCTGTTTGTTCTTTTCACAGATTTTTTATAATTAATTTTTTATAAATCATTGACATTAATTTTATTTTTGTATGCTTTTTTTTGTATTTCATATTATTCTGCTTTCAGTTCTTTATTTTTGTTATAAAAATTGTACAGTAGATTAAAAAAAACTGACAACTATTTTAATAACTTTCTGCTACACTTCCCCGTTTCGTGGCCATTAGAAGTGTCAACGTTGTGAAGCCTGTTTCCACAAACTCCACAAGTTGAAACCTTGCAGTATCATCGAGGTAGAACAATTTTGAATTTTGTTTAAATATATCCAACTGTGGATCAAACCTTCCCTGACACAATACAGCTCGGCTCTATTGTTTCAACAGATTAAGTACAACATGCCCGAATAAAGAGTTTGTCCTTGTCTAGCTTAGCCCGGCGATTTTTTTCAATCTCACTGTCGACTGGTTTATCGTGTTGGGTGTCACTTGTCTTCGCAGGAGGCACCTGGGGTGGATCAACAGCTTTGTATGGTGGACTAGGTTTTTCATTCGTATAACCTCCTTTACGAACTCTTTTAACGGTGTCTGCCACTGCCACTGGCGAAGCTGGTGGGGTTTCCACAGTTTTCTTCAAATTATCACGTAGAACCTTCTCTGGTAAGTCAGCATTGTGGATGTCACTCTTCAGGTCGGTTTTTGTATTACTGCCCTTCTTCTCCTGCAAGGGTAGCGGCTCTGACACCGGCCACGCGTGACTCAACAAACAGCAGCCGAGCACGATTGAGAGCACAATGAGTCTGGCCATTTCGTATAACATTAATGAAGATTTTCCATATCTTTTTACGCCTTTTATACCACGCTCCGTTGCTCAGCTGCACCTACTCACACATGGTGAACAAGATGCTGTCTGAGACTGTTGCAAAAATTATTTATAATTTTGTTATTCAATGAAAACTGCTGGAGTAGAATTATACAATTATTTTTTATTATTGGCCATTAATTATTGTAAAGTAAATTAAATTGTCTACGGGCGTTGGAGCTATCTTCGTGTTTCAATACTGTATTCACATTAAATTGCAAATAAATTTTCTACTCAGCAGATCAATGCAGCACGTTCCTCGTTGCTTGCAACCAGGAAGAACGCGCTTTCAAATATATTTCTATGTACGCAGTGACTAAAGTGAGTATTCTCACAATTATAATGAGTTTTGTAGTTGCAATCCCCACAATATTCTGTTATTGTTTCTGCCACAGAATGAATTTTAAATGCATTTACATAAATCATAGTTTAATTAATCGAATTTTCCTGTATAGAAATGTCTATATAAGGTTTCAAATTAAATTATGTTTAAGATCTCTGGAAGTCAGCGATGATTTCTAGCCGATATATCCTTAGAAATTTGAGGTATTCCCAACAGAACAAGGCATATCTGCTGGCATCTTACATTATGCTCCACAAATTTCCATATAGCATCATAATGGTTGGTTTCGTGGATTTGCGTGCTTCAATAACCTACTTTATATACCAGCAAAAAGATAATTCCTATTTCAATTCTCGGATTTGAGTATGCTAAGAATAATCTGGACGTATACGCTTTTATTTTTTTTAAATTTATAAGGACACTGTACTCCCTGGAGTAGATCTATGTAAATTACATAATGAAAATATATTAGAAAACGATGATATTGAAATCAAGAATGAGAACAAATTGAAGTCTTCCGTACTTATATAAACCTATGCAAATTTTATAACTAAACAACTTTAAAAAAGGAGTTTAATTAATTGAATAACGAGAATATAATTGAGAATAAAATTTCTATGATCTGTGACTCAACTTTTCACATAATTGTTAATACATAAGGATACTCATCTTCCTGGTAAAAACCTATGCAAATTTTGTAATTTAACATCTTTAGAAAATGAGGTTCACGAAATCATGAATGAGAAGAAAGTTAATAATGAATTATGACCCAATTTTGCACTGGTTACCCCAGCCTTCAATGTAAACCATCGTTTGAACATATTATGACCAGATTCTTTGATGTCAAAATTGATTTAAAAATTGCTATTCAACTATGATATATATATATTTTTTATGAACGTTTCCTTACCTTTAAAATTGCAAGCCTAGTGAAAGGATACTCGAAGGACATTTAAAACAAATCACTTATATTATGTAACACAATGAGAGAGCTTTCTCAGTAAAAATAGAAAGAAAAACAAAAAGGGAAAGGGATCATATAACAAAGCATGAAAAAAAGAAACTACATAAACGTGATCATAATATATAACGAAGCATACAACAAAGCAACCACATACACATGGATCATATAACGAAGCTTGAAATAAAGTATAAGTGACAATAATGAAACAACTGAGAGCAGGAGCAAGAAACACAATAGGAGAAGAATCAAATGAGCTAATTAACGCTCTGCCACCAGGTCTGATGATCACCATGATTGCATTGATACCCTTCACCTTTGTTTATACCGTTCATTCTAGAAAGAGAAAAATGAGATTATAAATTTATGGACCTGAAACTCTCTCAAAAGAACGAGGGTCTGGGTGTGGACCCTATATACTTTTAATCTTGATTAGTGTCACCTCTTGATTCCATTTATCCCAGTCCGATCATATAACGAAGCATAAAATAAAGATTATACATACTCATATGTGCATTGCTAACTGTTATGAAACAATCTAGAAAATGATAAACACAGACACCAGAAGTAGAATTTAAGCGATCTGGAAAAGAGTCTAATTAATGCTCAGACACCAGGTCTGATGATCACCATGATTGCATTGATACCCTGTTCCTATGTACATACCTTTTATCCTAGAAAAATAAAAATGGGTTAACAAATTTGTGAGGCCTGCACTGTGTTGGTCTCGGTCAGAAGGACGAGGGCCAGATATGGATAGTTATATACCCATATTCTCGATTAGTACCACTTCCTGAGTCGGTTTAGTCCTGTAAAATTGTCTGATGGTTTCTCTGATATTTTTTTTCAAAGTATTGGAGATATTTTAATGAAACTTCTCATAATACACATTCCCTAAGACACTTCACATAATTTAACGAGACTTCGCATTGTCAGGATCTTAAGACACAAATTGCCTAATGAAATGAAGAACACACCTACTTCCCCCGTATATGAAAGTGTTGGGGCTTCATTTAATATAACCCCCTGCTTGATATTCAAATAAAACTTGGTATTATCGAAACTAGACTGGTCTGAAACTAGAAATCATCAGCCCAAGTCAATTGCCCTGCCCTCGATGCGGACATATTCACAACTGCTGACTCTTATAAGATTGATCAATAAAATTTTCATGATGAATCCACAACGCTACTATAAAAGATTAGCCAAAAAAATATGGTTTAACTCGACTGTCTTCCAATCCTTCAAGGACGTATATGCACACCTTGAGTTCTTTACGAGATTTATGAACACAATTTTCTATAATGTTTCAAAATTGAAGTCTGAAAATTGCATCTCAATATGGGCGCATTATATTAACTACCATGCCTAGTGTCAGGAAGAATTTAGTAATATGAAAAATATTCCCACAAATAGAGATATTATGTAGAAGATCTAAAATCGCCATGTCTCCAACTTGCACTGCCAATTTATTGCTATGAGCATAGTTCGGTGACTTATCTTGGGATAAAGGAGTTAGTTAGTCTAAGCTGACTACAGGAGTCCTTACCGTACACATATGTATATGTATATGCATAAGTACATACGGCATAATAAAGGCCACCATCGGCATTGACAACTATTTTATATCGAAAAATTGTGAAGAATGGACTGGCAGCTTGGCGAGTGTGAGAAGAGAATGAATACAAACCACGTTAGAGGACAGCAGATTGGTCAAAATAGGTAAAATTTTGGCAAGGGGGGAGAGGATGTAACGTGGTTGATTCACGAAAGTAATAAAATAATCTTAAGCAAATATTTGTCTTGAGGAAAACTAACAACTAACTGGGAGGGTTTGGACTTAAATACTAGAATGTTAGCAGTTAAAAAAGACAAATATTACTCACCAATGAAGGACATGCATATACGGTCCTTTGGAAGAAAAGCTTAAAATAAAATAGAAATTAATTCCCTGAGCAAATCGCTGATATATTTTATTATTTACTCCTAATAAATAATTAAAGCTTTTCATATAAATTATACGGAAAAATTGTTCACAAATGAACGGAGCTTTTTCATATTTTATGTTTCCATAATTTCCTAAACATATTTTGAATTTATGTACACTCAAATGTAATTTTGTAATATTGATATTAAATTGCACTTCAAGATATTCAGGCTCCACTTTTGAGGGTCGGTGCTCCTTGGAAGTCCCATTAATGTATGAGGTCCTGTGCTAGTCTTATAAAGTCTTCTACAGCCAATTTCAACATCTTCTTCAAATCGCAGTTTAATAACATGAAAATTTTCAATTTTATATAACGGTGGTTCAAACTTAATCTGACACTATACAACTCTGAGAGATATCAGCTCAAATATTTAATATATAAGCATTGTTTCAATAGTTTGATTACATTATTTCGCTTCCGTTTTCAGATAAGAGAATTTGTCCTTGTGAGTTTGTGCACTCTCTTTGTCGACTGATTTATCGTGTTTGCCATCACTTGCCTTCGCAGGTGCCTCCTTGGGTGGATCCACAGCCTTGGATGGTGGACTGGACTTGTCACTGGTGAAACCACCTCTACGAACCCTTTTGGCGCTGCCTTCCTCTGCAACCGGTGAAGCTGGTGGCACTTCAACGTCATCCTTCAAAATTCGACGGATATGGTTCTCTGGTAATTCACCTTTGACGAGTTCACTCTTTGGGTCGGTTTTTGTGTTATTGTCCTTGTTCTCCTGCAAGGGCAGCGGTTCTGACACCGGCCACGCGCTACTCAACAAACAGCAGCCGAGCACGATTGAGAGCACAATGAGTCTGGCCATTTCGTATAACATTAATGAAGATTTTCCATACCTTGTTACGCCTTTTATACCACGCTCCATTAACTAGTTAAACCTCTTCGCACTTAGTATGAGTGCTTTCTAAGGCTGGGAGTGATGTAAATATATTTCAATTAATATGTTTAAAATATTATCATAATTGATCTGCCATTTATAACTAGAGACAATAATTAATTGTCTACTGGCGTTGTTGTTGGAAAGAAATGAAATAATAAATGCATGCAAGGTCACTAATAAATTTTCTACCCAGCTACCCAGAGTACTTGCATTACATCATGTCTTGCAGGCATCGATAAATATCATTTAAAAAGATACACGAGTGTGTGTGGAAGGGGTTAAATTCTCAGGTAGAATGTGATTAGATGTTTTATATAAAACTACTCGTATTTAATTGCTGGCTTCCATCACTGATTGAAGATTAGTTTATATAATCAAATTAGTGTATATCTGTATAAACAGCTCTGAAGAGCAGATCTACAATGAACTCCCCTGTCATGAAGTTAACAATATTACGCGAAATATTTCTTCATGGTATTGACGAAGATATATTCAAAGGAAACGTAGCTTTAGGATATTGCAAATTATTCTCACTTAGATATGCCGAACTAAATGCTGACGAGGCAGATAGATAGATAGATATATTTAAGGGTGTTATATACTGCTGACGAGGCAGAGTCGAACATTTTTTTTTTTTATTAAATAAAGTTAGGTAAGCAATGGAAAATTATACCCACTTATACTTAAGTGACATAAGTGGTAAACATGCTAGACTCACACTTGCGGAGTCGTGGGTTCGATTCCTGCCCCTTGTATGGTTTTGGAAACCCTTCTTTCTAAATACTTTTCTCCTTTAGTCGAAGGCCGTAGTTGCTAGTACTCATTCCACCAACCAATTGCAGACATAATTAATTATGGTTGGCGCGCAAGGTATAATAATAATAATAATAATGATAAAAATAATACTATAACCACTGAGGTATGCCCAACTATATTGGGACGAGGAAAGACACTTCACAGTGCAGCACAAAGTTTACATTACTTTTGATATATATGCACAGTGCTCACTCCTTTTATATTTCGGAGTTGTGAATTATAATATCCTAGAATCAATACTATAAAGTTTTCCTTCAACCATCATAAATCGTCATTATACCATCAATTTAGTTGGTTTAGTTGAGAGGTTCCGTTGAATTGTTTATAAACGATTGAAATACTTTTTTTGCCATTATTCGGGGAACACAATACACAAAAATATTTAGAGTTCTGGAACGGTTGATGGGAAGTCCAATGTTATACGACTCCAATCCAACTTCCTTTTGAGCTCTCCATTTGTACTTGGTATGTTAACGTAAACTATCAAATAAATATGTTTAGAGATGGTTTCTTTTACTCGCTAATCGAAATCAATACAGTGGTCATGAGTGGAACAGCTGAGAGTGGTGAATATTTAGATGCGAAACGTGTCTCAGTTGGAACTCAACAAAATATCAATTTCAGAGTATAGTCGAAAGATTATTTGAATTCTTTTAAAAAGGACTGAAAAATACTTTATTCATAAGGCGAAGCATGTACAATTCCTGAAACATGTTCCGCATTTGCAAGATAGAGAAGAGTGATGGACCAGAAATCATTAAATAAGATCTTCACTTCCCTGCCATAAATCCTTTATCTCTCCGGTTCTACTTCCAAGCATACAGTACAATGGCTTTCAATTTCTTGAGTGCTTGAAGACCTACTTCTACGGCGGTTCTCTAGCTTACCCCAATTCTATATAACTATATATTATAAGATCTTCTCATCGAAGTTATTGTTAAGAACCTTGGGTTTCTCTAATGAAAGCCAAAGCTGAAACAGGATGGGAAATCGAGTTATCATGCAGGAATCATCGATAATGTAATACGTAATGTCAGAAGTGGAACATCTGAATTAAAGTATGAGCTTAGGTGAGATAGTTTAGGTATGATCTGAAGAGCTGTCCACCAAAATACTCGTACCTAAGCCAAAGAGAGTGATTTCCATTATCACGGGAGGTATTCAATGACCTTACCAGTTGTGGAGTGATAAAACCCTTTAGAGGTAGCACGAACTACACTAGAATACTAATGCCAGAAGAATATCTAACCACCAAGAGACTAGAAATAAAAGCACCAGATTGGAAAGAGCCAAAACGCTGCACTAATAGGAAGTTGAAAAACGTTCCTTTATCTTTTTATTGAGGAAGCTTCTACTCAAGTTCAGTTTTCGAGTTTCAAGTTTTGATGAGGAAAGTGGCAAACGGAGTGGGAAGATGTGATAATGACATTAATCAATGGATCAAAAAACTAGTATACGAATGATTTGGCATAGACTAGCATAGAAAGTGGAGGCCTATATTCCTTCTTCTTCTTAAGGAGGGGTCGGGAAGAAATGGAAAAGCTAATAGTAAAAGGAAGAGACAATCTAATTAGGATATTGTACTACCATGGATATCGTATGGTAAATATCGAGGATCAAGGTAAACCAAGATCCTGCATTCTGGTAAAAAACAGCGTTAATGCTCTTTTACTCCCAAGATTCAGTGACAAAGACAATGTTGCCATGGTCATTGAAATGGGCCCACGGACCTTCTGGATCTCCTCTAACTACATGGCTCATGACTATGGCGACTCTCCGCCACCAGACATACTAAAGCAAATGGCTGCGGTAGCCCACCATTTGCTTTAGTAATTATCGGCGCCAATGCCAATGCCCATCATGAAATATGGGGCAGCTCCGACACAAAGGATCGAGGTGAGTGTCTTTTCGACGTTATCATTTCAAATAACTTAGGCATTGCTAACCGGGTAAATGAGCCGACCTTCCTTACATCCGTCAGGAAGGAAGTGCTTGACATCACCCTCGTCAGCGATAACTACTCCAACATGATAAGCAGTTGGTTCGTCTCACAGGAATGCTCCTTTTCGGACCACTGCTATATCACCTTTGACATTGACCTGAGGGAGACTACAGGCAATACAGAATCTCTTAAACCAGTCAATAGAAAAAACACGAACTGGCCTCTTTTCCGGCTCAAACTGGGGTCATGCTTAGCAACGACTCCCCCTATTATCCACAACTGTCCCGACATTGATCGGGCGGTCGACGATCTGACCACAGCTTTTAAAAAAGCCACTCATATTTCTTGCATCACTCCCGAACCACGGGGCAAACCTAAACCTCCGTGGTGGAACTCGGATATTGCAAGTCTTCGCAAAACTTGTAGAATGCTTTTCAACAAAGCTAAAGTTACAGCTGATTGGGCCCCTTTCAAAAATACACAAAAAGGGATTAAATACGCCATTAGGCGAGGACAACGAGCGTCATGGAGGGAATGTTGCGAAAGCATTGAATCGACGTCCGAGGCTAGCCGTCTTCGTAAAATTATCCACTCCTCTAACAAAGCCCTTGACTGTATCCAAAAACCAGATGGCAGCTGGACTCACTCAAGCGCCGAAACCCTTGATATCATACTAGACACCCACTTTCCAGGGAGTTTAGCCTCAGCGGATCAAGCACTCTATCAGGTGGAGCAGGTTTCCCATGATAGCCTCCCCACATTCCAAGTGACAAAAAGTCACCTTGAGTGGTCCATTCAAACCTTTAAGCCAAAGAAGTCCCCCGGACCGGACGGCATCCTTCCAGCCGATATCCAAAATGGGGAAGAGATTATCCTTCCATGGCTGCTATAAATATATAATGCAAGCCTCAGATTGCAATATATTCCCTTACGCTGGCGCACGGCTCGGGTCGTCTTCATCCCAAAAGTTGGAAAGGTTTCACACACCAAACCTATTTATTACAGACCCATAAGTCTAACATCCTTTCTTCTTAAGGTTCTAGAAAAAGCTCTTGACCTACATATCAGGACATCGATCAACCCTTCTCTTCTCTCTGTATCTCAACACGCTTACTCTAAAGGCAAATCGGTTGAAACAGCACTTCATTCTCTCATTTCTCAAGTTGACAAATCCTTGGCGTACAAGGAATTCACACTCTGGACATCGAGGGAGCATTCAACAATGTATGCCCCAACGCTGTCATTTCCGCACTCTATAACCTTAACCTGAATTCAGGCCTTCTTAATTATTATTATATCTTACACCATAATTAATTATGAGTGCAAGGTGTTGGGGAATGAGTACTAGCTACAGAGGCTTTCGACTCGAACAGAAATAGATTTTATAGAAAGAAGCATTTTGGGGACCAAGCCCGTGGCAGGATTTGAACCTGCGACCCTCGGGGTGTGAGTCTAGCATGCTTACCACTAGACGACAGAGGGTGGCCATCTTAAATTTATAGAGCCTTCTTAAATTTATAGAGCTTCTACCAAAATCTAGAATCATCACTTCCTCGATCGGCAGTGCCCAATCCAGGAGGGTGCTTAACAGGGGCACTCCACAAGGGGGTGTTTTATCACCCCTCCTCTGGAACCTGGCAGTTAACACACTACTGGTGAGATTGGAATCTACTGGATGCAAAGTGATAGCCTATGCAATCGCGGCATCCGGCAAATTCCCCCAAACACTTTCCGAAAAACTTAACTATTCACTCTCTATTGTGTCGAACTGGTGTCGTGAATTCGAGCTTGGGGTTAACCCATCCAAAACCGAGACTATGCTTTTCACTAGGAAGTACAAAATTCCAAAATTTACAATGTCTAGTCTAAACGGCACTCCGCTCTCTTTGAGCACACACGTTAAGTACTTAGGCCTGATTCTCGACCCAAAGCTTAATTGGAAAGCCAATCTAGCTGAGAGGGCACGTAAGCAAACATGCGCTATATACTGCTGTAAAAGATCAGTTGGTGCACGATGGGGACTTCGTCCTCGAGTCGTGCTCTGGCTCTACACGGCCATCGTTGAACCAAACCTGTTATAAGGGTCGGTCTTCTGGTGGCAAGCTCTCGAAAAAGCCTGCAATATTAAACCCCTCGATAATATCAGAAGATCCATTGTAATACTGATCACTGGCTCTCTTCGTAGCACACCTACGAAAGCCCTTTTTGCCATGCTGCACTGGCTCCCCTCGGAGATCCTGGTTAAGCAACAAGCCAAGCTGACAACGATCAGACAACGCTATTTAGCACTGGCGCATAACCCTGACAGGCCATGCTTCAATTCTGAATCAGGATCCTCCTGTCGCCAACTTTATCTATTATATGTCGGTCTATCCCGATTTGAACAGGGAATTCGACCTCACTATTCCAAGTCGAAGCGACTGGACTTCAGAAAACCTAATCGTCGGTGAAACAGTCGAAATCTACACCGACGGTTCCAAGCTTGGAGGTAGAGTTGGCAGTGGTATTTATTCCGACAAGCTGGACTTCAACATCTCCCTACGTCTCCCAGACCATTGCAGCGTTTTTCAAGCTGAGGTCATGGCCATTTACCACGCAGCCAAATGGATGCTGAGTAGTGATATCGGCGCAGTTGACGTATCTATCTTCTCAGACAACCAGGCCGCCATTAAATCTATTTTTGGCTCCACGGCCACATCAAGACTAGTTCATGAATGTCGAACATCTTTAAATGACCTCGCAAGTTACTCTTGGGTGCACCTAGTCTGGGTTCCCGGACACAGCGAAATCCCGGGAAACTGCGAGGCGGACGAGCTTTCCAAGGCAGGCACACTAATGCACGACATTCACCCCTCCGTAAACATCGGCATTCCACTGGCAACAGCCAAGCTCGAAATCAAACGGAAATATCTGGCTGACGCCTACAAATCCTGGGCTAACGAGGAATCCTGCCACACGGCTAGACTAACTTGGGCAAGAATGGGCAAAAACAGAACCAATCAACTTCTTCGACTTAATCGCGTATCACTGTCGATAACTGTGTCGGTTTTGACCGGGCACTGCATAATGGGACAGCACGCAGAAAGATTGGGCCTACCCTCAAATGACTTTTGCCGAGGCTGTGGCTCCGAGGAGGAGGACGAGTCGGTTTTCCACCCTTTATGCCACTGCCCATCCTTGTGCAGAAGAAGAATTCACACCTTTGGTGCCCCATTTCTTACAAGCCTGACAGAGCTGTCATCCATTAATATTATGGACATAGCCAAGTTCATCAAAGTATCATGATGGTTTCCTGAAACATGACGGGGGAGTCGTGCCTTTCCTGGCGCTGTCCTTGCGCTGACTATCACCATCCCAGTATGGGAATTTTTTAGTCAGTGCTTGAATGGCGCCACACCTTGGTATCACAATGGGCCATTATGTGTGCTCAAGTGTGCTTTTGGCAAACTGGTCGGCCACTCCTACCTACCTACCTACTACCATAGAAATTCTTCAAGAATAACCTTAGTCGAGCAATTGCTTGTGTCATAGGACCTGAGCTAGGTTCAATATCTATATTCATCTCAACAGGTCAATGAGTATTTAAATAGGAGGAATACACCGATGCAGCTGCGATTGAGTTATACAAAGAAGGAATCTTCCATTATATTAAGTCAATCATTGTCACTTCAAATTGCCACGAACCCATTGGGTTCGTTATACAGAACAGTCAAATCAAAGTATGGCCTGAGAAACTATCAGGGAGCCCGTAGGCTCGAGGGGGTTTGGGTTTTATGAGCGCACCGATAAAAGGAAGATTGTTCTCGTTATGCTGGATCATCAAAAGAGCGGAACATTTGGGGTATACTAAATGTTTAGATATCTAATCTTCGCCTTCGGATTGAGCAGCCACTTTTTGGTATTTCTATGATATCAAATGCTGCTAAGACACTCAAAAAGTTCAGAGAAACAGATCGAAACATAATTTACTATCTTTGATACTACCATTTAAATTCAGCTACATTTTCAGGAATACTTTTAATCATCCATAGTAATGATGCACCTATGAATTGTGCCGATGATGCTTCGAGCTAAACTAAATAACATGAAAAGGATCTGTATTAATGGATGTACTTCGATTCCCAGAGGGGGCATCCATCAAGACCTCACTTTTAATTGTTAGAATAGTTGTTAAATTGTGAAAATACTCCCACCAATCAGTTGGTCCTCGTGTGTCTGCAACCAAAGAAGTATTACATCGTTTCACCATAAAGCTCAGAATTTATTTCCTAACTCAAAAATAAATTTTCTTTTGTTAAAATTATTTGTTTTATAAAAATTATTTTTATTGATCATTTGTATTTTTATTTTATAGTCTATTTGTTGCGTTTTTATAAGGCCACAAGAGCTCCCAGTGGTATTTTTTGATTACTTCCTATGCCAATTGCTTTGCCACTTTCCTTGTCGACTGCTTTGTCCAGTTTGCTCGGCGGCTCAACAGGAATACCGATCTTTCCAATGGTAGCACCACCTCTACGAACTCTTTTGCCAGCTTCATCCACTGTAGGCTTCGGGGTATCCGGTGTTTTGGCCACGCTTTCCTCCTTCACTACCTGCGGAACTTCTGGAGTATCTTCGATTGACTTCAAAAGATCACGTAGAACATCTTCCGGCAAGTCGCCACTGCCACTGTCACTACCACTGTCGCTCGTTAAGTCTCTTTGTGTGCTACTCTCCTTGTTCTCCTGCAAAGGCAGCGGTTCTGACATGGGCCAGGCGCGACTCAGCACACAGCAGCCGAGCACAATTGAGAGCACAATGAGTCTGGCCATTTCGTGTAACGTTAATGGCGATTTTCACCTCTCGCTAGGCATTTTATACCACAACCGAATTGAAGGTCAGCAACTACACCTACTCACAACAGCAAAAATTAATGCAATTAATGCAATTCAAGAAAATTATAGAAATCCAATCATATTTAATTAGCTGTAAACTATCAAGCAGCACATGAAATTGTCGGCTGGCGTTCGTTTGTGGATAGAAATAAAATTACATATTCAGGAATAATAATAAGTTTCTCACCAAGTGGGATGTGGTGGCATTGCGTCATGTGGCGAATGCAATCACTCAGAATACACCCTCAGACATGTCTCTAGAAAGCGAGTATTTTCAACTTGTTTTTGCTGCCAACACTGATGAAAGTTTTGTTGGAATAACAGAGTATTCCAGTCTGACCGATCTACATTTCTTAATATCAAACTACTTTCGAACTACACAGTGGGCAAATATGAGATGTGTACCGACAAATTATTCGCATTTTAAGAAAGATATTTCCATAGAATCTCCGAAGTCTTACAGTTACTGGCTGAAAGCTGTTGAAGACCATGAGGAATTAATCTACATAGAGCTGAATAGTTTGGTTGTAGATGCTTATACTTCAGGTTAAATGGAAGCCTGTTTCGGGAAAACTCACTTAAGCACTTAAACGCCCATTTATGTACTTTCCTTAATTTGACTTTTAAGCTGAAGCAAGTGAAGAAAGTGCTGCCTCAATGTGAGTGTTATGGAAGAAGTGTTCATGGTTTATTATGGAACGTATTATTAAAGCGAAGACTAATGTAGGTAGGTCATTAGGAATTAGTCTACATGTGGCTGAATAGTTTGATTCTAGATTTGTGTACTTGACTTAAGCCGCTGCAATTAAATAAGTCCTGCCTCAATTTGAGTGTTAAGCATGAAGTTTTCTTGGTTTAAAGAAGATATTATGGAAGTAGGCTGAAGTTTCTAGGAAACTTTTATACTGACACAACAACATAAGTTGAGGAGAAATTATAAACAAAATCAAGAAAAAGTTACTGAAAATGTTTTAAATGAATTTACCAGTAATTTAGCTGAAAACTGAAGATAGAGTAGCGAAAGCGAGAGTGAGAACCTGAAGGAAGAAGTATGACTGACTATAATAATACAAATATATATTCAGATGCCAATAACACATTTTGGTAACACTTTATAAGAGGCCGAACATTTTTTTCAAATAAACATATACTGATTAATTCAATCATGTTTCTTCCATAAATAGAGGATTTTATTCCTTTCTGACCGTTTTCTCTGGTGAAAAGAATTCCATAATGCGTTTTCTACAAATATAAATCATTATATTCCTATTTGACTGTTTTGCCTGATGAAAGAATCTTATCATGTTTCATCCACAAATAGGTATAATGGATTATATTCCTTTTTGACTGTTTTCCCTCGTAAAATTCAATTGGGCAACACCACGATATACAACAGAACATACTCCACATTCCCTCGACCTTCGAAAACTATTTGAAGTGTTGTAGTCGGTTTGAGCTCATTATGGAAGTACCATTCCGAAGCTTGTTGGTTCCTCTGAATCTGAAATGCACAAAACTACGTCTTCTCACGTTATCTTATCATGCGTATCATGCTTATGATTACAGGAATGCAGGTCCCAGGATGCAGCAAAAGTTATATGAAAGATTTCTGTCAGTCATCTCCAGATTCTGAGCTGAGTTTCTTAAGTTTACAGGACTATGTTTTGATTTATCTTATGCTTCACTTTTCGAAGTTATTGTCAGTTTAAGATCTGTAATCAGACGACTGTGACTCTGAATGGCCTAACCCTGTCTTCTGGCTTAGAAGCCTCTTAAGCCTAATATCTTTAAAAGTCGACCGGAATGAGCCACTATTGCGAATCTCGTGGGATGGTTTGTATATCGAACCCATAAATCCACGTTTTCCGGCCTTTGTTTCAATGCTATGTTTCACTTATATTTCTATGCTGTTCCCGCTCCACTTTTTACGATCTGGTAGTCAATAAAGGTGACTTACCGTAGGTCTTCCAGTCATATCAAATATAGCAAAGCAAACTTGAGGTCGACGAACCTAACTAACCGAATCGGCCCAAAATTATATGGAAGAATTGTATTGAAATTGGAAGCGGAAAAATTGCTTCCATGTCATTCAAGCGAGGTTTGTAGAAGAGCAATTCCCGATAGTGTTCTGATTGCTATATTGCGAAGTATATTTGCCCGAGGATTCTTGCATCTAAATCTACCAACCTGTGATGGAACGTAGTTCTGTACTCATGGTACTCGTGTGTACATGACTAATTACACAAATCTTAGGAATATTTTGGTATGAAAAGGTGGCAATTATTAAAGAAGGTTCACCAGTATTTTTGTACAGAAGCAGTCTTCACTCAACTTTTCTTACTTGTATGAATCTCAATTCAAATATAGACAAATAATTTTAATTCATTATATTTATTTTTCCCACACATTCGTTTCATTACTTTGTGTCCATTACAACAACAAACAATCAGTGATTAACATAATCTTCAAATAGCGCCTTTGATCTTGTTTCCTGATATTTTCTTCTCTCTTCAATTTTCTCTTTCCTTTGCAATTCCTCCTCCCTCCTTTTGGCTTCTTGCAATTGCCTGAAAGACGGTGTGGTGCTGCCTTCTTCCTGAGCCTCTATTAAAAGGTGTCTTCTGTGAACTTCTTCCAGAGCACCAATTTTCGGCTTATCCGTGGTACTCGAGTTGTCATTTATCACAGCGCCTCTGCGTACTCTTTGTCCAATATCCTCCGATACCCTACCGCTGTAGCGCAGTTCTGTGAGCTCCTCAGTTCTTGAGGACCGTTCTAATTCTACTTCCTCTTCTGTCACTACACTGTGTGGTACATGGGGAGTACCATCGTCGATCGGTTTCAATGAGTTAGTAAGAGCAGCATCTGCATTTGGGTCACCTTGGCGGGCATCCAGCACTGGTACAGGTTGTGACGCAGCCTCTGGCACTGGCCAAGCACGGCACACCACACAGCCGACGAGTACTACCAAGAGAACAATGAGCCTCTTCATTTTGTTTACCGACAATGGAAGTTGTAATGTCATTGTTAAGCCTTTTATACTCGGACTGACACTAAGTCGAAGGCTACTAACACCAGCAGCTAGTTCAGATGCTACGCTTATAGATTCAGTTCAGTTCGGTGCACTTTCTAGACTATTATGAACATTATGCAATAAGTCAATAAAAATCTTGAGAATACAATCACTTTTAATTGGCTGTTAATATTTAAGAGAATATTAATTTCGCAACAACAAGTAGAGGGTAGAGTTGTTGTTGTATAGGAATGGAATTACTCGTTTGTGTTCATATAATTATGATAATAAGTTTTCCCATGGGGGGAGCGGGACGGTTAAATGACATTATAAAATGCTTGTTACGGGACAGACTACATTTTTAAACTAATATTCAAGTGGAAAAGTGGGCAGTCTCTTAAGTGAAATACGGATTATTGTACAATGATTATCATGAAACTTTTCATTTTTAGTAGATAACAATTTTCCTTGCTTGGAAGAAGAAGGAAAAGTGGGATAATGAGAGAGGGATCGACCCTTTGAGATCTTAAAGAAGAAATGATAGAAAAAAAGAAGGGAGACTTTTGTTCTTAGAAAGTGGGGTTGTAGTTAGTTTCTTGTGTAATAATAATAATAGAACCTGAATAATTCCAAAGTCTCTCACAACTTTGTCATAACTAGGCTAGTAGAGTCGGAAGTGGAGTCGAAGATGGTGCGAACTTAAAAGTTCCAAACTAAACATAAAATGAAATTCAAATAAAAACGAAATTATCAGCATAGATTGATCCCGAAATAATATCAGGTTACGAGTAATTATATCTGGATACATATTTAGTATAGAGATGGATTATATATGATGTGTTATATTTGTAGAATCCTTATTGCATAAAATATGAACAAATATATTATAGATAATCTAGATAATAATATCGGGATATTAGATATGAAGTATTATATCTGTATAATCCCTTTTGCATAACACACAATATCGGCATAATTATATTTACTGTAGATATTGATTATATAGTACTTTATCTATATATGAAGTACTTTATCTGTATAAACCTTTTTGCATTATCTGGATATTACGAGCATATCTGGATTATTTGAAGAGAGCTATTGAGGATATTTTAGGAGTACAATTTCTATATATTCCGGTTTGCGGTATAGTTATTTGAATTATGTCAATTGACTTATATCGGAAAGGTTATATTTTAGTAACTACAATTGCAGATCTACACCTAGAAGATCATGTAAAGAGACTAACATCAACGTGCCCATTAAAACTTTAAACTCTATCATTATTATTAAAAATATATTGGAGTTATCCACATATAATTTGTCTTCAATGACTCTCTAGATCCAATTCAATAGCCTTAATTAGGCATATATAATTATTCTGTGTGTTTAATTATGATTTTAAGAAAAATTATATGTGGATAACTCTAATTAAACATTTATAGGGTTTAATATTATGGTGGTTGAGCTGATTTCAGGGATTCAATCTGTCTAATTCAATCTTACTGTAAGAGAAGTTACAAGTCTGGGACATATCTAAAATTTAAAATTACACGTCATACCCTATAATAACCTGCTGACAGTACTCATCACCACAAGACTACATCTATCGGCATCAATCGAGAGTATTGTTCTAGTAATATCGGAGCACTCCTCTAGAATGAAATATCTGGGTACTGCTCTAGAATAATATATCTCGGTACAACTTCACATTTGTCGGAGTTACGCAGATCGTCTAAATCCATAGGATCATCTAATTACACTTACAAAACAAAGTGAATAAATAAAAAACATCGTAAGTTTGTGAGACGAAATATAGATAAATTCAAAAGTCACCGGTCTTATATTAGAAATATAGGAAGTTTTTGAGAAGAACAATGTGTTATATCAGAAGACACCGGTTTCATATAATGAGAGATTACAGTAATTGTACTACTCGTATTTCAGTGATATAAGGTCAGAGTGAAGATTATCTCAGCCGAGGGCAGGTTTCATTTGTGAAGTAATAAAAACATTGTGAATTAAGCGTGTGCTCTGGACTAGGTTATTAGTCCCGTAAACAGCTTTTGTGATAGTTGCTCCTAAGTAAAAATTTTTCATAACTAATTTTTTAATTTTTTAATGTGACAAAATATTATTTTATTATTCAAAAAGCTCTTTAGATTCCTCAGATACAAGCATTCTACAAACTTGAATCCAGTTCAAATAAGAATAGTTGTGCGGGTTCCATCAAATTCAACTCAGTCTATACAGCCGAGGCCCACCCAGGCTCACAAACACCCTCTCACAAATCATAGTCCACAATCCTCAGCTTACAAGCTCTAGTTCACAAACCGCAGCTTCCAAGCTCTAGTTCACAAACCCCACTTCATACACTCCACCAAATTGGACTTAATATACAATTTGTAGAACTTCTGGTTTTTGAGATAAGGTAAAATATTACACTTAGGAGAAATGGTCATGTTATTGTGGTGAATAGCCCAAAAAAATTGTACAGCTCATCTTCAACTTAATACCTCTTTCCTTTCTTGGTATATTCATTTCATAAGAAGAGAAGTCCGACGTATAGCTCAATGTTTTTGAATGTTGAAATGTTTTTGGAACTGTCTACAAACATATTTTTACGTATTCTCATTTTATGAAACAATTTTCCTTCTTTCGAATTTAAGAAGTCTCTTGAAATTCTTCGGTTGTCAAATTATTCGGTCTTACTAAATGGATCAGTGAACTCGAACCAAAAGAGGGGAGAATACTTCGAGAAGCAATTAATGATTATTCATCAATTGACCATCATTATCATCATCATTGTTGGATCGACGAGCCTAGTTGAACCTTGTCCCCCCACTATCATCAATTGACCAATGTACCAAAAATACTGATGAGGTAGAGAGAGTAATCTAATGTGGTCATCGGAAGAGAGAGTATGAAACACAATGAAGTTATAGAAAATTAAATAGTCTCGGAGATCCGAAAACTCCTCTGAAATCTTTATTCTTCAGCAATTTTTGTATCTCATTTGTTTTTATCTTACGTTATATTCCCCCCAAAAAGTAGTGGTTCGTTGAGATGACTTCATCGGTTATGATTGCTATGTTTTGATACCACTGATTTTCTACGCTCCTAGTAATACTCTCCTGTCATGATTTGGTAGCATAGTGTACCAAGTACTTCGATAGAAATTTAATTTGTATATCATATATTTTCAGGACACGTTGTAAAGTGGAATTTCAGTTAAATAAAGTGCACAGAATTATGCATATAGAAGAATATATGCATATAGTCCATTGACAATTCCTTCCAAGCCTATTTTTGGACGTTATAAACAATTCCGATGAACATTTTAGTATACCCACAACGAATTGTGTGTAGTGTATAAAAAATACCCTAATTTTATTTCTTCGGTGACTCGTTGCCTTGATTCCCATCTGGAGTGTGATACATGAAACCATAACCGCAAATTGTCGTGACCATCGTATAAGAAGTATTACTATTTAATTGTTGTCTATATGCAGATTTCTGGAGGTTTAACCGGCAATTTATATGAAAAATTAAACTGCCGTTTAAAGTGTTTCAATATAGGGGATTCCTGGTGTCGATTGGCCTCATATACTAAACTCGTCACGTAGGATGCGTTTTTTGACGGGTAAACAAGAAAACTTCCAATTTAGTGCTGCAAAAAGACATCATTTCACGTGCCGAATTATTGAGTGATACCTGAGATGCACCGCCACTCACATACCTGGATTCCCCTTCATACTACGTCAGACGGCACAGTTTGTGCGTGAGTAAATTAGTAATATTTTTAACTGCCAGAATTAATAAAAATAAATTCTCTTTGTATCTAAAACACGCAATTTATTTGAAAAGAAATTTTTGTCTCCAATTATTTGCTAAAAATATTCAAGTAGGCCACCAAAGTGTTGAAAGAATAAGAATTTTTTGCTTCTGAATTTGGTTGTGATGATGGCAGTTACTTGCCACCACCGCCGCCGCCACCACCGCCGCCACCGCCACCACCTCCTCCTCCACCACCTCCGCCGCGAGGCAATGGCTCAGGATTTGGAAGAGGATTTGGAATGGCTAAAAGGGAAGACATTTATTTTTATACCAGTTTAAATGTCAAGTAAAAAAGTATTCAATTCTATGAAACTCACCAGCAGCCAAAGCCAACATGGCCAGGACGAAAGCGAAGAAAGCGTAGAACTTCATTGTATGAGTAGAACCGTTGTAATGATTTCAGTGTTGGCTCAAGCGCTTTTTATACAAGTGGCGGGGGTCTAGCATAAATGCGTCACAAAACTTGTGCAGCGCACTTGCAAATGCAAAACTAACTTAACGCGGAGTGTACGAGATGTAAATATCCAGTTTAAGCTGACAACTGAAATGAGGTACTCGCAATTAAAAAGCGATTAATTTAAAGCACACTTAAATGGACGTAAACACATAAATCAACCCAGGGGGATTTCTCAAGTGGAACATAACACGATCGATCGCATTGGACGGTTGACAGATTCGCACGTGTAAATGAATTCAATTAGATAACAACCGTAAAAGCAATAATAACAATAATAACAATAATAAATATAATTCCAAGAATATTTCCTCAAAATCCCAACTGCGTTGTAACGTTATTGGCGTTCGTGTGCAAAACTAATTTTATTATGCAACTGCTGCAATTATTGGATAATAAAACAAATCTCCAGTATGTCGGCAAAGTGATGAGAACAAACCTATCCAGTCACAAGTCAGGAAATATGTGAGCATTTCAAGGAAAAGCCACCACCGTGTAGAATATAATTAGTCGGAATACTGCCATAAATCGGGAACCTTTCAGTGATGCTGAGATGCAGGAAGTCTGCTACTCTTCCTTATGTTACCAGAACTTCTACTAAAACTTACATAAAGGAAACTTTCAGGCCTTTGCAGTACTTTTTGTTTCTATGTCCAAATATCCAACTCATCAAAATTGCTACACTACTCTATCTTACTTCAGTGTGAAGTCCTGTTGAAACAAATTCCGCGCTGTACGGTCCTCTGCTTTGAGTTCAAACTACCTACAAATAATTTCACCAGGTTAGAGATATTTGAATGGTGTTTGGTTGATTGAAGTTGCAAGCTCCAAGGAGACTACTTTACTCATATTAGAACAACGAAGTCTTCTTAAATACCTGGAAGTGAGGTGGAAGTAAAGCCCTAAACAGTGCCTTAACTCGCTCAACGAAAGCAAAAGTTTAAGGTAAAGCAAAGTTTAAGATAAAAGTCATGAGTGGTTTCGGGCTTAAGCCTCTGGTAAGTCCGAGTGCTATATTGAAAGATAATAAGTACACACCTCTGGAATCCTCGGTAATCTCTTTGCGGACATCTTTAAGGCTCGTAGACATTAAAATTCGAATAATGGAAGACTTCTTTTTAATTTCTATTATTTTGTAATCTAAGTTCTAGAATTCTTCGATAATGTGTCTTAAAAAATGGAATAATCATTATTTCAAGATCTGAGCTACCGTGTAAGTTGGAGGAACATATTCAAAAAGTTTTTGGTAACCAGGTCTGGAATTTTTCGATAATTGGGGCCATTATTCGTACTCTATCATTTATGAACTGGAATAAAGGAAGACGTCTTTCCGACTTCCATTATATTGTGAGTACAGGTTTGGAATTACTGGATAATCTAGTTAAACACATCATTCGGGCTTGAAGACTTAAACAGTGCAATAATGGAAGACCTTTAGTTATCTTGGAAATCTGAGTAATATGTTCAAAGATTATAGGACACACCCCCGGACTTTCTCAATAATTGGATATATTATTCAGACTCTCTGACTTATGAAGTGGACTCCTTCAAGATGTCCATTATCTGGTAAATCAGAGAAACACCTTCAAAGAGTTTATAATACACAGTTGAGGATTTTTTTTGATTATGGGAGACCCCAAGATTTGTGTAACATAATATACAACGTCCAGAGTTCAGTTATCTTGTAACTTAGAGTAAAATGTTCCAGGTCTATAGTACACACCTCGAGAGTTCCTCGATAATTGAGAACATTATGGGGATGACATATCTTATAAAGTGGGATAAAATGAGACTCCTTCAAGATCTCAAATATCTTGTAAATCATAGTAACAGGTTGAAAGAGAACACAGTTCTAGACTTCTTCGAATATGGGATGCATCATTCGGACTCCAAGATTTGTGAAAAATAATGTAGAGCCCTTCCCAGATGTCAGTTATCTTGTAAGCTAGAGTAATATGTTCTATTACCTTGTAAGTACGAGTGAAATGCTTAATGAGTTTATATGAGGCTCTGGAATTACTCAGAAAAAGTGGCGTAACGGGAGACTCTGTCAATATCTTGCTTATCTTGCTGAGTGAAATATAATTCCTCCATACTTGAATACATGAATCGGATTCTATGACTTATAAAGTGGAATAATGTGAGATTCCTACCAGATCTTTATTACCTTACAAGTAAGAGTGACATTCTCCAATAGTGTGTAGTATACAGATCTGGATTTCCTAGATCATTGGATACATCATTCGTGCTCCAATACTTATTTACGGCATATTTCTTTTATCTTGTAGATCCGAGTAACATCATCAAAGATTTCTTATTACACAGTTCAGGACTTCCTCGATAAATGAAGGCTTCATCTCGGCCTCCAATTTTATAAAGTGGAGTAATATAAGAGTCCTTTCAGATGCCTAGGAAGTGAACAAGATGCAGCCTCAAATTGAACCAAAGGCTCAATGCTAAATTACGCACTACTGGGAATATCACCGTTGCCACTGGAGAATGATGATTCTAGTTTTCATAAGGAGTGGTGTGCTCCTTCATAACCTTTATAAAGAATGCAAAAAGGAGGCTCAGTATACCTCCATATTAGTGACTTATATGAAGACGCTAGTCCAAAACATTCTTCATCTGGAGCATCAAATATCCTTACCAGATAATATTCTTTCCTCTCTCTATAATGAAACTACATTTACAGTGGGAGTCGCGGAGTTGTTTAAATGTTGTCTCGATATTCTTAATGATCTTTTTTTGAAGAATCCAGTACAGCATTATTTTTAATACTAATTAGATGACTATTATTACTGTTTAAGTTGGAGTCCGAGTTGGACATGACTCCTCTAAAGACTCAGAGTTGGTTATATAGTTTGATGACTTCATTATCCAAGAACCTTGTTTACATCTCTTCCGCGAGAAGTGTTTTGTCCTAAGTCCTTTAGCCATAATAAAAGTGGCATTCATATATGAGAAGTGGGGTAGGACGAAGAACCACCGAAGAAGGAGGGCTCCAAGCACTCAGACATTGATGCCCATGGTGCTATCACTATATTACTTTCAAAATTATTTTAGTGCTCGATGATGAATATATATGATGATAATTATGACGATTAATATATACGATATATGACGATGATAATAATATAGAACGTATATAGGATATACAAGTCATACTCTGTTCAACTGTGAGGATACAGCGACACCGCTGGATGTATTTGGAGTTATCACTCAGGGTTCTCTGATAAGGTACTTGTAACAGCCATCGTTAAGTAGTTCCTCTTTTGTTGATACAATGATCAGGCACCTGTGGATGCTCTCTTAGTTGGCCTTAGTTTTTAATATTTTCCGTGACTGTTCTTTTAGTGATTGTAGCCTTTCTTGGAGGGCTCCGATATTCAGGTAGGCTGACTTCACACAGCAATTTAAACAGCTTTGAAGAACATGTTTAAAATTATATTATAATATGTTCATCAAATAATTATATTATAATATTATCAACAAAAATTATATTATACATACATTATAGAGAAATCCCGAAATTCGACCACCAACATGTTTGTAATATATTGACTACCTGATTATAGTATATAGTCATATTAAGATAGTAGTATATAGTAGTAGTATAGTAGTGGAAAAGGACTTTATCACTCATACAAGTAAGGCAATTCTCAAGCAAAGCGTGCAATGAAGGATATACACAAGAATCATAAGAAAAGAACTTCATCAAGGTATATTTTATGAAAGAATTGTCTTATATATCAGAGATAATAACGTATATTTTATATATAAACTATTAATATTTATTTATGTTTTCCATAGAAAGTATTAAAAAGATTTCAGGTTCCATTTTGTATTGTATAAAGTAGCTCGAAACAAACATTTTTTAGGAAGAATAAGTTACTTCATATCTAGCAAATGCCTAGATTACCCAGGTGAATTACATCTTTATTTAATTTCACTTTTTAATTACTTAATAATTTCACTGCAATGAAAACTGGGACAAAAACGACCCATACATTGAAGCGTTAGAGGGTTAAAATGTTCCACAAAAATGTTCCTCGTAGCATTTTACATAAGTCTGCTAAACACATCCTATACCTAAAATGTAAGGGTCACATGGTTTCCTATGCCGATTCACCATAAGAGTGTGTAAACTTGCAAAACGCCGATACCCGTATATTTTTTTGGCCCCTCTACCAGAATCCGTTGTCGGAACCTTGTTATTTTGGAAAAAGTTTGATTTTGTTGTACAGTGTTATAGAAACCCGCTGTATTAATCATCTATGCAATTCCTATGGGGTCTACTAGTAAGTATCTTAGTCTCATGGTGGAGGGAGTGACTGGTTCGCATTCTGCCTAGGACATGGTCTCAACATGCTTCATTCTAAATCTGTTTCTCCTACGGTCAAAAGACATCAAGAGGAAAATCGCCCCACAACTTGGCATACATAATTAGTTCTGATCATGGTTCCGAAATGCTTTGTAAATATTTCAACTTCTTGAAGACCGAATTGTTACAATGGGCTTGAGAGCAATTATTATAATAATAAAATTTTGTTTAATTGAGCAATTTTTGCATTTCTCTTAGTCGAAAAGACGCATTCCCCCAAATCATAGCAAACCCAATTACTACCACGGTATGAAGGTAATATTATAATACTAATAAAATGGTCTTTAATTGAATAATGAAGTCATACAAACGAGGTGTCTTCTATTACATTTTCTTGGTAATTGTTCTAAAAGTCCACCAATTTATGACGATTGACTTAATTAATAATTAATTTCTATGCAAGTCCGTCATAGCATATTAACATATTAAAGGATAATTACTAGGTAGATCAAGAATTTGTCTTTTTTCACTCAGGAAAGATTGCTCCAGAAATGTGGAACTACAAAAAGTTCATATGCAATTAGATGCAAATACTCGTAAATGACTAAAGAAATTTGCTTTATAATGGTTCTACAACGTTTACAATCATTCAATGACGTCAGAGGGCATATTTGTATAGTATTATAAAAAGCGTCAAACTAACTAGATTGCGAATCAAAAGCTTCAGGGCGTTCCACTTCTACGTCAGTAATTAAATAATGATTTGCAATGAACTTCATTTACGTCACAAAAGTTGTTTATTCCGCTCATTCCAGAACATGTAACACTGTGTTCTGACGTGAGAATTTGTTAGCCACACTGATAAGAAGGTGGAAATGAATGTAAGAGGCTTCTGATCTAAACCGGATTTACCTTAGGGATGGGAATAATCTAACGGGTAAATCATGTATCAGGTTATTTTTTGTAACCGGCCATCCGGATCTTTGTTGTTTTTTATGATGCTTTTCCATGTTTTTGTTAATTCTATTAAAACAAGTTATTAAAGTAACCGCGACAGGTATTCGAATAACCGGTTATTTTAGTTCGGTAAATTAATCTGAATTAGCCGTGAACTTCAATAATTGCCTTAAACCGGGTACTTTTAGAAATATTTCCAAAAAATTTATCATATAAAAAGTATTTTATACAAAAAATGTTTATTTTTTATATTATATATTAAAGAAATGTTATACAAAATATACTAATTTTTTACATTTTATATAAAAAATATTTTATGCAAAAAATAATAATTTTTCATATTTTATATTAAAAAAAATTATATATAAAATATAAATAAAATTTTTGTTACCATAACCATTTTAGTTATTCGAATAACCGGTTATTTTAGTTCGGTAAATAACTGTGAGAGACAATAACCGCCTTTACCTATAACCGGGTACTTTTAAAATATTTACATCTCTAGTTTATGTTCGTGCAGGATCAGTTTGTGTTCAGTAATAAAATCTTGTCAAATCATTATTAGGAAACCCCGTCATAGAATAGAATAGAATAGGATAGGATAGAACACAATAGAAGTGGGCTAGGCAGGGGAACCATCGAAGGAGGTATCCAAGCACCCTTCATACTTCCATAAAGAAACAGCTTTCCTATATTCAGATTGAGTTGGACCAAGAGCTCTTATCAGAACCCTGAAAAATTAGCCCTCAAATCATCCAAACGGAATGTTAGGATAGCTTTTCAAAGAACCACAAAATGTTTACTCTGAGTCTATAACTTAGGAGTGCCACAATTAGATTACTTAATCAAGAACAACACCATAAAATCGACTCTATTTACCACGACAGTCACTTCAAAACAATCAGTTGTTCTTACCCTGCACTATTTAAAGTAACAGACACAGAGCTTCAACCAAGCTGAGATCCTTTGCTCCTTCTTCCATGGGTGATAAAAAAATGGAATAACCAACCGAAAGCCTAAGTTGCTAGTGCTGCTAAGTTCTTTTATTTATACTTTAATTCGTTACTATATAAATCATGTTAAATAGATAAATAAATAAGGAGGTTTCCGTACCTACTTAGTGATGTATAAGATCTAAAGCCGATTTACATAACACTTGAAATCTGAATAGATGTGCGAGGATTGTAGAAAGGGTATTGGAATCGAGTACTGAATTACTAGGCCTATATACAAGGGATAATGCCATTACTAAGTCACTGTATAATATAAGCACATTCAAGTATGTGAAGAAGAACATAGTTTTAGAAAAGTTGTATTCAATTTCAAATTAATTACTTTTATTCCAGAGTATTTCCACTTATTAAGGTAAATATAAATTTTTTAATTCTATTTTATGACTAGTAAATTGGACTAGTTTTAATGGCTACAAAGAATACTGAGCGAGGTAGGCTGTTCTCTAGCCTCTGCCGCCACCACCGCCGCCGCCTCCGCCTCCTCCAAAGCAGCCACCACCTCCTCCTCCTCCGCCACCGCCGCCTCCACCACCTCCACCGCCTCCTCCGCCGCCACCACCACCTCCTCCACAACCACGGCGACGCGGTTCAGGATTGGGGACTGGAGATGCTGCAATAAAACAAAATTTTCAATAACACTCTCAGGAAGGACCCGTCTCAGTGAACCACTTACCAGTGACCAGAGCCAGTATGACCAGGAAGAAACCAATGAGAACGTAAATCTTCATATTTGCTAGAAGTGTGAGTACGAGTACCTTCTGCTAATCGTCAGTGGACTGTTGTGATGCTGTCAACGCACTCGTCGAGTATTTATATGAAAATAAACGATCTGTTCTTCAAGAACTGGAAATGCGGTAATGTAGTCTGTAAATTTAGGAAATACCAAAAGTGCATCGCGTTTTGTGCGGCTGACGGGGCTTTCCACAAAATTCCACTATCAATAAACGCCACACACGAGCAGCAGATACGTTTTAGTAATACGATCAGCACTGCTGAGTGTAATTCCCATTCATGCTAGTGTAACCGCTGACGCAGCTACTGAAAGTAGAACTAACTGAACTCAACTAAGGCGGGTATCTACCATCACTGCGGATTCTACATCCAAAGGCATGTAAGGCATGTAAGGCAAAGGCAGGGGTGTCAGTGCTATTCCATGGTTCAAGCAAATACATTTAGGTCAGGTGTGTGTATTACGCAGAAACTGGATTGTTTGCCTCTCTTTGTTGACGACAGTTCAATGGGTGAACTTTATAATCTTGTGAACTATATTTTGAACCGTATAAATTTTAAAAAATATTTCAAACCAAACATCAAAATATTCTAATTGTTAATAAAAATGAATCTGTCATTCAAAAATGGCATGAGTTGAGAATTATCAGAAAAAATGAACCTGTTAGCACTGGTCTCTTCAAAATAGAACAAAATTTGCCTTTCGAATAAGATAGTTGCTTCGACAGATCTAGACTTAGAACTATCATAATAATTACGTATGGTAACACTGGTCCTTTGATAATATAAATTAGTCTATCATGGGAATAAGATGCTTCAGCAGCTCTGGTTTACGAACCAATAGCAAAATTTAACCTGGCAACACTAATCTTTTGTCTATAAAAATAAGTCTGTCTTGGGATTTAGTTGGTTTCTTCGGCAGCTCTGGATTAAGATCGCAAAATGAAACTAGCAACACTGGCTTTTTGTCTATTAAGACAAAGTTGTCTTGGGATTTAAATGGTATTGGGAAAGATCTGGTTTAAGAATTATATTACAAATTAAACCCTCCAACACTGATCCTTTGCTAATGAAAATTAGTCTATCTTTGGAATAAGGTCCTAAACTTCGGCTGCTTTAGATTAAGAACCATCAGTAAAACGAAGTCTGGCAACACTGGCTATTTAGTATCAGAAGAAAGTGTGCCAAAATGTGTGTCAATAAATTGCTCTAGTTTAAGAAATAACACAAAATTGACACCTGGCAAGACTGGTCGATTGGATGTATTTCCAGTTTTTTTCGCCGTTTTGGTATTCCCCTACTCTACTTGGAATTAACACCTGCACTAGACTCATTAATGATTCAATTCTGATTGTTCAATGAACCAGTTTCTTATATATTTTTTTAGAATTCTTTTTAAATCATAAATTTTGAATTATTTTTTAATTACTAATAAACAAATTATTTAAATATTGCAAATTTAAATATAAAAGTAAATTAACATAAACGTTAATTTAATTATGAACATGGGAAAAAACAAACTTAGAATAATTACAAGAATGTTATTATAGAATAAAAAGCAGACTTTTTATTTAAAGTTCTAATTAAAAATTATGTAAATATATTAGATTTAAAAATAAACTTAAAAGAACTTAAAAATCAAAGAAATTAAATATAGAAATATAGAAAACGGAGAGTAATAATATTAATATTTTTTTAAATTAACATTTCTCTGAAATCATTTAAGTTTATGTTATTTTTTTACTTTTGCCAAAAAAAATTAATTATGTAAATATATTTACTTTTTAAAATAAATAAATAAACTTAAAAATAAATTTGAATATGGTAATCTGAAAAGGTGAACTGAGAATAATAAAATTAATATTTATTTTAAATTATTTAATGCCTAAATCATTTCATTTTTAAATATTTTTTAATTTTTTTTGCAAAGAAAAGAAATTATGTAAATATATTCAATTTAATATTATAAATAAATAGACATAAACACAAATTGAATTATGGAAATCTGAAACGAGAAAATCCATAATAATTATATTAATATTATTTTAAAAAAATATTTTTTAATCTTAATAATTTTATATATTTTTTTAATTATTTTTCCCAAATAAAACAATTATTAGAATTAATAATTAAAACAAAAACGAAAAGTAAATGAATATAAACATAAATTGAATTATGGAGATCTAAAAATAATAAACTAAAAATAATTATAATAATTTCTTTAAAATAAAATGTTTCTTAACTTAACTCTTTTTGAATAATTCTTTCATTGTAGTAATAAAAATAAATTAACATAAATTGAATTATGGACATAAGGAAAAATAAACTGAGAATAATTACAACAATATTATTTTAAATTAAAAGATTTCTTATTTATTTAATTTTATAATATTTTTTTATTACTTTTGCAAGAAATATGTAAATATATTATATTTGAAAATCAACTGAAATGAACATAAAAATAAATTTGAATATGAAAATCTGAAGAGACAAATAGAGAATATTAAGATTAATATATTTTATAATTAAAATTCTTTATAAATCATTTAATTTTTCATTATTTTTTCATTAATTTTGGAAATAAAAAAAGGAATGTAAATTTTAAAATTTTTAAAATATAAATAAATGAACATAAAAATAAATCTAATAATGGAAATCTGAAAATTCAGACTGAGAGTAGATAAATTACCTTCCAACCATCTTCAGTAACCACACAATCGAATACCGCCATCACTTCTTCCTTTATAGGACACGTTTCAGAATGCAGTTCGGGGTTAGAAATATTTAAATCAGGGTACATTAGAAGGAGTTTGAATTCACTCCAGATTGAACCAAAGATGTCCATACTAGAACTTAGCAGTAGTGAATATTAACATCGTCGGAACGAAGCTCATCAAAGCGTCGATAATCCCGCTGCTTGAGGAAAAAACATTTTTCTGTACTTATATTTTATAAAGTGAAAATAAATCTTCTACAATTTAATTTAATAAATATTATTCAATTCACTGACTCTTATCAGTGCACAGAGTTTACAGAAGAGCCTGAGATTTGTGATACGAATAGGTTGCATTTTATGCCCATTATTTAATCAACATTTTTGGAATGACCAACTTTCTCAAATGGTTTGACTGGTCAGATATATAAGCGCGTAACAGTGCTGCCCAGTCAGCATTGTAATGGTTTCTTTATAAAAATATTCCTAGATTTAATGCCAGTGCTGCCAATATTGTAGCACAATTGAACTTTGGGACTTTGTGGTTAAAATATAATATAATAGAATAGAAAGAAGTGGGGTAAACCGGAGATCCACCAAAGAAGAAAGCCTCCAAGCACTCTGGCATTGATGCCCATTCTAATGTAAGCCTGGAAATATTTGGGGATGGGGAGATAGAGGATTGTGAAAAGGAAGTCACACCGTCTTTGACTCCTTTATTAATCTCAGAAGTCTGTACAGGGACAATGAATGTACTTTATCCATTCCCAACACATGTGACCAAAATATACGCCTCCACATTTGACAAAGGCAGGAAAATCGCAGAGAAAATGCTCTGCGACGTAGTTTGGACTCTCAATGATGCCTATGGTCGCCATATGATGGCCCCATGGATTATGCCCCCTGATTAGTCAAACTAATGATTGAAGATGTTTCCTTCGTAATGTTAGATGGAAAACTGCAACTCTCTTGTTTGGGTACTTTGTTGTTTTCCAGGCAACTAAACGGCACCATCAGTCCTTGTGAATTTTATTCACATCGTTCTTGATCCAATCAATAGCCCATTGGAGTACCCGCCGGTCTATAGTTTGCCACTTTGTGATTACTTTGAAAAGGTATAGACTGCTCAACAATAGGGAGACAACGGAAAGTATAAAGTTTTTTAGAATGGGAAATAAAAGGCGGCTTTAATATCTGTAAAAATCCTTATGGAAAGAAATGCTGTACAATGGTTGAGTTGCTTAGCCCTGAACACTTTTTCTCACTGACGGGTTCAGGCTTTCATTCCTGTAGGAGGTTAAAGCATATATTTTTTTCTGTGTACTCGTATATATATTTGTTTCACAACTGTTTATTATTAACTTTTGTGGCTTATTGTATATTTATGGCGGTGAGAAACAACATTTATCTGTAGGTAGTTTTGTTTCAGAGGGGTTTCATAATAACTTTATAAGCTTAGAATATAAGCTCTATAGTGGTAAACATATCTTGTTCCTTATAAATTTATGTCTTTCTTATTCACAAATGTTTCATAATACCTTCAAAATATTAGTGTATCTCTAAACTGGAAAGAAAGTAGCTCTTTAACCATTTGTTTTAAGCATCTCTACACACAATTCAGGATTCCAAGCCTGATTGTTGCGCCAAATCAGCTCTACAACGATTTGACAAATGGTTAATAAATTTTCTTAAAATAATTTCGCAAACTTGTCTTTGATCTGCGTATTAGACTTGATTGGAGAAAAGTTTCAGCACACGTTTTTGAATGACAAATAAATTAGTTGAATAATTTTTAAAATTATTCATGATCAGTAAATTTTTTGCGTTTCAATTAATTATATAAAAATATAATTTTGGAAATAATACAAATGCGCAAATGTTATTTTGAGTGATGAAATGTGATTCTAAAATGAAAATGACACCTCTTCATCTATGATTATACAAACAAAAGGTCAATTCGGAAGTCCAAAGATCCTTTCTGTTTTAATGTTCCCTTTGTTGATTGTTTCTGTTGTTCTCTTCTGAATTTCCAAAACATTCGAAAAACGAAGGGAATTTGCTTCAATTAAATTTAAAAAATGTAGTCAATTCTTTTGTTTGTTTTTGAGTGACTCACAAAGGAATATCACTACAGAGCAAAAGGCTGGATCAATCTATGGATGTCTGGGCCACACTTTTCCACACATAGTTTACTATAGGTAAAAGAAGGAAGTGTGGAATGTAGGTAGCAACTAGACAGTGCTCTGTAAAATACCCATGAAGCCCCCCACTGAGGTTGCATTACAAAACTACAACAAAGAAGAAGCTAGCATCACTTTAAGAACACATGCAACTACATAGACAGGTAAGGATAACTTAGTGAACTCAGCTGTAAACTGGATTATAATTCAGCTCATATCGTAAAGTGCAAGAAGAGAGGAGCAAGAAACTAGGAGCGGGAAATAGCAAATGAAAATAGAAGAGAAGGCACTAGAAGAGAAGAGAAGCTATGAGAACGAAATAGAAGAAAATAGAAGCGAAGAGAAGGTAAGACAAGAGAAGATAAGAGCAACAAACAGCTTGCTATTCGTCTCAAATAAGAAGAACTCAAAATCCAAGGGAAGCTGATAAAAACAAACCACCAATTTTGGAATTCTAAGGATGCAAAATCAATTTTCAATAAATTTTCAAATGAAAATAAAATTTCATTCATTTTAATTTACTCTGTTGCTTTCCAAAAACAAGCCACATTCGAAGGAAAACCATGTTTAATTAATTTTGTATAAATTTTTATTATAAATAAAAATTGTATTTTAATTTAGTTTGTTTCGTTGAACTTTCAAATTCACTTTTTTCAGGTTTTTTTAAAATTTTTTCCTTTTTTTCTAAATTTTTCACTTTATTTTAATTTAGTCTATTTTTGTTTATGCTATTTTAGTATATTTTTACAGCTACAGGAACACTTAATGGGGGTTTCACTTGCCACCGCCGCCTCCGCCACCGCCGCCACCGCCGCCTCCACCTCCTCCACCACCGCCGCCGCCGGGATAAAGGCATCCACCGCCTCCACCACCACCTCCGCCACCTCCGCCGCCACCGCCGCCGCCACCGCCACCACCTCCTCCACAAGGAACTGGAGATGCTGTAATAATAAAACACATTTATTAGTTACCCTGTCATGAAGCGTCCAACTCAGTGCCACACTCACCAGCGGCGAATGCCAGCATTGCTAGGATGAATCCAAACACAGCGAAGATCTTCATGTTTGCTACAAGTACCTTCTGCTAATAGTCAGTGAACTGTTGTGCCGCTACCAATCGACGCAGCCAGTATTTATATGCGAACCAGCAAGCGTCTCTCCAAGAACTGGAATGGCGCTCTGGCGTCTTTGAATTTAGGAAATTCCAGAATTGAAATCTTCAACGGGCTGCGTGTGCGACTGGTGGGCCTTTCCAAATACACGCGCGAGCAATCGGCAGCACATACGAGATACGAGAGCAAATAGGTTTTCAGATAACTCGTACGAGCAGCTGCAGAGAGCTACTCTTGCCAGCGTAGATGCAGGCTTAGCCACAGTTGTGGAGGAAGCGTCTGTGTGCAGCGGCAGCACTCGAAATTTGATAAGCCGAGCCAACTGAACTAATACGGGCTCATTTTGTGGGAACACAGAGAGGGGTTCATGTATTAAAATGGCAGGGGTCTCAGCATTTTCAATGGCAACCAGCAAACTGCGATTAGTTTGATTACACGGATTATTGAGCAAATGTTTTATTTTCTTATTTTGTAGTCCGTAGTTCGATTGCTTTCATGGGTAATAATCTGAAATCCAATGACGAGTATTTTGAAGAAGCGCACAATTAGAAAAATAAATGGTAAACAAATTATATTATGGGAAATATTTTTTAAACAATTATGTAATTTGAAGATAGTAATTCGATTTTCTAGTTGGGGGCAGGGTTCGCGATAAAGGAACATCATAAAAGTAACCAACTGGCAGCATTGGTTTTTTAAGACTATTTTCCCTTTCTTTTCTAATCTTGTCATTTTGAACAAACTCATGGGTTTTTTCACTATAGAAATATACAATTTTAATCATTTTTTAAATAAATTTTTAAATAAAATTAGAATACAATTTTAATCATTTTTTAATAAAATTTTTTAAATCAATTAGAATACGATTTAATATCTTCTTTTATAAAATTATTTAGTAAAATTAAAATAGGATTTTAATACTCCTCTTATTTTATTTTTTAATTAACATTTTTATTTAAAACTTTTTATTCAATTAAAATACAATTTTAATATTTTTTTTATAAAATTTTGGAATTAAATTAAAAAACAATTTTCAAAATATTTTAATTCAATTTTTTAATTACATTAAAATACAATTTTAGAAATTTTTGAATCACATAAAATATTTAATTAAATACAACTTTAATAATTTTTTATTACATTTTTTAGTTAAAATAAAATACAGTACATTAATTTTTTTTAAAATTATTTAATTAAATTAAAATATATTTTCAACAGTTTAAAAAAACATTTTAAAAATAAATTGCAATATAATTTGAATTATTTTTTCACTAAATTTTTTAATCAAATAAAATACAATTTTAATAATTTATTTATTAGAAATTTTTTAATTAAATTCAAAAAACAATTTCAATAATTTTGCTCTTCACTTTTTTATATAAATTATAATACAATTTTAAAAATTTTTTTATAAAATTTTTTAATAAAATTGTTTATAAAATATTTTAATCAAATTAAAATACATTTTTAAAATTTTTATAAACAAATTAGAATACGATTTTAGTACTTTATTTATAATTATATATTATTATTATATTTTTATAAAATTATAATGGGATTTTAACAATTTTTTTATTATATTTTTTAATAAAATTTTTTAATAAAAATTTTTAAATAAAGTAAAATACAATTTTAGTAATTTTTTTATTACAAATTTTTGAATGAAATTAAAATATATTTTTAATAATTTTTTATTCTATATTTGAATCAAATTAAAATACAACTTTAATAGTTTTTGTATTAAAAATTTTAATAATTTTTTTTATAAAATTTTTGAATCAAAATAAAATATAATTGTAATAATGTTATACAAAATTTTGGAATCTTAGATGATTGTCTCTGCCCGAAACCTCATTATTGTCGACATGTTCGCAAGAGCGTTCCCTAAACCTCTATGAAAGCCAAGATATAGGTTTGAAGACCCACAGAGTCCTGGTTACCAAAAAAACATCGCCAATGAATAATATTTCCACATACTCGTAACTTAATTTGTGAACAAACGATATTGACGTATTTCAAGTTCTGCGAACTCAACGGAATTGGTTGAACAGGTTTCCCATATGTAATGAGTTACATAATATTTGATCTGGCGATGTTGTGCGACCTTATGTCTTCGGATAATCAAATAAACATGGGTGCCACTTTATGATAATTGAATTGATTGATTGATTGATTGTTTGATTACGTTGGTAGTGGGCAAGAAGACCACGTCAGTCAGATAGATCATATACCATATAAAGAATAATTTGAATGATCAGGATATAAAAGGGGAAAAGCTTACATACCTATTGTCCATTTTCTTCATCAAGGTGCTCAAGGTGCTCCTGTCACATAGAGGATATTACGAACTATGGGGATATAAAACTAGCAGAGACCTTATTTACTCATGATATATTTTCATTCAATTGAATCCAAAGAAAAAATGAAGATATTACGAGGGCGGATTGATATTGAAGCTACCTAGCGCTAGATGGCAGCACAAACACTAAAACTTTTTTTTTTTAAAGAAATTGCGATCTGTCAAACGTCAGCTGTTAAAATTTCACCCAAATTCATCGATTAGTTTATTTGTTGTAGTCGTTTTGAAGTAAGCAACTTTTGTGTTTCTTGAAAAATGGAAAAAAGTGAATTTCGTACAGTGATTAAACACTATTATTTAAAAGGGAAAACGGCGAAAGAGACAAAAGAAAAGCTCGATAAACATTACGGTGAGTCTGCACCGTCAGATTACATGGTAAAATATTGGATTGCTGAATTTAAACGCGGCCGAAGAAGCACTGCAACAATACAATCAACAGGAAGGTCGAAAGAGGTGGTTACTGAAGAAAATATCAAGAAAATCCTCGATATCGTTATGAATGATATCCGAGTTAAGTTGCGTGAGATTGTTGAAATGGTAAACATATCATATGAACGTGTGTTCAACATTTTGCATGAACATTTGCATATGAAAAAGCTATCGGCAGATGGGTGCCGCGTTTGCTCAGTGTCGAACAAAAACGAGTTCGACAGACCACTTCACAGCGGTGTTTGGACATGATAAAGCGTAATCCTGTTGATTTTTGACGTCGATTAATAACTGTTGATGAAACGTGGGTCCACCACTACACACCTGAAACCAAAAATCAATCGAAACAATGGGTGGAAGCTGGTGGAAGTGCTCCGAAGAAGGCGAAGGCAGTGAAATCGGCTGGCAAGGTTATGGCCACTGTATTTTGGGACTGTATTTTGGGACACGGAATATTGCTCATCGATTATCTTGAAAAAGGATCCACAATCACAGGAAAGTATTATCGTGCATTATTGGATCAATTGATTGATGCAATCAAGGAAAAACGACCACATTTAAAGAAGAAAAAAATGCTCTTTCTTCAAGACAACGCACCCGTTCACACAGCATTAGATACGATGCTAAAATTACGTGAAATACACTTCGAATTGGTTAATCATCCACCTTTTAGTCCAGATTTAGCTCCTAGTGACTTTTTCCTGTTTCCAAACTTGAAAAAATGGCTCGCAGGAAAAAGATTCATCTCAAACAAAGAAGTGATTACCGAAACTAACGCGTATTTTGAGGGGTTCCCGAAATCGTATTGTTCAGATGGTATAAAAAAGTTGGAATATCGTCTTACTAAGTGTGTCGAAGTAAAAGGAGACTATGTTAAGAAATAAATGGTTTTTGAAAAAAAAAATGTTTTTTCCTACTTAGGTAGCTTCAATATCAATCCGCCCTCGTATATGGGAAAAAGTTTACTTAGAAAAGAATAAAAGTTGGGTAGACCGGAGAATCGTCGAAAAAGGAAGTTTCCAAGCACTCAGGCATTGATGGCCATTGTACTCCAAGCCTGAAAATATTTGGGGAAGGGAAAGATAGAGGATTATGAAATGGAAGTTACACTTTATTTGACTCTTTTATGGATCTCAGAAGTATGTCCAGAGATAAGGAACGTACATTGTCAATGTTTAGTTTCTTATGGTCTGTTGTTGAAGATAAGGACCTATAAGTTGTTTACTTATGGCGTGATGATTAACTCCTTTACAAATTTTGAAACTTATTCTTATTGTGATCGAAATGGCCTGGTCACAATTTCTCTTTATGAGGAATTAAAATAGTCTCCTGGATCAAGTGCTTAAACCCCACAAGACTTCGTTCTGTTGAGTTGTGCGAATTATAGTCATGAATCGAACAACTCATAGTATAAGCAACAGTTAACTTGGTCCCTCGTAAATTGGAATAGATGGAAAATAATAATATTATTAATTATGAATTTATGAACCAGGTAGGTAGGAGGGAATGAGGTTGATATTATATAGATGTATGATAAATTATTTTAGATATATGATAAATTAGTTACTAAATATGATAAATTATTTCAGATATATGATAAATTAGTTACTAAATATACTCATAGATAATGTATAAGATCGATATGGGAATGGATACGAGGATTCAAATGAATTTATGTCTTCATTAACATATTATAAATCATACAAATCAGAGATTTGTACTCCTCTGAGAATGCAATTGGCTTTGTTAACTAAATGGGTGTACTTCTACAGAAGGCAATCACAACTTCGCCTTATTATACATTTAGAAAAAGGAGAAATCAGGGTGAACCCAATGTTTCTACTTGCCAATGCCACTGTAATCTGCACTTCCGATTTTGATACTCGTAGTAAAAGCCAATCTTCTTCGATCTCATTCATCGGGTCTTATCAGTACAAGTCGATTATATAACCCTCCCAGATTTGAGGAAGTTGCGATTAGACTTTCATCACCAAATACGTCTGTGGAAGTGTATTTTTAGTAAAAACCCCTGAGTATTCTTATCTTCATAAATATTTACTTATAACTTTTGTTTAATATATATTTTTTATAAATTTTATTTATAATATTTCAAAAATTTTTTATTTGTAATATATATTTATAATTATTTTTAGATTTATTTTTCATTTATATTTTATTTGCAAATTAAAAACATTTGGGTCAAGGAACTGGGAATTACGCGTCAATTATAATCTACGACTTGCAACTATGGTAAAAATTGGATCCGTCATGTGAGGCATGACTTCCATTTGAGTTGACTACTATTGTCTGAACATCCTAGGTGTCTCTGCTATACAAGCATAAGAAGCTCGATTGACTCCAGACATACCCGGGAAATTTAATAGATAAATATAGGAAATATTAAAAAACACAAATTTTGTCATCAAATTTTTCAGAAAATTGCACTCTTTAATATGAGAATGCTCATGAAAAATATTTCTAGTGTGAGACTAACAACCAATGGAGCAAAATCAAGGAAAATTTTGTAATTGCTGTAAAGTGTGGAGTGCGGATACGCCGATTAGTTAAATGAACAACCTTAGTAACAAAAACAGAAGTCTCGAAGCAAGCTCACATGCAAAACTAAAACTAAAACCCTTTCAAAGGTCACAATTGTAGTTATTGGTTTTTGCATTAAATTCCGGATAATCCTTGGAAAATGTAACTTTGGTTGATGGACCACTTCCAGAGTATGCCTAAGTTAGACACGGCAAAATGAACCTACTCCTTGAAGCCGGGACACTTGTCAGAAACGGAAGCAGGCAACAATAACAACAGTCACTGATGGAAGGATATTCCATACATCCTAGAAGTTTACAAAATAGTTTATGATATACTGTTACCTACGTTGTGACTGGTTTGAAGCCTTTTATGGTCCATGATCATGAACTTATTAGCCTTACTCTTACCTCAGCGTCTGTTTGGGAATGTTGGAATCCCACATTGCATTTTCTCTTCATGTCGTCTTGTCGATACTCGTATGTCGATATTACTAACCATACTTTATAATTTATTCTCTCATGTCTTCTTGTATTCATTCCTTTGTTCATACCCATACTTTAGAAGTAAGTTTCGCAGTTCCATTTCAAAATTAAGCTAGTTTCTATTCGATCACTGACAGGGTCAGAAACTATACAGATTGTATCCTAATCAAATTTTCTTGAAGTCCTCTCTGATGGCTTTGCTTGTTGATCCCACATTTATATTAGATATTCTCAATTAGAATAGAAGCAGTTGCGTATCCTAAGTATATTTATGTGTAGTGGTGAGTTGTTTAGTAGATATTCATAGTTTACGCATTCTTGGAGTTATTCTGGATATTCAGATATGTTGCTCTTTGTACTCTCACAAGCTTTTTTAAAGCGGAAGGGTTTGTGCAGTATAGTCCAACATATTTCTGATTTCTATACTCGTAGTATAAAATATGAATTTGTTGTTTTTAAACCCAGTTCGACGTTTTTCTACTTAGACCCCATTGCTAACAATTGTCTTGTGACTTATATCAACATTTTTGCTTTTTGATTACAGAATTAAGTTGCTACTCACAGCTAAGTTTATAAAACGAGTATTTTTTTATAAAGATGCTGCAATTTGCTATTTGTAAATTTTTACTCCCGTGGCGTTTGGTTGGTAACTTAGTTCGCCAATGCACCACACACGAATTCAAGTTTTTTCTTCTCAATTTGTTTGAAAAATAAAGCATTTCGCTTGGATATAAGTCGCACTTTTCGTGAGTTCACGTAAAAGTGCTCACTGTATTTTTATCAGGCGTACGAGACTTCCAAATTTATTCAATAGCCGAATATGAATGTGAGACACTTTATTGTGACAAATAATTATCTCAGAACAAAAGAAACTGTTGTACAAAGAACAAATTAAATAAAGTCGTAGCCAGAACTTGAATATGGGATCTATCGCATCAGAGGTCGATAACATATCAAAGCAGCATGCGCGGAATAGTCCCATATTTTAAATACTTTAATATTAGTTTTGTGATTGTATATGAATCTATAGTGTAGATATTCATTTCTAACAAACGTTGCCTCTTTAAATGGTATGATGGTAGTATTATCTTGATTTAATCTCTCCCTTCCAGAACAGTCCCGTGTTATTGAAGGTCGTCTTGCACTGGGTTACTGATATTTCATCTTACTTAAGACTTCATGATACTTTGTAAACTATATTGGTTTATATCCTTAGACAAATCAGAGGGATATTTATTAGAAGTAGGGGCAGTTTACATCAAATTGTACCTTATACCGTGTTTATAAAATTCCTAAGCTCTGTCTTTCTTAAAAAAAACTAAATATATAAATAAATTAGAAGAAAATAAACCGCCTTTCTAAACTTTACAAAATCCTGAATTAAACATAAAATCTCTAGTTCTCTCAGACCAAATATCTGTAATCCAGCCCAGGCTGTTACTTAAGTTGTGCGGTTCACAAATCTAGTTTTTCATTGTTTCAGAAAGAACTATTCTGACTTATGCAATTAATTATTATTCAAGAGGTGATATTTTACTACATTGGGGACGATTACTCAATAATCAGAAGAAGAATGTTCTGCAAATTAGCGTCACACTATAGTTGCAATAAGAATCTGGTTAAGGCAAGGAAATTTAGTGTCAGGTGAATACATCTTCGTTTCAAATAATGAAGTATAAAGTATATTTGGGACCCAGACATACTTTAGACAGAGCCAAGAGTGTATTTTTTCACAGCCCCTCCCTTAGACAGACCCAGGAGTTTATGGTTTTCTCCGACTCTCTCTCTCTCTCTCTCTCTCTCTGGCACCCACACACACTTCCGAAAGACCCAGCAGTTTCTGCATTTTACCGACTCGCTCTAGGACTTACATACCAGTACACTCTAGACAGAGCCAGGAGTTTCTGGTTTTCACCGACTCTCTCTCTCTCTTAGACCTGCACACACTTTATTCAGAGCCAGTCATCGACTCTTCTTGGACCTACATAGACTTTCGACAGAGCCAGGAATTTATGGTTTTCTCAGACTCTCGTGGAGGCCAACGCGAACACCGCGTACCAACATCAGTGACCCACAAATCGAAAGAAGTCTAGTCTAAGAGGAGTTTCATACAAATTATTCTATTGAAGAAATAAAGATTACATTTTATAATTATTATTATTGTTATTATTATTATATCTTACACCATAATTAATTATGACTGCAAGGTGTTGGGGGAATGAGTACTAGCTACAGAGCCTTTCGACTCGAAGAGAAAAGGATTTTTTAGAAAGAAGCATTTTGGAAACCAACTCCGGGGCAGGATTTGACCCTGCGACCCTTGGAGTGTGAGCCTAGCATGCTTACCACTAGACTACAGAGGGAGGCTAGAGAGATTACATATTAAAATTCTACTCTGTGGATAAACTAAGTAATTTCTGTCAACGACTCCTGGAACCCACTGAGTTTCGACCCCAGCCAAATAGAGTTGTTACAAAGGCCACAGTCGTCCATAGTAGTATGAGCCAACAAGTAATCGGCTAAATGGGTTTAACACAGGGGAACACAAAGCTACCCGTGTGAAATGTGCACAAATTTTTGGGTAAAAAATTGTAGCTTAGGGTTCAAGTTATGATAACTTTACTTGAACTCAGTTCTGTCAAGAAAATTTTATTAGTTTATGCAATACTGTAGCGACAATTTCTCCCATCTCTATGTCAGTGTTGAGCCTATAAGTTCAGTGGATTTCTCAGCACTATAATAACTAAAACTACCTTCTGGATTCGTGGAGTTTGGTGGAATCTGTTTTAATCACTGCTACTTTGGTTGGTTGAGTTTGTTTTTGTATTTGTATTGTATTTTGTATTAAGTTTAAATATGCATGCAGTTCATAATTTAAATTTAGTTGTATAATTTGTTAGAATTTTAAAAGCATTATTTTATTTATTTATTTGGAAAATATTATAAAATTTAAGGTATAGAATTGAAATAGGAATATTTTGAAATATTATTTTAAAATTTTATTTTGAAATTTTATTTTTCAATTTTATTTTAAAATTTTATTTTGAAATTTTATTTTCCAATTTTAATTTGAAAATTTATTCTAAAATTTTAGTCTTCTTTCCTTTGCTTAAGAAAGCTCAGCACCATCGAAATTGTGCCTTGAAATAGTCTGTTGAAGATGGGAATTTCAGATTAATTAGGCATCTTATGAAACTGTCAAAGGATCGTTTCTATTTGATTTCACTTTTCAAATGATTCTTCAACCATATCACCACAAGAGCCTCAACGTGTTTCCTTGACAGTTTTGTTTTTGTTTACAAAACACATTTCTAATATGTTTTCATGGAAGTTGTTTACATGTTTACGTTATACGACTTGTGCGCTCATTAGAAATAAAGTCCGAACAGAATGCCCGTAAAAATTGTTAATGAAAAGTGGAAAAACAAAGCGGTTTGCTATTAACCGTACAATCAACCTAATCACAGTTGTTAGAGCCATTGAAATCACTGCGGCCCCTGCCATTTGCATACACAAAACTCGCCCCTTTCCAGTTTGTCCGCACTCGGCAGTTTCAAATTTAGAAGTGTGTCGATGCACACAGACGCGTTCTCGGCACCAGTGGCTGAGCCTGCATTTACGCTGGAATAGAATTGAAAACACACTCTCGGCAGCTGTTCGTACGAGTAATTTGAAAACCTATTTGCTCTCGTATCTCGTATGTGGTGCCGATTTATTGCTTGCGCATGTATTTGGGAACGCCCGCCAGCCGCACACGCAACGCCGTTTGAAGATTTCAATTCTGGGAATTCCTAATTCAAAGACGCCAGAGCGCTATTCCAGTTCTTTGAGAGGCGTTTGTTCGTTGGCATATAAATACTGGCCGCGTCGATTGATAGCGGCACAACAATTCACTGACGATTAGCAGAAGGTACTCGTAGCAAACATGAAGATCTTCGCTCTGTTTGGATTCATCCTAGCAATGCTGGCTTTCGCCGCTGGTGAGTGTGGCACTGAGTTGGACGTTTCATGACAGGGTAACTAAGAATTTTGTTTTATTATTACAGCATCTCCAGTTCCTGAACCAGTTCCTTGTGGAGGAGGTGGTGGCGGTGGCGGTGGCGGTGGCGGCGGAGGTGGCGGAGGTGGTGGTGGAGGCGGTGGATGCCTTTATCCCGGCGGCGGCGGTGGTGGCGGAGGCGGTGGCAAGTGAAACCCCTCACTAAGTGTTCCTGTAGCTGTAAAAATTTACCCCGTAAAATAAACTTAAATAGACTAAAAAAAATTAAAATTAAAGTGACACAAAGTAAATTAAAAAGTAGTTTAAAACATTAGAAAATGTGCAACTAAATAAATTTAATCAAAATGAAATCAAATCCTGTTTAATTGCCAAAATATTCTTGTCTAACTCACTTTTCCTTTGAAGCAATGATGTTCGGAATTCTAAGTCGGTTGTTTTGTTCTCAATTCTGTGGGTCTGTGATTTTATTCTGGTGGTGATTGTTCAACATCGAATCGAGTCCAGGCTTCTTCCGGCAACTCCGGAGTTTTCCTTATTATCCTTTGTTCTGATAAAAATCTTATTGAGTAAAATTAGTTTACAACTCTTTGATGTGGGAAGGTTTTATGAAGGAATATAGGAGAGTTCCTTGTGTTGGTTCACACTTTAATGGGGAACGATGAAGAGGGAAATGACGAAGAGTTCTGCACATCATTGGTCCCAGGATTGTGTGCGTTTAGCAGTTGTATGACAGACGCTTTCTTTTACCATGTCTGTTGGTTTGAACCCCGATTTCCAGACTTTTGTGCACTTTATGTCCCAGAATCAAAGATGATTAATTCCACAGCTTAACTATCACTTTCTTTCACTTTCAACTTCTTACTCCCTACAAATTTCACCAATTTTAGTTATACAAAGCATGGGAGACATAGGAAGATTTTTAGCATACTAGAAAGATTTCTACTAAAAATTAAATCCCACTTGAATATAAATCTTTCAAATCAAGGATTGAGTGCCTCTTAAGTCTGTTAGGATATGAATACAGTATAAATACAATATGAATACCATATGAATACAAATCATGAATAATGAATGAATCTAAAAAAATGGTTAAAAAGTTTGGAGTTCACTCCTGAACTAATAGAAATAGGAGCACAACTGGAAATTACAATTGCTTTGTCCCCTCGCCCTCTTTATCTGTATAGGAAGTATGTACGTTGATATTCATATACTTCAGTGTCAAGGCACTTCATGAAAGATATGCATGAAATACCATGTAACAGATATAGGTATCTATGTACAGAATTCACTGAGCTGACAACAATCAGTCGGTGGCCTCAGTAAGTGCAAAAGATTATCCGAGATTTGAGTCATTTAAGTTATAAGTAATATAATACGAGGTTGTATAAGTCCTTGAAAAGTGAAAGAAAGAACACTCTATGCGGCAAAAAACTTTTTATTTTGCAAAATAGTCTCCTTTCAGCTCAATACACTTCATCCAACATTTCTTAGATTTTTTGATGCCCTCCAAATAATACGATTTCTCGAGGCGTTTGTTTCATCGATGACTTCTGAATTCGATCCAAAGTCAAGCCATTTCTTCTTATTTGGAAACAGAAAATAGTCGCAGCGGATATTCTGGAGAATTAGCTGCATGAAGGAGCGATACGTAACGTAATTTATGCAATTTTCAATTGCGTCTGCGAACTTGTGCGCCGGTACGTTGTCTTGGTGGAAGAGACCTTTTCCTCGCCAAATGCGGTTATTTTACTTCAAATCGGCGTCAAATTGACCCAATCGATCCTCGTGCATATCCTTACGATTTTTACCTTAGTCTATATAGATTAGTTAACCTATAATGGTGACAGTCGAAGTGGAACTTTATTGAACCTGAATATGTTTAACTCCTGAAGAGGATGATTTGAGTAAGCGATTTGTGGATCTAATTGAGTACTATGTAATTATTTTTATCTATTTTAGCCCAATAATTCGTGTGCTTGAAAACTGGGGATACTAGCCTCCTTAGATCTTCCTTGAAGGAACTCAATTGATAGTCAAATAACTCTAAAATTACAGGAACCGAATTTTGTAGTTTTGGTGGCTTAGGCAGTTAATGTTGCCATTCCATTTTGAGAACAAAAGTTTGTACAATCAATCTAAGCATTATAATTAATCTCTGTACAAGACGAGGATAACTAAGAATTTTGTTTTATTTTTACAGTAGCTTGTTCCTTATGGAGGAGGTGGTGGAAGAGTTCAATCATTCTTATTTATCAGACAGATTAGGAGACCTCAGACTTTTGTACACCAGCTCCTTTAGGTTTACAGGAATCATTCCTATAGAAAAATATTCTTCCTTCGAACTTGTTCAAATTCTTATGATAAAATGTCAAAGGTCTCTATTTAATACAACTGCATTGGGCTGTTTTTCATTATATCTACGATGGTAGAGAAAGAGCTGATCAACGACACTTAAAGAAGAGGTAGTTGTCCTTTATTTGCCCTGAATCCTTCTGTGCTCACACTTAAATGAATTCACATTGGGGGACGTCGTATCTGTAACTGGTTCAGGCAAACTTGAAGCTAACTAATAGGCGGCCACTAAATAATTTTGTAATGGTTTCTCCATGAGGTCCTCGACATTCCTGCTTAGCCAAAACCAAAGAAATTAAGCTGAAATTAAGTAGTAGAAAGAAAAGTAGGCAAACCTAGGAAAGTATACTCTATTTGTACTGGCACTGTCATGGAAAGACTGCAAAACTATCATGACATTCCATAGTTAACTAGCGGCACACGCATACAACATGGGAATCACAAATGAAGACATTTGTAGGAAGTGCAGGGAGACTTTGGAACATCTCTTATGCAAATGTCCTACATTATCAAGAACTCGTTTAAAGTGCTTGGGGCCCCCACAGTTTTGGACGTTGGAAGACGTCTCAGGAGTGGAACTTCAAGCGCTACTGAAATTCACTAAAAATGTGTGCATCCTTCTAGATGCCTACTACAAATCTACGTGGAAGACTGGCTCCATCTGGACAAATAGGTCAATGTGTGGTTTATGCCAGCCAGATTAACCTAACCTAACCTAATAATTTATTAAATAATAAATATTAATATTGTTAATCGATTGTCGACCTCTGGATGAAGTTTAATTATTAGTTTTTTACTAACTAATAATATATAATAATAAAATAGAATAAATATGTCGACAGAATCCCTCTTAATCCATATAGTATGTTCTTTTGGAACAGCTCAGGATAAGCCCAGAGAAAATTTATTTTTATCATTTACTTAGGCACCATTTGCTTTCACTCAGCTAAAAGTCCTGGCAGCTGGAGCTAGTAATTTTGCCTTTAAAATTCCTATTAATTCTCTTTTTTGATTAGGTAAATAAATATATATCCGTCAATCCGTGTGACTTCCTACCTATTGAATTACTCTCTGGAACTAATATGCTACCAGGACACTCTTACCGAAATTGAACAATTGAGGTAAGATTACAGATTGGCTTTCTTCTTGTGTAGAGACTTTCGAAACGAATTGTAGCAAAATTGATCAAAATTAAGATTGCCAACCTTAAGCTACAAATGAAGATTGCCATCCGAAGAGTACATTTAAGATTACCATCCTTAAAATACAAATGAAGATTGCCATCCAAAGATTACATTTAAGATTACCATTCTTAAGATACAAATGAAGATTGCCATGCAAAGATTACAATTAAGATTGCCACCTTTAAAATTGATATTAAGACTATCGGAGGAAGGACGCATTCACGCAGCACATTGGGACTAATGTGATAAACCCACCGTTTGCCTTATATAATAAGAGGAACATAATCAAATTGACAGGCCTCTTTGATATTATGAGCAGAGGCATTTCATTTTATTGTCCACATTTATTTTTTTCTCCATATTTATCTTCTTGTCCTGAAATTTAAGGGACTCTTCTGATGAATTCGGAATCTTAGACAGTCAGACTGAACTTATAAATAAGGGTTCTTTCGATTACAGAATTTGGGTTTTTACAACCAAGTTTAAGGCCTTATGTCCTTATGAGTCCTGGTGGATAACGTGAACAAAAACACCCTCGTCTTAATACTTTTTCTTATTTTTTTTATGAATATAATAATTTTTATATATATTTTAATTTTATTATATTTTCATTTTTCTTTGTTCACTTTTTCATGATCATTTACCTGCCTATCTAACGAAAAGTGCGTAGTTTGCCCTCCAATTCTTTGGTAATGTATTCGTGAACCTAAGATAAGCCTGACCACAGATACACACAACACCACAGATGTACACAAGACACTCGTGTTTAATTATCTGTATCAGTCATTCCTCCATCAGAAGTTGTTGTAACACTTTCCCAGCATGCTAACGAAGCCGCCGCACCAGAAACCCCCGCTCACTCAACAAATCTATGTATGCACTTTCCATGCAGGCCTCAGCTATGAGTACACATGCCAGTCACGCATTTCAGACCCGAACTCCAGCGTAGGTTTATTGAACTCCGCTTTTTAATGTTGTTCGTGTATTCTTCTTGTATGCAGGCGGGCGGGCCACAACAGCAGGTAAACAACCTCTGTCAGCATGCAACTCAAAATTGGGTTTTCCCAAAATTTTACCCAAATAAAAATCCCAATTGTTCCAAAATAGCAGCTGTGCACCGGAAAACCCACGAAAATTTGTTAATAGAAACGAGTTTGGCAGCTCGACATTTTGTTGCTTGGAGCTGCGGTAAGAAGCAGTGGTCATGTATGCAGAGGTAGGTATGGAGGTGGTGTAGAGGTAGGTGTATAGGTAGGTGAGGAGGTAGGTGTGGAGTTAGGCATGGAGATAGATGTACAGGTAGGTGTGTAGATAGGTGTGTATACAACGTTAAGACTGCTCTTTCTTTGGAATTGGGTTTTCCGCTGCTGGGTGAAAACATTTTGGGTTATTTGTAGTTACTTGGAAATTTGAAAGCAGCTCAATTGTTCTGGCTTGAATTTGAATATGCAGTCAGCTGGCATTTGAATAGACATTTAATATGCTGTCAGCTGGTTTTTGGTTTCACCAGTCTCTTCACACTAAACTGGCTTATATTGCAATTAGCGTTCAATAAAAAGAATGCATTTAGGCCACTAAAACAAAAGAGATTGGAGAGGCTTGAATATTTATTAGAGCGGCATAGTCTGTGATGGGAAATCTGGTTTCATGGCGCTTTATAAAAGAGTCACTTTCTTCCTAGAAACAATAATCTTAGCATTAAAACTGTTGCTAGTGTTGCCAAGCTTCTAACAATCTTGATATCTTAGCTTGGCAATATTTGGCGGATACTTTTCCTGAGTGAGTAACTATCGGACTTCATTTTCTGGGGAACCCTTGATTCTTGATCTTATTGAGTTATTCAACATTAGCATCAGCAACATCGCTCGTTCGATGGGTCAGGGAAGCACACAGGTTTCTCATTCAGGCACGGTAGGGTAATTAAGGGTCCATTTCTATGTGGAATATTGGACCAATCTTTGGTCTAAAGGTGTAGAATGATATAAAACACAAACCGCAACAGAAACAGAATCCAGAAACAGAATCAACAGAAAGTACAAAATTTACCGAGAGAAAATATCTGTTTGGCGACAGAACAGAAACAATTCACGATGAGTTTTTTCTGCTTTAAAAGAGCTTCCTTTAGTTGCCACCCTCACCTAACATAATCTATTTCATCATCATTGTTGGCTCGACGGCCCTAGTTGAACCTTGACCTCGCACTAACTGGGTCTCATAACCGCTGTTTTTTTTATAAGGAATATTGTCGGCCTTTTCTCAACGTTTGGAGAACCATTTCCGCTCCCCGACTTCCATAGTGGTTTGATACACCATCTCGGACAGGGCTGCTCAGGTTTCCAGGGGTCACCGCTTGGAGGTGGACTTAGATAAGAGAGGCATTGCCATGAAAGCCGCTGCCCACAACGTATGTTTGCGAATGCATTACCTATTAACCCTTAATCTAATTATTGGAGGCGATATGATTGTGGATATTAATAATTATGTTTGGCGATGTAGCTGGGAATATAAAAATTATGTTTCATCCAGTTAGATTTAAATTTATGAAAAAGGACTAAACTTGCAAAGTAGATAGGAAAAAAAGCATCTAAAGCCTTCGACAGGTGCGTGGCTTTTGTTTGAACAGAGCAAAGCTTCTGATTGCCTTCAACTTGGTGATGGCCAGAGCGATCTCTGTCTCATTTATTAGCAAGTCGACACACAGCCTCCACGTGGCGCCATCTGGGTAGCTATCTCGGCATGCGCTGGATAGTGAACTAATGTGTGCAGCGCGTCTTCCTAGACGTTAACGGGTTGTGCGCAGGGTTTGGGACCCGCCACGGAAAAAAAAACTCCAATGAAAAACAAAAAGCCAGCCTCGGATGATAACCCCCACTACGTTGACGACCACCGCGAACGAAAAATGGACAATGATTTACGGATATGCACCTGGAATGTCCGGACCCTCTATAGGGAAGGTGCCTCTATCCAACTGGCGGAAGCCCTCGGAAAAATTAAGGCTGATATCACCGCCATACAGGAGATACGATGGAAGGGACAAGGATGCTCAAAACGAGCAGACTGCGACATCTACTACAGCTGCCGTGCGGAGAAGCGTGAATTTGGATGCGGATTCGTGGTAAGCCGAAGACTACGCCACCTTGTCTCCCGGTTCACACCGGTGAGTGAAAGGTTGGCTACGATCCGCATCAAGGCTAAGTTCTTCAGCATTAGCCTGATTTGCGCGCACGCCCCGACGGAGGAGAAGGACGATGCAGCCAAGATGCTTTTTACGCGAGTCTAGAGGACGTGTACGATCGTTGTCCGGCCCACGACGTAAAAATAGTTCTCGGCGACTTTAACGCGAAGATCGGAAGAGAAGGCATCTTTGAATCCACAGTCGGACAGTTCAGTCTACATGACACCACCTCGAACAACGGTCTGATACTGATCGACTTCGCCGCGGCGCGAAACATGGTGGTTAGTAGCACCAGATTTCCACACCTCGACATCCACAAGGCCACCTGGCTGTCCCCGGATCAAAAAACACGAAACCAAATTGATCATGTTGTGATCGATGGAAGGCACGCTTCCAGTGTGCTTAATGTGCGTACATTTCGGGGAGTCAATATTGATTCCGACCATTATCTTGTTGCAGCTAAGATCCGCATGCGGCTGTACAATGCGAAGAATGCACGCACAGGCATACAACGAAAGCTGGATGTCGCTAAGCTGCAATCACAACGGACGGCCGAGTCCTATTCCGTTCAACTCTCGGCTAAGCTCAACCAGCCAACCTCTGGACCTGATGACGCCGGTGGACTATGGGCGCACATTTCCCACTCCATGCGCGCTACCGCGGAGGAAGTCATTGGTTTCCGGCGCCCGCAACCCCGAAATGAATGGTACGACCAGGAGTGTCGCGATGCAACTGCAACAAAAAACGCCGCATATAAAAAAACTCTGCAGTCTGTTGCAACGCGAGCCGTGCGAGAAACTTACCGCGAAAAGAGGAAGGAAGAGAGACGCCTTTTCAGACGCAAAAAAAGAGAGCAGGAAAAGCGTGAGCGTGAGGAACTCGAGATATATCAGGGCAAGAGGGATGCACGAAAATTCTATCAACAGGTTAAGCGTCTAACACAAGTTTCAAACCCGGAGCGTCCACTTGTAGAGATGAAAATGGAAGTCTGGTTACAGATGTGCAGTGCGCGCTGAGATTATGGAGACAGCATTTCTCAAATCTGCTCACGGGTGACGATACAACCAATTCCACCCAAGCGGAATGCAGTGCGATGCCACCAATCGACGAAGATAGAGTGGAAGTCCCACTACCTAGCCATGACGAGGTTCGAGTTGCTATTCAGCGACTCAAAAACAACAAGGCAGCGGGTGCTGACGGCCTTCCTGCCGAATTGTTTAAAGCCGGCGGCGACGAATTGATAAGGTGTATGCATCAACTCATCAGCAAAATATGGCTAGAGGAAAGCATGCCCGACGATTGGAATCGCAGCGTGCTTTGTCCTGTATTAAAGAAAGGTGACCCGACAATCTGCGCCAACTACCGAGGCATCAGTCTTATTTCCTGTCGAGCATACTGTGTGAAAAATTGAAGCCGCATACAAAAACACTGATTGGACCTTATCAGTGCGGCTTTCGACCTGGTAAATCCACCATAGACCAGATTTTCACACTACGCCAAATCCTGGAAAAGACCCACGAAAACCAAATCGACACCCATGATCTCTTTGTTGATTATAAAGCTGCGTTCGTTAGCCCAATGCGTAATTGCCTATACGCGACAATGTCTGAGTTCGGTATACCTGCAAAGTTGATCAGACTCTGCAGAATGACGTTGAGCAAAACATGCAGCTCCGTCAAGGTAGGAAATGACCTCTCCGAAACCTTTAATACTGAGCGAGGTTTCAGACAAGGCGACCCGTTATCCTGCGATCTCTTCAACTTCATAATGGAGGGGATCCTGCGAAAGTCCGGTGTACATCGTAATGGCACCATTTTCTACAAAGGTGTCCAGCTCCTAGCATACGCTGATGATATCGATATTATCGGTCGGACCAAGAGAGATGTGACTGCTGCTTTAACTGCTATCGAAAAAGAATCAGCCAAAGTGGGTCTGACGGTAAACGAGGGCAAAACAAAGTATATGCTGTCTGCAAACAGAGGAGCGCGGCGTCTAGGCTCCCACGTTTCAACGGGCAACTACAGCTTTGAAGTCGTCAACGAATTTACATACCTTGGCACCGCCGTTAACACCAATAATGATGTCAGCCTGGAGATAATGCGAAGAATTACAATTGCTAATAGGTGCTACTATGGGCTCAGTAAGCAATTGAGTTGCAGAGCCCTCTCTCGATCGACGAAGCTGACACTCTACAAGACGCTCATTCTGCCGGTGCTTCTTTATGGCGCTGAGGCATGGGTAGTATCGCAGGCGAATGCAGCCGCTCTTGGGGTGTTCGAGAGAAAAGTTCTTCGCAAAATCTTTGGTCCTGTTCGAGTTGACGACGACTACCGTATTCGAATGAACCACGAGTTGTGTGAGCTCTACGCTGACATCGACGTAGTTCAGCGTATAAGCATTCAGCGACTACGCTGGCTGGGTCATGTCCATCGTATGGATGAAGAAGCTCCAGCGAAAAAGGTATTTGAGACAAAAGTCGAAGGTCGACGACGAAGAGGGAGACCATGCCTCCGATGGATGGACCAAGCTGATGAAGCACTGACCACGCTTGGTGTAACTGATTGGAGAAGGCGCGCGCGAAGCAGAGGCGCCTGGCGAGAGTTGCTCAAGTCGGCCGTGACCCGCCCGCGGGTTGTAAGGGCCACCTAAGAAGAAGAAGAAGGCCTTCGACAGAGAATTCGACACCATGCCTGGAACACCGAAATCGCCTCTTAATATTTTATTGAGTACTTCTTAAGAGAAGATTTCTTTATTAAATAACCAGGATTATCGTTGCATCGTGGGTTGAATGCATATCTAGGAGTACCAACAGTATTCTCCTGAAGATCTCCTCTTAATTTTTTTTTTAGTAACCGTGTAATTTATACTCCCACTTCTTTCGATACCAAACTATCCTTCGATATCCAAACCACAAGTAAGTTTTCCAAAAGAAGCGCTCGATAGTGAGAAACACAGACACAGTGAAGAATGAGTCATTTCCTAACGCCCACATAAGTATTAATATCGCTCTCAACAATTCACAGTTTAATTTCTAACATTTTCATTTTATTAGTTCATTCTACTTTGTATATACCAAATGTAGGGTATTAACATAGAACGCAATAACAACAAGTTCACTTCACAAAAATGTACAAATTAAATAAACAAATTCAATAAAAAATATTTGGTAAACACTTTTTTCATTCAGTATTTTAATACACAAACTTTCAAGATCGCAGGCACAATAAAGAAGGAGGAGGCTACTTGCGGCCAAATAAACCGCCACCACCGCCGCCGCCTCCACTGCCGCCGCCACCGCCTCCTCCAAAAAGACCACCCCCGCCACCTCCTCTGCGGCCGCCTCCACCACCACCATAGGGACCACCACCACCTCCACCATAAGGACCACCACCACCACCGCCGTTGCCATATGGAAAACCGCTTCCACCGCCACCGCCGTAATAACCTCCGCCACCACCACCGCCGTACTGTGCTTGGCACAGCAGCACACTGGCCAACAGCATCGAGAATATAACGAACGACTTCATTTTTCGCTTGGCTTTAATTGAACTCCACAGCGCATTGTCGGCTTTTATACTCACAATTCTGAGACGAGACTTCACGCCTTAATTACTCACTGAGCAAAATTAATTTAAGGTGGAAATATAATTTTAATTGGCTTTAAAATAGACAAAGGCAACAAAAAATTGGCAACAAAAGCGCGAAAAGAACAAACAAAGCAGTGCTACTATTGTCGGTCCAGAACGACATCCTCAACATTTACGGGCGATTTACAAAGTGAGTAAACAGTATTTCCCCTGTTTTTAATATTTCTAAAATCAAGAAGATAATGGAACCAACAAGAGAATAGAGCTGAGAACAGAATAACACATCTTTCTTTGTAGAGTCAAGCAATCAGATATCTAGTGATCATATCCCTGGAATGATATTCATACGCCTCTTCTAATTATTTTATGTTTATTATTATTCTATTAAAGGTTCTGGTAACCAGTGCTCACTTCCCCCAAATTCTTTCCTAGAGTCTGCTCTGTTGCTTTGATTGGTTATTTTCTCTTCAAGTAGAAAGCGTGGCCAAACAGACATACATGTCTTCCTCACAGCCAGTAGTAACTCATACAGTGTTCCTCTCATTTGGCCTCCAACACTGCTTTATTATTGTATTCTTTCCAGCCTCCAAAGCCAGTACCTATCACTCTAAAAGTCAGGGATAGAATCTGTTATTCTCATATTTCAAGCCTGCAAGCCAGGACCTATCATTCTACAATAAAGTGATAGAATCTGTTATTCTCTTCTTTCAAACCGTGAAGCTAGGACCTAAGCCAAGCGAGAGGATTATTGTCTTATTTGAAGCCTTGCAGCCAGAATGTGTCATTCTAAAGCTCATGGATAGAATCTGTTAAACTCTTCTCTGAAGCTATGTACCCTGGAACTATCCCTCTACCAACTAAGTGATAGTATCTATAATTCTCTTCTTTCAAGCGGCGAATCCTGGACCTATCGCTCTACATCTGACACTTATAAACAATTTTTCGAATTATCTTAATATCAATGCTTTGGTTTATTGGAACTCATTGTGAGCTCTAATATACCTTAAAATATTAGGCTCCTCATCGTCTACCCCGAATAATCTGTACTGCAGCATATATCACAATAATATATTTTGGTGGATTTCCAGGACGAATTGTAGGAGTGTTAAGTATAGTAAAAGTGTCTGGAATGGTTGAAAATATATTAATCTTCAACATATGATTAATGAATTTATAATATCATTTTAAGGCCAGTAAAAATATTGGCAGCAAACCATTTAGGAATATGGTAAGAATAGTTACAGGGTAATTAATGATCATACAATGTTTAAGATCTTTAACCAGGTGTGAAGAACGTGACTCTGTCTATAGATTAAAATCTTCAACAATGTTACTATTTACTTTGGTTAAGTGCCGAATCAAGATGAGTTGGTTCAAATCCAAATGAAAACAATAAAGTATACTGAAATGGGGTTAGATCGACTAAGAGATACCGTACCGTATAACCAAAGATATTGGTTTGAATGGCATACTTTTAAACTGCATGCATAGTTTAATATTGATCATATTATATCTATAAGAGTATTCCTGATTATTCAGAAGCCTTGCTAGAAATTTTTTTAATATAACACAATTCTCCATGAAAGTGGGTGTGATATCTTATATATTACGTCCACATTGATCATTGAGTTTCATGCTCGAATCTTATACTAGTACGACAAACTTTGTTGAGACCTTCGCCTGCATGCCAAAAGTGGGTATGATAATGGGGTGAATCAGTCTCTTTACCCTTTTCAATAGCATACTTACAGTAGCGTGTATTAAATCTGGTCAAAAATTGAAAAAATCCTCCGATGCTTGCTACTAAGTTCCCAACTTTAAAATACAACTCTATAATTATATGCTTTACTTTCATTGAGAAATTTTCCCCATTCATGAACACTCTGAATCATCTGCAAAACGGTTCTATGTAAATACTTACTATCAATTATATTTCAGTAGAGGAAATTACAGTCTAAGTCTAAGATGAAGATATTGATATAATATAATTATATATAATAAATACCGGGCTTATACCATTAATGTTTCTATGGAAATACATACATAGTAGTTGTAAATGGAGTCATAGTATTGTAGTAGTCATAGAATTGTCCAAGTTAGTCATAGTACTGTACAACTTAGTCATAATATTGTTGTCGCATTTCTGTAGCAACGTGCTTTGCAATTGTACAATTGCACACGAATAAACAGTTGATTTACCACGGTTTCTTATAATTTGAAAACAGCAGGAGATTGAGTGGTAATTACAGTATTTGATGAGATCAGATCATACTGGATATTATCGATGCGTGTGCAAAAACCATGGGAGGAGGCTTTTCATAAGAACCCCCCATAAAATTTTTCCATTGTTGATATCACAATTCCAAAAATAACGAAAGGAGTCTTAGAGAAACTGAATAGCTCACTCAAAATTTCACAGATTTCACTTGACAGCCCTATTTGTAAGTTTTTTTTTATTATATGTACATATATATATTGTATTACTTCTCTTCAAATAATAAATAACATTTTTAACACATATATATATATTTTTTTTTGTTAATCAATCAATCATTGGATTGTGTCCAATAATTAAAAACATTTGTTCTGTAATTCAGCTTTAAAAAAAGTTTTTTTCGATAACAATTTATTATTATTGCACCATAATTAATTATGTCCGCAATGGGTGGGGGGTTGAGACTTAGCAATTAAAGCCTTCGCTTCGAAAGAAAAAGATTTAGAAGGAAGTATTTGTAGACCACACTCTGAGGAGGATTCTAACCTGCGACCGTAACACTGGGAGACTACCACTGTACTACGGAGCCCGGCAATTTAGTCAAGAAATAGTTTTAAAAATTGTTTTCTGCGCAGTTTAACTATATTTTAGCTATTTTAACTACTTTCACGAATATAATAGATTTATCGCTTCGATTTCCAAGACATAACTGCTGAAAGGTGGGTATAATGGCCTAAATAAATTTAACTATTTCAACTGATTTCAAGAACATTTCCTGGGATTCCTGGGAAGGTTCATAGTTGCCATTGCTTTCTAAAGACTCCTGGAAAAAAGATTGTCTTTCATTGAAAAATGATATATTCGTATATCGACAACGGTTAATGAAATAATAAGCCGAATAGGTTGCCACGTTGATGCAAATGTTTCATGGACTAATTATTAAGGACCTGCTTATTAATTAATGCAGATCCTTAGAAATATTTAAAAGTGTTATCTGGCATTGCTGGCTTTGATCAGATATACAAAAATTGCTGTTGTTATTAGAAAGGAATCTGTGAATCATCCGCTGATTGTTAGAATTATCTTCAATACTATGTTATTTGTCTCCATTCCAGACATTGTAATGTCTTTTCATGCTATTTATTTTTTAAGCGAATTATCGCAATACTATAACATAAACCTGGTCTGGGTGCCGAGCCTTAGAGACATAGAAGGCAATTGCATAGCTGATGAGCTTGCTAGGAAACGTACAACGTTAACTATCCTCCCTGATAAAGTGCCTGTACCAATGCCTTTAGCTACATGCAAATTGTTAACAGATAGAAACACTGTCAAAGTTGCAAATGTCCGATGGAGACAGTTATCATCTTGCCTAATAAGTAGGCAAACTTGGCCAGAATGGAACCGCGGCCATACTAAACTGCTCTTGAAATTTAATAAGCAAGACATAAAAAATGGGATGGAGGTGCTAACAAGTCATTGTATGCATGCAACGAGAACCCATTACACTTTTTTAGGAGCTTTCAAGATATCGAAGAAGAAGAAACTGTGGGACACCTCCTGTGTGGAACACCTCCTGTGTGGAAAACCTCCTGTGAGGGATCTTGGCTCTAAACAGAAAAAGGTTGTCCGCCTTTGAATTCGCATTTCTTGATAGTGTTGAGGGGGTTTTCCGGATGAAGCTAACAAAAGTGGATACTATTATCAAAGCCACAGGATGGTTTAAGGAGGATCCGGAGTTCTGAGGGAAAAGCTTCAGTGGTCCCACAATGAGCCTTGAACAGGCCTAAGTGAGTCTAAGAATAGTCATTTGACTTAACTTATTTATTTTGTAGCTTGTTAAATCAATCAGTAAAGTACTTGACCTGTAGGTAAGGGCAGTGGCCCACACACAGGAGCACTGAGTTTCGTAATAAAAGCATTAATTAATGGACTCGTGGTTAAAAAACATTCCTAAAATACTCTACTAGACAATTTTCAGGTATTCTTTTGATAGTGAAAAATCTTTAAATGTCCACTGACTTCGCAAATTCCAATTGTAAACTAACCAAGAGAGATGCCACCAAAGGTTTAACAAATATCAGAATTTGGGGAAGTTGTTATACTCGGATTTGTTGATTGGAAAAATCTCTAAACTGGTACCTCTTATTTATTATATTTATTATACATTAGACCGTAAAAACGAAACCTTCAAATATTTTTCAGAATTGTTACCATCAATTTAGTCGCGGAAAGACTGCAAAACTATCATGGGTATACTGACAGGCCACAGTTTACTAGCGGCACATGTAAACAACATGGGAATCACAAAAGACGACATATGTAGGAACTGCATGGAGCCGGGTACAGAGGAGACTGTGTATATGTCCTGCATTATCAAGAACCCGCTCAAAATGCTTGAGGGCCCACAGTTTGGGACGCTGGAAGTCGTCTCAGGAATGGAACTTCAAGCACTCTTGAAATTCGCTTAAAATGTTGAAATCCTACAAGATGGTCCACGTAGAGGACTAGTTCCATCTGGTACAACTAAGGACCAAAAGGTATATGTGGCTTATGACCAGCCAGATAAGCCTAACCTAACCTACCATCAACTCGAGAAGAAAGAGATTTAGAAGCAGTTTTTTACTACCTCACAACTGTGAAACTGGCATTTTTTTTTTTTTTTTAATTCAACATGGATTTATTTATTGCATCTTTTCAATCGAAACGAACAATAATTTTACTAAGCATACAACTAATAAATAAATTGATGCTCCGCGCCAGTGCTTAGAGCAATTTTAGTTCAAGTATTATGTAAATTATGTAGAAAAAATAAAAATAAAAAAATAAATATAAAGAAACTCTATTTTTAAAAAAGTGGCCTTTTAAGACGAGATGTATTCATCCTGTGAAGCAGATTCCTTGCTAGTTCGTTAGGATGACACTGGAGTTTGGATTGGTATTTTGTTGTTAAAACTGCTAGTTCTTCTTCAACGGGTGCTATATTAAGGTCGCGGTGAATATTTTCGTTTCTGACGAACCATGGAGCGCCGCTGATCGTTCTCAGAATTTTCGATTGAGCCCTTTGAATTATTTGCAAGCTTGATGCACTAGTACGAGTAGTGCTCCATATCTGAATACCATAAGTCCAAATCGGTTTAATTACAGCCTTGTATATAAGTACTTTATACTCTAATCGCAGTTTTGATTTTCGGTTGGTAAGCCAATACAAGGAACTTGCCTTGAGTTTCATTTGCATTTTCTTGGCTTCTATATGTTTTTTCCAGGTGAGCCGTCGGTCAAAATGCACTCCTAAGTATTTAACCTCTGTTGCTTGCGGGATTACAATGCTATTTAAGGAGACTGCCGGACAAGAACTGGGCTTAAGAGTAAATGTCACATGTACAGTTTTTTGCTCATTTACTTTGATGCGCCAATCTGCTAGCCAACTTTCTATTTTTCTAAGGTGTTCCTTTAAATCCCGGGAGGCTATCCGTGGATTTAGGTGAGAGCTCAGGATAGCTGTGTCGTCAGCGAAAGTCGAGGTAACGAGGTTTTTATCCGTTGGCAGATCGGAAGTGTACAGAGTGTAAAGCATAGGTCCAAGCACACTACCTTGTGGTACTCCAGCCATAATTTCAAAGTCTTGCGTTACAAATTCTTTATATTTAACCCTAAATTTGCGATTTGTTAAATATGACTCCAGAATCTTATGCGAACTATTTGGCAGAAGTTTTTTATATAATAGTTCCATGATGTTTGCGGAAACCAAATTGGTGGTGAGGAATGATTAAATTGAGCTTTGGTGCTAATTTTTCCTGCAATAAGCGTTCAAGCATTTTAGAGAGCGTTGGCAGGAGACTTATGGGCCGATAAGAAGTAGGGTCTTTTCAGGGTTTTGGAATCATTATTATTTCCGATGTTTTCCATGTTGTAGGGAAGTAGCCCAGACGGACTATTGCGTTAAAAATGTGTGTGAGATGTATTAGAGCGATTTGCGGCAATTCACTTACCATTTTATTGGTAATTAAGTCACAACCAGGTGCCTTTTTTGGGTTTAGACTCGTTGTACATAGGCCTATAACTTCCTTTGGTTTGAAATGAATTGGTACTGCTGACTTCGTAATTGAAAAGTTCTGTATTCTAGTGTTGTTGCAGGTCGGCGGGTTAGGTTGAAATACTGACCTCAGATGTACTGCAAAGAAGTTGCCTTTTTCTTCTTCTGTTTTTGCCCAAGTTCCATCGCTTTGTCTTAGAGGCGATTCACTTTCCTCCTTCGGTGTTTTAACCATTCTTGTCGCTTTCCAGAGTGAGTAAATGGTGACTTTGAGAGGAGCCGAATCTTCAAGGTACTTATTAAGGTTTTCTTCCTTTTCCTCCCGTAGAGTGTTTTTCAGCTGATTTTGTAATGACTTTAATTTTACTCTTAGTGCTGGAGATCTGTATTTTTGCCATTCACGCCTTAATCTCCTCTTTTCTCTAACGAGGCATTCCACATAGTGTGACATAGTGTGCCTCGCGTTATTATACCCTTTACCTTTAAAAAAGGTAAATAGGGTATACTAACTTTGTGCTTTTGAGAGGGGTTGCAATTTCGAGAAGGAGGCATGGTAGGTATGGACATATATTAACAGATATGATCAGAATCACTTTCTAAGCAATTTTTATTTTGTCCGTCCGTCTGTCCGTCTGTCCGTCTGTGGCCACTTTTTTTCTACACCGTTAGAGCTATCTTAATGAAATTTTGCAAAAGTACAGTCTGGATTAAGATACAGAACCAGATTGCTATATGGGACGATTTGGACAAAGACCACGCCTACCTCCCATATAAGGAACTTTTTTCACCTTTTTTAAAATGACTATAATTTCGGTCCAATTGACGGAACCGTGACGGTATTTGGCAGTTATGGAGATGTTGGTACCCCTAAACGCTGTGCAAAAAGTGGGCAGAATATATTAGCTGCCACGCCCACTATAAACAAATATTAATAACTTCAGATCTGGTAGAGATTTACGGACGAAATTTTACGGGAAGGAACATGTGGACATTACAAAGCTATCTGTCACAAATGGGGCTGATCAGTGAAAAGACACGCCCACTTTTGATATAAGGAACTTTCGGGTCTAAAATTAAAATTAGCCTACCTATGCTCGTATTGATGCCAGCGGAAAAAAAATTTGCAGAAATATACATGGGGTCCATAATAGGGTGTGTGCAGAATATGGAGATCATAATAGAACTGCCACGCCCACAATTAGCCAAAAATCATTACTGTGTTCCTATTAAAGATTTATCAACGAAATTTCACAGGAATGTTGCGGGTACTAACATTAAAGACCACACAAAAAATGGGCGTGGTATTTTTACAGCCACGCCCACTATTCACATATTATTATAACTTACGACCTATACAATATTTTTAGACGAAATTGTATATTAGTACGTATATGGACCCTATAAAGCCATACACAAGAAAAGGGGTCGATATAATCATTTCAAGGTACCCTACCAAAAATTACCGCGAATATGCTCCTAATAATGATTTATGACGAAAACATCCTCATTGTTTAACTCGCACGCACAAGAAAAGGTAAAGGGTATTTCGTAGTCGGTCTAACCCTACTTCAGAATTCTTTACTCGTTTTAGTTGAGTTTTGTGCGGGCGTGGCCCTAATAGCAGCTGCTTTTATTATTGATCCAAGAGCCTGCGTCGCTGATTCAATGTCCTCTCCACTCTTAAGTTTTGTTTTAACGCACACGTGGGTACTAATATATTTGCGATATTTGAGCCTGTTTGAAACTGGCATGCTTACCATTTCACAACGTAGTCCGACAATTTCTTATAGCCAAATCAAGAAACTTTATAATAACACGGCTCATAACGCTTCGCATATACGGAACTAATTTCATCCAAAATGAAGTACCCCGCAATACTGAGCTGATATGACACTAGCACCATAGACAAAATAGATAGTTATATGTACATACATGTTAGCTATGAATTATCGTAATTTCTCTCTTGTTGAACAAACTGTATATGCAAATTTGGGGAAAGAGAAGATTGTCGATTAATAATGAACTATCAAGAAAAAATATCATAGAGCGATTTGCGAAGTCTCTTATTATTGATCGGATTGCAGAAGTGATTGTCGTGATTATAGTTTCGAGAATGTCAGATAGCACAAAGAACAGGAATTTAGATTTAAACAATTTTTTTCGGATTATCCTTTGTCAGTTTTGAGCTCTCCAGCGGTGTAAAGGATTGTGGAATTTTTCACTTCAATTAAAGCCCTTCACTTTTTTCACCTTCAAAGCAAGGAGGAATTGGGATTTACTTATAAAACCACAAAGATTGTTTGAATCTATGGAGTGCCAGTGAAGTTGTATACAAACAAGTCTGAACTTACCTTATTTCCAAGTAAAAACAAGCAGGAAACTAAAACAAAATCGTTTCCCAAGTCGAAGCTAAGTTGATGACAGATTAAACCGACATCTTAATGACATATTCTCGAAACTGTTCTTGATTGCCGTGAAATTTCAACGTCTGAGCAAAAATTCGAATGAGTTGGTACAGGTTTATCCAACGATATTGACTTGTTTTAGACATTGAAAATTTTTTTTTTATATTCATTCTTAATGAAGGGAAATTTGAAACATTTAAAGCTGAGGACATTTAAGCTTTTTGTAGATAATAATATATACTCGTATAACTGAAATTTGGACCCAAATTAAATAAACCTCTTTAATGGCAATTACTGTAAGTACCAGGAGAGTTTGAGGCAATGGAGTGGATATAGAGGATTGTGAAAGGGATGGTAAATAAAAGAGTGATTTTAAATACAAACGATAGAACCACCCGTAGACCACTTGATTGAGCTTCGTTGGAATACCCTCTGCTCATTGGATGGATGCCAATGTTATTCAATGTTGCTAAAAAATAAAATTTTAATTAAGAAATTTTTAAGTAGGGCCTGAGTTTCTCCAATGTATACTGGTGAATTCCTTGATGAACAAATGCAATTCAGTCTCAGCTTGGGTACTAACTATTTGGCTATACCTTTAAAACTTAAACTTCATCTTCATACAAATATTCTGCATACATATATTCTCCATATAAATATATGAAGAATTAAATCTTTATTAAATTAAATTAAGAAAAATATGTTGAATACGGCACGGAATACGGGAAGTACAATATTAAAGAGCGCAGGGTAACTTGCAAGTAAGCTGAATACACACACAACATATGTCGGGAAGAAGATACAGAGAAACAAAAGTAATCACAAGTGGCCAGTGTCTATTTTTATATTATCGCTAACAATTTATACAAAATTTAAAGATTTACACAATAATAAAACAATAGTAATAATTAATGGTCACCTACATAGGTAAGTAATTAAGGAGATATAATATGACGACTTGTTGCCCACAAAAAAATCTGTCATATTGATTTTACCAGAACAGTTTTTAAACATTCAAAGGGCACTCAAGCAATACGGAGATACCCATACTCATCTCTCCTTCCTCATAGATATCTCCTTCATAACCATTCACCATTTACTTGTCAACACATTCCATTCATTCATTCACTCTTCTTTTATGCTAATATCAAGTGTAGGGTATCACAAACGAATCCTACAATAACCGGTTCCATTGCACTGATTTACAAAAATATCAAATTTGATTCTTTTTATAAAGCTTCACACATTTTATTAAAAATATTGGCACAAAACTTTCATTTCATTCTGCATTTCAATTCACAAACTTTGAGGAGAGTTTTCACAGCGTCGTTGTAGACTATTAGCGGCCAAACAAGCCGCCACCACCACCTCCGTCCTTGCCGCCGCCACCACCGCCAAATAGGCCGCCACCACTACCGCCTGGGGAGCCACCTCCTCCACCAAATAGACCACCTCCAGACGATCCTCCTCCACCGCCATTTGGACCACCTCCGCCACCGCCATTTGGACCACCTCCGCCACCGCCATTTGAACCACCACCGCCTCCACCAAAGAGACTGCTGAACTGAGCCTGGCACAGCAGCACACTGGCCAACAGTATCGAGAGTATAACGAACGACTTCATTTTTCGTTTCAGTTTAATGCAAATGCGCAGCTCACTGCTTGCTTTTATACCTACATTCGGAGGTGGGACTTGGCGCCTTAATTGCTCAATCATGTGCATAAGTTGATTGATTGGAATTGCCCCAATGGAGAGCAGAATAAAGTTGACATTGAGATTATAATTTTAATCGATTTACGAACTAAAGCAGGCATATTAAACTGCATCAAGAGCGCGAGAAGAACAACAAAAAAATGTCACTATAGTCGGCCTATAAAGATATGCAACTCTTTCAAGTGGTTCGTTTCGGAAAGGGAAAGATGTTTTAATTAAATAGCGTACTGGATATCCAAAACTGATTGTAATTAAACAAGCAATGGTATTGATATTCAACCAAGCATTAAGAGAGGGACAACCTCATCAATATCTGCAATAAATAGACAAGTCATGTAGAGAATCATTATATAAAAACACTCCAGACACACTCACAACAAATGTGCGGGAGTAGAGTAACATCCTTACAGACTAGTCTACCAACAATTCTACCAATAAAAAAGTGAAGATACTCTTCAAATAAAAACTGCATTTAATAAGCAGGATAATAAAAGCTTAGGTTTACGTTGGAGTGCCAGGAAAAAGCTCACCCAGGCACAAACAATGGCCCATTGTGATACCACGGTTTGGGTGCTGTACACGTACTTACCAGTCGAGTGTGGGTGAGCAGAACATAGAGCAACAAAAGATGAAGGGGGTGATACAGTAAACTATAAAAAATAAAATTGTAAAAAATATGAGGAAAATGGAGAAGCAGGAAACTTTTTTCTAGAGAGAGAGAGTCAAAATAACACATTTGTAGATACCCTTTCCTTAAATCTTCGATTAATTCCTAAAATGTTTTCTTACTAGTAACTTCAAATCCCATACAGAAAACTTTGTATACTTCTCTTCTCTTCAAACAGCCTGGTGAGTCTGATAAATATTTGGTCTACGATTTGTATTTATATAATTTTATTTTCAAGTCCAAAGACTTCAAAGTCAGTAATAATGATTGTAAATATGACCTTTTGTTTATGTGTGTTAAACAAAAAAAACTGTGATTTCTTCAATTTCAATACCAGTTCTGATGTTTTCTTAACATTTAAAAGCCTGATACACCCCAACTATAAAACACTCTGACACTCTGATCTTCATCAGCTGCAAAATACAATAGTAGGTATACTCTTAGACTCAACTACTATCTGTCTCAGTTGAACACATTTCCTTCTAGAAATTGTTCCAGAAACATAGATTCAACTACTATACATCTCAGCTGAACATATTTACTTCTAGAATTAGTTCCAGAAACATAGATTCAACTATTATATATCTCAGCTGAACACGTTTACTTCTAGAAATAGTTCCAGAAACATAGATTCAACTACTATATATCTCAGCTGAACACATTTACTTCTACAAAGTGTTCCAGAAACATAGATTTAACTATTATCTGTCTCAGCTGGACATAGGAATAGTTCCAGAAACATAGATATATACTACATCTCAGCTCATTTACATCTAGAACCATTAACAGAAAAAACTTTCGCTCAATTTAATAGTGACGTTCTTCTTAGAGAATATAGTGATCATGCTAGTAGAAATATAGTTATGAAGGCACTTTATATCCAACTTGCCAATAATACTGACAAAAGTAGCTACATGTCAACTCTCAAAGCTGATTTGTGCTCATAAGCATACTCACCAAGGTGTTCAAAGCTTGCTGACAAGCACGCTACAATCTAATGGAGTCATTCTCCATTTAAGCTGTCTTCGAGTAAGTATTTAACTGAATTTTTTTCGTCAGTATAGTCGCAAACCTCTGAGTATACAACTTTATAACTATCTTTATATGTCACTGTATATTTCTATATATATAAAACTAAATGAGGGTTTCAGAATATATTATATCTATATCACTATAAGAGTTCCTCCTGGAATTTTTATGTTTATCTCCATACAATTATTTATGCCACTATATGGTTACAACTATATTCCTAATCTTTCTTATTATTATTTTATTATTATTTACTTATTATATTCTGATTATAGATTCTTCTATATAATAATGATCTCCATCACTATTAAACTATATCATTCTTCATCACTGTTATTTTATATGAACATCTCCCTCCTTCACTATATATGTAAGTAGGTTAGATTACTGTGGCTAGCCATGAAGGCCACGTATAGGCTTGCAAGGTCCTTTCCGGTGCCAGATGGATATCCATTGAAGAGGTATAATTATGTCGATAAAGAGAGAGGGGCTTTTATTGAATTTTAAGAGCAAAACTATCCCTAGTGCTTAAACCTCTTTCACTAAAGGCTTATCTCTAATACTCTGTAATAATGGGATTTATTTTGAAAATAACCCAACTGATTAATTAATTTTATAACTCTTTTTAGTGAGTATTAAAACAGACCATTCAGTCTCCTACCTCTAAGTATAGAAAGCATCTTGGCTTTCTAAATCAACCTTAGCTCTTTGGACATCTCGAAACCAAATTGCTGTAAACGATGCTGAATATATACTCTGGTGTATTTCGGCGATACTAATTAGATTTCGGTGATTAAAATAGTTATATTGTTATAAAATAATTAGATTGTTTTAGCATAATATTAAAAGAGTCATTGCTGTTATTAAATACAATTACAATTACAGTACACGGGGCTTACAATGTAATCCAAGTTATTAGAATTTATAGAGCACTATAAATTCTAATAACTTGGATTACATGTGATGTGACTATAATGAGGAAGCTAAAAAAACCTTAACTGTTATTACCCACACGTAGTGCTCAACGTCGGTAAATTTGCTTTATTTAAAATGACAGTATGAGGGAATAATTATTAGTAGGGGGTGGAGGGAGAACTTTTTTATCATGGTTAAGTAGGTAGTAGACAGTTTAATAATGATAATAAAATTGTCAATCTATTTACTGAATTAAAATATTATAGGAGAGAAAAAAATATATACATAAAGTAGTAGAAAACTTTAGAGTATTGTTAGAACGAATGCGAAATAAATAGAAAAATTTATTCCACTACGTCAGGTCCTCTCGCGAGTGGGGTTTTGGGTATTATAATATTTCCATTGAGATTAGAAGTTCATTTGTTTTTTGTATAACACTAATCTATTAACAACACTCCAACCATGGAAAATTCTTCGGGTGATACTGGAATACGCTCAAATAAATGTTTGAATATTCGACTTATATCATATTCGATCATATTGTATACTTTTGCAGGCAACTGGTCATCCTTATTGCGGTTGGAAGCCCATATTGAGCATAATGACAAACAGGCTTCAAGTAAGTCATTATTTTAAATTTTGCACATAAATTTTGCATATATATATATATCGACATCTTCCGTGTCTGTGATAGTGGAACTCTCCCGCCTATTTTTTTGTGGACTAATTTATAGTCCATGATCCATTATGTGTTCTTATATAAACCTTTTGGCTGAGTTAACTGTGACTGTGTGAGAATTACAGAAGTAACATGAAGAACCTACCATGCTGGAACGTAGTAACAATATTTGTGACTAAACATGATAATCATGGCAATGAAATAATGATTATTAGGATTTGATTCCTGCTAAGTCAATGGAGGCAACTTATTAAGACAATAACTTAATAATATTAACTTATTAGTGAGTTTGTCTCTGTCATAGATAGAAGTGGGGTAGGTCGGAGAGCCCCCGAAGAAAGAGGCTACCAAGTACTCAGGCATTTCTGTCCATTGTATTACCTTTGTCATTCTTTAAGGGATAAATGTCGAGTCATAAATGTGACTAAACATTTCGAACTAGTGTCACAAGTACTCGAATGCCTGGGAATAATCTCGCAAGCGCATAAAACCAATAAAAAGGGTTTCTACAAGGACAGCACAGTTCGGTAGTGTCTTGAAAGCAGCAGTTATAAATATAAGTGAAGTAGAAGTGAATCTAGTTAAGCTGAGTACCAATGACTTAAACTTTGTCGACTATTTCTCAAGTAAATTAAGCTTCTATTAAACTAACTAATGAACATAAATTATAAATTTAAATTTATTGTGCTACGTTACACAATCCAGTGATACGAGTTTTAAGCATCAAACAACTTTTGTAAGAGCTTTTTACTAACAAATTTTATGTTTAATTTCAAAATAGAAGTGAAAGTGTAAAAATGCTCAAACAGGCTTTGAGATTGAGACTGTCAGGTGTGTGGGCGTCTCTTGGATGAGATTTATCTGCTTTATACCTTTCTACCTTTTATACCTTTCTGTGTAATTCATTGAAGTAGCTGCGACCGTCACAATCTAATATTTTCAATGACGGTTCGGGATGGGACCGAATTCGGTGAATTTTTCCATCTTCATAGCTGAGTTTTCTAAAAATGTCTTAAAGGGGTCGGAAGGAATGTCAAGACAAAATGAATGGACTAAGTGATTCTGAGAAATTTATATATATTTCTGATATATTCATGTATACTCTCATTATATTTTGTCACTCCTTTACACCTTACATACACTGCTTAACTACACACTTTAAATACCCCCTTTCTATGCCATCTATGCCATGCAAAATAATTGAAGAATATACCAGTTTATATATTTTTGTTCTTTCTGTGACTCTTGTATATCTCATATAGTGGCATAGTAGTCACAATGTAAGAGAGTTATATTATATATAGACACCTAAGACCTGACCTAGTTTTCAGTGATATTGAAGAAGAGGACTAAGTTTTTTTAATCATTCGAAATGACTTACCATTTTTATATTTGGTTGATTCTAAAGGGTTCAATTCGTGTTTCAAATCGTTTTATTTCTATTGCCTTAGATTATAAATTAAATTATCGACCAGAATTTGTTTCATGAAAAATTTTTAATGAATATTTTTCATACTAGGAGCCTTCCTCTCATTTTACCTCATACAATGCCAATCTACTCCAGCATCTGGCATGGCAAAATTTTATTGTACCGATGGGGTTCCGAAGCGTAAAAAAATCGTAAAAATAAATGATGATATAATTGTAATACATGCTGGTAATAGGAAAATCCTAACAACTCTGGCAGCACCCCAGTTGCGTCGCAAGTTGCGCAAGTTGTCTAATATAGACAAGCATAAAAAGATATTATGCACTTGCAGCAACATTGTTATTAAGTTCAGTGGACTGTGTAAGTTTATTGAATAGCTTCCTTAATCAGAACTGGATAAATCAAGTTAGAAGTTTTCCGCAATTCTAGATTATAAATTACAACTCGGTAATACCGGTAAATTGAGCTCTGGGCAACTTTCCGTATCAGCGGCAAATCGATTCTAAGTAAGCTAATTTGCTGCTATTCACATTTCAACAAAGCATTCGTAGAAAAACATTCAATTGTGGAGTCTGTATAGGTAAATACCATAAGTTTTTCCCATGTAATTCGTGGGAATTTCAAGGAACCTAATCTACGAGTTAGTCACAAAGTTGATACTGATATTCTAAGTTCTGTAAATGTATATGTATTAACCCTTGACTTACCAACTCAGTGAATAAGATTATTTAAATCAATCATTGAATAGATTTAAGTGTTTGAAGAGGATCATAAGAAGATTAAAATCAGTCATTGAAGAGGTTGAAGTGTTCGAGGAGGTAAATAAAATTATTAAAATCGCTGATTGGCGTGATGGAAGTCTTCCAGAAAACTACCGATCTAATTATTTTGAGTTGCGTAAGATTAAACATACAAAGATTAATCATAGGCCAAAGGTTTATTGAAAATTTATCTTCTTCAGATTATATATCAGAAAATATTGACAAGTTGACTTCAATGAATTTAAACTAAAACTGAAATGGATAGAACATGATTAGCTCAAGAAACAAATAACTATATTTGCTTTGAAAACATTGTTGAAAAACCAATTCTCTTCATACTCTTATCATCTTTTTTAGTATATAAAGAAGTGAAGAAAAAAGAAGGATAAATAAAATAAGGGAATATAAATGAATGAAATAAAGGAACAAAATATTTGAAATCCTAAAATAAATGTCAGAAATTAAATATAGTATTAATCTAGAAGGCAATAATAAATAAACAAGAGAGTGATATTCGAGTAATAATAAAAATTTATAAAAAATAACAACAATAATATAAAAAAATAGTATAATAAAAAATCAATAGATCTAAAGTTTTAAACACTTCTGCGAAGATATCAGTTCCCCCGAAAGTTATGCAACTACCTGACTACAGAATCTACAAATAATCATTTCATACAATCTTCAAGTAAGTCATTATATTAAATATTACTCATAAATTATGTATAACTGTCCTCTTTTATATATGGATGTCTTGTGGCAGTAGAACGCTCCCGTGTGTTTCTTGTGAACTGATTTACAGTCCATGATACCCCAAGTGTTCTTCTATAAACCTTATATAAGTCCTAATTTATGAATACATCTGTGAGAATTACAGTATTGATATAAAGAGCCTACCATTCTGCGACGGAGTGGCAGTAGGAATATTCGGACTAACATGAATAATCATTACAAAGAAATCATATTGAAAAATATTAGATACATGTGGCTTTTATTTGATTCTACGTCAATAGAGCAACTTATTAGAGACAAATTCTGTTTAGATTTGACCGCCTTTAAATTACAACATCGGCCTATCAAACCTTCCAACGAAACATTTCCAAGAACACTCAACTGCAAATAGCAAACGAACTTGAATATGAGGACACATATTTTAAGACCTCAATCGTCCATATTGTTAGTTCTCTAAATAGAAATTGGCTTATCTCTCTGCTTCTGAAGCAACAACACTGAACCAGCCAGAGCAGATTTGATAAGACTCTTGGAAAACCCCGAAGTAGACTCAATATACAAAGATTATTTTGTGGTATTTCCTTCTTTCGCTACTGAGGGCAGACGCTTCCTAAAAATAATCATAAATTTATTTCAATGGGGTGCTGCTCCTCTGGTCATATTTGGAAGGCGAACTGTTGTTATGCATTGTATTGCATAGCTCCATCCTAACACACCACATGGAAAATTTCTCTGAGTGACTTCAAAATCTTGCAATTACTCTTTTGATGTGGCTCATGGTGCACACCTCATATTGCCAAATGAATTCATACAGTACGAGAATCACCACAAATGAGTGGTTTGGCGATCATTGATAGGCAAGAAAGCACCCCAAGAGTCATATCAGTGATTAGTGTATAATAAAGGGAATATTTCTGCTAATGCTACCTTACTAAGTGATGTAGAAGTAATGAGCCAAGGTGTTGAAAAAAGTATTAAGAACTTTCCTTGGATCGTAACAAACTATGATCAGAAAGCGAATCTACCCTCACTGCCAAGAGAATTGGTGAAATGGAAAACAGAATGGAAGTGTTGAAAAGACAAGTCTGTGAAAGACTTGCTCCAAACTCAATGTACTTGGTGGAATGATAAACAGAATGAATACTTCAACAGACAATTCTGGTAAAAATCTTCCAAACTCTGCCAGTAATTGACTTGGTGAAATGGAAAACAGAATGGAGTTGTTTAAAGGACGTGCTTCAAACCGTTCCGTGCAAATTACTTGGTGAATGAAAAACAGAATAGTAGGGTTGAAAGGGCAATTCTGGAAGACATATTCCAAGCCTTCCTATTTCTAAACAGACAGACTGCAAAAAGTTGTACAATTTGATGTATTGTGAAAGAAAGGCAGTTTCTCATAGATATTTTGAACTAAGCTAATTATTTAGCAGGGTTCAAACTTCACAAATGTGAGAAACTCCCTTGGATTCTATTGTCTTTAATTTGCTATCATGAGTAATAAATGGACGAGTTTAATGGCAACGCTGCGGATATGTTTACAAGAACAACTTTTATGTAGACAAATATATTCAAGGTCAACCAAGAGGAGTTGCCGTTGTCTGGTATTATAATTAGAGGAACACTAAATCAGTCTAATTTCAATGGCGTTAAAAATATTTATTGAATTATTAATCTAGAAAGAACATTTTCTTTGTGTTTGACCTGATTTTGTCAGAACTAGGAGGTTCAGAGTGTATTGGGACCGGGCAATGTACATTCCCTATCCTTGGATAGACTTCTGTGATGCTTAAAGAGTCAACAACTATGAAAACTATCTGCCCCGTACTAGTTTCATGCTTACAGTACAATGGAGATTGCCTTGGAGTCTTACTTCTACGGACGTTCTCCACCCTAACCCATTTCTATTCTGTTCTATTCTATAATATTCTAATCAAGAAATAGTAAGGATAATTGGAGACCCGAATCATACCCTGAAAAACAGTAGAATGTTATCTCAAGGAAATTTTAAATGATTATTTCAAGGACTTTTTCGTTTTGGTTACAACAAAGATTATAAAGAATAAATAGTCAAAAGTAAAGAAAGTAAGTGACGAAGTGAGGAAAGTGGGATATTGTATCCTTAAAATACAGGTAAGCTTATTTCACCTAAAGGAAGGTATGGCAGAACAGATCATTGAATATACAAATATATATGATGGATATATATATATATATATATATATATATATATATATATATATATATATATATATATATATATATATATATATATATATATATATATATATATATATATATATATATATATATATATATATATATTTATATATATCCATCATAAACAGCATTCATTAATAGAAATCAGAAGAGTTCTCTCAACTCTTTACCAAATATGAACAGAATATATTTGAACATTTGGATTTTTTTATGATTGTGTTTATATATTTTTTTCCTTTGCAATATCGCTGTGAATTCTGGAACCGGTTCATTTTTAGCTCTCCTCAAATTTTACACAACATGAAGTTCAATGGTCATTCATTTAGCACTTAACTTATGATATCAGTGACACTTGTGAGCAGTTTCTCATCGATAATTTGAACTCAGTTAAATATTAAATGAGGATCAAACTGTCCTTAAATAAGTTCGACTCAAAATTAAAGATCATTTTATTTAAAGGTATTTCTTCTTTGGAACATTTTATTTCAAGGTATTTCGTCTGTGGTATCACAACTAAGACGACGGATGAAACTAACTTCAAATACTCGTATATATTATTAGGAATCGTCTGATATATATTTGCTTAATGACTATAGTAATACTGCAGAATAAAAATATAGTAATAATGATAAATAGAATGAATAAAATAGAAATAATGATATTATTAATTCATAATGTTGTGAGAGAATGCCAAAAATAGGACTTTGTTCAATGCGAGTGATAAGATTTTGAGTTATACTTGTAAAAAGAAAGTAGCTGAGGAGTATTGAGTTGCTTGAAGTGAATTGACATCACACAAAATATACAAATTTTGAAGTGCAACATTTCGCAACACTCCACTACTTCTCCTCGAACTTTCTCTGAACTGATATGGCCGTCACTTTCCTTTGATATAACAACAAGTAAACTATTGATATGCTGGCTCAACCAGAAGGAAACTACACACTCATATAAAGGGGAGGACTACCATGACCCCACATGAACTTTCGCGAGTACTGAAAATCGACTCCAAATATGAATTAACTACCTGCAGTGTTGCCGTTTTGGTTATTTTTAACCAAAAATGGTTATTTTTTTTTCAATGTGGAGATGTGAACTTTTTTTTTCAATTTGGTAACTTTTTTTAGTAATATTTTTGCTGTATTTTATGTGATAAATTTGCATATCATGTCTTCAGTTTATGAATTAAAATCTACAAAACCATTATCTTTGATATTCATTACTTCTGACGTTAAATCTCTCGCTATGATCACGGCAAAGGCTGTGAATTAAATGCAGAAAATTTGTACTATTCAAGAGTGCTACATGAAATTTTGGCAATTAAAACAATGGGACAATTGTCAAAATTTTCTCTTTGATGATAAAAAGTCCTGATTTAACACACACCTAAGGTAAAAGTATGTTGTTCGCTTTACGTATACAAAATATACATTACTGTTTAAATTGGCGCAATGAAAAAAGTAGTCTGAAATGAACAATTTCTAAGAAAGCTTAAGTTTGTGGGAAAAAAAGACATAAAATTTAATAAATGGACAAGTAAGTATTTGTATTTTGAAATGTTTGAATGTATGTATTTGAATTCAATTATATTTTTTAAATTCTTTTTAGGTTTTTATTGAAAAATACTGAAGCTAAAGGAAAAAATGATGAAACAGAAGAATTATCATCTGAAAGCGACAATGAAAGTAGATAAAAACTTAATCGTTTAATTTGTCATACATTTTTTCTATATAAAAATTATTTCCCATACAGTAAAAATAAAAAGATCCCTAAAAGAAAGTTTCGGACTGCATGGCTAGATGAATTTCCTAGGCTACTAAATAAAGATGGTAATGGGTATTGTATAGCTTGTGAAAAGAAATTGTGCAATCACGTAAGCTATTTAAAAAAACATGCACAAATACGTATTCATATACAAAATGTGGATAGGAAAAAAAACCAAATCAAAATAAATTCTTTTGCAAGTGCAGAAAACGAAAATCTTGTTAAACAAGTATACCACGCCGAACTAGCACTTGTAATGTTTCTAGTTTACCACAATTTGCCATTTATATTAATGGATTATTTACCCGGCTTATTAGTGGAGTGTTGTCCTGACTCTAAAATTGCACGGAATATTAAATGTTGCAGAAGAAAAGGAACACAGCTAGCAGAGACATTGGGATTTCAAGAATTTTAAGATTATTGCAGTGTAGAACCACATAAAATATTAGGTATTTCTGTAACCCGGTGACTGGCACTATAAAATGTTATCAATCGTATAATTGAGCAGTGGGTTGCTTTGCATTTATATTTTATATCGTTTCACTTCGAAGTAAACGGTATAAAAGCTTGAGAAATGGGAGAACTGATGGGCGACGCTGGCTTAAAAGTATATTTTTTATTTCTCTCATATATTCTTAATATAATTAATAACTTAAATAAAGAATTTCAATCGGAAAAAGTGCGTCTTCCATACGTCTATAGCCAACTGGAAATAAATTTCAAATTAATTTTAAGCAATTTTACCAAAAGCAGTTACGTTAAAAGTTTAGATTCTTTGGAAACGGTAAATTTATTTGATGAAAGGAATTACTTAAATGTGGAAAATATTTTTATTGGCCATAAAGCTGAACTATATATGCAGGAATGTAACTTGTCCTACTTACAGAAATATGAAATTAAAAAAAATATACAATCTTTTTATATCGAACTTTTAAAAGAAATTTCAAAACGTTTTGACTTTTCAAGAAAAGATTTAAAACATCTTTTCAATATAACACCAAATCAAGTATTAAATAATTTAAATATATGAGCTGATGATGATTTTATCTAATGCCGCATCATCAGTGAGGTCACTACCACATGTACCAACAACAACAACAACACATTGACTTCAATGAGTATTTAAGAATTGTCTCATCACTACTCAATTAAGAGTATCTTAAATGGGATATTATAATTTATATTTAATACTTCTAATGAAGGTTAAAGGAATGCATATATGCCACTTTAATTTTCAGTGTTATCTTCAATACTTATAATGAAGCTTTATGTAATTCACGTAAGACAATTCAATATTCAGACTATATTTTCAAAATTTTGAATGCCTATTTACGAATGCACGTACGACAATTGAATTTTCAGAGGTATATTGAATGTTTCAAATGAAGTTTTATACAATGCACATATGACAATTCAATATTTAGAGATATATTTAATACTTGTAATGAAGAAAATACAATGCACGTATGACATTTTAATATTCAGAGTTAATTTCAATACATCTCATTAAGTTTAGGCAGTCACTCACTATTCAAAATTATATTTAATACTCCATTAGAATTCAATATTCACAATTATGAGACTCTATGAGACTGTTAAGATCAGTTTCTATATTTCGTATCAGATTTATCCTTATTCGCCTGAGTGAATTTGTGTTTAGAAATGCGACTTCCAGTAAACAAAAATATTCCAGAGAAAGATGAAGTAAACTGCACTCCAGCGAACTACTGCCATAAAAACTTTTTGGAGATTGATTGTAATATAAACGAATATATGGAATAAGTCAAGGGAACATACTCATTAATATTTGTATGCTACGAGTATTGTAGCGGCAAGGTAACTATTCTCAGCCTTCTGCCTGTTTGTCGTACTTGTAGATATATTATTCAGCAATTTTTGACCACACTCGTCGGTTCGTATCAACCCCACCTGCGTTATTGAATCATGTTACCAGCTGCACACCAAACTGTACCTTTGTACATTGCAAACTCTTCCGAGAGTGAACACTTTTGGCTCAAAAATTGATTGTTCTTGCACCCCGTTCTTTGATTTAAGTGTAATATCAGCTTTTGAGTTTGGGTTTTTCCAGAGCAAACATTTGTCTAAACAATTTCTCTTGTCTTGTCAGAGGAATGCTCTGCATTATCGTTATCTCATTAATATGTTTATGCTACTAGTATTGTAACGACAAAGTAACCATTTCATTGTTGGGTTTACTGCGGCACAGATGACATTTCTGTTCAATAAATATGAATAACATTAAAAATTTCAAATTTGGCCCAGGTAATTGGTAGAATATTGCATTGATTTCGATCAGGACTTCTCTGGAGTCAGTAAGCCAATTTAACTCAAAGTCAGACGGTGCAATTAGCAATGCATTTTTTTACTATATTCTTGCCGCAAGGCAAGCCAATTTCTGTATTGCCCATCCAGAGTTCTTATACTCATAGCTACTATATATACTTAGCGTGGCTTGATTATGTTGGTCACGAATATCCTGTTTTTCTATGGCTTCAACTTATCTTTTGATAATACCTCTTTTCGTATTTTTGTATAATGTTCATAGTACGTTATCAGTAAAAATATATTGAAGTATCAGTGCACGTGACAGGCATTGCTCCAACCATACTACCAGCTACCTAAAAGCAACCTCAAAGCCACCTTTACCATGACACAACCCTTGCGTATACCAAAGCCTTACGAGTTTTTCCAAAAAAAATGCACACACAAAAGCAAAGTGCATCGAGTTTGTGTGCATCTGAGTGCATAGGTTTTCAGGTCGTTTACCCACATAACACGGTTTCACCGACGAAGAGTGTTCAAAGTGTTCCACAAAAGAGAGTTGCTAATAAAAAATGAAAATAAAAAATAGTTATATGCGCAGCACGATCATTTGTGGGGCAATTTTCTTGCTTTGCTTCTCGGAAATTCCACACCGAAAATGTAAGAAAAGAAATTTGATTGGAAATACCCAATCGGGCCGTTTCTGTGGTCGGCCGATGTGTAGAAATTTTCTAATCTACGCGTATGTGACAAGAACATGTTTTGGTACGTTGAGAAATCAAACATAAACTTTAAACACACAAAATTTCGAGTATAAAAGGGTCCGGTCGTGAGGTTTGGCAGCACAGCAGCTAGTTTCTAGAGACCAGCAGCAACATGAAAATTTACGCATTTATCGGTATCGTTCTGGCCATGTTGGCTTTGGTCGCCGGTGAGTTCAGCAGTTGCAAGAATTTCTTTCTCAATGCCGTACTAATAAAATATTCTTCATTTCAGGCTCTCGTCAACCTTTGTATCCTGGAGGCGGTGGTGGCGGAGGCGGCGGTGGTGGTGGTGGAGGCGGTGGTGGCGGTGGCAAGTAAAGCTTAGAAATTCACAACACCGAAATCCATTCATTATTATACAGGCTCCACTGACTTTGGCATGACACTTGGAACAGAAACTAAGCTAAATAAATAAAAAGTTATAAAAAGGACTCAAATGCTTTCATTATTCATTTGCATGATGGTGTTAGGTGAAAATTGTTGGATGGTATTGGGTCTTTATACAGTTCGATTCTATGGTATTGGGCTCTTCATACAGTCCGACTTTTCGACTCGGGACTTGTATTGACTCCCACACATCTCATTGTGGTTTTTCTTAGCCTCTTTTATTGTTTTATTGTTGTCATAAATTGTGCAGTGAGGTGTGTTGCTGCTGTCACACTACGGTGAAAGGAAAGGTGGTTGCTTTGTATGAGCGTGGTCACTTATTTCTTGTAGCCGTTGTTATGTCTCCTCTCTCAGCCGTTCGATAGTCCTTTCTCACATTTTAGTCATTTCAAAACCTCTTTGAGATCAGCTTCATGCATCTGATATCCTTCCAGTTGATATCAGATTTAAATTGATATCAGATGACATCAGAAGATGCTTTACGCAAGGAGTCGAATTACGCTGTCCTTGTAGCTTTATCAATATCATCCTTCAGCAATTGTTGTGTCACAATCCAAGTCTCACAGGCATTGATTTGGATTGTTCCACAGCACTTTCTTCAGGATGATATTTATAACGCCATGGGGACACTCTCAACCAATTTGTACTACTGTAATGATACGTGTTCAACAAGAATTCTTACAGTGGTCTGTGGTATCTTTTTGAGCACTCTTAGCAAACACCACTATTATGAAATTGATAGATTTTGACAGTTATACTACCAGAAGGACACTCTACTACCACATCACGATTTCATGATTACAGTTTTACTCCGTCTGACCCCATATAAATGTTCAAAGTTTATAGTTGGGACATTTGTAAGAATGTTTAAAGAGAGTGTAATCAGTGGTGATCGAAATCACGAAATTACTCAGCCTTCTGCCTCTCTGTCATACTTTGTATTATTCAGAACTTTTGGACCAATCTCGTATCAACCCAACTTGCCTTATTGAATCAAGTTATCAAACTGTAACTTTCGACACTGCAAACTCTTTTGAGAGTGAACACTTTTAGCTCCAAAATTGAATATTGTTTCACCTCCTTCTTTCATTTAAGTGTAATATCAGCTTTTGAATTTGGGTTTTCCAGAGGCAATATTTTCTAAACAATTTCTCTTGCCTTCCCGAACGAATGCTCTGCATTGTCGTTATCATTCTATACATTCACAAATTATATTTGGAGGCTCCTACAAAATCACAGTGTATTCTGTGCTTATGATAAGCATTCACATATGTTCTTTATCTCTCCACCACCAATCTCTTCCATTGGGAGTCATTAACCTACTATAATATTTTATGTGACTGCCCCTGTTTTCTTGCGGTTGCTCTTTTGCCACTACTCCTGTTGTTCCTCAGAAGTCTGCCTCCCCTTCGTTGTTATTCGCGGACTTATCAGTCAGCATGCTTTTTCATACTTTGTCAACAAAATAGATTATGTCATAATACGAAATAATTTTAAGTCAATGTTTATGAGATTTTAATGACTACAGTCGGTCGTTAAGAAGTATAGAACTCTGAAAGAAACATTTAAGATAATGACAAATGGGCGATGAAGAAATATTGTGAGAGCATTGCCACTTATTATCATACCTTTGTTTGAATATATCCCTAATATATATGAAATATAGTTGATGAAAAGCTAATCTACGACCTGATATGGATAAATCTATAAATCTATACTATACCTATAAAAATTAGTTATCAGTGGAAGGACATAAACAGCAACAGCGAATCATGATCAACCAGTCATAAATGATTTTAGCCTTTTAACGTTAATAAACTTGATTCTGGAGTGCGTAGAAATGAACTCGTAGGTAGTTGAAATAGATAAAGGGAGAAATGTTGTGATATTTTATTTGTTTCCAGCCGAAGTCGCCTTATTGTTAAAAAAATATATTGTTTTAGAATTATATCATGTATTGTTTTATATATTTTCCATATTTACATATAATATTAGAGGACCAAAGAACTCTACTACTCATCCCTTATCAAGTTAGCAACGATTTCAGTTCATGAATCATCCCTCTGAAATTAGCTCTTTGTATAGAAACTTTTCTTTAAAGTTGATACCAAGGAAAGCCACTCAAATCCGATTCAAGCACCCTTTTCATGTTTTGTAATTGCAATTTGACTGGAATATAGTAGACGTACCGCTGTTATGACCCATGTATAACTATAAGAAGGACTTTTATAGACATCAATCAATTGTCTTTATAATTGTATGTAGAACATTTATAGGCACCATATTCCAGTAAAAATTTAACCATATATAGACCTTTTATATACCAGATATTCAAGAATAATGTGAACCATCTGTGGGACTTATAAAGACGCCAAGATACTTCAAGTGTTGTAGGCACCATATTCAAATATAATTTGAACCTTATGCTGGACTTTTATATACACCATATTCAAGTATAACTTTGACCTTCTAGGCGACATTTATAGACATCATATTCAAGTATAACTTGAACCATATGCAGAACTTTTATACAAACCATATTAAGATACTTCAAGTGTATTTAGAATAGTCCTTGTATACTAAAAGTAGAGGGCATATACAGTGTTTACATAATTACTATTATATCACATTTAAGTTTCTATATTACACCCAACATTTGTATATTTTATATATACTCTCATAAAATCTCCAAAAACATCACGTTCTCATGTAGAGTACAACAGAATGAGTGATTAGTGCGGAATACTGCTTATGCCTAAGACAATTCCTTGCACTTTGGGGTAGGTCAGTTCAGCATTTAACATAAATTTAGCTGATGTATTTTATATGTTTATTATAGCTTCTTCGTGCACTTAAGATCCGGTCTTATGGGTCGAATCTATGGAATGAGCTCAATGAACTTTATGATGATGAACGATCCGTCCAATTGATTCAGTGAATCAGTCTAGAAATGAGCGGAGCATGGAATAGCTCGAAATGCGGTTAGTAGGCCAAGGCCAATTCTACCGTTTCATTGTCAAGCGTTCATTGCTCTCTCGTGCGTTGGGCTGAAAAAAGAGAATGCAGACCAGAGAAGAAACTTATACGTATATATTTCTCCCAGCAGATATGCTTTAAATCACTGTTTGATTAGTGGCTGCATTGAAGGAATATTTAAACGAATCATTAAATGATGAAATGATGCGAAATTATTTTAGAGGTGAAGGCATCATTCCAGTTGTGGTTGATTATAGTTCCCGTGTGAACTCTCATTCAAATTGTGTTTGTTTTTATCAGCTGTTCATTGAGTTTTTTGTTTGTTTTGGTAATTAGGGAAACAATTTCAGAAGCTTACAATATGAGCATCTTGGAGAATCAAATGTGTGGATCATGAACTAGTGAAGTACCCACAAATCATTTGAATCTCTAATTTCTTGCTGCTTCCTTTCAGAACTCAATCTGAATGCACAAGTGATGTTTGAAAGGTCTAATGAGTTTCGTGCGAGTGGAAGGAAATATGACAACGGTTACAGGGTGAAGAGATGTTCTCAATGAGGGAGGGGGATATTTTAGTGAGTGCAATCCTCACATATCAAATCTGTGACGATAGATTTGATGATGGATAAGCATTTTTACACTCTCTACCTTTAAAAAATATGTATTTTGGCGGCAGTTATGAACGGGTCCTTAAAAGGAATTATTTGAAGAAATATTTATGTATGTCGGAGTACTCAACTGATTTATTGAGTTCACTGAAATATAACATATTTCCCACCTAAAGTGTTCATACTTCATGACTGTAATATTCAATTATTGTATTTATGTTTAAGTGTAAATTTTTATGTTAATAAATGGGCTCGATGTGCCCGCATCAAGTTCACTGCTCATATTGCTTGCGTGCTGATTACACTGAATAAGTAATTCTTTCGAGTAATTAACAAACATAATTGCAAAATATTACATAATTTTTATGTGAATATTTATTTTCATTGCTAAGAACTAATTTGTGAACAAATTTTAATTTTTATTAACATTTTCAGTACGAAATATCAATTAGTACAAAATATAATATTGCCAATAAAATTATGTTATTCTTTTCTAATAAAAGAAATATTGATATAAAAACAATCATAAAAATAAAATTTTTTCTAATAAAATTAATTTTGTTGATAAATTAACAAATTTTGTACGTTATTTCAATTTTATTTATATTTTTTAGTACTAAATAAAACATTAAAAGGTTTTGTCTTCTATTTTTTAGTACTCAATATAAAACAATAACTTAATGGATGTAGTACTAAAAATTAATTTATTAACAATACTAATTTTTACTTTTATTATTAATAAAACAAAAAATAAATGGAATTATAAAAAGAAAATTGCATTCAATTTTGTATTTATTAATCATTAATTAATGGAAAAACTAAATGTTTTAACTAATTTTTTAGTATTAAAAATATTCCGAAAATGTAAATGAAATAATAAAAATAAAAATAAATTATTGTATTAAATATAATAATAATATTTAATAAACTAAAATATCCTCCTCCCTCACTGACACCATATCTCCACCCTGAAACCATTTTCATACTTCCTTCAAGGTGGAGACTTTTACTTCGTCCCTATTGGACTCTCAACGTTATGCCTACGTCCAGGTCCCGCTTTTTTCGCCGGAGCACATTTTCCACATATTTATCTACGTAGTCGCAGGTCTCTGTGCTGCTGTGATTGCTCTGTTTGCCACCTTGTGTATTTGAAAGAGGTGTGCTCTGTATTATTCGAATTCTTATCGTCGTATATGCACTCAGGCCCTTCGATTCTTCCCATTCACTGTGTAGATACTTGCAGGTATCCGTGGTCAGACAGCAATTGCGTGATGTAGTCCCTCCTATCTAGCTCGCTATGTTGGGGATGAGTCCAACTGTCCATATGATACCCTATAAGAAGATAACTTTTTACACCGATAGCCAGTCCGCAATACTAGCGTTACTAAGTGCACATACACACCCAAAAACACCCCAACATTGTACAACATCTCTAAACGAGCATTTGGAACAATATGATGTACACCTGTGCTGGATCCCTGGGAATAGGAATATTGAAGGAAATCGCCTGAACCGGCCAGAGCAGGCACCGAGCTACATAATATAAGCACAGCACAAGAAGTATACCATTATCCACTAGATAGCTACGAGAACCGACCTTCAATACTGCAAAGCAAATCTGGCCTAAATTACCCCCACCCAGGTCAATGGCACTGATACCACCAAACAAACCGTTTATCGGATTAATAGCACGCATCGTAACCGAACACTACCTTATGGGAACACATGCATACATACTTAGATTTCCTCTTAACGATGTCTGTAGAAGCTACGACAATGAAGAAGAAGAAGAAAGTGTGGAACATCTTTTATGTAAATACGCAGCGCTGTCAAAGAGACGCTTTCTCTATATCGGAAAGTATCTCTTCAGCCACATTTCGGAGCTGGAGGAGACTTCAATACGAATCAATGATCGGTGGTACCTGCCGCGTAGTGTCAATGCAGCTCCGTCCACAAAACAAGCGCTCGATGCGACGCAGCGAATCTCGCTAATCTCCCCGGCTTCTGCTAGTTTTATAAATAGATACATTTTAGATTTAATTGAAAAGCAATTTCATGATAATGAATCATTTCAGATTAGCCTCCTCGCTATCTCTCGCGCTCTGGCTAAGAGTATAAAAGGGCACCACCAGCGTCTGATCTTATAACTACGGCGATACACAAATGGCGTCGTTCATTCCGTGCATAATTGTGCTCAGCTGCGTTTGGCTGAGTCAGGCGCAATTTGGAGGTGGCGGTGGAGGAGGGGGAGGAGGCGGCGGAGGTGGTGGTGGATTTGGCGGTGGAGGATTTGGCGGTGTAGGTGGTCCCTATGGCGGAGGCGGAGGTGGTGGTCCCTATGGCGGAGGCGGAGGTGGTGGTCCCTATGGTGGTGGCGGAGGTGGTGGTCCCAATGGCGGTTATGGCTATGCAGGCTACGGACCAAATGGTGCCTTTGGAGGGGCAGGCGGCAATGGTGGCTTCGGTTTTTCAGCTCCTAGTAGTGGAAGTGGTGGAAACCCCGGACTTGGTGGTGTTGGAGGCGGAGGAGGTGGTGGCGGTGGAGGTCCCAATGGTGGTTATGGCTATGGCGGTTACGGGCCAGACGGCGCATTTGGCGGCGCCGGTGGAAACGGAGGTTTCGGAGTTTTCGTGCCAAATGGTGAAGGCGGAGGAAATACTGTATTCGGAGGTGGCAGTGCCGCTGGTCCAAATGGCGGTTATGGTTATGGCGGATATGGACCAAATGGTCCGTTTGGCGGTTCAGGTGGAAATGGTGGATTTGGCGTATTTGTCCCAAGTGGACCAAAGGGTACGACTGGTGGAAATGAGGCAAATAATGGCGTCGCTAAGGGTGATGATACTGGAGAGGGTCCTAAGTGGAATATTGCCGGCAAATCGAGCAGCGCTGCCTCTGCCAAAACTGCTGCAGCCGCTGGCAACTGAACGATATCATCAGCATGATTGTGAAAAACGTAGTTTAGCGTAGTTTAGTATTGAATGAGAATTAAATTAATTAAGAACAATTTAAATCGTTTCATTGAGAGTCGGAGAGAATAGCTCTTTTATAAGCTTTTATAAAGCTTTGTCTTAGGAATAATAGTTCAATTACACCCCTTATATAATCATTGGGACTAACCAACTAGAAAACCTCCGTCGTAATAATGACTGAAAGTGTTGAGCTACCCACATTTTTATAGGAATTGATTGAGTAAACAGAGTCCTCACATTCTTCGGATTAGGAACCACGTTTAACACTATTCTGCGAAAAAATAAAATCTTCACAACCTTCTCTTATTCAATTTCTGGGAGGTACAGTACTCAATTCAATGGAGCATCAAGCCAACTGGAATGAGAAAGCATGGGAAGGTTTTTCCCACCACAGAGAGGAACTTGTAAATATATATTATAAACAATCAACTTCGGAAAACCCATAACATGGTTTTATACTCGAATTCATAGCCTCCTTTGTCTAACACAAACTGGCAGCAATTTCGGAAAGTTGTTGAGAACATCGAAAACATAGAACAGATAGAATGTTTGGCTTAAATTTATATAAACGAGAAAACAATCCAGAATGAAATTTAGGGCGTTTCTTAGAAAATATTGGAAATATGGAAAACATAGAAATAAAAAAAAAAACTTAAAAATGAATCAATTAGAAAACATAAAGAATATGGAACACAAAGAAATCATTAAAAAAACATAGTAAATATGGAATATATAAAATTTGTGGAAAACAAAGAAAATTTGAAAAACCTGGAAAATATAGAAAACAATGAAAATATGGAACACATAGAAATTATAGAAAACATAAAAAATACGGAGAACATAGAAATTACAAAAAACATTTAAACTGTGGGAAACATAGAAATTACAGAAACAATATAATATTTGGAAATTTTAGGAAAAAAGAAAATATGGAAACATAGATATTATAGAAGCAATAAAAATTTGGAAAGAATAGAAATTATAGAAAGCATAACAAATATGGACAACATAGAAATTATGGAGAACATGAAAAATGTGGTATATATTGAAATTATTAAAAACATAGAAAATATTAAATACTACAAAATATTAAATACTACAAAATTTATAGAAAATATAGAAAATATCTAAAACATGGAATTTATAGAAACCATAGAAAACATTGCCAACATACTAATTATGGAAAGCACAAAAATTAAAGAATACATTGTAAATGCAGACAACATAGAAATTCTAGAAAATTTATAAAATGGGGAAAACATAGAAGTTATCAAAAAGCAAAACTATATGGAAAACGTAGAAATTATAGAAAATTTACAGAATAAAGGATAAATTAATAGTGAAAACATAGAAATGATACAAAATATAAAAATAATGGGACACATAAAAATTATAGGAAACATACGATATAAGAAAACATAGAAATTATGGAAGACAAAGAAAATATGGAAAACATAAAAAATAAGAAAAACTCAGTAACTATAGAAGATATAGAAACCATTGAAAACATAGAAAACACAAAAACGTGGAAAGCATCGAAATTATGGAAAACATAGATAATACATAAAAGATAGAAATGTGAAAAACATAGAAATGATAGAAAACATAGAAAATATGGAAAACAGGTATTAAAGAAAATATAGACATGTAAAAAACATAAAAATTATAGATAGAAAACATAGAAAAATGGAAAACTGGAATTGAAAAAATTTAGAAAATATGGAAAAATTAGTAGTAATAGTTAGTATGTAGTCACTAAAAAAATAATAGAATCAAAAATCATAGAAAATTCCACAAATATGGATAAAAGCTTAAAATTGCTTCGAAAATAATTTAGTTAGCATTTCCTCAATACAAAACATCCATGAACATAGAAAGCTTTAAAAAAATATGACAAAAGAAGATACATTTTCAGAAACTAAGAAAATATGAAGAAATGTATACTAAAGCGTTTGGTGTATATCAGAAGTTTCCAAACTGATTTGGCCTTGGGACTTCTTTACCAGGTAAAAGTACTCAGCTACCTTCAAAAACTCAAGAACATGGTTTTACGATTTCATGCATGCTCTTTTGAGAATCTTCTGGATAATAAAATCTTGGAATGGGATTCACAAGCTAGAGAAAATATTGTAAAATTAAATATGTCGAATGAAGACTTTTTCTAAGATATACAAAATAGTTCGACGCCTGAAAATTATGTTTCAAAAAGCAGTTGACTGGAAGAAGTCAGCTGAGGCTTGCCTGAAGCTGAAGGATACGTCAGTATAAAAGGTAAGTCGTTCATTGAATAAGATCTTGAAATTTAGCATTAAAAAACCATAAAACTTATACTGAAAGTTTTTAAAATAAATTCGAATAAGTGCTTAAAATGACTTTTGAAATATTGTCTCAAAATGTTTGGGGAATTAACTGGGTTGATTCATAGCAATGCAATAAAATTTTTGTGTGATCTGCAATGAAATGTTTTGTCCCGGGGAAGATCATAGGTTATGTTCTCTGGGGAAACATTCAGTCCAATGCCTATTATATCACTCCTTTAATTGCTTCGTTTCATTGTGATAATCAAATTAATTGTTACTATTTACTATCATTGGAGTTGTCATTCTGGGGTCTTTATAATTTATCACCAAACGATCCCCAAACATGTTCGTACAATTTTAGACTCATATTATTCTAGACAATTAATATTTGTTTGATACTCGAAACTCCTGGATTTATTGCTGAGTGAAGAAAGAGAGCGAGAGAGAGAGAGCGAGAGGGAGGGAGAGAGGACGAGAGAAAGGGAGAGATAGTGAGATAGAGAGAGAGAGAGAGAGAGAGAGAAGAATGGGAAGACCTTCGATTTACTTAAGGTACAGAGTGGCATAAAGCAGAAACAGCAACAGAAACAGAATAGAAGAGAAAATTAGCAACTATCGATAATATTTGTAACTTCTGTTGCAAATGTACTGGCCTATGGTTCTATTGCCGTTTCTGCTTTGTCACTCTGCACCTTTATACAGAGAATATCTCAGCTATCCCAGATCTTTCACATTTTCTATGTTCTATGCAATATTTGCGTTCTATGTTTTTTTTTGCTCGAATTTTCGGGGCTAAAGTTGAATTTGCAAATCTAAACACAACTGCGCCTCACCAAATGGAAATATATATGTATCTGTCTAAAATGGCAACTACTTCAAAAGTCTGAGTGGAGTACACAACCCGGAGTAGGGAACAACAAAAGTTTGCCAAAATAATTTAAATATAATTCACAGTTTTTTTGGTCACTTCTCTTTTTGTTGTTTAATCCACTTCTAAGAAAAAAATAATAAGAATTTGTTAGACAAAAACAAAGAGGTAAACAAAGCTTCAGTCAATTATTCAAACGTAAACAAAAATAATGATTATTAAAACTTGTTTTTGGTGTGTCCGAACACATAAATTTGTTGAGACTTCCACAGAGTCGTAGTTGGAAAAAAATTGTATGGGGATGGGGTGGAAATATATGGGTTTCATATAAAAACATGAGGTTTATACGAAATAAGAAATCAGAGAGAATGGAAGAACAACTAACGATCACATCAATAAATCATCTGAGAAGTGTAATTTAAGTTATTAACAAAGGGAGGAAGAAAACATTAGAGATCAAGAATATGCTCCAATTTAATGGAAGAGTGTGGACTTGTGGAGGAACGTGAACTTGTGGAAGAGTGTGGACTTGTGGAAGAGTGTGGTCTTGTGGAAGAGGCTGTTGGCAGAACTCGAGAGGAAGATACGTTGCAATGTATATCGTTCAATAAGCGTGAACGACGTGTATCGAAGAAGATGGAACGATGAGCTGTATGAGCTATACGCCTGACAGTCAAGCGCAGAAAACTTCAGCGGCTCCGCTAGTTTGGATACGTTTAGCGAATGGTTAAGGACGGTCTGGCTAAGAGGGTGTATTTTTCGACATATGATGGTGGATAGCGCAGAAGAGGATGACCTAGTCTCCGTTGGAACGACCCATTGCTGAGGAACCTGTCTGCGTTTGGCCTTGCCAACTGTACAATCGTTCCATGGCGCTAAGTGGTATAAGCAAACGAATTCCTAGTCGTTAAAAATAACGACTTCGATAAGTTTTGTTGTTGCAGTCCTAATTTTAAAAATAAATAACAATCCAGACATGGTCGTGAAGCAGATCGTTCCGTAATCAGCAATATCAGCCGTGCCAAAATTAATATAACCAGTCCAAATTACAGTGTGAAATTTCTAAGAAGTGAATCTCTGTTTGAAAGTCGTCAATCGTGTGCGAATTTCTAATAAAGACCAATTTGTGTATAACCTGAAAACAGAATCCAGACATCAGAAGCACCGAAGTAAGGATTTATGCATTCACCAGGCTAGTGCTGGCATGGTTGGCATTGCCCTCTGGTAGCTTCCAATTTTATGTGCTAATAAACATTCTCTCTAATGCAGCCCATTGAAATCCTGACCATTTACCAAGCCAGAAGTTGGCGAGGGGGTCAGTAATAATGCTAGACTTTGAACAACTTTGAAAACAACTGTTTTTTAATATTTGATAAATTTTATTAAATAATGCATTAATTTTATTAAAAACAACTATAAAAGATTTATGAATTTTAATTTATATTTCAAAATTCCTGTTTAGAGCAAAGTAGACCCCCGAAACCATACCAATTTAGTTAGAGAAATTATGGTTATGGTAAATCGAACGAGCCGAACAAGAACTTGAAATAACCTACTCTCTCCCACAATAAACGCCAGTATTCATATAAATCCAGAGTAGGTGTGGAAGTAAGAGATCAGGGGATCGAAGTAAAATATAAGAGGATCAATTATCTCTAAGTTGCGTTTGGTGGATGTGTGTTAGCAACTGAGACATTGTAGGTTTGGAACCCTTGTAGGGTAAGGAGGTATGAAAAAGAACATTAGTAGAACCATGTCTTGGAAGGAATTATAATTCGCTATATTAAAGATCATTAACAGATAAATTTCTAGGAGGTATTAAAGTTCACAACTACACCACTACGCATCTAGCAAGCAAACCTGAGTAGACGCGTTCAATGGAACAGCGAACTCAGGTCAAGAACCTATGAATTCTATGTATCAATAAGTTCCCAGTAAACAAACTGCACGCTGAAGAACAGTCTGCTGCGAAAGGCTGTTGAACGAAACCAAAATGTTCACAAAGAGCGACAATCTTCCATTTGACAATGGTTTGTTTACGTTTTCTGCTTTTTCGGGGAATCACGATTTTTATGTAATTTATGATCAAAATAGATCAGCAAATTAATATTCATTTTATAATTGATTCAATAAAATATCAGCCAATAAATAATAATAATTTAACTATTATAATTTAATTGAATCCGAATTTAAATAATATTCAAATCAGATGAGAATGAAACTTATATACAAACTTTATGTACTGAAAAACCCTTGTATAAAAATAGGCTTAGAAATTATTAGAACTTTTCGCTACTAAGTCACGGAAAATTGGGAACGCATCCTTAGATATTAAGGAGTGTTTTTTCATGAAAATAATCATTGATAATATAATTCAGAAATATAAATAAGTGATAATATAATTGATAATATTTTGAGAAATTTGTCATTAAACTAAATTTTTCAACCTCGAATACATATCAAAAATCAGATCAATGACAGATTGCATCTTGATGGACCCTCATTTTATGGGAAAGAGTATAATTTATTCAATACTCTTATTGAATAAATTATACTTTTTCTTATTAAATGAGAGTACATCAAGATGCAAATTGTCATTGATCTGGCTTTTGATATGTAGTGGACTACAGAACAGGTTAGGTTAGGTTAAACTGGTTGGCCGCGAAAGCCACACATAGACCTGCAAGGTCCTTTGCAATGCACAGATGGATGTCCGTTTAAGTGCTTTATTATAAATCGTTAAACAGAGAGACGCTCTTAGCTAATCTTAAGAGCAAAACTGCCCCTAATTGTGCGACCTCTTCCAGTCCCTCAAACCAAGGGGCTCCCAGATGTGTTTGGCGCGTAGAGGCATACATTGGACTACAGAGCAAATTGTTTCTAAATAACTTTAAGAGCAGAAGAACAAATATTTAACTAAATATTAAAATATATTTTTATTAAGACATTTTCAGTAAACTAGGATTGTGGGAGTTGGGCGTGTTTATAGTCAGAACTCCTCCTAAAACCACACAATTATTTTCATGTTGTATAAGCATATCAAATGTATATTGCATATCAACTTCATACAAACTCAACTTCATTTCAGCTCAACATCTCTTTTTATTCCTGACTGATTACAATAATTTCGTAGTATTTATATTTCCATGTGAAATAAATCATCGTTGAACGCAGGGGACTCTGTCCAAAACAGGGATATGGTTACGGAATCAGATACGTGGAGTTGATGTTAGGAAGCAGTCAGAGATGCAGTTGAAGTCTGTTTTAAAATCTGTTTAAGATTGATTGCTCAGAATATTAGTGAAGGTCTCGGTTTGTTATCCTGATTTCGTATACAGGAATACTTACTCTTCTGCAACATACTGGTGAATTTCCAACATTTCTGTGAACTGTTTACACTAACGACTACGTTCCCTGATTTTGATCACAGAAAAAGTGCATTAGTAGTTGTATATCTTTACATTTATTTCGCTGGAGACAGTAAACATTACTCTGAGAAATAATTTCGAATAAATAACCTCTCAAAATGAACTGCGTATGATAGGATTTATTTTATGTGCTGATATGCTGATTAAATCCACGAGTTCGAAGAAGCCATATTTTAAGTAACCAGTGATCTAAACTTAACTAGTAATTGGAATCGTTGAAGTAACCATTAACTTTGAACACTGCTTAAATGTATATTTTTGAACTAGTGACTTTGATCGCAGATTATATCACCGAATTAAAAGAGTCAGTAACTTTAGTAAATCACCTACGATGAGTTACTTCAAATTTGACTGTATAATCAACGACTAAAGTTACTAGATACTTCAAACACGTAGGTTTAGTCAGCGATCAATGTCATTATTTAGTCAATCAACGAGTTTGAAGAGCTGTTAAAATTATCAGTTATTTGAAAGTCACTGTCACAAAATCGCAGGTCATCAAAATATCCCTGATATTCTCGATTCAAAGTTGGAATAGAAATCGTATTTTAAATGATTTTTGATGCTTCCGCAGTCCATGCTTCAGACATGCATTTGCACTCAAAGTGTGGAAACATTTTTACATTAATAATAAATAACAATAGACAAAATTTTCACTTATTCCTTAAACACGGAAGAATAAGATACTTAGGGCTAGAAATACTCAGGGGTCAGAAAAAACTCAGGGGATAGCAGATAAAGAAGTGATAAAGTATTCCTTAGCTGAGGAAACATAGGTTTATCGGGGGTCGAAATATATTTAGAGGTCGGAAGATATTCAAGAATCAAAACACATTCAGGTGTACTCAAGAATCAGAAGATATTCAGGTGTACTCAAGAATCAGAAGATATTCAGGGCTTTTTTTCGTTTTCCAATATTGGAACGGAGGTGGAAATCTTCAAAAGACACTGGTAACATTACGGCACCAGTAGTGTGGGATTCTTACCCACTAAAACCACCTCCATCGCAGCATTCAGGGCTCAGTGACATTAAGGGGAGAGAAGATACTCAAAAGTCAGAAGATACTATGGGTTCAAAAGATACTCAGAGGTCGGAAGATACTCAGCGGTCAGAGGATGCAATAGATTAGATGTATTTAAGGATGTTATACAACGCGACCTGATGAGGTGAGTCTCATCTATAGAGCTTCTGTCTGCTTTATTTCCGATAGAAATTCATGTTTTTTGAAACAATCAAGCTAAGGATCTTGCTCATATTTTCTTCAATTCACCCGGGTCTTTTGTGTGCCAAAGTTCCGCAGTCTTTGATCAGGTGCAGTGAGGTTTCGCCACTTTCTTCTTTCAGATAATCTACAGGTGGCATCTGAAGATATACCCGACTTATTCATATGATAGTTGAGTCTACAGTGTGATGATTCTTAAAATTAATGATTATACTCGTGCAATTTATAATCCCAAGACACACAATAGAACTATATCTTCCATGGGATGATTTTTACAAATGTAGCTGATAATATGAGGAAGAGGAAATAATGCTCTTCTTCTTCAGGGACTCTCGCGACACTCATCTACTGGAAAGGATTGTAGGAACCAACGGGTTCGCTTACTTTTGATAAGTATAAAAGAAATTGATGTCAAAGTCTTATTTAAATTCGTCAATCGCTTATCCTGATTTATGAGTGAAGCACTGAACTAAGATGTCTACGAATTAGCACATTGTTCAGCACTATAAAAATGGGGGCCAAAAGCGTGACTGGCCAACGCCAAGGCCACTAATAGTGGCTAGAAATGGATCCCAAAACACAGTTCACCCACCACTGTCCACAGCCAGTAGAACCAGAAGACAGCTAATATCGATCAGCGGAACATGTGCTAATTATAATTAACAATTGTTAATTAAGTCAAGCGTAATAACTTACTTCGGTTCTTCACACATTAGCATATGGCTTAAAGCGCAGCTCTTTTTATTAGATATGTGTGCGCACGTTTCTTGGATACGCTTCCGAAGACTGGAAGCTGCTCGAAACACCAGAATTAAACTGGTCAAATTCTAGACTAACCAAAACGTGAATCTCTGAGCGAAAGTCGCTCGTGTGCGACTTCTTTTAATTATTGTAGTGTTGAGCGCTTTTTGTGTATAAATAGAGCCAAGCTTAATTTGGAAAGCACAGATTCGCCCATTTTTAGGAAACAGCGGACCAACAATGAGAATATACGCATTCATCGGTTTCGTGCTGGCATTATTGGCTTTGGCCTCTGGTAAGTTGAACGTGTTGAAGGTGACTCCTACTTCTTTATACTAACCAATACTCTCTCGTTGCAGCCCATCCTGACCCATTGCCTGAGCCACAAGGAGGTGGTGGTGGTGGCGGCGGCGGCTATGGAGGTGGCGGTGGAGGCGGTGGCGGTGGCAAGTAAAACCAAATTGATCCAGAAAACTTTTGAAAATCCCCCAAATTAATGAAAAATAAATGTTGATAATGTAAATGGAAAACTTTGGGCGGTCTACATTTATTTTTAATTCTAAGCAAGAAGGGTTTAAGGAATATGTGTGTGTGTGTGTGTGTTGTGTATCTGTTGCTCAATTATAGCCACCCAGGGGTATTTACATCATCGTTGATTCCTTTATTATTCTATATACTACAACGTAAAACTTCGTTTCTCATACTGTTACGTCAGTATATACAACAAGAGCTGTCCTAGGTAAGAGGAGCACGGCCTTTCACGGCTTTATGGTGCAGGTCAAGTGTCGGAATTTACGGAATTCACGTTTGTCACTATGCTTTCCTTTATAAACCAAGTAAGTGAATCATGAATCATTATTTTGTTGTACCGTTCTATAGTTTCGTTCCTCATGAGTAAACAAAAAAATTTATGGCACTTACATTTCGTGTATCTTCCAACTATATTTTATTAGGAGATCTTTGAAATACTTCCAAATTTTTATCTGAAATCATCGAAGAATTGGCGAAGGTCTTTGAGTATATTGTAATCATATTATTATCACTCATATTATTATCTCTAGAAAGCGATCTTTGCATATCCATTCACTCAGTCCTCAACAATGAGATGCCAGTCAATATTGTCCTACCTGCTCATAATTACCTATCATTGGACAGTGTCTGGAACGCGCTCAAGATTACCTATTATTGGACAGTATCTCGAACTATTAACAATAAACTAATTTTCATATCCATATTTTGTTGGACACTCATGCTCTCGAACAAGGTAGAATTCATCTTGCTGACACAGAACTTCATCCACATAAGAACTCTGTAGTGAGAGGTCTTTGCTGACTTTGCTCATATGATGGGGAGAAGTGAAATTACACCCCGTAAAGCCACAATTAATTATTAATGTTTGACGGACAACATTTTAATTGTTTGTTGTGTGTGAACTTTGATGTTCGTTGTTGATTTTTAATTGTTTATAATTCAATTATTCTACTATGAGTTTATGGAGAGACACTAGACTGACAATATATATCAAATCGCTTGATATTCCAATCATAATATATTCTATGAAATAGTTTGATATTGTTAATATAATGTCCTTGTTCAGAGCTGGAAATATCGTATAATTTGAAGTATAATAACTGAATTGTATACTGCAGAACAAGATGGTCAAAAATCTACAAATTTTCATGTGATGTTGGTTTTAGTGGAGCAGTCTCCTGAACGAGTGATGGACTATCAAAACACCCTGCTATATATCAGTTGGACTTTCAGAGACCTTAAGAAACCATCCCAACATATCTGAAACTTTTCAAACCAACTGATATTAAGATTACAGAAGCAGTGATTTAAGATGCAACCCAGCTCATTAAATAATTCTCAATTAGAACCTTTTTGGTGCATTATGATAACGTCTGACAGATTTGCGAGTGTCACAAGTTATGCAAAAAGTAGTCAGTCCAGGAAGAATCTATCGGGATAATAAAATTGCAAAGCTTTTCTTAGATTTGAAAACTAAAAGAGTTCAGGAACTGATTAGTATGCCACAGAGTAACCTAAGAATTATCACTGGAGATTTGAGCGACCATTCTTGACCCAATTATTAATTGAATAAATTGGGTTTAGCCTCATACGCATTCACTACCCCTGATCAAAGTCTGCACAATAGGTACAGGTCTTTTGTAGATTACATAATGTATATGAAAAATTATTCAACTGTGTTCCTATAAAATATATAAGTTGATATATGAAACATTCTTGTTAGATGATGTATAGATTGGGCAATTGCATACAGTAAATCGGAATAGATCTTTAAGGACGCAGTATATAACAGTACATTGTTAGGTTTGTCCGAACAAAGTCATCTTTAGAAAAAAAAATATTTTTTTTTATTGTTTTGTGAACTTGTAAAAATTCCCATTTGTGCAATCCACATAAGAATTGAATTGTCCCTATAATCCTGAAATTGCTTTTATTGTGAATTGTAGGCTGTTCTACTTCTTCAAGAACTCTTAAGGTCAAGCTTTATGGATCACTTCCAGGAAAAGAACACGCTATATGCCTAACAATTGCGTAACAGCTGCAAGTTCCATAGCCAAATAATGCCACGAAATGGTCACTTAAGTTAAGTGAGATATAGTTTGATCGCAAGCCAATTGACAGTAAAGTTACAGTCGTCCATTGAGGATATCGGTTTTCATTCCGAGATTGTTTAGTCTCTTGTCTACTGCTTCCAAAATATAGTTGTGGTTAGCAAAGAAACCTTACATATATGCCTAAACTCTCAATGAGACTCCCCTTGCATTATACACTTCAGAGGTTTAGAGCTATCTTTCTCTACTCTTACAATTGATGAATATTTATGGTTCCTTCTGTGTCTGAATTGAATAAAAGTCTCTCCAATAGCCAAACGATGTTGCTTCTACTCCTTTTCCTACTCTATTCCTAGTATTTTTGGCTGTCTTTATCCACTGAAAGATTTTACTGCCTTTCAGAAAGGACGTAGAACATATTCCAACCCTTTCTCTTTGTTATTGTACTGCTACTGCATTGTTTGTTCGTGATTTTCATGTTTCTAAGAATAGCACTTAAAATGATATCTCCAGGTTCTAGAATGTACTTGAAATGCAATGCAAGCCTCTTTCTTTGTAACGAAATTCTTAATATATTTTGTTATATTAGTGTGTAGGCCATCATATTTTCAGAAACAGCAGAATTTTTATAGAAAAGTGTGGGTAACTTCCAGAGCTTAATATACAATCCAACCCTACTTCTTTTGTTACTCTAATCGTGTTTCCGGAAAAAACAAAGTTCTTCAAAAATATTGTTTTCAACTTCCAGAACATAGTTAAAACACAATACAGACCCACTTATTATTTACTCTTCTCTTACTATATTTCCTTATACATACGAGTACATCAACATTATATTTGTAATTAACTAGGTTTATTAATACGTTGTTTCCAACTTCCAGAACCGTTCTTCTATTTTACTGCTGTTTTTCTATCTTTTCTTTTATTTTCTTCAAAGTCCTTTTTGAAAAAATCAAAGTTCATCTTCACAGTCCTTAGCACCCATTTCTACCCAATTGTTTTCTTACTCTTCCATCTTTCCTTTTTGACTCTTCCATTTATTTCTGTTTATATCCCAATTCCACTGAATGCCTCTAAATTGATTACTGTCCGTAACATCCGTAAAGTTGTTCTCACAAATATAAAAATCTCTTTGAAGAATTTGTTTCCAACTTCCAGAATGTACTTGAAACACAATACAATCATTTTTCTTTCTCAGTATGGTTGTTTTATCTTTACTTTTACCTGATCAACGTTCTGTTTGAAATAAATTCTAGTTTTGATTAAGGTCCTTAACAACCATTTCAACACTATCTTCTTATTACTCTTCCATCTTTCTGTTTCTTTCTCTTCCATTCAATCCAATTTTTATCCCAATTCCACTCAATTCCACTTAATTGATAACTGCCCGTATAGACACATTGTTCCCTCCAATATCAGAATCTCTTGGAAGCATATGTTGCCAACTTCCTCGGCGAACTTCGCATCCAGATCAACCCCTTGTTTCAGAAGCTATCATTTTGATATATTGTGTTTCAGTTAAGATTTTATTGTATTCAAATTGCCATATAATTATGTGTAATTCTCGCTAAATACAGAAGGCGTTACGATAGCCGCGGATTTTAAGTGGGTGCCATGCAAAACTGGGTCCATATTTCCGTGGCGTAGTTACATAAATGCGCAAGTTACTTGAATGCGAATTAACGGAGCCTCATTTCCGTTTCCCTACTACACCCAATAATCAAAATAATTTTCCTCTTTTATTGATGTGAATCTGTCATTTTAGCTAATGACATTTTGCAATTGTATCAGTTGTAACTGTCACTAATGATGGAGTGATGCTAAACGTTGCCCGTACTTGTCTCTCCGTGTCTCTGCTCTATGAGTCGATATATTCTATCTAATTCAATTGTCGGAATGAGTTTTAGAAACTTTTTCTTCTTTTGTGCTATTTCTACTTTAGTTTTTGTTGTTGTTGTAATTTTTTAATTTTGTTTCGTTGTTGTTTCATTTGCTTGTTTGTTTTACTCGTGCTAACTTTTCATCATTCGTGCGTATAATTCGACCTGCTCTTTGTATAAAAGTCGTTGGAGCATCCTCAGTTCGCATGTGATACTATCGCGTATACTTACTCAAGTGCTCCGCCGAAGCGTCTGGTTTTCTTCAAATATATTTCTCCGACATTTTTCCCAGGACATTTTAACAATATTTTATAAACAAAATGGAAACAAAATTGGCGTTTATCGTGTTAACCTCAACCGTGGCGTTTGTGTGGTTTGCGGAGCCAGTTCACAGTGGAGTGAGTTGAACAAAAATTTCTGTAGATTCAATTTAAAAAGTGATAAGGAAACGTAAATAAAAATAAAGAAGGCAGACGAAGCAAATAAGGAAAAGGATAGAACATTTCTGTGATATTGTTTCTCTGACAATAAAGCAATACGTAAATTTAAAAGACCCACTTAAAAAAGAACCCTTTCTCATTAAGAAAGTACCTGTTGCCATTAAAAAAGTACATTTCCAAGCAAAACATAACTGTTCACTTCAAAAGGACTTTTTCCGTTTACAAAAAGGACCTGCTCTATTTCAAAAAAGGCGGTCTCCAATAAAAACTGTCCTGTTCTCATTAAAAAAGCAACTGCTCTCATCATAAAAGTACTTGCTACCATTAAAAAAGGACATGTTACTATTAAAAATGAATCTCCTACCATTAAAAAAGTACCTGTTCCCATTAAAAAAGAACATGTTCCCATTAAAAAAGGTCGTATTACAATTAAAAAAGGACCTGTTGCCATTTAAACAGGTCATGTTACTATTTAAAAAAGGTACTGATCCCATTAAAAACAGACCTGTTCCCTTTCATGGATATTTTTTATAAAACCTCTCAAATGGTGTTGACTTTTAAAATTGAAGAGACCTGTTCTCGTTAAAAAAGTACCTGTTCCCAGTAGAAAAGTACCTGATCTATTTGACTGCTTTCTATAAAATGTGTCAATTGGTGCTGACTGAATATATAAAGTTTTCACATTTATCCAGACAGTGCCCCCCCCCCCCAGATTGTTCCTTTCAGGATCTTCCGCTTCTAAAAGCTACAAACCAATAGGCTACACACCTAAGTACATCCTCTGTTATAAGTAAAATCGTTTCTGACTATAATTTTTAAACTGATATAACTTCTTATCTTACATTAGTACACCAATTCCCAGCTGTTCCAATTCACAACTGTTCCAACTCCAAAATTCTCGTATATTATTTATACACCTCAGATCCTTCTTCTACAATACAGATTGGACCTACTGATAGTTTTATTCTTAAATTGACATTAGATATTATATCAAGTGCACCACCACTGTAGATGGAGTCTGGAGTTGCCTGAGAAAATGTATTTATTTTTTAAGGAGGACGGAAAGGAACAGAGAAGGAAAGTAATTGGTAGAATAAAATATTAAACTGGTGGAGAAAAATATAAATACAATGCTTAATATAAGTGAAGGTAATTTGGAATGAAGGATACGTTGCCTATTACTCCTGGGAAGTATATTATTGGTGTCTTTAGGGAACCTCTTACTTCTTGGAAGTGTCTTGTGATATCTCGAAACTGCTGATATCGTAAAACTTTTCTTCATATAACTTTAAGAAAAATATGGAATGGGATTTAGCACTTCTGTTCACTTCAGAACCAGTAAAGTTTAAGAATGTATATGGAGCGGAATAATAATAGAGATCCTCATCAATTTTTATGTGTGTGTATATATTTATGTTTTATTATGTGAGTATATATTTATGTCATAACAATGTGTGGAACTGAATGATCTTCTGTAAAGTATAATAAACCTGTAAATTTTCCAGACACAGGCTTAGGAGATAGGAGAGCACATTCCTATAACTATATATATGTATGGTAAAGCACCTTCATGACTTTACGATCGAATACACGTTCTTCATATCGTTTATTTCATGTTTCCTGTGATACTCCTATCGAAATAATTGCTTTTGGAATATTATCCTTTAAATTTTGCCAAGTTTTCCATAACTCTGTCTCGTGTTTCCTGTGATACTCATATCGGAATAATTGCTGATAGAATATTCCCTCTAAATTATATATTATTATATTATACTCTCAACTGTAGGAAGCCTAAGGGAGAAATTCCTTATTCAGTTAAACGTACAGCTGTATCTCTGAGGTGACACAACAAAAAGTTCTGCTCCTCATTAACTATATGAGACCCACTGTTTCAATCATCAATAGAATTTATCAGAAATATGTAGCAGCACTTATTCCAAACCATACTTGAATGGAGATTAAAAGTTATTGATGAAGGAATTTATTTGAAATCTTTAATAGTTCTTTTTCCAAACCATACTTAAGAGGAGTTTAAAGGTTTTTGATGAATCTGGTGTGGATGTTATATGCCCAAAAATGTTGAATTCTGGTATGCTTCCGACAGAAGAGTAAATATTAAAGAAAGCTCAAATCGTTTTAATGAAGTGCGTTGACAACATTTAGTTCCACTCTACTTTCATTCACTCCATGTATTCATTCATTTGGATTTAATTCATTGTCACCAAAGTTCAGTTTTTGCTTTAACCGCATAATCTGGGATTGGTGCAACAATTCCGTAGGAAGCTATAATTGAGGAAACCTTTGCCAACTCCATATTAATATGTATTTTACAAATATTTGCCTTACTTATTTCTTGTTTTCATTGGATGGATCTCTATGAGATCCTTAAGTATCTTCAACCGATACTATATAATTCTGCATCCACAACTGATAATGATTCTGTTATATATTATAATCGATTTATATTTTACAGGCCACTGAAGAGCAAATGTGGGCCGCTGGAAGATTAATGCGCGATGTTTGTTTTCCCAAATTTCCAAAAGTAACTGAAGGTAAAGTACTCCAACATAGTTATAGAAAAAATGTGTAGAACAGAAAATGATTGGAATAGTTTAAGACAATATAATTTAAGAGAGTCGTCTGGAGCCAGAATTAGGATTCTCCAATTTAAAATTTTTGTAACAAAACATTGGAAAAGGAAGGAGAAAATTTTTAAATATGTATTAGTAATTATAACAAAAAGAGCCATGAAATTGAGGAAATATATAAAATATAAAAGTATAGATAACATAAGAAAAAAAATATTGAAATTGGATACATAAGGGATGATTATTAACCACCGGTGGTAGTTTAGAATACCATAGATCTTCAACTATCATAATCAATTATACGAGAGATGAGATTGTCTTGAAAGTAAGGCATTGAAGAGTCCAGGTAATTCTTATCGACTAGTAAGAATATATTAGATCAAAGAAGAAGGAGATTTTCATGTCTTCTTTGCACTTAATCTCGCAAGGTAAACATGGTATAGGATAATAAAATCTGCCAAGGAGAACATGGTATAATTCTAGATAATACAATCTCGCAAAGTAAACATGGTATAACTAATTCTGGATAATAGAATCTCGCATAATTATTATAATAGATTTATTAACAGCCCAGATCAGATATAAGGGTATCATCTCGAAATAAAATCAATCTTCCCTCAAGATCTGTTAACCAGTCTCAGTGTATATCACTACTTGGAAGTCCTGTGTCTCCCAAGATTTGTTAATCAATCTTAGTGTATATCACTTCTGGAAATCCTCTTACAGTCTCTCATCCATTTATTTAAGTATCAAATATGACTTTAACTTTTATTTTTGTCTCTATGCAGAAATGGCAGACGCCATTAAAGCCGGCAACTTCCCCGAGGACAAGGATTCCAAATGTTACATCTACTGTGTTATGGAAATGATGCAAACGGTGGGTGAGCCATATTTAGGGACTACTCTAAGCGCTTTCTTAGCCACTTGGCTTTAAATTATAAATTCTGTTTCCGTGCAGATGAAGAAGGGTAAATTTCTGTACGAATCTGCCCTGAAGCAAGTGGACATATTGATGCCCGATGACTTCAAGCCTGAGTATCAGGCCGGTCTGACGAATTGCAAGGATTCCGCGGTGGGTATTAAGAACAACTGTGATGCTGGATTTACCCTGTTGAAGTGCCTGCGTGCCAATATCCAAAGATTTGTGTTTCCCTAAAATGGGAGGGAGGCATATTTTGGACTTATTGGGGCTTTGTTTTAAATAGTCTATTTATGCAATTCCAGCAATAGAAGTACCAGAATCAGTAACAAATACAAATATTTTACGGTTTATGAAATAAAAAAAAATTATTAAATATATACTCGTATATATATATATATATCTATGTATATATAGTCTGTATATCAGCTATCGTTTTATTGTGCCTTGCGTGTGCCATGTTTTCAGGCGGTAACTTGGTTGAGGCGAGAGGAGCAAGACCCTTCATAATTACAGTTAATTAGCGGCTAAAATGAATGAGTGCTTGAGTCTAACATGTGTTTAAGTCGATGTGGGCGTGTGTGCTGTGTCTGGATTAAAACATTTAAGGGTGGTAACGCAGCTCCCAAAGACACGCACGCCACAGCTGCCCGGCGAACACAATTGTTCCACGTACTCAGAGTGTCCCATGCATGATCGATGCTAGTAATTACTTTATTTCAGTAATTATTTAATTTATTTTTTAAATTGTTCATTATCTTTTTGTTGGTATGTAATGAAGTCAATCAGTTTTATTGTTGGTGTATAATGAATTCAATCAGTAAAAAAAAATTGTGGCTTTTTTGTGTTCGCAGCAATGGCAACTTTTGATCTTCATTCACGTTCATTATGAATGAAGTGAGTACTTCAGCATGTGAGTCATTAACATTTGTTGGAGACGTTGAAATGGTGAGCAAAGTTTAAAGATGGACTTTAATAGCCCTCCATGAAAGGTTCAAGTCTCTGTTTTAAGTGGCGTTGAACTTCATGGTCTGATGTACCCTTTAATACACATATTTTTAAAGGTAGTGGGAACCTAGGCTGCAATGAACGAAGTGTTTAGAGAAGAGAGTATGGAAGTATCAAAAGAAAACCTTAGAATAAAATAATTAATAAATATATTAGAGAAGAGAGTATAAAAGGAGACCATAAAATATATTGTAATAAATATATTCAATTATATTTATATAATTTTGGAGATTAAGGAAGCCAGTAAAGCATCACAATTGAACATTAAAATGAAGTTTGGGTATTTCAAATATACCACGATTTGTTACTGAGGCCTGTATGACATCTACCAAATCGTGTTGGAAAGATTGGCATAGCGAAAAGATTTAATGATTAACTATTTCGATCATAGTTTATGTCCTAAACTATTTCATTAATATTTTTATTAGTTTTCTTGGATATTGTCAATGGGTTTCATCATTATTATTACACATTACATTATATTGAATAATGGCTGCAAGCGTTTGGGGGATTGAGTTCTAGGTACTGAGGCTCGAAGAGAAATCAGTTTAAAAAGTAAAATTTTTTATACTGAGACAGGATTCGAACCCGCGAATCCTGAGTTTGAGTCTAGCATGCTTGCCACTAGACCACAGAGGCCGGCAAAAAATAGTTTTATAATACTACTCAGATAATAATAAAAAGTTAAAGTCGAATTATTTCGATCGTTCGATCGATAGTGACAATAGTCCAGAAAAGAACTCCTTCATAAACCAAAAATAATGAATCACGAATAATTACGTCGTAAAAGAAAAGGATTGAAAATGGCTCAAATAGGACCACTAGAGAAGTGATATAAAGAGTTATCTAAGAGCCAGTTTTTCAGGATACTGGTTCCACTTTCTAAGAACTCACGGAAGGGCATATCACGTCCAGCTTCCTAATGGAAGATGCCGAGGTTTAATCTGCCAAGAGTTAATCTTGGATTCGGTCAACTTCAGAGTAAATGCGGTATAAATTGAGACCAAAATAGATTAACTGCAGGGAAGAAGGAAAATATGAATATATTTTCAAGATAATCATTTAAAATTGTAAGAACTAGAAAAATATCATATCACGTCCTGGTTCACAATGGAAGAACAATCGGGATGCCAAGAGTTAATATTCGACTCTGTCAACTTCAAAGTGAACGTCTCAGAAATAGCAACAAAAAGAGGTGAAGTACAGAAAGGAAAGAAAAGATGACTAAGTGCAGGAACTCAGCTGCTCTTCTAATATAACTAGAACTGAAATCAATTTTTACTTCACGCAGCTCTGAGGGAAAATTTAACATTTGGTCGACTGTTCTCAGAAAGGAATGAGTACTCTTACGATATATACTCCTCTGGTTCGTTACTTTTATGTTCTTGTATAAATGAGCTTCCCCTTTGGATTGAACAGGTGATGAAAACTCTGAATTTAGATTATATGTAACTGTAGACTGTGTATGTCACTGTGGGCTACTGCAGAAGATGTCCTGCGAAGCATTTGATGTGTGGATGAAGATGCATTTTACTTTTTATTTGATATTAATAAACCAGACCCGATTACTTCTTCAGCCAGAGACAAAGGCATCACAGTTTTGTGAGCACACTAATTTCATTAACAGTTTCACTTTTGTTCCACACATTTTTGGCGTGTCTATTACGCAGCTTTCTCCGATTCGATAACGGCTCTTTGTAATATCCAATTCTCTCGTGCTTTGAGGATTCTAGTTCCAGTAGAATCAATTAATCAATTTAATTCGCGAACGTGTTCTCATTGCATGATGACAACAGATTCACAAATAACAAGCCGGAAACTCCTCTCTGCAACTCTGATTAGAGTTGCAATTTCAAGGTCAATGATGAAAGAGCATGTAATATCATCGCTTTGAACTTCGGACAAATTTATTTTATTGCATTTGTTGTTTCGAAATAAACTGCAAAGATCGAAATCTCTGAAAGCATGTCAAGTTGATATAAAAACTAAACAAATATAAAGTAATTAACTGGTCTATTTTCAGGGCACACGATGAACCAGATTCTTCATTAGTGAACTGCGCGCAGTTTCTATATAAAGTGCAAATGCAATCGAATGCGTTCAGTTCAGTTTTTATAACTATTCGGAATACTTGAATTGGCGTATGAAGTGGGAAATAGGGCAAATTTTAATACGAACTCGTGGGCTAACTATGCCTGCACTTTTGAAGATCCTGTTCCTTGTGGCGTTCGTCGTGGCAGCGATTAAGGTAAACTTGGCTCTGATGTTGTGGTAATTGCATATGAGAGTTTGAGTACACTCAATTTAAAACTAGGCTGACGATGATGATTTGGGTATGACTCTGGACGAAATGGTGGAGGCAATGGCACCATTTGGCGCTGCCTGCGATCCGGTGCCTGAGGCTGGTAAGCTCAAGTTTATTTCTATAAGTTTTTTTTCGTTTCCAACATGTGCGATCTAACAATCCACTCTATCCGTACTCTCTATCTCTCTGCATATCTGCTTTTTGTCACTACTTTTAGCCTATACTAGTGCTAAGACCAATCACCCATGATGCTTCCTGATATATGACAAATCAACCTGCATTAGATCACTTCGGAAGAGTTAAATCCAGTTGTAGCGTTCATAACATATATCGAGGAATTTCTAAACTCTCCCAAATTAGGGAAAAGGTTTCTAGTCTCACTATTTTATACAATTGAGTCCTGTGATGAGGAATAGTACCGAATAACTTTGATTTCACATTTTGGTGTTTAATTCAATATATTCACACTCCAGAGCATAGACTTTTCCGTAACTATTCTTAACACATACAAAGGACAAATTATCCATGATTGTTCTTGATGTTTAGCATATGACAGATCAATCTGCATTAACTTGGGAGTAATTGAATCGAGATATAGCTGTCATGACAGCATAACAGGTTTCTAAATTGATGGAAATATCTTCCAATCTCTTAAATGACGAGTTCTGTGATGAGGAATGAATTGAGCAATGAATTCTCATAGAATCGCATAATTTTCATTTAAAATTTGGTGCTTCGTTCAATACCTTTATACTCCGGAGCATAAACCAGTTCGTGACTACTCTTAACATACACAAAGAACTACGAAAAATCATCCATGATCATAGCTTCACACTCCGGAGCATAGACCAGTTCCACTGAAACTTCCATGTTTGAGTTATAAATGAACAAATATAGATTGTTCATCACCATGGTTCGCAGAACAAAGATATCATTAGAGACGGTGATGTGGAAGCAGTAGAAATTGCATTTTCGGAGAAATGCCAATTACGAAGGAATATTGAAAGAAGTTAAAGAAACATTATTTCTGCAGATTGAATTGATCGCAGACAGCACTTGAACTATTGACATCAGTGACTAAGTACCAATCCAATAGTACTCTGGTAACATAACTGAATGTAGAATATGCTTAAATACTTATGTCTCTGGAAAAATATGTTCTCTCGATATCTTCAGTTCCGTTTCTTGTTATTATTGCTAAGTGGATAATTGCACTGCTACCTTAAGATTTTCTGAAAGATTCAAAGTTCCTCTTTGGATCCTGTCTTTGGGATATACTTAAAAACATGTTTGGACCCCAAAGATATCCTATCAGTTGGTAGAATCCAATCTATTGCAATCATGCATTAGGGCGGAGCATTATGGTGGCTCAAGCAAGGACGTCTCTTCTTCATCCATACAAAATCTGATGATTTCTTTAAAGCTGCGACCATATTCACCATTTACAGTTTCGGGGTTAGAGGCCTATCATTATTCTTAGGTTATCCATTTTCTTCATAATTACTGATGATTTTTATATCTATTCTATACTTTTCTTTCTATTTTCTATACTTTCATAGAAAACATCCGAGAGCTGCTGCTGAACAAGGAGGATGCCCAACCGAATACCAAATGTTTCCGCCACTGCATGATGCAACAATTCGAACTGGTAAAGCTTGAAACAAAAAATCACAGATTTCTCTTCTATGGAATCTTAGAGTACTTGGCATGGCGTTTAATAAATGCAAAATTACTTTTATACCAGATGAATGCGGACAACACACAAATGAACACCGAGAAAACTGCAGAAATGATGGGCATGCTATTCCCTGACAAAGAAGAGGATCTCACCGAATTGATAAATAAATGCAATGCAGAGAATAAGGCCATCGAAGAGAAGTGAGTGGATGAGTAGTCAACAATTCAGATCAGTGAATAATTTTCTGTTACAGTTGCGAAGCAGCGCATGCTCATGGCATGTGCATGCTGCGGGAAATGAAGGCACGTGGCTACAAAATTCCCGAAATCAAGGAATAATGCCCTGCAGTCTACCTGATGACGTCTCTGATACTTAATGTTAAGGCTGGAGCTTTCCATACCGATTGCCTGGCATAGTTTTGTAATATTTACTTTTATTATTTTATGTTTTTGTTTTTTATAGCATTTAAATTCATGTGTCCTCTAAAAGAAAATTACATGGTATGTTTTTTAATTAGTACCCTTGAACATTGGGGGGAAAGAGCTGTGTTGATGTATAGGAAAGCAATTATGTGGGTTTGTGCTTCGGAGAGCAAAGTTTAAAGAGGACTTTATAGATGTTAAAGTTTCAATAGAGATATACTAACCTATCAATTCTTCATATATATATATAGTGGCACCCTGAAGACCGTTCCAAACCTTCAAGATGATTTTCAGGGTGAACTTTTTCTCCCATGAGGAACTTTATTTGAATAGTTAAGAACCGATGAGCAAGGCAATTATAATGAATTGGGTAGTGACAAGAAAATGGTTCAATAGAACAGAAGAGGGAGAGAGAGAAAGATTGATAGAGGGAGAAAGAGAGTGAGAGAAAAAATAGAGAGAAAAATATAGAGAAAAAGAGAGAGAGAGAAAGAGAGACAGCTAGAGAGAGAAAGAGAGGTAGAAAGAGAGTGAGAGAATAAAAGATAGACAGAAAAATATAGAGAGAAGATGAATGAGAGAGAGACAAAAAGAGGCACAAAAAAGAGAGAGAAAGAGAGAGAGAGGTTGAGTGAGAGAGAGTATTTAACATAATAGAGAAAAAGAGGTAGAAAGAGAAAAAGATAGAAAGAAAAAAAGAGAGAGAGAGAGAAGAAGGAGGATAAAGACAGTGAAAAGTTGAGAGAGAGAGAGAGAGAATTTAATATAATATCCGGTTGAGCAGACCAAGAACGATATAGAGAAGGATAGTTGAATGGAAAGCTATATAAATGAAAACATGGTAGGAAGAATGTGAAAGCTCACTTCAGAGAACCATAAACGATGACACACAGGTGTCTTAGAGGACCTGCTAAGAGAAGAGAAGAGAAGAAAACGGAAGGAACAATATATAAAGAAAAATTAGAAGTAGATACTGACAGAATAATAAAAATAATAAGAATAAAAGTAGTAATAATAATAAACAGAATAATAATATATAAAATAATAACAATATAAGAGATTTGGAATTTAAAATAATAAAATTTACATCGTCAAGAAGAAACCTAAAGAAAGGGAGAGAGAAAACAAGTGGTGAGAATATAAAATACAATAGAGATAGCTAAAAGATGATTTTTTTTTTAAGAGTGATCAAACATTTGTCTGCAGACTAAAATGATAGAAGAAGACCTGAAATGGTGAAAGTGGGTCAATTCAATTGTAGCTGGGCAAATGAGAGGAGTTTGTAAATGAAGATAAAAGGAATCAGTTTAGGGCTGAGTACAAATATAATAAAGGAGAGTATGTAGTGAGAGGAGTAGTGTGATATAAGGATTTTTATCAGAAACATCGATGAAGGATTGAATACAAATAGATTAATGGAGATTATGTAGTGAGTGGAGTATTTAGTGAGAGGAGTATGTAGTGAGAGGAGTATGTAGTGTGATATATGGATTTATATCAGAAAGACAACAAAGGAGGCATACACACTCTTTCACAATTCATTCCCAAATAATGGCCCACACTTAAAATTAAACAAATAACCTAAACTTAAAACATAAAACTTGAAACAGGTGCAAATCATATCCATCATGCGACAAGATAAGATTTGTCAATAGCAGCAAATAATAAAAAAGTTGGGTCTAAGAGAGTGTAGTTAGGTAGCCCAAAATCATTTTCCTAAACAAAAACTTCAGACTGTAGAAAGGGCACGTACAAAACACTGAGAGAGACGGCGCATTAATTCAATAATTGTTCCATAAAACTGCCTTCTCTTTTCTCTGCGAACTGTGCGAATGTAGGGATAAACAAGTCGTTAAGAAATTACTTTTGTTGTCCTTTTTGAACAAATCTATTGCATCAAGCAATGTAATGTAATGCATCTCATGCCTGAAGTATTAAATAAAAAATCGGAGAACACAATTGTGACACTAACCCAGTTCCTGGACCATCATCTTTTAATTTGATTGATGGTTTGTTATGACATCTTCTTTCACATAATCGATGTATTGTAAATGAGGCAATACTTCTCAGCCCTTGCGAATGCTTTGTTCCATTCGTATTCTAATATCTTTGTTAATCTCTGCGATATGGTGACTCACCTCGAGTATTCTTCAAACGTTCAGTAGACTATTTGATCAACCCTTTCCATCCATCCTTATTTTTATACTTTTTTATTAAATTTTACTAAAAATCGGAGCACAATTCAGGGCGACTAAGGCGAACCATATCTTTTACATTAAAATGAGCAATTGCCATTCATTTGACAGCGAAAGTAGAGGGACTAAGGGGCACTCAATATAAATTAGGAGACTTGTGTTACCTTGATTCATAGCAAGTGAAATAATCACACCAAGGTGCTAATGGCTGAAAGATAATTAAAGGATCCTTCCAATAAACATTCCTTCTAATATTCTAATAAACTGTCATTCTAATAAACAGTCCTTCTAATAAACTGTCATTCTAATAAACAGTCCTTCTAATAAACAGTTCTTCTAATAAACAGTTATCTTCTAATAACAGTCCTTTTTATTAACAGTCCTTCAAATAAACAGTCTTGCTAATGAAGCGTCCTTCTTATCAACAATTGTTCTAATAAACACTTCTTCTAAAAACAATCCCTCTTATATCCTTGAAAGATTCTTATCTTTATTAATAAATACAAAATATATTATTACAACAATTTAAAAAATAAACCCTAATAAAATAACATAATTGAAACATTGTCACTGTGAGGACTCCAGACTGTCCCCACCTTCAGAGGGCAGCAGCGGCCCTCTCAGTACATGATATTCACCTTGTGTGCCTTCATCTCCTGAGCAATGCATTTGCTAATTTCATGAGCTATGTCGCACGGATCTTGGGATTTAATTTCTCGATTGCAGTTATCGGCCGTAGCCATGGCAATGGAAATCACCAGAGCATTGTTGTTAGAGATCATATCCGCAATGTGGCCAATGCTTCGCGTAGACAGTTTGTTGCTCGTGTCCATCTGTGGAGAAATTGGATGGAAGCGTTTTATGCAGAGTTAAATTTTGTCAGTACTCACAATTTCGATGCGCTTCAAAATGCACTCAATCAGGCACTTCTCCCTGGGTGTGGGCTGCTCCTCCAGCAGCAAAGACTTCTGCACTTCGCTCGGATCGAAACCCATGTCCTTGGCGCAGGTCTCTTTGGCCTCGATTAGGAAGTCCTGAAACTGCTGAATGTTTTGTGAGCTGGCGGTGATTTCACGCTTGATGCGTCTGAAGTTCTGCAACACGGCGGGTTGTTCTGGGCTAATGAAGGGCTTGCGGTGCAGCGAATTGGACGACAAGATATTGGAGAGGTGATCCCCACTGCCCAGCTCCAATAGACTGCAGAGGTACAAAAGAGCGATCAGTGTGGTTGTGCTTTTCATTTTGCTTTGATGACTTTCTGCGTTGATTGCGCTTGCTACCAAATCGTTACTGATCCAACACCTGCTCTTCGCCAGGGCTATTTATGCTCGGTCTTTGTTTGGACTTGGCGGCGATTTTCGCTGATCTCGCCTAATTTTATTTTATTATTATTGTTTGCTTTTGCATACGGCTTTTATTTTTGTGAAATTTATGTTTAAAAAAAAAATGCTATTTTGCAAAATGTTCTACAAGTTCATATTTAGACTCGAAGAAAAATGTTGGTAAAATTTATATATGAATTTTATTTGTGCTAGTGGCAAATTGTGGCCCTTTGCTCCTCCGCGGAACCATAGGAATTAATATAATAAATAATATTAAAATAGCATACTATTTGAAGCAATGTTTGATGAATTATATAAATCTTTCCTTTTCTATTTGCTAATTGTGAGAGCCTCAATACAGCCATACTATCATTTTTTGCATGTCATGTATTGTTCTTTTAAGTACATGACGAATTCTTCGATCCTCATTGATATGTTTAGATTTGTTTAAAAGTTTCCATCTGGCTCCTCCATACTCATTCTCCATTCTCAGTTTATTCGTCATTCTCCATCCGAGCGTACCGGAGTGAACATCATTGTTCAACTGATTCTGATCTATCCGCAAAATCACAGAATTTAGTGCCTTGTTGTATTTCTATCCTACAAACATTGCTATTTTATCAGCATTATCAGCATAAATATGTGACTTTGTCTGGGAAAATACCCTCAACTAACTAATTAAACCAAAGCAACTAACAAAAGAAAATTAACAATAGAAGTCAGGATTTATGATCTGGAAGGCTAAGGGTCAATATTCTTTAGAATTATATTATTATAATCTCATTTTCGAGCCGAAAGCAATAGTTTTCCAGTAGACATCTCGTAGGATGTCAACGCTTTTTGCGAATTTAAGCAATGTTTTCAGCTCCATTCCTGAGATGTCTTCCAATCTTCCAAATGCTACACAGCCTTTTTAGCGCGTTTTTGATAACGCAGGACATATACAAAGGACATGTTCTAGAGTTTCCCTTACTCCAACCTCCGTACATTTTCTAATTTCGTCATTGTCCCTAATTCCTATCTTGTGTGCATGTGCCGCCAGTAAATGATGACCTGTCATTGTACCTATGATAGTTCTACAGTCTTTTCGTGAGAGCGCGAGTACAAATCGCATTTGTCTCCTATCGTTGACCTTACATACAGCTTTTGCAATTTTGCAGGTGTTTAAGCTGTGCCATCTCGCTTTCTCCTGCCTACTCATGTGTCCTTCCGTTTCATTGAATAGTTATTTAAGAGGTTTCTGAATGTCGTTTTCTTGTTCAAGTGATTAATAGACAGCATTTTTTGCAATCTCAACTGGTATTTCATTCCTTTCTATGCCCTTGTGGCCAGGTACCCAATAGATATGCAGTCTTCTATTGGCGACTAGCCTTTCTATGGCTTCCCTTCTCTGCAGGAAAGTTTTGGATTTTTACTATATGAATTAATCGCCTTTATCGCTGCCTGGATGTCCACGTATTTGTTTATTTTTGTGTCATTTCCTGTCTTGGTGTAGGCTAGCTCTGCGCCTTTCCTAACAGCGAAGACTTCTGCTTGAAAGATACTGCCCTTCAGGCAGTTTTATAGGCTGCCAAATTCCCAACTCTGAGCAGTAGATGCCCGCACCAAAAAAGAGTTAAAGATCCTTCGGCTGCGCCTCATGCCCTTATGCCATACCTCCTCTTCGATTGTAGTTCGATACCTTCTTTCCCAATTAAAACGTGGAGTCATGTAATCAGTATTGCACAAACCCCTTCTGCCTATTGAATGAATGGAATGCCCATTTTTTCAGCGTGGGTGACGATAGTCAAATTACCCGTGCAGACAGCTATAAGGTTGCTAATTGTGTGTCTTGGTTTATTGAGAAGTTGGTTAGTTCTTTTTGCATTGTATTCAGGCCACATCATTATCGAAATGGCACATGTTGCAGTGTTTTTCCATCTATCGCGAGCCTTGCGGAGGAAGAGATGGCAAAGAAGAATCTTTTTCAGAGTGTTCTAGAACCCACTTCCCTGAACTAATTAATATTCACTCGATGAAATTTTTCGTAAAAGAACAATTATTCTGAAATAGTTCAGGCCCGATACAAATATTTTTTCAATGGATAAAATTGAACAGTGAAAAAAGAAAATTATTTTGAAATTATTCGAGAACCCAATAAATCCACGGAACAATTTATTCTTCCCGAGACAAAGTTTGATTGACAAAAAGAGAGTAATTTTGAAATATTCTAGAACTAAAAATATCTCTGCAAATATTAATTTTTGACAGAATAGAATTTTGCAGGTAGAAAGAGAATAGAAGTGGGGTAGGCCGGAGAACAACCGAAGGCTGGAAATTTATTTGGGGGAAGGAGGAGATAGAGGATTTTGGAAAGGAAGTTACACCTTTTCAAACTTCTTTGACTCTTTTATGAATCTGAGAAGTCTGTCCATGGATAAGGGATGTACGTTATCCATTCCCAAAACATCTGACCCGAATATGCGGCTCGTCTATCTGGTAAATGCAGGACAAGGGCAGAGAAAATGCTCTGTGCCGTGCTATTCTTCCCCCAGACAGGAGATGTAGTTCTGACTCTCAATGATGGCCCAATGAAGCATGCCCCGCGATTATCCCAAACAATGATCGAAGACGTTTCCTTCGTAATGTTGGATGGAAATCTGCAACTCTTTTGTTTGGGCTCTCTCAAAAATAGTTGGTTATTTCGCAGGCAACTGAACTGCACTATCGGCCTTTGTGAATATTAATCACATGACTTTTGATCAAATCAACACCCCCTTAGCGATAAATGGCTGTCAATTCATCAGCTAATTCATTCCTCCATAAACCACAGAGTCCTGGAACCCAAATAAGTTCAAGTAAATTCCAACTTGCGATGGAGTTAAGTCTTGACTTACATTCTTGGATGATTTTGGAATTGGTTAACGCGTTTTCCAAGGCCCTCAATCCAGCCTGACTGTCATGCAGACTCTAATCTGTTTACCGCGCCATTTCCTCTCAATTACCCATTCCGCTTCTGCTTTGAAGTTACTTTAAATAATAATAATGAATAAATAATATTAAATAATAATTATAATAAAAAGATAAATATTGTTAATCGCTCCGGGTGAAATTTAATTATTAGTTTTTTAACAAGTTTACGGTCTGAATGACAAATAATTTAAACAAATTTTTGCAGAAATAAATCACCAGAAACATTCATTTTTTTCTGAACCAAAATTTTCTGTAAAAAGGTGATCATTTGAAATAACGGTAGTACTCTATCCTCGGAATATTGCAAACGATCTTATGATTAAATGGCCTCAATTCTTAGTCCAATTGACTCTTGAATGCAAATTGGGTCAAATCTTTTTGAATAGTTTATCTAATAGTGGACGGAGAAAGCCCAAATTAGTATGAGTAACATCGGACAGACAAATTCTAATCTTCCGACTTCCTGCCCCTATCAGTTATATTTTCTGCGGTGTGTCAACTTCTGAGTATTTTGGTGGTAGTCCTATCATGTAATGAATAAATCTTGCATAATATGTCGATTAACTATAATTCATTGATGAATATAGGGATGATTCTTTGAAAATCAATCTTAAATTTTTTATAAAATTTACGACGTATTCAGAACACCAATTTTTAATTTAAATATCCACTTTAATGTAAATATACCTTTTAGTCTTGAAACATTCCATGACAATTTCATGATAAAGTCTGCTGTAAATAGATCTCAAACAAATTAATAAAAACACAAATTTTTAATGTGAAGCTCCACGCCGTTTTACCATTGAAACATTCAATCACAATTTCCCAAAAAATAACTATTATAAAATTTATTAAAACATACATTTTTAACATAAATATCCACGAATTGTCAGTCTTGAAACATTCCATGACAATTTCCCAAAGTCTCCTAAAAATGATAATCAAAAATTATTATAATGATAATCACCTAATATTGAATTGGTTGCAATTGTTCTCGACAGTATTTCGCACTAAAAACACACCCTTCATAAAAACATGTTTTACTCTCCAAATACTGTTAATCGGCCCAATTGACATTCTCTGGTATAGAATATTATATACAATGTACAAAAATTGCATGTGCTGTTGTATTGTCAACCTAAAGTGTGCTCTTCTCCTTCACCTTGACCTTAACCCCAACTCTTTTAAAAAATTATAATTATAATTGAGTTCAATTAAAGCTGAAGTTGTATGCTAACTGTTCAGGGCTTGTGGGTGTAGCTCGTAGGCCATCATAACAGTTTCACAGCACATATGTACGAGTATGCCTCTCAAACATAACAACAACTTAGTCACTAATTCGGATATACTCGCACAATGTCAAGCAAATGCCTGGGAAGTTAATGTACATGTGTACATAATTACTAATTTACTTAGTGGCGTGCCTCCTCATATACATATGTATATCATTTTATGTGCTCCTCTGTAGTTGTAAATATGCTTACGTCACCTTCAAAGTCGGCAGTTAAGGAAAATGTGTAACCAAGGGAATGGGAAAGGGAGGGAAGAGTGTGTCAAAAATGTCACATTACCAAATAGCATTAAACATTAAATTTAAGCACTCTAAATAAAGTTGGAACAATTAGTTCAGCCATCGTCACGTTGCTGCACATTTACCCAGTGGCGGAACTGGGATTTTGGGCTAAGACATGACATCCGAAATTTTAGGTTTATCAACGAAATGTATGTTTCTATTATACTTTTCAGTTGGTTGTTATTTTAATCATTCTGGACCAACCATCAAAATGTAGGTCATGTATAAATAAAATAAGTTTGAACTCAAATCTCCCACGTATGCCAGCAATTCTATCAAGATGAGTGGGTTTATAGTAAACTTTTAGTTAGTACCCCAGTTGGTAATTGTGTGGTGACTAAGAATACTTTCAACCAGAGACTATTTTCTCCTCTTGATATTCGTTTCAATTCTTCATGGTACTCAACAATTAATTGATAATTTTTTGTTATGATGAATAATAACGCCACTGAACAAAATCCATTAAATAAGTTATCGGGTAATTTAGAATAAAATTACGTGTCCTCACAGAATGAAGGTTACTCTTCGTATGTATTCTAATTTTTTAAATTATCCTAGTCATTGAAATCAATTTTGTTTTCAACTCATGATGGAACTGATGAATGGTGTATAAAGTGAGTACTTGGAACAATGTATAAATAAAAACATCTGAGAAGCAAGAGCTGTCTTATGCATAATAGAAAAATTATGCATATTGAGAGCATTGTTCCAGAAATTAAATGAAACTTATTGAAAGTAACAATTTGAACAAGATTATGAAGCAAAGAACTCATAATACAGACAACAATCCTACAAATTATCTCTGGCACAGTTCAGTTCGTCACTCGAGTTACTCACTTGAGAAAAAAACAAGGAATCCTAAATCCATGATTGGTATAAAGTTGGCAATACTGGCATCAAATGTTCTCTCAATATTAATATTTTTATATGAAATCAATTTTATTCATAAAAAATCAAATTTGGCAGCACAGTTCCAAGTGATTTATAATTAAAAGACCACCAAAAAACATTCCAACCACATTAAAACTAATATTTAAATATTCTTGAAGGCATTTACAAACTCATGTGACAATTCAATATGAACTTTATATACTGGTTGCATTGTTTTATTGATCTTTAGTAACTATATACATCGGTTGATATACTCGTACCCTATATACATTCGTTTCTTTAGAAGCTTTTGCTCTATGCTTAGAAATGTTTTATTTTAAGCTCGCTACTACCTTGTCATACTCTCTCTCGTCACAGTACTAGGAGGTCTTAGACTGCCTATGTTAGAATATCTCCGAAATATAGATGATCATCCTATACATCTTAATCTTTCTTTGGTGTATGTTTAACTTTGATCTGTCATTTCCACAACATCACTTTCTATACATACATTGATGTTTCATGATCAATTTATCAGTAAAGCGGGCTTCCGCTTGTTCATACCTATACTACACTTTCTGATACCTTATATGAAATACAAGAATATTCTACATCTTCTTTTTTGTGTACTGAAAAATATGCAAATTCTATGCTACAATATTTAATTAACTCTGACATCTCCAACTTCTTAGAACATTCTATTTCTAATTACCACTTCATGTTATATCCCCATCTTAAGGCTCAGATGTATTCCGACCGCTTATCACGTAAACAAATTACTTTCATTTTCTACTTTCCAGTGTAAAAATGTTGAACTCTGGGTCATATAATTTTACAGACTACGCTCAAATTCGCGAAGCTAAGTTTACGCTTCGGTCTGCGCTTTCCCTTTTAGCATTCTCTTTAATTGGCAATTAGCATAAAGTGGTGTAGCCTGAGTAGCCCCTAAAGACCTTGTCTTATGTGAGTTCTGTTAGGTCCTACGTGTTCCAGCACTGGCATTACGGTGAGTGGGTTTATAGTAGACTTTCAGTTAGCACCCCAGTTGATAGTTGTTGTATTGTGATTAAGAATACATTCAACCAGATAATATTCTCTCCTCTGGATACTCGTTCTATTTCATCTCAGTACTTGGAAATGGCATTTTTATTGATCAACAATAAAGTAAATGAATAATTATCTCATCAAATAATTTATTTTTATTGATGCAGTTTAATTTATGGAATATTTCGGGAAAAACCCTCTTACAAACTTTTCACTTCCAAAGTTGAACGTAGCCTAGTTAACAACATTTTCAATGCGTCTTTATTTATATATTTACACAATCTCAAAATTGTGTAGAATATTCTTCACTGAATATTATTCAAAGAATAACTTCTACGACTGATACAAAATATTCAGCAATTCCATCAGCTTCCTTCAAAGAAAATTCTACGAGTATCTCCATTATAACCCCAAAATGCATGAATTGCTATCGGAAATGAAGCTAACAGAAGATCTATAGATCATATCATCATCTTTTAAATAAATAAGGGCATCAACTTCAATAAATCTAAAGCCTCTAATCTCCATTATAAAAGCTGTATAGAAGCCAGTTCATACAGACACCAGTCTCGACGGACACCTCATCAATTAGAAATTATTACAAATTCATTAAAAGCTGAATCAAATATTTTAAACATTTATTATTATTATTATTATTATTATTATTATTATTATTTTTATTAATATAATATAATTTAATAAAAGAAACATTTATAAGGAAAAAACTCTTTGGTCTTTAGTTAATCCCATTTTCAAATATAGAAAAATACAAATATCTCTCATTTTAGTATTAATGCAGTGTGTAGGGTACCTAATCTCTTTCAAGAGAATTTTATTTGTTTACAATAAGAAGGTTGTGTATATAAAACAACAACAGCAAAAAAAATGAAAAAATTATGTGCATAAATAAACAAAACACGTAATAATATGCAAATTAAAAGATTCTCAAACACACACTAAGAACACATATAAACACACATACGCATAAACAAGTGTGTGACACACAGATACAATATGCAGTACATGTGTGTGTTCCCGAGTGAGTACTCTAATTGGCCGTAAGTAATTAGGCAATCAATCAGATGAATATGAATATTTGGATACATAAACAGCATATGCGAGTACTTACTCTTACATATACTCTTATATACACTCGTATATATAATTGTATATATTCTCTTAGATATACTAAAATATAAACTCATCTATAAGCTTCTCTTGTGCATGTGTATATGTGAGCCACTCAGCTTAGAACTCCATTCAGTTAGTAATACGAGTGGTAAAAGTATATAAAGCTAATTACGATATATGTGAGATTGAATACACTTAAAAAAATTGTCTAGTATATATGTGTACATTAAAAACCTACTCTACTAGTATCTGAAAATGCAGTGACTCATGTAGCTTCTTGTGAAGACGCTTAAATAAAATATTCTCTGTACTCCACATTCTCTCGGAGTATTTGAGGAATATACTCCCACGTTACCTGGAGAAGATGGAAGACGACTAACAACTTGTATAGTACAAACCAGAACAATATTAATTGAAAGGTGTAGGTATTAGAAAGATGTTTACTAACTTTTTTTCAATTGTTTCCAAGCTGTACCAGCTATTATTTCATTACCATATCTCTCATTAACATCTCAACAAAATCTCATTTACAACTGATAGAAAAAACCTTGACAGAATGAACAGAAAAAAAAACTTCTGACTATTACAGTAATGGTATCATTTCCATCCCCAATGCCAGGTCCACAACATTATTAAATATAATCATCTCCTTAATGAATTTTATATTTGATATTTTCCCTCTCAAACTTGACTTATTTTCATATAAGGAGATATGTGAAGATTCCCTTTCCAAATGCTACTCGAATCTTATTATCATTCAAGGAAAACGTACGAGGGAACATTCATTATAAGGCTGAATAATGAACAATGATAGTGAGAGGCTAAAGGAACTGTAGCACTTCCACCCGTTGAGACTGATTTCTAGAACATAACATTAAAATCTTTCATCAAGTGCACTCCGTGGTATTAAACGATCACAGATGAGGTTAAAAATGGCAGAATCTTTTCACAATTAAGTATAAAATAGAGTGTAATACAGACAGCAGATAAGAACTAGGTGTAGGCAGACTACTATAGTCAAGGGTCATGTAGATCACCGAATATTATTTTACGAATTCACAGCATTTAATGGAATTGCTTTAGAGTACCCATCAACTAAACTGTGGGTCGAAACATATCATCTGTGACCATGGTTAAATCAATATATAAAACGAGCTCTTTACATGACATTTATTTAGCAAAAGTGATCAGATAACTGTATAATAAATATATAATAAGTAACCAAATGACTAATAATGATAATGACAATTAGTTTCTTGATAATAGTTCAGTCTGATTGTAGAATCAATTCTGGAACTTGGATTTTCCATATATCTCTCTCTCTCTATCTCTCTTTTTTTAGAATTAATTCTATTTAGAATTTGGATTTTCCATCTCTTTCTCACCCTCATTGTTTCTCTCTCTCACTTTTCTCCAGTAGAAATGATTCATTTTATTTTATAAGTCATTCCAAGTCTGCTTAGAAGCACTTCTGGAATTCTATTTATAACCTGGTTTTCCCCTGTCTCTCTATCTCTTTTTTTAGAATCACTTCTAAAATAGTCTTTAGAATTTGGACTTCTCTTTCTCATCCTCCCTCTCACTTTCTCTTTTCTCCAGTAGAAATGATTCCTTTCATTTTATAAGTCAGTCCAAGTTTAGTCACTGGTATTCTATTTGAGATTTTCTCTCTCTCTGTATTTTCCTTTCGTCCCCCTTTCCGCCCTCTCTCTCTCTCTTTTGCTCTCTCTGTCTCTTCTTCAATACAAATAGTTCCTATTATTTTATAATTGTTACCAGGATTCGTTCTAGAATTACTTCTTCAACATGAATCCCCACTTAGAGGGAAGTAGGAGACTTTCAACGGCCTCTCAGTACATTACTACAGACTCTTCTATATAAACTCGTTCAAATGTGGGTAACAACGCTTATTTTTAGATATTCCCTGGCATTGTCCTTTTTATTATTGTCACACATGTCCCTGACGTTCGACTGGCTTGGACTGAGTGCAGCCCACTTGGAAGCAAGCAATTCAGTAGGGCATTGACACAACGTTGCGCCGTGCAGTCTCGCTGTGTTATTCACCGTGTACGCGTGAGTGTGCCAGCCAATTCAGGTGGAGAGCGTGGGTCTTAATGTAGTTCTGGCTTCGTTGCTGCATGTATGCAAACGGCATGCGCTTCGGGCCGTGCGCACTGCTCTCTGTGCGATTGGGTTTTTGAACTTTCAAATTCAATTTTTAAATATACCGACGAAATATTTTCGGGCGCACCGAGACGCAACTTACTCATTAAAACATTAAAAATAATGTTTCCTAAATACAAAACAAAATTTTGGGTAATTCCAAAAATGAAGAATTACTTTGATGGAAAGCGCTCACAGATATGGGAATGGGATGCGCGTCGCACTTATCAAGCACAGCGGAAACAAGCCGAACCGAGAGGCCCAGCAAAGCGTCAAGTTCTGATTGCGTAGTGCAGAGTTACAGCCTGGCTTAAAACCGCTGACTTGTCTGTGCCACCAAACCAGTCGAGTTAAGTCAGTGTCGGAGTGAACAACAGAAAATCAACATGAAACCAGTGATCGTGCTAGCATTGGCATTGTGCGGCGTAGCGCTGTGCAACGGTGAGAACATCAGCCCATCAATTTATTACGTTGTAGCGTTCCCACTCGCAACACAACAAACCAACAAACAAACCAACCTAAACAATAACAATTGAATTATAAAACTGGTTTTTGTTTTTGTTTTATGCATTTGTAGCTCAGAACGGAGGTTGGGGCGGTGGGGCAGGTCAACCCGGACAACCTGGGGCAGGCGCCGGAGGCGGCATGGGAGGCGCCGGTGGAGGAAGCAGTGACTTCGGTTACGGCTACGGTGGTGTCGATTCGCACGGTAACGCTTATGGAGGTGCTGGCGGCAACGGTGGCTACCACGTTAGCGGGAACGACGATCAAGGACATCGCTATGACTACAGTGGCGGCGGACGTGCCGGAGCGCCCGGCGGTTCGGGTTATCCAGGTGCGCCTGGAGCACCTGGTGGATATCCAGGGGCGCCTGGAGCGCCTGGTGGATATCCAGGTGCGCCCGGCCATAGCTACAATCGCAGAAGTTCAGCGAATTCGCTCTGCGTTAATTATAGTTGGATGATGTCGTTAATTCTGCCAGCAGCCCTCATATTAAAGTTCTTCAATAAGTCGTAATTGTGAACAAGTTTGTAGTAGCTTTGTTAGTTATTTTTTTTTTTTTTTTGTTATAAATATACATTTTTTTTTTGTAATAAAATTTACGTGCTATTGTGAAGATTTTAAATTATTTAATTAAAATAAAAGATGATTCGATTTTAATAAGAATACGTAAGGCGTATACGCATTTTTTTCTGGTGTATAGAGAAGGAGAAAAAGTTCAAAGCCTTTGGCTGGAAGGGGTTTTATCATGCCTTAGCAGTACACTTAATTAACCACTACTGTGGGTATTAAATTTCGTAGGTAATTAAAGCTCAAGATGATTACTGCTTAAGATAATTACTGCCTAAGGTGATTACTGCCTAAGATACTTACTGCCTAAGGTGATTACTGCCTAACGTGGTTACTGCCTAAAGGGGTCGTTTGCTAGTGTCTGAGCTAGGTAACATCTTCTATAATAATTTAATCCTCCAATGCTCTTTGTTTACATTTCCTTAGGTCTTCGTTTCCTCTGAAGTTTAAATTGATTCTAGTTGATTCCTACGTCCTCATACATATATTTGCTTTCTAGAGGAGGCGCTCTGTAAACTCTACGGAGACTTACATCTTCGTCGTCCACTTTTACCATTGCCTTTGATTCTTCTAACATTACTAAGAAGAAAACTTTAGTACAATGGGCATCCATGCCTGAATGCTTGGACACCTCCCTCTTCGGCGTTTCTCCGGCCTTTCTCAATTCTATTCTAGATAAAAGCTTCATGTGGTTCACGTCTTCTTATACCTCTGCTTTTTACAGTCCCGGCAGTGCGGAGGTTAAAGTAACCTTCATCTAAGTTTTCTATTACCTTGGAACTTTTAACAAGTGTTCCTTCTAAGGCCAACGCTTCTCCAGTCCATTTTATTCCAAGGTTCATTCTCTCAGGTCCATGATAGGATTTTCATAGCATTTCCATATATCTCAGGAGGTCGGTTTCTCAGTTTATCTACAGTTCTTTACTTTCTCATACACGTTCTTCTATATCTCTCTTTCGTTCTCTCCATTACAGGCTTATACTATTTCACCATCTTAACAAACTACGAGAGCTCATCTACATACTCGTACACTCCTAAACTCATCAATAGGAAGCGCGAGGGGTATCAAAATCCTGAGCCACTGACTGCTCACTACTTGGTAGATGCGACTAATGTCATTTAATCTTTAATATACACACTTGTCTCCACACACAAATGTGTTTATATATAACTAATGAGCATATACGAGTACATATGTAAATTCGTACTACAACCAAGTAAATATAAACCAAATATAAGGAAGGGGTAGGCTGTTGTCTGGTGTTGTTGTAGTGTTGTTGTGGTTGTTGTTGAAAAAAGTTTGCCTACATACAACTTGTGAATTACTCATTGCAGTTGACCGGGTCATGAGTCTGCTTTCTAAAAGCGTTTCAACATCATCAGCATTAACACCTCATTAGGTAGACTGGATTAGAGTGACCAGACGTTGCGTTTGTTGTGGGAATATTACTTTCTTTTTAGTACAAACAACTTACTGGCACGTAGGTCGGGCTGAGCAGTCGGTGATATTTGTATAACAAATTGTTTTTAAACCGAAGACTTTGCCATTCATTGACTGGTGCGATTCATAAACACACACACAGCATTGTGTTGCTCTCAGACAATCTCACGCAATGTTCCACTAGAGTGAGTTCGGAGAAAGCATGGTGAGGCCCCTCACTATGGGGCAGGGGCGGGAAACACTACACATAAGTTCGCAAGAATTTATTTAGTGTTTTTTGGTACTTAAATGATAACGAAATTGTGTGTCAATTAATGTTCTTTTCGTGTTCTTTTTTTGTTTACTTGTTAATTTATATATTTTTTAAACATATGATTATATTAAAATACTTTGTTATTGTGTAAATTAAAATTAAATAAAATTTTGAATTTTTAATTCTGTTCTGAGAATTCCTATTTTGGTTCTGAAATTTTGTGGAAATTTTTCACTATTATTGATCACTCATGCTGTGAGAAATTTTATTATTGTAAGGTGGGTATTATTATTATTATATTCAGGTTTAAGATTGCCGTGGCATCGGTACTCGGCCAGAAGACTTACTCAGGCTATGGATAGGCCCATTGCGATATTATTGTCACTTACACCATCATGAATTATATCTTTGATGATTTGGGGAATTGAGTAATAGCAACTAAGTCATTCGATTCGAAGAGTAAAAGATTTAAAAATTAGTATTTCGATACATCTTCTCAACATACTTCAAAAAAGGAATATATCGAGGAGTCTTGAGTTCGAATCCTGCGCTAGACATGGTCTAAAAAGGCTTAATTCTAAATATTTTTTCTCTTAAACTCGAAAGCCTCAGTGTATAGTACTCATTCACCTCACTCATTTATTATATTAGAATGGGCATCAATGCCTGAGTTCTCGGAGGCCTACTTATACGGCGGTTCTGCAGCCTACTTCAATTCTATCTACTCATTCCCCCAACCCGTTGCAGATACAATTAATTATAGTGCGACATATAATAAAGTAATCTTCATATAATGTTTTGGTATGAAATCGGGTTTTTTATTAATAAATGAAAATGTGGTAGTAGAAGTAATGAAGACGTCACTACAGCCCGCCGATAAATTTTGGGTATTCTAAGTAACCATATTCGACTGAAGTTTTCTAACCTAAGATAGTAATGCAATCAGCTAATTTTTAATTATTTTTTCTGTTATTATTTATTTTTATTTGATTTATTTGTTTACATTTGAAATTTTTAAGAAAATAATGGGGGCACTGGAACGATCTCGAAATTTTGTAAAATATGTTTTGATTTCTTTAATTTACCATTGAATGCACATTTTTTATCATTTGTGTACTTCATTAGTAAAATTGTATGGTAAACTTTTTTTCAATGGTATTTCCTTTGAAGGATATTCATTCTTTTGATAGAGAAAGTCATAATCCTTGAGTGAGATAATGTGAAATACAGTAAATTCCCTGTTGGAATACTCATAGTTATTGAAGAGGCATCAGAGTCTAGAAATATACTGGCGTAAATAATCGTAGTCAGTGTCTACTTTCCACAATAGCAGATATGAAGTGTTTCGATGAAGTGTTTCGATGCGGAATTTCCCCATATATGAGACTTTGGAGGCATGTCTAGGAAGCATTTATTTGCGTAAATGCTTCTTTCTTAATAGTATCATTTATCGTATCTGTATAAGAGTGGTGCTATTCCTAAACACCTATAAATCCAATGCATCAAAGTACACTGAGGTGGAATCAGAAATCGTTGATATTAATGCCATAAAAGAACCCTTTAAAGAACTTCCGGCATCTCTAAAATAACAATTAGTATTATCCAGAGAGATATAGATAAAATGACGAAGAAGGTGCCTTTTAACACATACGAGTATATGAATATATAATATAATACGTAAATGTATCGGCGTGTACGACATATAATATATAATCTTATACAGAAGTTAATGTGAATATATATACTCGTACTTGTAGTTTAGTTTAAAATAATTTCTGGGTTCAAAAGGTGCAATTAAACCTTTTGAACCCAGAAATTATTTTAAACTAAACTATAAGTATATATATTTTCAGTGGGAGGTCAAGGTTCAACTAGGACCGTCGAGCCAACATTGATGATGAAATATATTTTGATTAAATATCAATTACCAAATATAGAACAGTCGTCTCAAATTTTCAAGTATAGTTGCTTTAAAAGCATTTGTACAATATTTTAATATCTTTAATATAACAGAAACAATCCTAATCCATGAACAATATTTCATATTCGTTAATAAAAACACAATTCCTAAGATCCATGAACAATATTTGATAATCGTTAATATAAAGAATAATCCTTGGAAATAGGATAATAGGAACATATTTCAATAGTTGGTCCCCAAGTTGCATCCGCCATTTTGAATATGAAATCAAATATTTTAAGTCTGTTAACTAAAAAATCTTAGAAAAAAATTTTCATAAAAATCACATAATTTTTTATCTTTTGACCAATTTTATTGCTGGTCTGTCCCACTGTCGTGGTAACGATGTCTTTATGATAGGGTGTTTATTGCTTCAAACACAGTTATGTGGAGTGAGAGTTCAAAGCTCTCTGGTTGAAAGTCGGTGTCGCGGAGACAGATGTTGGTCTTTATGTAGGACGCGGACTTGTGGATCGAATATATTCGAAAATCAATTATGAAATCTTTATATTTATTTACTTATTTCTTCATTAACTTAAAACTAAAGTATATTATTTATTTATTTATTGGTGAAAAATAATAATACAATTATTATTATACACAAGAAAAAGGGGACTACCTTTCAGCTTATATTATATATAAATTATTATTATTATTAATATAAAGTTAATGTGTGGTATAAATGTGTGTGGTGACTCGATTCACACGCTCGGAAGATGGCCACTGAAAACGTTGAACTGCTATCCTTTTCGAGAAAGCACACTCTAATCGAAATTGATTGATGATGGGAGTTTGCCCAGAGACTATCAGTACTCTAAAGGTAATAAAGTCCCTGGAAATTCAGCTTGATTGCAAGCTCACCTACCGGACGTAAATGCGAGTAGCTTCAGCGTACCGTATTGTGTCTAAACCGCCAATTCTTGTACTTAGCCCCCTCGACCTCTTGGGCTTCGAACGCAAGCACCTACGGGGAGGTAAGATGGGTAAAAATACCAGAGTAACTGCGCAAAATATAAAGCAGTAAACCGTGCAGCAGCGGCAAAAACGATGGACCACCGACAGGCGCGGAAGATAGACAGCGAGACTTACCCCCGACATAGCGAGCTGGATAGGAGGAACAGTCGGAAACGTCAATTGCGACCCCACGCAGTTATTGTCTGGCCACGGATACTTCTGCAGGTATCTACACCGAATGGGAAAAATCGAAGGGCCTGAGTTTATATGCGGCGATAGAAATCAGAGCACAACTTTTTCAGATGCACAAGGTGGCAAACAGAGCGCCTCACTCTTGAAATGGACATCGGGGAAAATTTAGCTACCGAACACAGTGTGGGGGTCCTCGTAAGCAGCAAAGGAAAGTTAGTCTAGCGAAATATGTGGAAAATGTGCTCCGGCGGACGAAGGAATAACGTTGAGAGTCCAATAAAGATGAAGTGAGAATATTTACCTTAAAGGAAGTATGAAAAGGATTGCAGTGTGGAGAGATTTTCTCAGTGAGGGAGTAGATTGATATTGATTAGTTTTGTTTTGACAGCTGTTGAAAGTAGTCAAGTTCGTGTTTGTTTGCAACCATGGAGAAAGAGCAATATCGATCAGTGATTAGATTTCTTTTTTTGCATCATCATATATTGGATTAATGAATTTAAGCGTGGTCAAACAACCGTTTTTGATGAAGAGCACTCAGGCTGTCCGATTAAGGTGACTACGGACAATATGATTAACAACATATTATGATATCGCGTTAGCAGATCGCCGGGGTGTAATGTAGATCGCCTCCACGCGGTGCACCCTGCGTTACGCTAAATGGTCTACACTCCCCCAGGTGCTACTGTTTTCTTGCACGGGAGTTCAGTAGCACCAATTGGCACGACCCCCATCCTACGTCCCCGGACTTCTCTTTGGACCAATGTAACTGTTCTGATTGCCCTGGGCTGGTAGCTGTAATTTTCTGGACCTAGCTGTCTTTTGTCACGGTAGCACCAAGGTGAAACTTGAGTGTGAACGGCTCCAGTCTAAGGTTGCAGCTGCCCCCGTCCCGTTAAAACCTTGGCAGGCCTCAAAGTAGGTTCGACGTCTGTTACCGTTAGGTCGGTAGTGTGGGTTCGGTTGAGTGGAACTCCCGATTTGCACTGGTCTGGCTCTGAGCACTTGACCCCATAAGGGCTTGTGCCAACCCTCGCATGGCCTCCCTGCTTGCACAGATAACCATGGGGCCATATTTAGTGACCACACGTTCGGACCGAGATAGCGGCTTTGAGTGGGGACCCTTATGGCATGGACACAACAAAAAATAAAAACACAAACACAAACAAAATTTCCGCGCATATCCCCTCAGGGACGCGCAAAACCCTGGCTAGGCAAATGCCCACCAGCAACACCCCCGCCCTTGGTTCGAAGACAAGCAGCATTAGCACTGCCCCTTCAACAAGCACCACAGCTTCAGCTAATAAGCCACCCAAGAGCTCTTCGCTGTCCCCAGGCTCTTCAGCGGCTGCTAGGGTATTGACTCACAAACCAGCAGCCGTCGCTCCGCCTAAGCCCTCTTCAGCAAACGCCTCGATATTGCCTCACAAGTCGATGGTAACTGCTCCCCGTACCGCTCCTCCTTCAGGTGCACCTACCAACGTGAACCCGAGTACAAGGGCGTACAGGACGCGTAGAGCGGCTTACCGTATTTTGACGAGGCTCAACGCTTCAGAACCTTCTCAACTGTCAGAATACGACAAGGGCAAGCTTGAGTGGGCAAAAGCACACGCTGATGTGCGTGTCCACTCCTCCACTGAACAAGCAGCCGGTAACCGCAAGAGGCAGAGATCAGCCGATCGCCCGGGCCAATCCACCCAAAGCATCCCTAAGCGCGTAAGGCTGGCTACTCCCAAGCCTAAGCTCTCCAAACCGCTTAGTGAGATTGTGAAAGAGAGCCTCACATGGGCTGTGGTCGACTCTGCCAATGCCGATGGGACCATTACTCCTGCCAATTGGAGACTGGCACTGTGGGTCGAAATGGCACTGTTACCAATATTCGTTGAGGTAATGTCGTGACGCAGGGTGGTATCAAGGACATATTAAGATCGTATCTTGCTCGGACCAACGCTCGGCGGATCTATACAAGGTAGCGATCAATAGGGTAGGTGAGATATGGCCGGGTGCACAGCTCAACGCTGTACCTTTGGACCAGGTTCCCCAACGCCCTCGCTCCAAAACATGGCTTCCTGCCGAGCCCTCTGAGCCCGAGGCAATCTTCAAGATCCTCAAGCTCAGCAACACCGATCTTCCCACCGATGGCTGGAAGGTCGCGAAAGTTGGTGACCCCAAAGGCACTTTGCGTAAGGTCAGGGAGCATTCAACAATGTATGCCCCAACGCTGTTATTTCCGCACTCTATAATCTTAACCTGAATTCAGGTCTTCTTAAATTTATAGAGCTTCTACTAAAATCTAGGATCATCACTTCCACGATCGGCAGTGCCCAATCCAGGAGGGTGGTTAACAGGGCACGCCACAAGGGGGTGTTTTATCACCCCTCCTCTGGAACCTGGCAGTTAACACACTACTGGTGAGATTGGAATCTACTGGATGCAAAGTGATAGCCTATGCGGACGACATAGCAATCGCGGCATCCGGCAAATTCCCCCAAACACTTTCCGAAAAACTTAACTATTCACTCTCTATTGTGTCGAACTGGTGTCGCGAATTCGAACTTGGGGTTAACCCATCCAAAACCGAAACTATGCTTTTCACTAAGAAGTACAAAATTCCAAAGTTTACAATGCCTAGTCTAAACGGCACTCCGCTCTCTTTGAGCACACACGTTAAGTACTTAGGCCTGATTCTCGACCCAAAGCTTAATTGGAAAGCCAATCTAGCTGAGAGGGCACGTAAGGCAACATGCGCTATATACTGCTGTAAAAGAGCAGTTGGTGCACGATGGAGACTTCGTCCTCGAGTCGTGCTCTGGCTCTACACGGCCATCGTTGAACCAAACCTGTTATACGGGTCGGTCTTCTGGTGGCAAGCTCTCGAAAAAGCCTGTAATATCAAACCCCTTGATAATATCAGAAGATCCATTGTAATACTGATCACTGGCGCTCTTCGTAGCACACCTACGAAAGCCCTTTTTGCCATGCTGCACTGGCTCCCCTCGGGGATCCTGGTTAAGCAACAAGCCAAGCTGACAGCGATTAGACTTAATGCTCTTTCGCACTGGCGCATAACCCTGACAGGCCATGCTTCAATTCTGAATCAGGACCCACCTGTCCCCAACTTTATCGATTATATGTCGGTCTATCCCGATTTGAACAGGGAATTCGACCTCACTATTCCAAGTCGAAGCGACTGGACCTCAGAAAACCGAATCGTCGGTGAAACAGTCGAAATCTACACCGACGGTTCCAAGCTTGGAGGTAGAGTTGGCAGTGGTATTTATTCCGACAAGCTGGACTTCAACATCTCCCTACGTCTCCCAGACCATTGCAGCGTTTTTCAAGCTGAGGTCATGGCCATTTACCACGCAGCCAAATGGATGCTGAGTAGTGATATCGGCGCAGTTGACGTATCTATCTTCTCAGACAGCCAGGCCGCCATTAAATCTCTTTTTGGCTCCACGGCCACATCAAGACTAGTTCATGAATGTCGAACATCTTTAAATGACCTCGCAAGTTACTCTCGGGTGCACCTAGTCTGGGTTCCCGGACACAGCGAAATCCCGGGAAACTGCGAGGCGGACGAGCTTGCCAAGGCAGGCACGCTAATGCACGACATTCACCCCTCTGTAAACATCGGCTTTCCAATGGCAACAGCCAAGCTCGAAATCAAACGGAAATATCTGGCTGACGCCTACAAATCCTGGGCTAACGAGGAATCCTGCCACACGGCTAGACTAACTTGGGCAAGCATGGACAAAAACAGAACCAATCAACTTCTTCGACTTAATCGCGTATCACTGTCGGTAACTGTGTCGGTTTCGACCGGCCACTGCATAATGGGACAGCACGCAGAAAGACTGGGCCTACCCTCAAATGACTTTTGCCGAGGCTGTGGCTTCGAGGAGGAGGACGAGACGGTTTTCCACCTCTTATGCCACTGCCCATCGTTGAGCAGAAGAAGAATTCGCACCTTTGGTGCCCCATTTCTTACAAGCCTGACAGAGCTGTCATCCATTAATATTAGGGACATAGCCAGGTTCATCAAAGTATCAGGATTGTTTCCTGAAACATGACGGGGGAGTCGTGCCTTTCCAGGCGCTTTCCTTGCGCTGACTATCACCATCCCAAGTATGGGAACCTTTTTAGTCAGTGCTTGAACGGCGCAACACCGAGGTATCACAATGGGCCATTATGTGTGCTCAAGTGTGCTTTTGGCAAACTGGGCGGCCACTCCTACCTACCTACCTAGCAGATCGCCGGGCGAAGATCAGAGAGAATGTAGACATCTCAATTGAATGCATACAAAATTTCCTACGCGAACAATTGGGTATGACAAAGCTATCGACGAGATAGGTGCCGCGTGGAGCAAAACTGCAATCGCATGACAACATCGGAGCACTGTTTGGAAATGTTTAAGCGCAATCCGAAAGAGTTTCAATGGCGTTTCGTGACTGCTGACGAGCATGGATCTATCACTACACTCCAGAAATGAAAGAACAGTCAAGACAGTGGACTTCACCCAGTGAACTTGCTCCAAAGAAGGCCAAAAGGGTTCCATCGGACGGAAAAGTCATGGGCACCGTTTATTGGGATTCGCAAGACATCATTTTTACCGACTATTTGGAGAAGGGAAGGACAATCACAGGGCAGTACTATGCTGATTTATTAGACCGAATCGATGCTGAATTGATGAAAAAACGGCCCCATTTGCGAAGAAGAAAGTGGTCTTTCACCTTGACAACGCACCAGCTCACTCATCCGCAATCGAAACAGCAAAACTGGCCGAATTTCACTACGAATTGCTGCCCATCCTCCGTATTCTCCAGATTTGACCCCAAGCGAATTTCTTTTTGTTTCCAAACATGAAACAATTTATTGTTGGAATGCGATTCATGTCAAACGAGGAAGTCATCACCGCAACAGAGGCCTCGTTTGCGGAGTTCCACAAATCATATTCTTTGGATGGCTTCAATAAGTTAAAATATCGCTGGACTAAGTGTATCGAGCCGGAAGGCGACTATATTGAGAAATAAAAACTAAAATTCCAAAAAAGCGTTTTCTTGCCTAACACGGGGACTTATCATACACCCCTCGCAATAGAATTTTTAACATACTCTTGGGACTCAGTATATAAATATATACATGGAGAACTCATCTTAGAACGATGAACATGCAAAATTGTGAATTGAAAACTGGTTTGTGCCGATGGGGCCCCCGCTAAACACCTCCACAACTTCTATACTAATGTGTATATAAATATTATGCACGTATTTATAAACAAAGTGAACTTATATATATTTAAGCTGAATTAGTGCAGTCAAGTGAAATATTTACTGCAGCTTAGAAGTGAAGAGCGAAGCATTGCTAACAGGAAATGAATGATGAATTCATATCAGCCAAGTATCTGTGTATATATCACATAGAAAAGGGCAGACTCTCAGAAGAGCTCAGCAGAAACTGGGTCAATATCAGTTTGGATTTGGTTTTAAAATATTATTTAAAATATAACTAAACGCTGCTCAGAAACAGAAGGACACAAGAAAATCAAATGCCAGAACACTTTTTTAAAGCTAGTTAATAAGGGTGCTCCCAAGCTTCCTTCAGACTTTTAATGCGTTAACCAGTATGTACACAGCTTACGGGTTAGGTTAGTCCAGCTCAAGTGTTGAGTGTTATTTAATATGAATAAATAATGTGAATAAATCTATATCAAGAATAAATAATTAATTCTGAATAAATTAACAAATAAATAAATGAACAAAATAATCAGTTAGAATAGAAATGAATGCATATCGAAACACAATCAAACCAGTGTCACAAAGCATGCAATTGACGCCTCAATATCGTCTTTAGGCTATAAAGTAACATCGATAAAGTAAAGGATATGATCCACAGGTTCGGGATATGTCCGTCGAATCCGTTAAGGCCATTTTAGTTGCTATATTAAGACTGAATTGTTCCGATGGAATTCAGAATTCCCCACAAAGAGCAGTGCAAATAAGTAGATGGTTATTGGAAGGTTGCTTGTGAGGAGCCAATTCAGACTCTGCATTCATGAAAAGCACTATAATGAGTGGCGGAACTGGAGTTAATGAGCTGATTATCTAAACCTGTCAAAAAGATTTGAAAAGACAATTCGATATATAACCAAAAATAGAACAACTTAAGTGGAAGTAATCATCAAACATGTTGAATTTGTTGTTTTCTGTTCTACTATTTTTTTTACTTACTTGGCGGTATTCTATGAAAAGTCTCTTTTGAAGCCTAAATAGACAATTAACGAGAAGATGATAGGAAACCGGGATCTAGTCATGTAGTCACTGCAATCTCTGATGGGCCTAGTCTGACACACTCAATAAGTTACAAATCCTTTGAGAGCCTAGTATTCATTAAGAATTCAAAGATCTTCTTGGGATCCGCAATTTCTGGCGGTTTTAGGTAGTGAGAACCTAAAATATCGTAGTCGGGTCCAGATTAGACCGTTATAGTGGCATAGCAAATGCTCTGCTGTTTCCTCGTCCTGAAATTAACAATAAGACTAGAAATGAAACTCTTCATTTGTTTTATAATTATTATATTATTACTTTTTTTGTTGTGAGAAATTCGTAAGATAATATTTACTGAGAATCTATGAAGATTTTGGAGAAGTGTTCATGGATACACGATATTCCAATTATGCATTTCCAAAATTGTTCATGTTCCTCTCAAGAACTTATGTTGGGAGAGAACACAGCCAGCTTAGGAATTCAAAATGTACACAGAAAGCATTCTTGATATGCCACCGAGATGACCATTTGCACAAATGTAGCTAAACTTAAATGGTAGCTATATATGGAGTTTTCGATAAACTGGTTTAGATTGATTAAAAAAACCATGTGAAATTTCTGCTTCGTTGGGAAAATTTCTGCTCTTAATTATTTCGTTAATTATACAAATTCATTCAGTTACACAATCGGGAAATCCATCTGTATTACGTCGAATAAAACTCCAGAAACTATGATCAATTAATGGCAAATAAATCTATTTAGATTCATATTGACAGACTACAATTCGGTATTAAAAATAATAATAAAAAATAATAAATAAAAGTATATAATAAATATAAGAATATAAGATAAAGATTATTACAAAATCCCTCTACTGACGAGTTGAGTTTGACAAATGTTACCTTCCACGCCTCCGAGTTAATAATTCATAGCAAATTTCTTTCTCTTAGAATAGTATAGAAAGATAGATAAAAAAGGTAAAACAAGATGATTGAGTGATAGACCACTAACTTAAGGATGGAACATAGAAGATCATACTTTCATAAACAACTGACCTGAACCATAGAGGATGATACTTTCCTTGTTACCACTATTTATTTGTGATTTATAGACAACTGACCCAAGTCTGGATCATAGATGATCATATTTTCCTTGATACCACTGCGTATTTTGTGAGTTATAGACCACTGAGAGAATCATATTTTTTCCATACCAAGTGGCTAGGAAATTATTGAAAATCTTTTTCAGGATACTCGTTTGTATCACAATTATCTTTGCATCCCCAATTGCTGGTTTTCTGTGAGCTACCAGATTTTTCATCGATATGGCTTGTTGGCTGATCGCAAAAATAATCACCTCCTCATTTTGTGATGAGGTTGTTAAGTTTCCGATATTTATTGATGTAGGCATTCCTGATATAAACAGCTGATGCGATGGCTGCATTATGTATGCTATTTTTGTCTGTAAATTTCTTCATTACAAATACATCACCTCAACATTACAGTTTTGATGTGAACAAATGCTTTGTTATTAAGTCTCCAAAGTGCTCTATTTGCAGCATTCCTTCATCAGTCACTTTTTAGCATAGTCTCGCAATGCTACGTTTTAAATAATAATTTCTTTGTTATCTTATTGTGCCTTGAAGAGTGTTCCTTAGAATATTTTCTAGTAAACGCTCATTCCAAGAACATTAAACCTCATCCCAAGAACATATCCCTTTAAGCTGTGCTTCGATGAGAAAAATTTAGTCGCCGAAAGTCGGTAATTTTCCATTGAGAGCCTGAAATTAGATAGCTTAAATATACCTTGAATTGATATTCATGACTTTCATTAATGCGATTGTGTTGATGTTGAAAAAATTTTGGGAACAATCGAGTACTATATGATAGTTCCCTAAACTAGGTCCACTATGTCCACAGATGAGTTACTCAAAGTCTTCAACATCAATATTGGTCAGAAGTCATATTTAATCGATTGTATAGAACTGAAGAATTTTAGCTATGGAATTTTTCGCCAATCATTTATTACTTCTGAGCTTTCACTAATGAATTCCCTCCAATCATTTATACCATACACCATTTATTCATGTTTAATCATGAATATTGAAAGCATTATTTCGTCACACTAACAAAACTAGCTACTCTCTGTATCATTAATAGGAGTGCCAAGGCGACTTACAGGCAATATAAATTTAATAACAAAATATGGGATGATGGAGTAGTTAGAATATTGCTTGACTCTCGTAATAATGAAAGGCCCCATGGCCTGAAGTCTGAGAGTTGTATGATCACATACAGCAAAAAAGATGAAATTGTTCAATGAAACTTGAATTGTGCAGTGAGTTGATATTAGCTGAGGTCTTCAGTCAGGGTTTCTACCTAGACAACTGCAATTCTAGCCTGAACCTAATTTTTGTTCCACTCTTACTCAACATTTAATGTGTTCAGAGAACGAAGTATTTTAAACTTAATCAATTACAATTTTATTATTATTTTTTTTATTATTATTGAAGTTAATATCTTCTTCTTCCCAGTTGGCGAACAACCCTAATGGGTCAATGCCGCATAATGAGCTTTCGTCAATCGTCTCTGCTTAGCCCACGCTGACGCCAGTTGGAAGTGCCACGTCCATACAGGTGCTCCTAAACTTGGTATTTCCATCTCAGTGCTGGCCTTCCTCTCCTCCGTCGCCCACCTTGAGTCACCGAATCGAATACTTTCCGGCTTGGAGCAGTTTCATCCATCCGCACGATGTGACCTAGCCGCTGGATTTGATTTTGATTCGCTCGACTATGTCAATATAGCTCTTTCAACTCATCGTTCCATCTAATCTCACACTCGCCACGAACGAAAATAGCCACAAAAATTTTATGTAGACTATTTCTGTGAAGCGTGCCTAATGCCTGCTCGTCACTCTTTGTCATCTTCCAGCTCTCTGCTCCATATAGCAGGCCGCGAATAATGAAGATCTTATACTGCGTTAGCTTTTATCGTTGAGAAAGGGCTTTACTCTTTAGCTGTCTGCTAAGCCTAGAGAGGCATCTGTTAGCCAGAGTAATCATCCGTTTGATTTCCAAACTGATGTTGTTGGTAGTGTTGCTGCTGGTTCCTAAGTACACAAAACCGTTCACAACTTCAAAGTTGCAGTCGCCACCTGCAACGTGATGTCCAAAACACAGGGACTCTTTATATGCTGCCTGCATGTATTTCGTTTTACCTTCGTTGACCTTTAGACCCATTCGTTTGCTTCTTTGTCCAGGTCGGTATACGCAGCACTCACAGCTCGAGAGTTATTGCCAAATTGGCAATATCATCAGTATACGCCAAAAGTATCTTATTAAAGATAGTGCCAGTGTGCTTCAATTCCGATGTGCGGATGATTTTTGCCACCATTAGGCTGAAGAAATCGTATCGGGAGTCATCTGAGTCGCTTTGCAAACATAAAGATTCTGACAGGCCCCTTTCTAATTTTCACTGAGCTTCTGGTTGCGTTTAGCGTCATCCAGAACAGTCTGATTAGCTTCGCAGCGATGCCGAATTGAGACATAGCGTCATATAGTAGACTTATCAAAAGAAGCCTTTAAATCGACAAAAAGATGGTGGTTGTCGATTTGTTTCTCTAAGGATCTTCTACAGGATTTCACGTATTGCAAACATTTCGTCGATGGTGCCTTTACCTTTGACCTGAGACGCTGCTTTTACTTTGACCTGAAACCGCACTGATAGGGTCCAGCCAGTTCACTAATGATGGGTTTCAGTCGTTCTCAGAGTACGTTAGATAGGATTGAAGTTATTATGTTTATTTTAAATTGATCTAATATTAAAACTGTGTCACATGAGCGGTTCATTTATATAGTCCTATCATAATTATTATAATCATTGAAGTTTTTATTATATTATTATTTTTTAGATTATTATGTTAAAGTTTGAAGCCGAAGTAGAAATTATAAATAAAATTCGCCCTCCAGCTGATTATTGATTTTCAATCTTCCTGATTTTTGTAGAACTTGATCTGGGAAGTAAATTTCCTCCTCCCTTCACCTAATCACACGTAATCTAATGTTCATCTACAGCACAAACAACACGGCACTTATCAGTCTGAGAGTAAATATTCACACTAATATGATTTGTAGTGCCCTGTTCATAGTCACCGTGACCGACTTCGCCATGTAACTTTGTTGTTAGCGCTCAAGCGGAGTGTTAATTGTTTAAAAATAGTATGTTGTTAATTTCTAAGAATAACAAATGAAATTCAATGCCAATGTCAGACCAACTATCGCAAGATCTCGCTGACACACCCAGGTAATAAGCACTAAGGTCCATTGCAGGGGGAGGGTGGGTTCTATTGCTAGATAATCTGCAATTTGTAAGCGATTCGCAGTTTCATTACAATAATTAAACTAATGTGGCGTGTTTACATACAAAAAGGGTCGAGCCATTAAATCAGAGAAATTCAAAATAAAAACTAAAATAAAATGAACTTTTGTGCTGTTTGAAAATGCAATTTTCCCATTAATCATATCTGTGGCATTCCTAACAAGTCTTAATTGAGGCTTTTATGCCTCATTTACATACATTTTTTTGTATTGAATTTCATTTAAAATTCTATGTTTTCTGGTTTGCTTTTGGTGCATTATTTTTAAATTTTTATATTTTCTCATTAATTATTTTGCTTGATTTTTATTTGTTTGCTTTATAAATTAATTTTTAATACTTCTGGACACCTGCTGAAATATTATATAAGACAAAATTGTGCAAATCGCTCTTGAGTACAACAAAAACGTTATTGCGAGGCGGCTCTGCTGGGACCGAGTTCGAACTCAAAGCAAAGCTTAGATCTTTCTATCGAACCAAGTAATGTCATGAGAATGAACGCAAAGTGACAGTGCAAGATAATCTTTGGCCAGACTTGGGACGCGCTCCTTCGAAAGTCCTTTGAATTTGTAAGGTAGTGATCAGGCCCATAGCATCCTACGCATCTGTGGTCTGGGGGAAAAGGGGGTTAAATCTTCCCTATCTAGACATTACGAGAACTGTGGCTATTTGTGGCACTGGAGCCTTTCCGACAAATTCTGGCCCTGCTCTTGAAACGCACCCCACACAGTGGGTGGGAGTGCGTTGGAATCTTGAATATATTATAGGCACTGATATGGATTATTGACATCCCTTCTATGCCTATTGATGCCATGCCAGCGTATCCTATAACTGATGGGCAATACTGTATAAAAATTCCAGAGGCTCACTTATGGCTCGATCGTACGACTAAGCCCGGTAGGCAGTGCTGCCGTATTTGCAATGATGGCTCCAAAACAGAGATTGGATCGGGTTTTGGGTTCTTCGTGGAACTCAACAGTGTCCAACTCCATTACGCCCTTGGTTGTCGTGCATCTGTCTTTCAGACGGAAGTTTATGCCATTCTAAGGGCGATGGAATGCGTGGTTGAAAGCAGATGGCGTGGCAAAAGTATTTGTGTCTGCCGTGACAGTCAGATTGCACTGAAGGCCTTACTCAGCCTCCTTGTTACTTCCAAGTTGGTGCAAATCCAGATTGAATTATGTTGGAAAGCATAATAGTCTGTTGCTATGCGGAATGAAGTCGCTGACAAACTAGCGCATAAGGGATCTGAGACCAGTTTTACTGCCCTAGAACCTGTTCTTCCCATACCTTTTGCTACCATTAGGGCCAATATTTGTGATTGGGCTGCCTGTGCACAAAATCGCGAATGATGGGAGATGGGCAAAAGCTATGGTACCTGTTATTTCTGATACAACCTCAACGTTTCTTTTCTCACTTGGTGGAAGACTGATGATAGGCAACTTTGCATGGGTTATGCATATGCAAAAGATAGGCCTTGCAGACAGTGCACTTGCCAGGCTTGTGGAGAAGAAGATGAGATGGTTGACCACTTTTTGTGTGTATGCCCCTCTTTCGCTAGAATCAGGTTCGAGGTATTTGACAATGACATCCCAGGTAGTGCAAACTTTAGCTATATATACAGGGCCGTGCGCACGGGGGCTTTTGGGTGTGGAAACATATTAATTTTACATTAAATTTAAATTAATGAAAAAAGATGTAAATAAAAATTATGCCATAAATTTTTGTTGTATATTCCTCTGGGTCATCGGATGAGGAGGACGATATCTCACACTTGATGTGCTATTGCCGTCCCTCGCGAGAAGAAGACATAAGAAGATTTCGATTTCTATGGGCACGTTTTCTCGAGGGTCTTGCGGAGATATCCCCCATCAGTAGCAAGCAAGATCCCTCGCTGCATCAGGGAATCGCACTGGTTCCCCTTTCAGTCCCGGGAGGGTGTGTCTCATGGCTCTGTGGTATCTGCCATCCTAACATAATCTAACCTAACCATTCCTCTGAAACAGTCCTCAAGTCCGAGCAATATAGTAACCGAGTACGTTGATCATAATTTCTGAGTAATCTGCATTCTTCAAACAATGGTACATAGAAGAGGACAATTTTAGTTGGCCACATCTGACTTGATCTTCGGCTTGACCTCTAACTCAGGTCAAAACTCGCGCTGTACACCGCTCCTCCACTTCTACCCCACAACAATATTGAAAATGTTTATAACTAAAATCATCTCAATTAAGCTGTGCCGCATTTTTCTTTTAATTATTTTTTTTATTAATAGTTTTATTTAATTTTTTGTTTTATTTAGAATGTAATTTTGTAATTGTAATTTTAAATCAACCATTATAGTACGTTCTATTTTCCATGCCATCCACCATAGACAGATGGCCTGCCTCTGCCATTTCCCATAATAACAACAACTGCCCCACCGCCTCCACCGCCTCCACCACCGCCACCACCAGGACCACCAGCACCACCGCCTCCACCATTGCCGCCTTTTACAACTAGAACATTGCTGCCTCCAGCTCCGAGTCCGCCCATAGGTGGTGGCCGAAAGTGTGGTCCACCGTAAAGTGGTCCTCCGTAATGTGGTCTGCCGCCACAACTTCCTCCTCGATAGCAGGGATCAGGTTGTGCTGCAATAAGGAAGACAAAGGACTGTTCAATGAATGTTGAATGAATGAATAAAGACGTGATCAATTTACTATATATATATTTTATTTTTTTTTTCTTTAATTAATTTATTATTATTTTATTATTTCTTTATATGTGAACTGTTTGGAGTGTGTGATTGGCTGAGTGCAGAGACGGATTCAAAACTAATTGATACAGTGAAGTCAATAAGATTCAGGACTGATCGGTCGACAGTTTCATTACCATCAATGGAGTGTAACCAAATTGGTGGCCGATAGTTCTTGAAGAGCTTATAAGATATTAGAGAATAACTGGGGGGTTTGAAGCCATCCAATGGAGTGGGGGAACCAAACTGGGGGTTGAGAGCTCTTTAATAACTTCTAAAGTATGAAGGACTTAAGAGTTAGATGTATTTAGGGTAACTTCACTGTTTGATTAGATGTGTTTGGGCCTGTATTGAACTCTTATAACGAGATTTACAAGCAGCAGGACAAAGTAAACAGGACTTTTTAAAAATAGGTATTTCTAGTGAGACCATATTCTGACATGCGTAAGAGAGGTAGATCACTCACTGATGCACTATCTTCATGACGTTTGGACTAACAGAGGTTGAGTTATTGTCAAAATAGGTATTTCTGGTGAGGCCATCTTGGGTCAGAATCATGGATCCCTCACTGATGTACTGTCCTGACATTTGGAGTAATAGAAGTGGAGTTATTCAGTCTGAAGTGTGTCATCGGTACAAACATGACCATCGTACAAAGAGATGAGATTAAGTTTTGTTTCAAACTTGGTAAAACTTTTACAATAACGTTTCCATTGATGAACCAAGTTAATGGTGATGATTGTTTATCCCCTGACAGATTTCAGAGTATATTGTATTCTGGACTGAACCTGTATTGTGTATATTCCTATTTTGGCCAATACCCACTCCATAGTTATCTAAAGGCGATCCAACCAAAAATAGTACCTCCGATTCCCTCAACTATTTTAAAGCCAATTGTGGACCAGATAAGCTCATGTTATGAAGACTTAACTAGGTGAAAGTAGCGGCATTCATGAGAATAGAAGATGGAGGAATATTATTGTCGTACAACAACAAGTTTAAAATCTGGCACATCACATTACGGAGAAGCTACTTGTCCTTAACTGTCCCATCACTGGTAAAATTTATATTTATTATTTTATATAAACTACTATTATAATATTCATATATTTATTAATATATTTGTTAAATATTTTCAATGTAATTATAATAGTTTAAACTGAAATGTATTCTTGTAATTATTTTTATTCCTTATAAATAACTTAAATAACTTTAGACTTTGAATATACTCACACATTGACAATAAGACCAGAGACAACGCCATAAATGAAACGAATGCAAACTTCATCTCTCCAATATTTCCCATATTCCTTTACGTACTAATTGATAAGAAATTAATCCAGAGGCCTTTATTTATACACACGGCGTCTCGAGATGGCATCATGGCCATTGCGAATATTCACGAATTCATGCAAAAAACCCAGCATAGAAAACGATTTCATTATCTTCGAACTCAATGACCATAATCGTTTATTTCTGTTTCTTTTTCTTAATATATAAACATATTCCAGTGAGTGGAACGCTTCTAAAAATTGATAATCCAAATGGCGCACGCACTATCTTCAATTGTTTGTTTGCTGTGAAGACTCAATAAAATTTGTAAACTTATTCAAACGCTTTCATTCAAATTGGCCCTACAGTTTCCTTCAATATCCCCATGTCCCAGAACCCAAATTAGGCGTACCCTGAAAACGGGGCTGATATCATTTAGGGCTGCCAGGAAGTCCTGGGCAGCCGTTGATTTCACTGCCATCGAGTTCATAGACTTGATGGCCGCCTGGCTATCCGAGTAGATATTTACAATGGATTTTGCTACGACGTGTCTACTAAAGTAGACGGATACCTCCATTATGGCTAGGACCCCTGCTTGATAAACACTGCATTGGTCGCGGAGACAGAACGAAAGTTCCAGTCCCAGTTCTTTTAAGAAAACTCCAAAACCAATTCTCAAATTTAATTGATATTCAGAGATACAAGGCAATGTGGATGTGGATTTCTTCTATAACTTTATTATCTTCTATAACTATTATTACCTACAAGCACTCGCATAAGTTTGGATTTATCATTACCTCCTTCCCTCTAATTGATCCATGGAAATCTTCAAACTGGCGGTGTCAAAATGAAGACTAAGTTAAGGTAGTGTCATGTTCCGTCAAGAGCTGCTGCGGAGCTATATATGAGATAGTCCTGAACTGCTCTCTCCAGGCTCCTGTGCACAATAGAAAATGCCTCCATCAACATATTTGTCTTCTCGGAGGTGTCCTGAATCCAGGGTGCATTCCTCAGAGAGTTTCTGGACGTCGGGGGGTATATATAAATATTTTAAACGCTTCCCAAAAGAATAAATGTTTCCCTGGGCGGCTACTTTTTGGACTCCCAGGGGGACATAGCAGACACAAAATTAAGTTCCATTAATAGCTGCATCAAAAGCTATGTAGGTGCAATTTTTACGACACCCAAAACATAAAAAATCTTAATTGAGTCTTCCAAAAATAATCACATTAAAACCAAAATCAAAGATAGCGCTGTGGGCTTTGCACTAATTCCCAGTATTTTAAACTTATCAATTGTTGGAAGCAGTTGAGACATTTTGGCTGCATACACTTAAGTGAAGCCCCATCCCCTTCCATATAAAAAGTCTGTTCGCTGAGCTTAAAGATAATGGCTTTATTTCTTCTATGCTGTGCAAATACGTCACGGTTATGATGGCATTTCGAGAGTCCGTCGGTATAAATAAAGCCGCCTGGATTCATCTTTCATCAATTAGTACGGAAAAGTGTAGAAAGGAAATATGAAAGTCGCACTCATTTGCCTTGTGATTTTGTCTCTTGTTTTGTTGACAATGTGTGAGTAAATTATAAACTAATTCTTAAATATTTAAGTTATTTAATAAAAATCTATTTTATTTGTTCGTGAATATGTTTAAGGACAAATTTAAATTTTTAATAAATAAATATAACATCACTAACTCAATACTTCTTAATCTGTCTTACAGCAACGCCAGACGGGCGTGTTGGAAGAACTGGTATTGCACGACGTCGTGTGGGAAGACGCAATGTTGGAGGAGGAAGTGGTGTTAATGGCGTCGGAGGTGCTAAAGGAGCTGTTGGCAGTGGAATAGGTGGAATGGCTGGCAGAGGCGGTAATAGAGGAAACGCTGGTAGAGGTGTTGGTGCAGCAGCTGATGCAGGAGCTGGTGGAAGAGTTGGTGGAAGAGTTGGTGGCAAACCTAGTGGAGGAGGAGGTGGAGGTGGAGGTGGAGCCGGTGGAATTTTTGGTAAAGGTGGAAATGGCGGTAATGGAGGAAGCGGTGGTAAGGGTGCTGGTGGAGGAGGCGATGGCGGCGGTGGAGCTGGTGGAATTTTTGGAAGGGGTGGCAATGGCGGCAATGGTGGAAACGCTGGTAGTGACAGAGTTGCTGGAGGGAGAGTTGCTGGTGGAAGACTCACTGGAAGCAGAAGTTTCCGTGGGGGAAAACGCGTCTTTGGCGGTGGGATCAGAGCCTAATGAACTATGATTTTTTATGTATGAGGAACTTTTGAAACAATGCTTTTCAACTTAAATTCTGATTAAAGAAATATAAAAATAAAATTAAATTAAACTAAAAATGTTTCTTATTATGTTCCTTCACTATTTTAATCTCTGAGCTCTGGAAATAAAACATTATACTATTATTGCAGCATATTTATGAATAGTTTTTATTTTTAAATTATGTGCCCTCCACACAAGGTTATGATGTGCACTCTACAGCAGGTAGAATTACACAGTAGTACACATTTTGTTTAGAGTCATTGAAGAAACACCTCATCATGGTTTGTATTGTAGAATTCAGAAATTAAACAACTCTACCATCTGATTTCAAAAAGTGCCAACTTCCTTCCCTTATCCTTTATGCGTAATTATAGTGTCTGTTAATGGTATAGTTCCTTGACTTGATTTTCGTCCTTCGGTGGTCTTTTATAATAAAACTCACTGTCTTTTAAATTTGCTAGTTAAAAAAGTAGTTCAATTACTATAAAAATTGTTAGATCTGTACAGAATTCTGGTCTTTCTTGCAAAATCTGCAGATATCCGTGAAGGAAATTTCTAATTTTGAGATGATATCTGATTTTGCAGTGGAGCGTCAGGTATCCGGTGGGAACTCCACCCTATTTAGTCCAACAAACTTTCTAGATATTTCTCTGCCTGGGACCAAACATCTTTTGGCCTGGCGTTGTCCTACATTATTAGTCCGTTGGCGGTAAAATTTTCGATCTACCCTGTTCCTGGACTATTTTTAGATCTGGCCTTTAAGGACACAGATTGGTTTAGGACCCATTAGAGGGCCCATTGCTCCTTTTTTGGCCATAGCATCAGTTTTTTCATTGTCTACGTGTCCTTCTTTCCCTGCCATACAATGTTATTCTTTTGTGTTATGATGCCAGAGTTTATTTATAAGCTATCGGGAATCGTTGATTAGACTTCACACAAGGGCCTGTACCGCCTTTAAGGCCGCCTAATTGTTCGATAAAGTGCAAATAAGTGTACCATAAATTTTCCTGCGAAAGCATTTCCTTGTGCTTGACTCAATAGTATATGTGTCTGGCTGGAAGATTGTAGTTAGCCCTCCCATTCCAAAGGTTTTTTGGAATCTAAAACCATAAATGCCCGCGTCATTTTCGCATTTTCGCTCTTCCAGCTTAGATTCAAGCGTGTACCATATTTGTGAGGAACGAATTTATATATTCTCTAAAACTATCTATCTGAGATATATACTTTATACTTATTAAAGAGTTCCACCATGCTGCGATTTTACGGGGAATTTTAAGGATTGGTGGATTTTAATATCTACAATAGCATCCTGTCGATTTATTGCAGGAAATTTTTTGATAATAATGATAATATTGATATTTGATTATTTTACTTATTCACCACGCTTACTACATCCTACATAGCCTTGCCAGGAAGGTGAAGCTTAGAATAATTTGTCGACGACTTCTGCAAGGACGAAGAGAAGCAATAAAGCATTTTCCCTCCACATATTAGGTGCGTTGCCTAGACTATGCTCTATGATATATAAGAACCACCCAGGATTTTACCAGTGCTACAACCTAGCCGGCATATTACAAATTGACTCCAAGGCCCAATAAGCTTTATCATTAGAAAAAGGGATAAGTTCCTGAGGTACACAAGCCTTATTGGCTTGAGTGAGATCTCGCAAGGGAACGACCACTTCTAACCACCTGCCTACTACAAGAAACTACAAGGCGGTACGCCTTTATCTATTCGAATTACGGTATTCCCTGGTAGAAATATTTTTATGTATGTCTACTAAGGAGAATCTTTTGTGCGACTAGGCATCATCGAGAGTACGAACTGCGTCTACTGTCTGGAGGAAGGGCAGGACAGCACAGAGCATTTTCTGTGAGGAAACGCACATTACGGTCAGATGTATTGGGACAATGTACAATGTACATTCCTCAACTCTGGACAGACTTCTTAGATTCATAAAGGAGTCTAAGAAGTTTGAAAACCTATCACATCCTATTTACTAAATATTTCCAGGCTTTAGGATTTACCTGAGTCTTTAGAGACCTCCTTATTCGGCGGGTCTCCGGCCTACCCCACTTCTATTCTATTCTATGGAGTAAAAATTATAGTTGAGAAGAGAATCTGATTTATCTTTTATCGATTTTCAGTCCATTCTCTTTCAGTTCAACTATACGTGAATATAATAATCACTCCAAACAAATGCTCGTAAATAGACTCGGGAACTGGATACATCTGGTTTTAACTGGAAGATTGATTTTTATTATATTTTTTGCAACAATATTGATAATTCGCACGAAGATAGAATTATTTAATGCGCATTATAAATTTTTTCCTGATACCAAATTGTGGGATTTATCGAGAGTTTGAGCAGAGAATGTAAACACAAAGGCAACAATTCTTCTCTGCCGACGCAACTGCTTCTTTATGTGTTTACATTCTTTGTTTTGTGGATATAATGGCAAACTATCGAAAATTGATTGAGTATTTTTCATATGTGTATCACCTGATTTTTTATGTTTCAGAAAATAAGAGAACAAAAAATTCGTATAAATCATAAAAAACGCCTCTCGACTTTTAGCATACCTACTTAAGAGTTCCAACATAAAAGCATGAAATTCAGCAGGTATTTTTGTTCAAACTCACATGAATTCTAGGAACATGAAATATTATTCTTATTATTTTAAACCAAACCATGTATGTATGCATGTGTATGGTCACACCGAGCTATGCCTACCACAGGTTTTCCTGGCAAACGTATTCAACAACCACATTACTTATTGTTCCCTTACATGTACATTGTAATTGCAAGATAATAACCGCACTAGCCACAGGTAGGCAACATTCCCCCATACAGGCACTGCTGGAAAAATCTTGGCAACAAATTACATTATTATGTTTCTTGGGTATTTTGACAAAATAAACTATTGCCGTTGAAGGAACATGATTGCCACTGCTTACTGGAGCGTATGTGGATGGGGTTATATACACAATAGTGACGACAACATACAAAACAGCCCTATTTCATATCAGGCTAAGCAGCTCTTCAAGTACTTTTAAGATTATACTAGGCAGCTTACATAGAAACTCGATATTAAGCGGAAGAACTAACAATAGAAGTCCATCTAAAAATGCCTTAACTGAGCATGTTGCTGAAATTAAGTGAAATAAACTATGATGAATAGAAGAAATTTTTGACAAATAATCCAACAATATTGTATGAAAAGGTTCAACGAGGTATGGGTTTACCAGGTGTTTTTTCAAGACGAATCAAATGTATTATATAAATGTATTATATACTGAGTGAAAGTGATTATAAAAATACCACTGAAATGTAATAAAAAAAGGGAGCAATTTAACGAAAGAAATGAGGGGTAACAATGAGACATAAGGACCAAAATAGACGAGACGTAACGATAGCGATTGGACGAAGCACTCGTTACGTCGATTTTGACATTTAACCCAAAATGTGACGCTATCAAACGCATCGATGGATGGCTTTTTACATAAATTCCGAACTCATCCCTCACACCGGCGATTAAATTGTAGAAAAAATTCCGTCATTTTAATTTTATTTTTTTTTTAAATAACAATCGTGTTAACAAAGTAGCTGCTGTGACGAGTAGCAGACGTTTGCAGTTCAGTATTTACGGAACCGATCATCACGTCTAAATGTTTCGTTCAGTTTCGATCAAATACGTACAGCCATTTTGGCTATTAACATTGATTCACATACGAGTATGCTTGAACTTACTCGTTACGTTTCGTCTCGTCTATTTTGGTTAGTCCTATAGTAGTTTAGAGTGCGGTGGACTGAGCCAGTACATGGACAGAATTTGATCAGCGAGTTCACCACCTGCAGTTACCGTAGGTGTTTGGATGGACAGAGTACAATAGCTGAAGGGCCAGGTTCGATTCCTGGGAGGGTTCATTGTTGGTGTGCTGTTGATTTCTGAAACATAATAAGTACTTGAGGATAAATTGCCTTTCATTGAAAGATATCTGCTGAGGACAGTGGCGTGTCCGAAATAGCCATGATGTTTCAATAATTCTCCTTCTGACAATTTTTACGGTGGCATAACCACCCATTTGCATCTACCATGTGCAACTTGTCTGTCAGTAATTTCGTGAGAACTAATCTCAATAGTAATTACGAAAAATAAAGTATTATTAATAAATATTAATATTATTCATTTTTATAAATTGAATAAATGCATTTACGCTATAAAAAAATATTTATCTATTTTTTTTAAATATATAATATGTTTATTTTCATGCCTCGAAGTAGAAGTAATGAGTGAAAAATAATTACTTCAAAGAACTGACGGAAATATAACTCAATTACTATTCAAATTAAGTACACAGAATTCCTATATTCTGTGTCGAAATGAGTCCTTCCAACAACTCTTGGCAAACTTCATCTTCAATTGTGAGTGGATACACCTTTCTCTTATTTAGGTATCGTTGTCGAAACTTTTTCTTGTCCAAACACACTCTTCATTGAGTGGCTTATTAAGGTATATTAGTCCAAAATTTCCATGTCCAAGCCGACCATTTTTTGAGTTTCTTATTTAGCTATCTTAGTTTAAACTTTCCATATCGAACCACACACTTATTTGAGTGTTTGATTTGGGTATCTTAGTCCAAACCTTCCATGTCCAATCACACTCCTTTTTGAGTGTCTTATTTAGTATTGTTAATCAATGATTTGTTTATAAATTTTAATTATTCCATATTATATTAATTAGTCCGATTTGTCATTAAGATTTAATTAATTAAAAAATGTTTAACTATGTTTATTGTTGATATAGAACAACAAACTACAGAAAGAACATTTTGTATTGAAGGTCCCGTGTATCATTGTATTCCACAGAAATTCTTTACACTATAAAATATTTCATACAAATTAAAGAATCTTCAAATTGTGTCTGCTGCAATTCGATATATTCCTAAGTTCTTCGTAGTTCCCACTAAAGTGTATGTAGGACCCTTGACAGGACGGAACGCATTTACCCTCAACTGTAACGAGAATGCAACAAGCAAAACTGATAATTTTCTCTATCTCCCTCGTTACCTACCTCGCTCCGTTCCTGCTTCATTTTGTAGCGCTGCTGCAGAAATTCAGAGCGATAAGCAGCTTGCGGAAAACCCATGAAATTAATTTACTAACCTTCCTGAACTGCAACACAATTTCAAGCGATTAAATCAATCGTAATAGATGTCAATAATTTTATATAAAGAGATTTTAATTGACAGCTTTATGAGCCTGGTCTGGTCACGTGTGGGGAAAACCACAATTTGAAAATATTTTTGTTATTTGTTATTTGTCATTGATTATTGAGAGAAGAATCTTTTAAATACTACTACATTTTTAATATATATGTATATATATATATATATATATATATATATATATATATATATATATATATATATATATATATATATATATATATATATATATATATATATATATATATATATATATATATATATATATATATATATATATATATATATATATATATATATATATATATATATATATATACGAGGACGATACTTCTTCTGTCTTACTACAAAGGATATTCGTCTGCGGTTTGTAAGTATGTGTTGGTGGAGGAAGATTAAGCAACATGCTCTGGTATAAACTTCCCTAGTATTGTTTTAAACCACAGAAGAACTATAATTATAATATATTAATAATGTCTCAATACTGGAGTAGCCTCTCTCTATCCACACGGAATCCTATGAGAAAATAAAGGAAACATCAAAACTACTCATTCAGCCGACTACTCCTTCACCCAATCTCTCCTTTTGCTAACTACTCCTTCAGCTAACTACTTCTTCATTAAACTACTATTTCACCTAACCACTCCTTCACCCAACTACTCCTTCAGAGAACTACTCATTCAGCCAACTACTCCTTCAGAAAATTACTCCTTCATCCAACTACTCCTTTAGAGAACTACTCATTCAGCCAACTACTCCTTCACCCAACTTCTACTTTCGCTAACTACTCATTCAGCCAACTACTCCTTCACCCAACCTCTCCTTTCGTTAACTACTCCTTCACCCAACTTCAGAGAACTACTCATTCAGCCAACTACTCTTTCACCCAACTACTCCTTCATTAAACTACTCCTTCACCCAACTATTCCTCTACGCAATTACTCCTTCAGCTAACTACTCCTTCAGCTTACTACTCCTTCATTAAAATACTCCATCACCCATCTACTCATAAGCAATTTACCTTCAATTCTGAATTTATATAAACTTATTTGTTTGCTATTCCATTGCTCCACGCCTCGCTTGACTCACTTACTTGAAAATACATTTCCTCACTTTAAAAATGCATTAAATTTTATACAAATATTCAGCTCTGCTTAATCTGAGTCTCGTCTCCCACGGTTGTGTTAGTCATTTACCTACCCATAAATTGTAGATGTAAATGTCTATTCTTATCGCTAAAATTTAAATTATCGCTCGATTTGAAACAAGTTTAAATTTTCTTTTTATGCCGTTTTACAATATTCCCTTTATAACAAACAAAAATTTTCCGAAGTGGGCAACTCATGTTTTACAGAATCGAATGGTGGAAATACTTCAAATCGTGAACAATTGAGATCGTGTCTAGGTACATACATTCCAGCGTTCGAACCCTCGCATAATCATGATGTGTAAATCATTATTGACGAGCATTATCAGCAGCATTAGGTACTTACATTATTTAGAATCCCACAATAGGTATTCAGTTTTCAGAATATAAGTTGGAGATATCACTTTTGACTCAAACTTCGTACCTCCCTTGCCGTATTAAAAGAATGAAATTTCTTCGCAATCTATTCAGTGGATTATTAAATGGTTGTTAACCACTCATGACTTATTAGTGTCTGTCTCAGGAATCGTTTGTACGATACGTATCACGTCTTTAATCAGAGATCTCCAATTTTAAGAAAACTTTCCTACTGTCAAACATCCAACAACCTTGAACACTCAGACTTCAAGCAATCTTGTATTCATTGTCTGGTTAGGTGACCAGTCGGACACTGTGCTAATTATAATGTCTTTCTTCATATTTGAAGCATGGATCATTAATGGAAACTGATTTCCTTTTATCTTCTTTTTATCCTTAAAAGATGTGGCTCACAAGCAATGGTGGGGATAGGAAATGCGGGGAGCCAAACCCCAAGCAAACCTTGGAACATTTCCTATGTTTCTGTCAATCGATCGTTAGACTTTAAAATACTTGATACTACCTGGTTTGAGCCAGTAGAAGAGGTTTCAATCTTGGGAATGGCTAGAAACCCTACCAATTTAATGCTATATACTTCCGCGAGTCCGAATTGTACACTCATATGGTATCATTTAGGACCTAACAGATCTATGTCTGGCCTATTTGCCCAGGCAGTCTTACTTAACCTATCGTATCCTAGCTATATCTTTTCTTTTCTCCCCAATCCGGTGTTTCTTATATCATAAAATATTAACTTCTAGCAAATATGAGAAATTTATTCCAGATCTGTATTACTATTCATCACAAAAACTTCCGGAAATGTTTCAAGGTAGACTTCCGTCCTATTACTGATTAATTGTATATATTTCTGCTAACTGAATCTTAAGATCTTGCAAGTTTTATGCATTCATTGCGACCTTAAAAACATATATCAGTGATTCATCTATTCTTATGTATTCTGGTCAATATGAGAGTTACAATTTTATTTCAATCATTTATCTATTCTTCTATTTCCCAAATCAGAAGAACCTTCAGTAATTTCGGTGGTAAACATATATCAACGATTTATCTACTCTGATATTTTCCGAATCAGTACAAGTGTTACAAATTCTTTTCGGTCTTAAGCATATATTAACGTATTAAGTTGTTATATTTTTATGTTCCCCGAAGCAACGCGTGTATCTGCTGTTGTACGAATCTAGGTATGTGCTAATCTAGTGATGAATCAATCGGTTCCATATTCATTGTCAAAGAATCATACCACATATACCTGGAACAAGAATATTGACTCTTTCATCCTGACTCAATATCAGTGGTTCAATTTACTATCTTTTTATGTTTTTGGACTGTACACTCAACAACTTGAAACAAATTTTAGGATTTATTTTACTATTAACCCTAAAACAGTGATTCGACTTCCTCAATTTCTTTGTATTCTGGATCACAACATAATAAATGTGCAAATCAGTTCTACGGAGATGATTATTTTAGCGTATATATAATATATTGTATATTTATTTTAGCATATATTACCGAGTGTATCTGACCTATCTCACTTGTTTCTGAATTGTGTCTTATTACATAGTGTTCCACCAAGCGTGATGCGTGTATTTCGATCATATATCCTATATTATTGATTCGATAAAACTATCTTCACAGAGTTCTGGAACATACCATATAAAGAAGAGAAATCGGTTTTTATTTATTTATGTACTTTCTGCAATATATTTCTTTTTCCTGAATGAAAAGAATGTATTTTGTATCGATTCCTATCGCAAGCTTTAGGTTTACTGGTATATTCCATTCTCCCTTTCAGTTCCTGGAGTGACATTCCTTGAATATACAAACTTTCGTTCATAAGCCTAAATTATTTTCATTGATTTACTTATTATCATTGATAATTTTATGTTCATTATTCATTACAAAGCTTTTTATACCAAGGGTTGTGAAATTCCCACCTTAATCGTATGCCTATACCTATACCTAGTATACAAGTGGATTCAATTTATAATTCCAGCATATCCATAAATTCCCTCATAACATAATTTTCAGTAACTTTTTTCGATCGCTTCTAGTTTTGCGGGAAGCATCTTGCAGCTGTAGTACTGGTCCTTAGAAACTGAATGATGTCTGACCTACTAATATCTCCCAACATTTTCATTATCACTTTACACTGGGTAACAAAATTAAAATTTATATTTATTACCCAGTTGTAACTTTTATAGGGCTTCTGGGGACTGAGTACTCACAAAGAAGCAATTGAACTGGACGAGAAATAAAAAAAGGACATAAATCTTGATTCGAACGCGCAATTACTTTGAGACCTTGGAGGTTATCACTATTATACAGATCCCTACAGTGTTATCAATTTGTTGGCATTGCGATCAGGGGAGTAGCTAATATGATAGAATACACCAAAAATAATAAAATTCCGTATCGCAAAATAAATGTTCGAGAACTCATGCTATATACATATATATAGTATATACGTTAATAAGAGTAACACGATAGAATAAAATTGAGTCAACATCCAACCAATTCGCTATAAATTCCTCTATCCTTTCGTCCTTTCTTTCCGCAGTTTGGACCACATTAAAAACAAACAGATTACTTAGCTTCTGTTCTGCTTAAAATTACCATCTTCAGGAAGTGCTTCAAACTTCAAATTACTGTCTCGCAAAGAGGGATTTGGGGGCGTAAATGCATACAGAATGACAAATTTAAACAGCGTCGTAATCAATATTTTATTATTTTATTGTTTTAAGAATCCCACAAATATGAGTTGGAATCATATACAACAAGTAGTTACCGTATATTGAGACCTTATCGCCTTATATAGAAGGCATCATATGAGAGTTAATATAGAATACCGATTCTGTTCACTTTGCTTATACAAATATCGCCACTTCTCAAACCCACAAACAAACCGCTGTAAATTTGCTCAGAAACATCGAATAATCTTTAATATTAAAATAGGCACCTTCGCTTAGAATTGAGAATTTGCTCTGATTCCTTTCAGAATTGTCATAAATTAAATTATAGTTCTGTGCTAAGAGATTTTGTAAACAAAATAGCGTCCTTCAACATAAGAAGTATTGTAGTTCTATTTGCAGCAAGACGCTTATAGACTAAGTAGGTAAAGATGACACCCTATTTCCTTGACACTGGAGTTATTTATGTGATGCTTCCTTAGCAGATGATGTTGTGGATAGTGTCAGTATAAATAAATTTAATGTATTAATAAATAATAATATAATCATAATAATAGTGGATAATAAGAATATAAGATAAGAAATTGTATAATAAAACCTAATAGTTGTGGAATGCTGATCTACTCACATATTTATATAATTTAATATATATAACATATAATGCTATAAATATAATAATATAATTAGTAATACAATAAATTGATTCATTTATTTATTACACCTTAAATATTATGCCTTATTTATTATTACTATTTTATATTATTTAAATGGTTATTTTTGTGGTTGTAATACCCGCAACTGAGATTTTTGACTCGAAGAGAACACCATTTAGAAAGAAGCTTTTTAAGATATTCCTCTAGGCTGGACTCCTTGCTAGAATGCTTACCACGGAGGTTGGGAATTTAATATATATATTGTATATGCATATGCATAGGAATATGTATATGTATATGTATTTGTATATGTATATATGAATATATGTATATCAAGGAGATAGTATAGAAATGGATGCCATAGTCGGGGTCGGAGTAGCAGGGTTATGGGTTTTGGCTGCAATCGATGTAAGAGGACACTTATTCCCAATGTCTAAGCCTCAGAGTCAGTCAAAATTTCTACTGTCTATCACAATTATTATTAGTATTTGTGAAGTTGTCCGTCTCTCCACATACCGAATCCTGCTCCTCCGGTGTGCTGGAAAGTATTTACGGCCGTATTTTAATATTAGTAGAGGCGGACTCAAAAACGTAGTTGGTCAGTCAGTTGGGAGTCAGCTTTTGCAAATTCCAGCGGTAGGAGTCGGAGTTGAAGACATTGTTTGATGAGTTTACTGCATCCTTGAAATAAGCCATCTAAAAATCCGTACCGTATTTGAATTGAAACTGGAGTTGGGATCATTTTACTCTTAAAAGTTGAGTTCGAAGTTGAAGACATTTTCTGATGACTTAAAATAAATCATGATATCTTAAAATCCTTATCCCATTATCATTTCAATTCGGAACTCAAGTTGGGATAATTTTACTAATAACAGTTGAAGTCGGAGTTGAAGACAGCTCTGCATTCCTAAAATGAACCATGCAAGAAGGTATCTAAAAATCCTTACCAAATTATAATTTAAATTGGAAGTGACTTTGGGCCCATTATGCTTGCACTAGTAACTAGTTAAGGTCCAAGTTGGAAACATATTCTAACAACTCTACTTCATCCCTGTAATATACCATAAAAGAAGATGCGTATATCTTAATATGTTTATCCTTATACTATATCTTAAAAGCCTAAAGTATAAATTGGAGTTGAGAAACTTTTCTTTTTTATTGGTTTTTTATTTTCAATTAAATTCGGAGCAGATTTTTCCCCGCACCCCATACAAATAACCCTAATACGAGTGTCGATCTCCTAGAAATCCCTGCATTGGCAAATCACAAAATTTTGTTGCGTGGTGTAGTTGGTGTTCTGAGCTCAGTTAGGCTACGAGCTATTTTCTTGCCTGCTTCCATTTCAATCGACTGCTTCTGCCTTCGCTGCACACTTCACACGTCCAACCGCATAACGCACCTGAATTATAATGAGGCGGTCTTCCGACAACTGCGTTGAGTTGACTTGAACTGAATGTCGTTGAAGTGTGTTGTTGTTGTTGTTGCTGCTGCTGGTGTTGTTGTCGAGTTTTGCCTCACTATGTCTCCGGCACAGAACAGCTAGGGCGGTTCTATTTGCTAGTATGCACCCAAATACTCGTTTGCTTCGCTGTCGACGAACAAAACACAAAAATAGAAACCGAAAAACAAAGTCGAAATCAATTTGCCCATCTCTGGGAAAGCACAGATTGTGAGCTAATTGCCCGGTCGGACGGTATAAAAACACCAGTTGCCGGCATTTAGATATTATTTGTAATTAGCATTTCGAAGCGTGAGCAGCGACTGCGAGTCGCGCTGAAATATGAGGCTTACAATAGTTTGTTGTTTGGTGATAGCGACGCTCATAGCGTGCACTGGTAAATAATTTTCATAGATCGAACTTGAGGGATGACTCCATGACTGGTGTATGTTTCCTTTACAGATAAACATGGGGGCGTAGCGGCATTAACAAAACAAGCACTTACGAGTGTTGCTGGTGGCGGAACTCCAGGAACTCCAGGAACTCCCGGTACACCTGGCGGAAATGGTGGTGGAGGAGGTGGGGGCGGCGGAGGCGGCGGTGATAATGGTGGCGGTGGCGGCAATGGAGGCGGCGGAGGTAATGGAGGCGGCGGAGGCAATGGCGGTGGTGGAGGCAATGGAGGTGGTGGCAACGGCGGTGGTGGCAATGGCGGTGACGGAGTCCATGGCGGCAACGAGCACCATGGAGGCGCTCCAGGCGCCGCAGGTGGTCACAAAAGAATAGTGCGTTCAGCTGGCCAGCCAGGTGCACCCGGTGGCAATGCAGGCGCTGATGGCAGAGGAGGCGGTGGTGGCCACGGAGGTGGAAGTAACGGAGGAGGCGGTGGAGGCAATGGTGGCGGCGGCGGTGGTGGCAATGGAGGCGGTGGTGGCAATGGAGGCGGCGGAGGCAATGGCGGCGGTTGTGGTGGCAATGGTGGCGGCGGTGGCAATGGTGGTGGTGGCAATGGAGGCGGCGGAGGCAATGGCGGCGGTGGTGGTGGCAATGGTGGTGGTGGCAATGGCGGCGGCGGAAGCCATAGCGGTGGAGGAGCTCCCGGAGCTCCAGCAGGTTCTCCAGGGGCACCAGGAGCTCCAGGCGGCCACAAGCGCACCGAACGTGCAGCTGGCCAGCCAGGCGCACCGGGTGGCAGTGGATATGGCGGAGCAGGCGGAAACGGCGGCGGTGTCGGATCAGGTTCGGACGGCGGTCACGGTGGTTCTGGAGGTTCAGATGGTGCACCTGGGCAGCCTGGACAGCCTGGTGCTAATGGTTTAGGTGGCGGCGGCGGCGGTGGTGGTATCAAAGGCGGTGGTGGTGGTCGTGGTGGAGGACCTGCTGGACCCGTAGCACCTAATCGCGGAGGAAACGGTGGCCGCGGCGGCGCTGGAGGTAGACGTGGTCAGCCAGGACAACCGGGTGGATCTGGCGGAAATTCGTATGATGATTCTTCTGAGGAATATGATGACTACGGTGGTGGAGGTAGATCGCAGCGTAGAGCTGGTCAACCCGGCCAACCTGGTGGTAACGGAGTAGGTGGCGCAGGAGGCAACGGCGGTGGTATCGGTGGTTATGGAGGTTACGGAGGAGATGACGGTGCTCCTGGCCAACCCGGTCAACCTGGTGGTAATGGTTTAGGAGGAGGCGGTGGTGGCGGCGGTATTAGAGGAGGAGGCGGTGGCCGCGGAGGATATGGTGGTAGTGGTGGCGGTTACGGCCCGGTAGGACCAGGTTATGGCGGTGCTGGTGGATTCGGAGGTGGAGGTGGTAGACCTGGCCAGCCTGGACAACCGGGTGGAGGCAGCTATGGAGGTCAAGGTGGTGGCGGCGGTGGCTACGATCCATATGGAGGAGGTTATGGCGGCAATGGCGGAGGTTATGGCGGCAATGGCGGTGGTTATGGCGGTAATGGCGGTGGTTATGGCGGAAATGGCGGCTACGGTGGTGGACCAGGACAACCCGGTCAGCCTGGCGGCTATGGAGGTGGCGGCGGTGGTGGAGGCGGTTGAGTGCTGCCCAGAGACTCTGCAGGTTAAGATGTGGTGCATGAGGCAGCGCTGCTGCAGCGTGCACTTTTTACTGAGATATTATTTTTCAAATTCCTTTTGTAAATAAAAACGAGAAAATATTTTTTATACTTCTTTGGAAGGCTCAGATTTGAAAATCAAAATAACGTTTATAAATTTTTGTATCCATAAAAAAAAATTTATATAATTTTTTTGTAAATTTTGGATCTAATGGACAATGGTAGTGGAGGGGGCGGGAATGATGATGACAGCACAAGTGGCAGTATCGGGAAAGATGGTGATAAAGGCAAAAGGGGAGCTGGGGGCAAAGGTGGTGATGGCGGTGCAGGAGGCAGAAGAGGTGGTGATGGTGGTGGAGCAGATGCTGATGGCAAGGGCGGAAAGGACAGCAAAAATGATAATCGTGGTACAAATGACAAAAATGTCAGAAATGGTAGAGATGGAGTTGGTGGAGATGGTGGCAGAGGAGGAGGGAGAGGAGGTGGTGGCGGCGGCGGCGGTGGTCTCGGAGGCGGTGGTCTCGAAGGCGGTCGTGGTGGTGACGGAGGTGGTGGTGTAAGAAGTGTTGGTGATGAAAGCAGACGTGACGCTGATGCCAAAAATGGAAAAGACAATAAAAAAGAAGATGCAAGTAAAACCGAAAATAAAGAGGTAGAAAATGAGACTGGCGGAGAAAGTCCTGGTAATGATGTTACTGAAAACTCCAGAGATGAAGGAAATACTGGACACAGAGGTGGAGAAGGTGGAAAAGAAGGTAGAAGTGGCGGAAGAGGTGGAGATGGAGGAGGTAGAAGAGGTGGAGATGGAAGAGGAGGTGGTGGAGGAGGTGGAAGTGGAGGTGGAGGTGGAGGTGGAGGAGGAGGTGGCGGAGGAGGTGGAGGTGGTGGAAGAGGAGGTGGTGGAGGAAGAAGTGGTGGACGAGGCGGTAATTCTTTTGGTGGAAATGGACGAGCTTTTTAATAGAGATGCAATATACTCGTTGAACCGGACTTTAAATTGCCGCAATTGTTATTTACTGCAACCAACAATATTGAACACTTATTTTGTTTTTATAACCAATATTTTTCCTTGAGTGTATGAAAATTCATTTATGTTAATAAAAACAATTATTTAATTGAGACTGATTTGTTTAGACAAGTTCTCTGTGCTTGTTACGAAGATATAATCATTTCTAAGGAAATGTTCATAAAAAATACACTCCAAACAAAATATTAGTCATCTTTAGTAATGGTAGTGTCGCAAGAAGTGTCGATGAAAAGTTTATTATAAACAGTACACCACTTTGACAACACAATTGGAATAGAATATGTAACTAACATTTTTTTGGGGGGTTCAAGAAAGTAAAAAATACCTACTTTTATGTGGCAATAACTTTGTGTTCTCGTATTTCCATTGTAATTAATTCATCAAGATTGATCTGTACTTTACATTGGAAGTGATAAGCTTGACTGATGATCGTTGCCTCTACAATTAATTTAACCAGTTTCAATTCATGTGGGTAGGCTTGTGATTCCCAGATACTTAACATGATTCACGGTTCATGAAACAAGTACGCGCTCAGAACAGCTCCCAATAAGTGTTCAAACTAGTCTAAAGGCCAATAAATATGTAACCTGCAATCAGCTCTGAGTTGTTCATAGATTTAAAAAAAACAGCATTGTTAAACATTGTGAAAGTGTTGATACAGAAAGCCTCGCTAAAGCAAAGACCTGTCGGAATACATGATATTCCTGGTGGGATTATATGATCTCGTTCTTTCATGCTAAAGTTTAAAGAATGTGCGTAGCTTCAGAAGATACGTGGTGGGATTTGACAGGTCATATCGTAGCATACTCGTATGTATCGCTTCCAATTGTCACATAGAGTTCTGCTATACCGATAGATTTGAAATGGAATTAATATTATAGTATCATAAAAAATAAATAACAATAGAATATATTAAGTATCAGAATATATGTATCAAAATATAATATAATTATATGTATGTATCAATGCCAGCGGTAACTGTGATTCTCATCAGGAAGATCTGAATCAGTCACAGTAACGAACTAAACAACCAACCACAACCTAGTCAATAGTATCGTAATTCCAAATTCAATTGTTCCACGTCATTTTTTTTGTACAGTATAATATCAGGGCCTCATATAATTCCACGAACTACGAAGTACCTTTTGCGCAAAGAAATTAATTTAAATATCGAAAGATAAACTCGATTCCCTGATGCATTCGATTCTGATACGAGTACAGTTTTTCCAAGCGAAAACAACATATTCTGTGATAAGGTTCCTGATACTAACATAATCATTATACTATATCAATATTTTCATGCGACTCTCAAAATTAATAACATAAGTTGACTTCTATATTAATGATGATTTCAAAGGAAGCAAAAAAACAATATTCATAAAAATTGGAAAAGATACAAAATAAATTATCTTCAGGGAATAAATGTGGAACAAAACAAACTATCCTCAGTTTACTTCTACTCGTTTCTTCAGAAGGTCAGTTCTAGTTTTACTTTCTGTGAACCTTTTCATTGTTGTTTGAATATCATCTGTGAAATTTGGCTTTCTTAAAAAAAAACACTTTGATATGAAAACATACTCTCAGCACGAATATTTATGAATTCCTAAAAAGATGATTAGTTAAAGTTCAGGTAGTTTCCTTTGGAACTCCGTTCAGACTTACTCCGAGGAACTTTATTTGTACAACCGAGAGTTCTAGTGACAAATAGAGAGGAGAGAGAAAAAGTCAACAAAGTATTTCATATTTATTTTTATCCTTTTCTTGTACAAACTTTTTGAGATTAGGAACATATTTTGACACAAATATCATTAAAAGCGGTGGACCACACATAAGTTAGGTTTAGTTTAGATGAGCAAGGTGACCCAATAGGCAACCCATACACCTGCTAGGTCGTTAGCCATACCAGCTGTATGTCCATTAAGAAATCTAGAAAGGGAAGATCCTCAAATAAGGAGGGTTTTTTAGCTAACTTTATACGTGGGGTTACCGCCAAAGCTCAAACTACAAACCCAGTCGTCTAAACCTGCTGAATTTTTGGCGAATTCTTGAGATTGACAGGCAGGAGATGTTCCAACGATTCCCTGATGCCAGACTCGCTGAACTGGCTGTATCCATTAAACCACATAATGAAGTTTCGATCATTCTACTATAACTGAAGATGATCTATTTGAGAATAATGTCTATTTGTGAATTATTATTCATTATTAATATGTATATAAGAAATCGTTTATAGTATATATAAGTATAGATAAGCTTTTTGAGCATAATATTCTAAGATCTAAGAAATCGGCGATCTATATAATTTTCTTGTTTTAATGTCATTCATAGCAATTGCGCATACAATTTTGCTCAGTAAACTTGAAAGTTGAGTGACCTTGAAGATTACAAACTCGAAGAAGACGGAGAGTATTTAAAAAATAATGAAACAGTCACACAATGAGATACATGAAAAGTATTTAAAAAAGTTAATTATGTGTTTGTTTTATAGAGATATATATAGTATTCTGTTTCTTTGTTGATTTCTCCTTCCAGCAGGAAACGAACAATTAGCTTAATTAATGAATAATTATTATTCAATATGTTTTATTCTTTAATTGTGTTATTTGTTCGCCTCCTTCTGGACAGAGTAATCAGTAAAGAAACAGAGTACTATTTATAATTAATTATTAATTATTTATCTGCAATATAATAATAATAATCATCAATAATATTAGAATCATAATAATAATTACCAATAATTACAGATAATAAAAATTCTCAATAATATAGTAATAATAATATAAATAATATAAAAATAATAATAATTATCAATAATTACAATTATTACAATTACAATTATTATAATTACAATTATAAGTTCGGGTAGAGAGGCTGAAAATGCTTTTCACATCACAAACTGTCGTCACAGATTTGGTGTGTGAGGATTGCACTCACTAAAACATCCCCTTCCTTCACTGAGAACATCTCTCCACCTTTGAACCCTTTTCATACTTCCTTCAAGGTAGAAAGATCCCCACTTCATCCCTATTGGACTATCAACGTTATTCCAGCGTCCAAGTCCTGCTTTTTCCGCCGAACACATTTTCCACATAATTCGGTACGTAGTCCCAGTTGCCTTTGCTGCTTCGCAGGACCCCCACACTGTGTTCGGTAGCTAAATTTTCCCCGATGTCCATTTCAAGAGTGAGGCGCTCTGTTTGCCACCTTGTGCATCTGAAAAAGTTGTGCTCTGATTTCTATCGCCACATATAAACTCAGGCCCTTCGATTTTTCCCATTCGGTGTGGATACCTGCAGAAGTATCCGTGGCCAGACAATAAGTGCGTGAGGTCACAATTGTTTCCAGCTGTTCCTCCTATTCAGCTCGCTATGTCGGGGATGAGTCTCGCTGTCTACCTTCCGCGCCTCTCGGTGGTCCATTGTTCTTGCCGCTGTCGATTGGATTTAAGTCGCTAATTACCAGAATTGCCGGCTCCGACACAGTAGGATACGCTGCAGCTAATCGCCAGCTGTTCCTCCTATTCAGCTCGCTATGTCGGGGATGAGTCTCGCTGTCTAACTTCCGCGCCTCTCGATGGTCCATTGTTCTTGCCGCTGTCGATAGGATTTAAGTCGCTAATTACCAGAATTGCCGGCTCCGACACAGTAGTAGTACGCTGCAACTACTCGCCGAGCTGCGGTTCGTTGCACGGAGGATAAAACTTTTCTTCAAGCGTTTACCTTCAGCTTGACGGCCCACAATTCGCTACAATACATTCGAATGGAGTCGTTGCGTCAGACGCTTCCTCTTACTGGATATCAATAATAATTATCAATCATATAATAATAAGCACATTAATAATTAATAATTACAATTAATAAAAACTATCAATAATATAATATAAAAAATAAACAATAACAACAATTCTAAGCATTATTTTTTACTATTTATTATATATATATATATATATATATATATATATATATATATATATATATATATATATATATATTAATTTATTTATTATATATACAAAATTATAAAAGGGCATTTTTTCGTTATTGTTCGACGACTCGAACAAACTAACAATGGAATTAAAGGATGAATGAGTCTTATTATTCTATAATGAACTGATATTGGAATACACTAAATTACAGTCCAGAAGTGAAAGGTTTGTTTTCTGTTGATTTAAAAATAATTTTGTTTATTTAATGTTCTATAAAGACAAAAATAACACAGACCGAAATTCATGAATGAAATACAAATAATTGCTTTCTTGTTGTTTTACTTTCAACATTTTTTTCGGGTATTAATAAATAAAGTATTAATAAATATTTTCTGGGTAAATAATAAGAGACAAAATTTTAATGAATTTTTGAGCTTCTTTTTTTGCTTGTGTAATATTAAAATAATCGGTGTATTGAGTTTTGTAATCAAAATTCGATAATGAATTTAACTGATGAAGAGCATTTTTTATGGACTTCTATTTAATCAAAAGGATTCGATCAGAAAATTAAGGGACCGTATTAAATGCAAATACTTTTTTGTGGGAAGCTTGCTAGACTCACACTCCGGGGCGTGGGTTCAAATCCTGTCCCGGGTATGGTCTCAAAAATGCTTCTTTCTCTTCGAATCGAGGGCCTTAGCTGCTAGTACTCATTCCCCCAACCCCTTGCAGACTTGATTGATTATGGTGCAAGCTGTTATAATAATAATAAATAATTATGTTATTATTTCTAACACCATTTTATTATTTTGATTAAATATTCTTTAGAGTATAAAAAACCGAACTATTCAATAACTTTATATTTGAAGTATAATTAATTAATATACAAATTTTCTTTGAAAAGAATATACATTACACATTTCTTTCGGAATACCTTCGAATACAACATTTACTATAAATAATTTGATAAGGATGTTATATCCAGGATTTCATATCAATATCGTTGATTTTCAATCTCAAGAATATTTCTTCTAGTCTCCAATTTTATTCAAATAAACTGGATTGTTGCTTTGGCAGGCGCCATCACGCTCTTAATTGGTATTTACGTCCGCAGTTGTTCTGAAAAGTAGTCGAAAAGGAAAATTTAACACTAAATGCCATAAAATAAGCTTTAAAAAAGAAGCTGAGGTCGAGTCATAACTTTTGTGAGTGTAACTAAAAACCGGTAAAGAAAGCTGAAGTTGGGTGAGACCGACTTGGAGACATCTTTACCCTCACTTGTGCGTGAGCGTTAAATCACCGCGATGTTCCTCACTACCAAATTTTTATTCATTTATCATCATTCGGAGCATAACTAGAGTAATTTTCGGTAGAGTTCCCAAAGTTTATTACATGGGAGGGAGGCGTGGCTTATATGGAAAGTTAGCGTGTTCTTTATTTGATCCATTTCATTGGAGATGGCTTTATAATGTCCACTTATTTCTTCACATAATTTCGTCCTTAAATTTCTTATAGGTCTCGCCAACATTTTGTCTTTTATGTGTCAAATAGTGGGCCCACATCTACATAACTAACAACATGTATCTATATATAATAATTAGGAGCATAGCTGGGGTACATTTAGACCAGTCAAACAGTCGTGCAGATGGATAAGATGAAGATTACTCAGAAATCGATTGTGATAATTTGTATATGTAGGACACTGCCTTATGGGAATACATGCATACAAACATAGATTCCCACATAACTAAATTTTCTGTAGAGCTGAGAAAGTGAAGAGCAAGAAGAAAGTGTGGACCATCTTTTATAGAAATGCCCAGAGCTGGAAAAGAGACGCTTCCACTATATGGGAAAGTGCTTCTTCAGCCACCTTTCGGTGCTGGAAGAGACTTCAATACGAAGTACACTTCTATTTACAAAAGCCAGTAAATGTTTCGCTGACGCGAGTACTTCTCATGGTAGCACAATGGGCCTAATACCTAAGTGATGTCTTTATGGACAGCCACATTAACTAACTAACTATCAATACATATGTCCACACATCCCACGCCTGCTTCTGGTAGTTGAAAAACAGCTCAACCGCACAAACTTTGAATAACTTTTTTCCCCTTTTGAAAAGTAAAGAATTTAACAAATTGAACGCTCCTAAAGAGCACCCACAAACATTTCCACAGCAAGAAATCAGTGGTTTAGTTGTCACAAATATTGGCGTACTCATTCATGAATTCTTTAATTATCTGTTCAAATTGATGGATTATTTATCTGAAATATTTCAACACTCATTATTGAAATATTTAATTACTTATTTATCTTTTTTCGAACTTTATTAAGAATTTTCAAAATCATTTAAGCTGAGTCTGGAAGGTGTGAACTTGAGTTAACGTACAACTTTGGATAATGCAAACACAAATTCCTCAACATTGACCTCTTTATACGAGTACTTGTTTAAATTGGAATTTCAGAAACGTTAGCAACTGCTTCTTCTTTGTTGACTCTTTTAAATTGCTGATCGAACTTACATCAGACACCTTCAACAATTCTGACGGCTGGAAATTTTGGTACAAATGTGGAACAATTCGTGTTAATAAGTTCAACTTGTTTGGACGTTTCTTGCTTGACACTTCTAACAGAGAATCGAGCAGTTAAATCTTTCTCATAAGGCTCAAATGGATCAAGTCAACTGTCGGAAATTTAAGTGGTGAAATGATAAAAAAAACAATAGTAAAATCACCACTAAAGCTATTCATTTGTGGAATATAACAAATGTCGGAGGTAAGCTATATAAAGAAAAGGTAAATATATGTCAAAGACCTTGTTCCCAAGAGCTCTTTCTCTTCGTTGGAGTACCATCTACCGTCTACCGACTTTGAGAAATTAGTCGATAAAATAATGTCATTTTAGCAGAATAACAACAAAATCAAATCCCACTGTGGTCGTATCAGGATACTTCTGAACGAAGACTTCTTTCCGAAGAACTATTTCTCTTAGCTATTTCTGGTAGCTTATTAAATTGGAGTATAGTCGGTACTCCAATGACAGATTAGTGGGCAAAATAATTTTATCTTAACAGAATAACATAAAGCTCAAATGATATTGCGGACGAATCGGGATTCTGATGTTCGAAGCCTTTGCTCTTTCTGGCATTAGTTCTTCACAACAAAATTGGCTAAACTGATTCAATCCTTCATGATACGACATTTGTATTGATCGTGCTGAGGTCGGAAATATACACACATCATTGACATTGTTGTAAAATCATTGATTATTTGTTGTAAAATAAAAATAAAATTATAAATAATAATATTGATTAATTTTGCCCCGTCCCCGACACTGCAACATTCAACTAATAATTCGAATATTCCCAAACATCGGCAAAAGTGTATAAAATCCTCAAACGTTAGACATATAAAGTGTGCCTCTCTGGTGTGGAGCAACCACGAGTAATCTATTGCAACATTCTGGGAAATCCAGTGTCAAAGATCGAACAATGTTATCAGCGCTGGCTTGGCAATTCAAGAGCAGCACGTGCCGCACACACACACTCCTGAATTCGCACTGTGGGAAAGAGGCCTGACGTTCACTGATAAGCCAAGCCTGCGGCCTCACACTGTAACCAGCATTTACTCAGTTGCCCCTTTCGAAGCGCGTGGTATAAATACAGCTGCGGGAATTGACTTACAACATTCATTCCACTGTTTTCATTTGCGAACGAGTACAATGAAATTCTACGCATTTATTTGCTTCTTGCTGGCCCTGTTGGCGGTGGCTTTTGGTGAGTAGGCGATAATCTGGATGATGAGAGTAACTTTTATGAACATTTCTGTCTTCTATGTTCTGTTTGCATGCAGGCAATCCTTATCCTAGTCCTGAACCGCGACCGGAACCCTTACCACAGGGAGGCGGTGGTGGTGGAGGTGGCGGCTGGCTTGGAGGTGGCGGAGGCGGCGGCGGAGGTGGTGGCAAGTGAAGAGGCCAATGAAGTAACGTTTAGTACTGCCCTTTGGAAGATGTTTCTAATATTTTTGAAGAAACTTTAATATTGTATTTTAAAATTTAAGAAAATTTTAGTAAATTGAATAAAAATTGTTTTAAATTTATGAAAATTTTATAATAAAAACAATTTTATAAAATATTTAAATTATTCCGTTTAATTAATAATTGATTGATATTTGATTTTATGTGCAACTTAATCGATCCTGCAAGTGCAGAAACAGTTCTACGAAATGGCTTCTAGCGATATTAGACCTCTCTCAAGAGTTAATATTGAAGGTAGTCTTCTGAGCACTAGCAGTAGACCAAGATACTCCCTTTGATAAGTCTCTCAAAGTTTCTACGAATACAATTGTTCATATTGAAGGTAGTTTTCTAAGCAAATAACATTAGACCAAGACACTTCCTTGAGAATTCTCTCAAGAGTTCCATGAACACAATTGTTAATATTGAAGGTAGCCTTCCAATCAGTAACATTAGATGAGGCACATCCTTTTAGAACTCTCTCAAGAGTTCCACGAACACAATTGCTAATATTGTAGATATTCTTCTAAACACTAACATAAAACCAAGGAACTTCCTTTGAGACGTCTATCCAGAGTTCCACGAATATTATTATTAATATTGAATGTCGTCTTGTAAGCAGGCCTATTTCAGGTAGTTCCAGTGGGTCTATGATATAATATATTACTATGAGAAATAATTGTAAAATTGCTTAAAATAATTTAATAGTTCAACTTGGTTTGGCTCTACTCTGCAGTTATACAATTGCTTAATTTAGAATCCTTTGGATATAAAATCATTCGATCACCACAAAATTTTAACTAAACGAGCTGTAATTTATTTTTCTATCAAAGGTTTTCTTTAAATATAATGTAGGTAAGGGTTTATTGAAGAGTGTCCAGGTTGGCACCTATTTCAATTCAGAAATCACAACTTTCGAAATGGATAAACCATTCTTCCTATAATTATAGAATATATAAGTATATAGTTATCCTGAATATCAGATGTTCACTCATCCTTAGATTCATGGATTTATGTGCCCACTTCTCAGAATAACCCAAGAATTGCTCATATTATTATTTTTATACCTTACACCATGATTTATTATAACTGCAATATAGTTATAACTAGTTTAAAGACGGCGTTGTATGAAATTCCCCAATAATTAATTTAATTATAATAAATAAAAGTCTTCCAAAAAGACATCAACAAAGAAATTTCTTTTTCAAAATTTATCACCCGTAAAATTAACAGCAACAACTTCAGAAATCTCCACAAAAAAAAACTAAAACCGGTGTTTTAATATGAAAAAATTGACAGAGAAAGACACAATAATTTAAATATAACATTTTTCTTTTAGTTTATTAAATGTTTATCACAAAGTGTTGTACATAGTTCTATTTATATATTTGTCTATATGTATATGTATAGGCAACTAGGATTAGGTGTGTATATGCAAAAGTTTCACTAAATTGACTGAATTCACCGGCATGGGGGCATCCATGCGGGTCGGACACAATCAGGGCCCCTGGCTCCTCCAGCACCGCCTGGACCCCGGCCCGCACCGCCACCGCCACCTCCTCCGCCTCCACCACCTCCGCCGCGTTCACAATTGCAGCCGCGTCCTCCGCCACCGCCGCCTCCACCTCCACCCCCGCCAGGCATAGGCATAGGGGCTCCTCGAACCAGGGCTATTGCTGCTGTCATCAGCACAAAGACGGAGATGCACAGAAATTTCATGTTCCTAGTATGTTGACGAGACGAAATGCGAATAACTCAAAAACGCAGCAGCGCCTCACTTTATATACGCTGATATTGGACGCGGGGTTTTTACGAGAGAGCGCTCTGAATGTGGCCGACTCAAGTGATAAGCGTCATAAGGGTGGAAAATCCGAAGAACAATTCCGAAACGAAATAATTACACAAGCGAAATACGAAATTGTTCTACACTCATAACAAGGCTAAAAGGGCATATATTGCGCAAGCGAAGCACTCCCATTGAGATGTCTGACACAAGATACGAGATCAACAACAACAACAACAACAACAAGAAACATGGGAGTGAAACGCTGCGTGTGTTGGTCTATTGCGCAGGTTGTTGGAGATCAGCAACTGTGTGTACACATGCGGTTATTGTAGAAGCAGTGTCAACCACCGCTGAGCAGTGTTGTCACCCTGATATGATCATGTTCTCCGAAACGGTGCAGTGAATGTGTGGAAAAGGGGAATTATTTTTACATATAAATTTCGTCAATCCGGAGAAGGTGATTCGAATGATTTTTCCAGCCGTTGAATGGATGGGGAGGAGCAAGATTTCATGGAACACCTGATCTGCACGTGTCCAGTGTTGTCCAAAAGGAAATGCATTTTCCTTGGTGACTACTCTCTGGACTCCCTGGTAGACATTTCAAAGGAGAAAATGGAGTTGTAAATTGCTCCAAATGGGCTTTTGAGAGCGAATGGGACTTGTGCTTCATGCAGTATCTCAACAGACCTAATTTTATCCTTTCGGCGATCGCTCAACCTACTTACCCACCTAAATCCAGAGAAAAACCTATCATTCAAAATTTTAAGTGAAGATGGCTTTAAAGCGTACCCAATCCGGGAGAATCTCTTGCTTTGAGGGGTTGGAAAATCTAGTCACCGGTGTTACTATCCTCGTTTTATATACCATAATTCTATGTATGATTAAGTTAAAGAATGAGTTGTCCTTGAGTTAAAAGCAGAGGAAGCCTTGACTCTATAGCAAGTTAAGGAGAGTTGAGAGTTATATACCTATATATAGAGTTATATATATATATATATATATATATATATATATATATATATATATATATATATACATATAGAGTTAAATATATATGTACGAGTATATAAGAGAGAGACAGAGGGAGATTTTGCTAAAAGAAATGTTTGATGTTAACAATTATTTCAAGGATCTAATTGAGGTATGTTAAAACTCTTTATTTTTGTTTAAAATACAACGAAGTCAAAGGGATTAGAATGATTTGATTAGAGAATAGAATAGGTGCTTTTGATAATAAACATTATAAAAAAAAGTTCTAATTGAGTAACCTTTTAATGCTGCTTAAAACACATTCAAAGTGTCATTTTCGGCAAGCGAACCAAGTGACCAAATCTTTGACAACTCTTCCTCAAAGAAAAGACGATTTGCATTCCAGCAATGGCCTGAATAATCTTGCTTGAGGGATGAAATATTCATAGATGGCTGAGATTTACCTCCTCCTGAGATGTAACTCCCAAGAAAGAAGTAAAAAAACACATTATTTTTAGACCATCTACGTGAAATGACTCATTTTTTGACCCCTTTTCGACATAAATTGTACTGAATTGCGGCAATGGAAGGGAATAATGTTTCTGATGTATTGTAATGGAGCTGAGACTTAATATAACTCCCAAGAAAGGAGCCAAATCACACGATGTTGGGAGTTGCTTTCAGAAATTACTAATTTATTATGTAAATAAATAAATAAATTTGATTATTCTTCCACATAAATTGGATTAAATTCTAGCAATAATCTGAGTCACATGGCTGGATTATTTTCATAGGACAGAGTTTTAATTTAACACCCAAGAAAGATTTCAAATAAAACGATCTTATGAGTTTCTTATCAACAACTTAGTATGGAATCTTTTCTCCCAACAACAATTCCTTCAAAATTTCAGCATATCACTGAAATGTCTCTATTTCGCATATCGTTATCATTCAAAAGGAACCAGCTGAAAACATGTTCTGCCTGGTTATGGAGTCACACATTTTATGGTATATATATACGAGTATAAACTCCTTTTAAACTCCTTCAACATATTTCACAAGGCCATCTGGAAATGTCTTAGCTTGCTACATACCATGGGATTTTCGGCACACCATTTAAATGTGTAAATTTGTAATATATCCCAAAAGTCGTTGGTAGAGTTCCAGGACTGTTCATGGTAGAGTAACAACACTGTTCGTAGAAAGTTTTTAATAAACAAAAATTTTAAATTTTAATTGCGTCTGGGGTTTTTTATTTTTTGTTTCGGTATTTTTGACGCGGTCGTAAATCTGTTTTATGGCTGTCACAGCATTAATACATCTTACGGGGTACCGGAATACCTAATCGAAAGTGCGGTCAGAACAACCGAATTTACATGTGTCTCGCTTAATCAATTGGTCCCTGAAAGTTTCTATTTCAGGAAGAATTGTCTGACATAAAACAAAAATAGTCGCGTTATCATTAAAAAAGTGAAAAGTGTTATTTTGCAGTCGCGACGACCTTTCGACACCTTTTGCAAACTTGTAGGCTGGAAATAGAACATATTAGAGAGGATTACCACAGTGTGTCACAAAAAATGGGTACATGGCAAATATAAAATGTACGTTATTTCCTAAAAGTCCTGTTTTCTTTATTTTGTACGTTGTATGTTCACTGAGTTTTCCCAACATTTACTAGGAAGCACTGTAACTCGGCAAAATAATCTACCCTGGTTCTTTTATTTGTGTCTCCAAGAAAGTCTTCTTTGATTCATTCTCATTTCATTTTCAGTTTTAGGTCAAGGAACGCTAGAAAGAAATGTTAGTGATAACTATAAATACTACAGTCTGCTTATATCAGTATGAGGCCAATGAAAGAGCTGATTACTTAGCTAATAGGGAAACTAAACGTTCCTTTAGTGTTTCTGATTCCTTCTGAGGGTTTCACACTTCAAAATATCAAATTGTTCAGGAATTGGTATAAATCAGAAACACACTTCCTACTGAAATAACAGTAAAAATCAAACGCTGTTAAAGAAGTTCATAATAGCAAGAGCTAAAATATATGTTAAAAGTTCAAAGGCTGAATCAGGATTAGTATCCCCACGAGATATACTCGTATTACAGAACACTATCTTAGTGACTTCAGATGTGGCATACTGAAATTGAGTTCAAACGACACTAATGCCTGCTGACTATGAATAATGGATTGTTGGAAGAATGGCATAACATATTTCATGTGATAGCAAATGGGTATTTAGTGCCTCAACATAATTTGTGGATCATTGAGCTTGTCAAAGTGATAAAATCAACTTAAATAGATCAATAAAATATTTGAACAATTTGTTTATTTCATTTTAATTATACTCAATGTTTAAATCATGAGATGATACTTAATTGTTCTCATACTGGAGGGACATATGTCTAAGGTGAAATTAAAGTATGTGCTCAGAGACTCAGAACAACTTCAAGGAAATGTATGTGTCCTTAGGTTCGGCTAGAGTGGCAGCTAAAGGAAGCTCAACTAGGCCAATTTTTGGCCTATTGTTTTACTACAGAAAAGTATCCCTTAGGTTAAGTTAGGGCAGCAGCTAAAAGAAACTCACATAGCCGAAGGATTGGTCTGTTGTGGTACTACAGAAACATGGGTGCCTTCATCTTTTGATGGAACGCAAAAAAGGGCATGTTTTTCTCTTTCATACAAATCGATTGACCGGAATATTTTCATTTTGTGAAGCATTTTTCCTGTTATCGTAACCCAGGTTTTGTAAATCAGCCTTCCCCTGTTTTTATAACTCTTCACCACTCTTAAACATTTAAAAATGTTTCTATATTTTATTTCTATTGAGTTGACGAAGCCAACGGATTCATTGTGTTGCGACCTTTATAGATATAAATAGTTCCTCACACCCTCTGCTTTTGGAGCTTCCATGTTTTAGTGTTATTGACATATGCATTACTATTAATTAGCATTATTTTTCCAAGCTATTTATGAACACGTTGCAACTTTCGTAGTTAACAGAAACTGAATGTGAATATAGACTAAAGCAATATCAGCTCTTATTCTTCTATTGAAATTAAGGTAACCTTATGAAGCACAGCTCAAAAACTCAGAGCTGCATATTCTTAGCTTGTTTTCAGCTGATACTGCCCTTGCCGCTTAACTTCTGTTAGATCAGTTGACCTTTATTATTGTAGCTTTGTAAATACAGTTGAAAAAACTGTTTGCTTTGCCTCTAAAATGTACTTGTATACATATTTGTATTTTATATACTTTTAAGGTTCCACTATTTTGTTGACCCTACAAAAGACCTTAGTTAGACATAAATTGGAAATGCTTTAGAATCAATAATAACAAAATATAATTCTTAATGATCAAATTCAATAATACAGCTGAACAATTTATGTTTTGCTTAATATGTCTGCCAGTTTGTTAGGGAACCCATTAATATGCAGTTCACTGTACAGGCATGCCTGTCAATGCGTCGCTTCAAGCTCAATCTGAGACGGCAATAAAAACAATAATAAAAAAATTGTGTCTATTTCATAGAAATTTGCCATAACAATATCTAATATGTTATTATAAATAACCTCGAAAATATGTGTTGCACCTTACAAGCCATGTCATTAGCTTTGTGCACATTTTACTCATATGTACATAGGTATTCAAAAATTGAAAGGAGGATGTTCTGCTGGGTCTCTGGTATGGCACCATAAAATTTCCTTTCCTTACAGTTTAAGATAAAAATACAAAACTCAAAGAACTTGCCCTTGTAGTGAAGGCGTTCATGTTATAGCTTAGGTAAGCAGGGATGGACACATAATTTCGAGCTACACTGAATAGTAGATAGGATATTTCAATACCGAGTACTAAGCATACAATTGAAGAAGCTTATTTTGTATTAAGTTCGGATCACAAAACACTCGCTTGGGTCAGTTACCTGCCTGCTGAGAGAATCGTTTCATAGGAAGAGAACTCATGAATGCGATTCTTGCTAAGAGTATTGTGAGTTTTTTTCCAAAGAATTATAATGAACCCAGCTTCAAAGACCTACAGTGAAAGAGAGACATATATCGACTTATGCGGCACTAAAAGCAAAGAAGACTAAGAAAAGACATTCAATTCCCTCCATATTTATTTACATTTCCGACGAAGTTAAGTGAATTGAGGAATGACGATAGTTAGAGGTAAGGGGGGGTGCACTGTATTTTTACCACTACATACTCGTACATCAATTTTAAAAACTCTTTTCAGTAGCAGAACTCGCACAAATACATTCATATCTATTCTTGTATGTTCTTTGCTAAAAGCCCCGTCAAAGCTGTTTGTGGGCTACAATCATGATTTTCTTAAACAAAATTCGTGACCAAAACGTCAAAATCACAATTTTAAATTTCTATACTTTCCATGCCTTCAATTCGGCGGAGCAAACATCAAAAGTGAGTGTAGTATATACAAAACTTGATGTGAGTTTCAGAATATGTCTGTCGATTATCTGGTCTCGAATAATCGATCATTCCTGATCAAAACATAAAAAACAAGAATGTAGGATTGTGACCCATTTTATATCCCATCTCTCTATATAACTGCAGAAATTATGTCTTTTTTGGCAACTAAAGCAATATAAGGACTATGATAATCCAACAGTTTAGATCGAGTAAATATTTTACAATATATTAATTATTTCTTCGTTAATAGAAATTTTTTAGTCTGATCTTTTTTCTCACGAATGCTCCAGAAGACATGTAAATCATAATAAAAAATGCCACAACGGAATTCAAATCATTTGTCAATAAATGAAAAAAAAACATTTAAATCAATCAAATGAAATGAATTCTCAGAATTTAAACACGTTGAAAGTTATCAAACAATCAATCGATCAATCAATCAGTCACTCACTCAAACAATAAGAAACAATAACAATAAACAAAAACAAACAATAACGAACAGAATAATAAAAATAATAACAAAATCAGCGAATGCAAAACATAATTAAGTGAGACTAGAAAAACAGCAACACTGCGAATTTCATTGACACCGCTCTCTTGATTCCCACTGTATTGATTACTTAAGTAATATATACATACAGTAATACGTGCATACAGTGAGTAATTCATGAGCTTGGGCAAGGCCCCCTGATAAGACTTGCACTAGTTTTGGTACGGGAGAATACGAGTAGCGCAACAGTAGTTCGTAAATGACACAGGAATAAGGAGTAGTATAAATAAGCCAACAGGATAAGTTAAGCGACTTGCTACCTTAAAAATGCATTCTCCGATAAATAGAGAATATTTTCAGTACTTCGAATTAATTTATATAAATCTACATAGAATCTGAAGAAATGATATAACTACTAACATCTTCCGAATATACAAATCGTAACTAATCTGGTGAGTGGATTAAGAGAATGAAAAAGTAATCAGAGATAGAAGAAATCCCATGTTGAACAATTCCACTGTTGAACAATTCCTGTATTGCACAATCTCTGCGTTCAATAATTTCTGTGCTGAAAAATTCCTAAATTAAACAAATTCCTGTTCTGAACAATTTCTGTGTTAAACAATTCTTGTGTTGAACAACTCGTTGGTTGAGCAATTTCCATGCCTTACTATTCCATTGTTGAACAAGTCCTGTGTTGAACAATTTCTTCGTTGAACAATTCCTGTATGGAAAAACCCAGCAGTCAATTTGAGAGGCACGACTTTATGGATCAATACCAAAATAACAACAAATATACAAGGTATACAAATCTACATAAGTCTACTAAGTGAAGCGATATCTCCTTTTCCAAATTAAACCATGCAATTAATTATTATTCCTTTTAATTTTATTTTATACCGAAAACAAACAATACTCCATATTCATATCCATTCGTCATTTAAATACAGCTCAATATCATGCCCTGTTTGGTGGGCGCTCACTTGCCGCCGCCACCACCTCCGCCACCACCACCACCCCAAGCGCCACCGCCACCTCCACCACCGCCGCCTCCCCAGGGTAAAGGTTCTGGAACTGGTTCCGGATTAGGAGCAGCTAAAATGAAAGAAATTGTGTTACTGGGTCTGCCAAATGAATACGATTTCCCACGATGAACTCACCAGCGGCCAAAGCCAACATTGCCACGACAAAAGCAAATAAAGCGTAGAAGTTCATGTTGAGGATACTGAGAATGCAGTGAGGAATCAAAATCGTAGCTGCTGCTTTTATACTCCACTGCCCGGTATGAAGTGCAGTTGAATTGGAGATAAGCCGCCTTATCAGTAGCTAAGCCTCTTAATTTGGTGGCGGTGTTCTCTTATCTCATTATGGGATTTTCCACATGAAATGCTGAATGAAATAAATCTCTATTAGGTTTTTGCAAGTCTCATACTGCTGAATCATTTTATTGCTGGTGTTTGAGCCTACCAATATTAAGCTCATGAATACAAAGCAGTTTGCCCTTCCCTACTCCACACAATGGTTCAGTCCCCTTACTTGCTAGTCCCCTTTCTTACTACATGTGGAATTTCGTTACCATATCTCTCAGTACGTCCTGGTACCCATAGAATCGTATTATTTGTTAAATGAGCCAAGGGTGTTTAGTTTGTTGATGCACTCCCATGCCAGTTTGTAATGTGGGTGCGTTGAGTAAAGTGGTCTTGTGCCCGCTTAGCTTTCAGATAGGATGGGAAAGTTCTATCCCTAGTCCATTTCGACTATATAATTGGTTTTAGAAAAGATCGTTTTCTCCCTATGACTTTTTTGCTCTCTCTCTCTCTCTCTCTTTCTCACTGTTTAATTTCTATATACTTCTCTCTACCTCTACTTCAATTTAGTTTTTTATCTCCCACTTTCACTCTCTCTCTTTCTGTCTATATGCCTCATTCTCTCCTTCGCTCACTCTCTCTCTCTTTTTCTCAGTCTCAGTCTCACTCTCTCTCACCCTCTCTTTCTCTCAGTCTCACTCTCTCTCTTTGTCGTTCTTTCTCTGCATTTTGTTCCTGTATTTCATTCTCTCTCTTTTTTCACGTTCTTCCTGTTTCATTCTCTCTTTGATGTTCTTTCTATATTCTTCTCTCAATCCATTTCGATTTATCGCTCTTTATTTCTGTTGTCTCTCCCTCTCTGTAGTATATTTCTCTCTCTACATTTCTTTCTCGATCTTTCTCTCTCTTTTTCTATGCATAGAAAAGTTTTTTTCATATCATCATCTCTCCCCGTATTTTAATTTTCTTTCTCTCTCTTTCTGTCTCTTCCTCTTTCTCTCTTTCTCCGCTAACGGTATTAATAGGGCTAGATTACGCCAATATAATTATTTTCGATGTTATTCTCTAGTAGCTTGAAATTACTACACAACTATTTGATACAACGATATTTGTTGTATCATTGCCTTTAGTCGCCAAGTTAAGATGAGTAAACCATATCTCGAATCTCCTTACATATCAAATCTGCATCTTTGTACAAAAGATTTATTCTGGATATAAGTGAAAATATTCTTCATTATTCTTTGTGATTCATCCAGATCATGAATTTACATGGTTATGTGTTGGTCTCATGAACAATTTTTCGTTTGGGAAAACAGTATAAAATACCTTTATAACATCTTATTCCAACAGATTCTTCTGTTCCGCAGAATTCTATAAATTTGTTATGCGCATACCAGACTATTTAAGATAACCAGAGAAGGTTTCCCAAGGACTCTGGGAAGATTTTATAACAACAGGATACTTTGTGCCCCAGTTTTCATCCAATTCCAATAGATAATTCTTGGTCATTTCCCTAATCACAAATTTCAGTTATTTCAGTAGAAGTATGGTGGTGTTTATAATCCACTTCATAATTTTATGACCCCCAGTCGCTCTCGAATTACTTGCTCCCATTCTTTAGTTTCAGGGTTAGTTTACACAGAGTCCAGGTTCAGGTAAATCATTGTTAATATGAAAACTAAATCAATGATGAAATCTTCTCTATAATCTCCAACCTACAAATTGACCGGAGAACTGCAGGGACTGGACTGAAACAAGAAACTAAACGAATCATACAATCTTCGCTATAATCTCCAAATCACGAATTGAGTGGAGAACTATAGCGACTGGACTGAAATAGAAAAACACTGAGAAGAATAGTTCTCTATATATAGAAACTAATGCCAGCGTTCAAGAAATGCAGAGTAGCAAGTCATAAATCAAAACGAGTGAAACAAAATATAAACCTAAAAAACCAAGCCTTTTTTAGCGAAATGAAATTGTACACAAAAACATATTCCCAGTTTCTATATAATTTTTATTGATAGTCAAAGAGATTCATAGTCCGTATTCATATCCATTCGTCAGCAAAATACGGGTCTTTATTGCTCAGAGCGGCTCAGAGGAGCTCGATGTGTATGAGTATTCGGTGTGCTGAGAAATTACTTGCCACCGCCACCGCCGCCTCCACCACCACCACCGCCACCGCCGCCGCCACCTCCACCTCCCAGAGGCATAGGTTCTGGAACAGGTTCAGGATAAGGATAGGCTAAAATGAAAGAAATGTCGTTAGTTGGACAGCCCACTGAGTTCGCTTGCACATGTTTAACTCACCAGTGGCCAAAGCCAACATAGCCAGGACGAAACCGATGAATGCGAAAATTTTCATGATGCTGCTAGTTTCAAGAAAGAAATTGAACTGTTTTTGCTCTGTTCACCCGACCGTATTTATACTGAAAATTTCAATGTTGTTGTTCTCAAAACATGTCGCATGGCATGGAAAATGGCGACATACGGTCCGGTTGTGCGATTATTTCCCATGAAAATTCATTCTATAATCTTTTATGTGTGGGATTTTCTCAAAGCTTGAAAGAGAACTACCTGCTCAATGCACCCTCACACTCGTAGGGGTTCAGGCTGCGTTTTTCTGCCCGGCTTAGTTGCTATGATGAAGCCTTTTACCTGCTCTTCATTTGAACACTTTCATGGAACTAATTTAATATCAGAACAAACGTGAAACGAATTCCCTATCTTCATCTTTTTAGTGTTGTTTTCTTTTCCATTTTTATGCTCAATGCATTTTGTGTGAGTATCCTTTGAAGAAATTCCCTACAGTTGAAGAACTGCTTTTAGAATACTGATAAAAAAAAATGGGACGCCATAAAATAGAAAATACACATTCTTGATAGTCGTTGGTACATTTTCTGATTTATGGCTAAGCAAATGCACAATGCTTGGTTTTCCAAATTATGCTGGGTTTCTCCCGACGAAGAAGTGCGTACATTAATAGCGAGCATAAAAATGAAATAGCTTCGAATTTGGTTTCCGTTGTGTGAATGTGGAGAACGCTTATTGCGGTGGTTGCTACTGTAATGGGTTGCTTCTACTTCCCTATGATATTGGCTTTGCTACCATTTCCCCATGATATTAGGGTACTTCCGTTCAGTTTTAAGGACACATTTTCTTGGCATATTATACCATCAATACTATCTATACAAGTTTTGGGGAACTTGTAATATATTTTGACCCAATGAAAGTCCTGGTTCATCTCTACATATCGTGTCTCAGTTGAGTTAAAAATGAAATCTCCTTGGTTCATCTCTAAATATCGTCTCTCGATTAGGTTACAGACCAATCCTCCTTCATTAATCTATACATATCGTCTCTCGTTTGAGTGAACGACGAAACATCCTTGGTTCATCTCTAAATATCGTCTCTCGATTGGGTAAGAGACGAAACCTCCTTGGTGTGAGGCACTATATCTGATGGACCCAATGAGGTCTGGCTATATCAGCATTACTATATATTTCGCAGCTTTTGGTGCTATATCGTTTCCACTAAATATCTCCACCATTAGTTATCTCTCTGACCACATTATGGAAAACTTCCTTGAAAATGGTATTACCACTATCATTCTAGACCACTTTAATGTAAGTACCTTGAAGCTTAGTAACATTGATGCCTGAATAATGATCGGCGACGTATATATCAACCTTTGACTACCACAATTCTTGGAGCTTTTCTATTCTGCTTTGAAGTTATTTGCAGATGTGTTACAGAAAACGAGTTCGGGACACTTGCTAACTACCCTAAATATGTTATGTCCCGGCATTAATACTTGATCCTGTGTGATGTTATTGGTGACTATTAGCAGTTGATAGATTAAAAAAAGGGTCTTGATTGACCCCCACTGTTTCACCCATTAACCTCAGGAACCCATCATTGCCAGCTCGCCGCATAACCTTCATAGTAATACGATTATTCCGGACACCCGACCATCGAACAATTCTCTCTAGAACTCAGAATAAAGCGTTGCACTATTGAAAACCGAATCGAATCAAAGAGATGGAAATCGTGATACGAATTACAGTCTTTCAAGAGAATGCCACAGAACCTGGTAAGAGACCTAACTACCTTATAGTCAATTACCGGATTTAAATGACAAATCAGATCCTAATGATTCCGACATGGATCAATCTTCAATCATGGATGAAATGTAGGTCTTTAAGTTGATGAATTATGATTTATATTCAATTGTATAGTTCAATGCAAGTTCGATATTGAGTCAATATGAGTTAATAGTATTTGGCATGCCAGCTGAGCCTCAAGAAGTTGTTTTTAATTTGACGTTCAATCATAATTTAAGTTTATTCCTTTGAATCACAGAACACGATTGAGTTAATTAATATTGAAAACTTGAGGCTATCATGACAATAATATATGTAAGTACATCCCTCCTATATACTTGTATAAGTTAAAGCCTATAATAGAAGTTTGATTGATGTTGCGAGAAAATCGCGACAATATCCTGTACCTACCTTAGTAAGAAAATTGGTTCTATGGTGGAATTAGTAAGTCAATCGTACTGGTATTTGTCCTACTAACTAATTATAGCATGACTTCAGACTTTCGGAAATTGTGAGGAGAGTATTATGTCGGTATTCAGCGAGCAAGTGGCTGGATAATTTCAATACAATACGTGATCTACATTTCGATGTTTCGATGTTGTCAGTGGGCTTCGGATTTATTTGCTCAAAATATAAAAACTTTTATAGTGAACATTGATTTCTACCTTTTCCTCAGGATTTTATGGGTTTCAATAGCCAATTCCCACGTTTACTATAATCAGGATAACTATAATTTTAGTCTTGAGACTTTCATGCCAACCATTGAGAGGCTATGCATACTACTGATATACTATTTTAGCCCCCAAAAACTAAAGGGCGTTTCTTCAGCTATTTTATTGTTCCCTTTATTTCTTGTTCGTAGGATTTACGACCGCCTCTTTGCGATATCCTGATTAAATTCATACACAATTAATTACAAAATATGTACATAAAAGGAGAGAAAGGCTTCCATAAGGAAAAACGGGGATTGCTAGGTACATCTGCAGTTCATTGTTAACAATTGTAAATAGTCGCAAATAAGACCGAGTGGGGAGATATCCCTGTAAGTGCAACATCGCACTGAGGATCAAAACTCTTTGCAACTATTTCGGTTTGAATTCCGAACAAAACGCAATTGGAGCAACATATATTTTATTATTGAGTTTCATATTTGGACAACAATGGAAACACTCCCAGATTAAATTTACTTGTATTAGAAAAAGTCTGGGGCTTGGGAGCATGTTGTACATTAAGAAAAAAGAAAGATAACGAAATTGTCATAACACGTATTTCGGTCACTCCGTTGCACGAGATTAGCTCACACCAGAAATAGGTTCATTTCATTCAATGTTGCGTGTGGGAAATCCCACATAAGAGAGACCACAGACAACAAACTAAGAGGCTGAGCTACTGATAAGGCCAATCTTAAGGCGGCTTTCCCCAATACACAGCAATGAGGGTATAAAAGCAGCAACCACGATTTTGATTCCTCACTGTATTCTCAGCATCTTCCTCATGAACTTCTACGCTTTATTTGCTTTTGTCGTGGCACTGCTGGCTTTGGCCGCTGGTGAGTTCATCGTGGGAAATCGTATTCATTTGGCAGACCCAGTAACACAATTTCTTTCATTTTAGCTGCTCCTAATCCGGAACCAGTTCCAGAACCTTTACCCTGGGGAGGCGGCGGTGGCGGTGGTGGCGGTGGCGCTTGGGGTGGTGGTGGTGGCGGAGGTGGTGGTGGTGGCAAGTGAGCGTCCACCAAACAGGACATGATATTGACCTGTATTTAAATGACGAACGGATGTAAATATCGAGTATTGTTGGTTTTTGGTATAAAATAAAATTAAAAGGAATAATAATTAATTGCATGGTTTAATTTGGAAAAGGAGATATCGCTTCACTTAGTAGATTTATGTACATTTGTATACTTTGTAAACTTGTATATATTGTAGACTTGTCTACCTTGTAGACTGAATATTTGTTGTTCTTTTGGTATTGATCGTTAAAGTCGTGTCTCTCAAAATGATTCATAACTCATTAAGCTGGGTTTTTTCGATACAGGAATTGTTCAACACAGGAACTGTTCAATACAGGAACCGATAATATATTATTTTTGATCTCACAAATAGTTCTTTAAATATTATCTACACTACGAACTGTGCCGTTTTTACTTAATGCATTAATATTAAAAGACAAAGAATTTGAAAATAGTTTAAAAAATTACAACAATTAATTAAAAAGTTTGTAAATTGAAACTAAAATTTTCAATGTTTATTTAAGTGTATTAATAAAATAAAAATGTTTAGTTTCAGTTAAAATGATAAGGTTTATTTTATCTTTATTTCCTATCGGGCTCGTAGAGCCAGCATATCCACACATACAAATACACGAATAGTTTCCTCGGGATTGCTGACAGAATTCCTCAGTTTTAATTCTTATACTCGTATATGATCAGTTTCGTCCTGGTTTAATCTTCTCACCCAATGTATTTAAAATGCAGCTGATATGTTACATTCCTCTAAAGTGCAGAGTACATCGTTGTCAGTCTAGCCCGACTTCACTCTTCTAGTTTTCTACTCGTCTTTAGTTGAAGAGCAATTTTTGTGGCATATTTTTAGGCTTGCTGTAATATTATTTTCTTTGAGTTTCGAGTAAAGATAGTTTCAATGCTTCATACTTGATATGGATTACATGATTTTGGAATATGTGGTATATAAGACATGGAATATGTGGTATATAAGACTAGGTGGGTTATGCTTGGTAGTAAGACATACTATGTTATGTAAATAAGTAAGACTTTGTATGTTATACTTGGTATGGAATACGTGGTATATAAGACTTGGCATGTGGTATGTTATACTTGACATGTCTTACTTGGTATGTTATACTTGGTATGTTATACTTGATATGGAATACTAGGTCATAATTGGTATGTACTTGATATGTGTTACTTGGTGTATTGTACTTGGTATGTCTTGGTATGTTATACTTGGTATCTCATACTTGGTAGGTCATACTTGGTATTGTATACTTTATGGCATTCTTGGATGTTGCACTTGACATGTCTTGCTTGGTCACACTTGGCTTCGTTATGTAATGTACGCACTTGATTTTTGGTATGACCAGCTGCTGTTCATGTTGCCACACCTGTTCCCAACTATTGCTGTCACCTGTTAGCTTTAAATAGTAAAGTTGAAAGATTTCGCTATATCACAACCTCAAAAGTTACTAAATAGATTATTGAAATGATTGATTATTTTTATGGTACCTTACACCATAATTAATTATGTCTGCAAGGGAGGGAATAAGTTTAGCAACTAATGATTAGCAAGTAAGACCTTCGACTCGAAGAGAAAATATTTATAAAGTATCATTTTTGACACTATGCCCATGGCATGATTCGAACCCGCAGACTCACACTTGTGGAGTCTAGCATGGTGACCACTAGACCACAGAGGCCGCCTAATTGAAAACAAACAAAATTTAGTAAATTAAAATATTAAAAAATGCATATAAAAGATCACAATTAATCATATTACTAATAATGCAGCAGCATTTTGCTGAGCTCAACATAATTTCTGACAATTTTTATCAACCAATCAATAAAAAATGTTTCCAGTTAATAAGTAAAATTTTGTATAATTGCAGTAATTTATTTTAAACTGATTCAGTTTCGTAGTCATATAAATTGAGCGTTATTTGAACCATGAAATTATGTTTCTGTTTAAGAAAAGGACTTATAAGTAAGAGTAAAATATTATAGAATAGGATAGAATATAATATATGGCCTAATGCCACCGAAGAAGGATGCCTTCATACAATCAAGCATTGATCACCATTGCACTATAAGCCTGGAAATAGATAGAGGATTGTGAAAGGGAAGCTGCACCCAAATACGATATAATATATACATAATGTTATATCGTGTACTCGTATATCGTATAATATAATTATAATATTATATCTTATTATTGGTTACACCTTTTCAAACTTCTCTGACTCTTTTATGAATCTCAGAATTATGTTCCCTCGTCGAGAACCTGACGGTACAGTTTATTCCCAAAGTAATTCTTGGTATAAGTTTATCCTTCGATGCCAGAAGCACCAGATATTTTTCTGACAGCCTTTTGAACATTTCTCTATGCCCAGAGTTCTTGTCTTTGTGCCAATATCCATATGAATATATCCAATATATCATCTTCATCCTCTCTTCTGTTGAGTCATTTCATCCCAGTGGTGCCAAGTTCAACAAAGCATTCAGAGCGTCACCAGATGTAGTGTCCATGGCGATCTTAGTGTTCAAGCGTACACTTCTGTGCAGCCAGTTGAACCCCGAACATGTGGAGTTAACCCCAGTTCTGCGCCACCAGTGATGAGTAGAGCCAAAATACAACAGCTTGTTTCAGACCCCAAATTTTACCAAATGCTCTTCGGCACTGCCCAAATACCTTATGTGCCTTCAGCTCAACATGCGTCTTCCAAATGAGCTAATAGAATAATAAAATGTATATCAGATTGACGAAATGCTATCAAATCAAAAAATTGCTAATCTATTTCTCATTACAAAATTAAGTCATTTCACATGTCCTTCAAAACTAGTTCCTGTTCATGAACACTAGAATCCTTTTGATTACTTTTTCAACTCAATTAAAGTATTTAAAATAACTTATTTGTAATTTACAATCTAAATCAAGGACTTTAGAAACTATAATAAAATTATCCGAATAAATCTATTTATACAATATTTGAATCCTTTTTCAATCAGAGCTTTTAGAAGTTGAAATCAAAATATTTGCATATGTTACTCCTTTTTCGGACACTTTTCAAACCGCACCTAAAGCACATAACACGGAATGATTAAAATCAAAATTATGTATTTGAAATAAAATACGCAAAATCATTTTTCGCGAAATTGTCCCAACTGCAACGTTGTCGGCGACGACGTTTCAAAAGCAATTTCACGAATTACTCAACCCATCCATCCATCGAAATGCCTGTAATCGATTTTTTCGACTCGTGTCGTCCAAGCTAATTGCAAATATTTGCGAAATATAAAATGCAACTTTTTGGGATTTCATTCCGTTGCTCGTACAAGCAACAAAGTAGTCACAGGAGCACGCTTCCCCGCTGGACAAGTAGGCAAAACCTCACCCAGAAACAAGACTCAAGACGATTGGGCTGAAAAATGGCAAATACGTTTAATATGAAAAGTCACACAAACACCGTCGCCACCAACGCTTGGAACGTAACTTGGTGCTGCTGCTGTCGTACAAGTGGTAGGCATGGATGATCAGTGCACTCCGCACAAGGAAGCAACAGGCAGCATCTGGCCACACAGCAATATTTGCCAGCTGGTTTTGATTTTCTCATTGCCCCGCAAAGTCTAAAGTAGTCGAAGACTCAGCTGGAAACCTTAAGCAAATTTCTATAAACTCTGACCACGCATCCCACTCGATCGATCAATTTGCACAGTGTGGTGAAATGCATTTATTTTTGGTCAAATTTTACTCACTTGGTAAGGGACCTTAATGAATACCAGGAAGAGGTTGCGTTTTTGTGTAGGATTTAATTCAATATTTTGAATGAATATTTTATAAACCATTAGGCACGCCTACTGAAATGAGTATCGATAGAAGTGGGGGAGGCCGGAGAACAGCCGAAGAAGGAGGTCTCCAAGCACTCGGGCATTACTAAGCCTGAAAATAATTGCATAGAGGATTGTGAAAGGGAAGTTAAACCTTTTAAAACTTCTTTGACTCTTTAGTGAATCTCAGTAGTCTGTCCAGGGATAAGGAATGTACATTATCCATTCCCAATACATGTGACTAAATGAGTATATTAAGAATTTAGTTTCAATTAATGGCTGAATTTAAAATGATTTCTTTTTGTTCAAAATCCTTTAAAGTTGTTTCGTTAATTCTATAATGTCGGCCTACCTAGATTGGTGGTATATATGATTAGTAGCTATTAGTTAGAGTTGCGGGTTCGTATCCATGATCATTCATATCAACTTAGCTGGTGGTGAATAGAATATTGACTAGTCTATCAATGGTGGGGTTGCAGGTTCGGAATGCGTGGTCATTCATGTGGACCTAACTGATTAGTAGTTAGTCTGTCAGGCGTTGGGGTCGCGGTTTCTGAATACGTGTTCATTCATGTCGAGTTAATTGATGGTAACAATGATTAGTAATCGACATAACAGGTGTTTTTTTTTACAAGGTGTCAGTTAGTCAAAAACCCTATGGGGCCTTAACCCACAAAATCCACCCCGATGTCCTACCTGATTATCCTCTCGGGACTTCACCTTTAGGTAATACGCCTAACTGGTGGTAACAATGATTAGTGGATAGTCTGTCAGTCATGGGGTTGAGGGTTCACTTCAAATGAAGTTGGGAAATTAATTTTGCAGTAGTTACATGGGTAATGATAAGCAAGAGTCCATCGAACACCTGAACTGAAGTTGTCTAACGGAGAACAAAAGGAGAAAGACTTTCCTTAGGCGACTACTTCCTGGACTACCCGGTATACTATTCAAATGAATAAATCATGGCTTTATCAAAAGATCCAAATAGCTCAACTTTTGAGGGGGAATTGTACTTGTGTCTGATGCGGTATCACCAAGATCCAATACCAAACCTGAGTGTACTATTGGCAGCCGCTCAGCATGCCCACCTTACCTACATACGAGTATATTCTTGTTCAATATACATAACTTACTGAGTCGGTTTAGTTTTATCCGACCGTCCATTTATCGTAAATTTTGTATATTTTGTAGGACCTTAAGATGGGTCTGGATTGTCATTTGAATAATATACAACAATAGACGCACCCACCTCCCATGAGAATGTCCTCTTAAAATTATTACAGCTTCATTCCTAGTAAAGCTATAATGGTAAAATTGTATAGTGCTATATATTAGACACATACTAGACTTTATATATGGTTCGTATTCTAACCAGGCCATAGTATCAAAATGCTTCTTTCTATATTATATCGTATTCTGCTCAGCCCATAGTCTCAAAATGATGTTTTCTATATCCGCTCTGTTCGAGTCAAAAGCCTTAGTTCTTCACACTTCTGAAGGCATGATTAATAAGATAATAACAGAATTGAATAAAATAATAACAGACTTTCTATATAATGTGTGGGCCGTTTGTATTGGGTGTCATTTACCTGCTATTTGAATTCATAACTTGAGATCTTTACTTAATGGATGAAATCTGTTATGAACAATCAATGTAAAAGCACTTGGAAAAAATGGCAATTGATCTCAGGGGACTTAAGGATCTTCGATCTTCTATTCAATCAAATTTGACATTACATTTTGTTCCTTTAAACCCTTAATTACCTGCGTCCTTTTTATAGTTCTTGAATTTACTTCATGGAAGAATGCAATACGCAAAGTAAACAAGACTTTTTAAAGATAAGTATTTATGAGTGTAGTTCAGTAGTCAGTGCAACTCTCTCGAATTTATTGACACGGTAGTATTTATAGTCTATTGGCATCAGAAAGGTAGATGCTCACCGATGTACTGTCTTTATGACATTTGGACTAATATAACCGGAATAATTGCGTCGGAAATTACAGTATGTTTGTGTCATCCGTAGAAATATGAGTATTGAAAACTAATATTAAGTTTTGTACTAAACTTGGTAAAACTTTTACCGAAACGGTTCCTTTGATGAACCAAGTTTATAATGAAGATTATTTATCTCGTGGCAGAGTTCATGAGTGTTATACGCCGTTTATAATTCACTTTCTTTAGGGTCGTTCCTCTTCTTCTATTTTATAGTTGATAGAAATCTCCTACCCCGATAGTTTTCTGCTTCCATCTCAGTATTTTAAAGTGGCCTCCAGTTGAATCAGAGATTCTTTTAGTTTCACATATGACACCCCACTAAAGTGACGACATTTTCTTCCGTTTTTCTGCTTTATGCAACACACTTGTGCAACTCACACGATTTTCAAGTTGAGCAACTGTGTGTCAAAAAAGTTTCCTATCCAGAAAAATTATCATAATTGACCATCTTTGAGGGTCACTAAATTTCGTTCAAAAATTCACCCCACGGCGCTCACTGTGCGCAATGAACTGGCACTGAATGAATGATCGCCGGCATTTGATTATGTTTCATAATCAGCAACAACAACAATCACAGCAGCACCGAGCTGCACCAGAGCAGCAGCAACAACACAACAACAACAAAATTGCGGTGGATGCCGGTGTGTGCCCGTCGATTGGCTTTGTTTACTGGCGCACTTTGCTTGGTTACACGCTTGCACTTCCTCAAAAAACACACTCGACGACTCATCTCTGCGGCGATTTCATTTCCCATTGTCATTGAATTAAAAAAGCTGCCGTGCGGCATCATTGCATCATGCAGCATGCAGCATGCTTGAACTCCAAATGCGCCGTGTGCAAATATTTGATGACATAAGCGGCCGGTTAGGCTTCGGCTCGGATGCACACTCCGCTTATGTTTGGCATTAGACAAAATAATTGCAAGTGTCATGAACAGCTGGAAACGTTTTCAGCAATGAAGCGAAAGTTATTAAAAATACACGAGTTGAGCCCGCGAAGAGGCCACGGGGTGCGGATTCTGAGTGAGAGTTGTGAAAACAATGGAACAACTACTTGCGATATGTTGAGCACTCGACAGAAAGAAACTGGTACGTCGCATTGAAGAGGGCACTTGTGGGAAGAGGCACTGTGAACCACTTTCAGAGATGTGTTAAGCTCTGAAGTAGCCCTGCTTCAAAATTTATAATAAAAACAAAAACCGAGGCACACAAAAATTAGTTGTTGTACTCAAGGCATCTTAATGAGAAATCTCAAAGAAAGTACTCGCACCCATGAAATTCGCACTGAAGAAATTTTGGTGCGGATCAAATGTGAAAGGAACATGCTTGTATTTCACCTTTCTTGTTCTTGTGGTGAGCTTGGCAATTTGCTACAATTATTTGCGGAACGACACAATTCTTTACATTCATGTCGGGTGCCCAACGTGTCTGCTCTAAAAAATAGACACAATTCCTACGACTTTAAGTTGAACTTAGAATGTGGAGTCTAACTCACTCGCCACTGGTTCATTACGATGCTCCTTTCGTTCGCTTATAATATAGGAGTTACTGAACAGGAGCTATAAAGGTAGAGCTGAGCTTGGAGTTGGAGTTGGAGTCAAAGATGAAGTCGGTCCAAAGGGATGCTGTAGTTTAAGTTGAAGTTGGTGTCCAAATAGAAGCTGTAGTTTAAATTCGAATTGGAACCGAGTTTGGAGTTGAAGTCGAATATTAAGTTGGAGTTCAAGTGGGAGCCGAAGTTGGATTCAGCCCCTACTGTAGCTGGAGTCGAACTGAGAGTTGCAGCTGGTATTTAATTTGGAGTTATCTAAGTTGGAGTTGTAGTAGAAGTTGAAGTCGAAACTTGAAGTTGCAGTCGAAGTTGGAGTTTAAGTTGAGTTGCAGCTGGAGCTAGAGACCTGGATGGAGTCGAAATTAGAGTTAAAGCTGGACTCAAAGTTTACGTTAGACCTTAAGTGATATTGGGAGTCGAAGTTGGTGTTTGAGTCGAAGTTGCAGTTTGTGTCGAAGTCGAAGTTAGAATATAAGTTGAGCTGGAGCTGGAGCTAGAGTCGTTTATCGGATCGAAGTTAGAGTTAAACCTGAACTCAAAATTTAAGTTAAAGCTTAAGAGGAATTTGGTGTCGAAGTTGAAGTTGGATCTTAAGTGGGATTTTGGAGTTAGGGTCGAAGAGGGTGCTGGGGTCGAAGTTAGAATTAGTGTCGAAGAAGAAGTTGGAGTTTAAGTTGCAGTTGGAGTCGAAGTTAAAGTTTTAGTTGTAGTTTAATTTTGAATTGGTGTCCTCGTTGGAGTTGAAGCTCAGGTTGGAGGTTAAATTGGAGACGAAGTTGAAATTTTATTTGAGTTAGAGGTGGAACTGGAATCGCGGTTGGAGTCGAATTTAGAGGTAAAACTAAACGGAAAATTGAAGTAGGAGCTTGGAGTTGTGTCAAAGTTGATGTTGAAGTTGGCATTGGATTTGTGGGGACGTTCGGGTTTTAGTTGGAGTCGACGTTAGTATTCAAGCTGGATTGAAAGTTGAAGTTGTAGTTTAAGTTTGAGCTGAAGTTTCAATGAGAATTGGCGTCGATGTTGGTGTTTCAGTCGAAGTTGGAGTAGGTGTCGAAATTGAAGTTGGAGATTAAGGGGCAGTTGCAGTTGAAGCTACAGCTGGATTTGGAATTAGTGTGCAAGTTTGAGTTGTAGCTGAATTTGGAGTTCAAGTTGGAGTTTAAGTTTGAGTAGTGATTCGAAGTTGGAGTTCCCGTTGGATTAGCGGCGTCCTTCGGGTTTAATTGGTGTCGAAGATTGAATGACATTTACGACTTCAGCTTCCATTAAGTAAACTTTTGTAATAGCGGTTAAGAAGTTCTCGTTTTATTATCCCATCTGATCCAAAGGTTCCGGGCACATACTCTATATACAATTAGTTACTTATCGTTTACATAGAAATATGATTTATTTAGGTCAAGCAACGATCTGACTTGTTCGCTACATCCATAAAAAATCGATGATATCACAGATATTCTCTATAAAACTATAGCAAATATATAAAAGTATTCTGCCACTTCATTTCACAAGGAATGAAAAGGGACTCATAACAACTGCTTTCTTACGGCAATACCTCGAACTCCAGCAAGCATATGCTCAGAGACATCATAAAACTGACGTATTAAGCTTCCAGTAACAAACTTCATTTACAGTTAAACTGTCCATAAAATTGGGTTATTTTTATTTCCGCATGCAGCACCACAAGCATCGACAACAGTTGATGAAGAGAAATGGTGTTACCATGACCCGTTGGTCTAGTACACAAGCCATTCCAAATAAAACACATCTGAAAGACAGCCGCAGACGATAATCAAAACTACACCGTCTCCGTCGACTTCCTGCTCTTTGAACTGTCAAAGAAACTTGTACAGCAGCCAGTTGCATCTTCAAGTAGCCTCCAGTGGTATGTGACCCAGGAGGAAATTTTGATAGACATTAAAAAGTTCACCGGTAATTTCATCAGTGCAAAGCTGACGAAAATACTTTGAAGGGAATGGAAAGCAAGAACCAATTTAGATAATCAGTTGTTGGTATTATTATTATTTTAATATACATAGCATAATTAATTACATGTCAAAGATTTGGTGGCGCGGGTACTTTATGAGGAAAAGTTATTGAAGGATTCATTAGGAACCCAAACATAGACAAGTTTCATACTTAATATCAGTTTACATTAGGTTAGCTCTGTCTACAGTTCAGAGACCGACAGAGATACTGACTTAATTTCAAATTGGGAAATCTTCTGTCCTACTTCTGTTTAATCCAGCGTTGAAATAGAAAGCAACCCAAGCATTTCGAAACTCATGAGATGCTGATTGTCCCCACTAGCCAATAATCGAAAAGGAGCTTACATTTAAAGTGGGGAATATCCAGTCCTTTAACGGCTTATCACAGTATTGAAAAAGTAAGCAACTGAACAATTTTCAAAGTGTTGACACTTCATATTTCTGTTTAGATATCGCGAAGGAGCTAAATTAAGTTCAATGTGGGAAATATCCTGTCGTGTTTCTTCGTAAGCCAGTAATGAACAAGTAAACAACCCAAAAGCGTCGAAACTGCATCATGGGACTGTCATGATTCCCTGTGAAGATCGACATAGCATTGAATTACTTTCAAATTGGGAAAGAACCTGTCGTCTTTCTTTGTAAACCAGTATTGAAAAAGTAAGCAAACCCAAGAATTTCGAAACTGCATCATGGGACTGTCTTGACTGTCACAACAAACCACTGAGATGCTGAATTACGAGGCCTTTGAAATTATGAATCCCGTGTTGTATTTGCTTTACACCCCCTTGAACAAGTAAGCCACTCAAGAGAGTAATAACACTCGCATGGGTCGCACTAGGCTGCAGAGATTTACAGAGATGCTGAATTACGAGTGCTTTCCAATTATAAAATCTCCTGTCCTAGATCTGTTTAACCTAGTATTGAAAAAGTACGAAATCGAAAATCTCAAAATTAATAAGAAAAGTGTAACTAAGAAAAGTGCCTCTGATTCTAAAAGGCATACTTCCCTACCTACCCTCTGCATGTAAGCATGATATAACCAACCTTCCTTCCAGCCTAATATTGCGCAAAAACGAAAAACTTAACAGCATAGCTTCCTTCCAGATACTTGGTAGTCATGCGTTACATCTACAAAGTAGTGCAGAATTGAACTGCCTGTTATCCCTACTGGGTTTTAGATTGGTTTACTTGTGGTGAGGTATGGGCTCAAAGACAAATCCAGTTGCCACTTAGTTACCTCACACATGCTGCGAATTGTAAATTCACTTTCGATTTTGTTGGCTCCCATAGCATCATCATCATCATCATCACCATCGTCGTCACCATCGTCATCATCACCATCATCATCATCATCACCATCGTCGTCATCTTCAGCACGCACATAGACGAGTAAATACAATAAAAATTTACACATGCGCAGAGCTCTGTTGGAGTTTATGACCCACTTGAATTGCGAATTGAACGCAGCTGCAAACGCGGTAAATCTTCCATTAAAAAAACAAAAACAACAATTAAATTAAATCATGAGTAAAGCACAATCAGGATTAGCGCTTGGGGCCACGTTGGGCGGTGATGCGCTAAACATGGATGGGGGCATACGCTGACCATAAATTTGCTTCATTAATATAACTGGAAACTATTTTAATTATTGCGTATTTCCGATGACCACCTGAAACATTATTTGCAACAAACTTTTAATTATGTTTTTATTCACACTACTCATGGATTTTATAAAAATCAAACCCCGCAGGAAAGTGTTTTTGATCATGATGACAACTTCAGTGGATTTCAAATGCAATAAAATATTATATTAGTTTACTTCCTTAACGCTGATACTCCAGATGACAAGTAATTTATATCGTTATACATAAATGACAAGTCATTATAATATCATGGCTCTCTTCTTATATTCAAAGCCGACCCAGGAGGAAATTGTTTTAATCCTGGTAGTAAATTCATATATGGATATTTTCTGGTGTCGGTCATATTTTCATTAATTGCATTACACTATCATAAAAGAGCACTTTTCATTTATTTTCTTAGAGATGACATTCCAGATGACATGTCAGTTGCATCGTCATAGTTCAGTGATATTGTCATTCTTGTGTATCGACTTTTACATTAATTATGAACACTACAATATTATAAAAAAACAAAATTCGTAAAGCTTTTCAGTTGCTAATATTTTAGATGACATGTCATTCGTTGTGTCATAGCTTCTGAACCATCCCACCTACAATAAGTTGCTTTGTAGCTGCATTTACAATGAAAGCAATATCAAATATTGTACAAATAAAACTGTCTAATATTTTAAAGTGTCAATATTCCAGGTGACTGACACCCTGCTGACCAATAATCTACGACATCATTACGCTAAAAACAAAACGCAAATGTGTGAAAGGAAATATAACGAAATTTTTAAAAAAAAGTTTAAAATGCCTCCACTCCCGATGGAATGTCATTCTATCATTTTAGCTTTCTGACTCTTTAGATGACATGTCATGTGCAGTCTCATGGCTGCACATTTGCATTTAAAATGACAAAAACCATAAACAAAATTTTAAAAATTATTTATTTCAGCTGATTTGTATCTTAACTACACCGAGAAGTCCAAACTTATTTGAAGAATAGTCCAAAAGGCTCGTCCTGATATGTGACGTCAAAAGATTATGTATGATATAATCTTTGTTTTACTTCAAGACTTTTCGGAACTTCCTAGCTGAATGGGAGTCGTTTGTCACCTTCAAGGGATATGTCAGCATTTCAACCAAATAAACCCACTAGTAAACACAGTAGTATCACGGCTATACCAGGAGTCTTGTTATAATTGGCCAGCTGAAAGGGAGACGTTTGGTCATCTTATTAATGGATATTTCAGCCTTTCCAGCACATATGTATGTAAGCCCAGTGTTATCACAGCTCTACAGGAGTTTTGTTATAACGAATATCAGCATTCTAGGATACTTTAAACAAAATGTCAACTAGAAATTCAGAAATAGACTTTACATAAATTAACTCTAAATCAGAATAGCTGTGTTAGTCTGAATACAATTTCCTGCTGGGTACTATCGGAAAAAATATGTAATGTTTCCCAAGATATATGAGAGAGAAGATTGACTAAATTGTCTCCTCGGATTAGTTGTAGGGCAGTATTTATAACCATATCATTGGTGTTATTATTTCATGCTCCGACTTTCTCAACCTTGTGATCTTTATTGCCCTGTGACATTTATGACCCTTATGACCCTTATGACCCATATGACCCTTATGACCCTTATAACCCTTTCGACCCTTATGACCCTTGTAGCTTATTCGTCATAGTAACTCTAAGGGAGCAATGCTTTCACCATCTTATTATATCATTTCAAAAATATTATAGATATATATATATATATATATATATATATATATATATATATATATATATATATATATATATATATATATATATATATATATATATATATATATATATATATATATATATATATATATATATATATATATATATATATATATATATATATATATATATATATATATATATATATATATATATATATATCTATAATATTTTTGAAATGATATAATAAGATGGTGAAAGCATTGCTCCCTTAGAGTTACTATGACGAATAAGCTACAAGGGTCATAAGGGTCGCATCCCTTTAAATTACTACGATCACCTTATATCACTTGATTTGGCCACTGGGTGTTCCACACCACAAAATATACTCGTATATTTATGAAACTTGGCATAAACGTCGCTTAGATCGTAAGACCAGATATGAATAAATTGGTACGCCAATTTCCCATATACACAACTCCTGACACCTCAATCATCCTATAGATGATATAATGATAATGGAAAATCTGGTGACAATTTATATTAGACTCCACCAAGCTCCAGGCTAAATATATTTTGCTATATAAAGTATATATAAATATATATATTATATAATATACACTATATAACTACTAACCACGCCCATTATTAACATATATATTTCTAACTTAATTCCTATATAAAATCCATTAACAATCCAGTATGCAAAAGCTGGCCAAGGGCTGGGATTGATGGTTTCTCCTAGGGAAGAAGGCTGTCTCGTAGTCAGTCTAACTCGACTTCAATTACTGCAACAATTTGTTTATGTCTTTTGGCCATAAGTGTTGGAGCAGTCAAACCAAATTAATAGCATTCATGTTAGCAAATTTGGATCTAATGCGGGTCCAACCTGTTCCCACTGAAAGCACCCATTCAAAAACTGTGTAGACCGAAATTATGTCCATAAAAATATTATATGCCTATTACATCCACTACGATTAACTTTATGCAGAGGAGCACATAAAATGGCGGACAAGGGGGAACCCTCCTGCTTCCGCAAACATAAAACATATAATTTCACATTAATTTAAAGTGTGCATCATCAGCAGCATCTGGTAATGGCGAAACCCCTGTAGCAAACGTTTCTGTATGCGCGCCTCTGACTGCAAGAGTGTATTGCACAACATCACAGCAAGGAGGAGCAGAGCCACCGTTTTGCATTTGGCCCAAAAACTTTAATAATAATAATACGAGCGAGGCGACGACTAATTGTGTAAGAGATGAGCGTGCACCTTGACGAATTCGCACTTTCATTTTTCGCAACTGAAAAACGGGCTCCATTGGGTGAACCAGCGTAATATGTGCGCATGTACTGAGCGTGTATGAGTGTATGTATGAGTGTGTGTGTGTGATCTCTGCGAGACTCCTAATAAGCTAAGCACATACCCGCACATCTTCGCATAGAGCAGACCAGCGCAGCATTAGGGTATGTCTGCGGCGCAGCACACTCACTCGCTCCTAATACTGTGACACACAGCCAGCAAATGTGGATGCATCCATCTTGCCCTAACTCAAGCGCCAGCAGCAGCCGGCCAACCCGCCCAGTCAGTCACCCAGTCATCCAGTCATCGAAGCAACCAGTCACCCAGTCAACGCGGCAGTCCGCCAGCTATGTACTCGTACCGCAGCAAATATCTTTTTCCGGTTGCAGCGTGGAGTTTTTGCTGCAAGTGGCAAGCGCTGACACGGCAGCGGTGGCGGTGTATAAAAGATTTGGCCATGTGCAGCAGGTCGTCAGTGTGGCATTAAGCGTGGCGCAGCTGTGGTGGAAATAACTGTGAAAAACTCGTGCAAATAAACGCTCAGGATAGCGGAATACGAAATCGTGCCTGGAAGCAATGAAAGTACGTACCAACCGACTTATCGGGTTAAGTGATGCTAATAAGTGTGCATGGATCTGTGGCTAGTAAAATGGATTACGTAAGCTCCTCGAACGGAAAGTGGCAAACGTGAGGAATCAGTTAAGATGAGAGTGCATAGTGAATTCAAAGGAATTAGTGAGAAGGAACTATCAGTGAAAATAACCGCATTGATTTGTGTACTCGTGCATCCTTTAATTTCCTCTTTAAGATTTAAGGAAGTGGTATGGTACTAGTGTGGCTTCTAGGGAGGCTATGCTGAACCACCTACGATGGGGATTACTTTCCCTCTCTGAATTCTCAGTTTACAAACTCCTGAAAAATGTGGAAAACATCTTCTTTTGGTGAACAAAGGAATGATTTCTTCGTTCAGTGAATTATGCCACAAATATCCTTTGATGGACAATGGAATCATTTCTTCCTCAACAAACTATGCTACAAATTCGCAGTACCTTCTTCCAAAGTGGTGATTTTCCTTAAACTGGTTTAATAATTTCCCACTCTATTTTTACTATTTTGAGTAATCTGAGATCCAGACCATTGTTACTGTTGATGTTCATTACTACTTCCCTAAGATCACTGAAAATCATTGGGTAGTACTCAGTATCCTTTGATTCCAATGATGTTTCCCTTCATGCTTTTATTTCTACTTCTGAGAGAATTATGAAATATATTCAACAGTTCACTAAGCTTCGTGGAATTGGACGACTGTTCCCATCTGCTCTTCCATATGTGATTACAAATATAGTTCAGTGATTCGAGCAAGTGGAGCTAGTCCTATGGTATTTCAAACTGATTGAGTTTGCTCTTATCTCTTTATTTTATGAGTCCACAATTTCCCACATCTAGAAAGATGTCCCATTCAATTGATTCCGCTTTAAAGCAATTGTGCTGGAAAATCTTCTTTATATCTTATTCAGGCCATTCACCCCAATTGCCAATAATGTCAAGAAGTAGTAAGTAAAGAATTGCATGCAAGGATTTGGTAATTGTGGTTCTCATCGCCAAACAGTCCCTCGTGGAATCTGAGAGAGATCTTCCGACCTTTAATATCATATTAATGAGTTCTTAGAGATCTTTTGACATTTAATATAAGATTTATAACTTTTTTCCGTCCAGTCCAAAAAGTACATACATGAGCATGATGGTATAAAACAACATCACAAAATTACTGAACAGAAACACAGAGCTACAGAAGCTTCCTTCCCCCATTCTTATGAGTTAGACTCCAAGTTATTTTTGTAACTAAAAAAAAAATGTGGCCCAGATATCAGGCCTTGCCTGAGAAGGATAATGCGGTTGCACTTAGAGTAAATTGATTTTTGGTAGGATCTCGCATATTTCAGTAAAAATAACCATCCCATTCGACCAACTCATCCCAGCAACCGACGGTATTTAAGATAGTCTGCTTAAACTCTCTTAGGGTTGATTCCACAAAGGAAGTTGAAACTTGAGCTTGCTTGTTTTCACTGCTCAAATTCCATTCAATGTGGAGCTTTGCATGATCTTCGATTTGAAAACCGAGTCTTAGGGTTTATATGTAGAACGCGGCAGCCACATCATCCGAGTGTTATTGTAGGGTCTTCTGAAACTAAATACTGACAGCGAACAAGCCATTTATTACAGTTGATAGAACAAATGATCGACTGTTAGGAAAATATGCAGTGTCTCAGATTTGGTTGCCTATTTCTGGATGGGAAAGAGCACAGTATTTCGTCTTCGTCGTCAACCTTAGAACCAAAGAAAACTATCCTAACTAGAAGAAGCTCTGCTTTCATATTGTACCATAGTTAGTATAACGTTCCTCGCTCTTAAGGGATGACAATCGTGGGATTTGAATTGGTAGTCTGCAAAATCGTGAAAGATGCTTAGTTAAGATGTGGCGGTGGTATCCAGGAATGAGGTGGTAATGGCATATCCCAGTAGAAAGAATAATTTTTGGGGCTTTTGAAATGACGCAGCAATAAAAATAAATATTGAATTAAATTTAAAAACAAAATTATGATATTAAATGATAAAAAGTCTCCGAGTTTCACTGTAAAAAAACAGTTGATCAAAGCTTCTGGAACTAAATTTCTGACGTCTTTTGAACACAAATATTTTTCAGGAAATGAAATGAAAGAGATGAGAATACAATTGTTTTTCTGTGCGGATCTCAATGATTAATCGTTTTAGAGGTGTTTGGTTCTGAGTTAAGAAATTAGTGGGAAAGGAGAGAATAACTACCATTCGAGGAAGATTATAAAACGAAGGTGGAAACAAAGAAATGTTAGAAGACTCTCTCTCCTTCGAGAGAGAGATTTTGACTCACTGAAATTACATAGACAGTTTATCCAGATATGCAACAACAATGACCCGATAGCGATTTAAGAATGTTATAGCAGTTCATATACTCGTATAGGGACTAATTACAATTTCAAACCAAGTGTTTTAGCTTTCATTCCAAACGATATTTGGACTAACAAATATTACTTCCGAACCGAGCTCAAATCATGCGAGTACTACCAAACTGCCAAAGTACATTGGTGTTACAATAATGAATCTCCTCTTATAAAGAATTGAAATTCCTCAGAAGACCTATTAAATTTCAGATTATTGAGGACAAGATGTTCAAAAAGAACAAATATTTGGCAGAAAGAATTATTTTAATGTCTTACGGTTGCTTAATAGGATTAGTAGTAAAGACCATGAAAGTGGTTCCCAATGTACCCTCTTGATTCCTTGTTAAATAGGTAGTTTTATAGTTCCAATAGGTCCAGAGTCTAAAGTCTCTGTGGCTTTCGATAGAATACTTCAGAGAGAACACTTCCACTAATTTTGTCTCTTTTTCAGGCCTACGTTTGTTTGCTTATAATTGGCGTCGCCAGCGTGACGGCTAAGCCCAAACCAGGGGGCTGGTCCTCAAGCGGCGGTGGAGGAGGAGGAGGTGGTTGGTCTTCAAGCGGGGGTGGAGGTGGCGGTTGGTCCTCCGGTGGCAGCAGTGGCGGTGGTAAAACTGTGCACGTGGTGAAAGTCATCACCGAGGATGCTGGCGGCAGCAGTGGTGGCTGGGCAGACTCAGGTGGCGGTGGAGGTGGTGGCTGGGCGAGCAGTGGCGGCGGCGGTGGAGGCTGGTCTGATGGTGGTGGCGGTGGCGGCTGGTCCTCCGGTGGCGGCGGCGGTGGTGGCGGCTGGGCGTCAGGTGGCGGAGGAGGTGGAGGCGGCGGAGAAATTAAAATTGTAAAAATTATTAGTTTGGGTAGCAGCGGCGGTGGTGGCCATGGAGGAGGCGGTGGTGGACATGGAGGCGGAGGCGGCTGGGCGTCTGGTGGTGGAGGAGGCGGCGGCTGGGCGTCGGGGGGCGGAGGTGGTGGCGGTTGGTCCTCGGGAGGCAGCGGCGGCAGTTCTACCAAAATTGTTAAAATTATTAAACTCGAAGGAGGCGGCGGTGGTGGCCATGGAGGTGGTGGAGGAGGTGGTCATGGAGGTGGCGGCGGTTGGTCCTCTAGCGGTGGAGGAGGCGGTGGCTGGCAGCCATCTGGCGGCTGGGCTTAAAGTTATATTTAAATTTTATATTTAAGTAAATATGTAAATAAAAAGAAAATTTTTTTTTAAAGTAATTTTTGTAAATATTTTGTTGAAATTTTTTGTTGAGATTTTTTTGCTTTTCAATTAAAGAGATAATTTTGTTAACATAAATTTTGTCATAGTATTTTCATTAATATTGTTATCTTATCAACAAAGAGAAGAAAGATTAGACCCCAAGACCAGAATGATTGCTGGAAAGGAAGGCGTGAACTGCTGGTAATGGAAATCCCAGACTGATTTTTAATCATTTTGAACATTTTAAATGAATCAACACAAATTAACAGAATACAAATAAAAATACTGAATAAAATAATAGAATGGAAATAGATTTGTTTACAAATAATTGTGCATCCAATATTTGAAAATGAAATCGTGAAGGAAGATAAAATTGTGTGGAGACCCTTCCTTCACCTCTCAGGTTCCATTGATGGTCACATTTGAAACACAAGATCAGAATTGATGACGCATTCAATAATAATAACTAGAATATCATATTAAATAAATCTGCTAATACTGAATGCGTGTTTCCTCTCTTCTTAGGTACGTGAGTCGACTCAAACTTATTCGTCCGTCTTCTCGTCTTCTCCGTTTCCCACACAGATACTGTCACTTAAATCGCTATCGGGCCATTTTTGTTGTATATCTGTTGAATATTGTCAACGTAATTTCAGTGAGACACAATCTCTCTCTCGACGGAGTACGTGGCCCCACATATCTTCTAAGATGTCTTTCGTTCAAACTTCGTTTTATGTTCTTCAAGTCGCAGCTCTTCTCGAGTTCCCCACTAAATTCTTAACTCAGAACAGAACACCTCGAAAACGATTCATCATTGAGATCAGCACAGAAAAACAATTGTTTTCTCATCTTTTTTCATTTCATTTCTGGGCAAATATTTATTTTCAAAAGACGTCAGAAATGCGGTTCCAGAAACTTTTATCAAATGTTTTTTTATAACAATAAAACTGAGAATTTTTGTATCATTTCGTCTTTACTTTATATCTTTATTTTGTTTTTTCAATTTAGATGTTTTTTAACATTAATATACTATTTTTTAAGTTTCGCCATTTCAGAAGCCCCAAAAAACCAAGTGTTCTAAGGGCACATGCCACCACCACCTCATCCATAGAAGCCACCTCCCCAATAAGGACCACCGCCACCACCTCCCCAATAGGGACCACCAGCACCTCCTCCCCAATTAGGGCGCCCGCCACCTCCTCCCCAATACGGACCACCACCACCTCCTCCCCAATAAGGACCACCGCCACCTCCTCCCCAATAGGGACCACCGCCACCTCCAAATGTTCCTCCACCACCGCCACCTCCGTCGGGTCCACCGCCTCCGCCTCCACCTCCATTAGGACCTCCACCACCTCCTCCATATAGGCCACCACCGCCACCTCCGTTAGGTCCACCGCCGCCCCCACCATAGAGTCCACCACCGCCACCTCCATTCGGTCCACCGCCGCCACCTCCATACAGTCCACTGCCTCCACCACCGTTAGGGCCACCGCCTCCACCACCAGTTGGGCTACTTTGACTATTTACTGGCAGTTCTTTTAGTCCATCGGGCCGCGCCTGAGTCAGCCAAACGCAGCCGAGGAGTAGCGACAGCACAACCAACACTTTCTTTGTCCGTTTCATTTTGCTTGAAATTGTTGGTTGAACCACGTCTTTTATAATCATTCAGAGCACTGGGTTGGGCCAAAAACATCATCGTCATTATTATCCGTGGACAAACAAACTGAGTATAGTGTTTGTAGAAGTTTACGACATCGGCTCTGAGCAGGAAACCTCACGCAGATAATGGGTATAGTGTTATCTTGTTCCAGCTATAAAGATTAGCGTAGGCACCTGAAAATGCATCAAGTTTCTTGATAAGTCTGGCAATGAGTCAAAAGAGGACACCACAGAGAGACGAGAGGTTGTTTTTTGTTATTTAAAGAAGAAAGCAGGTGTTAAGCTTCCAGCTAATGACAATCAATCTTTTCAAACATCTTAAAGAAGCAAATTAACCAGTCACGGAGAGAGCAATAGGGGGAGGGGTCTTCATTATAACCTTTATTTTAAAAGAGTGAAAAAGGTATTCTAAGTTTGTGCGGTAGAGAGGGTTTTCAACTACAAGGAGGAGGCGTGGCTAGTTTGGCAATAAGTATACACATATACTTAAAATCACTTTCTGAGCAATTGTGTCCGTCCGTCTGTCCGTCTGTGGCCACTTTTTTCCAGACCGTTTGAGATGTCTTAATGAAACTTTCCAAAAATATGATCTGGACAAAGATACAGAACCCGATTACTATGTGAGCCCATTTGGACAGAGACCACGCCTACCTCCCATATATGCAACTTATTTCACCTATTTAAAATGACTATAACTTCGGTCAAATTAACAAATAGTGACGCAATTTGGTGGTTATGTAGAAGTGTCTCCTAATATACACTGTGCAAAATGTGGGCAGTATATATCAATCGCCACGCCCACTCTATGAACTGCCACGCCTTTATAAATATTCATAACTGAAGATCTATTAGAGAACCATGGACAACATTTTTTGGGCAGCAATATTTACTCATTATAAAGCTGACTCCAAAAAACGATATTGATCAGAGAAAGGACACGCTAGGACTAAAATTAAAATTAGCCATCTATACTCGTATTGATGCTAAGGGAACACAAATTGGCAGTAATATACATTCGGTACAGACAAATGTCTGTGGGGATATGGGGATCATACTACTGCTGCCACGCCCACAATTCACCAAAAATCATTACTTCGTTCCTATTGAAGATTCATCAACGAAATTTCACAGGAAGATTTAGGGTACTACCTTTAACTACCACACAAAAAATGGGTGAAGGTTTTTTTTACAGCCACGCCCACTATTGACACATATTTACAACTTATGACCTATACAATATTTTTGGGCGAATTTATATCCAAAGCTATACACAAAAAATGGGGACGATCACGAGTTAAAAGCCAAGACTCCCTACCATATGATGAACTTTAGGGACCCCCCTTAAGATTACCGTTTCTATGCTCTTAATGATGATATATGAAGTATACATTATGTCCGTACTAGCGCGCATGCAAAAAATGAGCAGATTATTACTACTGCCAAGCCTACAATTACCGATACTCATTTCTGGGGCCCTAAGAAAGATTCGTCAACGCAACTTCATACGAAGATTCATTCATGTTGAAAACTTTGAGCCTATGCCACATTCTTCCACCTAATTGTATATGAATTAGTATATTACCGCAAGAAATGGGGACGATCAGATAAAGGCCACGAATCCCTCCACTAAAATCAGCTCAGGATACCCTATCGAAAATGATTCTAATGATGATATCTGAATAAACTGTACATCGCCACGGTTTAGCTCGTACGCGCACAGAAGGGGAATGGGTGTTTCGAAGTCGGTCTAACCCAACGTCAGACTTCTTTACTTGGTTTAGTAGTGATTGATATCATGATAACACTCACAACTCCTCACACATATAACACTAAACTCCCCAACCTTTTCTTCCATTCAGTTTAGTTAATATAAAAGTGGATAGTTTAAGTTTTCTGGAGAATCTGAATTTCGTATCCAATTTCTGGCATCCAAATAATCCAATATTTTAACAACAGCAGTGGAGCAGCTGTGTTCAGGCCGAAAACCAGATTGGAGTGGGGAAGTAAGGTCCAATTTTCTGACGTGTTCTGATATTTGCTCAGCCATTGAGAGATTCACATTCCTTTGATAAAGCCGACAACAAACTTACAGGACGGAAATCGGACGGTGCATTAGCATTGGACTCTTTAGCTATAGGGATAAACGTCGCTACTTTCCAAATATTGGGGAAGCAGGAACTCGTTAAACAATGGTTGATTTTATGGGTCAACGGGCTTAGATTGAAAGGGAAAATAAATTCAATAAATTTAATAGGAACTCCATCCTCTCCGACAGCATCGAGCAACATCACCTTCACCGACAGAAATAAACTCAAACAACAATGGGCATTCATAAGCATAGTCCCTTGCAACTACAGCAGACGTATTATCAGCAGACGCTGAACTAGACGCTACTAAAACAGCCATTCAGAATACCTGGATCAATCCGACAATCATCAGCTTTCCCATTGCATACCCCAGCTTGTCTTAAATTATTCCATAGCTGCTTGGAAGATCGCGCTAAACATAGTTTGGACATGAAATAACTGCGTTTAGACAATAATAGAGTTTGCATCATTTAGCAACTCTTTTGTGCTCTTCCCATCTAAATGCAGTTGGATATCTTTTCCACTAATTGTATGTTCTATGCCGATTTTTAGGAGCGAATTTGGAGTTATTCGTAAACTAGGGACAATTGCTATTAGTGGCAGAGCGAGTAACAAGTGGAACATGCAAGTCAAACAATGCACCACTTCTGTACATTAAAGAATCCGGGTTTTCATTCACAGAGCTAAACAGCCAACATTCAGACCAATTAATAAAACACATTAAACAAAGAGTCATGAATAATTGAGTTATAGTCTCGAAAAAAAAGACTCTTAAGTGACGACTGGGTCTGCATTTATATTCAATGAAAAAAAATTAGATCGTGGTCGGATACAAACGATAATTGGTCAAAGATCATAACAGAAGAAAGATACGAAACCACAAAAACATCCAAGAAACTTGGAGGAACACTATCTGCAAAGCGTGTTGGCAAACTGGTATTCAGCACTTGCAGTTAAACTTCAGAAATTTTACAAATGAATTGCTTGGCGAGACTGCCCTTACATAACATGTTTATATTGAAATCACCACGCACAACAAAATGATCAGAATCAATTACACAATTTGACAAAGTAGCAAACAACGGATCGAAACAGCAGTCACGATTAAGATTATACGCACACGACAGGAAAACTTCAGTGCTATTGTCATCAATTTCAACGTTTAGAAATTCCACCTCTGAGCCTCCAGACATACTTAACAAATTCACCTTTAAGTAACTTTTACAATATATTGCCACACCCCGCCTTTTTCGTCTAATCGATAATTTCGAAAAAGTTTGTAGTTACTTATATTCAAACAAGAGGCACCTATACCTTTATGAAACCAGGTCCCAGATATACAAAAGACATCAGCAGATGTGTTCTGGAAGGAGTGTTTAACACAATCCATCTTAATAGACTTCTCGCACCAGAGCGCTCGCTACATAGAACGTCAATCAATCTCTTATTAATGTCACTGGAGGCATAAACTTCATCACCCATAGTGAGCACAAAAAAATGTATCAGCAACACAACAGTAAGCATTATAATAAGAGAAGAAGCAGATAGTACCGAAGACGAAATTACTTAAAAAAATAATCGACAATAAGGCATTAGTGGCAGAGCAATTAAGTTCCAAAGAAAGATAAACAATATGATATGATACGACATTGGAACAACAACACGCAGTTCATTCACCAACACGAACTGCAGCACCTGTAACATTGTGCAGTTCTTCGATGGTACCAACACGAATCCCCTCTCCACTTTTGTGCAGCCGGATATAAACGGAACCACGTGGTGTAAACACATTAAAAACAGGAGTATTCCTCTGGCTTCGGCGGAAATACTCTCGTGCAAGTGCATTGTTATTTGAGTCAATACCTGCTGCTCTTAAATTCACCGCTCTCCTTGTCTGCCGTCGATATTTTATTACAGTTAAGAAAATATGCAGTATCTCAGATGGGGTTTCCAAAACCGAGTCTTAGGGTGTATATGTAGAACGCGGCAGCCACATCATCCGAGTGTTATTGTAGGGTCTTCTGAAACTAAATACTGACAGCGAACAAGCCATTTATTACAGTTGATAGAACAAATGATCAACTGTTAGAAAAATATGCAGTGTCTCAGATTTGGTTGCCTATTTCTGGATGGGAAAGAGCACAGTATTTCGTCTTCGTCGTCAACCTTAGAACCAAAGAAAACTATCCTAACTAGAAGTAGCTCTGATTTCCTGTTGTACCATAGTTAGCATAAAGTTCCTTGCTTTTAAGGGATGATAGTCGTGGGATTTGAATTGGTAGTCTGCAAAATTGTCAGAGATGCTTAGTTAAGATGTGGCGGTGGTGTCTATGAATGAGGTGGTAGTACCATAGCCCAGTAGAACAAATAATTTTTAAAAAGTAAAAAAAATACTCATACTCGTATTAAATGAAACTGAGAAAACAAACTAAAGACATGATATGATAAAAAGTCTCCGAATTTCGCTGTAAAAAAAAAACAGTTGAACAAAGTTTATAGAACCAAATTTCTGACGTCTTTTCAAAGCAAATATTTTTCAAGAAGTGGGTTCAAAGAGATGAGAAAACAATTGTTTTTCTGTGCTGATCTCAATGATGAATCGTTTTCAAGGTGTTCTGTTGAGTGGAACAGCAGAGAAGAACTACGATACGAAGAAGATCATAAAACGAAGGTGGAAACAAAGAAATGTTAGAAGATATGTGGGGCCACGTACTCCTTCGAGAGAGAGATTTTGACTCACTGAAATTACGTTGACAGTATATCCAGATATGCCACAAAAATGGCCCGATAGCGATTTAAGAATTTCATATATAGGGACTAATTACGATTCCAAACAAAGAGTTTTGTTTTCGATTCCAAATGATATTTGGGTTAAAAAATATAGCTATAAAAATAATATAATAATAAATATAATAATATAATAAATATATAATAAATATAATAAATAATAATATATATAGCTATATAAAATATATATAAAAATATAAATATATATATAGAATATTAGCAAACCGTCTAAAGAATATTTGGCTCAAAAGCCATTCATATAAAAAGTGGAATTCCTTTTTGAGAGGACCATTAAAGTGAGATTACTGAGGAGAATATCATTTTTCAAAAAGGAAACACCGTAGTTCCAAATGGAGAAAAGAATCGTTCAACAAGCACAAAAACCCCGTTCAAAAAGGTAAAGAGAAATGTTCAAAAAGAAACGGAGAATTGCTCAAAAAGGAGAAAACCATTCCTCATTTCTCTGTCCCATTGCCTGAATACAAAACCTGCAACAAAATTGAACCGCAGATTTTTAGATACTGAGAATTCGAACAAGTTTGGGGCGACTCACGTAAGAAGATGGTTGGAAACCCCATTTCCAAATAATGAGATTTATGTTTTGTTATCTTCAATTTTGATATTGTGGTTAAAATATGACCATGAATGACCTTCACCTGTTTGTGTAACCATACAATATGTTTTTTTCAGGATCCTATTTTAAAATTTGTCAACAAATATCTACGAAGAATCTGCCGCATTTTCTGGCCGACAACGATCATGAACGAAGACCTGTGGCGCCTCACCAATAGCGAGCCTATTGACACAGAAATTAAAAGAAGCAAGTGGAGCTGGATAGGGCACATTCTGCGTAGAGAAGACACCAACATTGCAAAAATCGCCTTTCAATGGAACCCACATGGTGGTCGGAAAGCAGGACGCCCACGACACACATGGGTACGCACTATCCACGCCGAAAGTCACCACAGAGCCACCTGGCTGCTGATAGAAACCGTTGGAGAGCTTTTGTGTCCGCCCTATGATCCGACTAGGAGCGATATTTGACTCTTTTTTATTATGTCTTTTAGTTAACTTTGTAGCTTAAGTATAGTTTTATTCTGTCAAATGTCATGGAATTAATAATAATAATATTTTAAAATAATGGATGCACAAAATTTTTTATAAACAAAATCAATTTCAATTATATTATTTTAATTTGTATTCTCTCTCAATCTATTTTATTTATTATTAATTAATTTGAAAGTCCTAAATATAATAATTAAAAATACGTCTGGGTTCCTTTTCGGGACTCTCCTTTCCTCCAAGAATTCTAATCTTGGGGTCCAAATACGATTGAGGTCTCTTGGAGACTTCTTCTTTGATAAGAAAATAATACACATGAAAATACTATGACAAAATGTACGTTAACATAGTTGTCTCTTCAATTGAAAACCGCCACCACCGCCTCCTCCATGGGTATCACCACCCCTCCCTATCGAGCCATTGTTGTTGCATATCTGGATAAGTCGACAACTTAATTTTAGTGAGTAAATTTCTTACTCTCTGCGGGTTTCGTGCCCGCTCTTCTCTTCTAACATTTCTTTGTTTCCACCTTCGTTTTATCATCTTCCTCGTATCGTAGTTCTTCTCTGCTGTTCCACTATTCCATCATTGGGATCAGCAACAATTGTTTCCTCACCTCTTTTGAACTCATTTTTTGAAAAATATTTGTTTTCAAAAGACGTCAGAAATTTAGTTCCAGAAGGTTTGATCAACTGTTTTCTTTACAATGAAACTCGAAAATTTTTTTTATTATTTCATGTCTTTATTTTGTTTTTTTAATTTTAATATAATATTTATTTATTTTTTGCTACTTCATTTCTCAAGCGCCAAAAAAACTAAATGTTCTAAAGGCGTATACCACCACCTCCTCATCTACAGACGCCACCGCCTCCTCCCCAATAGGGAGCACCGCCACCTATCCCATTGGGGCCACCGGCTCCTTGCCAAAGGGAAGCACCACCGACACATCTATATGTTTTTCCACCACTGGCAACCCGGATGGATTCACCGCCAACGCACCCCCCTTGGTAATATCGATAACCACCACCCCATCCCCGATAGGCACCACCACCCCACCATATAGTCCATCATCTCCATACAGTCCACCATCTTCACCTTCGGACAGTTCACCGTCGGCACCTCCATACAGTCCAATGCCTCCAACATTAACTCCACCGCCAATACCTCCAGACAGTCCATCTCCATTCACTTCACCGGCGCCACCTCCAACCAGTCCAACGCCACCAGCATCAACTCCACCGCCAATACCTCCAGACAGTCCATCTCCATTCACTTCACCGGCACCACCTCCAACCGCTCCAACGCCACCAGCATCAACTCCACCGCCGCCACCGCCAGCCACTCCATCTCCATTCACTTCACCGGCGCCACCTCCAACCGCTCCAACGCCACCAGCAACAACTCCACCGCCGCCACCGCCAGCCACTCCATCTCCATTCACTTCACCGGCGCCACCTCCAACCGCTCCAACGCCACCAGCAACAACTCCACCGCCGCCACCGCCAGCCACTCCATCTCCATTCACTTCACCGGCGCCACCTCCAACCGCTCCAACGCCACCAGCAACAACTCCACCGCCGCCACCGCCAGCCACTCCATCTCCATTCACTTCACCGGCGCCACCTCCAACCGCTCCAACGCCACCAGCAACAACTCCACCGCCGCCACCGCCAGCCACTCCATCTCCATTCACTTCACCAGCGCCACCTCCAACCAGTCCAAGGCCACCAACATCAAGCTTACCACCGGCACCTCCCAACAGTCCACCGCCACCAACATCAAGTACACCGCCGAGACCTCCCAACAGTCCATCACCGTGACCACCAGCTATGGGCCGGGCCTGAGTCTGCCAAACGCAGCCGAACAGTAGCGACAGAGCAACCAACACTTTCATTGTCCGTTTCATTTTGCTTGAAATTGTTGGTTGAACCACGGCTTTTATAATCATTCAGAGCACTGGGTTGGGCCAAAAACATCATCGTCATTATTATCCGTGGAGAAACAAACTGAATATAGTGCTTGTAGAAGTTTACGACATCGGCTCTGAGCAGGAAACCACACGCAGATCATGGCTATAGTGTTATCTTCTTCCAGCTACAATGACTACCTTAGGCGACACACTAACGTACATAAAATTTCTTGATAACTCTAACAATAAGTCAATAGAATATACGAGACAAGAGGTTGGTTGTTCTTATTTAAAGAAGAAAGCAGGTATTACATTTCCAGCTAATGACACTCAATCGTTTCAAACAACTTGAAGAACAAATTATCATGATACGAAGATAGCGATAGTGGGAGGGGACTTCATTTTAATAGTATGTGATATCATGGCTCACACTCACAAGTCCCTCACATATATTAGTGGGCACTTGAATTTAAATATATAAAACAGCGGCTGAGATAGAATTAAAGTGGAGAAAATGAAAATGATGAAGAGAAATAAGTATTCGTAACGTTTCCCCAAAGTTTTTAAAATAAAAAGTAGTAGTCAAGGTAGTTAGAAAATTTATATTACTTTGCTCGGTTATTAAGATAACTACAAGATTATATCCAGTAGGACAAAAATAATATATAAAATGATTCCAATTATTTTCAACAATTATTATAGAAATTTTATTTATGTACATCGTTTAAAGTATATTGTTAAATTCTGTGAGCTGTTTTCATTTTCTTACACACCCACCTCATGCACTTAAGCAGCTACCTCATCCACCCCTACACAGCCACCTCCTCTCCAAACAAATCAACATCGTGTTGCATTTCAAAAAATTTTCTGCCAACCCCCAACAGTATGTTTACAAAAATGCTAAATGCATATGCATTAATTTCATCTGCTGAATTCATTATAACGTGAATATTTTTATTTTAGAAGCATACATTTAGGAGGCTGTTGAATTTAGATTGGAAATATAATTATTTGTATTTATTGACTGGGGACTTCATATTGTAACTTCCTGGTACATAATATTAATAGTTTTTGCGATAATAAACAATAACAAAATACTAATGAAAACTTAATTATTAAGTAATAAAATTAAATTTTTTTAATATGCAAAAATTGCATTGAAATGCACCAAAATGAAAAAGTTAAACAATTAAAAGGGAGGATCTCGAAACAGAACCTCTCAAGGATGCGAACGGAAAGGGTTAAGTTCTTTAAAGCATGACAAACCTGAAGAAATATTCTAAAGGGTTGGAGACTACCCGAAGAATCACTTATATTCTTTATGAAAAATCTTAATATAAATTAGTTCTTTTGAATTTCTCAGGATGCTAAAAAACTTTTGAAGGCCTCCCGATGTTTTATGATAAACACTATGATATCATAACCTGAGAGGGAAAACTAACAACTTATTTCATGTATCTAAAAAAATAACTTAGAGGCCCAATTTCACTCGTATATTGACTTATCCGAAAGAACTATTGGTTTCGAATAATGACTGTTGTTGAGGGTTATTTCCCAATCGACGATTTAATCATAATTTTTGAAAATATCTGCGAACGATTGTTTCGGCATACTTTGAATAATCGGTCTTGTGACATATTTATATTAAATTTAGTTCCTTTCTATTACATACTTTGTCCATAATTTCTTTTCTAATTCATTCAAAATAATTTTAATGATCTCTCATTTAATAATTGTATTGATTCTCTTCTAAAACACTATTGAATATTTGATTTGCCAAATGTCTATTTACTACACTACCAACTGTGTGTTTACTACACTATCAATGGCAACAATAATGCAATTAAGTTAGGCTAAATTTTATTTAAAATAATTAATTTCATTCCACTATAAAACAGTCATGTCCGTTATTTCTATAAAAAAAATACGTTAATAAGTGTTCGGAAAGTGTTTTGTTTCGGCATATTCCTATAAAACGTTATGGAAAAGACCGTTTCATAAGATATTTATAATTTTTTTTTAATAACAAACATATACAGTACTACCAATAACCACTTTATTCCTCTATATAAATAATAAATATTATACTTAATTTTCCCATTTTAAATATATATTTTTTTAAATCAATTTAAAATATGTTTATTTATCCACATTCCAACGCTACATTTTGACAAGCACTGACTTCGCTAGTGCTTCTAAAACTATTGCCATTCCACAGCTGATCGCAAGTTATTTCAGTTAGAAAGAGATGAATATAATTAATTGTTGTTGTTCGCTAGTCACTACCCATAAAAAGAAATTTGACATTTATGTCCGTACTGTGAGTGAAGTTTTTATCATTAAAGTGAAATAATTTACATTAACTGTTTATATAAAAACTTAATAGTCACTGTAGGCGCTATATACAAAAGATTACAAATTATTAACCTAAAAGCCGCATTGAGCTGACTTAAATTCTCGTAGTGTGAGCATAAACTGTGATAAAACGACGCGTGCTAAGAAGATGCCTGTTAAAAATGACGGAGACTCCGATGCGGAGGGGCTCTCTGGCGCTGAAACATCTGCACCGTCTAGTCCCGGCCATGAAGAGACCAGCGATGAGGAGGCAAATGAAATGGAATCGGACGAATCGTCCGAACTCGATGCCAACGAGATAGAGCGCCGGAGAGCTGAGTGCGTAGAGTACTTAGGTGAGTTGGCGCTGGAAATCGGACTGAAGCATGTGATCATATAAATAAATATTAAATAGTTTGTCATAAATTGGGTTTATTGATCCCAAACACTGTGGTGTCTCAATTAAAAAGCCAACTTAACTTCCTTTGCTACTTGTAGCATCAGATTGATTGTCCAGTAAAGATGCAAAGTGATATAACGCAGAATCGGCAACAGAAAAAGAATCCAGTTCATTTGCAACAGAAACTACCAAAATTTAACGACCCTAAATTAGCGTTTGGCGGCAGAACAGATACAAGTCACAAAGGCTTGCACCACACGCTTATTTCTATTCTTAAATTCTGTGGTTTCTGTGGCAAACGCACTGGATTTTATTTTTGTTGCGGTTTCTTTTTTATATCACTCTACACCTTTAGACCCAATGATCACATCACCACACTGAAGATCATAAACTGTTATTTAATTAAATTCCAAATATTTTTGTTTATAGCCAATCTGGAACGTCAATTCAGTCAACTGCGTGAAATGTATTACTATGAACGCCTAAATCAAATCGAACGACAATTGTCCGACGTGCGTAGTGGGCGTTCTGAGGAATATTTGCAGCCACTGAAGGAACTGGATAAAGTGTACCGCAGTCGCATCGAAGTCGCCGATATACTGAAAAGCTACAGATTAGAAAATATCGAACACAAATTTCTGTCCGAAGAACAGGCCGCAATGCAACATTTTGAGGTAGGCATTTGGCTGCATTTTAAGCAGGAATAGAATTAAATATTTCTTCTTTCTTTAGAGCGAAAAACAATTGGCTCTCGATGCCATTTTCGATGATCTGATGGAGAAAATAAGACGCCTCGAAGAAGATCGGCATAATGTCGACATCTCCTGGGCTGATTGGGGCACCGACAAACGGACGAGTAAAGTGCGCGGACCGGGCCGTAAGAAGGCGGTCACCGTATCCGGTCCGTATGTGGTGTACATGTTGCCCGAGGAGGATATACTGGAAGATTGGACAACGATACGGAAAGCGCTGAAACGGACATCGGTGACGGCGGTCACGGCCACAACGGTGCCCGCGTAGTGACCCAACATTTAACGAATGCACGTCAATTTGTGTATAAATCGAGCTTCCTTCTACGTAGTACCAGCGTACGCAGTCCCTGTGAAACGACGTGCAAACTATATAATTTAAACAGCCACAGATACTGACGCTTAAGACTTGCTAGTTTTAATTATATTCTTAACGCGACCGTTACTTTTATCCTTTTCATCTCAGGGTGTATAGCTTAAATTAAAGGGGAATATTTTTTAACACTGGCTTAACTATTTAAAATAGAATTAAATCAATTAGTAAGAATGTAAATTAACACACAAATTTTCCATTTATAGTACTTAAGTAAGCATGAATGTTTAAACCACATAAATCCGTTACAATTTCGAAATTGAGAACTGAAATGGTAACTTTCTAGAGACCCAACCAGACAGACAACAGAGAGCAACTACATTTTGAAGAGTGGGATCTGGTGAAACAATTGCGATGCAGTGGAAAACGCAAGAAGTCAATGTTAGATGTGCTTCAGCTTCACTTTATTTTGTGGGCGTTTTCTCGCTGCTATTGTTTTGTTGCATTTTTGCGTACAAAAGCAGAAGCTTAGGGCTTTGATTGCGGAGAAAATGGGTTACCTTTCTCGTTTACCACTTTTGCCTCAAGCGCTGCAGTTGAAGTGAAGTCATCTTTGAGATTGTGTCCGGAAATTTCCGCCAAGTTTAGCGCCAAAGATTATTCAATTTGAAACGCTATTAAATATAACTGTTGGTATGGCAAAGTACCTCCTCGCTCGCAATTCATGTTAAAAGTCGCTCAGGTTGGGAATTTTAGACCCTATCTCATACATATACATATATTTTGGATTAACAAATACAAATACATTTAAATTATTTTATGTAAACAGCCGTTTTTTATTACAACTTAAGAGCGATAACAATTTTAATTCGCATGAAATTCATATTTTCATTACCAAGCCAAGAACCAGCATCGAATTTCTATTTAAAAGCTTCTTACAATCCAATCTTCTTGAGATGCTCTCGCAAAACATCCACATAGTCACCATGGAAGCGTATTTGTCCACTCATTTCGTTAACGCGACTGGCGCAACGTTTCCCATTGCGAGCTTTCTCCACCACCGCACGCAAATCCTGCTCCAACTTCCAAATATCGCCCTGTACACGCTTCACCAGCGTTACGCGTCGTTGACCACGGAAACGCTTCTCCAGATACACCGGTATCATGTAGTTCATTGTACGTGCCACAAAATACTTCGATTCGGACGCATTCACAGGTGCTTGCGGTCTCCATCCCGACGGGTATTCCGCTTTCAGTGTGGGTTTGGGCACTATTTCGGTGGGGAGCAAACGTTCCACGTACTTCCACTCGGGTGCATTATGCACCACCTCAACTTGCGGATAATCTTCCAGTGGCCGCACCTGAGGTGACGACTTAAAGCTGCTCAGCCGTACGCTGGCACAGGCTGGGATCTGCAAGTTTTATTACCACTTTAGTTTAAGAATTAAAAAATTAATTAAAATTTGTTAAATTACCTTGTTGGAAACAATTTTCCATTGTTGCAGAGCGGTTGTAGTTTTCCACAAGGCTGAAATTAAATTTCTTCCTGCCATTTTCCCTCAATATTTCTTGGCATAAGTTTCGTTGACAGCTCTGCCCCGGCTGTTCCTTCCTTGTCAAAGGAAAGCAATGGAAATGAAATGGAAACAGCTGTTTGTCAAATACAAGCACGCAACCAATTGAATCCTCTTTTTGAATTTTGTAGACATTCAAACCAGAGATGATGTGAAGAAATTTTGAAATGTTTTTATCATATGCAATATTTTGTGTTACATATTGTACATAGCTCCACTCTAGAAGTTATTGTTTATTAAATGTGAGACTTGACACCTTTTTAGCAAATATTGATAGAATAGAAGATTACGCAATGTGCAGGTCCGATATTCCTCTCTCGACAAAAAGTCAGCATAACTGATTGGCTGTGACGTCATAAGGCGCTTTTAAATATTTTTTTTATATGAAAAATGTATGTGCAAATGCACTAATTTATGAATTAAAAGGATTTTAATTATTTTTAATAATATATAACTTAACAAATGTACTTGCAAGTAAATGAGTACAAATTGTTGAAAAACTCTTTCGATAAAAAGTACTTAAGCAACGGATTTTCATGTACCAAGAAAGAAAAAGTGAATTTGTGTAGTGATTTAATAAATACAAAAATATATTAATATTATATAAATATACATATATTTAATAAATATAAACATATTAGAATTACATTTCTGATAATTATTTCATTTTATATTCTAATTATCGCACCAAAACAGTAAATAACAACTTTCACAGCACAAATTTAATTATTAATTTATTTTTGTATATAAATATTATCATAAAATGCGGTAAATATGAAAATATTTAATATTAAACACAAATTATTACATTTCTCACACAAAAATGCATGCATTTTGGCTGTTCTCTCATTTCATGTGCGCCTTATGACGATATGCGCAGAGAGAGGAAATTTTTGTACCAGCTTTGGCGCAATCTTCTATTTTATCATGATTGCCTTTTTAGTGCTTAAATGGAGACAGTATTTTAAGGTCACCTAAAAGTATGCTAAGAAAACGTATCGACATTTTTTAAGATTGAGACATATACTCGTAATATCTTAGAAAGCCCTGGCTGCTAATGCTGTTGTTTAACCTACCCCCCTTTCCCTATGTAAAGATACATAAAATATTCAGTTCATTATGTTTGTACAAATATAATTGGAAACTAAAGTGTTCAACTGCTAACTTTACTGTTGTTGATATTTCCGGTGTTTTTAGTATAATTTGCGCTTAAGTTTATTTTATAATTTACTTATTTAATAAACAACTTATAAGCAAAAATATAATTTTTAGCTCCTCACCGCGAACTACGAATTACTATTCACAGTAAACTTTTCAAAATAGGTGTGATGGTTTATTTAAATCCTTTTGGGAATTCTTTTCATACCATATATGGTAAATTCAGTTTCTTTACAAAACCATTCAGGTCAAAAGTAGGCACGGTATTGAAGATGGTTCTTTGAGGATCCATTAGAATGCCAAAACGCGAAGTTTCGGAACTACGCAAAATAATTTCGTGGCTTTATTAGACTCTGTAAGTTTCCTTGGTGATAAACTCCAAAGAGACCCTTCTTTGTTTTTTTGTTAACCTCGAAATTTTCAAAAAGACTTTAGAATTATTTTAAACTTCATCGTACTCCTTCCTCAGAAATCCACACTCATAGAAAACTAGGCGGGGCAATCTAAGTATATATGAAGTATACATTATCAAATCAAGACGGTTTGTCTCAATATTTACTTATTAGAGAAATAGGAAAATTCCCCATCTAATTTCCATTATCAATAAGCGTTTTAAAGGTCAACCGTTAACGCACTTCATGCAAATGCATAACTTGGTCACACATGCCAAATTTAAATTAAATCAAAATATAGCAACAACAAACACAGCAACAACAAAAGCAGCAACAACAAACACAGCAAAATAGTCACTTGCAAATATGTAACTTTACTCATACGCTCTCAGTGCAAAAAAGCACACGTCATGGCACTCATACAGAATTTTTAGGAAGACAACAACAACAATAAAAACAAAAGCACTTCAACCCAACTACAAAACGTGGAAGCCTACCCACCTTATGATAACAACAACAACACCAACAACAAGCAGAAACGCAACGAAACGTACTTACACTAAAACGTTTTTATTGTAATTTCGTTAACTATTTTTTTACTGGAAAACTATGCTAATGATAAAAAGGAGAGTATGAAATAGAGAGCGAGAGAGCGTATGCCATTAGATAAACAATTTCACGATTACTGCATGCAGTAGAAGCAACAAGGTAGGCAAAGAGCAGCAGCCGCAGCAATTACAGTTACAACAACAACAACAACAACAATTAGCGCATTGCATACACATTTGTGCAATTTTATAATCAATTCAAATTTATTTGCTGAAACACAGGCCAGGCCGTCTGACAAAACACGAAGAACGCAAATTGCGCGTGTTTTCAGAGGAGAGTGAGTAGGCGGATACGAGTGTGTGTGTGTGTGTGTGTGTATAAGCTGCGCAGAGTGCAGGAGGGGCATTAAAACGCAATCAAGTGATAAAAATCAAAACACAACAAAAGTGTTACAATGCAGTGCTGTTTGGGAAGGGGTGTGATGTGAGGGGGTTAGTAGAGTTGACGGGGTTAGGTAGAGTGAAATGAGTAGGTAGAGTGGTGGGACTTGGTAGAGTGGAGGGGCTTGGTAGAGTGGAGGGGCTTGGTAGAGTGGAGAGGGTTGATAAAAGTGGAGTGGGTTCACTCCCAACAGCGCAGAAGAGACAAACACACACGTGACCGACAAATATTGCAAAACCATGAATCACAGTAATGCGTTCCACAGACAAGAATCTCAACATTTCGCGCTCTCAGAAGAACTGCGGAAGTTAATACAACTTTTTTTAAAGAAATAAAATTTTTTAACAAAATTTCAATAAATATTTAAAATTAATTAATTAAAAAAAAAAATAATTCACAAAGCACAAATTGAAATGGGTGCCTTCAGGAATAGAAAATCATGTCGAATTTTTCAAAAGAAAGTGAAAACACCATCTTCCATTGGCTGTTTTTTGAGGCACAAAATTTCAGATTTCTCATGTCCGAAACGAATTGAAACTGATTTTGGACTCATCTCATAAACAATTGCACACAAACAATGGCACAGAATAGTTTATTTGTGTTTGCCCTGTCTTTACCAGAATAATGAGGCGCTTCTTAGGGTCAAATATATTGGGAATAGATAATGTGCATTTCTAATCCCTGGACAAACTTCTGAGCTTCAAACAAAAGTCAAAAAGTTTGAAAAGGTGTAACTTCATTTCCCTTTCACAATCTATCTCCCTCCGACTAATTCCAGGCTTAGAATACAATGGCATCAATGTCTAAGTGCTTGGAAATCTCCATCCACGGCGGTTTTCTGGCCTACCTTAGTTCTATCAATCTATGCTTATTTTAATTAAAATTTTATGAATATTGATAAGCAATTATTTTGGCGGATAGTGGCAGGATCAATATCAATTATGGTGACATTTCATTACATTCGCATTAATTCAAAGAAAAAGGAAATAATGGAAATTGAATATTATACAAACTGTATAGTAACGGGTTATTATATATATTATATATATATATATATATATATATATATATATATATATATATATATATATATATATATATATATATATGTATATGTATATATATACTTCCTTTCTACAAAGTGAATTGTAAGGTACCAAAGCACAATCAGCAATTATTAAACCTAAAAGTAGGCATCGAGTTTTTTTAATAATCAGAAAGAGTCACGCTTGAATCGAACTTCAAATTTGTCGGCCTCCGTGGTCTGATGGGTAACCATGTCGTGGGGTCGCGGGTTCAAATCAGAGCATGGTGTAGCAATTCTTTTATTTAAAGATTTCCTCTTCGAGTCGAAAGCCTTAGTTGCTTGTACTCATTCTCCTCAACCCTCCATTATAGAGTAAGGCATGGTAAATAAATAAATAAATGCTAAATTAAAAGTGGTTGTTTTATCAGCAAAATTTTAAATTATCGTTCATTCAGAGATAGAATGAGCTCATATGTATGTATATAAGTGACTCACAATTTTTTGTCGCATTACAGTGTGCAAAATTCCAATGGCGGTAACATTTGATGTCTTTCTTCTCAGCATCGGCAATTAACGAAAGCTTTCCAATATTTTTTTCTATGAATTTTAGCTCTGTTGCTTCTAGTTTAGTAATGCACATTTTAATTATTGGATCGACATGAAAAATCATTGCAAAAGTTATGAAAGCAAAAGATTTTAGCATTCAATTGAGCGTTATGACACAACGACTTTAGGTCCTTATAAATTCGAGTCTATCAGTCATTCCATAAGACCAGATATCAGCAAACCAACTTAATTTGAATAGGAACCTGTTGTATTTTTTGTAAAGTGGACACAAAGATTGAAATTTATCAGTTGTCTGGGTGCTGCTAACAATTCAACATAGGACGAAACTTTACAAAGCCCACTTTTGAATCTCCACATCGATGGATATGCATATGTTCTAGAGTTTCACTGTCAATTCGATCCAGATGTCTATTAGCTTAATTTTATTAGGTGGTATCCGAGGTCACAATTTGTGAGGTCAACCTCAGTGTTTATATTATAGGAACTGTTTACTTTATATTACAGGAATTGTGAGGTGACCGTTTGTGTCCGTTAAGCGCTATTTTATTCGGTGGTGTACCAGGCCACAGTGTGGATATTAATATACTTCTTATTCAACTTTAGAAACTTTAGTGAAGTAACCTTCATTGGGTTTGTTACTGAGATCTATTTGATATTGAGTTGCCTTTGCTATAGTTTCAAAGGAGCTTGCTTTATAGTTTCATGAAGAAATCCTTTCTGATATCTTCTGTCATCACGCACCAAATCTTATTCAAAAGAAGGAGTCTAAAATTGATGCCAATCAGTATTGTTCCATGATTTATCAGAATAATGACCCTTGAAAGTTTCATATAGGTGCCTTTTAGGAATGTTTATATCATTGTAACTCCTAAAATATTCTTATGTGGAAGCATTTTTTAATGTAGTTTTAAAATGAACTTATTTAGGAGAATTTGTGGATCACTGCACTGAAAGTTTCACTCTTATGCCGAATTTAAAAGAAATTTTTAGGCTCTTCCTGTTTTTAGAAAGGAGCATTTCTAAGACCAAGCTAGGTGCAGTATTTCAACCTGCGACCCTCTGAGTGTGATTCTACCACTAGATCACATAGAGGGCGCCTTAAAGATTTGTATATTAGTTTCCACTATTCAGCTGATGCAACAAACTAATTTCCGTTACTATATATATACGAGTACAAAATTATTCATTATTTTTTAATACAAAAAATTAAATGACAATAGAAAATAAATGAAATTAAAGTAGAAATTACCAGTTTTATAGTTTCAATTAAAATGCTTAAAAACTCCAAAGAACATTCGTCAATTCAATTGAGAACAATAAAAACAAAATAAATATATTACGCTGTTTGTTTTTATAACTGGCGTAAAAAAAAGTGAAAGCAGTTTGTTTTTTTTTTATTAGATAAACTACACTTTAATATGCATAGTAATTGTATTTAAAAAACACTCTACAATTAATCCACTGGAGCATAAATAAAAAAAAATATTTGTTTTCTTTTAACCTTTAGTTAGACTTTTTTAAATGATATTGATGTACTAATTATATCAAATATAAAATTATTAAAGCTTTGATGTAAAGGAAACTTAATTCAACTGAGTATCTCAATAAGTTCAGAGCTATCGCAAGCCCAAAGATCAGAAAATTAGTCCGTTATTCAATGACGGGATTTAAAATCAAGTGTGTATTTTCTTTAAACCACATTCTACCATGAATTTAAATGTTGACCCCTAAATTAATTTCTGGCATTACCAGTTTCCAACCACATTATAAATCGTACAATTCTTTGTAGAATTCGTGTGGGCGCAGAGTACTGTAGTAGCGTCTAACTCACTCTCAATGCAAAATTGCATACAACTAATGCGCGAACTAAATGACAACAACAACCACAACACAACAACAACTACAATAATAATAATAACAACAACCACAATAAAAGCTACAACACAGTAGCAGTGAAAACAACAACAACAACAACCACAATAATGATAATTGCCAGCAAGTTGCCCACTCGGCAAACGGCAACGGCAAACGACACACGAAGCTCAGCAGAAGTTAACCAAACACACTCGGCCCCGCCGCGAAAACGAGGCGCAAGCAAGAAACGAAAATGAGCGACACAGTTTCCCATTGCCAATAATTCTAGCTAGCAGTATGCTGAGTGCTGGTGCCGATGTTGCTCTGATGTTCTGTTGCCAGTGCCGCCAGTTCTGCTGCCTGCTGCTTATTACAAATATTGCAAGTTTTCAATTTGTTGCAGCTGTCTCACAATTTTTGGGGCAACGTAAAAGCAAAAGCAAACGTAACCGCAATGAATGCACATGTCACACACGCACACACACACACACACACTCGCAACATGAAAACTGATGCTGCATGCTGGCTCTGCAAATGCTGCATGAGGTGCGGTTGACGTAAGTGCGGTATGACGTCACTGGCAGAACTATGCTACTGTGCTATGGGCAGCCTCGCCAGCTTGCTTGTTGGGTCGGGCGGGCGGCGCGAATTCGAATGCAATTTGTCGCGCGGCGCATTCTTCGGTTAAAAATTTGCGCGATAGCAACAACAACAACAAGAACAGGGTAGACAATTAAAAAATCAGAGACACACACACACATGCAGTCTCACATCATTACAGAATTCGCGCGGCTTTTGCTGTACTGTACTGAACTAAGCTGTATGCATGCGGCTCGATTCAGTTCAGTCTACCGGCCAGTCAGCCACTCAGCCAGCCAGTGAGGCAGCCAGCCCGCCAGTCAGTTGGTTAGTTAGCTTATTCGCACGTATTTACGTACGTACGGGTCCGTACTACATTCGTAGTGTTCGTTGTTTCATTTGTAGTTGCAGCTTTTTTTCAGTTTTCGCTTAACGCTCGTTGAGTCAGGTTGATAGTTGCTTGGCTTGCTGCCTGCAACACACAGACACAGCTGCATCAGCAGCACCAACTACATACGGTGCGGTGCGGTGCGCGGTGGCGCACATACAACAAGGGGTTGCTTGCAGCAGAAACGCACAAACACAGGCACGCACACACCCACGGGGAACACTTCCATAATTCGCTGAGGCAGCCAGTCAGTTCCACAGACACACTTACTACGCACATTACTGTACAAGAAAAAAGAAGCTGTTGAACAAACTCGCCATTTAAACGCAAGAGAGCGCATAACACACGCCGAGCAGGACGTTGCAGCGCCTATGAGCCGCAGCAGCATGAGTCGCAAGGACGATCCGGTGTTTAATGTGAAGTTTGTGCAATTGGTCGAGAGTCATCCGTGCCTTTGGAATTCCACACTTCCTGCGTACAGTAAAAAGGAGGAAATACAAAGAGCTTGGCAAGAAGTGGCCAACGATACGAAAGACACGGGTATGTTTCTCGTACGCTTTGCTTTGCTTTGTTTTGAGTTTGAGTGTAGGGCTTTTGCAGATGCTCTTGCATGGGATTTGCAGTGCTTTGCGTTTGCCTTGCGTTGCTTTGATGTGGTTTGGCATGTGTTGCTTGTTCATGTTGTAGTTGTTGTTTTTGTTATTGTTGTTGTTATTATTATTGTCGTTATGACTGTATTTGTTGTTGTTGCTTTTATAGTTGTAGTATGCATATGCATGCTTGATGACACTGTGAGAGCTTTTTTCTCGCTGCTCTATTACAAAATTGCGTGATTTTGGCGTAGGAAAAAAAGAAAAATAAAAGCAAACAAAATTGGAAATTAAATTCGAATAATAAAAAAAATTAAAAATTTTAATTGAAAAAAGTTTTGCGTATCGCTTTTGTGTTAGTTGCATGTGCTGCACTTTTGCTTGGTTGGCACGAGTGTACGTTTGCCTCCATATGCATATATATGTACATATATGTGTGTGTTTGTGTGTGTGTCTTGGCTGAGTGTGCTTTGAATTTGCCGTATATGCATTTAAATACTAACTCATAAATATGTGTTTTAGCATATGCAGGCAGGTAGGAGTGCCTTACTTGCATATGTTCACTGCCTCCACCTCTTCTGCCAGCACTTCTACTGGAATCACCTTCTCCACTTGCACCCCTGCCCTCTGCCAGTTGAATATGGCTCATTTGTGCCAAGCTACCATCCCACTAACTAACTAAACTCTGCGCTGGCAATTGTTGCCATGAAGCTTTTGTGTCGTCGTTTATGCATTCTTGGCGTTTTGCATTTGAAGCTTTTGCGGCATTTGCTTATGAAGTTTTCTCTTCGCTTGGATACAAATACGTGCATGTGACTCTGTGCGAGAGAGTATGTGTGGCCGTGTGTGTGTGTGTTTCGCTGCTGGTGTGATTATTGCAATTTTCTTCTGGTGGCGTTGTACGTAAACATTCGTTGCTGCATTTGTTTTGCGTTTGATTTTTTACTTTACCTTTTTCGAGGCTTTTGCATTTGTTTTCTCATTCCCGTTGTTGTTGTTTTGTTCTTGGCGTGGTTTTTGCAGCGGGCGTTATGTAAATTTTATTTGTTGCATTTTCTTTCGGTTTTTTGGCTGACTGGCGCAAGTTTTGAAAGCTTTCGTGAGCCCTTTTTATTCTCGGGGAAATTCTCGGGCGGTGCAGCGTTCTCACCTCTCTCGATCGTTTTGCTTTGCAGACATGAGTGTTTAAAGTGTGAAAGGGGTTGTAATATGGTGAATAAGACTCAGTGAGCCTAATATAAATCGAGTTATCAATTCCGATGTGCAGAGTCCCCATTTCTTTTGATGAGGATACACTTTTTGATAGATCTTTCAAACCCTTTAACGAGGGAGTTTAGTATTAATAAAAAAACAATTATTTCAAACATACTTTCAAAAACTGATTAATGAAATGTCCTTGTTCAGGGTCCCACATGCGAAATATCAATCTCAAGGATTTTTGAGCGTTTAATCTTCTTAAATTATTAAATATATGAAATTCTAACTATTTGAGTGTCTAAAACACTCTTTGAAATGATCCTTCCATACTAAAAGAACTAAGAATTTTTGAAATAAATAATTTTTCCTATTTCTAAATCTTTTTAATATAATGAAAAAGGGGCATGAGACACTTACTAATTTTAATTTATTTTTAACAATATAAGGGAATATATTTAAATATTCCACTTCAACTCTCGGCGGGAATTTAATAAAAATAAATGTACCAATGTTTATGAATCACAAACTTTTTCTAAATGTTTGTGTATATCAATCTAAGGATAACTAAAATTGTCTAAAATTATGAAAATTTCAGAGGGTTGAGGTCTCAGAAACAGTTACAGGCTTTTAAAATTTTGCTAGTGATAAAAATGATTAATGAAATTACAAATTTTTTAAATGTTTTGCTCCAAAAATTTTCTGAAATTGTGATATTTTTTTGGGGAGGGGTGTAGGAAGAAGTTACAGGTTTTTTTATGGTTTGCTAACGATAAAACTTATCTCTTGTTAAAATTGACTGAAATTGTGACATTTTTGGAGGGATGGGGTCCAGGGCATCTCCTTTACAGCCTTTTAGAGATTTACTAGTGATAAAAGTGATAAAAAATGAAAAATTAATTTTATGTTTTATTTGTTAAAATTATAGTTTAAATAATTTTTGGTTTATTTTAATCAAATAGCACTAAATGTATAAAAATTTGTTTTAAATTATAAGGGATAAATAGTTTTTAACGTACATTAGTTAAAAATACGCCTAAAAGCATACTATAAAAAGTTATGTTGTTTGAAGGGATTGTTTTCTATTCTCTATGATGAAAACTTGTTTTCTTTCACTTTCAAGTAGAGTACAAAATCCGTGTCATATCAGAGACAAAAGCGCTGCACCCTAAAAGTAGGCTTTGGTATGTGAGATGATGTTTGAAGCTTTAAAGGTTGTCTGAATATATATTTCTACGAGCCAAGTCTCTCTTCCCAAAAGCCATAACTAAATAAACAAAATTGACAAAAATCGAGATTGCACCAGAAATAATTATTTTAGTTCCCGTCGAATTTTCTCTTGTTAATTCCCCATTTGGAAGATTAGTTCGACAGCACATTTCAGAGCTTTTAAAGCAGTTTCCTGGGTCTACGTTCTTGAAAGAAGGTACTTAATTTTGCAGAATGCTGTAAAGTTGTTGTGGGGATAATTATTCTTCGACCTGAATATTTATTCTACCCCATCAAGGATACAAAGTTTCTCTTTGAGCATTATCTTATGGATATAAGTGAGAAAGAGTTTTGGCTCCCGAGACTTTACATCGCTAGACATACCTTTAACTTACCTTTAGAAGTGTGACTATATAATTTTCATCCTCATAATGTTAATTTAAGGACATGAAGCAAGAATACCAAAAATAATTAAGGTTAATTAAAAACAGTGATGTTCTTTCAGAGTCCTTTACCAACCTAATGAAAACACTGTACAACACTGTACAATAGGGGTCTTATCATATCAATCATGTTCTCACAATTTGTCAATTTGTGTCGATTTGGTTTTCTTGGGTCTTTTTCAGGACTTGGCGTAGTGTGAATATCTGGATAATGGTGGACCTACCAGGTCTGACGCCACTATTATAAAGTCCAATCAGCTCGTTGGGATGGACTTCAATATTTCACACATATGTTCGATAGAACCCTATATTCAAAAGTATTATCCCACGGTCATTAGTGCAAATCGTGGTATCGCCTTTCTTGTGGATTTGGCAGAGTACGCTGGGATTCCCATAACTGGGCACGCTTTCGTCCGACCATAGACCATATTCTGCATAAAAGCCCGCGCATGCGATTTGTGAGGTCTTCGTCTCCGATCTTAAGCAATTCAGCAGGCAGGCAAACTGCACCTGCGATCTTATGTTTTTCAGCCAAGCGATGGCTGTTACGACCTTGTTATAGTCGGGCAACGGTACATGAACGTCGTCAGTGATTGTTATTTCCGAGAAACCTTCCTCAGTGGCGGGCGGGATTATTGCCGCCATCGCCATTAAGCAGCTGGGAGAAATATTCCCTCCATAACCTCATTATTCCCTGGGTATCTGTCACCAGTTTGCCGTTTTCATCATTGTAGGAGGAATCCCGGTCTTCAAACCATTAATCAGGAGACTAATTTTCTCGAACAATTTTCGGACTTTGTTCCTACCTCCAAGCATATCGACATCGTACACTCATGTGTCTCTGCTTCTCGTTGCTTGAGCCTGAAAAGGCGTATCACCTCCCTCTTCGCCTCTTTGTATCGCTCCGAATCGAAATCGAATTTGAATACTAGTGATAAAATATCTGTATCCATGAGGAACTAGGGACGGAATCTTCATACTCGTGTGATGGAATAACTTTCTCCATGAGGATCAAGGGACGGAATCTTAATACTACGAAATAGGGTTGGAATCTTGATATTATTAATCGAATAACTGTTGTCTCCAGGTAGAACTAGGGATGGGATTTGAAACTAGTGATCGAATATTTTTATCCATGAGGAACTAGGGATGGAACTTGATACTCTCTTTATCGAATAAATTGCAACGTAATTTAAATAAGGAACGAAAACTCATTTATTCGAAAGAGGAGCCGTGATTCGAACAAAGATGTACAATTTCTGGCTTTTTGGTTTGTTCCTTTGTCCTCAATATCACTGATCTTAACTAAAGTAGATTGCTCTTCTCCTTGTAACTATACTCGCAACAACAGCAGCACTTCCTGCATTCACACTTTCTTTCAGACTATTGCATTAATTGTTGCTTTCGATATTAATTTTGGCTTCATTGTCGTTTCAGTTCGAAATTGCCGCGAAAGATGGCGCACAATACGCAGCAGTTTTTTGCGTTCCCTCAAATTGTCACGCACCAGCACGGGGCGTGGCAAGCGCAAATATTACCTCTCCAAATATCTACAATTTTTGATACCATACACAAAGACACGCCTCAAGAGCGGCTCCAACGTGATAACCGTACGCAAAGCGGCATGCCTACCTCCACCGCCCATGACCCGTATCAGTCACATGCCACTGGTCAGCAGCGAAGATACCAAAGATTCAACCACATCGGACGTAGCTGCCATTGCCGAGGAAGATGTTGTCGTGTCCATACATGAGGGCGCTCATCAGCAGCGCTTGACCGCCATCAAAACCGAACCGGGTGGTGTGGCAGCTCTGCCCGAACAGCGACGCTGTACGACGCTCAGCAACGGCATTGGTGGCACTGTGGTCAGTGGCACGGCCGGCCATGCAGCGAATTCGGGCTACCTGACGGACCAGCAGCCGTTAACGCAACCGCCGCGCAGTGCCTCCACCGTTGATCTGACCGAATTCGCCGAATGGATTAAAAGTAAAAATGATCATCATCGCCATTGTTTAATGCACTCCTCACCTGATGCTGATCAATCATTTCTCAACAGCTTGCATCCATTTCTGAAGGAAATGTCGGGAAAACAGAATCGCCGCTTCCGGCAGAAGGTTGTAGCGTTGATCGATGCCATTCTGGATAATGCCGACTGAGGCGCTACATCGTCATAGCACGATACGATGGATGTTATTCCTCCACAAATTGTTGTTTTTTTCTATATATGTATATATTTATATATATATGTATGTATATATTTTTAAAGAATACGTTTTTTCTTGTTTTCCACACTATTGATTTGAAATAAATGCTTTATTTTTAGTATATATGGACAAAAACACAAGTGTCTCTATGTGGGGCTCCAGAGGAAGGAACAGCAAGAAGTATGTGGGATGACTTCCCAGTATTTGGTATATAGTTAGAAAGAGAGAGCAATTTATATATGAGCATGAAACGAAAATTGAGAAACCCGGAAGGAAGAATTTGATGCTAAGAAAGAGGAATATTATTATAGAGGCTGAAATAGAGAAAGAAGAATAGCAAAATGAATCTCAAAAATATAGAAATATTGTGTGTAAAAAGTCCTCGGCAAGTCCTCCTGGATGGAATGTTGAAATTAGAGATCCAATAACTTACTCCCTGAGGAACTAGGGATGAAATCTTAGTGGTATTGACCGAATTATTTTCTCCATGAGGAACTAGTGGTAGAATCTTCATACTAGTGATCGAATAAATTTCTCCATGAGGAACTATGCATGGAATCTTAATACTCGTGATTGAATATATACTTGTATTTGTAGAGAAGAGAAGAAAAATTGCTCCAGGCTCCGAAATTTGTCTTAAATATAAACGAGTACAGAAGTCTGAAGTCGGGTGAAACCGACTTCGGAATACCCTTTACCTTTCCTTTTGCGTACGAGTTAAACAATGGGGATGTTTTCTTCATAAATCATCATTAGGAGCTTATCTACGGTCATTTTCGGTGGGGTACCTTGAATTGATTATATCGATCCCATTTCTTGTGTATAGTCCAAATTTAGTCCAAAATTTTTGTATAGGTCGTAAATTATAATAATATGTCAATAGTGGGCGTGGCTGTAAAAATAACACACCCATTTTTTGTGTGGAGTTTAATGTTGGTACCCGCAATCTTCCTGTCGAATTTTGCTGATAAATCTTTAATAGGAACCTAGTGATGATTTTTGGTTAATTGTGGGCGTGGCAGTTGTATTATGATCTCCATATTCTGCACACACACTATTATCGACCCCATGAAATTTTCTGTCAATTTTGATTCCGATGGCTTCAATACGAGCATAGGTAGACTAATTTTCATTTTAAACCCGAAAGTTCCTTATGTCAAAAGTAGGCGTGTCTTTTTCCTGATCAACCCTATTTTTTGCAGATAGGTTTATAATGTATACATGTTCCTTCCCGTAAAATTTCGTCCATAAATCTACCAGATCTTAAATTATGAATATTTGTTAATAGTGGGCGTGGCAGTTAATATATACCGCCCACTCTTTGCACAGTGTTGAGTAGGACCCACATATCCATAACTGATAATTGCGTCACTATTCCATCAATTGGACCGAAGTTATAGTCATTTTAAAGTCATTTAAAAGGTGATAAAAGTTCCTTATATGGGAGGTAGGCGTGGTCTTTGTCCAAATCGGCCCGTATAGCAATCTGGTTCTGTATCTTTGTCCAGACTATACGTTTGCAAAATGTCACTAAGATAGCTCTAACGGTGTGGAAAAAAAGTGGCCACAGACGACCGGACGGACAGACGGGCAGACGGACGGACAAACTAAAAATTGCTTAGAAAGTGATTCTGATCAAATCTGCATATATATGTCCATACCTACCACGCCTCCGTCTTGAAATTGCAACTCGTCTCAAAAGCACAAAATTAGTATACCCTTTTTACTTTTTTGAAAGGTAAAGGGTATAAAAAAGAAGAGGTATAAACATGTCTAATAAGATCATTAAGTGTTCTATTCTCAAAGAGCAAATCAATTATAAAGTAAAGACGGACTTTGAGGACTTTGATACCGATGAGTATGATATGGTTGTCCATCTACTTTGCCACTGTCCAGCCCTCTCGCGGCGCAGCTGGTAAACCTTAAGAGTGCCCCCTCTAAAATGACCTGGACGATCTCAATTCAATTCACATAAAGTCCTGGCTTATCCTCTAACTTGTAGTGTCTGTCCTATGTGTGTCTTCTGGCCAAGTATCCGTGCTCTTAAAGAAGGCTGAAGTAAGGCTCGTGAGACACTCCAAGATAATGTATCAACCCATGCCCATGTAAATAATATGGGATATTACAATGGCGATATTGGATCCATATACCAAATAAATACACATTATCTTTATAGTCGCCTTTTTCAGAGGCGCGGAAGATGGACAACGAGATTCATCCCCGACATAGCAAGCTGGAGAGGAGGAACAGTCGGAACCGTGAATTTCTACATCACGTAGTTACTCTCTGGCCATGGATATTTCTGCAAGTATTCACACCGAGTGCGAAAATCGAATTGCGAAAGCAATGCGGATGATGCAGAGCACACCTTTTTCAAATGCAAAGATGAAAAACAGAGCGCACCACTCTGGAAATGGAGATCGGAAAAACTGTAGCTACCGAAAACAGTGTGGGGGTCCTGCTAAGCAGCAAAGAGAACTGTGACCACGTAGCAAAATATGTGGAAAATGGGCTCCGACGGAAAAATCGGGACCTGGACACAGTAATAAAGTTGGGTGTCCAATAAGGACGAAGTGAGAATCTCCAACTTGACGGAAGTATGAAAAGTGTTCCAGGGAGAGATGTTCTCAGAGAGGGAGGCGGATGTTTTTCTACCCTCTCTACTTTTCATAGGCCGATTTTGGAATCGCCTTCAGCTTCTTCTGCGAATTCTCGTCACCTCAATTGTCTCAAAGCGCTTGCCGCGAGGTGGTAATTTGAATCGTGGGAACGGGAAAAAGTCACACGGGGCCATGTCAGGTAAAAATGGATCTTGAGGAACGGTACACGATGAAATTTATGAGCTCATGCATTGTCGTGGTGAACACACCACGAGTTCTTTTCTCCGGGCTCCTGCGACGAACATTATCCGTCAAATGCTTCAGCGCGCTCACATACTTATTTACTGTTTGGCCTGGCAAAGGAAGGAAGGAATGAATTCGGAGTGGACCACGCCACGGTACTCAAAGAAAGCAGTCAACAAACCTTGATTTTGGATCAACTTTGTCGTGGTTTCTTGGTTATTGGCTCATCTGAGAAGCGCCATTCCGGTGATTGTTGGTTCGATTCGATGTCATATTCATAGACCTATGTCTCATCTCTGGGAATTATGACTCCGATAACATTTTGGCCCAGAGAAAGCATTTCTTTCGACACAGCAATGGGATGGTAAACTAATTTGTTTAAATAAGAACAATTTAAAAGATGTTGTCTTCAGCTCATTCAGGCACGTAATGGCCCTGAGAGGGTCTTACCCAATTAAATATTAATTTATATACAATTAGATATGCACGTATAAATAACTCAATCAAGTGACGAGTCTTTGGCCGACTGCGACTTAATCAACAGAATGTAGCGATGACTAACTGGGTTTAATGTATCAAAAAAATGTTGCCGAGACAACGAGTGTGAAGTCATTTTAGCTAAAAAATACACACTAATATTTGTTTATCTTATCTGAAAACACAACGATTACAATTAACAACGTCAACAATAGAACTGAAAAGTTTAAATGGCACACGGGAGATTCAAAGAGCCAAGGAAATCAATAAACGAACAATAAATAAATGAATATGATAGCAATAACACAAATAACAACAACAGTAACAACAATAACAACAACGATAAAACAGCACAACAACAACAACAATAATAATAACAACAACAACAGCAGCAGCCATGTGTCTGAGCCAGGGAAAACATGCAACGTCGCAAAAAGTCTGCCCGCCTCATTGAAATGGAGACATACAAAACGACGCTCTTCTACTCAGCTAACTGAATAATAACCCAAGCGAGCAGGCAGATAGTAAAACTCAAGTTACTGGCTTCCGCTGCTAGCTTCTGAATTCTCCCCTACTACTAGTCCCCCGAGTACCCCGCTAGAGCGACCACCTGCGACGAAATAACGTGACGAGTTGTTTAAACATCCCACGCGAGCCTGATAGGGAATATAGGGTGTACAGGGGTGTAGAGTGTACAGGGGTGGTGCTGGCACACACACATCAATCATCTCAGCCTGAAAGTCAACGAAGAGGCAAAACAACGAAAAACTACAAAACTGAAATTTCATCAGCTCAGAAAATAGGCGCAATTGCTACAAAAGCGTCAGCACAGTCAGCAGAAGAAGAGTCAGCCGTCGAACGAAGGTTGCCGCACAGCACAGGGGCAGGAAGCGCACTATACGGCATTCAACGTGGCACACATACGCTCACTTCGTGTTCATTGCATGAGCACATGGCCGCGGACCAAACGAGCGACACAATTGCTCAACGGAGCGGCATGTGCTGCAGTCGGCTTTTGTGCAGCTGCTGCTGTTACTGTTGCTGTTGCATCATGATACATCATCATCGGCATAGTCATCATCATCATCATCTACATCATAGTCATCATCATCATCTACATCATAGTCAGCATCATCATCTGCATCATCAACATCGTCATAGTCATCATCACTGTCAGCCTGCAAGCTGACCTGTTTGTATACCAGTGAGCGAGCTCATGAAGCTCATGTGGCCATGCATGTGCCTCGCTTGCATGCAACACCGAGGCGCACACTCACTTACACGTGCATCTGGCAAAGAGCGCGGGTTGTTTTACCCAGTTTCGTATGCGTGGTGTGCATTTTGCAAACCACCCCAATGGCTGAGGAGGCAGCCATGATGAGCTGCTGCTGCTGCTACTCCTGCTGTTGGTGGCACTAATTTTTGCTGCACGTGTGGTACAGAGAAGTACTGCAAATTACTTGTATCAAAAACAGTGATATAAATCTGCCCACTAAAATAAAATTTAAAGAAGAGAAGGAATGCTCCAAAAAGCAAAAATTTACATAAAAGGAGGCCAGAGCATCTGTTGATTGACAAGTAGCATTCCAAAAGTAGTTAGCTTAATATGAAAGAACTTACCCTAGTAGAGAAATTGGCCAAACACAATGACGGAAGCACATTACTTTCTATATAGTAGAGCAACTTCAGCCGCTATTCCAAAGACTATATACTAATAAGAGGCTTTACAAAGCTCTGAACCGAATATCTCACAGCGTTCAGTTGTGACTAAAGTATTTGATTCACTTACTTAGATCTTGAACGACGGAAGGACGAAGTTCAGGAAGACCTGGCTACACTCAGTGATTCCAATTGGCATCTGCGTGCGCTTAGCAGAGATGACTGGCGAAGGCTAATAACTCAGCAATGATCCACACTGGTTGTCTGCCAATGACGATGATGATGAGATATTGCATATGCTGGATTGGCCTCGAAAAGATCAGGTAGTCCAATAATTAAAATAGTATGCGTCATAACGAATGAGTTGAGTTATGTCTAAAGGATTTGAATCTTAGATCTGGGATGTACTGGAATAACTTCCCTTTAAGATACGTCCTAATCTTTTGTATGTTTTCGGTACTAGGGGATCCGTGCTTTGGGAAATTTTACTTCTCATTTTATACAGTTTGAGCAGCGATAATGAAATCACATAAGGGGCAAGGAGATTGAGTGCTGTTATTCATTGAGTATTTATGGGTTCCCTTAGTCTCTCCCAACCTCACACTTTTAAATTTTATAGTGTCTGTTCTAGAAAGTTCAATTCAACTGCATCCAAGAAATAATTTGAAGATATCCTTTGAAGAAAGAGTTGACTTGTGTATGTATATTTGATGGCTCCACAAATGAATACACTTTTATCGGAAGGTAAGAATCTTACTCAACAGAGACGGAATTACATAACATCATGATTTAAATAATGAAGATATTCCTACAGCACTTGATTTCAATAAGACGTATTTCTGGGCCCAAACAAAGCATGATACTAGTATATTGAATGTCATGATCTATTGTCACGACACGAGTATATTGTATACAAACCCATTCATTGAAAATGTACAACTTCTCTTCCACAGTCTTAAAGTCCTGCCTCACATATAGATCGGATGCACCATAGTTGTCATCATATAGATACCTTCTAAGTTGCCATACTATGATATATACTCCTGATATACTATCAAATTTTCTTACAGTGCTCTGAAGTGTGGCTCAAGTATCAATAATCATCACCATAAATTTGGTTCATCAATTGAATCGATTCGCAAAGAATTTTACCAAGTTTAAAACAAGACTTTAGAATTAGATTTAATAATTGAGGTAGTACTAGCACCGCGGCCCGTAAGGACCTGCTGTGCGAGCCCCTATGATTCACTCTGACCTTAGGATTTTTATTAATTGGATCACTTTGGAAAGTTAAAGTTTCAGAATTGTGGGAGGGTCTGTGAAGAACTCCCCCAGAAATTTCAATTTCTTATTTTTGATCCTTGGACACTCACATGGAATGTGTTCTGATATTTCAGAGGTGTGTCCACAGAATCTGCAGTCTGATATGTCTGACAGGCCTATCTTGTTAAGGTGATACCTTAAGCAGCAGTATCCTATCAGATACCCTACTAGATTCCTAAGACCTTCGCGGCTCAGAGTTAGTATACTTTTGGAGATACTTCTGTTTGCCTCTCTTTGGCCAGTAGCATCCTGCCATTGAGTAGCTATCTGGGTTTCTTCCCATTTCGTAAGTAAGTCTACAAAGTGGGCTATAGCCATAACTCAGAATCGTTCAGGGCCAATGAGTGAACGGAGCGCCCCTGTTTTTGCGAGGCAGTCCCCCCGTTCATTCCCTGTGTGTCCTGCATGATCAGGCACTCAACAAATTGGGACATTGTTGGCTTTGCCTAGTTCATTTAGGATTTTATGATATTCTACAGCCATTCGGGACGGATAGTAGTACGATCCCAGTGCCTTAAGACTATCATGACTTCATGTATATAAGTGTGCCGTTTAGTCTTCTAAGAAGACATTCTCGGATACATGCTTCGATGGCAAAGACTTCCGCTTGAAATATTTTGGAGGTCTTACCCATAGGGAGCTCTTTCTGGAAGAATGGTCCCATTATGCATACTCCTCCACTACCGTCTTCCAATTTGGATCCATCAGTGTACCATACTTGGAAACCTTGTGGAATATAGGTAATGTATTCCTCAAACGTATCTCTTGCAGAAATTTCAACCTTATAGGGTGTAGTGAATGATTTTTTTCTCAACATATTGTCAGATGCCCTTATAAGCCAGTCAGAAAGGGATCAAGTACCCTCAGATGACCCCAAAGGTCTCCACGTATTATATTGGAGATGTCCTGAAGACGTAAGGCTCCACCACAGGCCAGCCTTTGAAAGATTATGGTTATTGGATGGATGCCCGTGATGACTCCCAGGGCATCAGTAGGGTAGCTACGCATCGCCCTGTTACTCCCACACATACAAGACGATGGACTTTATTTAGTTCGTTACTGGCCACTTTTTGTCGTACCTTGGGCCACCAAGACAAAGCTGAATAGGTGACCATTGGTCGTTATATGGTGTTATATGACCAGTATGTTCGTTTTTGGGAGAATCCCCAAGTTTTACCAAAAAGCTGTTGGCATGCAAATAATGCTCTTATTGCTTTGTTGGCTTCGAAATTTAAATGTTAGTTCAAAGTAAGCTTTTTGTCCAGGACTACTGCTAGATATTTCGCCTCTTTGGAATATTCTAAAATTGTTCCATCTAACGAAGTTTAGTCAGATTGACTTTTCTTCGATTGGTGAATGGAACAATTGTAGACTTCAGTGAAAACAAAACTTAAAATTAGCTCTTTGTTCGATACTAATTTTTGTACGGATGGCACAAACATACTGTCACTTCAGAGGCAATAGCTCCGCTTCTATCGCTCCAAATGTCATAAACACCTCAACAGTACATCAGTGAGGAATCTACCTTTCTCACACATGTAGAAAAGTAGATCTAGCTTTTCTAGAAAGACTTATTTTGAGAAAGTCCTGTTTACTTTATCCTGCACCTTGTGATGCATACTTTGTCAGAAATTCATTACGTGAATGTGGCCAAACATTTTGGAATCTTTTATGGGTGATACTCTATGGTGGAGTAATCAGACTCCAGCCACAGTTCGTAAAGTATACGGTGCGCCGCATTCTCTATAGATCTCGGAATATTTCATCCCTGCTTAGAGGGATTATGATCCTTAGATCATAATGATAGTAGCCAAAGGCAACCTTTTTCTAAGTATTCTCCATAGATGTGCAATCTTTGGGAATTCTGCTGAGGGAGGTAAACGAACGATCAAAGTATTTCTCATTACTGTAAAAAGAAAAGCTAAATGCGGCCATTGGAAAATTTAATTTACTCCCTGTCTCTTCAGGTACGAAGAGAGAGAGAAAAATTCCCGACTTGATTGACTTCTGTGTGACGAAAGGTATCATGCTTAGTGATCTTAAATGGAGCCCATGCTTTGAGCTTTCTTCTGACCACTCTCCAGTTCTGGTCGAGCTTAACAACAATCTTTCCCTTCTTCCCAGCCAATGTAGCCTACATAATCACAAAACTCATTGGAATCGCTTCCGATATATGGTATCTTCCACAATTGATTTAAAACTATCACTGAAATCTGAAGAAGACATCATTGCGTCTGTTGAACACTTCAACAACTGCCTGCAACAAGCTGCGTGGGACAGCGGCGTTTCTTGACACTCTCCCACACTTAGCTTCCTCTAAAATTCAAAGTGGGCTAAACAAAATTACTGACTGGCTAAAAAAATGGATATTCAAGTTGAACCAAACAAAATCAGCCCAGGTTACATTCACTCTCAAACGAAACACCTGCCCACCCGTTAAACTCAACGACATAAATATACCCCAATGTGATGAGGCTAGATACCTTGGGATGCACCTCGACAGAAGATTAACTTGGAAAACACATATATTTACAAAGCTAAAATCACTCGGTATAAAGCTCAGAAATCTACACTGGCTCTTGAATCCAAACTCCAAAGTCTCAATCGACAGCAAATTGCTCTTGTACTCATTAATTTTAAAACCAGTTTGGATGTACGGCTTTCAGCTGTGGGGCACTGCGGCAACTTCCATTGTTGAAATACTTTAAAGATCCCAAAGATCCGTGCTAATCAAAGACCCTAAGAATGATTGTAAACGCGCCCTATTATGTCACAAACAACCAAATCCATCGTGACCTGAAAGTTCCTACAGTCGCTCAAGAAATAAAAAAGCTTTCTACTTCGCACAATCCACTAATATCCGAACTGACTTCCAACCCCTTCACTTTCATCCGACTGAAGAAAAAATCCACAACAGATCTCCTGTGCTAATAGGCAGTCGCTGCACCACTGGGTGTAGTACATAAAAGACAGTAAATTCAAAAATTAGTCTTAAGTTATTAAATATTGCTGAAGGTGTGATTGAATGCAACAGATTGCAATCCAAATTTGGATATTAAAAAAAAAATAAATAAATAAATAAATTCTGACATGATGTGATGGAGGGAGAGGGTGGTTTTGTTGCAGATTGGGATGGTGGCGGGGAATAAGGTGTATGATTGGGTGGGAATGGGTTAAATGCGTGTGTCCTGTCCTAAGCGATTAGTGATTAGTCTATACTGATCCAAAATCCAGTAAACTGATGGCCATACAATTATTTGCCTTGTTCTTTTATACGCTTCTGAACAGGATCGGTTGAAACTAGCAAAGAACTAATTCCATGAAAAACACTATCGAAAGCGATTCGAACTAGTAATGTGTAATATTTAGGCGAGGACTATTCGAATCAGAAATATGCCAGTTTTCAGCGTCAGCAAGTTTTAGTCAGACAACACCTGAAGTTCCCATGTTCTGTACAAACTGGGTACCCTTTTAGTTACTCTGGTGACCACTTCTGTAAATTAGCTCTGAATAGTTTTCTGCGATTTTCTCATATTACCCCTTTCGTCGTATAAAGCTTTGCCAGTTGTCAATTAACCTCTCAACCGTAAAGTTGCATATTCTAACCATTGGTTCAGGTCCACTGAAAGCATTAACTGACCTCTTTTTTTGTTAGGTGGTCTGTTAACTGATTTGGGGCCGTACCAACATGCCCTTTAATACGCATCAGAGCAATTATGTTGTTTCGAACACATTCGTTGAGTTTTTTAACATATGCAACCGTTGTCTGGATGCACACCCACATATCTGAAGGTCCAGGTTCGTTCTTCTTGCTGTCTCGCTTCTCCTCTTCTTGGGCTGCCTTATTTAATAAATCATTTATTTGTTATAATAACATATTTATCATTACTAAAGCCAGTGTGAGTACTGGCTCCCAGAACCTTTAACTCCAAGCTTAAGTCTTATTTCGATGTGTTTCAAGACAATAATTAACAATTATCTTTCTTAAATGACCATCCGGAGGTGGAATAGTCTTTAACTTGAATTTGGTTATCGGGACACCATCATGTTCAGGGAAATGAAATAGCTGATGAACTGGCAACTGTGGAACTGTGGGACCGGAGCCAAGTCTTGGTATGAGCTTAGCAGAAACTGTCACATGAATTAAGGACTACGTACTGTATCCACAAGAAATTGCAACACAGTCCCAAGTACATTATTAATTAAAGAGCCCGAATAAGAGAAAACCAGACATACATATATCACTCCTCATATTAGGAAAGAAAGATCTTGAATTTATGATCGAGAGTATGAACGATGATGCCTATAGTCGCCATATAATATTCCCATGGTTTATGCCATGTGTGAAATTTCTGCACAGAACATTGTCTCTTTATTTTTCCTACCTTTCTCAGAACGAGGAGGCAAATATTAGGGGATGAGAATAGACAAGGCACATTCCTTATCCTTGGACAAACATCTGAGAATCATAAAAGAGTCAATGAAGTTGGAAAATGTGTAACGTATCCTTTCTTAACTACTTCTCCACTATCTCCTTTCTTTCCTCTATCGACAGGCATAAAGTACAATGGGCATCTCTTGCTTGGAGAACCTTTTACCAGGCGGTTTCTGCTTCTACTACTGGGCTTCTATATAATTACTATAATTTATATCTATTTGTCTTCTATATAATCCTTATTGAAAATAATATTACTGAAATTTGTCCTTTAAAAAGCTTTCATCGTCATCATTTTATATTGCAAGAGAGAGTGCCTTGAGTCCTTTCTGTTGGTAGCACAGGCGTCAATTTCTCTTTAGCCACCTCTGACTATATGATGTACTTGAGGGGAACCCTACGCCCGACTAAAAGCTGCTCGTATATTCATGACAAAATTATTTGAAGACAACTTTAAAAAGTAATGGAAATTACGGAGAGCATTTAGCCACGATTGTAAATGTCATATTCCTTATAAAATAACAGAACACACAAAAGTCATGTATGTGTGCGATATACACATACTATATACATATATATAGAATGACATTCGTGTAATAAATATTCCAAGAATAAATTGTATTATTGAATAAAAAGCACCCTGATTTTCAAACCCACTTGGAGCAATTGAGTATCGAGTTAATACCCTTCAGAAATAATTGCAACTTCCTTGGTCCTTCATTATTGTTTGAGTGGTTGTTTGCCTTTTCGTCGGTGGATTCTAACTAAATTGCCCTTCTGTTATTTTATGAAAGTTGATCCCACTCCCATGTGATTGTGGCTGGTGCACCGTTTTTGATTTGAAGGTAAACCCTCTCCTTGTCTACGTGACCTTCCTATGTCACCACCCTTATATAATGATGTATTTCACCATCAGCAATGTTTGTGCCACCCCCTTTCTACACAATGCAACAATCATCGAAATATTACATCATGCAGACTACCCCAATATAGATTTGCTTACACTATTCTAAATGCCTCTTTGTGGGGAGTTTGTTTTGTTGTGTCCTGCATAAAAAGAGGTTTCACATGTTGCGAGTTCAATGGCGTGTGACAGCCTTCTATAACACAATCTAATTTTATATGATTTGCAGATATATATCGGGCCGAAATACTATCCGGCAAATTTTCTGGGTTGTGGTTTTATTGAACTTTAAATTAAAGCATTATATTAATACTTGGCCTTTACCTGTTACTATAACCCCATAGAGAGGAGTTCTTTGTCGATTTGTATTTCTTTGTGCTATAACTGGACAATCGTTCATTCTTCTCAATGATCTCACAGGTAGTCTCTAAACTTATGCTCTATGTCGAAGTAACTTTGAGTTTTCTTCTGGTGCTATTGGAATTTCAATTCTATAATTTGGAAAGGATATTATTACCAAAATTGTTCATCATACACAGGATCGAAATTATGTCAATTTAAAATAAGGTGCCGCACATTGTACTTACATATGTAAGTAGGTTTGTCATTTGTTCAATTTGATGTCTTTAGCAAATATATATACCCAGATGAATTAAAATACCTTTTATTCTATTCATAAATATTCACAGACATGAATTAGCCATTCATTGTACCATAAAATGCGTTGAAAACTCCTTCCGGTCTGGATTTAAATGATAGATAGATAGAAGTAGGGTAGGCCGGAGAGCCGCCGAAGAAGGAGGTCTCCAAGTACCCAGGCAGTGATGCCCATTGGACTGGAAACTATGTTCGGCCAACCAGACTATCTAAATTGTTCGACCTGTTACCAAACAAAAATTTGGAAAGATCTGAATAATCTCAATGACCACAGACCTCAAATGACGTATTAGTAAACTTTGCGTACATCGCCATCTCTGGCTTGTCGTACAAGTTGGTTGGAGGAAGGGTTCGAAACTATAACACCATAGTTCTGAAAATCTCCAGATTTGTATATTTTGTATAAACATAACGATGGCTCCTGACCAGTGTATTCTAAGTATACTTAGGATAGTTCACACATATTTTTTGTGTGCCATAATTTCACAGAAGTATCTCTAAAGGAAGGTAGGAAGAAAATTATGTGGAAAAAAGTTACTGTTTTTTTTTTTTTTTTTTTTTGTCGGAACAATCTAGTAAGCGCAGCACTCAGACAGAGTATATATCCATTGTACTGCACTTAAGCCCTTTTACTCGGCTTTAAATCTACCCGACCTCCGAAGAAATAGAAGTAGATCCTGTGGTGCCAAGGAGCCAAGTTGGTTACTCCTTAGCGCATCAGTGCCAAAAATCCCAAACCTGATTCGAGCAAAGGCAGGGCAGACGCAAAGAAAATGGTCCGCCGTCTCGTCGTCCTCTCCACAGGCTGGGCACAGCGCACTGTCTGATATGCCAATCCTTTCCATGTGCCTAGCCCATAGAAAGTGCCCTGTCATCACGCCAACCAACAGCCTGCAGTCCCTCCTACCTAAAGATAGAAGAAACCGTGACCATCGGTCAGAGATAGCAGGTAGCATAATTTTCGTCCATCCGCAGCCTCTCTCAGCCCGCCATGCTCGCTTGTGGGTCGAAACAACCCACTTATTTGCAGTGGCTTGTTTGCAGTGGCTTTGATGTAGCAGAAGTGAGTGGCAGAACAGGCTCAGAGCCAAAAAAAAAACAGCCTCGGAGCCCATCCTGGCCAAAGAGTCAGAGGTCTCGTTACCCGCAATGCCAGCGTGTCCCGGGACCCAAGTCAGCTTCAGACTATTATGTTTTCCAACACAATTTAGCCTGGATTTGCAGGACCTGACTATCGTGGAAGTGGTGGTCGGACTATCCAAGGCCATGAGCGCAGCTGGGCTGTCACTGCAGACACAAATAGATTTGCCTTTCCACCTGTTTTCCACAACAAAGTCCATCGCCTCAAGTATCGCATACACCTCCGCTTGAAACACAGACGCATGCAGACCAAGGGCAAAGAACCGACGGGTCCCGGGTGCAGACACAAATAGATTTGCCTTTCCACCTGTTTTCCACAACAAAGTCCATCGCCTCAAGTATCGCATACACCTCCGCTTGAAACACAGACGCATGCAGACCAAGGGCAAAGAACCGACGGGTCCCACAAGATTCCACGAAGACACCAGAACCTGAACCTTCTTCAGTCCTGGAGCCATCAGTGAAAATACGGCAGCATTGTTTGCCGGGCTCGTTCTCGGGATCTAACCATGAACGAGCCTCTGGCAGCAACACATTGTACCGCTATTCTAGTATGACGGTTGACGACATGGAGTCCGGGGGCATAGACAGGATTGCAGAATCGATGTCAGTGCCTGCGCCGTTGTCCAATATCGAGTACACCCCATACCAGTGGCCACTATGTTTCACTCTGCAGATGGCCTCAACGGCCTCTCCGCGGATGAAGACATCTAGTGGCGGGAGATTCACCAAAGCATCAAGTGCCGGGCCTGGAGTAGTCGGAAATGCTCCGGTACAACATATGGCCACAGCACGTTCTAGTTTTGATAGAGCTTTTTTGACCCCTACAAGAGAGAGTCTGCTCATCCAAACCATCGATGCATAGGTGATAATAGGTCTTACCATAGCTGTATAGATCCATAGGACCTTACTAGGGGAAAGACCCCATGTCTTACCAAAAATACCCTTACACTGCCAGAAAACTGACAGTGCTTTGGATGTCTTCAGTTCGACATGTGTTTTCCCAAGAAGTTTGTTATCAAGGATGACTCCAAGATATTTGATTTCCTTGGATAGCTGGATAGTGACTCCTTTTAGTGTAGGCAGAATAAGTCCATCAAGCTTTCTCCTTCTGGTAAAGAGGACAATACCAGTCTTGACAGGATTAGCCGATAGCCCATTCGCACTGCACCAAGTGTCAATCATATCCAGAGTTCTCTGCACCCTTCTGCAGACAATCATAAGGGATGGACCTGTCACAAGACAGCCAACATCATCCGCATATGCCTGAGCGTATACATCCGAGTAATTAATGGCGTTAAGCAGGGGATCGATTACCATGCACCAGAGCAATGGAGACAGTACGCCACCTTGGGGACAGCCTCTATTAACCCCAGACACCAGCAAATCTTCCTCCGCCCGCACCGTTATGATTCTCTGGGCCAGCATTGAACGTATCCAATTTACTAGAGCCCGGTCTACGCCATGCCGCCTAGCAGAGCCGCACATACTGTCGAAAGTAGCATTGTCAAACGCACCCTCTATGTCAACACAGATGCCTATTGCGTATTTCCTGTCGATGGCTCGCTCTATCCTTCCAACAAGGTTTTGCAGAGCCGTCTCGCAGGATTTTCCGCTTTGATAGGCATGCTGAAATGGAGAGAGTGGATGCGTCTTCAGAGACTCCCTACGCATGCGAAGCTCCACCAGCCGTTCTAAACTTTTTAGCATGAACGAGGTCATACTAATAGGTCTGAAGCTCTTGGGATTGGTGTAGTCGTCTCTTCCAACCTTAGGAATGAAAGCAACCCTCACCATCCTCCAAGAGCGTGGTACATAGGCCAGTGCGAGACATGCAGTGAAGATCTTCTTCAGTGCTGACAAAACTAACTCAATGCCTTCCTTCAACACAATCGGATATATGCCATCCAGTCCGGGCGACTTGAAGCTGTCAAAGGATTTGATGGCAAATCTAATAGCAGCCTCATTCGCCACAGTTCTGGCGACATACTAATCATGTTGTAGAGGGTGTAGCTGCCCTGATTTCCTGGAAAGTGTGACTCCAACAGCAAGCTGAGTGTCTCACTTTGCCTCTCCGTATAGGAGCCATCAGGTTTCCTGAGCGACCCCAGCTTAGCGGTTTGGTCCTTTTTCAGGACTTTCACCAGTTTTGCCGTGTCACTCAGGGATTCGATATCACTGCAGAAGTCTCTAAAAGAAGTCCTTTTCGAGTCCCGAATTAGCTTCTTGTAGTCCCTCTGAACACGTCGATATCGTTCCCAGTCCTCATCAAGATTCGTCTTGAGGGCCCGGTTGAGGAGTTTTCTAGACTCACGCCTCAGCACCTGAAGCTCTCGATTCCACCATGGAACAGGAGGCCGGCTAAGAGGAGGTCTAGTTGGGCAGGCTAGCTCGAAGCTGTTTGTTAGAGCGGTGTTGAGATGTTCAACAGCCGCCTCAATGTTCTGCTCCTTGCGAAGTTTCAGTGGTGTCACGTGATTGCTACGCAGTGCTTACCTGAACTTTGGCCAGTCTGTTTTTCTTGGGTTTCTGGTGGGCAATGGCATCTGCGCCCGCTCGCCACACTGAAACTCAATGTATCTGTGGTCCGAGCACGAGTCTTCGGCGAGGACCCTCCAGTTGCTGATCGACCACCCCAGTCTTGGATTTGACAGGGTGACGTCAATTACCTCCTGCCTTCTCGTAGTCACAAAAGTAGGCTGCCTGCCTACATTGTGGATGTTCAGGCTGGAGGAGGCAATATACACGAAAAGTCGAGAGCCCCGCTCATTGCACTTGCTGCTGCCCCAGATCGTATGCTGGGCATTAGCATCGCAGCAAAGATCGAGACCAAGATTGCGCCGCTCACAGAACCCTCCGAAAGTAGAGACCTTCCCAGGTGGTGGCGCCTCCAAAGCATCGTAAGGAAAGTAAGCAGATGCAATCACGAACCTCGACCATCCGTGCATACTCTTAAAAATAATCTCTGCCGCAACCAGATCCTGACAACAAAATGCGTCAAGGCAGGTCGCTGCGAGATGGGATGATATTATAAGACCGGCTCTAGGTCTAAGTTTCTGTCATATAATATCGTGGCCCCTTTCAACGAGCCAAGGCCACAGAGGCGACCCCTAAAGACCCAGGGCTCTTGGAATGTTGTTATGTGGGGTGATGTGTGCAGCTGGGTGAGTCGTCTACTTAGGAGTACAGTAGCGGCTTTAGAATGCTGCAAGTTGATCTGCGTTACCGTCAAAGGACGATAGCTACGAGAATCGTCCGAACCACTCATCTGGGAAAGACATGAAAGGTTACAGTCCCAAAGAAGAGACTCAGACGGCTCCGGTACCGAGAAACCATGACATCAACAGTGGCCTCATCCACTCGCACCACAAGACTAGCACCTTCTTTACCATCCCGGTTGCTACCCCTGGTGTGCGAAAGAACTCTCCAAAGCCTCGTGTTGATGCCAGGGTTCTGAGCACGCAGACAAGAAAGGACATCTGTGGTCGTCAGATCGGGATCCGGAATCCAGCAGATGGCCTTCCTGAGGGACACGCCTGCTTCGCTATATACACCGAAGCGAGTGGTCCCCATGGGGGGCACGTCATTGACGGCACCCCTGAGCCAATCAAAGTTGGCCTGAGACGCGCACGACACCTGTAGAGTGCCGTCCTTTGTCTCATAGCCCTTCGCATTAGCTTCAGGACCGGAGGCAATGACGCGACGCATCAGATGACCTTTGCAGTGTTTTATTTCTGCATTAGTTAGCCGATGGTCAGGCCCCAGCTTCCCAATCACCGCCATTTTTTGCGGGCCGGTAGCCTTCTCGCTGTACGACGGCTTGGCTGCACCTTTGGAAGTGCTTGGGCGAAAGTCCAGCTCACCACCCACCATTGGCAAAGATTTTGCCGGGCAGATGGTTTTGCTGGATACGAGGGGCTGGGCAAACTGCAGCTTATTGGCAACATTCTTCCCCGCCACATTAGCCGCCACCGAGGTTTCGCTCGTACCCTTTGGGGTCGTGGCGCCACCAGCAGTACCAGCTGCAGGGCAGGTGGGAATGCTGTTTTCAGCAACAATCTTCCGCCACTTACCTCGCGAGCGAGCTTTCGGAGCGGTCAATCCCTCCGCAGGCTCGGTGGCTTCCGTGGGTGTCACTTCCGCCGACCTGGGCCTTTTGGAGGGAGTCGACACAGAAGGGCCGGCAGAGCCACGTGAGGATTTCTCCGGCACGATCCTAGCAAGCCGCTTCTTTCTCTGTCTCCTTGCTTGAGTTCGCGTTGCCCTAGAACCACTGGTCGGTCGTTCCGCCACTGTGGTGACTTCCCGACGCAGGCCCTCTGGATCCAGGGTACGTTCCTCCGTCTCTGAAGAAGAAGAGATTGCGGTAACAAACCCCGTCTCCTCCAGGATGCGCTCTCGCTGATAAAGGCAAGAGACTTTAGCGACGGTTGGGGCCTCCAGAATCCGTGCCCCTGCCGCCGAAGCGGGTGGATTTCCACATGCGTGGGTTCCACCTGGAGTATTAAATCCAAAGTTGTCCATCGCCAGACATTGGTTTTTGTTCGGGACTCCTCCCTAGCCAGTTTGGTCCGCGGATGGTACCCATTCTCTATACCATCATTGTGATAGACAGACAGCCATAACTCCCGCCCCTCCTAAGACGTTCAGAAGTAATGTAATTTGCCTACCAAGGGTCCCCCTATCCGCCACTTGGGGACGCGTCCGATGGGATGGCAGGCAAATCCAACACGGAAACCTGTTAATGGGGTTTAGAAGGCTCTGCACAAATTCTCGAGAAGTACAAAAATATCCTAACTTATGGCATCGCAATGGGCTTCTACATGACCTAAATGTGTCTTCTGGCATGTTTTTTTGTACCCTAGAGAGCCACTTAAACCTGAACCTAGAAATTCTCTGACGATATGAGTATTTTGGGTGAGTATATGAGTATTGTGGGGTCACTACTGGAAAACCTTAAAAAAGTTTGAGAATTGCACCATTCATTAGAGGTATACGAATCAAATGATCACTCAATATCTGTAGACATGTTGGATGGGTTCTTCACTTCCTCGTCCCCTGCTTCCACTTATATCAGCTATCAATTAAAAAACAATTTCATTTGTGGATTCATATATTACTTCCTTTCCTAACTTAAAACCAGGACAACAAAATTTTGGCAAAGCTTTGTGGTCTTTCAAGGAACTGGAAGCAAACATTCACGACTCATCTGATATTCAGCTTTGTTTGGTCAAGCTTCCCATTTAGTGAAGTTATGCCAAGCTGTATAATGCTATTCTTAACTCTTATGCCATCAACTGTTTTTGTGTACTTAGATCCTTCCAACTCATGCTTTGATAGTTTAGTAAAAAAAGCTTTGCTCTGACGTTGGGTTTTGAGCATAGTAACGCGGGTTGTCTTTACCAATGTTTCTTAAAATCAGACCCTGAGTTAATCGACTAAGGGAGATAATAGTGTTATTTATACGTATAAAGTAACTTAAGACGAACATAATCGAACTAATTTCAGAGTGACAGAAGTAAAGGACACTAAATGAGCCGCAAGGCTGGAATAACAAATACAAACGGTGTCACTCATGAACACCAACGCCAACCACAAAATCAATATCAATTAATGGGGGCATCAGGAGGAGGTAATTGTGAAAAACTAAAGAAATATGAGTAAAGAATGAAACAAGTTTAAAGCGGTTTGGAAAAGTTTAAATCTTAGCCCCGCAAGGTTAAGTCATTGAAAATTCTTTAATTGAAGCCAATTAAGGCAAAATGAATAATGACAACAAACTGTAAACAACAAGGAGTAAAGAAAAAGGTATCAAAAACAAGAAGTCATAAACAAGGAGTCATAAATAAGAAGTCATACACAAGGAGTCATAAATAAAGAGTCATAAGGAAGGATTTATAAAGAGGGAGCCATAAGCAACGAGTCTTAAACAATCATTCATAACGGTACTAAAATTTTTAAGTATTGATACGCGGCCAAAGGGATATTCCAGGGAACTTTAAAACGGTTGATTTTGCCAGAGAGGGTACTACAATACCGATTCAACCTGATAGGTCAAACCTCGGTAGGTGGTGGTCTGAAGATACAGGATGCAAAACAGCTTGACAAACTTGGCCGGAGGTAAATGTCAAGCGCTCAAAAGATTTATTATCTCTAAATAGACTAATAGACCATAGCAAGTGGCCCAGGGGGACACTGTGAAACAACTCTTTTTTCTGCCGGAGCATCCTCAGCGGTGTCCAGGAGTCGTACACAGAAATTCTTCACTTTTAACCTTCTTGTCTTTATTTGTTTATTTGTTATTAATTAAACTTCCTGGTTCACAATTATTCTCGGACGATAGTAGCACAGATGTAAGCAATGCGTCGAATATATATCAAGAGTTGTCTATCCAAGGGGACTGACTGACTTGAAGTGAAGATTATTACGACTGAAATATTTATTTACCGATTTTATGTTTTCACTCTGAATGTTTGTTTCAACTGCGAACGCTTGTTATTCCACGTGGGTGAAATTTGTCAATGGATAAACTTCATCTTCACAAATGGACCCTAGGTTCGCATGGAAGTAGGCTGGGGATTGTCTCTAACGACTTCTGCAGGAGCTGCATGGATGAGTAGCAGCAATAGTCCATTGAACGCCTGTTATGCAAATGACCCTCGTTGTCCAGAAGTAGGCGCATTTTCGTGGGTGACCAATTTCTGGACGCCTCGGGAGATATTCCAAATAGAAGATAAGTTCCATCAACTGATAAGTTCCATTAACAGCTCCGAATAGCTGGAGCTTTGGAAGGGTTTGGGACTTGTGTCTCATAAGTTATCACAAACGTTGGCCTAAGTGCGCCACTCTGGCGACCGCTTTACCTAACTACCTAATTGTCGACTTTTAGAAACTTTCATCTTCACAGTACAATGGTTTCCTGTCATCTTATAATTATAGTCCTACTCATATAACATATAAGTTCGTACTTGTAAAGAGCAGCTCTATGAAGTATTGGGTGAGATAATAAGTGACTTTACGACTATGGTGACTTAAGTTAAGCCCCGAATGCATCTCCACGTTTGCTATGAACAGTCATGTAAACAGAGCACTTTTTTCCTTATTCATTTGTTAGTAATTGGTTCTGGACATCTCATCTCAACACCATTTGCATCCTGTTCTGCTTGCTTGCTGTTCAGGACACTGTTTTGGGTAAAGTGTTTATAAGGAAGCCCCTTAGGAAGCTATTTTAAAAACTTCAGTACTTAACCACATTAACGTCTTTATAAAGGCATTTGCAAGATATAAACTTTTGTGTTTCTTGTGTGTGATAAAATGCTCCTAAAATTCTGAACTGAACTTTGACCCTGCCAGGGTATCGACCCTAGCTCTCTGTTTCTATAACATTGCTTCTATACAGTCGTCTTAACTAGAGCTGGAGAATTCATTACCTAAAAATGAACCCGCTTCGCTTTTAGCACAATCTGCTCTGAACTGTATTCATTCGCAACTAGTTGTGTTTCAGTTCACTTTCAATTCATGAACCACCTCTTCACTAAATTTCCAATATTTTCTTCAGCGGTTTACTTCACTTTTGTCTCTAATGTGACTCCAATTTTCTGTTCCATTTGGAATCACATTAAAAGTGTGCGAACTGAACTTTTAGGAACTCGATACTATTATAATTCAGGAGATGCGAACTGAGCTGTGAGGAGCTCGAAATTCTTGAGCTGCGAACTGTTCTATGGTTCACACATAGAAAGCAGGCCACTTTTAACTATAGTATACAAACTTCAAAACTTAAATAGTTGACATACCATGGAAGAGCAGTTCCTAAAAGTATGCCAACATTTTCATTCTCATTTTAACTCAAGTCAGTATAAAAGCGTTATAGCATATTTATAAAATTTGTTAGATATAAGAGCTACTTTAATAGTTAACTGGCAATTTGAGCTTTATATATACTCCATATAAGACAATATAGCTTATTTATAACAACTTTATAATGTTGCATGACAAATAATTAATAAATAATAATAATCAACTGTCCAAGCTTTCCATTGAAAGATTTATAACAAATTAATTATAGGATTTGCCAATGAAATATTACTTTAAAAAGTTCTAATCTCCGCCGGTGTCATTGTGGAAATTGAGGACAGAGCCATCTGTAGCCACATATTCTATATATGGAATGCTTCGTTAGTCTATTCCTCGTACCGTTGTGTAGTCACGTCTCCTTCGGCTTGATCCACATGGAACATCCTCTGTTGATTTTGCGGAGAGTTATCGAATCTTGGCCTGCCAAATCTCTTCCGGTTGGATCCACTCGGACGGTTCATATCATTTATGTACGTGCTTCATCTGCACCCTGAAAACTGCGGGTTAACATCATTACCTTATATGTATATCTCCAGCTGTATACAATTATATATTTCCCCGAATGTGGCTCGGATTGAATGCGTAATTAAGTGATCAATGTGAACCTAATACTATGTTTGCCACGCCCACATACATAAAGAATTAAGGAATATTAAAAGCATTACCAAAATAAGTCATGTTCAGTACTGAAATCAAATGGATCTCATATCGCCAAGTTTTAATACCCAAGGTAACTTTAATTCTAAGGGAGAAGTTTGATAATTCATGTCTTGGTAAAGGATATCTCGTGGTTGTTCAAACTCAACTGCAGGTGTCTGTACTAGTGTTGAAATGATTTTTATGATATAGTTACATATCAACATTCCCACTACCTACAATACCTACTGTAACTCTCATAAACCTAATTATCCTCTCCCATCCCTCCTTCCACATTCTTTATTTGCTCTTTAACCAATTGACCTGTTTTATTTGAACTCTCTTTCCATTCCTTTAGTTAGATTCCATTGTTAGTTCTTAAGCTTTTCATTGTGTACTTAGTTTTAAGTATGTTTTTCCTAAAACCATTAATAAAGTTACCTTCGTAAAGAGAGGATTAATCTTATCATTATTATATTGAACCACTTAAAGTCCATTGGAAGACTTCAATTTAGTTGCCAATTATGCAAAGAGACACAATCTATTAACAGAGGAATTTTCATTTTGGAATGATTCGTCGCATCGTCATTATTTCCTTTCATTCATTAACTCCTCTCATTCATTAACTCCTTTCCTTCATTAACTCCTTTAATTCGTGCAGCAACTTCACTTGATTTTTTTTCTGAATTATCAAGGACTCAAATATATCATTTTCTTACTAACATCCTAAAACTTCAATTCAATCTATTCTATTGCTGGTTGGACTCGTTTATAGTAATGATTAAGTTTTCTTCATCTTGGTTTGATTCTGCATTTATAGAATGTGGTTATAATTTACTCGACTGACTATGATTTTGGTGAACTAGAGATAGTGTGAATATATCAGTCAAACACACTTCAATAGACCGCCAGGAGGATCATCCATTATCAATATGGACTTATATCTTGAAATGCAAATCAACACAATTGCTCGATCCTCTATTTGAAGACCATTGAATAAGATGAGTGTTTATATCTTGGGATACTGAGAATATATCAGTTAAATACACTTTGAATAATTCATTCATCAGGAGGATCATCCTTCATCGATATATATATATGCACGAATACCTTGAAATACCAGTCAACACTATTGCTAGATACGCTCTTTGAAGACCATTGAATAAGATGTCATGAAGTGATCTGTACTGCATCAATATGTACTTAGTACTAGTCCTGCATCAATATGTACTTAGTACTAGTCCTGCATCAATATGTACTTCTGTTGCCAAGTTATCAGAATGTTTATACTGTAATTTTACATCGTCTGGAAGAAATCAGGCTTGTCTGAAATAGTCGAAACTTGCGCTCCGACTTTCCTAAGCATATATGTAACTAGCTCTACTTAGTGTCCGAGTGGCTAGTCGTAAATTCTTATCAGTATGCATCCCGTTCTCTTCCAGTGGTATCAGAAATCTCCTTCCTCTAATATTATGTTATATTGCAGCTAATATCCTTGGTCATCGGGTCATTTTGTAAGCACTCCCTCGTATTCTTTTCAATTTATATCGACCCATTTTTTTATGTTTCAAATTGGATTGGGTGTGCAGGACGTTTATTGTAAAGATATCAAAGTCATCACCATTAAATTTCATTTCCGTCCATCATTTTTTCTAACTCTTGAATGCCTTTAAAATGACAGGAATTTTAAGGACACTGCTTCCATAATCTTCAATAAAAGAGATCCTAAAAATTACTCATACCACCGGAATTTCTTTATATAAAGAGTTAAAGTAAAGTGGTTCGCGTTGAGGCATTGAAGTTTCATTCAACGAACAAGGATATGAGTATCAATTTGAAAAGCAGCTACTAAGGGGTATAAAAACGTTGCTACGATCCGTGAAATTATACTTTTTAATCAGCTATCAAAATCAGAACTAACTAAGATACATTTTTAATTCATTTGTTTATTATTATTATTTGTTAACATTATATGAGGGACCAGGAATGGATTATGTGAGAATGCCTCTTCCAACAATGTCAGCAGGTCCAGTTGAAAAAATATATCACACTCTCGGTAGACCAAATGACAACACTCCTTAAGTCATCGTTTCTTTGGGATTAAAAACTGATTGGGATAGGCAAATTCCTTTCTCCTCCCCGAGGAATCCTTTACATCCATTATTTCTTTTACGATTTATATATAGTGCTCAGATAATGCCAGAGAGACTCGGTGGTATTATGCGTCTAGTACATGTTTGCTACCGATACTTAATTTATAGTTCGGAAGAGGGAAGGATGATGATGTGATTAGCATATGTTGCCTAGTTTCTTCTTTTCTTCAAATCAATATTCGCATGAATTGTCATCTATGATTTGTTATTTCATTGGCAGAGTCCCACCTCATACCATATCACATAAGAGACTCAGTAAGAAATCGTGGCTTCCGATGACATAGTGGCTTCAAATGATATCGTGCCTTTAACTGACAACGTGGCTTCATATGACAATGTGGCCTTAAATGACAAAGTGGCTTCCAATGACATCGTGACTAAAAACGACAACGTGGCTTCAAATGACAATGTGGCTTTAAAAAAAGTGGCTTCCAATGACATAGAAGCTTCAAGTGACATCGTGACTTCAAGTGACAACGTGCATTAAGTAAGTGGCTTCCAATCACAGTGTGGCTTCAAATGGCATCATTGCTTCCAATAACAATTTATCAAATCTTTTATGCCAGTTCCTTTGCTCAGCACTCCGGTTCATTTTAAGAGTTTAATTGAAATTTGTTTATGTATGATAAGTTATTTAGGAGTTGGCCTTAGGACTCCATCGCCGTACAATAGATCTTTTTGGTCGCAGTACCTCTTATACCTCTAAGCCACACATTACACATTAGATCTCCATCAGACCCAATCTCGTTCTTTCTTTCTTTGATCTGTTATTTAATTCTCATCGTATATTCGTACTCAGCTAATTATTTCCACATTCATACTTGTCTACAGATTGATATGTTCATGGCATTCCAGCATCAATTTGTTATGAATAATTAAGTTGGCTTCAATGCCGGATTGAATCTCAAACTTTATGTCACCCTATTTTTAGTTGCCTTCTGTTGAGTTTTTATCGTACCTTCTTTCACTGCATGAAGTTCAGTTGTAAAAATATGAGTACATATATGATTTTTTCGTAGAATGCATGCATAATGGGTATCTTGAATGAAAACACTCCTGCGACTACACTGTTAGAGGATTTAGAGGTGTTCTTATAGAAACTACTTTGATTTGATTCCCTTTATAATCGAATATGTATGTTAACCCTATTCTCTTTCAAAGACTGAGTACTGGGTTTATTTGATTACTACTTTGGATCATATCCTTCTTTTATATTACTTCATTATGATCAAAGTAAAGGATCTTAAGATATGAAGAACACCTTCTTTAAGTTCACAGACTTATTTAATTACTACTTTGGATCATATCCTTCGACTACAAAAATTATCAAAGTAAAGGATCTTAAAATATGAAGATTACGTTATTTTTAATAACTGGCAGTTCTCCTGATTGAATCAGTAAAACCAAATCTAAGCTTGCAATAGATTAACAGATGCACAAATTGAAAAATAGCAATAGTGTCCGTTTAGAGCTCCGATTTTGCTGATGAATTATATGAAATTATTTCGAAGTTTTTGTGTCCAGTGCTATGTATGTTCGTATACGACTCTGAGCTTCCGCCTTAGAGCAATCCACAGTTTAGAACAAACGGAAACCTTATCATTATTTTCTCAATTCTCACATCAATAAAGTTATCATTATCATGTAATTATCCTGGTTTAAAGCCATGGTTCAAGTGTTATTAAGGGTTCAAGTGTTAGAAGAAGAATAATATGCCTATGTTGCAGCGTGATTGTTCCAATTATTAAAAGGCAGACCAGCCTTCCGTCATTAGATAGCCACAATTGTGCAGAACTTTGATTGATCGTTTCCCAGGAGACAAAAGATCTTTGAAGTATACTCGTACTGTGCAGGAAACATTTCAGATCTATAGTGACTCTACGGAAGTTAGACCACAATTAATTCCCATAAATAGATAGATAACTGCTCCAAAGCTATTTGGTGGCCTTCTTTCTGATGTTCTAAATCTTCCCAGTTCGATTTTTGTCTCCTTGCATACCTCTTCCTTGTAAATGCGGGGGTGGTCATCACCAGAGGTATATCATCCGAGGCTTCTTTAACTTCGTTTTCACTGGAACAGATTTTTCCGTAGCGGATTCCAAACCCAACGCACAACCCTAAGCTAGGGAGAGTTTTTATTAGGAGGTGGTAAAAAAAAACCCGTTTTGGGAATATGGACCCAGCAGTACCTATAGTACTCCTCCGCCATCGTACCTAAAGTGCGGAAACACAACCTAGCCTCGCACACTTTGATGAACTCTTAAACCGAATATGTCACAGTGGCCTCACGAAAGTTCCCTCTCTCGTTGGCGCTGACCTAAGATGCCATATGGATTAGGTGACAAATCTTCACTTAGGTTGCTCAGGTGTGGCAAGGGAGCATATATGCGGTAGAGTAGGGTGTGGAGGTGAGAGTAGGAAGAGTTAAGAGGCATGAGCTGTTAGTAGCAGGAACCCTAATGTGAACCAATCCCCTCCAACCTGCAACCTTTATACAAATAGATATTGTATTTAATACCTTATGGTTTCATTAATGAAATTGTTGTGGTTTGCGACTCATGGCAAGTCCCTCTTCCTAGCAGCATTTCCAGCGTATTTGCGTAGCTTCCTATTCATTATCATTGTTTTATCATCAACTTAGCGTACCAGAGTAGTTTTTTATGGTTATTTGGAAAGTCATCAGATAGAATTGTGCTCACAAATTGTTGCAAGTAATTTGGTGATGTTTTATGCGATGAGAGGGTGAGTATTCATTTCTTTAATAGTTTTCTCATATAGCAAGGTAGATCACAGAGGTAGAGTAGGGGGAGGTGCATTGCAATAGAAACCAATTTCAACCCTTTCCGTTTACTGGCCTTAATTGTGCAGTGTTTTATTCTCCCTTTGGTATTGACATGGCAAATTAGTGTCATTTTCATAGTCAATCGTGTATGTGACATGTCAAATATCAAAGAAAACCCCATTCTAAATGACGACTTAGAACTCAATGGCATAATGTTCATATATAATTGTAGAAAACCTTTATGAAAACATAGGTATGTATATATACATATAATCACGTATGTTACTGAATATGTCACACTTAGGGGGACGTGGGTTCGAATCCTGCCCCGGGCATGGTTTTAAAAATGCTTCTATCTACATATTTTTCTTTTTGAGTCGAAGGCCTCATTCTCTTAACCTTATGGTGCAAAGTATAATAATAATAAATCTGAATATGTATCCTTTTTATATATTGCAACGAACAATAGAAATACAAAATAAAATACATCCCACATAATTGCAAATTTGTGTGCCTTCATTTATCGTACTGCTTAAGTGCTTCCTGTGGCACAAATGCTGCTTTGCATGTACAGAAAGAAGTCAACGCAATCTGCATTTTTGATTGTTCGTTCTTGCCTCTCTCTTCAGCTTTTTATAATCTTTGAATACGTAATTTCCTTTTTAACGCTTTTGACTTTTGTTGCAAGAACGCAATCAACTAACAACAACAACAACAACAATAACACGAATAAGAAGAAGAAGATGAATGCAAACAGACACGTTCGTTGGAATTTACACAACCCAAATGCGAGCGAGTCGTTTCGAGTCGAGTCGAGTAGTTGGGTTGGGTTGAGGCGAGTTGCCGTGGATGCCTATGTCGATGCCGTGGCCGCTGTCGATGCGGTGGCCGCCGCCACTGACATAGTCGTTGAATAGCAGCGACGTTGACGTCAGCAGCACCGTATTTTTTACGTTACAATAATAAAAATATCTCTCTTCATCATAGGCACTTTTGCGCCTTCGATGCTCCTTCGGTTGCATTACACCACCACCGCACCTACCAACGACGACGTCGACGCAACGAAAATTTATAAAAAAACGACATTTTTCAAACTAAATCCACAACCAAGAAACGAACGAACTAACATGAGCCGAATGCCTACGTACGAACCGAACGAACCAAACGAGGCGTAAAAAACGATGACGCGGCATAGAGAAGAAAAGTGAAAGAAATGATTATTAACGTTAATTCTGTCATTCTATGAGCGTTCGTTTCGCTTACAGAATGAATGAATGTGCATGAATGTGAGGCTACGCGCCACTTGGAAACCCAAATGCCGAGACAAACTAAAACTATCCAAGCAAACGGGACAACGAGGCAAACAAACGCAAATAACAGCAACAACAACGACGACGCAAGCACACGGAACAGCGGCCGTCAGTCGGTAGTAGGTAGGTGGATATGGCGTTGACGCAGCCGCAACGTCAGCAGCGCGGCGTCGACGTTGTCAGCGGCACAGCGTCGATCGTGCTGCTGCTTTTGTAGCTTAGGCAGGCAGGCGCAGGCAAACAGCCAAACGGACAGTGCCACTTTTCCACGCTTTGTTGCACTGATTTGGAAAACTACATGCGATATTTATGTAAAATAAACTACGATTTTGCGTTTATTGTTTGATGGCGGTGTTGAGCGTTCTCGCCGGCACAAACCCAGGTGCAGATACCCTGCCATGAAGCAGCAGCAGCACTTAGCACCAGTACGCCAACGGCAATAGTGTCACTCGTTGTAGGCAGCCATTTTGAAATTTATCATGTTATACACTTTATTTTGTTGGTGGTTTTGTTGTAGACTGTTGTTGTTGTTGTTATTGTACTCGTTGTTGTTTACTTTATGTTGTTGTTCTCATTGTTGTTGTTGTGGTAATTGTTGTTGTTGTGGTGGTTGTTGTTGTTGTTGTTGTTGTGGGTGTGGCTGTTTCAATCATAACTTTGATAATGCCATTTCATTGCTGTATCTCTGAAAGTACTCGTAAATAGTTCGCTCTGCTTTGTTGTTTCTAATTTGCAGCTCTGCTATGACAGCATGTGATTCTGCCTCTGCCTCTGCCACCGCCACTGCTACGGCTGCTCCAGCTGTGAGTACATTTGCCTCTCTAGCATTTGCTTTAAGGAATTCTTTCTTAGAACTTAAGAAATAAATATGTACTTGTGTCATAAAAAATTTATTATTATGTTATTCATTCCAGCTTTTGCTGCATGAAAAGGATATTTTTCTTTATTTCATTTCATAATTTTGCCTGTTTGAGAGCTCCGCCACGGTCCATTTGTGTATTAATTAAAATTGATAGCCTGCTCCTTCTGGCCGTTTGGGTCGGGCACCGGTGTGGGGGTTTTTATTGGGACTAAGTAGGTAGTGCCTACATTTTTGCCACCAGTAGCTCATTGTTCGCTTTGTTGTAGGCAACGGACTCCCAGCAACCCACACGTATACATAATTTAGTGAATGATGGTATTAATAAATGTGCGTTGAGCGTTTGTCACCTTCCTCGTTTCCCTATCTACATGGCGTACTCGTACATATGTAGATATGTACAAATGTACATATGTATATGTAGCTAAGCCTTATACTAATAATTCGTTTTCTTAACGTCATTTTTGCTTTGATTTGATTTCGGTTTCGGTTCTCATTTTTGTCGCCTCCATCGTCGGCGCTATCACCGCTCGGCCTGAAGCAATTTTTCGCTTGTACTGGTTTTTAAATCGATAAATGCTGACGTCATTCAGCCTGCTGTGCTCGCTCACAGACCTTGATTTAATTGATTTGTTGTATTTTAAATTAGTCTCAACTTAATTACACCAATTTTAAATAGAACCACTAATCTTTTATGGAGTTTTTGTGTCCCATATTGAATTTCTTATGGTAGAAAATTTAAAACAAACTCTTATTAAGAACTCAATTGAATTGAATTATGTTAAAAAGGACATTGAAACTGTAGTTGAATGCTGGATACAGTATAGTATCTGATAGAAATTTAGGATATGAATAAAGTAGTATATGAATAATATAAAATTTGTATAGTACGAATTATAAATGATATAACTTTAGGAGAAGACCTTCTATTTAATCTGAAATTCATATAGTAAGAGATATAACTGATATAACTTTAGGAGATGACCTTCTATTTAATCTGAAATTCATATAATATTACATATAATTGATATAACTTTACCTTATATTTAATCTGAAATTCATATAGTATGAGATATAACTGATATATCTTTAAGATATGAATAAATACCCCACCAATTTTGTCGAGAATTCATATCCCAAGTTATTTCAAATACAATATATTCAACATTTCATAGGCACAAACAATTGATCGTCTCCAACGATTGATCTTGAAAAGGAGGCGTATGATACCTATAAGATACATACTATATACTCGCACATACTTAAACATGTATGTATGTACCTATGTACTTGAATTCAAAACCATTCCGCTGATTAGAAACATTACAATAATTTCAAAGATCTTAAGTCTAAGCTGAATTATTACCCTGTTAATATTTTTATTTAATAATATAATAATGTTAATATTTTAAAATACTTCTAACATAATTATTCTCTGCCTGGAATGAATTACAACTGATTTTTACCATTTATATATACATATTATATATTTTATTTATTAACTGCTTATATCCTATGCAAAATAAAATATAAACTTGATTTTTTTTTTTGAAGCTATAGCTACTAGGCCTTAAGCTGATGTAAATATTAATATAGGGGGTGTACATAAGTATCGATGTGAGGAGATCAGTTTAAAATGTATAATTAGTATGAGTATATAGAGTGGGGTTGATTATATTGTTATAGAAGATGTAATATGTTTCCTTTTTTTAGGAAATTGATTATTGCATTGATGTTGTCTTGGTTAGATAGTGAAAGGATGTTAGTGAGGTTTGTGTTTTGGAAAATTTGAAGTCTTAGATTATAATCTAATAATTATTGAATAATGTACATGATATTAGGATATGTTTGATTGAAATGGGCTGATTAGAGTTGCAGAAATGACATGTTGAAGAGCTTTTATCAAAAAGGTATTTATGGGTAAGCAGGGTGTGACCCAGTCGCAGTTTAATTAATTTAGAGAAAGTGGAACGGGGCAAAAGGCTGTCGAATTTATAATAACCGAAGTCGTATAGATTGTTTCTTGAGAGGTGGATAGCTTTGTAGTGCTGGTTGGTCTGATTCCAAATGGACATACGTTTTGCTTCAAAGTGATTTTTTATACATTTTTTAATGCCGAGTAGTTGTAGTTGGGGTGGAAAATTAAGGGGAGACTAAATGCATCTTTTGCTGTTTTGTCAGCAGTTTCATTACCAGTGATACCACAGTGACCAGGTAACCCAGATTATCTTGATTCTAGGGAAATTTATTTGTAGCATTTGTCTAATTGCTGTGGCGTAGTGTGAGTTATTAGAGAGGCTGCGAGTCTGTGCAAATGGCATAGCGGTTTGGTTTATTTATAATTAATTTTATTGCATTCAAAATGGTGATTGTCTCTGCTGAGTAGATTGAGGAGTATGGCGGGAGAAGAATTTGATTTATTACCGTGTTCTTTGTTGTGATACTGAAAGATGAGCCGGATTGTGATTTAGACCCGTCTGTAAACGAAAGATGTAGGAGTGTAGAGAGTCTATAAGTTCAGAGAATAGTCTTTTGAATATGATTGGAGGGGTTGGCTGTTTTGGTGAAGTAGTGTAGGCTTATATCTATCATAGATGGTTGAAATGATCATGGTGGAAGCAATATTTTCTGTGTTTGGATAGGTTAAGTTCTTTACTAAGTGATATTGTCTTGTATAGCGAGGAAGATAGTTTGAAGTAACTTTTTGATTTCAAGATTTTTTTTGATGGGTGTGTACAGTGGGGAATCGTTAGCGAGGATAATACATTTGTTTAGTTTGGCGAGTGAAAGTAGATATCTGATTTCTAGAGGATTAGTTTTTGATTCGAAGAGTATGTTGTTGATGGGGGTCGATTTAAAAGCACCTAGAGCCATTCTTAGAGCGGCGTGATAGATTGTTTTAATTTTGTATCGTTGGGACGGTGGAGGGCTACCATAGAGGAAGAGGCCATAATCAATTTTAGACATACTTATGGAGTTAATAACAGTTATTAAGGCTGATGATTACAGTTATATTTTTTGCTGGATAGACACTTAATTATATTAAGATTTTTTGAAAGAGATAGAAGGAGGGTTTCAATGTCGTCATTCCATGTATATTTTCAATTAAATATAATGCCAATAATTTTTAGCTTATCTTCGTTAGTAATTTGGATTATTTGTAATTTGCAAGATTGTTTTCTACAAAAGTGAATGTATTTACATTTTGAGAGTTCTGCACCTGAGTATTCACACCAAGTTAGGATATCGTTAAGTATGTCTAGTGTATGAGATTTTTTATTGTGTTTCTTTTTTATAATCTGCTAGTCGTCTGCGTAGGCACAAAAGTCGTATTGTTTGTGGATGGCTATTGTTTTATTTAATTTATTGAAAGCTATTAGAAAAAGTATAACTGATAGGGGCGAGCCTTGCGGAATTCCGTTGTATAGAGGGAGAGTGGATGAGTAGTGGTTATCAACGTATACTAAGATTTGTCATGAAATTTATGATATAAGATAACAGTTTGGGTCCGATTTTCCAGCACTTAAGTGCGTCAATTATAGTGTGGATACCTATTTTGTCAAAGGCTTTAGCGAAGTCAAGTGAGATAACTGAGGAATGGTTTTTAGTCGAGAGGGAAGATGATATCAGATAGTCTAGCATAACTAGGTTGTCTGATATTGATTTATCTTTTTTGGAACCGGATTGTCGACTATCGATTCGATTGTTGTAAGATACAAACCACCATAGTCGATTTGCTACTATCTTATCTAGAAGTTTTGCGCAACAAGATTTTAGGGATATAGGGCTGTAGGATGTTATGCATGATTTGTCTGTGGAGGGTTTTATTAGTCGGGTGATTTTACTAGTTTTATAGTTCTGAGGTATGAAGTGGTTGAATATATTATTATAGAAATACATAGACGATGGAAAACTGAATGATGTAGGTGTTTTAGCAAGGGGAGGAAATTCTATCTATACCGGGAGTTTTTCCTTTTAATTTGATGAGAGCAAGCTGTATTTCGATGTGGGTAAAGGGGTCTTCTAATTTTGTAGCAATATTGGACGGGGAATGCTGTATGGAGAGGGGCAAGGTATGGCGTTTATGTTGACAGAATGTGGATGTGAAATTATTGTCGTCAGATTCAGATCACCAGTATTTGCAAAACTCATTAGCTATATGTTGTTTATCTATTATGAAAGATTGGTTGTCTATGGAATTGATTCCGTGCATGGAGTGATAGGGTTTGGTGCCACAAAAAGTAGATGGGTTGATTTCGGCTGTAAAGTTTTCTAGAGATTGGCATTTTGAAATTTTAATTTCTCTTTTGAAGATTGCATTTGCTCTTTTGAAATTAAGTATGTTAATAGTGTTAATATTGTGCCTTAGTGTGTACCATAGCTTACTTTTTTGTGATTTTAATTTTTGTAATTTCCACCAAGGGACTGAATAGTTATGTTTTGTGTTTATGCAAGTTTGTGGGATAGATACATTTGCACTCTGTCTTATTATCTTAAATATGTTGGCAGATTCTTTATTGATGTTGGAACTAATTTGTCTTTCTGTGCTCGTAGATGATTGAATTTTTCCCAATTTGCGAGATCAGTTTTGAATTTAGGGGTTAATTTAGGAATAGGTTTTACTCGGTTCAAGAGTGAGGTTATTATTGGGAAGTGGTCACTGCCATGTAGATTCGGATCTACTTGCCATGATGAATGTAGAGCTAATGATGGTAAAGCTAAAGTAAGATCAATATTGGTAAATGTGTGGTGAGTACTAAAGTGTGTTGGTGAACCGTCACTCAGAATTAATAGAGGTGATTGATTAATGAATTTGGATATGGTGTTACCTCTGCGATTATTACTGGAGGATCCCCATGATTTGTGCCAACCATTTAGATCGCCGGTGATGATAGTCTGCTCAGCTAGCGTCTTAAAGACGTTACGGAGATTATTTAGAGAGAAGGATTTGTTGGGAGGTATATAGGCACTAATAATATTAAGTTTAATGGCTGATTGTAATGTAGCTCCCACTGCTTCAAAGTCTTTTGGGAGTTGCATTCTGTTGTATTGGAGTGAATTGTGTATGAGTAGTGCTACTCCTCCTGAAGCACATATTATATATATTTATATATATATATATATATATATATATATATATATATATATATATATATATATATATATATATATATATATTATCGAATCTTACTTTTCTTTAGTTTTCTTCATAGCCTCATATATCTTCTCCCAATCCTGAACTTTTGACACCACAATCTCTGATTCCAATAATAAATTCCTTTGCAATATAAATGGTCTATAAAGCTTCCTTTTTTAAAAACACTTTCGTACTCATATTTTCCTCTTTTTCCAATTGGCCTAATATCAGATTGCGTGGGATCTTCCTTCAAAAACGGGTCCTGAGTATTGTATCAGTTTATCCAGATAATTATTTCACAAAGTTTTATAAAAGGTATTATGCAACCATCGGAAGACTTTTATTTTTATAATAGTTTATACAAATAAATTATAGATTAGATTTATTTATTTTTCAATATTGGACGAAAGATATTATGGAACTCATGTAGAAATATCTCTGACCTTTTTCCATGTATTCCTTGCCACACAAGCCCGTATTCCGATATGCTTATAAAGCAATCCTGAGGAGCACGGTTTTAATTAAGTTATTGTGAGTTAATTTTTTTGAAAATAGTTGGACCAAGGATATTATGTGACCCATATTTTGTAGTAATAGCTCAGAGATAAGAGCTCAGAGATTCATTGCCCCACATGCCTGTGATTTTACCAGTAGTGCCTCAGTTTACTTATATCAGCAATTCTGAGAAGCAAAATTCTAGTAAAGTTATTGAGGGTGTTTATATCAGGCGGTTGCTGGGATCCAGGCGATTCAATTTTGTGTTTAATGCACTGTGCTAAAAGCTTTGAATTTTAGTAACCCTTTTTACATGTAATTGTAATAGAATTCCTTTTATTTGAATTAAATTTTCCCATTAAACAAACTACGCTTGTGTGGTAAGTGTGATGTAACGTCACGGTACAGCTTCTAATTTTGTGTAACTTCCAACACAGTTGAATTATAAAACCTGATGTGCTTCTCCCTTGACGATTGATAGAAACAAGTTGGACGATTCATAAAGAAGAGTGAAGATGTCTCCTCTGATAGTTGAGATGGATGAGTGGATGTCAACTTCCCTCGATGATTGATATACAACTTGAAGTCCGTCGTCTTCCTCGGCAATTGATATGGAAAAAGAAAGCTGGTTTCCAGGGAGGCTTCAGTACGTTAAGAGTGGATCAGGCAATATTCTGTATTGGAACACTTAACAAACACGTTGGAACACACTAGGAACACTTCTAATCCAAAATATTTTCTGTAAGAATCTATTTTTAGTGATACTTAGTGAGAGATGAAATAGTGCCATGAAGGACGAAAGTGTCTTACTTTGGCTACTATAAGCACAGAAATTATGTTTATGGAGACATCAAGAGTGTTGGCACTTTATTTGAATATAATACGAAAGATTATTCACAGCCAACTGGGTATGCAGGGATATAATACCTAAAATAATAGCATCCTGTAAAGTTATAGGAATTTAAAGCAAAACTATCATAATATATGTTTAAAGCATACAAGCGACCATCGGTATCACCCACAACAAAGATGATAAAAATAATTATAATAAATGAGACAATTATGATGTGGTTTAATTTGGTGTTGCCGGCGTCGGATTAATGAAGAACTTTATGCACTTATTGAATACTGGAATATTGTAAGGTCGATGAAGCATTAAAGACAGTAAACGCCAAAATGATATCACTGCATTAGGCCCTCAAACAGGTATTTGGGGAGCTTGAATTATAGAGGTCACCAGGAAGACAGAAGGAATATAAACGTGAACAGAGAAAGAGCAAAGAGCAAAGGGAGACTAAGTCCCAGCCGAGTCCAATAAGTCATTAACCTATACAGTGTAATAGAAAAAGGAGATAATTACCATAATAGAGTTGAGTGGGTGACGATAGATATCTAAAATATAATATTACTCGTAGTACATAAATAATGATTCTTAAAGTGGTGGACTGTAAATTGAGGCCTTCATTCTGTAAAATGGAACTGAAGGAAGCTCTTGTTTTAAGGCAGATATTTGTAGAAACGTACACTTGTGATTTGCTTTCTTGTGGACTCTTCCTCGGCTACTTTCAGAGAAGCCAGTCCGCTATTGCGAACGGTCAATTCATTTAACGAATGGCATTTCCGCTTCTTGTTGAAACTTGAGCATGGAAATATTGTGAGTAAACTTTGATACGGCTGAGTAGGTCGATGTCGGCATAGAGCTCAAATATATAACTGACAATGATCCCAATCTACCACTTAATATTTGATTTGGATTCTTACCAAATTAGATTACAGCCAAGAGACCTGAGGAATTGATTGAATATTTCACCTACACTAATTTCATATTTTTCATTAATTCTTCCCACCAAGTTCAGAGAGCGGTGAATGCAGGCCAACTAAAGATGCAGGCATATAAAGATGAGGCCATATAAAGAGAAGGTCATATAAGATGAGGCCATATAAGATGAAGTCATATAAAGATGATGCCATATGGAACAATTCAAGGATTGCTGAAAGTACTGAATGGTGCATCTAGGCTGTATAGCTAACGGGGTAAGAGAACAGGAACATATTTTAACTAAAATTAATAGTTAATTTTCCTTTTAGGTGGCAAGTGTCTGAGTAAGGAATATGATCGTAAACACTAAAAAAGATGAGTACCAAAGGATATGTTGGGTAATGACTGACATATATTGACTAACAACACTGAGGATCACTCGACACTTGATAAACGTTAAAAAGGAAGCAAAGAACATTATTGAAGGCGACCAAAAATGATGATTAGTGGCAACTTTGTACTCGTCCAGAGGTCATGAATAATGTGATTTCAAGAATTAATAAATTTTCGAAAATTTGTTTTTAGTGCAAATCACTGGATTGTGTACCAAAAAAAAGTTTGTTTTATCATTTAGCTTAAATAAAATTGATTCAAATTAACAGCATATCCCAGTATCACTGACCTGTATGGACTATGGCTGATGCTTCAACAATTCCTTATTTTTATAAGGACATCCCATCAATCGGCTGAGCAGTTAAGTTGAATCATGAGACTTGTCGAAGAAAAGAAAACCAATTCACCTAAAAAATTGTTGACTAATTTAATAAAAGACTTTACAAGTTGTCTTCTAAATCTCGTTTTATCATTGCTGTTTCCAATTCCCGTCAGACAGGTTGCCGTTTCGTGCTGCCCCGTTTCTACTCAGTTTATGCTTTCCATCGTTTATGCTAAACATCGCATAAGCTTATAAAATGAGCAACATCTTTAAGTCAATTGAAATTTCCAACCAAGAACAAATTTTGGAGTCCTTTATTTTTATGCTTGCATCGAAGCTGAAGCAAATTAAACCAAATTTCTGAGGTGAAGTCTAATCCATCTAATAGAGTTTTAGTATACATTTGATTATGGAATCAACGTTGGAATAAAGATGAAGCGGTAAAAAGAAACAAACTCAGGGCTTTCCTTCATAGAGTCGGCGAACTCCAAAAACTGGTCCTCATTATTTAAGCCTATGATGTAGTTCTTGAGACAAAAACCACTTTCAGAACAAGTTTCCATCCACCTCATACAGTTCTATGTATTTGGTATTGAGCTTCGGATAGTCAGACACATTTTCTGGTAGAAATAAAGTAATCCTTGGGACGGGACAAATACCACTTTCAAATCCAAGTGGCATCCAGTTCATACAGTTCTACGTATTTGTTTTGACACACTTTCTGGTTCAAATAATGCAATCCTTGCGATAACCACATTCATGTACAAGTTGGCATTCACTTCATATAGTTGTATGAATCTGGCATTTAGTTTATAAAAGTTTAGTTGCTTATCTGGTAAAAATGATGTAGTTCTTGGCGGAAGATCACTTTCAGTATAATTTGGTATCCATTTGAAACAGTGCTACATATTTGGTATTTAATTTAAGAAAGTCCGGCACAATTTCTGGTACAAATGAAGTAATCCTTGGGCGTCGACCACTTTTGGAAGAAGTTGGTGCCCACATCATGCAGTTCTATTTTGAGTACTCGTATTGCAGTTTATTAAAATCGTCAAACAAGGACAACAGTTCGCGTAATGTTGCACTCCTATATTGGCCTTCATTCGTGAGCTTTCAACAGAGAGAGGAGGAATTTAAATGAAGTCATCTACAATCAAAAGAAATAAACTTCATATACGATTGGAAGATTTACAATTAGGTTCCAAGATACACAATTCGATTCCAAGATATACAGAACGATTTCATAATGATTAGAAATCAATTTGCTCGGGAGTCCATTCTATACGTTTTAGTATCAATAATCCCCTGTTAGCCATAAGAAAGTAGATAGGTTGATTGGCTGTCCTAAGACTTACTCAAGGCCCATTGTGGCCAGTCAGCCATAAGTATAGTTCCAAAAGACTTGTGTAGTAAATTTAAGGAAGAAGAGAATAGGGCTGAGCATCTACTATGTCACTGTGATAGTCTGTGTAGCAACTAATGCATAACTACCCTTTGTATACAGTCGCTAAGTCTGGCATATCGGTCTCCCAAACACTACCAAGCATTTAACCTAAAGTTTAAGTATATATTCATAAACAAGAGGGGTTATCTTCATAGACGCATTGAGGACAAATTCGTTGTGAGTAGTCAAAGTATTTCCTCCTCTGTTCTCCCTGTATTCACTCTGCAATCACTCTGTATTCACTTAGCGTCCCATATCTGTACGTATTCAGGGGTCATAATGTCAAACGGGCAATGATGTTGGACTGTGAACTACATAAGTAATAAATTATTGCAATGCATCTTCTTTAATCTCAAACTGTGCGTAGGAATTTAGATTGAAATCGTTGAATCAACTCGATGTTTGAAATTATGGCCGAGCCCCGCAGTTGAATGCCGTAGGTCCAGATGGGTTTAATTACCACTTTAATATGAGGATTTTATTTTCCGATTTTCGATGTGCTTTCGCCAGGTGAGACGTCTGTCCAAATAAATCCCAAGATATTTCACTTCGCTTGCTTGTGGGATCATTACTCCATTAAGAGATAAAGGAGGGCATGTTTCTTGTCTTAAAGTAAACGTTATGCGAACGCTTTTCGACTCGTTAACCTTAATTTTCCATTTTAGTAACCATTCTTCTACAGGTCTGATGTGATTCCATAATTTTTGTGAGGCAATGTTGGAATCTATATGGGAATATAAAATTGCGGTATCGTCTGCAAACGTAGATGCAGTCAGCTGATTATCTGTTGGTAAATCACTTGCATACAAGAGGTACAAAAGCGGTCCCAGTATACTCCTCTATAGGACTCCAGCTAGGATTTTGTGGGATTTTTAATTTGGGAAAATATTTTGTCGGAGTAGGTGGGTGGGTAAAATGGCTGGTGACCCTCTTTTCGTTGGCATGTCCTCGCGAGCCTAAAAATGGTGATATAATTTGGTAAAATTACAAATCAGCCGGAGTTGATAACAAATTTGGATAGGTCTGAAAGTTGTAAACTAGAGCAATACACCAGACTCTCTAGAAAAGGACTGTCGAAATATTTGAGTCTCAAGCGAGCGAGGGCTGGGCAGTCATAAGGAAAGTGGACGACTGTTTACATGACTTTGCATGTCTTGCCATGAGCAATGAACGGAATGCCCATCAGCGTGCGTGCCGATAGTCCAATGACCCACCCAGTCAACAAGTAAGATTGCTAATGGTGTGTCTTGGTTTATTAAGAAGGTGATTCGTTCTTCTTGTACTGTAATTAGGCCACATCATCTCGAAATGGCACATGTCGCAGTGTTTTTCCACCTATCACGAGCCTTGCGGAGGAAGTGATATATATATTTCCCTTAACAAAGGTTGGCAGTACACCCTAGGGTCAGTTCCCGATGGGCCTCTTCGTGCTAACTAGACGGCCGTGTCGTTCCCTTCAATGTTCCTGTATCGAGGGATACTCTACTATTGAGTTAATAATAGGTTTAATTCCTCCTTGCAGAGGCTGACCACCTCAGAGTTAACGCTAGCGTCTTTATTGCTGCTTCGCTGTCGGAGTAAATGGTTGTGATTTTGGTCAGCTTCCACCCCTTCAGAGCCCTATATGCCTGCAGATCTCGCAACGACCTCCGCTTCAAAGACACGTTGTCGTTGGAAATTAGAAGGAAAGAAGCAAAATTTGAAATTCGGAAACTATTCTCGCTCCCACCCCACATTCCATCTTGGAATCATCGGTGAAAATTGGCGTACCCCCTTTCACGACAACCTCTCCCATTCCTCCAGTCATTCCTACTTGGTAGAACTGTGTTTCCACAGCTTGCGAAAGAAGAAGTCGGTGCTCCAGCTTACTATATGTGGTGGTAGTTGCTTTCAAATACTGCTATGACCATAGAGGGTATCTCTCCATCTACCGGATTTCTTCAGCCTTTGTGCGGAAATGCAATAAATATGAAGATCAATAGGGAGGAGGTTTAGAATCGCGTCTACAGCAATTCCGGGGCAAGTGCAACAGATTCCTGTAACTTCAATCCACGCGATGTGGTGGATGCTTTGTAGTTTCGTGAGGTTGTAGTCCTTCCTGAACACAACAGCACTTGAACTGTTATCCTTGTTTGACCATCTCAATAATCTGAAATAGGAGTTGAACAATCTCTTTGAATTGAAATCTGAATATTCTATTGGGAATTTATTTGAAGGCTTTAATTGTTTATCAATTTTGAGGCTTTCATTTATTTTGGGCGTCTTTCCAAAGAAACAAGTATAGATGGTCTATGTCAGTCAGGTGTTAACAACCTTCTTCGCTTCGTAAAAGGATCAGGGTGGTTCAATCTGGAGGGGGAAGCGTAGCCATGCCTCGCATCCGCGGCTCACAACGGACCCAACTGGTGGTCTAAGTGGCATCACTGGTTATTGGTGATGCGGCTGCTCTACCTACCTACCTTCCAAAGAAACAAAGAAGGAATGCAGTGTTTGCTTCCACTCAAACTTGTCCTTTGGGCGACTTCACTAAAATACTAAAACTGAAGTGGAAAATTACCATAACTAATCGGGAAGAATAGTAGCAACTGTCAATATGAGACAAAAATAATGTTATAGGGAATTCTTGGTATTATATTGTCCTGCCTTGGTGGCCCCTTTATCCTTCTTTAAAATGACAACCTCTCATTTTTCTAATACTTCTCATTGTCTCTAATACAAAACACATTTACGTATCATCTAATATTGGTGCACCCTAAAAGTATGCTAACTTCTCATGTGTGGAATTTTATTCGCTTAACAATCCTGAAAAAGAAAACCCACAGAACATACAACGCCCACGAACTGGAATGGAGCAGCATTATCGTGTGTTCGACAATGCAAATATTCGCTTCGCTTCGAGAGAACTCTTTAAATTTAAATACAATTTTTTAATGCCTTGAATTTAGCGTTGAAATTCATAATTCATTGCTCCATGTTCTCGCTGGGCAAGTTCAACAAACACAAAATATTAAATCAATGAGTGCCACATCAATCATTCGCTAATACAAGCGCCCATCCATCAAAGTATCCTTGGCCAGCGGATGTCCTGCCAGCCCCATTCAATTTGACTATTGAGTGAGTTAAGCTGGAGCGGAAAAGAGAACATAAAAGGATATAATGTATAATGTATATTTCATTTTTGATATTTTCCTTGCCAATTGGCACTTGGTCAAATTTTATGAAACTTTGTAAGGCAATTGCACGATGCACTAGGCAATAAGCTTGTGTTGTTGAATTCTGATGAAGGAATTAGTGTGGCTTTAGAAGTGGTCGTGGGGTCCATAAGAAACGCCCAATAAATTAATTCTAAGACAATTAGTTGAATATAATTATATTGTTACGAAATTGCCCTCTTGACAATTTACTCTGTTACAAAATTGCCCTCCTGACAATTTCTCTAACTATCTGTACTCGGACTCGTACCGCTGGATTGTGTAGTAATCAAACAATCGCTGGTTAAATTAAAATAATTAGCTTTATTTAATTATTGTTATTTACACATTTAATATTAGGCTTAAAGTTTACTTAGTTATTATTTGCACTTTATTTCACAAACCATTAGTCACTTTATTTAATAAGTAATTTCATCACTTTATTTAATAATGAATTTCATCACTTTGCAAAATTACAAATACTGCTAATACTGCTGCTTAGATTAAAAATGCCTGATGTATACACTTTTACGATCTCTGATCTACTGTCTTCGACTTTTAACAGTCTTGTCGCTTTTATAGTTTTCGAATGGTTGGTGTAGAAACTTCTACGCTATTCTCGTAGTTTCTAGAAGCTTCTATCCTCTTCGACAGAAGTCGAGAATATTCTTTTTGATATTACCGACGGATGGTTCTTGAATAAGCTTTTATTCGAATAGTTCGCATCTTGACTCACAGGGGGCACTCATTCTCCAGGTGGGATCCTAAAAGTATGCAATCCCTTTTCACTGAGCTATCACGTTTCACTGCCCTCCGCTTAAACTTGTTCGTCCCGAACAAGGATAGTACTGCAACCTTTATAAGGAGATAACCTCTCTAAATGAACGACTTTCATTTTGCTCCTGGCATTTCTCGCCAACTGGATGCGGTATACTACATCGTTGAGCCGCTTTATCACCTTATAAGGGCCTTCCCAGTGTGTTTGCAGTTTTGGCGATAATCCCTTTTTCCTTTGCGGATTATGAAGCATAACTAGCTGCCCTTCCTGAAATCCTTTGGAGTTTGCTCGTAGATCATATCTGGCTTTCATTTTATCACTCATCAGTTGTGTGCGCTTTCTGATGGTTCCATGAATTTCATTCAGCTGTCTTCGTTTGTCAGCTACATAACTGCTACATGAAACTTCCGTAGATGAGTAGGCACCGAATTTCAGATCTGCAGGCAATCTTATGTCACAACCGAAAATAGCCTTAGCTGGTGTTGTAGATGTTGTATCGTGAGTAGCCGATCGGTATGCCATTAAGAAGAGGGGTATGTGTTGGTCCCAATTTTTCTGGTTTCTGTCCACGACTTTTCTTAGGTGTTCCTCAAGCGTACGATTAAATCTTTCAACCATTCCATCGGATTGTGGGTGCAAAGGGGTTGTACGAGTTTTGCGTATGCCCATCAATTCACTCATTTCCCTGAATATTGTTGACTCGAAATTTCTGCCTTGATCCGAGTGCAACTCGAGGGGAGCTCCGAATCTGCAGACCCAATTATTGATAAATGCATCTGCAACGGTCTTAGCTTCTTGATCGGGAATGGGGTATACTTCTGGCCATTTACTAAAATAGTCGATTACGACGAGAACATATTTGTTGCCGGAATCACTAATTGGAAACGGACCTGCTATGTCCATTGCAATACGCTCAAATGGCGCTCCCACGTTGTATAAATGCATCTTCCCCTGGCTGCGACGGCTCGGTCCCTTGGCAGCTGTACACTTTTCACAAGCACTAATCCAGTCAACTACCGATTGCTGGCAACCAACCCAATAAAATCGTGTTTTAATTTTCTCGACTGTTTTTGTTATTCCCAAATGCCCTCCGCTTGGCCCACTATGGTATTCCTTGAGAATTTCGCTTATTCTTGCCTTGGGTACCACAATCAAGTTCTTCGTGGTTTTTCCATCTTCGCTCTCCCACAGGCGGAATAGGCATCCATCTTGCAGCTTTAAGCTATTCCATTGAGCCCAATATGCTTTAGTTATGGGGCTTTCAGTCGAGATTTCGTTCCAATCAGGCCGTTTTCCTTCATTCTTACTTGATACGATTTTTGCCAAATCTGGGTCATTTCGTTGTTCTTCTTTTATCTTTTCCGCTGTCCATTCATCGTCTGGTAAAACAGCCATTAAGCGCACATCGACTACTCCTTCTTTCCCTTCAGCTTTAGAACAGTGCTTACATTCCATACTGCAAGGACGTCGTGATAGTGCATCAGCATTCCCGTGGTTTCCGCCTCTGCGATGTTCTATTGTGAAATCGTAGCTTTGGAGTCTCTCAATCCATCTCGCAACCTGACCTTCGGGATTTTTGAACTGTAATAGCCAGCGCAGAGCAGCGTGATCCGTTCTCAACAAAAACGTTTGTCCATACAGGTACTTGTTAAAGTGCTTCACGCACTGCATAACCGCCAAAAGTTCTCTCCGTGTTACACAGTAATTTCGCTCTGGCTTTGATAAGATCTTACTGAAGTAGGCTATTACTCTTTCATGTCCGTCAATAACTTGCGACAGGACACCTCCAATCCCGAATCCACTTGCATCTGTATCCAAAATAAATTTTTCGCCAGGTATTGGATACGCAAGGATCGGAGCTGTACACAATAGCTCTTTCAATCTGTTGAATGCCTTCTCCTGTTCGCTTTTCCACTCAAAAGGACAATTTTTCCTCGTTAATGCATGCAGACTACCAGCCACGTCCGCAAAGCCTGGAACAAAGCGTCTGTAATAGGTGCAAAGACCCAAGAAGCTGCGTAGCTCATGCAAACTAGTTGGTCTTGGCCACTCCCTTACTGAGTCTATCTTATCTGGATCTGTGTGTACTCCTTCAGGTGTGACTTTATGTCCAAGGTACTTGACTTCTTTCTTGAAGAACGAGCATTTCTTTGCGCTCAGCTTCAACCCTGAAGCTCTTAATCGCATCAATACTTCTTCCAAATTCTTCAAGTGGTCCTCGAAGTCCTTTCCCATAACGATGATGTCATCTAAGTACACCAGACACGTTTTCCAGTGAAGACCCTTTAGCACATGTTCCATTAAGCGTTCAAATGTAGCTGGAGCATTACACAGTCCGAATGGCATCACCAAAAATTGCCATAGTCCATCACCGGCACTGAATGCTGTCTTTTCCTTGTCTTGTTCGTCTACTGCCACTTGCCAATATCCGCTTTGTAAATCCAGCGTTGAGAACCAATTTGAACCAGAAAGTGTGTCCAACGTATCGTCGATTCGAGGTAATGGATAACTATCTTTCTTCGTTACCTCATTTAGTTTACGATAATCTACACAGAAACGTGTGGAGCCATCCTTCTTCTTGACTAATACCACTGGAGAACTCCAGGGGCTCGCTGATGGCTCTATGACGTTGTTCTGATGCATTTCCTTCAGCAATACATTCACCTCTTGTCTCTTTGCCAGAGGTACTCTTCTTGACGCTTGACGAATGGGTTTGGCATCACCAGTGTTGATTGTGTGTTTCACCGTCTTTGTTCTGCCTTCGTTTTTACCCTTTTCAGCAAATACTGACCAATGTCTTGCCAAAAGTTGGCTGGCAGTCCTCCTCTGCTCTGTGGATAAGTCTTTGCTCCATTCTTTCGTAAGATCGTCGAGTACCTTTTTATCAGCTGGTATCTTCATTTTTGTGTCTCGAGGCTGGCTTTCACAGTTTACAATTGCCGAAATTGCCCGGCAATTTCCAATTATCTGTCCTTTCTCTATGGTTTTAGCGGCATTTGCAAGATTGACCACTCTTACTGGCACTATTCTGTTCTGCTGTTCTTCTACGAGGGTTTTTCCAATGATGATGTCATCCAGTACAAATTTTTCATCCGTCTCCACAACCCACAACTTGTTCTTCTCCACATCTCCGTCCATTTTGGCCCATATGACTGCCTCTGACTTTGCTGGGATTTTTGTCCGCCGCGATACAATGGCTTGTCGGATACCTCCATACTTATCCTCACCAACGGATAACGGTATTTCGGTGTTCGCATACTTCAACATTCGGCATTTCAAATCTAGGGTGAATCCATTCCGAATCATAAAATCCACACCTAAGATTAATTCGTCCACAATATCCGCAACTACAAACTCGTGCGTCACTGTTGTGGTGCCGATAGTTATTTTCCGTGTAACTTTTCCCAGTACCGGTGCATCATCTCCAGTTGCCGTACGCAATCTTATTCCCAGAAGCGGCTCGATTCCCCGAACGAGATCCCTTCTAATTATGGAATGTGATGCACCCGTATCCAATGTTACCACGATTTTTCTTCCATTTACTACGCTGTCGACAGTTAGGCTGTTGATTTTCCGTGCCATCTGAGAAACGAAGATTCTGGGGCTACATGTTGTGGGAGTCAGATCAAGCCCCTCGAGACTGACTCCATCTAGTTTGTCGACGGCTTTTCAACATTTTCTGATTCCCTACTTTGGAATCTGACTTGCTTTGGAGGTCTTACCGGTGAGCGTGATCTAGAACGTTTCCGTCTCGATTGGCAATTACGGGCCATGTGTCCGACCTCTCCGCAGGTGAAGCATTTGCCCGTGAAACTTTGGCCGCTTTCAACTTGTACCTGACGGGCTCTGTATACTGGCTGGCACACCAAGGCTGCTGTCTCTGAAGTTAAAGCGCTAGCTACTGTCTCCATATATGTAGCTTTCGGATTAGTTATTGCAGAACGCTTTATCTCCGCATCGCGAATGCCATATACAAAGGTGTCCATCATACACCTCTCAGTGATCTCTCCTGGGTAGGCAAGATGAGCCAACCGTTCCACTTCCGCCGCAAACTGTTGTAGAGACTCACCACTCTTCTGCACCCGTGTTCGTAACTCTACTTGGTACATCTGCTTCCGGTGTTCACTACCATACTTGCGCTGAACGGCATTCATCAAGCTTTCATAGCAGTCTCGCTCACTTTCTGAGATAGTTTGAAGCACATCTGCGGCAGCACCTTTCAATGAAACGGTTAATGCAGCCACTTTTTCGCGAGCACTCCAACCATTTGTGCTAGCGGTAGTCTCAAACTGCATTCTGAACACGCTAAATGTCGTGGTTCCATCATAGGTAGGAGGCTTCAGTTTTATTGAGGATAAAGCTGGCACAGGCAATGCACCTTCCTGTAGTAGGTGAATTCTTTGCTCTAATTCGTTTTGCTTTTGCTCGTTCGCAATTAATTTTTGTTCTACAGATTTTTCGAACGATTCCTGCCGTGTCTCAATTTCACAAACCTTCCTGTCTACCATCTCGGACATTTCTTTCATCTGCTGTGAGTTTTGTTCCGCTAGTAGAGCAAGTCGTGTTTCACTCTGCTCTAACCGCTGCTGCAACTTGTCATCGCTTTTCTGTAGCTGCTGTTCCAACTGTTCTTTAACATCCTCTCTGACAGCTTGAGCATTTTGTTGTAATCGCAACTGCATCTTCTCATCGGCTGCTTGAGAATTTTGTTGTAACTGCTGCTGCATATCCTGTTTAAAGGATTGCATTATCCCGATAAGTGCGCTCATGTCAAAGTTACCCGTGTTAGTTTCTTGCGGTGTTTCTTCGTGTCGAGATGTCGTTGGCTCTTCACATTGGAATTCATGCTCATCGACATCTATACCCTGCTCCTCTAAAGCGCTTCTTAATCGCACCTGCAGCTCCGCTTTAAGCCCTTGTGTTTGCAAATTTAAGCGCTCAAGCTCCTTCTTGAGCTGCTCCAATCTCAGTTTTTCGAATTTAACCATTGTTTATTACAGATACACAATCCCACTTCTGACACCAATTGTTACGAAATTGCCCTCTTGACAATTTACTCTGTTACAAAATTGCCCTCCTGACAATTTCTCTAACTATCTGTACTCGGACTCGTACCGCTGGATTGTGTAGTAATCAAACAATCGCTGGTTAAATTAAAATAATTAGCTTTATTTAATTATTGTTATTTACACATTTAATATTAGGCTTAAAGTTTACTTAGTTATTATTTGCACTTTATTTCACAAACCATTAGTCACTTTATTTAATAAGTAATTTCATCACTTTATTTAATAATGAATTTCATCACTTTGCAAAATTACAAATACTGCTAATACTGCTGCTTAGATTAAAAATGCCTGATGTATACACTTTTACGATCTCTGATCTACTGTCTTCGACTTTTAACAGTCTTGTCGCTTTTATAGTTTTCGAATGGTTGGTGTAGAAACTTCTACGCTATTCTCGTAGTTTCTAGAAGCTTCTATCCTCTTCGACAGAAGTCGAGAATATTCTTTTTGATATTACCGACGGATGGTTCTTGAATAAGCTTTTATTCGAATAGTTCGCATCTTGACTCACAGGGGGCACTCATTCTCCAGGTGGGATCCTAAAAGTATGCAATCCCTTTTCACTGAGCTATCACGTTTCAATATATTATTTTTTTATTTAATTGACGTAGGATCTTGAAGACCACTGAACAAGTGGATTGTTCGAAATCTCTAAACTGTTATGTCATTAAGTGAATCACTTCAAGATAAGAAGTGAATCACTTCAAGATATCCTCAAAGATCATACCATCAAGTGGTTCACAGATGGTTCAAAAACAGAAGATGGGATAGGAGCTGGCATATTTGGCCGATGGTCAACCACTCCGAAGCAGTGGGGAAAGTACCCAGCATATTCCAGGCAGAGATACATGCAATTCGCCTAACTTTGTGGGTCAAGACATTGCTATCATGTCTGACAGCCAAGCAGCTATAAAACCACTCAATTTCTACAAGATTCATTCTAAACTCGTATGGGAATGCGTAGAGCTTTTAAATAAGTTAGGGAGGGTCAATAAACTTTCCATAATATGGGTCCCAGGACACCTGGGATCCCTGGAAATGAAAAAGGTGATAGTCTTGCCAGGATATGGGGCAACCACACCTTTTATTGGACCTGAACCATTCTTTGGCATACAGGCAAATAGCACAACAGATAAATTAAGACAGGAGGAAAAATCCAGAAAATCACATTACTGGGCCTCACTACCAAAACTTAGACAATCCAAGCTCATGGGACTACAACTCAAAACGTGCAGCTCTATGTCTACAGTTAAGCAAAAACAATTTAAGAACTCTGACAGTCACCTCACAGGCCACTGTCGTTTAAGAAGCCACTTCATGAAACTGGGACTCTCTCCAGTGAATACATGTAGATTCTGCACGGAGGCAGAAGAAACACCAGAGCGCCTTCTAATGAACTGCGAAGCCTTAGCTCGCTGTAGGAAGAAATATCTGGGGCATTACTGGCCCGAGGGCAGAGACATTAGATCAGAGAACCCCAACTCAGTGCTAAGTTTCCTTGGAACTGTTGGACTAATAGAAGACCTTTAATAGGTAAGTGCAGGAGGAGTACAATAGATCAAATTGGTCGAGGTACATTTTCCCTCCTTATTTCATTCATTCATGTCATTAAGTCGATGATTATAATCGCCGTATGCATCTCACCTTCATCCTGTTGAAACCGCATTTTGTTCGAAACTATCCTAAATATATATTTGTAATAAATTGAAATTGTTCATTGTTCTAGAAAAGATCACCAATTACCGTAACATGAGCTCCAACTTCATTGGAAGCAAGGTCATATTATATAGAATACAATATACACCTCAAAGTATGCACTTTTGTAGATTCAGTGGACTCTCTTCAATCGTTTCTGGATTAGTCTCAAAGCATATGATACAAATTTCCGTTAAACAGGAAGTGAGTTACATCGCTAAAACAATTTTGGTATAAAATTGGTTAACTTACTCTAGAACCCAACAGGTTCTCTAATGAAGTGCTGCATATATGTACGATGGTCTTGAGCCTTTAATTCCTGAACCACCTGTGTGGGTGTAGGCCAAATATGTACTAATTGAGCTTAGCGTCAGTTCTCAATAGTTAATTTTCTGGGTACAACTCATTTATTCTATTATGTTCTTATATTACTCTTCACCACCAGCAGCAGCATTCCATATATGAAGACGATATCCTTGAGCGACATATCTTTTGATTGGTTTGTTTTCAAACTTCAACTTGTATATTTCATGATGAGCAGAACGCAGGCAGTTATTAAATGAGGGCACAGAAATAAGTATGAGGAGGATTTTGTGTCAGCTTTTGGGCAAAGAGTAAACTGATGGGTTTTGCATTTAAAATTCGATGATCTTCATTTTCTTGGTTTGGGTGTTTCTTGTAAAAATATTGGAAAAAGCTCAAAAAGCGAAAAGTGGAAACGTGGTGGGGCTCCCGGCTTGTTGGTACTCATAAAAATCTATAAAAGTCCCGGTACTAAATTGTATCAGTATATACATCATTTATTCCAGAAATGAGGGCGTTTGGTAAATAGTAGGCGTGGCACTACCCTTATCCTGCTACATTATAAATCATTTCCATACAAGCCTCCAGGCGAAATTAATTTTCTATCATCCCGATTTATTTTAATAATTGTCATTTTTTAAAAGGGGCGACGTGGCAACTCCAATTTAAAATGGAGAATCAGTTCCATAAAAGGCCCTGTACTAAACTCTATCAGCATTACTCCATTTAATCCATATATTCGAATACTTTGAAAAAAGTGGGCGTGGCAACCCCAATATCCTACTACGCGAAAATCCGCAACAAAACCCATGAGAAATTTTATCTCTTTAATCCATTTAAAGTTTAATTGACTTTTTTTAGAAAAGGGCGTGATAACGCCCATTTCCTGCCAAATGAAAGTTCAGTTGGTGGTGCCAAATTGAATTGCTATATTACATTTATTTCAGAACTTCTGGAATTTGGAAAAGGTAGGCGTGGTAGAGTCCACATCTTGCCGAGTTAAAAATAATGTCCATACAACTCCCCGTGCACCCATTTCCTTTACTAGAAAAACATAAGTTCCATACAACTTCCCATGCACCCATTTCCTTTTTTGGAAAACAGTGGGCGTGGCAATGCTAATATTTTGACGAGAATAAAATAAGCTCCATACAATTCCACGTTTTTTTTAGATAAAGGAAGCGTGGCTATATCTTTCAGAGTGCAAAATAGATTACATACAATTCCCCAATAAGTTAAATACAATTCTCCGGAAAGAGGAGGCGTGGCCAAATCCATATCATGTTAAATGGAAAATAAGTTCCATACAAATGCTAGGACCAAATTTCTCTCTATTCTATTTTGCTCTGAAAATGTTGGTCGTTATACGGTGTATATTACTTTCCTTTGTAGCTATTTAGAAGATTTTCCTACCATTTTAGACTCGATCGGCTTCAATTCCTCTGGGGGAATTCTCTTATTGAACGATCTGTGCTTCCATATTCTCTTAGTTCTTTTACTAACTTCATTTCTTCCACAGTATTGAGTCGGATTCCACAGTAATGGCAAATTTCTTATTTATACAGTTTTTAATTTGCCGTAACATTCGAGAAAATCCAACAAAACTGTATAAACGAACATAACTATATTATTCCCGTGGCGTTAGTATACGACGGAACACTGATTGAAGACAGAACTGTACACTTGGTTAATCAGAGATCTTAGAGTTAGATCTGTATACCAACAAATTACCACACAGGTCAAGACAATATTTTTGTTCCTGTATGAAAAAGGAGTAGGGTTTGTGATTTGATTCCTTGGATAGGAGACCGGGTGAAGAGATCAAACTTCGTTATGTATGAATCACATTTTCTTCGATGACTACCAAGAGATATATGCCTGCTCAGAGGGTCCGGTTAAGGTTCAAGGAGTATAAAGCTGATATTCAACAGAATCTATGAAGAAGAGAGAAATTATTTTGTTCTGAAACAGATTAACAGAATGGGGAGCTGAAAGGCCTGGCAGCTTGTGCTCCTAAATTTGTCGGCAGAATAAGAATTATTTTTTTATTCACTTTATAAATAAATAAATAAAAGAACATGTTCAACAAATTCTTCTAGAAAAGTCGATGATTAAACAGTTATCAAAGACATGGGTGTTGGGTAGACTAAGTTGCACTCTAGATATCCCAGGTATCTATGCGAAAAACTGCAATCATTCTACTATATGTCAAACCTTGATTGGTCCTGAGGCTGACTGTAGTTGTAAAGTCAAAAGTCAAAAGTTGTGTGGATAAGTCAAAAACCATCTCCAATTCTGAGTCCTTCCACGGACTTTTTTGAGTTGTACTGCAAACCCAACTACGACACTAAATTGTAATTGGGCAGTAAAAATTTACAATCTTTTGCATAAATCTTGTATAGATCTCGAGATATCGATATACGGCAACGTGGACGTGACACTGGAATTAAACTGATTATTTCCTTTTTAAGGGATTATGACTTATCATATACAATTTCCTTGACAAATGCTAAATAGGGCCACAGTAAGAATTATGAATGCATTATGGGCCCAACAGGATAGTTAAGCTGCTCATTTTTGTGAAAAGTCCAGAATTTTTATATATCAATAGAATCCTAGCTTGAGAGTGGCTAATATGGGAGGTAGGCATCTCGTATATTTGTTTTCAGTTTGGGTTTTACATTCAATTCCAGCTAAGCATGTGTTGACCATATGAACAATGTGGTCAAAACAATTTATTACACATTCAGGAATCTACGAAGGCCTGCCATTAACACCCGGCGTCAGCTAATTGTTCAGCTCCTCTTACCGATAATAACTTATACTGAATTGGTCTACAGTAGACTGGACTCTCATTCCCAACATAAACTGAAAATACCGTTCACTGATGCTACGGCATTTGAGTTTGACTACAGTAGCCTGGAACAAATGTATCCTTTTTTGTAGTCTTGATGCATGCCTGCAGACTAGAAACTTTGTTTTTCTAGGCAAATTGTTGAATTCTAAGTCTCCCTGGTGGATCTATAAGAAACTGCAATGGAATTCACTAAATATCATAGCTTGATATATTAGCTGAGTCTCACTATCGCAAATCCTCTCGAGTTCTTTCAGTATTATCATCAGATTATGGAATTTAATACAAGAAGTGACTTGAATGGACCTTGATTCAATTCACTTCTTGGAGGGAGTGGCTTTACGACCTTCGTCACTGGGCTTTTATCTACTCAATATTAGTGTTCTTTGGAGCTGTGTAAACGATTGTTTGCTTAATATTAATCTTAATTTCTTTTCTTATATTGAATCCTTTCAGAGATTGCCCACTTAATTTTGTTTAATACCCTTAGTTATCATGTCTGATCAATTTGTTATAATTTTTGTATTTTCAAATCTGAATTTCATTAATTTACTTTTGATTTAATTTAGTGTATTGTTGTTAATTTAATAATACCTATATTTAGGAGATCATATCCAAGTAATTAATTGAGATAACTCCATAAGTCTTGTATAGATGACAGACGAAGGCACTGCACGCACTATTAAGAATATATCCACTAAGTTTACCCATCAAAAGGAAAGCTTGCTCTCAGTCTCTCTGAGACTCTAAATAACTACTTTGAACGCAAGAGCGGGGACTTAATAGGTCACATGAACATACTCTGAATGCTCGAAAATATCCCAATCCTCAAGGTCCCCGACAAAATCCCCCATAATGGAGTTCTTCAATAAATACAAAGTATGTATCTCCGACAGAGAATCTTGGAGGATACATGAATTTTTTCCTGAACCAGGCTTACAAGTATAGTACACGCATGTGTCTAAACTGGAAGACGGAAGTGTAGGAGCGGGCATTTGTGGTCTTAGATTCCAAAAAGCCTTTGCAACCGAAAGGCTAGCTACAAGCTTCCAGGCAGAAACCTATGCTATCGATGCATGCACAAGGGAATGCTTACTCAGGAAAATCTCTGGTGCACATACTATCCCACAGTCAGGCGACCTTAAAGGTGATGCAAGCCTTTGTGGTCACTTCAAGACTAGTGAAGGATTGCCGATACCTTTAAAAACTAACTCGGGCATCATATTACAAATTAACTACATTGGATCACAGGGCATGAAGGACACGTGTGCACCGCACAAGCCGACCATTTGGCCAAAAAAGGAGAAATTCGTAATTTAATAGGCCCTGAAACATTCTATGGACTACCTAAAGACCCATCTTAGAACTGTTGAGGAAATGGGTAGATCGAAAATTGTCCGGGCAATGGACTAATAATGTAGGACAACATCAGGCCAAAAGATTTTTAGTCACAGGCAGAGGCGTATTTAGAAAGCTGCCCCTGCTAAAAGGGATACTTGACAGGCCACGCTGGTATCATCTCTAAAAAGCTGGGAATTTCCTCCACGAATCTCTGCGGGTTATGCAACTTGGCTCTCCTGAGCCCGTTCTCAGCGAATCTCCTACAGAAGGGGATATGCTAACATAACACCCGAAACTATTTGGAGCATGGAGTGCTAAAATGCATAAAGAGCATGGTTAAATTAAGGCTTAGCACAAAAGATCAAATTCGACGAAGTGCACTGTAGCCAATCATAATAATAATTATGGATATCACGTAATGAAACTTTGTGAATAGTGTGGATGATATATACATATGCATATATCACACTTCTCAACCCAAATGTATACTACTACCAAATTTTCTCGTTTTACCCAGAATTGGAGTAATTAATACAGTATCAACACATCCATATATAGCAGCTAAGGGTCTCCGTCCGATTGGATTCATATAAGTTCTGTCTGGTTCATATGTCTCAAGCTCCATAGATTATTTTGGCAAAGTGTCCTTAAGCAATCTTCAACATGGACAGCAATGAAAAGAAACTAAATATAACAACAATGGAAAGACACTATATATAAAGACCGACAAATGGGCATTATTAACACCACTTAGAAAGTGACGCCGATCAAGAATATATAACTACCTACTTATATACCTAGCACGCCTTCTTTTTCGTGTTACCAACGTATCAATCACATTCTGCGCTATCTAACTCAGCATACGATTTTTCCCTCTTTAAGAGTTAAGAATATAGATATGTGTGTCAGAAAAGTAACAGGAATTTCGCAATTAAAATTGTTACGTATACCACAAAATTTCATATCAAATTGCTCATTTTTTTTAAATGAGTTTAAAGTGAGTTATTAGTGATTTGAACGTGAGTTATTAGTGATTTTAAAATGAACTTCTGACAGCAGTTCCTTGAGCTTAATTACAGCACTTTACTTCCCCGTAGCAGACTCGAGCAGACTCGAAATTGCTTCATTTATACGTCCAGGTGGAGTAAACTCCTAGAGTTCCCATAAATATATGTGCGAATACAAGTTGCGAATTCTAATCCTGCCCGCGCATACAAAACACTGCCATACTTCCTTCTTCTTCTTTATGTAGCATTCTTTTAACTATAATTAAATGTAACCCTCTCTTTGGGGTGTTCAACTCCACCATTTCCAAGCAATCGTTCACTTTTGGAGTAAGTAAAATCATCTTAATTAAAACAGAATCAGCAAAAATACCATCAGCTGGAGTCTATGTACACTTAAGTGGCTGTCAGGATAAAATGAACAATCATAAATCATAGTTGCAAGCAGGAATTCCCCTGTACATTTTGTTATTAGGAGTTTACTAGCAAAATTTTCGTCCGTTTTCCTACTTTCTTTATATGTATGTCCTTTTCAAGTTTAAATGAAAGACAGAATAATTGAATGCACCACGCAACGAAGTTATTTTCGGAGCAAGTTACATGGTAGGAATGGTAAAAGTTGAGTTTAGTTCGCTGGTTATAGCGATACTCCTTTAATAAAGTTTAAAGAGAGGCTGCAAGTGAGGGACGTATTAGGAAGAGTGTTACGTGTTAATAGTTAATTAATAATATAATAATATATAATTGTATGTGCAATTAATAATATATAATTGCATGTGCACAATAATTTACCAATACTGACAGACATACTTGTATATTAATAATTGTATGTATTATTATTTCCCAGTAGTAAATAAATTCATTTTGAGACGAAGGTCCTGTGAATATTATTTTTAAAAACAATTTTTTGTCCTCCTGTATTCTACGTTTTGTATGAGGACATATAAATGTATAAGGATCTGGAAAAACCAGATGAATATTCAATAAATCAACATTTTTCAGTTAAATCAAAATATATCCTTTATAAACTACTTCCTCTACTCCATTTTACTTCTGATTTTTTGCAACATTTCCAATTGATTAAATTTGTTTTTCAAATAAAATTATATTTACAGTACAGAGAGAAACGACGCTAACTTGGAAAGTATAAAAGTACAGCGAAGTATATATTGAGAGCTGGGATAAAAGTCCCAAAACCGCATCCTGCGAAGCATTCACAGACATTAACTTTTATAGAGTGTTTGGCGGTGCGATGTATAAAATCTTTATTGCTAGTTAAACAGACATGCTTCGCCAGAGCACGCGCCCAAAATCCACACTTGATCAATCGCGATTACTGCTTTCACTTGCCAAGGTCCTTCGGCTTTTTATGTGGTCTAACGTAAGAAGGGATTGCGAAATTTGACCTTTGCCCCGTATAAGCGCAGCCTGATTGTGTTCAAGAAATCCTAAGGTGCTGGAAACAACCGTTTGGTTCCAAAGTGATGTTTTGCTCATATTTTAGTAGTTCCCAGGAACATAATTTCTTGCGTGGTAGCCATCAATGCCTTGAACGTGCAAAGTTCAGTATGCGACCCTCACATACGAACATTTAATATCATTGTTACAATATATACGGCATGTGCTATTTAATGAATTAAGGATTTAAAGGTTATCTGCTGACTTACCTATATCTTCTTGAATACCGCAGATGGCTTGCTATGCAATATGACCTTCCTTCGCTTATATCCCATTACAATATTCTTATGTTTGGTAATAGTGTGGAGATATTTGATTGATTTGGAAACTGAACTTAGGTAGGTAGGTTAGGCAGCTGCATCACCAAAAAAACATAGATGTCACCACTAATTGGGACCGTTGTGACCAGCGGATGCGATGCGTGGTGACGCTCCCCCTTCCAGATTGAGCCAACCTGAGCCTTTTATAAAGCGAAGAAGGTTGTTAACACCTGACTGATATAGATTATATATACTTGTTATGAAGTGGGATCCTAGTAAAGGTTTCCTATTTCTAGCAAAAGCAGGACATGTGCAGAAGAGATGCTGTACCATTTAAAGTTCCTCCTCGTTCCTCCAGCTACGACAGAAATCATGGGTACAAACTTAAATTCTTCTTGCATGATTTCCTAATATAAAATGTCCCGTGAGGGTTCCTATTAGAGTCCTAATTTGTAGTCTCTTGAGTCTAATGATATTTTTGGATAGGCGCAGATTTAGCCTCGGTCATGTTTGCCTGGCGGTTTCGCAGGTATTGGCACAGATCCACCTTTGATTGGTAGAGTTAATTAAAGTCTCCCTTATGAAAAGCTTACAAGTTGCAAGAGGTATACCCATATGCCTGCTAACATTTGGCATACAAGTGCCGTCCCTGCAATTTGATCAGCCTTGCCATTCTCTGGTATAACACTTTAACCTGGTACCCAGCATAAATGGATATGGAATTGTTTAGCCATCTCGTTAAAAGATCGGCGACAGTCTAACACCCTCCTTGATGTTATTTGGAATGCATCTAAAGGCCTTAAAGCTGATAAAATGCAGATACCCTTACCGATTACCTCGTTTATCCTCACCCACTTCAAAGCTTCGTGAATAGCACTTTAAAAATAATGCAGAGATCCATTAGTTTGATGAGGGCTTTCCGCACAAAACCCTGATGATTGAACATGATTTAAAAGCTCTCAGTAACTATTACAATATAACAATATAACTCAGTGACTATTACAATCTTTAGAAATTGGCACACCGGGAAAGGGGTGGGCAATTAGTACGTCAACCTTCGCCCATCCCCAGAATGACAAATATGTGTTAAAAAGAATGTTCCCTTTGACCATGGTACTTGGTGATAGTGAAGTAGATAAATCTTAATCAAAGTCTGTTTCGAATGATATACAGTCTGTTCAACAAGAGAGAAACGACGATAACTTCGAAAATATAAAATATATTTATTTAATTTCATTAATTTATTATTATTATTATATAATTAATTATGACTGCAAGGGTTTAAAAGAATGAGACTATCTACTGAGGCCTTTGACTCGAAGACAAAAGAAAAATGCATTTTTGAGACCAAGCTCGGGGCAGGATTTGAACCTGCGATCCTCTTAGTATGAGTCTAGCATGCTCACCACTAGGCCACAGAGAGCGGCTCATGTAATGTAATGTAATTTTTCATTAAAGTAATCATTCAGTACACTGTGATATCACCCTCAATGGCGAGAATAGCTGCGCATCTTCTTGGGATACTTTCAATTTATTTTTTGGCATACTCTGGTTTATGGCTCGGCCGAGCTGCTTCAATTTATATACCTTCAGGTTTCCCTGCAAACATGCTTTTCATAATGGCCCACACATTTTCTATAGACTTGGCATCTACAGATTGTGAGGACCCCATTTTGATCCTTCCACTTGCCGCGAAGACGACTCCGATGTCTTCTTGTAGAACTCTGTATATTATATAGTAAAGAATGTCTGGATATCTTGGATGAATATACATTTTTTGTATAGTTTTCAAATTAAAGTTATAGCCTATTAATGAAAATGTAGTATCCCTTCAGAACGGTGCAGGAATTCCTTCGAGCCAGTCAAATGCTGAAATAAAATATGTCCTTTATTTAAATTATTTATTGTTTTGTTACTTATACTTTTCTTCTTTAAATAGTCGAACTAGTTTAATTAATCTCTTTCTTACACGGTTCTATTTGTCATTGTATTTATTTTTTCTAATATCCTGAATAAATCTTTCTTAAGGCTCCTATAGTAAGACGCGGAAATATGATACTATTAATTTATATTGTTCTCATCTATAACTAAACGTAAATAATTTTATAGACAGAAGGAAACTCATCCAGACCAAGGATTGGCTTGTTGTGATACCACAGCCCATAGACTGAGACCCCACCGCGACTCAAAAGGGAACCAGTGCGATTCCTTGATGAAGTGAGCGATCTTATGGAGGATAGCTTGATAAGATCATCGATAAAAGGTGACCCTAGGTATCAAAATCTCCTCGCAGAGTAAGTCATATATAATATTAATTAAAATAATTATTAGATTACTATTATATAATATTATAATATAACAATTTGCTGCTCTTTTGGTTTAAATATAGCGCAGGTTTTACATCTAAGGACCCACAATTAAACTTCAGCATTGATTTATTTTTTTATTTAAAGTCCATTATCGTGACACCAATTAACTGAGTAATCCAAATATATCATATTTTTCAGTTGAACAATTGAAGGATCGATGAATAGCAACCATTTTGCTAGACAATAAATTGACTTTTTTAAAAACAATTTATTGTCAATCAAGCAATTCAGTACAAAGATATATTTAGTTCCCTTATGCTGACTATTTTTCTAATGATTGCAATCCTTCAAAGAATTTGTTGACTCACATAGCACGGCACTTCTTGGGACAATGTTCCAGGAATTCCTTCCTTTCTTGAAAGTGCTTCGATTGGCTTAGTACAATTGACTTATGTAATGCTTTGGTAAAATTTATAAAAACTAAATATATAATACAAGGACCCACAAATATAATTCTGCCTTAATTTTTCTATTATTCAAGGTCCATTATTCTGACACCAAACTGACTGATGGAAGTCCCTTTTCAAGTTTTCAATTGCACTGTTCAAGGATTGATGATGGATTGAATATTAACGCTTCAGTGAAGTTTTTAAATAGCTCAGTAGGGTTTTTATCAAACTCTCCCTTATGATACTAATATATGTCTCTTCTCTTAGAAACTTTAACCGATCGACTATTTGGAGTGTTTCAATTGCTTTGGAAGCTCTCCACTTTCAACCTTTGGTTGGTATGAGTGATTTTATATATTTCTATAAATCCAAAAGCACTTCCAAACATATATGACTAATAGAATAGAGGCAACTCTTTATAAAAACTGGACGTAGAACCAGATTAGGACTTAAGACTCCTGCAAATTTTGGACATAGATTAGATTAGATTAGGTTTGAGAGTCATCTAGACACTGCGGCCACCTTTGGACCTATTGTGACAAGCTCTGTGGTTACAAAACATCTCAGAGTTTAGAATTTATTAAGAATTCTGATACCTTCTTAAGAGATTTGTCCGCAATTTTTGGCGGTTCTAGGTAATGGTTTCCTAAGTAACGAAGTCTGCCGTTGGACCTAAGCTTCCCATGAGTTTAAGTTCACTGCCAATGGTGCAAAAATAATGAAGTATTTTTTGATATAGAAATTATAATTTTTATTTTCTACTGAGCATGAAACGTTTAATATGATAAAAAAAAAACAAATGTTTTTGGGGAAGTATCATCGATGACAGCTTTTATTCTTACATTCATTTCTTTTTTCTTTTATTGATATACGATAATAATGTATTATATTACATACGATAATGTATTGTATTATATAATATTTTGTGATCCATTTCAAGATATTCTTAATTAATGTATATATTTCGGAAATATTATGATTTCATCGGATTAGTCTTGTTAAATCTATTATTCTTTTACTTCTTTTATAACTCTTTCCATTTCACTGTCAAGTTTTATCTCTTGATTTGCCTAGTCAAGACGATACCCCTTGATTTGCATTTCGAATTAACACTTTTTTAAACTGTTGCCTTATCGTATATTTGAACTGTTATACAATTATTAATAATAATTACTAATTAAAGGATAATATAATTATAATTATTAATTTAAGTGTATATATCCGTAATTTGTCTATTTAGGAAACATATGTATTCAAATTGGTTGACAGAACTAAACTATGAATCGCTTTAGTTCGAATATCACTGTAAACAACAACAATAAACTAGTTTAAGGAATAACTTGGAGCCAAAAAGCATATTCCATCAGCTCTCTTTCTAGGCCAGCTTTGTGAGCTCCCCTATTTTATGTAAATTAATAATATTTATGACTGTCTTTCATTTCGGATACAAAATAATCATGACATGTATAGTACATATCCATACACAAATCAAATTATGTAAATCTCGGGTGAAGCATCACTAGAAATGCAAAAATTCCCATGCCATTACGCCCGCTGACACCCACATAAATTCACATGTATCGCTGTATCGACAAACATATTTAGTCATGAACATGTTTATGTTGTGTAGGTGTGTATGGCTTTGTGTATGCATGTATGTAAATATTTATGTATGTATGTATGTTTATTCAGACGTTTTTCTGTACTGGCATTTATGAATTCACTGGCTTTTCTTTATTGTTGGTATTACTGATGTCATCCAAAACTTTCTATAGCGTCGTATGAGTGCCATATTTTCTATTTAAAAATGTTCGTTTCGTTTCTAATAAAACAATCTTGTTTATTTTCGTAGCTCGTTTTATTTACACACTCTCAAATCAATCGTCAGTGAATGAGCATTTCAAAGGTCACTCACTTACATATACAAATGCACACAACACACACACACAAAGCCATACAAATATTTAAACAACTAAACTACACAAACAACAAAACTCTGAGCAAATGCAACTGAGAGTACATTTTTCATACGCCTCTTTAAACTTGATTATGCAAAAATCGCAAAACGAACAACAAAAAAAAACTTTCTGCGTTGTAAAATAAAAGGTATGAAAACAGGAAGAAACGATTTCATGCTCTGCACGGTGCTCACTCATGATCGATCATCAGTGGGGCAAAGTGGAGGGAAGCAGAACAAAGAACAGACAACAGGAAATGCGCATAATTTTCCACTGTTCACAACAAAGAAAGCTTCAATATTTGTTTCAAGAATCTTTTCAATTACTCTGTTTAAAGAAGAAACTGTACCCTAGCAACAAAACTGCGCGCCAAATCGAAACCCAAACGTGTACACACACACACACGCGCACACAAACAGGCGAAATATTTGCCCGTCTTCGCTACTTGCATACCATACTATGTACGGATGTATTTATATGGATGTACATATGAATGTATGTATGTATGTATGTATGTATGTCTCGTTAAAAACAAAAAAAGGCCATTTACATTAATTTCCCCCCAAATTTCGTCTACCGTTTAGCTACTAAAAAAGCGCAAATACTCGTTCGTTTCACTTCGGTCGTTCGTGCCTTTGTTCGGTAGTTCGTTATATCCGATTGTTTGGGTGGTACTCGTGTGTCGTGCGGTCGCACGAAGTTAGCTCGTTCGTTATTTTGGCGATCAAAATGAGCAGTGGCGGCAATAACAACAACAACAACTGCAACAACAACATCAGCAACTACAGCAACTACAGCAAGAACAACACTAACAACAATTATAATAATAAATAATACATATGTGTAAGCAGTTGTTCGCTCGTTCCGTTCACGTTGTTCGCTCGTGTTAAATGGAATTTTTGTGTGTTCATGAACAGGCCAGGGCAAAAGTAATTTTTCTTTATTGAAATAGTTGGCTTGTTTTCGATTTTCGTTTTTACTATTCCAATATATTTTATAAAATATAAAACGTGTAAGTATATTTAAGTTAAATAAAAACACACGCACCTCGACAGGCGAAATTTTGTAGAGATGAGTTTTTCTTTAACTGAAAACATTGTATTCTTTTTGTTTTTGATTTTTTGTTGTTGTTGTTTGTTATTGCCAATTCAACTTAAAAACGGATGAGAAAAACCTCGGTGAGTAAAGTGCGCCGCATGTTTTATTGCTCTGAATGGTGATGGTGTGTCTGTCCGTCGGTCGTTGTTTGTTGTATTTTTGTTATTTTTGGTTAAAATTGCTTTTCTATGCGTAAGTTAGTTCCACTTGTGCTGAGAGCAAAACAGAGCAGCGAACAAAGCGCAAATATACTTGCATGGTAAGTTTCACACGACAATACGGTTAAATTTGTTATGTACATACAAGTGAATGTATGTATGTATGTATGTATGTATGTGTGTCTGTATGTATGAGTGTGTATTGATGCATATGAATATTTTGTTTAGAGCTACTTTCATAGTGCTGCATTTTCAACTGCTGTTGCTGCTGATATTGTTGTTGTTGTTGTTTGTGGATAGTTGGTTGTCATGCCTTATTTCAGAGTCAAGACAGCATTTATTATTTGCAACGTGGTGTACTTTTGCAGGTCATTTCCAGCAGCACCAGCACCAGCAGCAGCAGCAGTAGTGGTAGTCATGTCCTTTGTGGTTACATGCCTGCGTGCATACGTAGTATGTATTTAGGTACAAGTACGTATGTTTGTGCATACGTATAAGTATACAGTGGGCTATTGTTGTTGCTTCTGCTGCCTTTGTTGCGTTCAGTTGGGTTGCCTTGTTTGCGTGCGTTTCAAATCGTTCACATGTTCACTCGCTGCTTTGATTCACCTTCAGTTGGCTCGTTGCAGGCTTACCTCGTATGAGTGTTCATTCTTTCATCATTTTTCTTTCTATAATTACGGTGCTTGTGTGTTCGTGCAGGGGTGGTGGTGGGGCAAAGTACACACATTCATGGGTAGCTGCTCTTAAAATATAACCTTGAAGCTGCTCACTTCGTTTTCAGTTTTTTTCATTTTTTTTTGCTAGTTTGTTATTCAATTTTTGCTTTGCTTTCAATATGGCGATTTTGGTGTTGTTATTGTTTTATTTTCGTTCGTAGAAATGTTGTCACATTTTTTTTTTTTTTGTTTTCAGTGTTATTGCGCTGTATTGAGCGTAGTAGCGTTTTAGCACATCTTATTTGTTTATTAAATATTTTTCTTAATAATTTGCAAATATGTTCAAATATCAACAGCTATGGGTGAAATTTGAATGAAAATTATTTTAAATATGAAATCTAGTTAGATTTTGTTACCTAAGGACACTTTGAAAGGACATTGAAAGTCGTATGGCTTCATGACACTTCACTAGCAACATTTTTTTGTATAATACATGATGCAACATAAGTAAAAAATTTTCAAATAATTTTAAACAAGGATAAGTCTCCCAATTAAGACTATAGAATAATGAATATTGATTGGGGGGGACCTTAAGTAAGTATAATATTGATTGGAGGACCTTAAAAAATATAATATTGATGGGTAAGGGACTTTAAGAAAGTAAAATATTAATGGGAGGACCTTAAAAAAGAATAATACCGAGTAAAAGTATCTAAAGAAAGGATAATTTTGATGGGGGTACCTTAGGAAAGGATAATATTGATGGGGAGGGGACTTTAAGAAAGAATAATATTGATGGGTAGGGGACTTTAAGAAAGTATAATATTAAAGGGAGGGTCTTGAGAAACGGTAATATTAAGAGGTGTATCGTTATCTTGTTGAATAAGATAATCAATCCTTGATTGAGGAACCTTAAGAATAATTTATATTGATTGAGGGCATCTTAAGAAAGAATAATATTAATTGGCGGACCTTAAGAGAGGATAATTTTATTTGGGGGATCGTTATCTTGTCGAATAAGATAATCACATCTTTATTGGGAAACCCTACGAAATTATAAAATTGATGGGGCGATTAAATTTCTTGAGAGATCGTTGTGTGTGCCCATAAAATTCTCTCTCCTATCACATATGCAGCTCTAGTTACGCACCTCTGGATCTTGTACAATTGCCCATTCTATTAAGTAACTCCACGCCAGAGTCCGAACTTGAACCCTAAAGAGAATTTTTAGTCCACAGTAATAAATTAATTAAAAATTCAGATTATTAGAAAAGAAGATGACCTAAAACGGGCTCTGCAGGAGTAGTGGAGTAAGATCTCATCAAATCTTATTAAGAAACTAGTTCGAGTCAATTTATTCCTATATAAAATATGTTAAATGGAATATCTCACAAAATTGTATATTATATAGTTATGTACTCGTATATGCACTCTTTAATTCTTTATGCTGCCCAAACTACTTTATTATTTACTGTTATTAATCGATTATCGACCTCGGGATGAAAATAAATGTTGAGTTTTCTAGTCGAGTTGAAAGTCTGAATGGCAAATAGTTTGTTATTTGTTTATATTACACTTTGTCTTTATTGAAAATGGATTTCCCGATATTTCGGTTTCCCTCGGATACCATCTTCAGGGCAGATTTTCCGAATCTATCGCTTTAAATGTAAATAAAATACAAACTCTTTGTGATGCAACCTTGAACTCGATTAAAAGACTAATAATTGACTATTATTTATATAATATATATAATGTAGCAACATAAATATTGGCCTTGTTAAGTTTATTTCTGCTTAATTTTTTTCACGTTCCCTGAACTCCTTTTAATTGCTAAAGTTAATAATATTTACCTATACTCCGAATTTTTCCATGAATTTGTTGTAGAAATAAAATTGGCAGAATATAAAAAATGCGATAGGGGTGCTGACGGGTTATAGTTTAATTGGTAGACATTCAAGTAGACTGGGGGTACCCCATTATGACTTTTGTAGGAGCTCGCATAATATCGGGGAAGAGGAAACCGTGGAACAACTCTTTTGTGGGTGCATGGGTCTATACAGAAAAAAGTTCTCCGCGCTTCGATTCGCATTTCTTGGTATATTGAGGAGGTTTCCCGGATGAAGCTAACGAAAGTGTTACTTTTATCAAATCCAAAGGATCGTTTAAGGCGGATCCGGAGGTGTAGGGGAAATGCTCCAGTGGTGCGACAATGGGCCTTGAACAGGTCTAAGTGAGTCTAAGGACATTCATTTAATCTATCCATGAATGGAAACTTTAATTGTTTATTTTTTATTTATTAAATAAATAAATAAATTTTTTTTTCTCTAAAAATCAAAATCAAACTGTATGAATACAAATATTGCTAACTTTTTATATACAATTTTTATCGCTCTGCCAATGTCTTTTATAGTTAAGGAGCTTAGATCTCCCTTAGATATATAATATTGTCAATTGGGACCATTTCTTCAATCAACATTTAACTATACAAAAAACATTTCCAAAGGCTTTTTCAATCAATCGCCAGAGTCGTTTTATTTGTCTTGACGCTGTTCTCATTTAATTGATAATTGCGGTAGAAATAATAGTGCTAAAATTGCTCATTGTTTGCAATTTTAGTATAAAAAGAATACTACATTTTCCCCTTGTGGATTTCTAGCGACGACACAAAAAATCGCCAGGTTTCACAACTAAAAAAACCAACTGGCAATAACTCTAAAAAATATCCATTCACCATTCCATAAAGCAGAAATTCGATGATAAGCGGAAACTGTGGAGCATCGAGACATTGAAAAATTAAAACGAAGGTTTGCAAAGCAATGTAAAGCATGAAAACAAAGTAAAACCAACATTTACATGACTAAGCACCCAGTGAATATATAGAGGAATCCTTCTGAAAATGCATAGACTTACAAAATATAGAGAAAGCCTGCTTCCGTTTGGTAGCCTTTCAGAATATAATTGAGAATGGATCCAATGTGACTCTTATAAAGGATTCCTTTGCCTTTCATTAGTCCAAAGTGTTCCTACCCTTTTGCTGAGTGGTTCGACTTGAATATACAAATACATATATACAGATCTAGTCTTAAAAGTATTTATACAGATCAAATCAACTAAACGAAATGAAGACATAATTCCAAGCAACTGAACATTAAAAAGACCGGGGTACCTCAAGGAAAAAATTCTCAAGGAGTGCCTGAATAGGGTGTCAGATATCCAACTGATTTATATGTTATGTGACTATACTCCGCTGCAAACGATAATTATTTTTAATTATAGCTCAACCAGGTTAACAAAGAAATTAAGTGTATTCATAC